>OZ010797.1:472495362-474895362 GCA_963932465.1 Maratus speciosus
GAAAAGAAAGGGAAAATGGAAATGATCTCAGCCCAGAAAAACTTCGAATCTTTAGTTGAAACTGAGGGCGCCCTAGTGAAGGGAGAAAACGTTATTTCTCTTTATATAATGCAGCAAGCATAATAGTATACATCTGAACTTATGATGAATTTAGTTAACTAGAAAAACATTAGGATAAGACGAAAGAACTATGAATGTTGGAAATTAATATAGTAAGTTATATATGAATTTTAGAACTTTTATGTTTTTAAGGATTAAATGAAATTGAAACTTTTAAATAGACAAGAATGGAAAATAGGATAATGTGTTAAAAATAACTTATAAAGGAACGAACTTTTATAAAAAGATACTTAGAAGAATTGAAAATTTTTATTATGGAAAATTGAAGAGATTTTATAGACTTAAAACTATATCCACAATTTGGAATGAATTGAACTGTAAATTTATGAAATATTTGTGAACGGACGAAATACAAAGGATATAAATGGATAGTAAAGGGGAATACTAAGTGAAGTTAAATGTAATGTTTTTTTTTTTATATAGAACTGTAAAATAATATATATTTTTTAAAAACAATTTAAAATGATGTGACCTTTTTTAATATAAATAAAGAAAACATTAACAAAATGAAAATGCTTTTAAATATATGAAGGATGTATACAAAATAAAGTATTGCTGCGCATGGAAAATAAAGTAAAACCTGATAATAAGGTAAATAACTTAAAGTTATGGATTATATGTAAGGCACGAATTTTTATCAAACTTCAGGTACACTTTGATATGAATTGATGCTAAATTGGTGTATAATTTCTTGTACTATTTAAATGATTTAATTGACGTGATTTATATAGAAGAAAGTTTTGTGATGGCCACAACATACTAGTTTATTTTTGTTGTGCAGTTAATTTGCTTTCATAAATTATTATACTTGTATTTATCTCTCATTCTGTCCCTGCTAACCTGTGCGATTTTTATTTCCACCGTTTCATAATAGTCATTTCATTATTTATCAACAATTATGACAACTATGACAATAGAAATAATCAAGAAAAATATGTTGACTGGGATGCATATTTCACTTTATTTCGTTGTTATCGTAGGGTGATACTACAGATTTCGCTTCTAAACACAGGAAGTTCATTGCGTTTCAAGTTACTGTTCGACTGAATCTTCACTCATTTGAGATCATTCACAGTTGCCAGATTCTTTTTATAAAAAATTTCTCTTTTCAAATTTATTTCAAAAGAATTTGTCACAGAAATAAACGAAGACTAATGCGAAAGTTTTGCTGGTGTCGACGAGAATTTGAATTGAAGGATTTTTTATTGGAAATGTCACATTTTAAAAATAATAAATTTGTTTTATACGAAATGATGTAGTATTGAACTAAAAAAAGGGTAGTCTTACTCAATTCTGATGTTTAATTTTAATTTAGGGAATATTTTGGCTATACTTATAGAAAATACTCTGAAACTATATATATTAACTAAAAAGGGTATTCAGTTTAATAAAAACAATATAATATATGGTTGTTTCACCCTCTAATTCCCATGGTAGAAAACGTTCTAGAAATTCCGTACTTCACACTGGATAAAAATCTGAAATTCTACAGATGTCAAGTTACATACTTACTAAAATTTTATATGTACAATTAACAAAAAATGTGTAAATCTACAAAACTAGTTTTTGTAAAGCTACAGAAATCTGTAGCTTTACAAATGAATCTGCTGAAATTATAGTAATCTTATTAAAATTTTATCTGTAATCCTGGTTGCAGCTACATAAAAAGTTCTAGGCATGGCAGTTTCCTAAACAATTCTTAATAATCTTACAGATTTTTTGATTTACGGCGGAAAAGTGTATCTGTCACATAAATTTTTGTTATTGCCGTTCCATAAAACGCTCTAGGAATCTCAGTTTCTTAGAAAAAATTTAGTAACTTCACAGATTTTTTTTTACAGTGCAGAGAGTCTGAATTCATAACAGAAAATTTCAATAATAAATTTTGCTTTATTTAACGACAGAATGTCTTTTATTAAATAAATGAAATATTGCTGTCTTAAATTTCTGGTATGAATTTAGAATGTCTGAATTAAAAAATCTACTAAATTGGAAACAGTGATGGTAGCTTATATGCTACAATGGGCATTAGAGGGTTAATCCTTAAATAATCCATACCTAATTTTCTCTGATTATATACAAATGATTTAAAACTTTTTATTTTAGGCCCGTGTTTCACAACTTTTACACACCCATATTTTGTTTTAAATTGATTTTTTATCACATTTTTTTTAATAACGTGAAATGTGCAGTTTAAATGGGGTAATAAACGTGGAAAAGGAAAATTAAAACATAGAACAACAAAAGAACACGGTAAATTATATTAAAATGTGGAGCCTGCCGAAGTAGTTTTCTCTTCCAGTTCTGAATTTTCTTTCAATTTTAGGCAAAAAATTACTTTTACGCTAATAAAATTAAAAATCGCTATCCAAATCACAGAATTTAAGGTTTAATGAAATTTAACGAATCTGTTATTGACAAAAACTAAAATAATACAATGATTTTGCGTATTTTTCATATGACAATAGACTTAGGAATAATATTTGAAGGCGTTTGGAAACTTTATTACAACAGGATTAAACAAACTTTAAAACTTACAAAGAAGGTCTCCTTAAAGCACATGCTCAGAATATTTTGAAAAAATTGATGATGAAACTACTAATGTAATAAAGGATCACTCAAAAATGACGGAATTTCAGTAGAAAGTCTGTAAAAAAGTAAAATACTTGAGAGTATTTGGCGCGATAGGACAAATACTCCATCCACACAGTTTGGCGAGCAGTACCTTCCTTCGCCAAATGCAAGCGATTTTAATGCATTTGGAAATTGGAAGTTAAATCAGTGTTTAAATGCGCAGTACTTAATGAATTTAAACTTAAACGATGGAACAGTTTATTATTTTTTTCTATAATCTTGTATAACATGTACAATGAAGTTATTTAATTTTACACAGTTTCACTAGCTGGATAATTTTTAAATATATTTTAAAAAGAAGTACCCGATTAATAAAGGTCTCTATATACATTTCAATATTTAATAAATTGTTGTTTCCATGACAACAACTATTATCTTGTTATCTCCGACACAAACAATATCGTAGTCAGATTGACAGTGCTTAGAATCGGACCTTGATTTTGAGTTTGAAGCAATTTGAATCAATTTAAATTTTGGTCTATACAGTTGTTAAACAATCGTTAAATTTCATTATGGACATAAATGTACATGACAAATCGAAAGTTATAAAAATGGATTAAATAAAACTTAGTTAAACTAAATCAGTATGAAAAGTAAAAAAAAAAGTTTTTCCTTAAAGACTATATTTATCATAAAAGAGTATTTTTTTTTTCATTGCGTCAATAACGAACGATAAATCGCCAAGAAAAAGAAGTTTTTATTAGGTTTTAACGGACGCTCTATCGAGATTCCGCCGGAATTTTTCTTTTTTATAAACATATATACCCACATGAGAAGAACACTCTGTATTTTTTTCAAGTTTTCCTGAGTATGCTCATACGGAGACCGAACTTATTAACAGTAATTTTTATGTCTCATCACAAATTTTTAATTCAAAAAAGTAGTCCCTAGTTTAAACTTAAAGAGTGAAACAATAATGAAATAAGTCAAACTTCAGCTGTTTAACGATAATTAACGAAAAATGTATTATTATTACTAAGTACTGAATTATAAATGAACTCATAATAATAGATGAATAGACATATAGTATCAGTATATGATACTCATATTAACAAAAATAATTGTTCAGATAATATAATACTCAATGAAAGAAACGTCCTATTAAAAGGGCGCCAGGTCCGAAGGGTTTAATTTTTATGTGCTATAATAGTTCATGCAATGCTGATCAAATGTGTCAATAGGCACAATCCTGAAAAACAGCCATTTTTTGGTGCGTTCGTAATTATATAAATTACGTAGCCCCTATAGTCGTCGTTCAGTCCGTCTGCCCGTCTGTCTGTCCGTCCGCCCGCATATAGCAGAACAAAAACTACCCAACCGAATCGTTTGAAATTTAAAATATATAATTATTGCATAACTTTGTCGAGTCATTTCAAATTTAATGAAAATCGGATGCATAGCTTAATAACTGGGACAGTCAAAAGTTTTCCGTTACATTACGGCCAATGGCAAAAAATTATTGCAAGTGCATTTTAATTGTGCTACAGCCTTTCGAAAAGAATGAAATTGATATGCACTTACGAAGTGCACTAAAATATATATTCAGTACAATATGCAGTGCAAAAAATATTTATAAAACTAGTTGTAGTACGAACGCACCTCATTTGCCACGTTTGATGTGCAATTTCTAAATTGTTATAACTATGGACGTCTTAAGATCATAATTTATATTAAATAGATGCCAACTTTGCTTTATTTATTTTAAGTAAACTCAATTTAAAACAGAAAAGTATTTAGCGAAATGTTTCCTGCGAGATTTCAAAGATGATTTACTCCGAGCAGCCTGTAGCCAATACCATACATCAACGGTTCCTAATTAGGCAGCCTGATAATAAGATTAGCAGATTACGTAGTAGCTAGCAATGAAGAGCATATTAACCCCTTCAAGGGGTTCATTTTCGGACCACCCAATTTTAATCCCTAAATGCCACATTGGCACCAGAATATTGGAATGAAAAATTTCCTTTTATTAACCCGTTAAACGCGACGCCGTTTGGTCTTTCCGTTTAAGCGACGCCGGTGCCTAGGGGCCGGCGGTATAAAATTATAAAAATAATATATTATATAATATTAAAAACATTTTTCACTTTTTTTAAGGTATTTAATTAAAACTTTCAAACATAAAAAGGGTTTTCCTTCACAAGAATTACAAATTTTATTCACAAATTTTGTACAAATATATATACACAATTTCTGTGTATGGTGTCGCTTAAACGGAAATTAAAGTAAAATTAGTGTCACGTTAGTACGTTTTAAGTACGTGAACAAAAGCTTTTGCTTATTTTGAGATAAATTTGCTTATAAATACTGGTGTCTTTCACTCATTTCAGTATTTTGCGAATGGAAGTAACTTGCCCCTGAAAGGTTAAAATAAAAGTACAGATATCACTGGGAAAGTTTGTGTGTAAAGTCTTTGAGGGCTTCCGAGTTGACGGTAACTTTGCGTGCAGTCTGTGGCTAATCGTGTTATCATTACTAAGCCATTGGGAGTTGGAAAGTCTAGCTGTATAAATTTAAACTAAATATGAAACATTAGACAGATTTGAACACATTTAAAAAATAATTAAATTTAAAATATATACATAATACAGATTTGAATACATTTAAAAAGCAATTAAATTTAAAATATATACATAAAAACATTTATTTAAAATCAAAATCATACAAAGTATACGTATTAAAGTCTGTCTAATATTTCATACTGAGTTTAAATAATATTTTAATTCATACGTTAAAATGTACGTGTATCTTAAGGAATCTCAGGACTCTCAAAATTGAAAAAAATGAAAACAAGTGGGTAAGTATGATCTCAGATCGCACAGAAGGTTTCGTTTAATATTTCTTTCAAAACACTTTATCCTTTTGCAAAATCTGTTAGTTCTACATTTCGAAACCAGGGGGCGCATTCTATTCTACACAAACATCTATCCGAACGAAACTCCGTTTTAGAACCTATCCGTATATATATTAGTCGAGGGGATCGGGTCCATAACACCCGAGATAGGCGCCCCCTGGCGGTAAAAAGTGGAACTGAAAGATATAAGGCTATGTGCATAATATGAAAGAGTGGTCAAAGGGGTGTCGACAAAGTTAGAAAAGTACCCACTGGGTGCAATGGGGAGAGGTTAGAAAAATTGCTTAAAATACACAAGTTAGAGACCGGGGGGGGTAAATATAAGACTTTTGAAATTTTTATGATTTGTCGTGTGATTGCAAGTGTTCAGTTATAATAATGCAAAATTTCAAGTCTTCAACTTAATTAGGGGGTCAGTTAGAAAAAAAGCTTAAAATACACAAGTTAGAGCTCAGAGGGTTAAATGTAAGACTTTTTCAAAATTTTATGATTTATCGTATGATGTGAGGTGTTCAGCTATAAGTATGCAAAATTTCAAGTCTTCAACTTAATTAGGGGATAGGTTTTAAAAAAAAGTTTAAAATACACAAGTTAGAGCCCAGAGGGTTAAATATGAAACTTTTTTCCAAATTTTAACATTCGTCTTTTGATTTGAGGTGTTTATGTATGAGTATGCAAAATTTCAAGTCTTTAACTTAACTAGGATCTTAGTTAGAAAAAAAAAAGCTTAAAATACACAAGTTAGAGCCCAGAGGGTTAAATATAAGACATTTACAAAATTTTATGATTTGTCGTTTGATGTGAAGTGTTCAGCTATAAGTATGCGAAATTTCAAGTCTTCAACTTAATTAGGGGCTCAGTTAGAAAAAAAGGTTAAAATACACAAATTAGAGCCCAGAGGGTTAAATATAAGACTTTTTCAAAATTTTATAATTCGTCGTTTGATGTGAGGTGTTCAGCTATAAGTATGCAAAATTTCAAGTCTTCAACTTAATTAGGGGCTCAGTTAGAGAAAAAGGTTAAAATACACAAGTTAGAGCCCAGAGGGTTAAATATAAGACTTTTTCAAAATTTTATGATTTATCGTATGATGTGAGGTGTTCAGCTATAAGTATGCAAAATTTCAAGTCTTCAACTTAACTAGGATCTTAGTTAGAAAAAAAAAAAAGCTTAAAATACACAACTTAGAGCCCAGAGGGTTAAATATAAGACATTTTCAAAATTTTATGATTTGTCGTTTGATGTGAAGCGTTCAGCTATAAGTATGCAAAATTTCAAGTCTTCAACTTAAGTAGGGGCTCGGTTAGAAAAAAAGGTTAAAATACACAAGTTAGAGCTCAGTGGGTTAAATATAAGACTTTTTCAAAATTTTATGATTTATCGTATGCTGTGAGGTGTTCAGCTATAAGTATGCAAAATTTCACTCCTTCAACCTAATTAGGGTTCACTTAGAAAGAATTGTTTAAAATACACATGTGGGAGCCCAAAGGGTTAAATGTACGACTTTTTCAAAATTTTATGATTCGTCTTTTGATTTGAGGTGTTTATGTATGAGTATGCAAAATTTCAAGTCTTCAACTTAACTAGGATCTTAGTTAGAAAAAAAAAGCTTAGAATACACAAGTTAGAGCCCAGAGGGTTAAATATAAGACTTTTCAAAATTTTATGATTTGTCGTTTGATGTGAAGCGTTCAGCTATAAGTATGCAAAATTTCAAGTCTTCAACTTAATTAGGGGCTCAGTTAGAAAAAAAGGTTAAAATACACAAGTTAGAGACCAGAGGGTTAAATATAAGACATTTTCAAAATTTTATGATTTGTCGTTTGATGTGAAGCGTTCAGCTATAAGTATGCAAAATTTCAAGTCTTCAACTTAATTAGGGGCTCGGTTAGAAAAAAAGGTTAAAATACACAAGTTAGAGCCCAGTGGGTTAAATATAAGACTTTTTCAAAATTTTATGATTTATTGTATGCTGTGAGGTGTTCAGCTATAAGTATGCAAAATTTCAAGTCTTCAACTTAATTAGGGGATCAGTTTAAAAAAAAAAAGGTTAAAATACACAAGTTAGAGCCCAGAGGGTTAAATATAAAACTTTTTTCCAAATTTTATGATTCGTCTTTTGATTTGAGGTGTTTATGTATGAGTATGCAAAATTTCAAGTCTTCAACTTAACTAGGATCTTAGTTAGAAAAAAAAAAGCTTAAAATAGACAAGTTAGAGCTCAGAGGGTTAAAAATAAGACATTTTAAAAATTTTATGATTTGTCGTTTCATGTGAAGCGTTCAGCTATAAGTATGCAAAGTTTCAATTCTTCAACTTAATTAGGGGCTCAGTTAGAAAAAAAGGTTAAAATACACAAGTTAGAGACCAGAGGGTTAAATATAAGACATTTTCAAAATTTTATGATTTGTCGTTTGATGTGAAGTGTTCAGCTATAAGTATGCAAAATTTCAAGTCTTCAACTTAATTAGGGGATCAGTTTAAAAAAAAAAAGGTTAAAATACACAAGTTAGAGCCCAGAGGGTTAAATATAAAACTTTTTTCCAAATTTTATGATTCGTCTTTTGATTTGAGGTGTTTATGTATGAGTATGCAAAATTTCAAGTCTTCAACTTAACTAGGATCTTAGTTAGAAAAAAAAAAAGCTTAAAATAGACAAGTTAGAGCTCAGAGGGTTAAAAATAAGACATTTTAAAAATTTTATGATTTGTCGTTTCATGTGAAGCGTTCAGCTATAAGTATGCAAAATTTCAAGTCTTCAACTTAATTAGGGGCTCAGTTAGAAAAAAAGGTTAAAATACACAAGTTAGAGACCAGAGGGTTAAATATAAGACATTTTCAAAATTTTATGATTTGTCGTTTGATGTGAAGTGTTCAGCTATAAGTATGCAAAATTTCAAGTCTTCAACTTAATTAGGGGCTGAGTTAGGAAAAAAGGTTAAAATACACAAGTTAGAGCCCAGAGGGTTAAATATAAGACTTTTTCAAAATTTAATGATTTATCGTATGATGTGAGGTGTTCAGCTATAAGTATGCAAAATTTCAAGTCTTCAACTTAATTAGGGGCTCAGATAGAAAAAAAAGGATAAAATACACAAGCTAGAGCCCAGAGGGTTAAATATAAGACTTATTCAAAATTTTATGATTTATCGTATGATGTGAGGTGTTCAGCTATAAGTATGCAAGATTTCAAGTCTCCAACGTATACAGTTTCTGAGGACGGGCTCTGTGACGGACAGACACACAGACAGACATAGGAGCGAGACGAGTAGGGTTTCGCCAGATGAACGAAACCCTAAAGAGGACAATTTTCAACATTTAATATCTTAATACATATATGATTTAAAAACATTCTTTATTGGGATGAAGGATATAAGTAATTTCTTTCATTTCACGTATTTAAAAAATTGCAAAATGCAGAATTAGTATTCATAGGGCGCTCCAAATTGTCAGAGATTTGTCGAGAAGAAAATTGATATAACAGCTTACGTGCATCATTACAAAATACATTTCGCAACTAGAATGAAATTTTTCTTTCCCAACTATACTTCAGACTATAGTAATTAACCTGAACCTAAATAAATTCGTATTTAAAGCAATTTTATATTTTTAATATATAGTTGTATTTAGATAATACAAAATTTTGTAAATATCAACAGTATAATCACCTAAAAAATATTTTTTTTGAACAATAATAATAAAATTTTTGGTTCAATTTATACAGTCTAACATGAAATATACGTTTTGAAAATTTCATGAAAAAACATTCAGAAGTTTTCGAGATATCCTGAGCGTTTTGCCCAAAAACGTCATTTGGAGAAAAATGATTTCAGAGTTTCGGAAACGCCGCTTCAGCTATTGAGCGAGTATAATTTTAATAGCCATAACTTTTGTTCTACTGGGAATTTCAAGGAAACGATCATATTCAAATGTTAAAAAAAGACAGAAGTTTAACTTCTTGAAAAAAAAAAAAAAAAAAAAATCGAAAATTTTGAAGCCTTCAGAGTTCTGAGACCTCTTAAGTCTAGCTGTGATTAGTAAACTACATAAAAATTTAACGATTAATTTCTTTTTAAAAGGCAGTGTGGTTTTTAATTAGCTTTCTTTTATTTTTCCGTAAAATTTCAGGTTTTATATCTCTCTATTCTAAAAAAAGTAACTACCGCTGTCACCGCCGCCGCCGGTTTTGAATTTTTTGCGACCGGAGGTCTTTCTTCGTTAATATTAAGAAAAATAATGCATACAAAAATATGAAAATCGGTAGTATTATACAGGAATGTTTGATAAACACGCTGATGCAGACAGTTTTCAAATCGAAGAATTATTTTAAGAAATATTTAATGCTAAAGTTGGACAAAATCGTTCCACTAAAAAAGTTTTATAGGAGCAAAAACTATTCATGGGAATTTAATCATTTTTAGATCATTTTATACGTTTGAAGTTCAGATTGTATTTCTTTTTTTAATTTGGCTAATTTTTTGAGGTTTTATTTCTATTTTAAATTCAAATTTTCAGCATTTCTAGACATATTTTTTACAGATTTTAGAAAATGATATTAATTTAAACTGTTGCCAACTGTATAAACAGCGGAAACAATAATGTTTGCTTAAAAAAAAAATATTTATACGTGCAATAAATTAAAAATTTATTTACACGTGACTATTATTAACAGAAAAAAACATTTGGAATTAGAATTAAATAATTATGTACAAAAAGCAGGAACTTATTAAAAATTACGTCATAAAAACTATAATTACACGTGAATTTTAAGAGAGAAAGGAATTTGTAAAATAATAAATTTATTAACAAGCGTTAGAAGTCTTAAATAGGAGAAATTACGTCATATTTACATCACATTACAGTTATTACATAAAATGAACACAAAATAATATTGCAAAACAGTTTAAATTTAGAAATTGCGCTAGACATTTATTTGATATTTTGAGAGGATACTTTTCAACTATTTTTCTTAGGAAAGCGCAATTAATATTTCATTTCTAACACAAGTATTTTCAAGTGAATATTAAAAAGAGAAAGAATAGTTTGGTCAAAATTACGTCAGATTAAAAACGATTAATTTAAAATGTCTCATTTAAAAGAACTTTCTTTTCGCTTTGTTAAAAAATACCGGGAGACAACGATTCTGTTTACTTAATTCCTTTTATATTAGCTTATTTTGAAATTTTGTTACACGTGTCTACGTCATCAAGTTATTTTTATTTCGACGTTTTATTTGTATTTTTATTAATATTGTACTAATTTATTTGTTCTTTCGTTATTTAAAATAAAAATTATGTCAATTTGTATAATTTGGCGAGTGGTTTGGCGATTTATATAATTTGACGAAATTAGTCGACGGGATAATCAAGTAGTACCGCAGCGGATTTGGCGTTAAAATTTCCCCAATCAAAGAGAAATGAATAGAAATCCGTTTATAGAGAGATCGCCAGTGTTTTTTAAAATATAATTCAATCTTTCGAAATCTTTTTAAAGCCGATCACATTAGCGTGCATTTAGAGTCTGCGGTGTCTGGACGGGGGTTGGCGAGCGTAGCTCGTAGGGGGCCGAGCTCCCTAGGGATTTAAAAAACCTGGAAGGTTTCTGGTTATGATCGATGATCCAAAAATTATATTCAACTAATACCATAGGTTTTAATACGCAATAAAATTTAATCATAAAAATTTTAATTACAAAAAATGGAAATCGAAATTTTTTTCAGTTAAAATTATGTTTATTTGACGCGGAAAAAAACCCGGAAAATTCGCAGTTATGTGGTATGAATTAAGATTTCCTGACGGCTATAGCATTAAAACAAGCCTTTTTTTTAGGACTATCCTCGTTGAGAAAATTGATCAGTATTGCAAGAACTATAACGCATAAAGTTATTGACTGATGTTTAAGTGTAAAATATTGATGGCCAAGTATTTAAAAAACGGTGACATATATTTAACTTTATTAATAGTTAACTTACTATACGAAAAGTTTTTATTTAAATCATACTTTAGTACATACGAACTCATTGACTAAAGGAAAGTGTTTTCCGTAAAGTTGCGAAATTTTATAACGGGATTCAAATTTAAAACTTTCACAATTTTAAAATTTATAGCTTTAAAAGTTTCATCTTTAAAAAAAAAATACGAATTTAGTAACTTTTTTAAATTTTAAACATTTATACATACTTTCTTTTACCTTACTATTTCTGTTTGTATGTATGTGGCAGTCAAATATTGTTATTCATTTTTCACCTACTTCCTGTTGACATAGCTCCCTTTGAAATTTGGAATATATATGCATTCCTGGGAACAATACATGAATTGGAGATTCACTTTTTAAAATTCGATACATAAGGGGCAACGGGGAATGACAATTTTTGATTTTCTATAGAGAAATAAGTATCAGCTTTAACAATGAGTATTTTTTGAAAAGTACTAATGGCAGGGTTACCAGGATAGTGCAAATTTCGGTCAGCTTGGCGAAATATGACTAAACTTGGTGACAAAAATAAGTTGCCATATATGAAGCCAACTTAGCGATAGCTGGATAATTCGTCGAAATTTTCATTTCTACTTTTTAATGCATTTAAAAATATATACATTTTTCTACATTTTTGTGAATTTTAATTAAAGCATGTTTAATTTTTTTTTTTTTTTTTTTTTTTTTTTTTTTTTTACATTTATTCGATTTGTTATTGATGTTTAATATATATTTTTTTCCTTTTAGGTAAGTTTGTTTTCCTGCCAATATTATATCGCATTACAAATCACTCTAAAAGGTAAGCAGCTTGTCATTTAAATTTGCTAGTACGGATAGTAGTAGTACGGATTTACCAATAATTTTTACTCTTTATATTCGAGACAGTTATAATAAAGTAATAATGTAAAAGATAATTGTCTTAACCCTCTAATTCCCATAGCAGAATACGTTATAGAAATTCTGTAATTCAGAGAATCACATCAGAAAATTTCAATAATAAATTTCGTTTTATTTAAATCCGTAATGTCTGCAATTTAATAAAACAAATAGTGCAATTTTAAATTTCTGGTGTGAATTCTGAATATCCGAATTAAAAAATTCACTAAATTCGAAACACTGGTAGCATATATGCTGCCATAGACATTAGGGGGGGGGGGGGGGGGGAAGTAGCGCTTTGTTTAATATATCAATAAGAAAAGCTATTCTTTTATTTTCATTTCGATCTTCAGTTGTTATACTGTATCATCCTATATATCTTTCATGCATATTATGAACTATTTTATGTTGCATTGTATTTTCTATATCCTGATGCGTAACCGTTATATATATACATATATATCTAATAATAAAATAATTTCACCCTTTTATTGTAGTTACACTATTCCAAATTCTTATAACATCTACCTTTTATACCTATCTTTAATGATATCTTAAATATCTTTTGTCTTTTTTTCCATGCCTTTAAACCAGCGTATTCTTTTATTTATTATTCTAAAAACCTTAATCCGTCCGTAACTATACTTCTTATAAAACCCACTAAATTACAGTATAACTTCAAAAATCCCGTGTCATCGGGATCGAAACTATGCCGGATTTTTGAAGCAATATCAAAAATAGTAACTATGAATATGAAAAATAGTACTATATTCTTAATTGTGCCTTCAGCAATAATTTAATTCATCATTAAGTGATAATGATAAGTGTGACAAAAAGAAAAAAAAAAAAACTTTATATGATATTTTCTATGTTACAGAAAGAAAAGAAATTCTAATAAGGAGTGAAGTTATTTCTTCTGTTATAATTTCGGAAACATCGATGTCAAGTTTGTTTGCTTCAATTTTTTTGGCCGTCCTTTAACAAGTTTTTATTTTATTTTATTTATTTATTTATTTATTTGTATTTTATACAAATGAAGAATGTCTATTTCGGAAATACAGTCTTGTTTCTCTGTCTAAAGCATACATTAATACACCAGTCAAATGTATGCATTCCCCAAAGTTGTTCCCGTTGCTAAGCAACAGTGCAGCTCCGAGAAAATTTGTTCAGAAAATAATCGTCTCTGACAAATGAAAAAAAAAAGAAAAAAAAAAAAGTCAAATATTCTTTTTTTGCATTTTCACTTTCGACCTTGAAGTTTTTAATTCATAAAGAATTGCTATTTTCTTCTCACATAACTTGAAAGTGTAAAAGAAAAAGGTAGAATAAAGATGGTTTTCATGCCGGATTTTTGAAGTTGCCGGATTTCTGAATACCGAATTTTTGAAGTCACACTGTAATTTCTTTCATTTTATTCTGAGACTAAATCCTTTTTTTCTTTCGAATGTTTATTAAATATCATTTGTTCTATTTGTTCCATGTCCTATAATGCCTTGAAAGTTTGGCGCCAGCATCCTGATTACGTTATAAAGCTACCGCTGATAGTAATAAGTTCTAGCAGTACGTCACACGTTTCCCCCACACCCCACTCTCAGAAATAAAACTCTCACTTTTGACGATTCAGCAATCCTTGAGCTGTATTTCGTCGTTTTTAACGATCATTTCCTATCAACATCACGTGACTTTTAACGAAATGTAAACTCTCAAATATTTGCCGAAAGTTTTGCCTGAATCACGGTCAGACTCAATGCATTTTAAGGAAACAGTTGCTGTACCTCCTCAAATCCTGCGATTTTAGCAAGCAGATATTTGCTTGTTTATGTTAGTCCTTTAATAATTTATTTTTAAGCAGCACTTTTTAGTGCTTTTCAGAAAATACTGAAACACAGGTAGTTATTGTTTCTTCATTAGTTATTCTTTTAGCTGTTAAAATTTTTAGGAATGCTTATTATTTTTTTATTTATTTATTATATGTTGTTGTTCGTAATGGTTTAATTCGAAAAGAATAAATTTCGTGTGTTTATCAAAACCATTCAAAAGGAAAATTTGGTCATTAACATTTCAAACTTCCAGGATAACTTTTTTAAAATTTATTTAAGAAGTATGTTCTGTTTTCAATCAAATTAAATATTAACATAATTGATCCCTCTCCCCTTTATAAACCATAAAGTGTTACAATCTTATCCACCTACTCAAAGTGATAAAATCTCACGCAATATGCACTTCACAATTCGTTATTTGAGAGCAACAAATTAACCAGACCATATTCTAATCATTCATTGAGCAAAGAAAATTTCACTAATGAATTATTTAATCATGCAATTTATAATTATTCATTGACGATCAGAAAACCATAATAATAAATTAGCCTTACTTAAAACTTTCAGAAATTATAGCAGCACCGTTAAAATTACAATCTACCTTATAAAAATATAAACACGCCGCAGAATTCATTACATCAATCTAAAAGCACACCTATACAAGCCCCCAATAGCGAGGTCGGAAGAGCAACGGTCTCCCACGCAAAAGGCCGCGGGTTCGAATCACCCCGAGGAAATCGAGAAGTCAATTTTTTTCTTCTCCTGTCAAATACAGGAGCTTCCAAACTGTTCGATAGATGGCACCACCATTCTTTTGACGAAACTTTTGACGAAATTTATATCGTCAAGCAAGTGAAGAAAGTAATTTCATCAATTTGACGAAATATTCGCTCGGAGCATTTCCCAGGAAACGATTTCGTCAAAAACAAAGAAAATTTCGTGAAATCTGAGTATTCATTTCTGAGTGTACACTGGCGATGCCTCCTCTCTCCTTCCCCTTGCACTTGGTTGGATTGACCTTGCTTTGCGCGTCTGTAGGCTTACGCGTTTTTTCTCTTCTCTTCTATTTATACAGTTACTTGGCTGAGAGACCAGATTTTATACGTTTTTCGTTTGTTTATTAACAACCCGTCACTGGTGGTATGATATTTTAATTTGTGAGATTCTAACGCCTTTTAACATCATAGAGCTTAACCCCTTCGGACTGGCGGCTTTTACACAAATTTTATTCGGTTGGCACCACTTTATTTAAAAAAGTTATCTTTACTTAACTAATCACGAAAATGCTCTAATTAAAGAAACCAAATATTACTTTTCTTTTTTACTGGTGAGATAAACAAATTCTGTATGCTCTTTTTATGGGTGCATATATGCACCAATGGTCCCGAACAGGTTAATATGAAGTGGTGCAGCTAATATTCGAGATCCGATTGATTGTCTACTGGAATTGTTATGAGAGTTGTTTGACAATAAACGCCATTAAGACTACCCAGCAAAGACAGAAACAGTGGAAAACAGATGTGGAAAGAAAAACAGTGGAAAAAAGATGGCAGCCAGCACTGCCATCAGCAGTAAAGTGCAATGGTGCCATTACTTAAACCAGTACAAAAGTATCCGTGCAGAATGCAGCTGGCCCATCAGTGATGGCCAACAGCAGGCCAGCATTGGTATGCCACCGCATTACTTCAATCCGACACTTTTCCTGCAGTGCTAGCACCTATCCCACTGCTATTCCTTTGCTGGCCTAGCACTTTCCGTTAAAAATTTCTTATAGAATTCTACAAAAAAACAAAGTATTTTATCTCTTTTCTCTATAAGCTAGTTTCACCAAGAGCTATAGAAATGCCTGTAGAACTGTCTATAATAGATATGTCTACAGAAATATTTGAACTTGCAGCGGTTTCCATGTGGTCACTCTCCCAAGTACTAATCGCGCTCGATGTTGTTTGGTTTTCGTGATCGGACATGAAAAAGTACTTTCAGCATATGCTACGACTGTTCGTAGTTTTCAATCTCTCATTACACTATTTCAAGTTTGTTTCTTTTGTGATTTACGTTCCCAATCATTAAACTGGTATAGAAATTATTGTATTGTATAGAAATCCTATATATTTTATACGCTTTTTTTTATTATTGATTCTGAACTGTGTAAATTTATGAAAACCGAAATCTTTTGTAACTTAGTAGAACCAGATTTAAGGAGAGAAAAAAGTCCGTTGAAATAAAGAATTTACCTATTTATTCATTTACATATTTATTTTGTTGGTGGCAGTGCTGCTGTATTATTTACAGTTAAAAAATAAAATTAGCTTCACAGCTTAAATTGTGTTAAGATATTCATTTCAGATTTGTGTTCAAATACTCAATGTCTTCGATATTCGCAACGCCACGTAGCGTAAGTGTTTCCAGCAATAATACTGCAAAAGTTCGTGCACTTCCATGTAGTGGTGGGCCAGCGCATGAGATTAAACAGAAGCCCACCAGAATTTTATCTGATGATTTCCAACAGCAAAGTTGACTGGAGCTATCCAGCAGTGGTCATGCAGTGGTAGACCGTTAGCCAGCACTTCTCCATCATTGCCAGCACCTAACTTGCTGCTGGCCAGCAATTTCCTCTTTGCTGGGTATGATGTCTCTGTTATTTAATTAAGAAGAAAGTATTGGATTCTAATTCCGGTTTTCGACGAATTTATACGTTTTAGGGGTCAGACATCACGAAAAACATGTTCTTACAAAATAGCTGTTTGTGAGTCTGTTTGTCTGTGTGTGACACAAATTTTGTGGGCGCTCTATCTCAAGAACTAATGAAGGGATTTTAATAAAACTTTAGATTCTGATATAAATTGGTGCTGATTACTTTTTGGTGCAAATCGTCCAGCAGGTGGCGCTGCTATGCTGCATTATTCATAATTTCCTCAATAGCTATATCTCGAGAACTAAAGCACGGATTTTCAGAAACCTTCAGATTCAGTTAATTCTTGATATAATTTTGAGCTGTAAACTTTTTTATGTAAATCGCCCAATAGGTGACGCTGTCAGGCTGCATTATTTATAATTATCGCAATAGTTCTATTTCAGAAACTAATGCACGAATTTTCATCAAACTTCGGGTTCAGTTAGTGCTTGATATAGTTGATTACTGATAATTTTTTGGTGTAAATCGCCCAATAGGTGGCGCAGTTATGCTGCGTTATTCATGATTATCGCGATAGCTCTATCGCAGGAACTAATGAGGGAATTATCATTAAACTTCAGATTCAGTTAGTCCCTGATATATATTAGTGCTGTTTAGTTTTTAGTGTAAATCGACTAGCAGGTGGCGCTACTATGCTGCATTTTTCACGATTTCCGCAATAGTTGTATCTTTAGAACTACTGCATGAATTTTCATCCAACTTTTGATTCAGTTAGTCCCTGATATAAATTGATCCTGATAAGTTTCTGGTGTAAATTGCTCAACAGGTGCCACTGCTATGCAGAACTTTTCACGATTTCCGCAATAGCTCTATCTCAAAAACTAATGCGCGGATTTTCATCAAACTTCAAATTCAATTAGAAGTTCACGTAAGTTGTTGCTGATTAGATTTTGGTGTAAATCACCTAACTGTTGGCGCTGCTGTGCTGCATTCATCAGGAAGTATTAACATGTATGAGATAGAAGAAAGTTTTGGGATTGCCACATCCGACTAGTTTTTTTTTTTTTTTTTTAGTATTTGATATATTTTATTTGTATTTAAACACATTTTTCTTTTGCTTTTTCAACACTTTCCAATACTTTTAGGAAATATTGATGATTCGAATTGGAATGTCTGACCTTTATCTTTTTTAATATCTGTAATCTGGAAACACTTATTATTCAATTATAGTGTTCTCTCTTTTTTTATCTTCTTCTTTTCTCTTTTCCATAGTCTAGGAGTTTTTCTTATTACATTGCCAGCTTTTACGCTTTTTTTAATACTACTATTGTTTTATATTAACATTTATTTTATTTACAAATGATTATCTAAGATGAAAATAATGAATATATATTAACTAGCTAACTTGCCCGGCGTTGCCCGGGTACGTAAAAAAACAGCACGAATTGCGAAAAACCTCTGAAAATCACAATAAGATATCGCGAAAAAATTTTTAATCGCTGCGCAAATTTCGAAAAGAGAAAAATATATATATATATATTGTGTTCGAAGATTGAAAGTTGATTCAACTTCTATCAACGTCTTTCCCTAATGTGGAAAAATGGTAGTAAATCGCTAAACTACACTAAAAATCACATACAAAATACCCGAAAAATTCGAAAATTGTTATATGAAATCCGAATAAACTTTATTGAAACGAAGGTTGAAATTACTTTAGTATTATAAGTCAAAAATGGAATGTCAAAAAATTGCAGCAGTTCGCGAAGAAACGTAAATATCGAATTAAAAATCACCTGATGACGTAACGAACACGTGTAAAGTGTTTAATGTCAAGTAAATTTGACATTTACGTTCACCCATTATTGGTATTTAATCTTATAGTTTGGCGATATTTTTTTTGGTCTATGGGATAATCAGGTAGAATCACAAATTATTTCTGTTCGTATTTAAAAGTAGATAAATAGCTCTTCTTTCTATAAATAAATAAAATAAATATTGAAAAAAATGCTTATATGTATATGAAAAGTAAATAGTTTGCCAGTAAATATACGTAAAATTCACTTCACTCGCCAAGGCCATTTTCTCTAACTCACCAAAGCCCATAAATTAAAAATATACCAAATACTCTTCAATCTGTTGCCTGATACTAAGTAATCACAATAATGTAAATAACTATTAGGCATAGATACGTACCGGGTTTGGCGCGATTTTTTTTCACGCCAATTTGGTGAAAACATTGTTTTCGAATACCAGTTACATATATATATTTAAATTATTTTCTATTGTTTTAAAAGGAAATAGCAATAAATAATAAAAAGTTTAATTAATATCTATAGAACAAAACAGTTTATATAACTGTAAAAAAGAAAATAAAAGTAAATAAACAATTTATTAATAAATAAACAACAATAGCCGAGTTACCATGTCAGGCAAAATAACGCCATTTTGGAGCCCATTATGTACCATGGAGCGTATATGACATCTGTGCCAACAAAACTTTTAATAATATAGTAAATATGTCATTTGATGGTGGCTTGATTATCGAAGATTATAAAATATATGTGTATATGGCTCATTTTTACTCTAAAATTTAAATACTTGACTACATAGTTATAATTTTAAATCCTTTTTATATAATTTACATTTGAATATAAAGATTTACTCCAAAATGTTCTCCTATACTTAAAAAAAAATTATTGCGACCTTCGCCTGGCTTATTTCACGCTTCTGCCTTTGTGGCTTAAAATTGCATTGTTTAGCGACCAAGGTAATAATTAAATAGCATATAACTCAGAAATAAAGCCTTTCTCCTGTAAGACATACGATGGGAAAATTACATAAAAATGATAATTAAATTGAATTTAAATAAAAGAAGGACTAAAAGACTGTTACTTAAATTTTATTTCTTCAAGTTTTTTCAGACACATTTTTATTAACCTGGCGAAGCGAAAAATCGCCAAATAATGTATCAATTGCTTCTTTCATACTAATTTATTTTTTAAGTTTTATAAACATTCCTTTCATATTTAAATTAAATATTTTCATTTTATAAATTTTATCTCGCATTAAAAAGGTGTTTGATTTTTTTTTAAATTAAACAAATAACAGTTATTTTCATTTAATTTGCGAGTTATTTTATAACGGATAAAGCCATTTCAATTCATTTATCAACTATAATTTTCGGCAAAATGACCACTGGCAACCCTTTCGTTGAAAATATCAATAAAATACAATAATCTAAGCATTGTATCATGTTACTTTTATTCACAATTTAATTTACTTGGATTCCCTTAAATATAATTAATATAATCCCTTAAGTTAATATTAGTTTTTGTTACATTAAAATATTTCAATTTGTTGATTTTCTGTAAGCAAGTAATCCATATTGGTTTACAATGGAAGTCTATGGGTTTGGCGAAATATTAGAGATATCGCCAAGATGGCGTCACTTTTAGCGACTCATTTTGGTCGCCAAATTTGGCGATAGCTGCATTTGGCGACAGAACTATGTCCCTCTACGGTAACCTCCTTATAGGTATGGAAATGTATTAAATGCTCTTCAATAATTGCATAAAAAATTCGCTAAAAATTCAAAAATCGCTGCACGAATTCCGAATAAACTTTTTGGAAAAGAGAATAAAATTTACTATATTGGGTTAAAAGAAAGAAACCATATTCTTCTCACTTATATGGAAAAATCGCCTCAAAACATAAAAAAGCGCTAAAAATCGCATAAAAAATTGAATAAAAAAAATCTAATCAAAAAATCGAAAATCGGACTTCGAGGTGCAAAACTTCATATATAGACGCACCTTTTCCCCAAATTTTGTAGCTCTACGTGCAGTGGTCTCTTCAGAACGCCGTCGATACACTCACTCACTCACACACAAACTTCTTTCTTTATTATTATAGATAGATGATGAAAATCTAAAATCCTAAATGATTTTTTTCTGTTCAAAAATAGTAATACGAAAACAGTTGGCAGCTATAAATTTAATGTAACCAAGATTTTATTTATAAATAGCAAAAATAATAATGGACTGAAATTTTCTAGTATTTTTGTCCATTAATAAATAATAAGTGGTTGCTGATTGTTTGAAAAAATAACTTCAGATGGTTGGATTATTTTGATTTATGCAAACCGAAAAGCTGAAGAGAAACCAGACGAACATCATTAATGCCAACAAAATTTATTAAGTTGAGAAATCCTATTCATCTTTAACTTTAACATTCATTCAATATTCAACAATGTTAGCGAAAGTCATAGCAAACAATCTGTATTTCGAAATAAAATCTAATATATCACATGCATTATAAATAAAATGCATGTTATCGCAGGGAGTCTAGACAAATTGATTTCTGGCAATCTGACTTATATATTTATTCATAAATTTACGATTTAAAAAATCATTAATAATAAAGTATATTCTGGAAAAGTAAATTCAATTGTGCATGAAATCTTGGTCTAATTTATTTAGTATTCGAAGTAATTTACTTGCATGCATATACATACTGATATATATAATATATTATTTATTTATTTACTTTTTACTTTTACTTTTTGAAAAGTTTTCGACCATTATTAGAAAGTATTTATGAGATGAATTTGATTATTTGCAAATAAACTGTATAATGCTTATTGTCGTGGATTATTATTTAGAACATTTCAATTATATGTGTAATTTTTAATATTTCTGTACATGGATGAAAAGTTTAATCGTATAATTAACCTTTCATATTAGCATGCGTATAACCAAAGTTTATATTAAATAAGTTGGAAATTGCTCGTCAAGCGTGGCAAATGAAGTGCGTTCGTAGGTGCGTGACTAGTTTTATAAATTTTTTTGCATCGTATATTGTACTGAATGTATATTTTAGTGCACTTCATAAGTGCCTATCAATTTCAATCTGTTCGTTAGGCTATAACATCATTAAAATGGACTTGAAATAATTTTTTGCCATTGGCCGTAATATAACGGAAAACTTTTGACTGTCCCTGTAATTAAACTATACATCCGATTTTCATAAAATTTGAAATGGCTCAACAAAATGTTGCAACAATTATATATGTAAAATTTCGGATCATTCGAAAGGCTGTAACATCATTAAAATGCACTTGCAATAATTTTTCCCCATTGGCCGTAATGTAACGGAAAACTTTTGACTGTCCCTGTCATTAAACTATACATCCGATTTTCATAAAATTGGAAATGGCTCGACAAAATTTTGCAACAATTATATATTTAAAATTTCAGACCATTCGGAAGGATGTAACATCATTAAAATTCACTTGCAATAATTTTTCCCATTGGCCGTAATGTAAATAAAAAATTTGGCTGTCCCTGTAATTAAAGTATACATCCGATTTTCATAAAATTTGAAATGGCTCGACAAAATTTTGCGACAATCATATATTTAAAATTTCAGACCATTCGGTTGGGTAGTTTTTGCTCTGTTATATGCGGACGGACAGACAGACAGACGGACTGAACGACGACTATAGGTGCTACGTATTTATATAATTACGAACGCATCTGAAAAACGCAAAGAAATTGGACTAGACATTAAAAACAAAATTATTTAATAAAAAAACTAGTAGATAATTTATTCTTTAAAAAACAACCCATTCCATCATCATAAAAACAATTAAATTATACAAGCAACTTTAGGTGCTTTTATCAACCAGAATGGATGCAAAAGAGCCCATGATCGTCTCTGTAGACCCTCGCATCCGGAAGCTGCTGACAGAGTAACAGCAGTTCCGGGAAATACAGGATTAAGGCCAAGGGTCTGGTTCTCCTATATGGTCCGGTACACCCGAGGCCCCCGGGGGACGCGGAGGTGTGATCCTCGAACCACGCGATTTAATCCTTGAGTACAGCGGTTCTATAGCAGCGATCATGACTTACAATGGTGTTTGGGGTGCAGGCAGCGTGACGTGCGCTAGCCGTTGCTCTACCTTGGCTGGCAGTTGGCGTCATGGCGGCATCACACTAACCTGTTCGTTTGACTAGTCAAGACGGTATCATGCTGGTTAGTCCTGTCTGACATCTGAGCACTTATGGATTCATCAGAGCCTAAGCCGGCGGCGCAGCTTGCTGTAAGGTGTAATATTAAACTGTTTCATTGCTACATTATGAGAAAATCCGGTAGAAACGCTTTTTTAGATTCTTAATAAAACTAATTTCTACATTTCTGTAATTCTTTTATGTTGATGCATTCAAAGATTGTGTTCTACGTGGGGTTCTGACAAAAAAATCTTACTTTAGTTTATTTCATGTTTATAATCGACATTAAAAAAGAAGACAGCAGACATTCTATTTTAAAATCTTGCCCCATACTGGATTTTGTTCTGCGGTCGTCTATAGTGCTAAGCCATATTCTATTTTCACCTGTTAAAGAAACAATTTATTTATTTAAATTATCCTGGATCCCGAATTTTTGTACCCGTATTCTTGCCATCTTCCAATCCTTTGCTCAGTTATTATTAGTGACTCTGAAAAAAAAAAAATACACTTTTATGACCAACAGTTTTTAGAAAAAGTCGAAGGAAAGCCGTTGATGACCCGGCTAAAGCGTAGAGATGGTTTCATAAATGACAAGCTAAAACACAAAAAGAAAACAATTAACCCCTTAATTCTCGCTCCCGTCATATTCTCGGGCTGTGTCTTTTACGCTAATTGTTTGATTCCCACCAGTTTTATAAAATAGTGAAATCGGCTATATTTTAGTGTCGTTTTTACTGTCATTAAATAAGGTGAATATTTCTTTTTCATAAAAGTGGTGCCAATAAGTAATTTGAATTATTCAACCGTAATTTAATTCGAGCGTTAAGGGGTTAAAGAACAAATGTACATATTTTTGTATTTTTTCAAAATTTAAAAAAGAACAATAACACAGAGACCGGAATAATTATAACAGTAAATCTTTGATAAAAAAATTAACTGTTTTATAGGCAGTATAGCAACTAAATATCATGTAGTCATTTCATCTAACTGTGCTTTTAAGGTAGTTAGAAAAAATTGAATTCTAAACCCTAATGCTAATTTAATGGCATAAAAAATTTTAAAATTCAGACCTGCCACTTAAATTTATTCTCTACTTGTGTGAAAGTTAGAATGACAAATTACTCGCAGATACGGTCAGCATGGGCTCTCAGTCCAATTTTCATTTAAGAGACTTTGGCGGGCCTAACTTTTTTTCTGAAGACTCGGCGGGCCCGGGTTTTTTTCCAGATCGTGTCGGGTAGAGAAGAGTTTTTAGCATGAGTAATATCAGGCAAAATTTAATCTTTAATTAATGAAGAAATTAAACGATAAAGCAACATTTCATTATCGCATTTTCTTCTTTATGTTTTATTAATCGCATTTTATTTTTAATTTTTACAAACCCCTATTTTTAGGTGCGTTCGTAATTATATAAATACGTAGCACCTATAGTCGTCGTTCAGTCCGTCTGTCTGTCCGTCCGTCTGTCCGTCCGTCTGTCCGTCCGTCCGTCCGCATATAATAGAGCAAAAACTACCCAACCGAATGGTCTGAAATTTTAAATATATGATTGTTGTAAAATTTTGTCGAGCCATTTCAAATTTTATGAAAATCGGATGTATAGTTAAATTACAGGGACAGTCAAAATTTTTTCTTTACATTACGGCCAATGGGAAAAATTATTGCACGTGCATTTTAATGATGTTAAAGCTTTCCGAATGGTCTCAAATTTTAAACATATAATTATTGCGACATTTTGTCGAGCCATTTCAAATTTTATGAAAATCGGATGTATAGTTTAATTACAGGGACAGTCAAAAGTTTTTCTTTACATTAAAGCCAATGGGAAAAATTATTGCAAGTGCATTTTAATGATGTTACAGCTGTCCGAATGGGCTGAAATTTTAAATATATAATTGCTGCAAAATTTTGTCGAGCCATTTCAAATTTCATGAAAATCGGATGTATAGCTTAATTACAGGGACAGTCAAAAGTTTT
This sequence comes from Maratus speciosus, assembly GCA_963932465.1. Taxonomy (NCBI): domain Eukaryota; kingdom Metazoa; phylum Arthropoda; class Arachnida; order Araneae; family Salticidae; genus Maratus; species Maratus speciosus. Next base: position 472,520,260 of record OZ010797.1, read on the forward strand.
CCGTTACATTAAGGGGAATGGGAAAATTTATTGCAAGTGCATTTTAATGATGTTACAGACTATGCACTTATGAATTGCAAATAAATATACATTCAGTACAATATGGGGTGCAAAAAATAATTATAAAACTAGTTATAGTACGAACGCACCTCATTTGCCACGTTTGACGAGCAATTTCCAACTTGTTAAAAGGTAATTTCGGTGAAAAAAAACGCATAATATGGCAACTTGAATTACTCAAATTAAATTCTAATCAAATATGGCCTAACGATATTCGTTCCTCAATTTGTTTAAATTTTAAAGTAATGTTTTACTACTTTTCATGGTTTAGTTCTGTTTATCGAAAGTCGCGTTTATAACGCTTTCCAAAATAGTTGAAAATTGTTTATGAATTGGGTTTGTATGTCTGGCTGTCTTCATTTCAGTCTGTCCGTGCTCTAACTCACGTAAACATACTCAGATTGCCATGCAATTTATATATGTTATTGAGGTTTACTATGGCATGTTCAATATTGAAAATAAAGAGTGGATCATTTATAGTTCATTTACAAGGACACTCAAAAGCATTGAGTTACAGTACGATCTATGGGGAAAAATCGTTTGCGGTATATTTCAATGCTGTTACGCTAATTCAAACATATCGAAATTGCTATGAATCGCTGACCTGCACTAGAAGAGGATTACTATAGCTCATAGTGTTCGTAACATTTATCATTCGTTTACAGGGACACACTAAAGAATTCGGTTACAGTACTGTCTATAAACAGTAATTGCTGGAAGTGTGTTTTCAGTTGTGTTAAGATTTATAAAAATTATTGCCTATTATTGCTTATTTTTGCCTATTACTTTGCATGTATAAATTCTGTAATAGGCCATATACAGGGCAGAAATAAACATCTCGAATCTCCCTTTATTGACGGATACTACTGAAGATCAATTGTCAGCTGTGCTATACGTTCCCTAACTTAAATAAATTTTAGCATACTGTGTAGTATGTATGTGCAAATGTATCGATTATATACAGGGCTTCGCAAATTAATTCGGATATTTTTCCGACTGTTAAAGGAAATTCCAGAAATTATTTTTTCAAATATGTTATGCTTTTCCTAAATGGTTTACTTAGAAACCATCGTTCACCTTATTAAACGGTAAAGTTTTGTTAAAGTATTTTTGATGTGTTGGAAAGTGTTTCATAATCCATGCATGACGCAGGATTATTTCTTCTTGTTTTGTTTTCCACGTGGGTTTTTTTCTTTCTACTTGCTACAAAAATACTAAACAAGTCGGGAATTGTGCGTCAAACGTGGCAAATGAAGTGCGTTCGTATTATATCTAGTTTCAGAAATATTCAAATTCTTGGTACAATAACTGTTGCACTCTTATGTAAAAATGCATGAATACAAAATTTATTGAGATTCCATATATTAAATTCAGTAATATGGAAATAATAGGACGTCATTTCAAATAGGAATTAATAACAATAGGATATCATAGGATTTCGATGAATTCATTATGCATGATAGGATTTAATAGAATGAAGAAAACTTTTATTAAGATTTTTTAAAGTTTTGATTCAATTTTCATAAAATTTTAAAGGACACGACAAAATTCTGAAATTATTCTACATATTAAATTTTAAAAGCAAGTAAAAAATTATTATATTTTTTGGGGAAACGTCAGATATCTTTTTTTTTAAATGTCTTTTTCAGCATTCTGATATGTAGCTTGATTGATCCAAATAAGCAAAGCTGTTTCTAAATCTTCGTGCTTAGCAGTTCTCATACGTTTTCTCTCTAACTTAAACGTACTGCGCTCAAACATTAACGTAATGGGATCCTTGTTTTTTATTATTGAGTATAAAGTAGAATTGGCAATGCCAAACTCATTGCAGATTTCTATTTTCGTCCTTCTTTTTCATCAAGTTCATTAAGCAGCTTCATCTTCATTTGAAGCGAAATAGCAGTTTATTTTCGCATCGATTTTTCAGCCATTGCGTTCATAAAACATCAGCTAATTTACAAAAAACACGAATTCACTGATTTTCACACAAAATTCAGTGCTTTTAACACAAAATTCACCAATTTCAACTCAAACTAACTAGTTCGAAAGTGAATTTTTTTCGTGTTAAACGATTTTTGTTTCGTGTTAAAAGAAAAAAATGCATTAAATTGCATAGTATACTGTCCGGACCGCTACATCATTTCGCGTGAACCGATTTTTCATGTTAAGCGTATTTCACTGTATTTACGTCATACTTCAAGAGGAGGGGAGGACGCTATTATGACTTATTATTACAATCTTTTCTTTCTTTCTAAACTAAGTTATTTTCTTAGTTAATCATAATTTGATTATAATAGTCTAAGTGATCTTTAATATTGTTGTTCTCTGTATTCCATGAACTTTGAACAAAATCTGAAAACATTACATTAAAAAAATTACAAAACATTATATTACAAAAAACAGTACATTAGTAATATGCTTTTTTCAATAATTTTCAATGAAGGATATTATTGCTTCAGAAATATCGGCATGTTTTGTAGAAATTCAGTCGGGCCGGGAGTAAAAAAAGAGCTAAGGTTTCTTTAAATCACAAAATACCTCCCACCCCTCATTCCCCCTGCCCAATGACATCTAAAAGACATTTAATAGTGAGGAAATCAATAGCATATCTGAAACTTGTTATTGGTTGAATCCGCATTTTATTCCTTTTCTGGTTAGTCTATACAGTAATCTGTATTTCCCTTTACTTTCAACAGAGATAGATACTTCTGTTGCCACTATGACAAAAAAGTAATAAAAACTACAAAAAAAATTAATAACTCAGAAACAAATTGAGATACAGCTTTCAAACAAATTGCATTTAAAAGTGCATTTTTTTCTCTATACGACGGTGTAAAAAGTAATATTGTGGAATGTTTAGACGTTTAATAATGAAATTTCATTTAAAATGGGTCGTCAGATTTCCAAGAAATCTGACGATGGAAAAGCCTTTTCCCGAACAGCCAATGAAATGCTTGGATAATACGTAAGTTTCAGGTGGATAATATGTAAGGTTCAGGAAATATGAGGAGTCGCAGGCGATTTTTGTCGCTTGCAATTTTTACGTGTAATAACACTATTAATGTTTAATTCATGGCGTACGTAATGTATGATGAACTCCGTGCGATTTTTTATGTCTTAAATCTTTGAAAAAATCATTTTCCAAATGGTCGTTGTAATTCGTTCAATTGCTTTTTTTTTTTTTTTTTTTTTTTTTTTTTTTTTTTTAATTGTGATATGGTTTAACATGTTTGGCTGACAGATAATGCATGCACGGTTCTAATAATTGTGTATTGTTAAATAAAACTTCAATATCCAATTTAAAGTCTGAAATTTAAATAATCTAATTCTACAAATCTGTGATATAATTTGCAACAAAAAAGTTATTATAAACCTAAGTAAGCGAGGGAAATATAAATTGGCATACCTTGAAATAGACCACACGTGCTTCACACCACTATGTTTTTACGACAAATGCACGCTTTTATCATTGGCGATCTCTTATCTTACACATCACAATCCTACGTTTATTATCCGAAATTTATCTCTTACCATAGTATGAAATGAGATTTAATGTTGCTTTTTTTATTTTTTAAGGATTATTTTTTTACGGAAAATTTAAAACTTGAAGACTTTTCTATTATCTATACCTGTACACTTAAAACAGCGTACTCAAATATGGCTACTGTTTAATTAGTTTCTCTACTTCCTCTTGAAACATCTCACAAATATTTCCAAAACATAATGCAACCTTTTCCAAGAAAGCGATTAAAATCAGCACAACAGAAAAATCCCAGTTATGATTATACGTACATTAGCAAATGAAAGAGATTATTTCCTGTAAAACAAAGTCAAAATGATGAAGATTATTTTCTGGTGACAGTTTAATAAAGAAACCTGCATAATACCTGGGAAATTTCGGAAATCTTTTCTAATTTACTAATAGTTTGTAAATGGAAACGAAGGTACTTAACGATAAAGGCTATTCTATCGCTTTCTAAGAATACGAAAATAGCACTTTACTTCAACGTGAGCACCCTGAAAAATATTGTTCAAATGAAATATTAAAATAATTCATAAAATATATTATATGAACTTTAAAAGGTTCACTGTTTTATGTAAAAGGTGACTAAAAATAATAGAAGAGATGTTACAAGTTAAAAATATACATTTTATAAAACTTCTTAGTACTTTCAAGTTTTTCTTAGCTCTTCATCAGAGATTATTTTAATAAATAATTCCTGTTTATTTATAGTCCAGGCAATAGAGACCGTATAGGGACTCTACCTAGCAAAATTAATGGCAGTACTGGAAATCGGCTTTTTAGATGTTTTTTGGGTCGCTGAATCCGAATTTGTAACTTCCACCAAAATTTCCCCCGGCAACTCCCCCAAATTTTGGTAAAAAGCCCCCAAAAAAGGTTTTTTTTATTAAAAAATTCCATTTTTATTATTGTTTTAGGGGAAAAGTATCTAGAAATTCAGAAAGTAGGCAAAATTTCCAACAAATTAGATATATGACATTATGACTTAGGATGAAGGGGAAGGGAGGATCTGCCTCGGAACATGCGCCGCAGTGCAGCGTGGACTAAGTTGCGCAATTCCACTTAACCACTCACACGTTTACATTAGACCTCCCATCTTCCCTTCGAACTTTCTCTATAAGGTTTACTTTAAGTTTTTTGGGTCGCTGAATCCGAATTTTTAACTTACCCCCAAAAATTTCCCCCCCGAACCCCCCCCCCCCAAAAAAATAGGTGTTTTTAACTTAAATTTCTTATTGTTTTGGGGGAAAAGCATTACGAAATTCAGAAACTAGACAAAATTTTCAACAAATAGGATACATGACATTATGACGTATGATAAACGGGGAGAGAGGGGGCTGCCTCGGAACAGTCCCCGCCCGCTTTTCTCAAAAAAAAAAAATTTTTCAAAAAATCAATTTTTTGGGGGGTTGCCGGGTGAAATTTTGGTGGGAAGTTACAAATTCGGATTCAGCGACCCAAAAACCTAAAATGAGTCGAAATCCAGAACTAGTATTAATTTTGCCAGATAAAATCCCCTATTGCCTGGACTTCATAATTTAGTGCACGTAGCGCCGCAGTGCATGTTCAGAGGCAGCCGGAATTATTATAATAGAAGAGATGTTACAAGTTAAAAATATACATTTTATTTAAAACTTCTCAGTACTTTCAAGTTCTTCCAAGCTCTTCATCAGAGATTATTTTAATAAATAATTCCTGTTTATTTATACCGATACGTCAATTCGTTTTGAAAATGAGAGAGCCAATAATTATCAGAGTTGAAAGTAGAAGTAGCAGTATCTGTGATCCCGTATCTGTATAAATAAACAGCAATAAGTTATTAAAATATTCTCTGGTGAAGAGCTTGAAAAAGCTTCAAAGTACGAAGAAGTTTTAAATAAAATGTATATTTTTAACGTGTAACATATCTTCTATTACTTTTAGTCACCTTTTAAGTAAAACAGTTAACTTTTTAAAGTTCATATAATATATTTTATGTTTGAATCAAGGTGAAATATTGCGTTTCATGTTATGATAATATATGTAGCAGTGATTGTGATTATAAAACAAGTAATATAAAAATTTTGTTTTTAAAGTCAATTCCTACTTAGGTCATCAAAGAAAAGTTTAATATAATCCCTTAAGCTAATATTACTTTTTGTTGCATTAAAATATCTCAATTTGCTGATTTTCTATAAACAAGTAGGTTTACAATGAAAGTCTACGGGAATTTCGCGAAATATTAGAAATATCGCCAAGTTGGCGTCACTTTTGGCGACTCATTTTGACCGCCAAATTTGGCTATATATCGTCAAGTTGGCGACAAAATTGGCGATATTTGATGACATAACAGGCTTCCCCCTATGCTAACCCCCCTTATAGATATGAAAATGCATTAAATGCTTCAATAACCAATGGCCGCCATTTTGTCTCCATGTAAAACTAAAATTAATTAATTAAAATTTAATTAATGAATTAATATTTGAAAAAACTGTATTAACATCAATTGTCATTCAGTACAAGTTTTAAAAAAAATATTTCAACTTGATAGGATGAATAACAAGTATTTTATTAACGATTGAAAATTTGAACAAGATATCTACCCTATCTATATTATAAAGGACAAACATATCTGTGCGTAACGCATACGTCATTTTGTGAATGGCAGCCCTTTAAATCAAATTTTGGTTTTGCAATTTTCTCAACTGCAAATTTTTAAACTTCTAAACATCGCACATTTTTAATTTTTACACCGTCGTATAAGGAAAAAAAAAATGCTCTTTTAAATGCAATTTGTTTAAAAGCTGTATCTCAATTTATTTTTGAGATATTAATTTTTTTGTAGTTTTTAATACCATTTTTCTTATCGTGGCAACAAAAGAGTACCTCATTTCTAATGAAAGTAAACGGAAAATAGTCGAAAATAGGAGATACTGTATCTGTTTGTTGCCATTTTCTTATAAAACCTGAAAAAAAATTTGAAATTAAAATATGGGTTATGTCAAGAATATTGTCTGTTATTCCGTGATAATGACGTCATATGCATACTTTTCTTTAGACGAAGTTTAAGACTGTATTGTAAAAGTGAATTGCTTTAGCGGATGCAAATGACGTCATTTTATGAAAAAAGGCTTGTATTTTAATTCTTAAACCTGAATTATGTTTTGTAGAAGTGCGTCATTTTCACAGCACATCTGCTTTGAAATTCTTCACAGGTGAAAATGCTTCACTTTTGAAAATAATGTAATCGAAATCACACGCTGATAAAACGCAATGTTTTACAAAAATTTAGAGTATCTTTATAAAAGAGAGGTGACATGCAAATAATAGCGATTTATATTACAGAAATCGACGATTCTCGCCTGGATGGGCTTTTTTCGCCGAGTTAGACAAGCTAACAAATAATTCGTGGTTTAAAATAATATCATGTTCCTGAAGTTTTGTCCAAAATTCTCTCGAATAATAAAATGCTATTCTTTAGGACATTCTACTGTAATTATATCAAAATAACATAATTTGCTTAATTTAATTTTTCCTACTTTTATGTAATCTATATATTTAAAACACAAGTGTGTTTTTTAGTCATCTGCCCTGATCTTTCTGCTGAACTAATTTTACTAATATTTTTTTTAACTAAAAGCCCTTCATTTGTAGATGTGATCGCACTATCTGTTTTTTTTTTTAATATCCTCAATTTTATATTTTAATTTTAAAAGCATTTTATGAAATTTCTTCAAAATGGTGAAAATTAGATAGCTTTCATTATTGAGGACAAGAGAAAAACAATGAGGTATTTTTATCTTTATTCATGCTATTTTCTGATAAATATACAAAATTGTTGATAAAAATTGTTGTATAGGGTTTAGTGGCGCAAAATCCCATTAGGAGCAGCATATTATATAAGGGGCATAATAATGGAAAATGACATACTGCGGAAACAACGTTTGAAAACACGCATTTTTCTTCATAAATTTTCTATATTGTTTTTCTTTCTGCATGTGTATTGATACTAAGTTTCAGACACTAGGCGAAATTCTTATTTAAGTGAAAATGAAATCATATTTAAAAGAAAACGATCATTTTCTTAGATAAAACTAAACATTTTAACACAAATGCGTCTAAAAAACATAAATTACAGAAGTTTTTACTCTCCGAAATTGAGATTAGAATCTCGAGTAAAGAGTGCGTCTGTTCATATAAAATAGCTGGCTGATAATTGTGACTTCAAGTTTTCAGTTAACATGATTTTTAAATGATCAAACAAAATACAAATTTTTTAAAAGTAATGAATATGGATATGAGAAGTGCCTATGCAAATTTTGAGAAGGTGAAAATTGCTGTTTTTCATTCCGGAATACCAAGCATAAGAGCCTTAATTGATAACCATATCCTAATAACTGATCATTATTATATTTTACTGATTAAGTAACTATATTATAAACAAGTAATATAAAAATTTTGTTTTTAAAGTCAATTCCTACTTAGATCATCAAAGAAAAATTTAATATAATCCCTTAAGCTAATATTAGTTTTTGTTGCATTAAAATATCTCAATTTGTTGATTTTCTATAAACAAGTAGGTTTACAATGGAAGTCTATGGGAATTTGGCGAAATATTAGAGATATCGCCAAGTTGGCGTCACTTTGGCGACTCACTTTGGCCGCCAAATTTGGCGATATATCGCCAAGTTGGTGACAAACTTGGCGGTATTTGGTGACAGAACAGGGTCCTCCCCTATGGTAACCCCTTATTGAAAATACTTTCATTGATCTTCAATAACCAATGGCCGTCATTTTGTTTCCCATGCAAAACTAATATTAATTAATTAATATTTGAAAAAAACTGTATTAACATCAATTCTCATCCAGTACAAGTTTAAAAAAATTATTTCAACTTGATAGGATGAATAATGAGTATTTTATTAACGATTGAAAATTTGAACAAGATATATAAATATATAAATATATATATATATATATATATATATATATATATATAGGGAGAGTGTGAACTAATAGTAGGAATTGAAAAACAAGCGTATCTGTGCATAACGCTGACGTCATTTAGAGAATGGCAACACTTCACTTTAAAATTTCGGTCTTGAAATTTTCGCTACTGCAATTTTTTAATCTTCTGACCATCGTACATTTTCAATTTTCGTCGCGTAGGGAAAAACATTACTTTCAAATGCAATTTGTTTAAAAACTGTATCTTAAATGATTAATGTATGATATTTTCTAAAATAATTTTTAAGCATGATTTTTTTAAAGTTTATCTTATCATGTGCCGGTTTCAATTCATAATAGTAATAAACATTTTGCACATAAAGCTACAAACATTTTTCAGCATTTGTTTCTGAGTATTTTTGCATAACGAAATTAATACTTCCTTTATAAACAAATAAAAGAATAATATTTAAAAAAAAACACCAATCTAACATATTGGTGAAAGACAAATTAACGAAATTAATACTTCTTTTATAAACAAATAAAAGAATAGTATTGAAAAAACACAAATCTAACATATTTGTAATCGTACAATTTAAATTTTTAGATCACAAAATAGGATTTTTTTTTTTTTCAAATGGAATTTGTTTGCAAAGTTCATCTCAGTTTACTGATTGTCTATGGTTTTAAAAACAATTTTAAAGCGTGAAATATTTTTTAATTTATCTATATCGCGCGGAGCTCGATTACGAAAGATTAATCCGTTTGCCCTTAAAACAAAATAAAGAGTTCATCATTTTCTTGTGGCTAATATCCATTAAAAAAACTTCACTCTGAATAAATAAATAAAATAATATAAATAAAACACAAATTTAACAGACATGTATAAGCTCTGAAATTATCACAATATAAAAGGATGCCGTAAGTAGCGCAATATTGGTCAAATAACTCTTAGCATGCGGCTAATAAGAAAATATCGCTTTTGATAAATTTCAAAAATTTATTTCATTGTATAATTCGTATTTTCCATATGAAAAATGCTTTTTTAATGTAAGTGGACAAGCTAAAAAAATTATTAGTTTTCAATTAAAAAAATGTTTTCACCTATATTCTTTAACCCGGGAAGCCCGGGTACGATCCCATAGTATATAAAAAATCCTAATGAAACGAATTTATGAAACGAATATATGAAACGGCTGAAATGTATCGATTCTTTGAATCGACTGATTAAACAACTGATTTTGTTTCACGGCGATTTCTCCTAAAATATGGAATACTTTTCGATGAAATTAACACCAAAAATCCGTGTTGATCTACAGATCTCAAAATTGGTATTAGAATTTTTAAATTCGAATTAGTTTTCGAAATATTAATTTTTTTTTAATTTTAAATACATTTTTTCTAATTATGGCAACTCTAATTTTAATCATAACAGAATTTTTTTTTTCATAATTCAGAAAAGGTTACTATTTTAAATTAATTTGCCGACCAGTTTGGCCTCCTTTATATCTATGCTAAGAACAATGCTCTTTTTGTATTTCGTTATCATTTTATTAAATACAAAACTTTCATTTAAAAATGAAACATTTAAATTGATGGCCTTTACATCATTAAAAAAAAAAAAAAAAAAAAAAAAAAAAACGAAAAGAAAAAGATGTCATATATGCACCGGGGTTCCTAATTGGCGCACAAATGGCATTATTTTGATAGACATAGTAACCCGGCTATTGTTGTTTATTTAATAATAAATGTTTATTTACTTTTATTTCTTTTTTAAATTTATATAAATTATTTTGTTCTATAGTTATTAATTATTTTTTTTGCTATTTCCTTTTGAAAATAATAGAAAATAATTAAAAAATACGCTACAATGTAGTAGTTATTCCGTCAACCAATTTCGCACATTATATAAATCGGCAAATTGTACAGATTGACAAAATTTTTATTTTAAATAATGAAAGAACAAATAAATTAGTATAACATTAATAAATATAAAATAAAAAGTCGAAATAAAAATCACTTGATGACGTAAACACGTGTAACTTGCTAAAAGTCAAGTGAATGTGACATTTACGATCAAGCATTATTGGCATTTATAGTTCGCGATAGATTTTTTGTCGACGGGAATTTTTTGTTGACTAAGCAGTACCAAAAATACATATGTAACTGGTATTCGAAAAAGATGTTTGCTCGAAATTTTCGAAAAAAAAATCATGCCAAACATGCGGTGCGTATATGACATCTGGCGAAATATTAAATTATGTAACAAACCATGACATTTAATTTCAACTTCAAATCAATGTTTTAATTTACCACTCGAACAATAAAAAAAATGCTAACTGGCGAGATGAAAAAAAGATATTGGCGAGATTTGCAACCGGCTTTTTTTTCTTTCGGCACAGATGTCATATACGGCCCCATATTGGCGCGATTTTTTTCTGACGCCAGTGTCATGTACGCAACGGGTACTTAACTGCCGCCAAAGTATCGTTATTTTGCTTGATATGGTAAGCCGGATGTTGTTGTTTATGCTGTTGATGCGTTCCCCAAATTGGCGTTGGAAAAAAATCGCGCCAATATTTGTTCCAAACCTTTTCATATGAAAGGCGAAGGGATCAGGTCGTATTTGTTTATGGCATTTGATGACTTGAACTATTATAATATAGATGAAATGATGGGGATAGAATAATATTTGGCGACTTATCACCTGTGCCTGGATAACATTAAAGTATCAAAATGGCACCTAGAGTATAAAAAGCAAAGTGTTCCGCCCGGAACTGTTGATGATAGTCACATTATTTAGGCTATTGTTATAGAGATTGTTTTAAAATATCGGTTGACAAAGACTCTCAATACATAATTCATTTTATTTTAGCTTCTTTTCAAATGTTTAACTGATCCCCTTTAATCAAAAACGAAAACAACCATTGGATGTCTTAACGGCAACTGATTCTCCGTTATTTTTTTTTGCAATCAAAGGGAATTGAATGGAAACCCGTTTACAGAGAGATATGCACAGCTTTTTCAGTATAATTTAATCTTCTCTAATATTTTTAAAGCCCATTAGATTAGCATGTTTTTAGATTTTTAGATTCTGCGGTGTCTGAACGGGGGTTGGCGAGCGCAGCTTGCAGGGGGCAGAGCCCCCTAGTATATATATAAATAAATAAATATAGGGAGACTGTGAACTAATAGTAGGAATTGAATAAATCATTTTAATTATTTTATGATTTTGCTAGTTATTCTCCACAAATCTAAATTTGAACTTATGCATTTCATTCAATATGTTTTCGATACCATTATATTTTATTATGGCTAAGATTTGGATCAGAATGTACAGGGTTCGTACGGGTACCGTTATTTTAAAGCTAAATATCAGTATTTTTTTAAAAATAAATCTAGTTAAAACGCGCAAAATTTCGCCTTATTTAAGGAGAGATTTTCTATAAGTATATACTGGTACCGAAGAATTTTTTAGTCTGGAAATTCAAGGACCAGTACGAATACTGATGTACTATGTCAAAATTAGCTGCTACTTAATTATTCTCCCATCTTCCTCTTGGAAATTCTCACGTAACAATTTCAAAATATAATGCATAGCTGCCCACCTGCTATTTTAGGTAGCTTTCATTACAAAAAGCTACCTATTGCAGCCGTTCGGAGGAAAGCGATTTCAAAAAATTTTAGTATATTTTCATCGATCATGACCCCCAGACCCCGAAACCACCCTCCGTCCAAAAGTTGATATATATATATATATATATATATATATATATATACAGGCTGGTCATAACGAAACTTTGCCGATATATGGAACTCTAGTGGCCGGTCCGTTTAACCGATAGAGATGAGATTTCATATATAGCTATTCAGAGGTATGAGCTCGGGATTCTGTGAACGGTAACAAATTGGGACTCACGGTTACGGTTATGGGTACAGAAACTCGAAATTTTCGAATGGCAACGCCCATTTATTTTCGTCGCAAAATGCTCAGCACATGCGAAAACCCTAAATAGCACTGGAACGGTACATGTATCGCAATAAACGGACGCATTATGCACGCACAAAAAACAGCTCTGCGAACGGCCAAAAATAACACGATCGGGGCGCACAAAGGAAATTTGCTTATAACAGAGGCAAGAATCCGTTTTCTGCGCTGACTATCTGGCGAACGGCGTTATGTGATTGGTGTCTTGCCTCTGTCATATGCAAATTTCCTCCGTACGCCCCGATCGTGTTTTTTTTTTGCCGTTCACAGAGCTGTTTTTTTGCGTGCATAACGCGTCCGTTTATTGCAACACACGTACCGTTCCAACGCTATTTAGGGTTTTTGCATGCGCTGAGCATTTTGCGATGAAAAAAAATGGGCGTTGCTATTCGAAAATTTCGAGTTTCTGTACCTATAACCGTAACCGTGAGCGCCAATTCGATGATGTTCACAGAATCCCGAGCTCATAACTCTGAATAACTATATCCGAAAAATCATCTCGATCGGTTAAACGGGCCGGCCGCTAGAGTTCCATATATCGGCAAAGTTTTTTTATGACCACCCTGTATATATATATATATATATATATATATATATATATGTATGTATGTATATCCATATATATATATATATATATATATATATATATATATAATATTTGTCACACTGTAACTCTCGTATTTATGAACCGATTTGGATGTAACTTCGTGTATACATAATGCGTACCAATGCTTCGACCGAGTTCGTTGGCCAGCTTCATCCGCCATCTTGTTTAAAAATGGCGGCCATTTAAAAATTTTTTAAGAAAATTAAAATTTGAAATGTGGTACCGAAAATTTGAAAATTGATAAATATTTTTTTTCTTACGTGTTTGACCTTGACGCAAAGATTCCGGAGCAGTTTTTGTTTCGTCTATATCTTAAAAAATGGCTGAGTTATAGCACTTTGAATTTCTAGCGTGGCTGACATTTTGAAACGACCTGATTTTTTGTCACACGATAACAGGCGTATTTTTGAACCGATTTGGATGTACCTTTGTGTATACATAACACGTACCAATGCCTCGACCGAGTTCGTTAGCCAGCTTCATCCGCCATTTTGTTTCAAAATGGCGGCCACCTAAAAAAAATTTAAAAACTTAAAATTTAAAATGAGGTACCAAAAAATTGGAAAATGAAAAAGATTTTTTTCGTATGTGTTTGACCTTAATACAAAGATTCCGGAACTGTTTTTGTTTCGTCTATATCTAAAAAAATGACTGAGTTATAGCATTTTGAATTTCTATTGTAGCTGACCTTTTGAAACGACCTGATTTTTGTCACGCGATAACAGACGTATTTATGAACCGATTTGGATGTAACTTGGTGTGTACATAGTACATACCAATGTCTCCTCGACCGAGTTCGTTGGCCAGCTTCATTCGCCATCTTGTTTCAAAAGGGCTGCCATTTAAAAAAAAAAAATTAAAAATTTAAATGAGTTATCAAAAAATTTAAAATGTGAAAAAGATTTTTTTCATGTGTTTGACCTTGATACAAAGATTCCAGAGCAGTTTTTGTTTCGTATATATCTTAAAAAATGGTTGAATTATAGCACGTTGAATTTCTAGTATCGCTGACATTTTGAAACGATCTGATGTTTGTCACGTGATAACACGCGTATTTATTAACCTATTTCGATGTAAGAAGGCATGTGGATAGTATATCGTAATGTCTCGACCAAGTTCGCTGGCCAGCTTCATCAGCCACCTTGTTTCAAAATGGAGGCCATTAAATTAAATAAAAAATTATATTTAAAGTAAGGTGCAAAAAAATTAGAAATTGAAAAAGGTTTTTTCTTAAATATTTGACCATGATATAAGGGTTCCAGAGCATTTTTTGTTTTGTCTTTATCTTAAAAAATGGCTCAGATATAGCAGTTTCAATAACTAATGTGGGTGACATTTTGAAAAATCTGATTTTTTGCCTGCGAACGCACTCGTATATATCAACCGATTCCGATGTGAGAGAGCATGTGCACCAGGAATTACTAAGGTCTCGACCAAGTTCACTCGTTAGCCTCATCCACCATGTTGTCTTAAAATGGCAGGAACTTCAAGATATCGCCGAATTTTGCAGCCAAATATAAGTTACTTTAAATAAAAGCAGCTTGGATAAAACTGACTAATTTCGCGAAATTCTCATTCATAATGATTTAGTATTGATAAAAATAAGTATTGAATCTGCTATAATCGGTTTCCACTAAATTGAGCTTCTTGTGTTTGAATAATATAAGCTTGCTTTTTAAAAATAAGGAATATGAAAGCTACCTCTTCCTCCCCGCACTGGCCGGAAGGACTTTTTTTATATAATTTCTAACACTTTCCAGCATAGTTGAAAAGTAGATTTAAAAAAACAACGTTTATAGCACCAAACCACATTTACTTGTTGAAAACTAGTTTCGGTAGCTATAGCGTACCATATGATGTAAATATGATCATTACCACTGATGACGGTAAGCTATGACTACCGAAACTAGTTTGTAACAAGTAAAAGGGGTTTGGTGCTATAAGAGTTGTTTTCATCTTCTTATATTGTACTGCGCCGAGTAATTTCTTATGGTTATAGTTGAAACGTGTTTATGAATTCGGTTTGTTTGCCTGTCCCTGCTCTAACTCGCGTAAATATCGCTCACCCGCAAGAAAAGTGTCACATCTCGCAAAAATTCATTTTGCGTTTCATTCCACAAATAGGTGTGCCATAGGTGTGTTTTGCTACACAAAAACTTTCATAAGTGTAGTAATACGGAAAATCGCTTTATTACGCTATATGTCCATAAGTGACCACAGAGAGGGGTGGATTGTGTGAGGAGGTAAAATAACCCAACCCTCCAAACCTCGTCCTACGTCTTCATTCTTAAGTGTTTTATACTTTTATACACGTTTTCATTCCTAAGTGCTATAATTTCATGTTACAGTAAAATCAGGCAAATTTTCTTTTGCCTTTCCTGAGAAATTTACTTTTGTCGAGATGTGTCACATTTCTTGCCGGTGAGCGATATAGTCAGATTGCCATTAAATTGATACAGATTATTTAGTATTACCATAGTTGGTATTGAAAATAAAGTGTGAATCATTTATAGTTTCTTTACAGGGGTACTCACATGAATTCCGTTGCATTGTAGTCTATGATGGAAAATAGTATAAAGTGTATTTCAATGATATTGCACTATTCCGAACACATTGAAATTGATATGCATCACTGAGGTATACTACAAAATGCTTACTATAAAATAGGCTGTGCAAAGTATTTATCATTCATTTACAAGGACACAAAAAAGAATATCTTTACAGTACTGCTTTGAAGAATAGTTGCTGCAAGTGCGTTTGCAATTGTGGTATGCATTCTTAAATTTAACTAATTTTGGCATATTACTTGGTGTGTATTAAATGTACAAAGCGAATCAAGGACTGTCGAAAAGAATTCAAGTACATTTTCGATTACTGGCGGAAATTCCTGAAGTGTAATTTTTAACTGTGATACGCGTTTCCCAGTTGAACTAAATTTTGCCATACTATGCAGTATATTTGCAAATCTATAGATTATCAGAGTTGCCAATTTGACATTTTTTTAAATTCAGAAAATTCGAATTCAAGCCGGCAATTGCGAAAGAAAAATAATTGCTTAAGATAATTACAAAAGATCTGTCATTAAATAAAACACAAAATTTTATTTGGATTTTCTTTTAAGAATACGGAATTTTTTAGTTTAAAAACGACCAAACTGGCAATCGTGTAAATCATACACAGCGCTGCAAAAAAGAATTGGTTTATTTTAGCAGCTATAGATGATAATAGTTATTGATTAAATTGGTGGCTCAAATGTGTTACGCGTTTTCCAAACTGAGTTCACGGGGCGATCATCTTTTGTCATCTTTTGTTTACTTACACATCAGCTTTCACCTGATTAAATAGTGAAGTTTCGTTACGGTATTCTGAATGTATTGGAAAGTGTTTCGTAATCTATGCTTGAAGCGTGATTTTTCTCTCTTGTCTAATATACAAATATTTTCTTTGTATAGGCCATCCATAAAAGAATGTCCCAGTTATAAATTTTAACTCTTAAATGCCTGATTTTTCAATTGATTTTTCATTGCCTGATTTTTCATTGTAATAATGTTTTTCGGCTTTCATTTTTTAAATAAATCATGGGAAAAATACTTAAAAAAATCATATTTTGTTTTAAGTGTGGTTTACGACTAAAAAACGGTTTGTTACTAATCGGCAATACTGGTCTTTAATTGAAAAAATAATTTTCCTTGATAAAATTCTATAAAATTAAACACACAAGAATTTTAAGAACTATAATAAGAAATAAATTTTACTTGCTCACTGCAGAACAAAATAGGGTATTTCGCAAGCTTCCAAACAAAACAAAAAGAACAAGTAGCAACAATTGAAAAAATAAATCTATCTTTATTCTTAAACAGTACAAGTGTTGCCATTTACATATTGAAAATCGATTTAATAATATTTCCAGAATGTATTTTATTGACAACATTAGGCATTATAGCTTCAATATTATTTTAATAGTAGTTTAGAACCTAAATTGGGTATGTTGCCGAAAAGCAACACCGGTATTTAAGGGTTAATAATTTCAACTGCAAGCGTTGTAGAGTGTTGATTTAAGGTCACAAATAAAGAGTAACTCAAACAGTTTTATATATTCGACTGCGCGAGTAATCCTTTGTTATTAACTCGCTTGCAGTGCCACATACCCAAAATAGCGACTCCTGGGAGTAAAGCATTCATGCTGGGCTGAAGATTCAAAAGCCGTTAGAGCCATGCGATTTTTCCCATTGGGGCTTTATAAAAGATCGTGTCTACATTCCGCCGCTACCTAATGATTTGCCACAGTTGAGACACAGAATTGAAGAGGTTATTGCTTCCATGACTCCGGACTTGTTAACCGAAGTGTGGGAAGAATTGGACTTTAGGTTGGATGTGTGCCGTATAACTAAAGGGACTATAGCGACTATCCTGTTATATATGTTTTCGTTCCATCCCCCACCCCCCCGCAAGTTCACTTAATATTCTGTTTAATACTTTATTTTTTGTGCACTATAGTCACAAAGTGCAGCCCCTAAATTAAATTTAACATTTAAAAACTATATAGCTTGTATTAATAGCCCTTCACATTTAAATTAAATTGTTGTAGTTACTCATTTCTGTAATAAAATAAAACCAGTGCTTCAGTCTTCAATTCTACTTTGAAATATTTTCTCACATAAGATTTATCCTTGTTGAAAAACGTTACTCCTATCTGTTCATAACAAAAGCATTTTAACTTCTTTCACTTCCTTATTTGGTTATGACTATAACTCATCATTTCAAATCACTTAACATGTAATCTATTCATTAGATTTATTTTCGCACTGCACTTTAACATTCAGACCGTTATATTCATACGTATGTGAATGCTGCATTTTCGTGGCAATGCACGTTGCTAATCTTTGCCCTCGCATCTGTTTTAGAAAATACATTCTCATGACTTTTTCGCCTAACAACTCTCTCACTTTTTCCACCCTTGGTCTTTATTCAGAAACATTGTCCGTTTAACTTAACCGCATTTCTATCAAAGTACAGTATAGCGACTCTTTTCCCAGACCACAAGAATCTGGTGACATCAAAATATACTACCCCCACACAATTCAAATATCTAATAAGTTCACCGCATGTATTTGGCGAATCGTACCAGCCAGTGTTTTTTTTTTTTTTTTTTTTTTTTTTTTTTTTTGTGTGTGTGTGTGTCCCTTGTGCATTGCGCAAATACTTGTTGATTGGCGATATTGTATTCTGCCAAGCTACTGAATTTTACTGAACTCACTTCTGTTCTGATCCTGCTCTCAGTATGTGGCACTAAGAGGGGTCTTGTTGTCCTTCCCTTCTTGTACCTCTCCCCTCTGCTCTCCTGGACTTAATAAAATCCAACATCTTCGTAAAGAACATTCGAGTTTTTTTTTAGTTCTTTCCTGGTTACTTATGTTTCCACTTTACGATATCTAAAACGGCCTTTAAAAGACCAAAAAGTCTTCATAGGGATACCTATTGAACATTTGTAAAAAAAACGAAGTTAGTTTACCTTCAATTTGATGTATGAGTTGTTGTAAATAGACTAAATTAAACTGTTATAATCAGGGCTGCGGAGTCGGAGTCGGAGTCGGAGTCGATGTGATTTTTCGGTGAAAAGAGTCGGAGTCGGAGTCGCTAAAAATATGCCGACTCCGACTCCGACTCCAAACTTTTTGTTGAACAGTTTGAAGTGAAATAAAAAATAAAACCAACTACGCTTCATTTTAAATTTATGAACTGAATTATTATTTTATTTTTTAACTCTATACATTAATAATTATTTAGTTATTTTTCAGTTTTTTGACTTGTTAATGAGACAATACGATTGGCCGACAGGACGATTAGCCGACAACACGATTAGCCGACAACCCGATTAGCCGACAGGACCTTTAACCGACAGGATGATTAGCCGACACTTAGGTTAAGTTAGGTCACAGATTACGTTTAGGTAACAATTAGGTTACGTTTATGTTACAGTTACGTTACAATTAGGTTATGGTTATGTTACGATTAGATTACGGATAGGTTACAGTTAGATTACGAATAGGTTACAGCTAGATTACAGTTAGATTATAATAAGGTAACGGCGAGAGCTAGTTTACCGCAAGGTTACAGTTAGGTTAGGGTTAGTTTACAGTTAGGTTATGGTTACATCACAGTTAGGATACAGTTACGTTATAATTAGGTTAAGCTTAGGTTACCGTCATGTTACGTTTATTTTACAGATAGGTCACGGTTAGGTTACGAATAGGTTACAGTTACGTTACGGCTAGGTTAGGGTAGGTTATAATGAGGTTACCATTACGGTTAGGTTATAATTAGGTTCAATTAGCCGACAGGTCAAACAGGCGACGCGATCTTTAGCCGGCACATACATTTTGCCGAAAGAATTTAGAAGACACGGTGATATGGGTCGGTGATATACAAACAATGTCGTGCTCAATAACTCGGCAAATACTAAGGCAAAAGGTCGGATGTGATTTTTTTGCCTAGATCAGTCATATCATTGATTCATTTAAAAAAAAAACAAAAAAAAATTTAATATGGCGTCTAATATATATTTTTTAAATGCATTTCACGGAAACAGACCTGTATATATTACAGTGATTAAATTTGTCTTTAAAGTATGAATTAATGTCCGAAATTGGAATATAAACTGTAAATTATAAATACAGGCATTACAATCTCAAATGTAGATAACTACATTTTTATAATATGAGCATAATTACTCGGCACTTTAAGAGTAATATTCCTTTCATCTAATGCATCATTCTTCAAGTAAGGGGAAAATTATTATTTCAAAAAACTGGTGTCAACCGAACAATTTAATTTTTTTTTTAAAGCGCTAAACTGTCTATAATGCTTGGCAGGAAATCTTGCCAGTCGGATTGTATGGGTTATATAGCTATATATCTATAAATAGGGTAGAAGTGCCAGTAATGGATACCCTTAAGGAATTTCTCTAAAAATTGTTTTTTAAGTAACAGTTATGTGTATTATATTCCAGTTTTTTCAATATTATATTAATTTATCAACAATATTTAACCATTCCCATAGTCTGATTTCCCAATATGAATCAAAATTTAATTGTAAATAGCAAAAATATATCAAAAGACCTAAAATGCCAGTAATGGACACCCTTTTTTCCAGTAACGGACACCCTCTATTCCAGTAATGGACACCCCATAAAAAGTAATAAATGTAATTGTTTTTATTACTGTATTTAGAACTAATCTAACGAAATTGTCGGCCGAAAATAGAAATATTACCGAAATTCGGTTTCTGTTTCGGTTTCGGTCTTTCTTAATCTTAATTACTATTTAATTTTGAACACTTTTTCAATTTGCATTATCTATATATCTCCAACAGGTAAAAAATTAAAGCGCATTTAAATCTTTTTGAGAAACCCTGTGTGTATGCCGGAGTCGGAGTCGGAGTCGGAGTCGATTGTTTCAGAGATCCAGGAGTCGGAGTCGGAGTCGATCCTTTTTCCTACCGACTCCGCAGCCCTGGTTATAATATACCATTGTAACTGTGACATTATTTTATGGATACATTGTATAAACACAGAATGTCTATGATTAAATGATGAAAATATTTTTATACAAAAATAGTGGTATTCAAAATATCGTGAGGTTGGTAACTGTGTTAATGCAAAGTATTTCCAAGAATAAGATTAAAATATTTGCTGCCCGAAATGAACCAATTGTATTATAGCACATAACTAGCTATTGTAGAAAAATTATATAATATGAGGAAAGAAAGAATTTATTAAGTTACGTTTTAACAGGAAAATTACAGTACGAACATCTACTCACTCGTCTCGCCGGTAACTGCGAAAAGTAAACATAGTGAGAAAAATACATCGGCACAGCGCCGTCTATGGGAGATAAGGAAAAGTACAATTTTATTTTAACAGCTATAACTCATAAAATCTCATCTAACATAACAAAAATTGTAAGGATTATCTTCTGTGTTTCTTTCTTAGTGTTTCAGAATAATCAAACCTATATATTGCTCTAGAAATTACCAGACACTCCTAATTTACTAAAGGTTAGCAAACTGGAAAGTAGGTACTTAAGGATAAAAGAGTTTCTTTTGTGTTCTAAGAATACGAAAATAGCACTTTACATCAACGTGATTCCCTTGAAAATTGATCTGGGTTTTTTCAGCTGATCATTTCAATAATTGTTCATCAAAAATCTGATTTCGTAAGGTAAATGCACCAGTAGTGTGCCACTTAACCCCTTGAGAGACAGTACCTAATTTTAATCATGATTCGCACTAGAAATTTTTAATTAAATTTTACTTTTTAAAATTTGATGGTGGAGGAAAAGGAAAAAAAAAAAGAAAAGAAAAAAAAGAAAAAAAAAGAAAAGTTGAAAAATCTTTTCTTATTTTGAACTAAATTCTTTCGTAAATTCTGATGTGAGTTCGATATTACAGAAATGTAATTGCTTGCCCCTGAAAGGGCTAAGGACATTTTTCTAATTATTATTAAAGTGAAGTGAATTCCAAAAGATGTATATATTTTTTTGGCTTATCCTAATCTTTATGTATCAAAATAAATATACAAAATTTCAAAATAATTCAAGATGCATTTTGGGCTTGTTGTTCGTCTGAAAAAAAAAAAAAAAATGAAAAGTAAAAAATGTTACCTTCCTCTATGCTCTTTTAGTGGGCCTAATAAATTCCTGATGCATGAATCTTTAAGTTTTCGGCTTATCCAACAAATCATTTACAATGTAATTGAGTACGTCAACAGTAGTTTAATTTAAAGTAAAACATAATATTAAGGAGACAGCATTTTAGATAAAAACTTATCTCTTATTGAAATCTCTAAGAATTTGCCAAAAAATCTGTTTTTGAAGACACATAATAAACAAATGTATCAACAGAAAAAAATAAAATTATTCGAAACAATTTAGATAAAGTTAGCATTTAAAATGTTTGCCGATCAGATTTCATTTGGTCGTTTTCCAGAAATTCATTTTGTGCTTGTTTTTAAACTTTAAAAATAGATGCATTTACCATACTTATGCATTTAGTCTAATAAATTTTTAGTGTTACGGTATAGTTACGACTGAGATTTAGATCCTTATGCAGTGTGGTAAAATATGGTTGCTTCATTATTAGTCTGTCATCTTCCCATTGAAAATTCTCACGCATAATTAAAAAATGTAATGCAAAACTTTTCCATGGGATTAAAATTCTCGATGGGTGAAATAGCCCAATTATAATCAACCGTGTACTAGTAAATGGCTCATAATATCTCGTCTAACACCAAGGAAACGATAAAGACTATATTCCGGTTAGAGTTTCAAAATACTCAAACCTATTTCTTGTTCGAGAAATTTCCAAATACTTTTCTAATGTATCGTCAACCTTTGGGCCACTTTTTCCTGGTTTCACTCACATTTCCATCATTAAAAAATATTACATATGATTTTTCAACGTCGAAATGGAGTTGTAATCAATTAACAAGAAACATTGAAGCAAACTGTATGGTTTAAAAGAGGTATTTTTTATTTTTTTATTTTTTAACTATTTTTAAAGTTTTAGAACAAAGTAGCCCCTGCTGGGGGCTTCTTTGGTCCATTCACTTATTTTCACATAAAATGAATGCAATTCATATGTTGGAATATTGAAATCAATTAGCAATTGATTGCAATAGGATCTTCTAATGAATTAACACTGCAAACTTGATAAACATTTTTTTTTTTTTTTTTACATTTAAACACAATAAACCAAATGTTAATATTAAGGACACGAGAAACAGTTTTCATCATGTTATCTTCAGCAACTGGAACAAAAATAATTGCTGTAACATTTTGTTTAAGTAAAATTTGAAAAAAATGTTACTTAATAATTTTTTTAAGAGATCTGTTTGCATAAAAGGCATTTCTGAGTAACTGGGGCTACTTCCGGGTCAAAAAAGGCCTGGTACAATGTTAAAAAACAAAAACTAGTTTTCATGCTAGCTTTATAAAAAGGTAAACATTTTCTATCAAAATAAAAAGTTAAAGGAAAAATTATGATCACACATGGGTTACAGGCTACTAAAGATAGTATTTTGACACTTACCTTTTTTGTATCTCTTATCCATATTATTTCCATCTCTTATCCATATTATATATAGAAAGTATGGGAAGTTAAAATCTACACACGAAAACAGTTATTTACAAACACATCCAGTGTTACCTCTAAAAAATTTTTAATTACCCCCAAACTATTTAAATACCCTATAGTAGGGTCTAAAATATTTTTCAAGGGCAAAAACTCCGAATTATCTTGTATTCTTTGTTCAATACAAAGAATAAAACTTTTTTTTATGGGATGGACTAAAGTCAAGGACCAAAGTTGGCGGTACTGAAAATTAAAAAAATGGGTTACTTAATGATAAAAAAGCTTCATTGTGTTCCAAGAACACGATAATTGCATTGCAATTTGAAAATTAATCTGAATTTTTTTAGTTGTATGTAATAATAGAATCTGATTTTGTTTTAGCCATAGTAATAATGTAGTAATAATAATAATGTAGTTCAGTAATTGTGCTTGAAATCTAATCTAGAACTTATGTATTTCTTTTATACGTTTTTAAAACCATTATATATTGTTATGTCTGAGGTTTGAAATGTTATGCGTCAGTGTTTTGTCATATATAGCTGCTGCGTACTTAGTGCGTTCTCTTGAAAATTCTCACTTATAATTTTTAAATATAATGCAAAACTTTTCCAAGAAATTTAAAACTCTCGGTGACTAAAATATGACAAATATAATCATACACATACTAGCATGTAACTCATAAAATCTCATCTTACATAACAAAAATTATAAGTATTATTTTCAGTGTTTCTATCTTAGCGTTTCAGAATAATCAAATCTGTATACTGCTCGACAAATTACCAGACGCGTCTAATTTACTAAAGGTTAGAAAATGGGAAAGTAGATACTTGACGATAAAAGAGCTTCTTTTGTGTTTTAATAATAAGAAAATAACACTTTAGATCGATGTGATTCCCCGGAAAATTGATCTGGAGTTTTTCAGTGGTATCATTTTAGTAATTGTTTGTCAAAAACCTAATTTCGTATTTATGCATTTAGTTTAATACATCTTTAATACCATATTTTGTTATGTCTGATATTTAGATTCTTATATAGCATGGGAAAACATAGTTTCATCATAATTATTCTGTCATCTTCCCATTGAAAATTCTCATCTATAATTTTAAAATATAATGCAAAACTTTTCCGGGAAATTAAAATTATCGGTGGCTGAAATAGCCCAATTATAATCACGTATATACTAGTGCATGGCTCATAAAATCTCGAGTAACACAAAGGAAATGATAAAGATTATTTTTTGGTTAGAGTTTCAGAATAATCAAACCTATGTCTTGTTCGAGAAATTTCCAGACACTTTCCTAATTTACTGAAAAATAAAAAATGGGTTACTTAATGATAAAAAAGCTTCATTGTGTTCTAAGAACACGATAATAGCATTTCAACATGATTAACCTGAAAATTAATCTGAATTTATTTACATGTAATAATAACAGAATCTTTTTTTTTTTTTAACCATAGTAATAATGTAGTAATAATATTAATGTAGTTTAATAATAATTGTGCTTCTATCTAATCTAGAACATATATATTTCGTTTATGTTTTTAATACTATTATGTATCGCTCTGGTTGAGGTTTGGAACGTTATGCTGTTTTGTCAAATACAGCTGTGGCACACTTAGTCTGTTGCCTTCCTCTTGAAAATTCTCACGTGTAATTTTAAAATACAGTAAACTCTGTTTAAGGCAGAGTCGATCGGGACCAAGAAATTTTTCTGCAGTAGGCAATATTTCGCCTTAGACAAATTTTACTCTATGACTATGGATTCGCAGGGACTTGAAAATCTTTCCGAGTTGGACAGATTTCCATCTTACACAGAGTCCGCCTTACAGAGAGTTTACTGTATAATGCAAAAGTTTTCCAAGAGATTAAAACTCTCTAAAATATGTCAAATATAATCATACACATACTCATACACATACGTAACTCATAAAATCTCAAAAGAAATTATTAAGAAAATGCAAAATTACAAAATCATAAAAGAAATTATAAAGATTATTTTCCGGTTAGAGTTTCAAAATCATCAAACCTGTATGTTACTCGAGAAATTATTTCAGACGTAGAATTTTAATAATTGGTTTTCACAAATCTTACTTAGTACCTAGGTATATTTTTAATATATTTTTAATATCATTATATTTTCTTATGACTGAGATTAGGATCGTTAGTCCGTACGGTTAAATATAGCTGCTGCACAAGCACCATTCTATGAGAAACGGACAAAATGTCCCGCACGTGACGCTTACATAAATACCTATATTTATTAACTTATCAGTTGTTAAAATATAAACTATACATTAAAATTAACAACAAAACTCTATATATTCATATTAGCTTAGTTGTATTAGTTTGAGGATACAATAGCATTGCTAAAACAGCACTAATATGTAGAAAAGCTGTCCCACACGTGATATGGAATGGCCCTTTAATAGGTTTAAAAATCTCCACATTTTAATCCCAAGAACTTTTCATAATATCTTTACCTTTATCCTTTTTATAATATCTTATTACCTTTTCTATAATATATTCCTTTTTCTCGTTTTTTATAATAAATCAATAATAAAAGTTATTGATAATAAAAATATCCATATTTTAAATCCTAGACCTAAATAATCTGCACATTTCAGGGTCAACCCATGAACAAGTGGGTAAGTGTGATGACAGATCGCACAGAGAGTTTCGTTTAATATTCCTTTCAAAACAATTTATCCTTTTGAAAAATCTGTTAGTTCCACATTTCGTAACCAGGGGGCGCACTCTATTCTAAACAAACCTTTTTCCGAACGAAACCCCGTTTTACAAACTATCCGTAGGTATATTAGTCGGAGGGATCGGGCCCATAGCATCCGAGAAAGTTAGGTGCCCCTGGCGGTAAAAATAGGTACTAAAATATGTACGACTATTTCACATAATATGAAAGAGTGGTCAAAGAGTGTCGTCAAAAGTTAGAAAAGTGCATCCCAGGTGAAAAGGATGGGGGGTAGAAAAATTGCTAAAAATACAGAAGTTAGAGACCAAAAGGGTAAATAATATAAGACTTTGAAATCGTTATGATTTTTCGTTTGATCGAAAGTGTTCTGCTATAAGTATGCAGAATTTCACATCTCGAACTTAACTAGGGGCTGAGTTAGAAAAATTGCTTAAAATACACAAGTTAGAGCCCAGAGACTTTACATAAATTATCATAACCCCATAAGACTTTTTCAAAATATAATGATTTGTCGTTTGATGTGAGGTGTTCAGCTATAAGTATCCAAAATTTCAAGTCTTCAACTTAATTAGGGGCTCAGTTAGAAAAAACCCCTTAAAATACACAAGTTAATACACAAGTTAGAGACCAGACGGATAAATATAAGTCTTTTTCAAAATTTTATGATTTGTTGTTTGATGTGAGGTGTTCAGCTATAAGAACCCAAAATTTCAAGTCTCCAATATATATAGTTTCTGAGAACGGGCTCTGGGACAGACAGACAGAGGAGTGAGACGAATAGGGTTTCGTCAGTTGAACGAAACCCTAAAAATTGACAAAATGTCCTGCGCGCGACACTTACGTAAATACCTATATCTATTGACTTATATGTTGTTAAAACACGTGTGTGTTAAAACCATACATTAAAAATAACAAAGAACTCTACATTTTCATAGTAGCATGGTTGTTTGAATTTGAGGATATAATAAAATTGTTAACTCCTTGAGGAGCGGTGGGATATATTTTATCCCACCTACGATTAAGGAAGATTTTCACCAGAAAAATTTTGATAAATTTTACTTTTTTAACTTTGGTGGAAAAATGTCGTAAAACTGCTTTTCCTTATTTTGCAATAAATCTTTTTGTAGATTCCGTTGTTAATTCGACAATATAGAAACACAATTACTTGCCCCTCAAGGGGTTAAAACAGCAGAAATATGTAGAAAAGCTATCCCATATGTGACATGGAATGACCCACAATTAATCTGTCGTCTTTTCTCGAAAATTCTCATATATTTTCAAATCATAATGCAAAGTCTTTCCAAGAAACACATTAAAATCTTGCATATAATAGCATAGGGCTTATAAAATCATGTCTAACACAAAAAGGGGATACAAATTATTTTCTTGTTAGAATTTCAGAATAATCAGACCTGTATAATATTCGAGAAATTTGGAGAAAGTTTTCTAATTTACTTAAAGTTAGTAAACGTTTATGAAGGTACTTAACGATAAAGGATCTATAAAGGACGCAAATAGCACTTTACTTCGACGTGATTACCCTGAAAATTGATTTGAATAATTTTATCTACAGTACTTTCAGTAATTATGTTTCACTTAGAAATTATGAATTTGTATATGTTTTAATACAACTATATTTTGTCGTATGATTGAGACTTTACTTAATTTATTACAACGTAGTTATAATAATCAAAGTCAAAGAATAGTAGAAGTAAGTATTAACCCCTTCGGGACGAGCGTCTTTTACAGATTTTTTTTATCTTTTATCACCGGTTTTTCGAAACAGAAATTTTTACCTAATTGAATCCGAAAAATGCTGGTGTTAAATAAGGCAAAATTTACAATAAAAATTTATCGGTGAGAATAATCACGGATTCTGAGCACCTTACGCTGCACGTATACCGGTCGCTCGTCCCCAAGGGGTTAAATATAAAGCTACTTTATTCTTTCGGAGATAGTTCTAGAATATTAGAATGTATTAATTTCAGATGGAAATATAGGGGGGGGGGGGGTTCAGGATGAAAATTTCTACATAGCGTTTGCTAATTCAAGATGCATATAACGTGCTACTGCTGTAAATTATATGAAATGTTAAATATATGAATTCACAACCTTTTTTAAATTCAGAATTTAAATTAAAATCCCTAATTTTTCTCCTCTAACTTTAAGTCTTATCTTCAAAACATGTCTTGCCGTTGGTAATTCTCTTTTCCAGCTCAACATTTATTACTTTCAGACTTCAATTTCGGACGATCATCAAGAAAAAAACTGCTGACTTTGTGCTTCTTGCAAGCGCTTGCGGTTAACTGCATCCTGGTCTTCGCCAAGCCCCGTTTTCATCATAAAGCCCTAGTTATCAATCAAGAGGTAATTAACCAATAAAGTGAAATTATCTTCCCAATTTGACAACTTCCCCTGCTGGATAATATCCCAAATTGTTAAAAAAAAAAAAAACTTTTTTGCTCCGACAAAAGTTCAGTTTTTTAAAGATTTCAGCCTGCTCTAATAACCTTATCATGTGAGACAACAAAAAAATATGGTTTGTTGAGGATTTCCGGCGGGATCGTGGCTACCGAGTACCACGTTGCTCGTCGAACTAGTTCAAACAGTGAGCTCCCGAGCCAAATTATTTTGATACTTCTGCTTCAATAATTTGAATTTATTAAATAAGCCCTATTTGTGACGAAAAAGAACCCGATAATCGAACGTATTTGACATACATAATTATCAAATTACGTACAGATTTATTACACTTAAAGTCAGATCAACTTTCAAAGAATACTTAATGTTTAAAATCCTAAAGGATTCTATCAGTAATGCAACACGATTATAATTGTGTTTTGCTTATTATAATTTTTCATCATTGTCTAATATAGGGGTGGGCAACTATGGCTCGCTGGTGCAACTAAAATTTTATAGTAATCATTACCTTACCCTATCATCGAATCTCTGCGATTCAAGAAGTCGACTATTTCTTCGAAAAATTACTGGTTTCCGGTTGGCCACCCCTGGTTTAATATAACGCTCGATTTAAAAACAAAGTTTATACGATTCGAATCTTTAAAAGATATATCTATGTAAATTAATATTATCTTTTTTTATTGACAGCAATCGATATCACTGTCTTATCGATGAAATTCAATAACAAACTATCAAAGAATGTTTATAGTTTGTAAGTTTGTGTGTGTCAAACATACAACGTGAGTAGAAGGTCCGCATAAACTTAAAAAATTTATGAAAATGACAAATGATGATACAGAAATGTTGGTTAAAGCATTGTTACATGGGATGAATTTTTTAAACAAGGAAAAGGTTTTAGTTCAAAAATTCATCGACAAAAGGAGCTAGCTCAAATGCATCTGGAAGCATGCAAATAAGCATCCCTCATTCAACTTGAATGATCAATTTCACATGTAGAACCAGTTATTGAGTGAATGTTTACTATTAATTTCGTCAACAGAGAAACGATAATGAATACTTTGTAAAAATTTGAACCACAAAAACATCTAAACGCCAAATCCTGCTCTAGAGTGTGAGCCTTTTTTCATAATTTAATGAATAAAAAATCGAAGGTAGCAAAATTCAACCTGACTAACATTTCATTTGTCTCACCTGCTATTACCTCTATACTACATCAATTTAATTATATACTGTTTTATTTTAATCCAAGGAACGTTACAGAACGTATAAAAAATAAATTTTTATGATCTGAATGATTTATTAGTACAAGTACAATTCTTGCAATCTTGAAAGCTCTCATAATAATGAAGGAATGCATTAAAAGTTTAGTTTTAAAAATATTTGTTAGAAATTAATTATTATATTTCTATACAATAGCATGAAATTATGATGATTTAAGGGAACAGTTTACCTTAAAATTGGCCAAAAAGTCGATTTTTCTTTTTCAAAGTTATATGAAAGCCTGTTTAATTGTGAATATTTTGACACCTCAATTTTACCCATACGGTAATTATATCGCGAGGTATTGTAAATTTTGTTAATAGACGCATCGCAATTACCCACACAAATTAAAACTTTAAATGGCTTTTTTTTCTCCATGTTCCTATTTTCTTCACTTTCATGCTTTAAAAATGCTAATGATTTTTTTGTATTTCAGATAGAGATTTAAACTTTTTGTACATGCTCTTTATTATACATGTGATAAATCTACGCATGGAATTAACATTCAGGTTTTTTGTTATTTTAAAAAAAATAAAAGTATATGAAGATGTGTTAGATTTAATCGTTTTTCACTATATACATCAAAAAAATTATATTAAACGTAATATTGGATGTATCTAAAAATCAACTCGCAGTCTTTTGTAATACACATTTTAAAATCTTTAAAAAAGAATTGGCCAAAAATATCAATTTTTAAAAAAGTAGTAGGGATTTTAAAAAGTTCAAATTTTTATAAACTTTTTAAAAATTTTAATTAAATATGCAGTTTAAAAAAAATTCAAAATGCACTTTTATTTGAACATTGAAATGCAGTGAGTTCACCATTTGAACCATATTTTTAAAAAATAAAGAAAATAGTTGAAAAGGTAAACTGTCCCCTTAACCCCTTCGGAACGGGAGCCTTTTACGAAATCTTTAATCTTTTGTCACCGTTTTTTAAAAACAGAAATTTGTATCCTCTTGAATCGAGAAAATGTGCTGATTAAATAAGGCAAATTTTACAGTAAAATTTTACTGGTGAGGAAAAACAAGGATTCTGAGTGCTTCATGCGGCACGTATACGTGTCGCTCGTTCCCAACGGGTTAATAGAGTAAGCAACACAAAACTCAGGCTAACGAAAGTCTCCAACGTCAGAGACAAAACGAGAGATTCAGATTTCAATTCTGATAACACAGTTACCCAGTAAAAGAATAAGAACGAAAACTAATGCGTCAAGCGTAGATTATAAAACACTTTCCAACACTTGCAGAATACTTTAACAAAACTTCACGGATTAATAAGGTGAAATATGACGTCTATGTAAACAATTTGGAAAATGAAAAACATATTTTCAAAACCGAATTTCAGGAATTAACATTTACCCTTTAGCGAGCGGTGTGCACAAAAAAGGACACCTAATTTTAATTCCAAAACTGACAAACGGCACCAATAATATTTAATTAAAATTTTCCTTTTATAAAGAACGGGAAAAAAGCAATTTTTTATTTTCTAATAAATTCGTTTGTAAATTCTGGTGTCAGTCTTTCATTTCATCATTTTACAAACATACTTACTCCGCGCCGGAAAGGGTTAAGCGTCGGAAAATATTCGATATAATTTCTGCAGCACTGTATCTGATCAGTAAATTTGTGTATACTATTCTACAAAGCATGTTGAATTTAGATCAATTATGAAAAGCATAGAAAAGTTGTAAATTTCCCTTCAGTAGTTTCCGTCAATAAACGTAAATGTACTCCAGGTCTTTTGTGCTGGCCTGTAGATGCCTGATCCATACAATTTATATGCGTCAAATAATAGTCAAAAAATGAGTTTAATTTAAAATAGCGTACCACAACTCAAAATGCTCTTCCAGAAATGTTTGTTAATAGACAGTACTGTAACCGAATTTTATATATCCCTGTAAATGTACGATGAATTATATGCAAACCCTATTCAATAGTAAGCCTCCTGTAGTGCACAACAATGATATACAGTAGAACGCCGATTATCCGAACAAGTCGGGACCGACCC
Organism: Maratus speciosus; assembly: GCA_963932465.1. Lineage (NCBI taxonomy): Eukaryota > Metazoa > Arthropoda > Arachnida > Araneae > Salticidae > Maratus > Maratus speciosus. The sequence continues at coordinate 472,551,892 of OZ010797.1, forward strand.
TACTTCGCATAAGCAAAAGTTCGGATAAATGGACAGACAATGTAAGGGATGTTCCTGACTATACTAAAATCTTCACACTTTATCCACGCTCCGGAATGACAGCACAAAATTGATTTTTGACTTTTTAATTTTTTTGCTTACTTTTTTATATCATTTTCTGAACTCCAGCGATTAAAATTTAAGTAAAAAAGCTTTCGATTGTTGCTTACTTCAAAGAAGACATTCTTTTCTATGCTGTCATATCTTGAATTCTTCTTAAATACGTTCGTTGAATAGGGTCAGCATTCTTCTGCCGTTCGAGCCATTTCATAGCTATTTCCAAACATTCAAAGGCTTCGTTATGGGATGGACCTGGGTCATTTTCAGAACATACGTTTTCATTTTCTTCAATTTCTTTTTCGTCTTGAATGTCATCCGCAATTTTATCATCATTTAAAATCTGATATCCAGGTCTAATAGTGTGTTTGAATAATTGGAAGTTCCTTTAAAAAAAATGTTTGAGAGAAATAGGCTGTTCGGATAATTGAAAATTCGGTTAATTGGAATTCCGGTAACCAACGCTCTACTGTATATCAATTTCAATTCGTATCAAATAATGTAACACCATTAAAATACGCTGCAAACGATTTTACCCTACAGACCGTACTTTGAGTATCCCTGTAAATGAATTATAAATGCTCCACACTTAATGTTCAATACTGAACATTCTGTAAATAAACGCTATTAACATATATCAATTGCATACGAATCCGAGTGTATTTACGTGGGTTAATGCGCGGACAGTCAGACGAAAAGCAGATACACAAAGCCAATTCATAAACACCTTTCAAATAGTGATGGGCAGAATGAATGATTTTACTATTTGAATGAATCATTCGGGCATGCGAAAAACACAGTTTCCAACCTTTGTATATATTTGTAATCAATTACGACCAGACATTTTCTAAAAATAAATGAAACAAAAGTATAGTTGCTAGACTTTGTGATTTTTTATAATTAATTATTGTCATAAATGTCGAAGATAAAGAGGATTTTTTTATTTTAAGGAGTTTTAAAATTAATTCTAATTAAAATAAGAAACCTCTTTTTCGATACAAAATTTCTGGTAGAAATTGAATTAACAAAGATTAGCAGTTATGCTTTTGCGCATGCCCGAATTATTTAATCGAATATTAAAATCATTCATTCTGCCCATCACTACTTTCAAACATGTTGGAAAGTGTTAAAATTCTGATTGAATATTTCACTTTTCTGGCTGTCTTTAAACAACAGCCAGATAACTTGAGTACATTATTACGTTAAAGTAGTGCTACTGGATGTTTTTTTTTTTTTTTTAATATAATAAATAAGTATACTTAATTTTTTCCGGTAAGAACATGTTGAAATAAGTAAACATCATTTGTTTGTTTGTGTTTTATGATTGTGGATTTCAAACTTTCAAGTTATATTACCACACTTTTCAGAGTGGACAAATGAAATACGAAAGATTTTCCTACGTCTTTTCCTCTAAAATCGAGTGATGTAAATATTTTCTCTTTCACATGTTCAAGTAAAATATTTTCTAGATGCACTACAATGAATACCAATTCGGTAATACATCTTTGAATTGTAATAGGAAATTTTGTGAAACTATACTGATTTTACTAGATTAATTTTAACACAATTATTGTACTTGGCAAATAAATCATATGAGATGTAAATTTCCAACTGGCGAAAAATTTCCGGACCAGGATTCGAACCAGGGATCTCTTGGCTGAAGCCACCAATGCTCTACCATCTGAGTTATCCCGGGCGAATTTCGTAGATCTAATTCGCACAACTAACCTTATTGATTATAGCATCTGATCTGATATCTGAATCAGCTCGACAGAATAAATCGCAGGTAATGGATCTCCAGCGTTTTCTGGTGTGCTAATTATACTTGTAACGATACGTTATCATACATCATTCGAAAGATTTGGTATAGTATACGGAGAATATATTAAAATAGCAAATAAAGTTTTTGTGCAGAAATATTAAAAAGCAGAAAACCAACTTTTAAAGAGGCACAAATAATACATGAAAATCAGCAAATAGCTGTTTCGAATCTACCAGCGAGATTCTTCTTCAGTGCAAGATAGGGCAAGACATAGCGTGCTAGAAAAAGTAAGGCTGAGTAAACATTTGTTTCTTTTCATGTATTATTTGTGCATTTTTAAACGTTGGTTTTCTGCTTTTTAATATACTCAGAATAACCTGAGCACCCCCCCCCCACACACACACACACACATACACACACACTTCTGTACAACTTCTGAACAGTGCGACAGCATAGCCTCACGCCCTTTTTCACTTTGAGGTTTAGATTAGTCCATCCAGTATATCCTCCTGAGACCCAAGCAAAATATAATGCATATATATATTTTTAATATGAGTTTTTTTCAACATATAGGCATCAAAAATGATGTTTTTAAAGAAATTAGTAAATTTCGATTTTTTAATTTTGTTTTACAGCACATCCATCTAAATGGATGTTCAAGCCATAACTCGCTTTAAAATAATTTTTAAAATGCTAAAAGTATGGGAATTAATAGAATTTATTATAAAGAACATAAGGCAAGTATTAACATCTGCTATTAAAATTGAAAAAAAAAAATAGTTTAAACAAATTAAAATAACATAAAAACGAAATTTACCAGCAGAACGTAAAATTCAAACTTGACTCATTTATTACGTCATTTTGTAAACAAAGGAGTTACCGTTGCCAAAATCCAAAAGCTGAATGTTGATTTTTGATTCATGCACTACCATGCCAAACTGGTTTTAGATCGCTACAATGAAATTTAACGCAATAGAATGAGAAAGCAAAACATCCATTTAAATGGATGCCAGGTATCAGGAGGATAAAGGACTAAACCTGCTTTTATCGTTTTTAATCCTGATGATCAGCATGAATATTCTTGAAAGTACAGTGTGTCCGTAAAGTCATAGCGCACTTTTGACCGGTCACAGGAAATCAAAGAAACAAGATGAAAATGTGAAATCTTCACCAAATAAAAGAATAACTCTCCAATTTTCATACCTGTTCAGTGCAGTTCGATGTAGCCTCCAATTGAAACAGACAATCACAAACGTTATTCACTCTAAGTTAAATAATGCTATAAAATGTATAAAATGTCTTTATTAAGATTGACGATCGTTTCAGCGCACATACGGCGACATTTTCAAAATCATTCACGATAGAAAATATTTTAACATAATTTAAAAACAATAACATAGTAAACAATGTCACGAGACATAATGCATAAGGAAAAACATTGCAAACATAAAATAAAACTAAAATTAAATTAGCTATTTCCTATCATGGATTAATTTTCACATAACTTAAAAAAATAATAATAACACGGTAAATAATGTCACGAGACATCATTTATAATGATAAACACTGCAAAACATAAAATAAAAAAAATTAACTTGGCTATTTGCGAGCGTGGATTAATTTTTACTATTGTTACTAAAACTACATAGCATCTCTTTCCAAATTTTAGGTAAATCAAGGGGCACTGAATCATTGCAAATATTCTCGTCCCTTTTATTACGGGATTTTTTATCCCTTTTATTTACGCCCCTCGTCATATTCAGTGTCCCTTGATTTACCTAATATTTGGAAAGAGATGCTATGTAATTTTAGTAACAATAGTAAAAATTAATCCACGCTCGCAAATAGCCAAGTTAATTTTATTTTTATTTTATGTTTTGCAATGTTTTTCATTATACATGATGTCTCGTGACATTGTTTACCATATTGTTGTTTTTTAAATTACTTGAAAATTAATCCACGTTCGCAAATAGCTAATTTAATTTTTATTTTATTTTATGTTTGCAATGTTTTTTACTATGCATCATGTCTCGTGACATTGTTTACTATGTTATTGTTTTTAAATTATGTGAAAATATTTTCTATCGTGAATGATTTTGAAAATGTCGCCTTTTGTGCAATGAAACGATTGTCAATTTTAATCAAGATATTTTATCACTTTTTATAGAATTATTTAACTCCTTCAAGGGCGGTGGTTTATTTTTGGACCGCTTAATTTTAATTCCTAAATGCCACATTGGCACCAGAATATTGTAATGAAAATGATGTGAACGAATGTACCTGAACAAAAGCTTTTGTTTATTTTGAAATAAATTTCTTTGTAAATTCTGGTGTATTCATATATTACAGCATTTTGTGAATGGAAGTACCTTGCCCCTGAAAGGATTAACTTAATCTGTTTATAAGTAATTATTATACATGTTGTTATTCACTCTGTTACATCAGATGTCCTTAACTGTGTGTGGGAAAAGAACTTGAATATCGTTTAGATGTGTATAGGTCAACAAATTGAGGCCACATTGAACTGCGCTGAACAGGTATGAAATATGGAGAGTTTTTCTTTTATTTGGTGAAGATTTCACATTTCCATCTTGTTTCGTTGATTTCCTGTGACCGGTAAAAAGTGCACTTAAACTTTACGGACACGCTGTATTGGATTTTAAATTTATCTTATTGTGAATAAAAAACACCTTTGAGTAATTTGAATACTGTTTTGTGTTTACAAAATTTTAAAGATTGCCCGTAACAATATTGAATATTTTGAACAAAAATTTAAACGAATGGAATATTCCGAAATTTATCTCCCGTCGAAATCTACTGCCCTAGGTCAGAATATTACAAGGCCGATTCTGAAATATCCTCCTCCTCCCGTAGTTGGTCAGGAAGATTTTTAAGAATTTGTAGATTACACTGTAAAAAACATATATAATAATAGTAAACGTGAAAATCACAGTGAAATCTGCAGGCAATTTTAATGGCAGCATTTTTGGCTGTAAAATTGAACTTGATCACAGTAATTTATGCTGTAAATACCTATTAAAAGAAATTAGTTTACTGTACATTACTTTGTTAATGTACAACAAAACTGATGACACCTAAACTGTCACCAGATTTCGCTGTGATATAATCCGTTTTTAGGTGCGTTCTTAATTATATAAATACGTAGCACCTATAAACGTCGTCAGGCCGGTCCGTTTAAATACAGTTAAACCTCTAAATAACGGACACCCTCGGGTGCGCGGACACTGTCCGCCATTCGGAGGTGACCGCTATTGGGAAAACCTCAGAGATTCAAAAATTGTTAAAAAATACTTAATGTTTCATTAATGGACTTTTATAGGTCATAAAACATCTATTATATGATTAATCAGAAATTAAAAAATTTTTTTAAACAATAAAATTGAAATAAAATTGTGCTTGCCTGTATCCGCTGTTTATTACATTCTTACGAAAACAATCTGTTACAAAAGTTTGCTTTTGCTTGCGATTACATGTAATTTATTTTTCAATGTGAAGTTTTAAGTATGTCAGTAGTTTTAATCCTTCTGAATCATCTTTTTTAGGTAGATTTCGTAAGAAATACTACCTATTGCAGTCGTTACCATGATGCGACTTTTGAAAAATTCCTTCATAACTTTTCATTATAGGACCCCAGGAACCCAAAACCACCCCCACCTAAAAAGTTTATATATATATATATATATATATATATATATATATATATATATATATATATATATATATGTATGTATGTATGTATGTATGTACTAAATTTTGTCCGCACGATAAAAGTCGCAATTATGCACGAATCATCTTCAAACTCGCCAACAACTTTGAGATGGCTAATATCTCGGCGGGGATTGAAAATGGGCGAAATCGGCCCAAGAGGTTGGAAATGGGGAGGGTTCAAAATTTTGAATACTGTCTTAACATGATTCTGATAAAACCAGCTCTTACACAACAATGGCAGGAAAAAAATAAAAGTTTTTCGTTGTAGCAGTTGCTAACAATAAAAAAAAAACAAATAATAAAATTCTCACCACAACAATTACTTTTCTTTTGCAAAATTTTCACGTGTAAAATTAAGTAGTTTGGCAAATTGAAAACAAATTGAATATTACGTCATAAGTTTCCTAGAGCAAGATTTCAGCATGAAAACTCAAAATAAATAGTTTGACGAATTAAAAAAATATGTATATTGCGTCATATTGGAAATATAATGGACCTCAGCTGGTGAATATGTAACGCCATGTAAGTTTGAAGAAACATATTAAAACATGATAAAAACCCGACTATGGAAATATTAACATATTTTAACACTTTAAGGTTCTCTGAATTTTTTGTAGCCATTTTTTAAACCTATTTCATATATATGTGTGTGTGTATTCGTGTATATTACAATTTTCACAAAAAGTTTAGCTCCCTACAGCTCGCTCTTTGTGAAGAAACTGGGTTTTATCTCTAATCTTGATTTAAGTTTTGTTGGAGAATTTAGTACTTAACATCGAAATCTACCTCCGCCTGTAGGCCCGAGCCGGCAGGGATTTTTTATAAAAAAAATTGTGTAACTGAATTCACTATATTTTGTCGCTTCTTGGAAATTCTCGATATTGCAGGAAAAAGCATCTCCAGTTTCAGTATCTGTTTCATCATCACTAATATAGAGTCAGCTTTTGTCGAAAATTTTCAAGGAATATAATCACATATATCAACTGATTCTTCTTCAGTAGGTAACTCGTCATCAATATTAATGAAATATTCAGCAGTTACTTCACTCCTGATACATTTCATTAATTCACTTATTTTGCTTAATTCTTCATTTGTGTCGGGAATGTGTGTTTCATTTTCTTTTAACATAAATCCTACTTTTCTGAAACATTGTCGTACGCTTTCCGGTTTTATGTTTTTTTACAGCTGAGGAAATTCAAATTATAGCATTGAGAGCATTAATTCATTTTACGCAGTTCTCAAGTGTATTCATAGAATCTAACTTCGAAAGAACGTGGAGTAATAAAAGCTTTCTGTACCAGGCTTTAAACTTTTGTATCAAGTCTTATCAAGTGGCTGGGATAATGAAGTTGTGTTTGGTGAAAAACACAATTTTAAAATTGTCGAATTTCAAATGTTTTGGATGAGAACTTGCATTGTCCAAAAACAAGAGAACTTTTCTTTGTTGATTTTTCATCCTATTATCAAAGGAAGTTAACCATTCGATCATTAAAGGACTGATCATCCACGTTGTCTTATTACCTCTACACACAATACCAAATTTATTAAATTGAATGTTCTTTGGGAAACACCTGGATTTCAGAGATTTTCCAATAATAAGAGAGATTTCAAATTCTCCTAACACATTGCAACCTAATAAAATAGTGAATCGGCCTTTTGACATTTTTCTGCCGATACAATCATCCTTTTTAAAACACAAACTCTTATTCGGAAAAATTCTGAAAAAGACTCCGGTTTCATGGGCATTAAAAATGTTTCTCACCTCATAACCTTCCCAAATTGATTGCAATCGTTCATGCCAATCCTCCACTTCTTTAAGATCTACAAATTTTGCTTCTCCACATATTGTTTTGAGAGAGATGTTGTGCCAATGCCGAGATCGGAACTTTTCCAGCCAATCATTGGTAATCCGTGTAATCCGAGTTCTTTAGCGACTGCTAAAGCTTTTTTCTGAATCAAAGGCCCATTAATAGGAATGTTTTTTGAACGAACTGAAGTAAGCCAGAATTATAGAATCAATTTCAATGGAATTAGTCTTCCTCAATTTCACCCTGGGGGTGTCCCTCCCGGATCACCCTATTCAACACTGGACGTGGGAGGGGGAATTTGCCGCAGCCCTCCCTCTACATTTATCTGTGATCACAAAATTTGTGACACATTGCCCTCATAAATTTAGATACTTTTTTTTCTCGTTACAAAATAATTATTCATCCTTTATCGCCACAATTACTGTCCGCTATTCGGAATGTCCGTTATTCAGAGGTTAAACGTACAAAAATTTAGGTTTTGGGAGTGGGGATTGTAAAACTGTCCGTTAAATAGAGGTGTCCGCTATTCGGGAGTGTCCGTTATGGAGGTTTTACTGTATAACATATAGAATCGTTGCCGAATTTTGGAGAGTCATTTCAAATTTTATGAAAATCGAATCAAAACTTAAAAGATATTAATAAAAGTTTTCTTCATTCCATTAAATCTTATCATACGCAATTATTTCAGTGATATCCCATGATTCTATGTTGCCGTCTTATTTAAGATGGAATCATATTATTTCCGTATTACTGAATTTAATATATAAGGTAAATGCACCGGTAGTGGGCCACGTACCTGTAGTGGGCCACTAACTTTCAAAGTTTAAAAACAAGCTCACAATCCATTTCAGAAAACGACTGAAAGAAATCTGATTAGCTAAAGTCCTTAAATGTTAACTTTCTATAATCAGTTTGGAATAATTGTTATTTTCCTGGAGATATATTTGTTTATCTTCTAGAGTGTCTTCAAACACAGATATTTTGGTAAATTTTTAGTGATTTCATTAAGAGATAAGGTTTTGTTTAAAGCGTTTTTTCTTTAATATTATGTTTTATTTTGAATAAAACTACCGTTGATATACTCGATTACATTGTAAATAATTTGTTAGATTAGCTGAAAACTTAAAAATTGAGTATTATATTGATTTTAAGGGGTGGCCTACTTTTGGATCACAATTTCTTAAATTGTACCAGTAGTGGGCATGGGGGCCCACTACTGGAGCATATGTCAAAACAAAAATTATGTTTAATTTATTTTAATTAAGTATTTTTTGTGGTTCTAAGACTTTGTATATAATTTATTTAGTTTTTTGTTCATCAGAACCAGTGTGGGCCAGGGGCCCACTACTGGAGCAGCGAAAATGCAACTTCACTAGGCTATTAGACATATGATTATTAAAGCAGTTAATATATAAAATAGTTCATACTTCACAGGTTCAATACTCAATACAAAGATTCAAATTTTTGAGCCATATTTAAATAAGCATTGCATAGAGAAACATGTAGTGCTATTTATGGATGGACATACTTCTCACATATCTTTCAATCTAAGACTCTTCTGTTCGGCTCATGGAATTGAAATGGTACCTTTTCCCCCAAATTCCACACACCTAATGCAACCAATGAACGTTGCTGTTTTCCATGTTCTTAAAAGTGCTTGGCGACAGGAAGTAGCTAACTTCAGACTAACCCATGAAGGCAAACAGATGCAGGAACATGACATTCCTCCAGCCCTAAAATCAGCACTAGATCGTTTAACTCCTGCAACAATTGTGAATGGATTCAAAGCAAGTGGACTAGTTCCATGGGATTCAAAGAACGCAAATGTTGAATCCATACTAACATCAAAGAAAGTGGTAGTATCACCAACAAAGGAGAGAGAAATGGCCTCTTTCTTGGAAGTCGTTGGAGATAAAATTGGAGAAGATAAAATAAAATCTTTCTCAGAAAATAAAAGCAAATGGAAAGGCTTTGTGGAGCAAACAGATCTTTACTACTTATAGTTGGAGATGAAGGAGACTTTGAACATGGAACCAATTTCGCAGGTAATTTATCGCAAAACAATTTGGGTACAAAACACTTGAGTATATTTTTTTACTATTATTTATTCAATTTTTACATTTTACTTGTTATAGGGTACACCAGTCATATCTGTTGAGGCGGCATACACTGAAGAGAGTCTATTGATACTGTTGATAATGCGACTATTGATCAGGAGTAAAGAGCAATTGTTGAAGATGCTGAGGTGGACCTTTACATTCAAGAAGGATCAACTGAAACTGGCAGACATTCAGTGCTTTCAAATGGTGGGCCATCTAGAAATGTACCATCTCCCTTCAAAAAAGTTCTTTTTTGGCCAGAAGGGGGAGATAACACAAAGAAAAAGAGAGAAACTTCCTGCAGTTGTGGCTTCTCCCCAAATGCTTCAATATTATAAGAAAAGAGAAGGTCTTAACCTCTTCGGGACGAGCGGCACGTATACGTGCCGCATGAAGCACTCAGAATTCTTGTTTTTACTCACCAGTAAAATTTTACTGTTAAATTTGCCTTATTTAATTAGCGCATTTTCTCGATTTAAGAAGACACAAATTTCTGTTTTTAAAAAACGGTGACAAAAGATTAAAAATTTCATAAAAGGCTCCCGTCGCGAAGGGGTTAAAAATGCTAAAGATGAAAAATTCAAAAGGAAGAGTTAAAAAAATACTCGATGGGAAAAATAGGAGTATCAGTAAATTATCGCCCGAGTCTGATGCCTCTCTTTCATTGCAAGTTTCAACCTAAAGTATTCTTTGTAATAAATTGATTGTAAACCCCTCTCACATTTTGAGATTTTTTTCGTTTTTTGGTGAATCATTTTGTTTTGCTGTCATTTCAGCTTTCAATTATCCTGTTTATTATATTTGTCTTATTATTTATCACCATTACGAAATAACAAATAGGGCAGATTTTTTTAGAGTTACAAAATATAACAGATTGTTATTTCGAGAAAACAAAAACTATGCATTTCGAAAAAAAAAAGGTTGCTAAATTGTCTACGATTATTGTGGATAAAAACTGATGATTTTTTTTTTCTACCATTTGTATCATTCTGGAACAAAACACAGAAAATGCATTTTTAATGTCAGAAATCACTGAAAATTCATTAAATTCATTGTAGCACAATTCAGAAAGTTTTGATAACAGAATATGGGAATATTTAGTATTTAACAAGTGAAAGCATATATGCAGATTTTCTAAATATAACTTATAGATCACAAGAACTGTACAAAAATTAAATTTCGTAACGCTAAGAATATGCAACTATTTTGATGGAAATGGATTTTCACATGATGAAAAACATGTGAAATAGTTCAGCAATTAAAATTACACCTCTAAAACTAGCTTTTTGGGAATTAGCTACTTTTAAACGATGAGAAAGAACACCCTGTACATAATCTAAAAAAATTACTTTGCAGCTTGTAGAACATTAGCTTTTATGTAAAGTGAGATAAAATTAAAATTGATTTACGGAACTGAAGTTGAGGCCACTGATCTGCAGATTTACTAGCGAGATTATGTTACGTAATTCTCTAAACTTCTATGTATGATTTCATTATTGTGTATATTCAATTCTAGAACTGTAAAAAAAAAAGTATAACCTCAGTATTTTTACACTAAACTCAAAACTGGAGTGGCCCACTTCTGGCGGGCCCACTTACTGGTGCATCAAAAATTCACTATGTCCACTACTGGAGCATCGAGGAAGGTAACTTTTTTATTTTTTCCAAATAATATATTTTTAAACTTTGAATGTTTATTCCGATACATGAAGGTCAGGACTAGGTTAAAAATATATATGTCATTTAGAATTCATTAATACTTTAATAATAATAAGATAAATGTCCTTAAGTGGTCCACTACCGGTGCGTTTACCTTAGAATCGTTATAAATTTTGTATCACGCATTTTTGCATAAGAGTGCAACAGCTATTGCCCCAAGATCTCAATATTTATAAAACTACTTATAGTACGAACGCACCACATTTACCACGCTTGGCGTACAATTTTCGACTTATTTCTTAACCCTTTCTTGGGTGTCGTTTGCAGTCTGAAAACGCTTAATTTTAACGCCCAAATTGCCAAATGGCACCAGTACCTTTTCATTACAATTTCGATGTTATAATATACGTGAATAAAAGATTTTGATTAATTTCAAATAAATTTGTTGGTAAGTTGTGGTGTGAATTAATTATTTGAACATTTTTGAGCAGAAATGCCTTGCCCCGGAAAAGTTAGTGGAGCTTTTAAGAGATTTATAAAAATTTATTTTTGTTATATATGATAAGCAATTATATTTTTTATCTTGTGAGCAAAATATAAAATTATTTATATTTAGCTTCCATCTTATATATGTATCAATTTACAGTTATTGCAAGCGCATTAATTTATAGTAATAATAAAATATTTAGACTGCCTTTTTATATGTATCTCAAAACGTTTCCTAAGATATACATACTTAAGAAATTTCTAAAAAAAAAAAAAAAAAAGAAAGAAAAGAAAAAAAATCAAGAAATTTCAAAATCCTACTTTTTTTTTTTTAACTTAAATGTTGAGATTACCCGCCATCAACTTCTAGATACGTATATGTATGCCCCGTACGGCCCTGGAATCTTATTAATAAAACAGGGCTTTCATTGACTATTGTTTTATCTTAACAATTTTTTATTATTGATTATTATTAACAACATTTATTATTGATACTTCATTTATGTTTCAGCATTTAGTAATACCAATAAAAGTTTCCTTCATTATCGTTAAACCGTTGACTTTTCTTTTATTTCGAAGATATGTTTTACTCTTTAAATTTAAACTAGAGACTACTTTCTTGAACTAATAATTTTTGATAAAACATGTTAATAGTAAATGTTTATGCCTGTTTCATACTATTGTAATAGGATGTTTTCCGAATGTCTTCAAAAATTCTTCTTTAAGGCAGGGCTGCCATAGACGACTATTTTTATATTCTTTTCGCACCGGTATTATTTTAATATAAATTTTGAACTATATTTCTATTGCAAATGTTGTCAAAGTGTTTGTAAAAGATTTCTGTTTTGAAAAAATGGTGCCAGTTAGAATTAAAAATAAGTGCGTAAGTGTGATCACAGATCGTACAGAGGGTTTCGTTTAATATTCCTTTCAAAATACTTTTTCATTTTGAAAAATCTGTTAGTTCCACATTTCACAACCAGGGGGCGCACTTGATTCTAAACAAACCTGTATCCGAACGAAAATCCGTTTTACATACTATCCGTAGATATATTAGTCGAGGGGATTGGGCCCACAGCACCCGAGATAAGTAGGCGAACCTGGCGGAAAAAAAATGGAAAAAAGAAAAATTGCTTAAAATACACAAGTTAGAGCCCAGAGGGGTAAATAATATAAGACTTTTTGAAAATTTTATGATTTGTCGTGTGGTCTGAGGCATTCAGTTATACGTATGCAAAATTTCATGTCTCCAACTTAATTAGGGGTTCTCTTAGAAAGAATTGCTTCAAATACATATGTGGTAGCTCAAAGAGTTAAACGTAAGACTTTTTCAAGATTTTATGATTTGTCGCCTGGCCTCAGGTGTTCTGCAATAAGTATGCAAAATTTCAAATCTCCAATTTAATTAGGGGCTCAGTTAGAAAGAATTTCTTAAAATACACAAGCTGGAGTTGAAAGGGTTAAACATAAAATTTTTTCAAAATTTATTATTTGACGTGTGATCTGAGGTGTTGAGCTATAAGTATGCAAAATTTCACGCCTCCAACTTAAATAGGGGCTCACTTAGAAAGAATTGTTAAAAATACACATGCGGGACCCCAGTGGGTTAAACGTACGACATTTTCAAAATTATATGATTTGTCACCTATAAGTATGCAAAATTTCACGTCTCCAAACTAATTAGGAGCTCACTTAGAAAGAATTGTTTAAAATACACATGCGGGCACCCAAAGGGTTAAATGTACGACTTTTTCAAAATTTTATCATTTGTCGTATGATGTGAGGTGTTCAGCTATAAGTAGCCAAAATTTCATGTCCCCAACATAATTAGGAGCTCACTTAGAAAGAATTGTTTAAAATACACATGTGGGAGACCAAAGGGTTAAATGCACGACTTTTTCAAAATTTTATGATTTGTCGTTGGATGTGAGGTGTTCAGCTATAAGTATGCAAAATTTCACGCCTCCAACCTAATTAGGGGCTCACTTAGAAAGAATTGTTTAAAATACGCATGTGGGACCCCAAAGGGTTAAACGCACGACATTTTCAAAATTTTATGATTTGTCTTTTGATGTGAGGTGTTCAGCTATAAGTACCCAAAATTTCATGTCTCCAACATAATTAGGAGCTCACTTAGAAAGAATTGTTTAGATACACATGCGGGAGCCCAAAGGGTTAAATGTACGACTTTTTCAAAATTTTATCATTTGTTGTATGATGTGAGGTGTCCAGCTATAAGTACCCAAAATTTCATGTCTCCAACATAATTAGGGGCTCACTTAGAAAGAATTGTTTAAAATATACATGTGAGAACCCAAAGGGTTAAATGCACGACTTTTTTAAAATTTTATGGTTTGTCGTATGATGTGAGGTGTTCAACTATAAGTACCCAAAATTTCATGTCTCCAACATGTATAGTTTCTGAGAACGGGCTCTGTGACGCACAGACAGACAGAGGAGCGAGACGAATAGGGTTTCGCAGATGAACGAAACCCTAAATAGTCGCCTGTGGCAGCCCTGTTAAGGGGACAGTTTACCTTTTCAACAATTTTTTTTATTCTTTAAAATACGATTCAAATGGTGAACTCACTGCACTTCAATGTTAAAAAAACAGAAAAAAAATTTCACTGTACATTTAGTTAACATTTTTAAAAACTTTAGAAAAAATTACATTTTTAAAAATCCCTACTACTTTTTAAAATATTGATATTTTTGCCCAATGTTTTTTTCTAAGACTTTCAAATGTGTATTACACAAGTCTATGTGCGGATTTTTGGATACATCTAATATTACATTTAGTATTTTTTGCCGATATATATATAGTGAAATACGATTAAATCTATCACTTCTTCATTTACTTTTATTTTAAAATAAAACCTGATGGCTAATTCCATACCCAGATTTATCACATATATAATAAAAAACATTCACAAAAAAGTTTAAACCTCATCTCAAATACAAAAACAGTCTTAGCATTTTTAAAACAGTAATGTGACGAAAGTAGGGGAACATGGAGAAAAAGCCATTTAAAGTTTTAAGTCTCGCTTAAAGTTAAGTCGCTATTCGTTTAATTGTTCAGTCGAACAGTGAATATTCATCAGATTTTCTACTTCTTTGAACGACAACTTGTAAAAATAAACAACTAAAGTGTAACAATACTTTTCTGGGGAAAAAAATACCATGTTGACATAGACATTCACGCGTTTCTTGACAATTTACTGAATTCCGTTCCATGCGGCGATTTGGCCGCTAACGAATAGACACCAGTATTGATCCTGGCAGTTTATAGAAGTTTCTTTTGCATACCGTACTAACGTTTGGACTATTTAAATTAACACTGAGGCTTTATTTTGGAACTACATAGTGCAAAAAGACCAAGTTTCTCTACTTTCAATCTTACGCACTTTTTCACCTGTTGATATGTATTGTTGTATTACATTCATACACATAGCTTATTTTAAAAGCTAAGTACGTACTTGAACAGAAAGTGCAACGGTGTCTTGAGCAGATAAAAAGAGAAGCTAAATTTTTAAATCCTTATTTCTAAGTTAATTTTTCTGGTGCGACAAATAAAAATAATATTTCTGCAAAATGTAAATTCTGATTTATTCAAATGCTCATTGCTCAGCTAATGAGGGCTATAAACTGACCACAAGGAAAAAAACTAACGTTTTCGAACAAGACAGGCCTAAGGTTTCACACGAGATCATAGTAATGTGCAATTTTTTAAGCAGATATTACCTATTTTTTAATAGAATAAATTTTATGAATAAATGATATTATAGAAAGGATTGCAATACAACTTTATTAATTATAAATATTACGGGGTTTATTAGAAAGGACAAACGTTTCCGTCCATAACTCTGATGTCATTTTGATGTTAGCAACAGCAGACGATTAAATTTCGCTTTTGCAGCAATTTTTTAAACATCTACACGTCGCACATTCTCAAAAATGTTCTTACAAATACAATTTGTTTGAAAACTGCATTGCAATTTTTTCGAAAACTGTATCGCAATTTACTCATTTTTTATTGTTTTAAAATAATTTTCAAACATGATTTTTTATTATTATTTATCTCTATCGCATGCAGACGATTATGAAAGATAAATTCTTTCTCACATAAGTTAATATAAATAGTACAGTTTCTGGCAGATATTCCATAAAACTTCATCAGTAAAATAAATAATAAAATAATGTAAATAAAACAAATATTTATCAGATATGTAATCGAACTTAATCTCTTAAACACTGAAATGATCAGAATTAAAAAGGACTACTGTCAGTAATGAATGCTTTGCCGTGTATTAACTCATACGAAAGTATCTTTTTTAATGAATTTCAAAACTTTATTTGAACGTTTTCTTTTTCACAAAACCGAAATTAGTTGCTTCTTGTGCGTTTTTTTTTTTTTTTTTTTTTTTTTTTTAGCTGATTCTAAACCTAGTTTTAGATTTACTCCAGTAAGTCTTGTTTTTGAGATATTTGCATATTTCGATTTATGCAATTTTTGTACTATTACATACAAATTTAAGACATAAAGCATTACAGACTAACTTTTTGTTTTATGTTGTGATTACTGTCTAGTTTACTTTACAAAAACGTTACTTTTGAGATTATACTGACATGTGACCGTGAAATATTGTGCCGAATTTGCATCTTTTTCTAATAATGTTTCTTGACGTCCAAATATTTCTGCCACATGAGTGCACTAAACTAGTTTTTTACGCTTATTTCCAATCTGGTAGGGTAAAGTGCCCATATTTCGTCCCCCCAGTCACTTTTAGGCCCTAAATGTTGTAATTTTCTGTGAAAACCTACTAAATTTGGATTTTACATAGACTAACTACTCGCGCACATAGAAACATAGGCAAATATCGTACAAAAAAATTTTAACAATGCGAAAAAAGGTTTTTCAAAAGTATCTAAAAAATGCAAACGAAAGAAAAGGTCCCATTTTCGTACCCCCCAAAAATCCAATACGCCGAAGCTTAACTTATAACTAAATCAAAATTTATTTCTAAATGAGTAAGTAACTTAATTTAAATTAAAGTAAGGCACAAAGTTTATTTCTATTATTATTTTATATACTAATTATCGACGGTAGAATAACATAACGAAACATTAGCCATCCAAACATGAGGAAAAATTGAAATGAAAAAGCATTCCTAATTTGTCGTTTATGTCGTTGATAGGAATCTGACACTGTTCACCCTTTTGACAATGAGGTTCACACCCCTAAAAAGCATCTTATATCAAACTTGTGTCAATGCCGTACAAAAGTAGACATTCATTTTACTCAAGAACTAGGCTTGATAGAAGAAATTTATCAGCGTCTAACACATTTTAATCTATTAAAAACAAGGATTTTTTTTTTTTTTTATGTCCATGCAGAGAGTCACACAGAACATAAATAAAAGTGCATTTTCTTTTTAGTAAATAAAAATTCTTAGAAATTGCATTTTCTAAGAATTATTATTTATTCTCATTATATTTGGCGTGCTTCTCTGAAATTATTTCGTTGAAGTTTAATTAGTTTTTGCCGTTTTTTAATGCATCACTAATAAAATACTAAAACAGTAATAAATATTTGGTTATTTAAAACAATGTCTTAAAATAAAAATACAGGGTGTTCACTAAAGTCCGTTCCCACCCTCTTAACTTCCGAACGACTGCATCTATATTCAAGAACGTGGTGTCAAGATACAGTAAAAAGGCTATGCGCTTCTAGAAGAGAGCGCTTACAGCGCCACCTGGAACAAAATGGCTGCTTGAGCGTTTCTATTGCGAAAACGGTTCGATATATGGGATAAAAATTAATGACGACTCCTTGTGAACATGAATGCTAAATGAATCTCGTTCTGAATATGATTTTCGTTTTTCGAGATAGGAATACTAACTGAGCAGTTTTGCACTAGGTGGCGCTCAAAGCGGTCTCATCTGGTAGCGCATAGCCACATTATTATACCTAGACACCACTTTTATGACTATAGCTGCAACCGTTCGGCAATTAAGAGCGTGGTGAGGACTTTACCGGGCACCCTGTATAATGCATTAAGCATACTTATTTCACAATTAAGTAAAAAACAATTCAATGCACACATGTAAGTTAATATTCATTTCTTTTTTCTATTTTTGTCTACTCCACATTGCTCGAGAAATTTGTGTAGTCATCCTGAAAAATAACTTTTTAACGTGGTTTTAACCACGATTGAAAAAATGCTGTTGTGTGAATAAATAACCTACATAAATTTTATTTAATTTGAAATAAAATTTCTGCATATAGACGGTAATGTATCCGAAATTTTTATGTGTCCCTGTAAAAGAAATAAAACTACTACGCACTTTGTTTTCAATTTAAAAAATGCTATTATGTACCTAAATAACCTATAGTAATTTTGTTAAAATTTAATTAAAATTTCTGCTTTTTAGCTACTATCTTTCTTAGCAACGATCTTTTGTGTGGTCCTGTAACAAATGCACAATTTCTACGTTCGTCAAATTATAATTTAATAGAACTGTCATTGGAAAAACACATGTAGGCAAACTTTCAGCTCAATCAGATAATTGAAAGTGGTTTAATGTTGTCTTGCAAGATTTGAACTAATCTTTTATATGAGCCTGTAAAAAAAGTGTAACTGCTACATTCCATAAATTATAATTATATTGCATTGTCATCAGAACTACATATCCTGAGCAAAGTTTCAGCTCAATCAGATTATTGAAATTGGCTTAAAATTAACTTGCAAGTTTTAATCTAAATTTTTGTGGAGCCATGTAGAAATAGTATGTACCATGTGTGTAGTACCATGTGTGTAGCACCATGTAGAAACAGCAGTTCTAAACAAACTTCTACGTTCTTTAAATTATAATAACGTTGTTTTGGCATTCAAATTACACATGTTTTCATTATTTCGGCTCAATCGGATAATTAAAAGTGGTTTAAATTTGAGTAGCAAGTTTTGAACTAAACATACATACATGCACTGCAAATTAATGTGATGCTTTTTTATTAACAAAAACTTAATGATCTGCAGCTATCTGCAAGACATTTTGTAAATTTTCAATACTTTAAGAATGGCACTTTGATTTAAAAAAATGCTTACTGCTGAATAATGCTGGATAATATGTTAAAAGTCAAGATGAAAATTGTAAACAACTTCAAGGATCATCCCGAATTACAACTTTGAAAAAAGTGGTTAAGCGGATTTAATATAGCTTATTTTCAAACAAAAATTGATTAAATCTGAGGTTGATAAACCTGCGACATATATCCAGCAAACTCGTGCTTTCAAATAAAACAGAATAGTCAGGACGTGCTTTCAAACTTAGAGGAAGCTAGTGAAACTTCCTCAAACCAACTGAGGAAATGGCTTCTTTACTCACATAATTAATCGACACCTCTGATTTTTTCCCCACAAAACTCGTACGTATCTTGAAAATACAGACATTCAGCTACCAGTACACGCGGTTTTGTGAAATTTCGAGATAATCGGAAAAATGAATTTTGTCCACCTAGATCATTAAAACGTCCCACTGTGCGGCGCTTAGATTAAAACCTCAAGTATAAAGAGTGCGAATGTTTACATGCGGCATTGTAACTGGCATACATGGGCATCAAGTTTGGTAATATATTTATTAATAATCTATTGCACGTTAAAATATTTTTTAAATAGTGAATATGAATATGAAAGTATGCAAATAAATTTTGCGACGGTAAAAAAGATGTTATTTTTAGATTTCGTTGAAAACAAATATTATAAATCTGTCATAGTGGCGCAATTTTCGTTGATTTTTCATAACGTAAATACCAAAGATCAAAGCCTCAATTAGTAACTTATAATCCTAATTTCATTATCTTAATTGCGTGTTACTGATTACGTATAGGAATAAAGTTTAATTTTTGAATAATTTGAAAAGTTGAAATTAAACTTTGCGTGTTACTGATTACGTATAGGAATAAAGTTTAATTTTTGAATAATTTGGAAAGTTGAAATTAAACTTACGTAAAAATAATATTTGTTTTAAGAGATAAGCTAGATATAATGTTGATTAATTATTGTAATTATTTTTGTTAATTTTTCATAAGTTCAGTCAATCAGTTTCTTTAAACATTTTCATTCGTCGAATTTGACTTGTTATTATTATTATTATTATTTATTTATTTATAAAATAGAGACTATTTTGGTACTGCAATTAACCCTTTCCGGCGCGACTGTTTGTAAAATGATGGACTGACACCAGAATTAATAAACGATTGTT
Source organism: Maratus speciosus (assembly GCA_963932465.1). NCBI lineage: Eukaryota > Metazoa > Arthropoda > Arachnida > Araneae > Salticidae > Maratus > Maratus speciosus. The sequence goes on from OZ010797.1 coordinate 472,571,793, forward strand.
TTACAAAATAAAAATGCGCTAATTTTCAGTATTTTTAAAAGAAAAATTTTAATTAAATATTATTGGCGCCAGTACTTTTAAAATTAGATGCCCTTTTTTGTGGACACCGTTCACTGAAGGATTAAATAACAGAATAAATATAAAATATGATCCTTTTTAAATCATTTCTTACACAGCTTCTCTAAAATAAATATAACTTATATATTTTCCATTCTTTATATTTTTAGTACCACACAATCACAAAAAATTTATTGAATTCTAAAGATAGAACAGCGAAGACTTCTACAGAAATATTCTAAAGATTTGTGGGCGAAACAGCAGTGCTTACTCGAAACGAAAATCTATTTCTACTCGTATTCTTTCCCAACCAGGGACTATTACAGTTGGATAGACATTCCAAAGATGATCCTTCGTAACTTCTTTTCAATATTTTACGTTTTCTGTTTAGATGTTTGTTTGCTTAAGGGAATAACAAGAATGGTTGATAATACGTAGTGAAAATTTACGGTTTCGTTGTTTTGAGATTTCCAACAAAGTAATGAAAAGTAACCGGTTGATTTTGAAAGCACAGCAAGCCCATTTTGTGAAAACGTATAATTAATTAATAATTATGTATATTTATGTATGTATTACTTACTTAATTTTTTTAGACATTTTCATTACTTTCATTTTCGTTTTCGCTCGAAAATAAAAAGATTACCGAAATTCAGTTTCGGCCTTAAAAACATGTTTTGGTCGATTCTTAATTATTATTATAATTTTAAGAATAGAGAAAATTTTGGTGCTGCAATTCACCCCATGGGTAGAATACGTTCTAGAAATTCTGTAATTAAGAGAATGTAAATTTATACCAGAAAATCTTAATAATAAATTCTGCTTTATTTAATAATGGAAAATACGTTTAGTTTTTGGTGTAAATTTGGAATATCTGAATTAAAAAATCCGTCAAATTGGAAACATTGTTGGTGGCATATAAGATACCATGGGCATTAGAGGGAAATAACAGTTTGAAAATAAAATATGATCTTTTTAAAATCATTTCTTACATAGCTTCTCTAAAATAAATATAACTTTCTATTTTCCATTTCTTATATTTTTAGTACTACACAATCGCAAAAATTCTATTGAATTCTAAAGATAGAATCAGCGAAGAATTCTAGTGAAATATTGTAAAGTTTTGTAGGCGAATCTGCAGTATTTACTCGAAACGAAAATCTATTTCTTCTCGTATTCTTTCCCAGCCAGGGACTATTACAGTTCGATAGACATTCCAAAGAAGATCCTTCGTAACTTCTTTTCAATATTTTACGTTTTCTGTTTAGATGCTTGTTTGCTTAAGGGAATAACAAGAATGGTTGCTATTACGTAGTGAAAATTTACGATTTCGTTGTTTTGATATTTTTAACAAAGTAATGAAAAGGAGTGCGAACTATTCTTCCCCAATTTGAACCAGTTGATTTTGAAAGTACAGCAAGTCCATTTTGTGTAAAAAGTTAGTTAAAGTATTACAAATTAACGTAAAAATTACGTTTTTAATCAATTCACAATAAATATCTTTTAATATCAGTATAGATTTGTGATTAGTAATTTATAATTTTCAAGATATTTCAAATGCTTTGATTTTGAAAGTACAGCAAGTCCATTTTGTGTAAAAAGTTAGTTAAAGTATTACAAATTGACGTAAAAATTACGTTTTTAATCCAAGTCCATTTTGAATAGAATTAGTTTTTATTTTGCATAATAATAACAAGCACAAAAGGAATTTGATAGCGAATACTTTCAAATCTTCACTTTTAAATTAAGAAATATACATCTAAGCTATTACTGAATGTTTTCCTTAATTTGTTTTCACTTTTTCTTATATAGTTAAACCTTATCGATCCTATGCCACCTCCAACGTGACATCAGTACTTTGTCATAACAGTCTTATGGTGCGTGGGAATTGAAAAGATTAACCCGTTGGGAGCCAACATCTATTACACGAATTATATTCGATTGGTACCACTTTTTTAAGCATCTTTTTCACTAATTCTCCAATAACATCTGTACTGAACAGGTAATCAGCATTGAGGGGTTTCCTAGCTGTTATCAGCTTAACACCCAGACTAGGAAATTGGAATGTCTTATGTTTTAATGAGCCATTGGGATAAAGTTAAATTGTAGCAATGCTACTAGAAGAGAAAATGAAGTTAACAAGAGAAAAATAAGAAATTTAAGAAAAATAGGAATAAAATTAAATTTAAGTAAAATCTTAAGATGAAAGAAAGTTAACAATAAATCTTAAAAAATACATGAATCTAAATAAGTAAAGTCAAACTGTAGTTATAAAACTACTATAAGGAATTTAGAAAGTTAAAGTTAGTACTGTTCAGAGAAACACTCACCAAGCAAGGGCAAGAAAAGCTAGGATGGCAAGACCACAACATCCAACCAAAAAAAGGGACTAATCAGGGCCATACATTTTATTTTTTTTTAAGTTTTTCAATTTTTATGGTCTCTATAGTTTATAGAGTTTTTTTTTTTTTTTTTTTTTTTTTTTTTTATGAAAAGTATAAAAAGGTAAGAAAAATATAGAGGAGGCAAAATATAGCGTGGCGAACTCAGATGTTACTGAGTGTTCATAATAATGGAAAACCTGGGCCGTTTCCGATGGTGGGTTCAAAAGCGTCATAATCCGGTAGCTCCGCTACGATTTCATTAGGGAGGTCAAAAAATTTTTCATAAAGTTTTTTGGATAAGTCGTTAATGCGCTTAGGTAAGGTAGTAGTTTTTAGGTCTCTTCGGACCGTGGAGTTGCGAAGATAACGAGATGCGTTACGGACAGTACGCAGGTTGGAATTGTGCAAGTGACTAAGGTTGTCCATAGTGGTCTTACAAGTGAAGCCCCAGACCGGACTGGCATAGGTTATGATGGGAAGGATGCATGAGTTATAGAGAATTAATTTATTGTGGACAGACAAGTTTTTACTGTTAAGGAGAGGTTTTATAGAGTTAAAGGCTCCAGCGACTTTACCTCTGATGGAGAGAGTGTGCTTTTTCCAAGTTAAGCGGCGGTCCAGAATGACCCCAAGATACTTAGCTTGGTCTGACCAAGGGATAACAGTGTTGTTAATAATGATTCTGTTAAGGAAAATTATTTTGCGAGAGAAATATACTGCAGTAGTTTTAGTTTCATTTATGACAACGCGCCAAAGCATACACCAGTTCATGAAGTCATCAACATGGGTCTGTAGGTACCTGTATAGATTATACGGGTGGTGTGCCGAAGCGTAAACACAGGTGTCGTCCGCATAAAGAGCGAGGTGAGTGTGCAAGGAGCGTGGGATATCGTTAAAGAAAATGTTAAATAAAAATGGTCCCAACACGCTCCCCTGGAGGATGCCCGCTAGGATAAGTAGAATAATAGAAAGAATGTTGTTTATGCGGACTTGGAAAGAGCGGTCGCAAAGTTACGAATATATTAAATAAATATACTATAAAATTTGTTTTAAAAATATAGTGGTGTTAACAGAATATAAAAATAGTTGTTGGGGGCAATTTTGCGAATATTCACCGAATGCAATAGCAACCTAAGTAGCGAATCGCGTATTAAAAGCTAGCGTCCGATAAGGGTTAAATTTAATTTTGTTTTAATGTAACTTTTCTAAAGAAGAATGAAAGGTTGAAATGAAATAAATAAATATTACATTTTTTGTTATGATAATTTCCAAAACGGCAGTTGAGGCTTACTGTGGAGACCTGAAAAATTTTCTGTGTTTGGTTTATGTCTGTTTACCTGTTTCACGATAACTGCCACAAAAATGCGTACGATTATGTTAATATCTGGTAGTTATGTTGGTGAGATACCCAAATTCACTTGTATAGTTTTTGTAAAATTTGGTTCATTCACTTGAAAAATATAGAACATTTCTTTTCATGTCATAATGATTTTTCTATGGCAATTCAGATGATTTTCAAATTTTCCATTCGTTGAAAAGAAAATCGTGCATTTATTGACGGATTTAAATGGTAAATTATGGATGCTAAAATTTCCCAATGCGGGGGAGGGGGGGTTCTTATTATACCGAGAAATTGGAAATTTTAACACATTTTCAGATTTTTTTTAATTACGTGTATAACATTTGATGGAAATTTATACATCTGTTTGTAAATTATAAATCATTTTGTTTTATCGCTTTACTTATCTGACATGATACATATTTATTTTTTGTCTTTTTTTTATCAGTTCCCTAGCAATTATTTTTCATAGACTACAAAAAATATTTAAATAACCCCTATTACGAAAGATTAAGTACCTTTTACACACTGTTTTATTTAACGCAACTTGATTTCTGTATATAAAGTTGGAATTTTCGAATCGATTTTTCACCCAATTCCTGATATTCCAGAATTATAAAAAAAAATATCTCCAAAGGTGTGACACCGATGACAATGCAACATTTTAATATTTTTAGAACTTAATTTTAGAGCATTTTTCCAATAGCTCGGCTACGGATGATTAGACTTAAATTACAAGCTTTTATTTTATATAAAGTGACGTCACTTGCATCCGATGAAGAATTCCACATTAACGATCCATTCTCAAACAACATATATAGAAAAGTATGCATGTGACGTCACTATCGCGGAATAATCCCCTAATATTGTTAATGATTATAATTGTATACGATCCCCAAATATTGTTAATGATTACAATTGTACACCAGTTATAAGTATCAGGTGGTCGAGGATGAAATTTGTAGAAAAAAAAGGCAATGTTAGTTGATAACTTACAAATATGAGGAATTATTTTATTCAAACTTAAGGAACTACTTTATCCAAACTTCCACGATAATCATAGGCACTCTGAAATAAGTCAGACTCAACGGTAACCTTTAATTCGTCATTACTGATCCTTGAGTCTGGGCGACCGCGTGGCTCATTTGAGAGGTGAAAGTTACAGTAGGAAATTTGGCGAACCAATTTAATACTGTCTGTTGCGTAGTAAGAGCCAAATACACTATTAATGTTTCGCGCAGTCTGCGATGCCGTAGTTCCACGTAAGAACTCATACTGCATAACAGTGCGAATTTTAGACTATTCCATTTTCAACAAAATTAATTTTAAAAAAGTTTTCAATATTTTTAGAGCTTAGAATGATATCTTTAAACAGACGAGATGTGTAATTAAAAAAAAAAAAAAAACAGAGTGGTAAAATATTAAGCCAATGTCAAATAATAAGCTTTAAAGTTGGTATGGTAAGGAGAGTAATATAGTATTTAAAAATTACACTTTAATAAATTAATGGTTTCACATTAATTAAATTATGATTATAAGTTGAAAAATAAATTTACAAAAGCAAAAAAGCTAATTTAAATAATGCTTATTTTTCTTTCCCGCTGGCCTGTCTTAAAAAGAAAAATTATATATTTTTAAAATAAATTCACGCGTGTAACAAAAGAAAAAAAAAAGATTGAAAGAAAGAAAAGAGCGGTAAAATATTAAGCCAATTTCAAATAATAATCTTTTAAAGTTGGCAATATACTAACAATATACAAACTATATACAAATATATGCAATGTACAAACTACAAATTTCATCGTTCATGACCTAATACAATAACAGTGGAGCTCATCATGCGATAAAGTACGCACGCTAAAACAGGCCAACTGGCTTTGAAGCTGAAACGACGAAATAGTTTAATCACTCTAAAATAATAAATATAAATAAATGAGCAGTCAAGTGCGACTATTACTCGCGCTCAGAGGGTTCCGTACAATAAATATATGAATTATTAACTGTATTATTAAAAAAATCGTTACTAAAAGAATAATAAGAATTTGTAAAAAACTATACAATGTAGGATTGGGTATAGCTGTATATACTAGAAAAGTAAGAATGAGTATACCAGAAAAGTTCAAAGATATAAGAAGTGTAATATCAAATATTGCTATTCTGTATAACTCTTTCTTAAATCGTATCCTAATCTGTTTACGCTGAACGTTATTCGGTACTGACAGTAAAAGTAGTGCATATTTAAACTTCATTTGGCATTTCATAAAACTAAATTCAGCATAGTAATAATATTTTCTATCTACCGTGTAGCTAAAATAAAACCCTTGTTCAAAGTTTAAACATGGCATTGTGCTAAGCGCGCTTCGAAAGTAGATCGCGAAGTTACAACGCCGCCTTGGTCTGTGTCGCGTTTTTCCAGATAGTTTTTAATTAACTTTTAAAAACACGGGAGGCGTATCGAGAAATCAGCTCAATGCAAACTAGTCGCGAATCCCATAGTATTTATGTGATTAATTCTAATTAAATTAGTCTATTTTTAACAATTTGACGTTTATTGCTTTTATACTGCTACTGGGCATTGCATTACATAAATGCATCATTAAAAGTTGTTATCTAGGTTTTAAAAGCCGATGGTGCATAGAGTACGTAACCCGTGTCTTTATGTATGTCCAAATCGTCCGTACCTTTAAGGGTTAATATCTCGGCTAATTACCAACGATTTTTTTTCAAAAATAATTGTTAAGAATTCTTTTATACTTCTGCTATGATAGGTACCCCAGCGCTCCTCAACACCTTTGCTGAAGAGCGCACAAATCGAAATTTTTGTGTAACGGGAAAAATGCGCTTTTCTCAAAAATCTTGAGACATAGGGCAACGCGATAGTTTTTCTGCAAGGTTTAAATTAACGTCTACTACCTCTAATTTTTTCATAATTTTAATTTCAATAGATTCGGAAATAGAAGCGGGGGGACATATTTTTGCACTACATTTTCGACGATATCTCTGAAAATATAATACCTAAAATTAAAAGAAGTGTATTTTTGAGTTCAGCCTTACGAAAGCTTTCAGACGATACCCCACACGATATACAAAGAAAATATACATGTTTTTTTTTTTTCAAGTAACTTAACTAGCCACTCTACATTTTTTCAAAATTTATTTGTGAATGTTTAACAATCTGTAAATATGTGGGCCAATAGTCCTTTATTACTTCCCCCAATTTGAACCTCCCACGTTCCATAGTTTACGAGAAAAATGGGTGTGACAGACAGACACAGGAGTTATCTTATAATGGTTCCATTTTTACTTTTTAAGTACGGAACCCTAAAAATACGCCACGACACAGACAGAGGCATCAAAATACGATCTGTCCATATTAAAGAAGGAGGTATATTAACATTATTATAAAGAGAATATTTACATTATTTTTTATACTATATTTAGCTTTGAAGAACGAATTAATTGAATTCTCCTGCAAATCAATACAAAATCTATAATCAGTTAACGAACAATTCGGTTTAGTGAACACTCTCTTGGAACGAATTAAGTTTGTTGACTGATCACCCACTGCATATGTGAAATGTCAATAAATATACGGTAGAACGCCACTAATCCGAACCGATTTTATTTTCAAAAATTATACTTAAGAGATTAACTGAAAATTTTGAATTATTGTACTAAAAACAAAAAAGTACTTTTTACAGTTTTTACTACGAAATTTTCCGGATGAATGTTGGGGAAAACGTGTAGAAGTTAAAATTAAACAAAAAATGGAAGTAAAGCATGTTTTTTTTTTTTTTTTTTTTTTTTTTTTTTTTTAAACTTTAAACAGCTCGAATAGAAAAAAAAATTCAATAATGTAAAAGTACAATATATGTACACGAATATAAAATGAAAACATGCATTGTAGGCTTACTCGTCGAAGCCACCTTAAAAAAAATCTCTAATATCAGTTTGTTTGCCAGTCACTATAAAATTACTTGTTTAAATGCAAAAAGCATTTAATTCAGATCATAAAAATTTATTTTTCTTTTCAACAGCTTGATTTTGCAAATTGTCTACAGAAATGTTTTTCTCTCCCCCCCCCCCTCCCCTCCCCCCCCTCATTGACGTAGTGACTGAGCTATTTATAGATACGCGGTTTTGTACCGTTTGTAATGAGTTGTTACATAATTTCTTATTCTGAAGTTCCATTAGATTATTATAAACATAAAGAGTGATTAAACAAGGAATATGTTTTTTTCGGAAAGTCGTGCCAGATTATCCAGCATGCCGGACCTTACGATACCGGTTTAGAAGATTTTATTCTATTACTGAGTACTTATAACTTACATTTTCTTTTAGCAAGCACCTTTTTTTTTAAATCAGAATTTCGGGTAAGCCGAATTTTTTGTAATCCGAACAGGCAACGGTCTCAATTAGTTCGGATTAACGAGGTTCTACTGTAATTTAAAAAGTCCGAAGGTGATATCTTTTCATTGGTAACCGAAAAAAGAAAACCGTAAAAATCCCATGAATTTTAGGCCAAAGAAGAAGAATACTCCTTAAGGGGACCTTCAAACTCATTTTTAGGTGCGTTCGTAATTATATAAATACGTAGCACCTATAGTCGTCGTTCGGTCCGTCCGTCTGTCCGTCCGTCTGTCCGCATGTAACAGAGCAAAAACTACCCAACCGAATAGTCTGAAATTTCAAATATGTGATTGTTGCAAAATTTTGTCGAGCCATTTCAAATTTTATGAAAATCGGATGTATAGTTTAATTACAGGGACAGTCAAAAGTTTTTCTTTACATTACGGCCAATGGGAAAAATTATTGCAAGTGGATTTTAATGATATTAGAGCCTTCCGAATGATCTGAAATTTTAAAGATATAATTGTTGCAAAATTTTGTCGAGCCATTTCAAATTTTAGGAAAATCGGACGTATAGTTTAATTACAGGGACAGTCAAAAGTTTTTCTTTACATTACGCCCAAAGGGAAAAATTATTGCAAGTGGATTTTAATAGTATTAGAGCCTTCCGAATGATCTGAAATTTTAAAGATATAATTGTTGCAAAATTTTGTCGAGCCATTTCAAATTTTAGGAAAATCGGATGTATAGTTTAATTACAGGGACAGCCAAAAGTTTTTCTTTACATTACGGCCAATGGGAAAAATTATTGCAAGTGCATTTTAATGATATTACAGCCTTCCGAATGGTCTGAAATTTTAAAGATATAATTGTTGCAAAATTTTGTTGAGCTATTTCAAATTTTAGGAAAATCGGATGTATAGTTTAATTACAGGGACAGTCAAAAGTGTTCCGAAAAAATTATTGGAAGTGCATTTTAATGATGTATCAGACTATGCACGTAATGAAGTGCAAAAAATTATACATTCAGTACAATATGGGGTGCAAAAAATAATTTTAAAACTAGTTATAGTACGAACGCACCTCATTTGCCATGTTTGACGAGCAATTTCCAACTTGTCTTTATTAGGTGCGTTCGTAATTATATAAATACGTAGCACCTATAGTCGTCGTTCAGTCCGTCCGTCCGTCTGTCCGCATGTAACAGAGCAAAAACTACCCAACCGAATGGTCTGAAATTTCAAATATATGATTGTTGCAAAATTTTGTCGAGCCATTTCAAATTTTATGAAAATCGGATGTATAGTTTAATTACAGGGACAGTCAAAAGTTTTTCTTTACATTACGGCCAATGGGAAAAATTATTGCAAGTGCATTTTAATGATATTAGAGCCTTCCGAATGATCTGAAATTTTAAAGATATAACTGTTGCAAAATTTTGTCGAGCCATTTCAAATTTTAGGAAAATCGGATGTATAGTTTAATTACAGGGACAGTCAAAAGTTTTTCTTTACATTACGGCCAATGGGAAAAATTATTGCAAGTGCATTTTAATGATATTAGAGCCTTCCGAATGATCTGAAATTTTAAAGATATAACTGTTGCAAAATTTTGTCGAGCCATTTCAAATTTTAGGAAAATCGGATGCATAGTTTAATTACAGGGACAGTCAAAAGTTTTTCTTTACATTACGGCCAATGGGAAAAATTATTGCAAGTGCATTTTAATGATATTAGAGCCTTCCGAATGGTCTGAAATTTTAAAGATATAATTGTTGCAAAGTTTTGTTGAGCTATTTCAAATTTTAGGAAAATCGGATGTATAGTTTAATTACAGGGACAGTCAAAAGTGTTCCGTTACATTACGGGGAATGGGAAAAAAATATTGGAAGTGCATTTTAATGATGTATCAGACTATGCGCTTTATGAAGTGCAAAAAAGTATACATTCCGTACAATATGGGGTGCAAAAAATAATTATAAAACTAGTTATAGTACGAACGCACCTCATTTGCCACGTTTGACGAGCAATTTCCAACTTGTTTTTACTTTAAATACTATTCAACGGCATGCATTATGACATATATTTATCACGCAAGAAATTTAAAAAAAAAAATTTTTTTGGAGAAAAATAAGGAATTTTCCTGAAAATTTTAAGCGTTACGAAGAACCATTCAAAATGCTCCATGCGCATTCCATATCAATTAAAATCTCTTTTTCTTTTTTTTTTAACTAAGTATAATTGGAAAAGTTAAAGGTAGTTAATTGCAGAAATATCATGTGAAAAAGCTGAAAATTTCATAAAATTTAGAAAATATTTTTTTCTTACCTTTATGTTTAAATATATAAAATTTGATGCACAGTTTTATTTGTATATATATAAACCAAACTTGCATAAAAAATATTGGAGATTTTTAATTGATATGGAATGCGCAAGGGGCTTTTTGAAAAGTTCTTCGTAATGCTTAAAATATTCAGGAAAATTCCTTATTTTACTCTGAAAATTTTTTTTTTCATTTCCTGTGTAATAAATATATGCCATAATGCATACAGTATGTCCTTGAACAGCAAAAAAGAGTTTGAAAATCCTTGTCCCCTTGAGGGGAAAAAAAAAAAAAAAAGAGCTACTTTTTCGAAATAATTTTTTTTTTACGAATTACGAATAATTCGTGAATTGTTTACGAATAATCTGTGATTAAAAAAAAAAAAAAAAAAAAAAAAAAAAAAAAAACTAGAAAACTCGTTTTATTTTGTTATAACACATTTTCCAAAATTCTTATCCTATATGCTATAGTAACGCAAAATAAATGTATACGTTTGATTTCAGTAAAAGACATTTTTTTAAATTTCCGTAAATCTGAACTTTTGTGATTTGGATAGGTGATTTTAATATTATAATCGAAAAAGTAATTTCCCCACAAAATTGAAACAAGTCCCGATTGTAAAAAGTTAAAAAAAAGTTTTTCGGCGTGGAATAAATACTTTAGATGAATAATGCAATAGAAAATAACCGAAAGATGGCAGCACTATGAAATACAGAATTGATTACTCTATTCCGCAATTTTAAACGCTTCGAAGCTCCGAATCTTTGACTATTTTAAAATTAATTTTACAGAATGTAATTTTCTGCCACATCTCTTAATAGAGCAGTCAAAAAGTAAAGAAAAAAAAAAGGCACAGTACATGAAATTTTAATATTTAAAAAATATGTAGGCTAGGATATTTCTACTATTACAATAGCTTCTTACCAATGCTTACTTTAAATATTTTGTTGCACTGAAAAATGATAATTCTAAAATAATTAAAAATGAAGTTTCATATACAACATAATTTTAAATTAGTAAGGATATAATAATTTAAATAGCAAGCACGTAGGGAAATAAATAAATTGGAATCAAATATAATGCTATCATTTTAGGGGGGAGAAAGGGCCTGGCAATTGATATCATATGATATCTTTGGGGTGAGGGCGAGATTGACGTGATATCGTTATCATTTTTTATCCAAGCAAACTTTACTTTCTGTGTTTTGTAACTTTATCTTTACATCAAAATAGTCTGTGATTTTTTTTTTTTTTTTTTTTTTTTTTACTTTGTTATCTATTTTTATGAAAATACAAAGTTGTTATTAAAATCATTAAATGATCATGCAATTATTTCAAAATATGGAATACCCCAACGTTTGGCATTCCTATTCTTCTGCCATATGCACATATAATTTGCTGGTGGACAAACCAGCTGCGGAGTATGCTTGAAATGATGCTTGTGTTTATTAGAAAAATAAAGTGAAAGAATGTTATCTACCTAGTTTGCTGATAAGAAGTTCTGCTTGCCCTCCCCCCATGAAGAGTCAACTGCAAGAAAAAACAATTACTGTTGAATGCATTAAATAATAAAAAGCTATTACCATTTTTTTTCTAAGTAACTATCTCTTTTTAATTAAAATCGGCATAAAGTTATTTCATATAATAATATTGATATTTTCATGACTATTTGTTCTTTGAATTAGTAAAGTACATGAATAATAACTGTATTAGCATATGTCTATATCACTGCAAACATATAAAAAAAAAGAAATATGTATAATAAAAAGAATTTTTAGACACTGATAACAGTATGATTATGGGCAGGGGGACAGGGGTCCAAAATTACCATAAAGTTGATAACATTATACAGCCCCATGATAAAATGCATACACCGTTTTCTGCATAAATGCATTTACAGACAAGAAAAAAAAAAAATGCAATTTAACAAATTGCAACGAGCATTTGGAAAATGATTTTTTCAAAGACTAAAATTTCAGACATAAAAAATAGCACGGAGTTGATCATACATTATGTATGCCATGAATTAAACATTAATAGTGTTATTACACGTAAAAGTTGCAAGCGACAGAAATCGCCTGAGACTCGTACATATTCCCCACCTGAAACTTAAGTATTATCCAAGCATTACATTGACTGTTCGAGAAAAGGCTTTTCCATCTTCAGATTTCCAAGAAATCTGACGGCCAATTTTAAATGAAATTTCATTCTTAAACTTCTAAACATCCCACACTATTACTTTTTATATCGTCGTATAGAGAAAAAAATGTACTTTTAAATGCAATTTGTTTGAAAGCTGTATCTCAATTTGTTTCTGAGTTATTAATTTTTTTTTTGTAGTTTTTATTACTTTTTTGTCATAGTGGCAACACTCTGTTGTCCATCTCTGTTGAAAGTAAAGGGAAATACATATTACTGTACAGACCAATCAGAAAACTAATAAATTTCAGATTAAACCAATAAAAACCTTCAGATATGCTTTTGATTTCCTACCCTGACGAGGACAATAACCATTTTTCCAAATGGTTAAAAAACAGAAAAAATTTCAGATATTCAAGGAAGTACAAAACATATCAGAAATGGTTAAATTTCCAAAAATCCATAAATCTCTTCTCAATTTTCTTAAACATTATATATTTGTGCTAATCAGTCCCGATATGCTATTTCTTTCAAGCAAGAATTAAAATGTTATCACTAAAAAATAACGTTGCGTTACATAAGCCAAACGTAAAATGAAGCAGATGTACAATTATATACGGATAATCTCTGCTGCAAAATTTTAAACTTCTAAGAATAGCACATTTTCAATTTTTAAACCTTCATATAGTGAAAAAAAGTACTTTTAAATGCAATTTGTTTGAAAACTGCATCTCAATATATTTTTGAGACATTAATTTTTTTGCAGTTTTTAATGACAATTCTGTAATTGTGGCAACTAAAGTACTCCATTTCTGTAGAAAGTAAAAGGAAGATAGCAGATTAATTACTATATCTTTTTGTTGCCATTTTCTCATAACAACTGACAAAAAAATGTAATTAAAATATGTGCTATGCCAAGAATATCGTCTGCTATAAAAATGCATTTTAAAGAATATTGGTGCGACTTATTCCCTCTTATTTAAATAAAGTGACGTCATATGTATACTTTTCTGTAGATGTTGCTTGAGACTGGATCGTAAATGTGGAATTTTTCAGTGGATGCAAATGATGCCATTTTATATAAAATAAAAACACGTATTTTAAGTCTTAAAACTGAAATATGTTTAGCACTAAGTATATATTTTTTTTCATCGGAGGCGACACTAAATTCTGAAAAAGCGGAATTCCTGTTTTCTAGGGGTTCCCCCCCCCCCCCTATTTCCCTTTGAGTTTAAATTAAAGGAAATCAATATACTAACTTAACAGACAAGATAACTATACACAGAAAAGCAAACAAAATACAGATATAAATATGAAATAGTTTATTTTAAAAATTCAGGAATGAGAATACACAAAAACTAGATAATATATAAAATAGAACATCAACTGAAAATTTTGAGCAAATAAAGGACAAAAACAGTAACTCAAAAAAAATTTAAATGCCTACACAAAAGTTGTCAATCGAATTGTAGATTGCTCATAATATTTTTTACTTTTATCAGTCACACAAAGCCACCAAAAACACCATTGTGCTACAGAATTTATAAATATAAAATTTATGAATCTGAAATATTTTTATCAAAAGCAAAAGTTTATTATGTTTCAATTTATCAAATAAGACATTGTTTATTAGTAAAGAAGTAGCGAGCAAATTATGAACAAATAAACACATTTTAGTGACATTGTTAATATTTATAAATATTTAGATAAGAATATTGTAATTTATTTTTTTTTTAAGTTGAAAAACAGCCATCCAACAAAGCTCATTAAGAGTTTTAAAACAGTTAATAATAATAAATAATAAAAGACAATTTTTTAAGTAAGAATCAAATATAAAACAAGAATGAAACAGACTCAACTTGGATGAAGATTTGATAAGAGCTTATTAAAATTTTAATTTGGACACAACTAATATTTTGAAGTTTTTTACTCATTTATTTACAAACTGAAAAAAGAAAAATTCGAGTACAAGAAATGTTACTCAGCAGCTATGCAATAGAAAAACAAACGAAACAGAAAAAAAAAAAAAAAAAAAAAAAAAAAAAGAGAGAAAAAGAAAGAAATGTTGAATTATATAAAATTAATTTTCAAGTTTAGGAAATTTTAAAGATAAGCTGATGTTTACACTTTTTATAAAAAAAGAAAATTCACATCACATATACTCATAACAATAACAATGCAACTACTTAAACACAGAGAAAAAAACGAATAATAATAATAATGAAAAGCATCTCCTTATTTTTTAGAAGAAGAATTCAATTAGAAATATATTATTTTCATAAAATATATTTACTTATATAAAATCTTATTTATTGATTTTTAAACAAACATGTAAAAAGCACCAAAACACACCAATGTAACAAATATATAAATATACCCAAGCAAAATATTCGGTTAAGGGTCATCCATTAATTCAAATTTTGTAGGGTTTTTTTAATTCCTCACTCCTCCTATGTCACAGGTTGCTAGACTGTGGTGATACCCCGCCCCTGCCACTCCTTGTTGTGATGTCACATTTTCTGTAACTATTAATTTAGAGCTAATTTTATGCAAAAAATACATTATACATCACTAACTTGCAAGAAATGTGACATAATTAAAAAAAAATCCTTTTGTGTTTTATTCCAGTAATAAGACCGACTTAGGAGTGTCTTGCTACAGGAAAGTGATCAAGGAAACTGCTAGATTATGTTGTACGTCACTTCGACACCACAGAAGGGAAGAGGGGATAAATTTACTCAATCCTTCCTATCTCATCTACGTCGCGATTCTTAAGAGTTTTATTCTTTTATGTACCCTTTTCCAGCTGCATGCAGAGTTAAGTGCCATAGTTTTGAGCCGGGTAGCAGAAAGTTCAAGACAGGCGTTGCAGATTTTCTATTCCCTTTTACAGATTTTTATTTACATTGGACCTTTTTTCAGCTTTATATTATATTTAGCTATTTATTACTTGTTACTAAAACTTGAGATTATTATTTATAAAAATATAAAGACATTAAAAGTAAGTGATTGTTTGATTAATTAATGGTTCATTTGTAACATATTTTACCTGCAGATTATTTTCTGCCCCTGAAAGATTTGTTGCAGATACTTTAAGAGCCTTCTGCTTCTGGGATTTTGTGTTACAGTAAAAAGATGCAAATCTTCGTTTGTCTATTCTTTTAAATATAGTACTTTTGAATCATGTCAGTGAGTCATTGAGAGTGAGACATACCATTTATCACCTACTGATACAAATGAATCGACCATTTTGAAAAGGGGTCAACTCCTATACAATGGCATAGGAGTTGACCCCTTTTCAAAATGACCAATTCAAATATTATAATCTCTTGAGATACTGTGTGCTTTTTAACTTCAAGCTGTTGAAATTCAAACAAATTAGATAAATAAAATATATCAAATTCTATCATAATCAAAATACATATATATTTCAATGAACTTTTTATTTTACTGCTTTAAATTAAAATCTACCTAATTGTTTTTATATTTTAGATGCAACATTACAACATTTTAACAACTTCTCTGCCCATGTTGTGCAGCGTTCAAAATCTTGGTGGTTCGCTGGTCTGAGAGCCCCAAAAATTCAATGAGATTAAAAAAATTTAGTGGTCTGTAGGAACAGTAACTTTTTCGCCCTCTCTGACAGGCAAATGTAAATTTTTCCTGCCCTGAGAAAACAGCAATGGATCACAAATCACACAATTTTTTTGGATAATTTTTAGTTAAATTTTGGATAACTGCAAAGTAAGTTTGGTTTATATTCTAGGTAAAGGAGTCACTGAAAGGGTTAAAAGGACTCAACAGAATTTTATGTAGCGGACTTGTGATGAGATGCTAGTAGAAAGTGAATTACCATGACTTTTTTAAAAATCAATTCTAATGCTGTTATATTTTGTGGACCCCCCCCCCCACACACACACACACACACAAACATATCTTGAAGCAAGACTTTATTAATAGATTACCCCTTATTAAAAAATAAATTAAAAAAGTATAAAAATACATTATGTAATTAAAAAAAAAATTGAATATAAATTAAGATATGACTACCAGTACAGAAAACATGCATAAATATTATGGAATGTACATTTTAAATTTTATGAATTTATAATTTAAAATGATTGTAGGCTAACCATAGAAAAAGTAAGAAAGTGAAATTATTAACATCTTCACGATTTCAACTTTTAAAAATTCTAAGTGCAGCATGAGCAAAAAAGAATATTAAATAAATAACTTATGTAATTACAAAAATTCAGCAGTGTTCTACTTCTTTAAAACACGTTTTCTCAAAAGTTATTTCTAAAACAGTATTAACTTCTTAAGGCAGTTCAAAAGACTAAGTATTATTCAAAAACACATTTACTAGCATAATGAAACATGATTGATGTTAAGTTTTACCTTTTAATTTGAAACTTTCAGACAAAATTTAAAAAATGAAATCTGTTAACACACAATTTCAAATTGATGAATTTCCTTTTTTAAAACCTTCCAAGAAAGTAAAAAGGGTTTAAGAATTTGGTTTGTCTGGCCGAACTCTTGTGTAAATAACCTCGCCATAGAATTGATATATCTTATGGATATTCAATAAGATATCTTATTGAGATTTGATTGAAAATGAAGTGTGTAGCATTTATAGTTCATTTACAGGAACACTCAAAAGAATTCTGTTACATTAACACTTTGGGAACGAGCGTCACGCATACATAAAGTGCTCAGAATCCTTGATTATTCCCACCAGTTATTTTTTATTGTAAATATTGCCTTATTTAATCAGGGCATTTTCCCGATTAAATTAGGTAAATTTTTCTGTTTTAAAAATCGGGTGACAAAAGATTAAAAATTATGTAAAAGACACTCGTTGTAAAGGGGTTAAGTGAAAAACTGTTTGCAATGCATTTTAATGATGTTAATCTCTTTCAAATATATCGAAATTTATATACCTTAATGACATGCACAAGAAGAATACTGTAAAAAATGGTGTACATAGCATTTTATCGTTCATGTACATGACACACAAAATTATTCGATTACAGTACCGTCAAATAACGGTAATAGCTGGAAATGAATCTTCAATTGTGGTATGCATAGTTAAATTTAAGTAATTTGTTGGATATTAGTACTTGGTGTGTATAAATTCTATAGATCATATACAGGCCAGAAATTTCATTACGTCAGCAACAGAGTGATGTTTCACCAAATAATTAAAAAATCATAATTTAAGGTTATAAAGATATTCTGCAGCCAATTTTTATATAATTATGTATATCCACATGTTTTTAGTATATATATATATATAGTTATAATTTTTCGAGTATGCACTTATGAGGACCTTCCTTGTTAGCTATAAACGCCTTGTTAACTATTTTGATGTCTATAAATGAATATTCCTTGTTGGTTTACAAAAACTTCTGGTACTTTTCCAGTATAGGGGCCTCGGTAAAAGAAGGAAATTTGACAACATATTTTCAGGCAACTGTTTCTTATACAGAATCAACATTTTTCAATATTTATGCAATTTAGTTAAAATGAAAAAAGTTGTTTAACTTTAGATTTAAACAGAACTAAACTGCTTATAGAAAACAATAATAATAATATATATAAATTAAATGGATATAAATTTTTATAAAAAAAGAGCTTAAAAGTTCAAAAATTTTGTTTTCATAACTCTTTATGTTATTTGACAACAAATCTAACTTTCTGAAGACCAAAATGCGCCAAGCAAAAAAAAAACCCCGAGAAGGCCCCTATACCAAAAAAGTACTAAACTTTCTATTTTAAAAATTCAAATGTTACACCTCAAAAACTAAGACCTTTATTTGAAATCTTGACAATATGAAATTTTATTTCTTCCTGCGTTATATAATCAGCAGTTGAATTTCCCCAATTGTTTATTACTATTGTACCGATTTGCTTCTGAAAATCCAGAAGATCCATACATTGGTTTAGAATTATGTTTCAAATGCAAAATTACCAGACAAAAAATATAACTCGGATCATGGACATATGGATCAAGGAATATAAAAAAATTATTTTATAAATAGAGAAAAATATATAAGAGCACTTTTTAC
Organism: Maratus speciosus; assembly: GCA_963932465.1. NCBI lineage: Eukaryota > Metazoa > Arthropoda > Arachnida > Araneae > Salticidae > Maratus > Maratus speciosus. The sequence continues at coordinate 472,590,448 of OZ010797.1, forward strand.
AAATAAAAGTGTACTGAAGAAAAATTACTCTAGACAAAAAAATTTAAGCATTAGAATCTGTGTTTTAAATACTTTTTAAAAAAAATCTATCATTGATATTGCAGTATGCATATTAATTTTATCTTTTTTATAACAATGCTTAAAAGTTCATTAACAATATAGAAAAGTTTGCAGGAGTGCAATGTATCAATTTCTTCTTGGTAATGATAAAGCATTGGCATAAGCAATAAATAATACAATTTTTATTTTTTACTTGCATAAGTGTCAAAAATAAAATAAAATACTTTTTAAATTTTATATAAATTGCATCTTATTTTTCTTTCTAATTTCAGAAAGCATCATTTCTACTCGTTAATGCTAAAGCAATGGTATAAAGAATAAATAAATCAATAAAACAAATAATTTAACTTTGTTCTTCAAAAATTAATGCTTTTTTTTTTTAAGTGTAAAAAAATATACATATGAGGGCATGAGTTTAAAAACTTGCCTTATCCGGAAAATCAAATCTCGGGAAATTGCAAAAAACCTCTGACTTGGTTTTCATGGTAAAGCAAGATTTTACAATGCCAGAAATAACGGCTAAAACTAAGTTTTTTTTTTGCAGATTATAGTCTGTTTTCGGTGAAGGTCCACAAATAGAATAGACTAATAGAGAAATCTCCATTTTTTAAATTTTGGATAAGGCGACTTTTGAAACTCACGTCATCATATAAAATCATGTTCTAATCACATACAGTAGATGCCGTTTATAATGATCCCTTCAGGACTAAGAGTTTTTGATAAGAGAATCTAATTCATAGTAACCAGTGATTTAGGAAAATACTTAATAACAACATTTAGTATTACTAAGAACATGACAGTTTAAACTTTATAAAATGATGACTTAAAAACAAAAAAAAATTATAGATTTATTGAAAAAATTCCAAACTGTTTTTTTGTTTATAATTCTCAACTTAAAAAATCTTTAATGAATTGTTTATACTCATATTGTTTTTTAAAACAGTTTGAACAATGTTGTGCACATCACTTCAAAATTTTCAATATGATCGTCATTTGTAGGTGGTTTTTAAATAATTTTTTTCATGTCATTATTTAGATCATCATTATTTCATATTTCTTCACAATGTTTTGGCGATTTTCAGTTTCTGCGAGCTTGGTAGCCAATGCTTAAATTGCACTGGAGCTCAGTTTCCGCATTTCTTTATTTTCATTGAATATTTAAATGTTAGTTGGAGTTCATTAAAACTTTAAAACTCATTAACACTGCACACCAAAGCTCTTTGAATCTCATAAACAACAGTGCATCACCCCCCCCCCCCCCCCCAGAAAAGCACTGTATGTTGTGTTTTCCTGGTTGAGAAATAATGATAATAATAATAATTCTTGGTTATTAAGATTTTCTAAAAATTCTCCACCTTTATTATAAATGTTTCAGCTATCTTTTCATTCATTAAATTTTAATATATATATATATATATATATATTAAGGTGATTCCAAGTGACACCACTGTTTAATATTAAAAAATTTCTTTTGAGTATTTAAATTGCAGAATTTCCATTCGCCAAATTTAATCATTGAATTTATACTAATTTTTAGTCAAAAATAAGCAGAAAAATTTTGGTATTTTATCTCTGATACATGCATATAGCTATACAGTCGAACCTCGTTAACACGAAATCGTTTAATGCAAAATTTCGCTTAATATGAAATAATACTGCGGTCCTGTCAGATAAGTTTGAAAATCAATGTTAATTCGCATAACATGAAATAGGCTTTCACAAAATCCTGCTTAAGGTGAAATATAATTTCTTTCTTCAAAATCAAAACATGCATCCTTACGCGAAGTTTTGGATATTTCAAATTTACATATCACATCCTCTAAAATGGAAAGGGTTTTAGAAAATGGTGAAATACTAAATTCCTGCTTTTCTTTGTCCTCTGATGTGCAAAAGTTTTCCAATAATGGCCCTAAAGATCGATAACAATGAATATTTGGGTGAAAAATGTATAAATATATATATATATACATATGCTTTCCATGATATTTTTAACGCCAATGAATTTCAAAGCACAACCCTTGATAACACTTACTTTAAATGGAGAAAAATGTACTGGAGGAAAATTCAGTAAAGAAAGAGTTACGATTGGCTGCAATATGGAAATGAAAAATGATTACTGCTCGTGATCGGTAAAAGTCAGTCAAATCACGCTGTTTCAAAACCATTAAAACTTTACTGCTTTGATGTGCTTCTAGCAAGAATGTATAATGCTATTTTCATGAAATGTTTACTTGATCTAGAATTAAAATTCCACTAAGAACAAAGAAAGATCTGTTGATTACAGTGCTCATAAAGGATGTTCCAGTATTAAAATCAATTAAATGAGTTTTTCTTCCTCCGAAAAATACTGCAAAACTTCAGTCTTGTGACCAAGAAATTATTCAATGCTTAAAAGTGCAGTACAGAAAAGAAATTGTTAACAAAATGATTCAAAGCTTTGACAATAAAAATGAATCTGCAAATTTACTAGAAGTGATAACTTGCCTAAGAAGTGCCTGAAACAGTATCACTACTAGAACTGCAAAAAAAATTGTTTCTGACACACAGGGTTTACAAGTTTACATATGAAATAAATGGAGAAACTAATGAAACAGAATCTGAGATGCCGACTAATTTAATAGAAGAAGCTGAAAAACGGGGAATTCTTTCATAGACATTGTTTGCCGAGTACATCTGCACAGATGAAAATGTGCCAACTTCGGATGTGATGATAAACAATAAAATAATTGCTGCATTAGCTGAAAAAAAGATGACAACATCAAAGTGTCAGACAAGGATAAAGAAATCAACATGGAACGAAAAAGTGAAGCTATCACAGACTTGAAAACTGTACAATGTTTCCTTATGGAACAAGGCGATGCGCCTTGAACAAATTATATGAGGTCTATACTAAAAAGAAGTAATTTACAAAAATTGAAGCAAAAGTCAAGAAAGGAAATTAAAAAAAAAATGATTAGCAGGTAAATAAATTTATTATTGCCTAAACTGATGACCAATTTGTTTTATTTAATTAAATTTTCTACATCTTAAATATCTATTATTTTTAGCAGAGTTGTAAGATTTGTAAGTTTATTTATTATTTATATCTAGAATAGATGGTCCTACTCTTTTGACGGGTAACACGAAATTCTGGATGGCACAAAAAAATATCGCAGTTCCTTCAATTTCATGTTAACGAGGTTCAACTGTATTTAAATTTTCTTTTGCTGAAGAAAAATGCTTTAAAATTTTCAAATAATGTATGACACACACTGGAGGAGGAAGCAGAGGAGGGAAGAACTGCTGTTAGTCTGCATAATATTAGTGCTCCAGTAATTTTTTGTCAGAAATTAAGCCCTGTTTGAAACTACAGAAATGCCATTTTTGATCACCATCCATGTCTCAACAAGGCCTTATCCAGACTATTTTCTTTCTTTTTTGGAAAGCATTATTTCAATGGATTTTATAACAGTACTTTGCTTTTTGTTGTGCACTTCTCAGGAACTAGTTTGGTGAAAAAAATAATAACATTAAATAAAGAAATGACTATACAATGCGACTGATTTTAGTGTAAACTGCATTTAGGCATTTGTTCCTGGATGATTTCGATCAATCACATTAAGTGGCATCTACTGCATATATATAGAGGTCCAGGGACCCGGAGCTGTGTTTTCCCTGGAGCTGGAGCTCTAAATTTTCCCTTGCTCCAGGGCTCCTTTAGTTTATAATATTCTTTTAAATCTTTTTTTTTTTTTTTAGTCTTTTAAATTTCCAGGCTTAAAATATTTTAATTACATCATTGTTGAGTATTTTAATTATATTATTTTTTAGGATTTTTTATATTAGAGATGGAAAACATCTCAAAACATGGTAACACTACTTTACTTCTACTTTCTACTTCAGCTAAGTGACAACACTATTTGAAAAATATAGGCGCCTGTTGTTTACATGTGTAGTTGTACAATTTTGGTTGTTTGAAAAGTGTAGAAGAAATTTAAGATTTTTGTGTTTAAAACCCCACCAAACTTTCTATTTTAAAAGCAAAAGCTAAAAGATGTCATATTTTCTGAACAAGCACTTCAAGTTTGATGAGAAGAAAAATGCATTTTGTGAGATCTTTAATGAAGGCAAAGGAAGAAAGAATTTGTGAGCAAAAAATTAATTGTGTAAATTAAAATCTGCAACTCAAAAGCGCGAAGTCAGAGCCGAGTTGGAGCCAGAGCCACAGCATTTTATCTAGGAGTGGAGCTGGAGCATCAAAAATTGTTCGGCTCCAGGTCACTGCTGAGGTCGCATTATGTAGAGAAAATTTTATTATTTCTACCAGAACCCTTAATCAGTAATCTTCATGATCATTTTATTTAAGGTATGCTACAGAAAGATACGATGAGGATATTATTTTCAAAATAATTGTAGAAACAATAAAATTTTCCCTATAGAATGCGACCCCTGTGTATATGAATTTGTTTATTCTGATTATTACAATATACAGTGTTTTCATAAGTAAAAAATCTAGCACATGTGTCAGAAATATTCTAAATACTATTTTATATTGTCAAGCAATTCTGCTATTTTTAAGACAATAAAGATGGAAACATTAAAAAGAAAAAAAAAGAAAAGAAAAATGATTCCGTCTTTTACACTGAATCATGAGACACATTAACTGCAATATATAGGAAATTTTAAAATGACAAAATTCTGCTAATAATCAAAACAAAATATAAATAAGGGAATACTTCAACAAAAGCAATACATATATATATATTTTCACACACACACACAAATGAAAAAAAAAAGAAAAGAAAATAATTATAAAAAAAAGGCACAAGAATTATATTTATACATCATATACCAAAATCACACTACTTATGTAAAACTTTGAGATTAAACTCATTTACAGAAAATGTCACAAAGACATTTTATCAGACTATAAGCATAAAAAACAATTTTAAAAAATCTGAACAATACAACACACAGCAAGAAAAAAGAAAGAAAAAAATGATAAACTAGTTTCTCAAACCAATTTCTAAATGAAAATAATCACTAAAGTTTAATATAAGAAAACTGCAATACAACAACTTCAGGAAGTTCATTTTGCAGTGTTTCTGATTTGATAACCACACATTCTTCTAAGTCACTTCACATTATTGTTTTAAGATGCAACTTTATCTTTATAAGCCTTTTTATCTTTATGAAAGAAAATCCATTTAGTTTTAATACAATTCATTGTATTCTAAGACACATTGATTTCAGAAGATAAATATGTTGTAAAATGTTTTAATAAAAGAGAAAAGTCCCTACACCTAATAAGATTTTAAACCACAGACAAACTATGAAAATAAAAATAACAATCAAAAATAAAATTTTATCAGGTTATAAATATACAAAAAAAAAAAAAAAAAAAAAAAAAAAAAGACAAAAAAATTTGAACAATACAACAAATAGCTAGAAAAAAGAAAATAATGATAAAATTGTTTCTCAAACCAATTCCTAAATTAAAACAATCACTAAAGTTTAATATAAGAAAACTGCCATGCAAAATCTTCAGGAAATTTACTTTGCAGTGTTTCTGACTTGGCAACACGCATTTCTCAAAGTCATGTCACAATATTTATTTTTTAAAAGATCTTTATCTTTATAAGACTTTTTATCTTTGCAAAAGGAATGCAATTTTGTTTTATAATTTGTTTTGTTATAAGACACGTTGCTTTTAGAAGATAAATACATTTAAAAATATTTTAATAAAGGAAAAAAGTACCTACACCCAATACCCAAACATTTTAAACCGTAGACAATCTATGAAAATAAAGATAACAATAAAAAACAAAGCTTCATCAGACTATAAACATAGAAAACAATGAAAGAAAAATCTGAACAATACCACATATAGCTAGAAAAAAAGAAGGAAAAGAATCATAAAAAAGATTTTCAAACCAGTTCCTAAATTAAAATAATCACTAAAGTTTAATGCAAGAAAACTGTTGCGTAACATCTTCTGGAAGTTTCTCTGACTTGGCAACACCCATTTCTCTAAGTCGTTTCACAATATTTTTTAAAGATGCAACTTTATCCTTATGAGCCTTTTCAAATTTACGAGAGGAATGTGATTTACTTTTAAAATGTATTATTTCTTCATGGATGGTCGTTATTTCTCTCTTTTTGAACTTAGAATTACAGGCAGAAGAATTATCACAGTGAAAATATGTCCGCTTTATTCTAGGGGAAGATGGAAAATCACTATGTGGAACAGATTTAAGCTTCTTTAGTCTGCAATGGGATATTTTTCTCAGTCTTCGCATCTAAATGGAGGGAAAAAAATAAAAATAAATAATAAACTTACATATAAATACACACATCTTTGCAATTTGGTTAATCAGAAAAAAGAAACTTTAACCAAACAGAAAAATATATCAGCAAAATAGATTTTGTCATGAAACATTGATTTTAAAATCGTTCTTTAACAAGCATTTTTAGTTAGTCAAAAATGCAGACATAGTGTTGACTCTAAGTCATTTTAGCAGGGTGCAGCGCCCGGCAGCCCATTTTATTTCTTTTATGCACCCGGCGGCCCTTTTTAACCCTTCTGATACACCCAAAAGCCCTTTTTAACACTTCCTATGTGCTCTAAGAGAGTTTCACAGTAGAGATGCAACGATTATTCGGCCGAAGCCGAATATTCGTCCTGTCTGCCGGATATTCGGCTTCGACCGAATATGAAGTCCATTATTCGGCCTTGGCCGAATAATTTTGTAAGAAATGTTTTTATATTTACACAGTAAAACTTTTTAATTTGACAGTTTATATTCATCATGTATAATGAAAATTTTACTTTAAATTAACTAACACTTTTTTTCTCCTTAACTTTCATACCCTGAATGGGTTTTATCTACCCATTTTTATATAAGAGGGTAATTTAGGAATCATGTTAAAACTTTAATGCTGTATCAATAAGAACAAAAAGTATCTGTAATAAGCAAGCGTAATCTGTTAAATTTCAAATGAATCTATTCAAAATTGTCCTAAGAATGAGACGCACTAAGCAAATTCTAACTTTTTTTAAGCATAATGGGGAGTTTAATATTTATCCCTTATTATATAAAAAAATATTTATTTCAATATTTTTAAATAGACCTATAAAGAACATAAATATATACAATAAATTAGGTATGGATGTATGTATAAAATAGATATTTAATTCGTATATGCTGCAATACTCAGTTTTTTTTTTTTTTTCTGAGTAAAATGCGCTTAAAAATTTAACAAAATTTAAGTGATTTTTTAAAGCGTTACTATTTCTTATTAAATAATGAAAGAAATGTAAATACTAAATTCTTTTAATTAGTATGTATGTATGTTTTACATCACTATTTAATTTAGATTTTCTTTCATCTGAAACTTGAAATTTAAGTACTTTTAAAATTTTGTGATTATTTTTAAATGTAGCAACAACAACATACATAATATCTTTTAAATTATAACAATACAGTATACCTAAGGTACTACATAATGAATATTTGGAAATTTATATCTAATTTGCTTTTCCTTACAGATATTTGCTTTCTCTGAATCTGAAATTCACTATACACTTCTTAATAGTGCTGTCTGCTGTCATAGCAAAACAATATACATGTTTTTGTTTGTTTTTTTAATTGTGAACTTTATAAACTCTACACTGGTTTCTTTCCACCATTTTAGAGGGCATTCCTTTCTATCAGTGATTTTTCTTAAGATACAAAGATTTTTTTTTTTTTTCATCTGAAAGTTGAAATTTGTCTTCTAGTACTTTTAAAATTTTGTCATTATTTTGAAATGTAACAAGAACATACATATTGTCTATATCTACTAAAATTCAATTAGACAGTACCTACCTGATGAGGAACTTTTGCTTTTTTTTTTGGCCCAATGGTATTAATGAGGCAATTTTTAGGCCGAACATAGCTGAATATTTTTTCAGAATAAAATAATGTTTTAAAAAATAAAAAAATTGCATATAAATAATTTTTTAAAAAGGAAATACATTTTAATTGTGAAATATACAAGAATTGTGCATACAGTGCATACTATATTTTGTTTTTAGACAAAAATGAGTGCATTATTGAGAGGCCGAATATTCGGCCATACCTAGGCCGAATAATTGGTATTCGGTTATTTGGCCAAACCACTATTCGTTGCATCACTATTTTACAGCGCCCAATTGCTCTTCTTTATAATCAAAATTTGCCATTTTCTTTTCTTCTATCAGCATTTGCATGAAAGCAAGTCCATATTTTTCTGCCAGGTCTCATTTTTAGCGATGTGATAATGAGAATTTCGAGCATGGGATGTGAACTAGTCGGGAATTGGATCCGATTCAGATTCATTTTTATCCTGTGCAATTTTCCCAGAAAATTTACTTCAACTCTTCAGGCTTTGTGTGAACACTCTAGTGAGCGGTACAGTATGCAAGTTTTGATCGGTCCTTTGATTCGTGTATTAATGGGGTTTTTGTTTCAAGAGATCGTTCAGCTCATAAACTTCCTAGGTTATGTCTGCCAATAACCAAATCATAAACGTAATATAATCTCAAGAGGTTTATAACGTGACAGGGTCAATTTAAAAATATGCAGAAAACCTAGTGGAGGTATTTGCTGGTAATGAGGACGTTTGGAAGTAAAATGTGTAAATGAGCAAATGTAAAAACGATCTCTTAACTAAGATAATAAAGCAGATGCAAAAATAGTTTACTTGAATGAATGAGGTTTATTTTACTTGAAGACACAGGATGAGGTTACAACAGGCAATTCAAAGGAACTCTATCACAGTTGACATTCTTGAACATAGATGGATACACCATGACAATGGCAGTTTGCTTACGATATTGCGATATGAACAAACACATTACTATAACATTACTTTAGATTTAAACCTACTTGAAATAAACTCATAACTAAATTAAGATAATAAGTATGTTAAAATAATACATCCAGAATGTGGACCAGCCATCATTCAGAACGTGAAAGAATGCTTCCATTTGAAGGAAGATAAAAAATGCACTTTAGCGACGTCATTGTATATTTATATGAAAAGGCTCGGATTGAAAACAAAGTTTCGGAGCAACATCCACGAAACGGACCAATCATGGAACAGCAGTGAATCGATGTAAAAGCTAGATTCGATGATGGATTTGATAAATGATACGATATTCTCAGTCGCCATCTGGCGGAAAAAATATCATTACGGAAAAACATAATCAGTTTAGAACGTAGTTTTGCTGATGTAGGCTGCAAAGAAATGGAGTTCGTGAACGGAAAATGGCAGGAAAGCTATTGGCGTTAAAGGATTAAAGCAGCATGTAAAATAGATAGATAAAGCCCTGAAATGAAGTTAAAGTTATATTACGTTTATGACGATTGTATTGTGAAATTTGTCAATTGGCAGAGGAAAAAAAAACGTTAATTTCAGCATTCAACCAAGAAAAAAAAAAATAGTAAAACTCTTCAATCTGTTGCTTAAAGGGAAAAAAAAAAAAAAAAAAAAGCGAAAATCGTCAAAAAACATGAAATTTGCCAGTTTGTGTGTGTGTGTGTGTGTGGGGAGGGGGGGAAGAGAAGAATCCGGAAATTCAATTGATCGCGGGAAAATATCACAAATTCTATTAGGGAACTCTAACAAACCAGTTCAAAATATTTTTTTCAAAAAATTCCCACCTGGTGGCCCTTTTTTCTAGTCAACACTGAGACAATTATATTAAATAGTTAAAAAGCACATAAAACTCATTTTAAAAAACATTAAACGTATCAAACTTATTCAAAATTCCTCTCCGGTAATGCAAATAAACACAAAATCATAAAAGATAACATAATTCAACTTGCAGTTGGGAGCATGTGCCAAAATACAATTAAACATGGAGATGGATAGGTTAAAATGGTATATTCCGATGGGAGGTTTCCCTCCCACAGGATTTGCCATATTTTCCCCCACTGGAATATACCATTTTCACCTGATTCAACTACCCATCTCCATGTTTAATTGCTTGTGGCACATGCTTTCAACTGCAAGCTGAATTATATTATCTCTCGTGATTTTGTGTTCATTTACATTTAAAACTGAAGAGGAACTTTGAATAAGATCAAAACCAGTGATGGAAATTGGGAAATAAAGGGTAGGCATCAAATGAAGGTAGGCATCATAAATATCTTAGACGCCAAATTAAAATTTTTAGTTGCAATTTCTAAAATTCATTTATAACCTTACTGTAATATTGCATGCTACTTTTTAGAAAACACAAATACTTGTTTTTATTTAAAATTATTGAAGTTCTTAATCTCCAAGATTATAATAATTGAAGAAACTGTAAAACTGATATAAATCATTATTAAAACTCGATAGCAAATCCAAAACAAAATTTTATCCAATGTTGATAGCAGAACTGGCAAGTTTTTGACATGCGATGGTTTAAACTAAACCAATTACAACCATGGTTAAAACCGTGGTGTCAAAAACCTTTATGTCAAAGATGTCACAATTAGTTAAAATTGAATTTACTGTTTAAAAAAAGAAGAAAAAAAAACATCATATATTGCATCTACGTTTGAATCTCGTAACATGAAATCAAAAGGTACACTAATTTTATTTTATTTTGCTAATCGTTAAATAAACTTAAAGAAGAAAAAAAAAAAAAGATGCCAAATTTGACAACCAAGAATAATTTTGTAGTCATCAAATGCAATAATTTAGTTGCATTTGATGATTAGCGGCTGCTAATTTCGAACCCTGTTCAAAACATTTAATGTTTTTTTAAATGATTTGTATGTGCTTTTTAACTATTTAATTAAATTGTCTGTATTTTTGTAATTGTTTTTAATTAATTATGAACAGTTATAGTATCTTTTTTCCCTTTAAAAATTCTTAGTTAGGTTTGGTATCTGGTGCCAGGGCACTGCCCACACAATACTTACTGCAGCTTTGGCTGATGCTAAAAGAAATCCATGTTGAACAATGCATACCAAAAAAGAGATAAGAATAACCAAAATGCGAAAAAAGACGTAAATTTCTGTTTCACACTTCTTTGCAGTGCCTAGAAAATCCCCCTGTTTTGGGTGAGTTAAATTGCAAAATCTTGCAAAATGTTTGCAGTTGTAATGGAATATTGTAATGATATTGTTTATATTATCACTATATTTATTGCCTTTTTGCTAACATTTGAGAACCTATTTCATGCACCAAATTTCATATACATACACAGTGCATTCAAAAAGTTCCAGGATTGATTGGAATGGTATGTTATATGGACAATATAAAACACAGATTATAATTACATCTGATATTAAGCTTCTACGTAGTCTCTAGGGTTTGACCGAATACCGAATAGTCAATTCAGTATTCGGTGATTTGGCATGTAAGCTGAATATTCGACTTCAGCTGAATAATTGCGGATAAGTATTTTTTTTTAGAAGAATTAAATAGAAGAATTCTCTTTTACTTAGAAGTAGAATAGGTTTAACAAAGAATTTCAATATTATGTTCATGAGTTCAGAGTTTAGCTGCACTACAAAAAACAAGTCAAAGGAAATTTTTAATTAAAAAAAAACTTTTTCCTTTCTAAAATAGTCTACATAGGGGTGAAATCAGAACAACTGTCTATGATAGAGAGAAAAAAAGTAAGGAAGATGAGCATCTTTCCCTTATCATATAATTTTAATTATTTCTACATTAGTTTTCTTAATTTATATTTATTTAATGTGTATTTTCTTTAATATACACTCCAAATACGTATAAAGTATATCAGAGTTCCTCTCTGTATACCTAAGGTATATATTAAAGAAAATACGCTCATCAAATAAGTATAACCCTATGCCTATCCTATAGCTTTTATAACCATTAAATTAAAATCACTCAAATTTGTTATCTTCATCATCATAATGTTAAAATAATCAAAATATAAATATACATGTATCAATAATTTGACAGAAAATAGTTAAATGTACAAATTGTAATGATACCTTTTGCATTTGAGAACACTCCTATTCAATATGTTTATAATTAGACTTAGACAATCAGTAAATCAGCTTAATTACAACAGTTTCTTTTTACTTGAATGAACTTTTATTTTTCTGACCATCCTTATCTTTAACAATACCCTGTATAGGTTATTTTGGGTATTGACTAGTGATAAAATAATAAAAAATAAGTGATGGGTTAATGAATTTGCGAGTTTAAATTGGAAATAAGTCATTAAATTATTTTGTGTAATTAGATTTAAGAATAAAAGTGTAACTGAATTAAATTATTAAGAATTTAATTTTAATTAAAGTTTATTAAAAAAGCTAATATGTGGAAAAATGTGTTTTAAATTTTTTTTAAGTATTCGGTTGCCAAATACCGAATATTCGGTATACACTTAGACCGAAGCTTAGGAATTCGGTATTCAGCAAAATTGCTGCTTCGGTCAACTCCTAGTAATCTCCTCCCAATTCAGTACAATGCTTGGTATGAGTATACAGATCTGTATACCCCTTCTGGAATGCTTCCACTCCAACACTATTCAGTTCTGATGTCATAGTCGCTTCATTCAATGTCATCTATCGAGCGTACCACTGTCCTTTCACCTTCAATTTCAACTTGGAAAATAAAAGTAGCCAGGGAGTAGTCAGAGACTCAAGTCTCTTTCAGACAGATCTGGTGAGTAGGGTGGGTGGTTGACGCATACAACCTGTTTTCTTGCCAAAAATTGCTGGACAAGGATAGACCTATGAGCCGATGCATTGTCGGGAAGAGGCATCAATTTCCTCTGTCTAATAAAACCAGACTCGCATGCCGCATTAGTTTCAAAAGTCTATGCAAGAAATTTTTGTGGAATGCAACAGTCACAGTGGAACCCTGGCACGGAACATTTTCCTCATTTCGAGTCGAACATGGACGACCTGATCTCTCATTGTCTTTAGTCAAGTCTCTTCCAGCTTGAAACCTCAAATCAGGGTTGTAATTTTAACCGGTCAAAATTGATTTTGACCAGGACACTGGATAAAAGTGGTTTTAACCGTCCAAAAGTGGTCAGAAATGGTCAAAAGTGGTCAGAAATGGTCAAAACTGCTAAAAATGGTCTTAATTTTAATAATTTTTTCTTTCCAATTAAAAGTAACTTAATAAGTAATAAAAGTAACAGGCAGTTAAAAAAAATAATACACTGATAAGTTAAGGAGGCTCATTAGTAAAATATGCTTATGCAATACAATAAGAAAGCTAGATCCATAATTGCCCTTTCATTGTTAATTGCGTATCAACAGGGAAAAAGTCATTCTTCCTTTCAGCTGTTGATACAAGGGATGAAAAAAAACTGCCCAGTATTGTTTAAAACTAGCAGCTGATGCTAAAGAAGAGGTAGAAAACAAGTTTGTAAAGTAAGGAGTTTTGTAAGTGACAATGAAAACAAGATTAAACGCATGAGAGATGATTTTAAAAATGCATATACAGACGAACTGTTTATTTCTTATGGATGTGCTGCACATTATTTGAATCTTGTGGAAAAAGATATTACAAACACAAACAAAGTTAGTTCAATAATGAAGATGTTATTGAAATGAAAAATTGCAGATGAGCATGAAGAATGATATTGATGCTAACATTGTTAAAATCATTAACAATGTAGGCATATACAAAGAAGTAAAATATTTACAAAATCAATTTATTTCCCTTTCTATAGATAAATTTGAAAAAGAAGATGCTACTATATCTGATGCATGTGACGAATGGTTAAGATTGCTAAAAGAGAAAGATCTTGAAACTTATTCTAAAATGATAGTCTCAATTTAATGAAAATGTTACCCCAGTTCATTTTCTGGCTTATTATGCTTAATCCTGCCGACATGGGTCATGGGTAAAAGTATTTATGAAGAGCAGCAAGAAATAGCAAGGCAATGGTTACACAATAATATTGATCCTACCTTTTTGCCTCTTGTGATTGCATTTCAAGCAGAACCCTTACCATATCCAAAATCCTGTTTTTCTGAAAGTGTAAAAGATACAATTGGGCCTGATATCTGGTGCGTAGCAATGAAGAAGGTTAAAGGAATTGATATAAAATTTGTTGAATTCACATTACATCTAATGAATTGTTGTGCCAGATCATCATCAATTGAAAGATTGTTTTCTAAATTTGGAATAATCCAAAATAAATTACGAAACCATCAAAGTTTAGAGACAATCGCAAAATTTGTTACTTGTAATCATTTTTTTAATTCAATACAAATTACATAAAAACGTAAAAAAGCTTGTGTAAAAAAATAATTAAAACATTTGTGATGCATGAGTATCTTGGTGTTATGTTATTTATGTTATGACTTTTTAAATTTGGTATTTGCTGGTGTTATGTTACTTATATTATGACATTTTTAACAAATGTTAACTTAGTTTTTAACATATGCTAGTAAAACATATTTGATTAGTAGTAAATAAATTGAATAGTCAATTTCAGTGGTCAAAATGGTCAAAATTGATTTTGACCAGGACGGTTAAAACCGGTTTAAACCACTGGTTAAAACCGCCATGGTTAAAACCGAGACAACCCTGCCTCAAATACTAGCAAATGACTCATAGCATCAGCATTAATCATTTTGTTTGCTTCTGTGGCCAAATTTCCCAATTTAATACAAAATTTGATGTTCATTCATTGTTCCTTTTTTTTAAAAATGAAATGACGCACAAACATGCTTTATGGAAATCAAAGCTACAAAGTCAGAAGTATACAGAAATGAATGCATGGCTGAAGGTTATTGATTGGTCATTCCACTGATTTCTCAGAGATAGCAGCATTGGTGTTGCTTTACAAATGGGAGTCCTGGAACTTTTTGAATGCACTGTGTATACTTTCAAATTGCTTGACTGATTCTTTATTATTCACTTGTTTATTTTTATTTTTTCTAATATGGTGTTAACAAATACCAACAATCACAGAATGTTCTGTTCGCTTCTGAGAAGAATTACAGAAGAGTGCCAGGAAAAATACTGACTATGGAAGTAATGCACAATAATTTACATGAATATATACTTTTAAAAAATGCTTCTAATTATAAGACAAAATTAGTGCTGATTCCTGTCACAGTCACTAAACGAAAAAAGTGGCTATTAAAAAATCGTCTGCCAGCAGCCACCTTTCCCACAAGAAATGAGTAAAATTTTCTTGCATTCAATTAATGATCCCACTTTTGCTGGTTGCAATAAATTAATACAGTAGACTCTCTCAAATACGCACAGCTTGGGACCAGAGGTTGTGCGGATTTCTGGTCATTGCTTTGTTTACATTTTTTAAGCAGTAATTTGAATGTAATCGAAATTATAATGCATGCTTGCAATAGTAAAATATTAAAATAATTAAGTAAGGTAATAAACTAAAATAATAAAAAGTAAGATAATTTAAAAAATGATTAAATGACTAAAAGTAAAGATCGAGCAAATAATTAATAATGTTTCATTAAATATGCATAATAAAGATGAGATATATTTTCCTTGAATTATTCAATGAAACTTTCCTCATAAAGGTAACCTATTAAAAACATAAAGTAAGGAACTTTTATTTCAGATTTAGCCAGTCTTAATAACAAAAAAAGCTTGATTAAAACATAAAAATAGTTGGTAAAAAGACTGTGATTACCAGTGATATAAGCAATATCTTGATTTTTTTTTTTTTTTTTTTTTAGAAATAAATTGATAGTACATCCTTCATGAAAAACCATTAGTTCAGTCATATTTTTGAGAACTACAATGTCAAAATACATACAGAATGATATAAAACTAAAAAGTTCTGTAATTTCGTCCTTGCATCTGAACTGAAAATTTCATTGTTTACATCTGTGATGATGTGTAGATTTTTGGGAGTCTACTGTATTAAACCCTTGGGGACGAGCAACTGGTATACATGCCGTAAGGTGCTCCAAATCTATGATTATTCTGACCAGTAAATTTTTATTGTAATTTTTGCCTTATTTAATCCCAAAATTTTCCCCATTCAATTAGGCAAAAAATTCAGTTTTGAAAAACTGTTGATAAAAGATTAAAAATTCTGTAAAAGACTCTCGTCCCGAAGGGGTTAACATATTTAATTTTAGATTAACTAGGGGGCTCTGCCCCCTACGAGCTACGCTCGTCAACCCCCGTTCAGACACCGCAGACTCTAACAGCACGATAATTTAATCGGCTTTAAAAAGATTTCAGAAGATTGAATTAGAATTTGAATCTGAGAATTATAATCTGACGTAATTTTCACCAAACTTTTCTTTTTCTTTTTAATATTCACATAAAAATACTTTTATTAGAAATGAAATATTATGATCATCTTAAAATATCAAATAAATGTCTCGAGCAATTTTTAAATTTAAATTGTTTTGCAATATTATTTTTTGTTCATTTTATATAATAAGTGTAATGTGACGTAAATTCTCCTATTTAAGACTTCTATCGCATGTTTATGAATTTATTATTTTACAAAATTCTGTCTCTTTTAAAATTCACGTGTAATTATAATTTTTATGATGTAATTTTCAATGAGTTCCTGCTTTTTATATTTTCTGTTTATCATAGTCATGTGTAAAATACATTTTTAATTTGAAGTAAACATTATTGTTTGCGCTGTTTATACAGCTGGCAACAGTTTAAATTAATAACATTTTCTAAAATTTGTAAAAAATATCTCTCGAAATGCTGAAAATTTGAATTTAATATTGAAATAAAACCTCAAAAAATGAGTCAAATAAGAAAAATAAATACAATCTGCACACCGGGAAATTATAACGTATAAAATGATCTAAAAATGATTAAATTCTCATGTATAGTTTTTGCTCCAATAAAACTTTTTTAATGGAACGATTTTGTCCAACTTTGACATTAAATATCTCTTAAAATAATTCTTCGATTTGAAAATTGTCTGCATCAGCGTGTTTATCAAACATTTCTCTATAATACCACCCATTTTCATATTTTTGTATGCAACAGTTTTTTTAATATTAGCGATGAAAGGCCATGCTTAAGCATTCAAATTGGATGTGGGTCTACCCGGAATATCTACGCAGATTTTCATTGGTCCATTTCCAAATCAAAACTTTTTTTTATATATAGAAGGATACTAATAGAAATCTTATTAAAAGTTTAAAGTTTTGCTCTTTTAAATAAAAAAGTGTTTATTATAAAATTGCTACTGCCGGCCCACTACCCATCAATAAAATTTCCCAGATTTGTTCTTTACTTCTAAGAAATTATTGAAAGGAATTTCAGAAATGTGATCTGTAAATTTTAAAGAGCATAATATAATAAAGATTATGAAAAATATTCTTATGATGTATTGCTACAGTAGACTCCCTCAAATCCGCAAACGCCTAAAATCTGCAAATCATTACAGATGTAAACTAGACGTTGTGTGCCACCATTATGCTTACCCATCATGGACATGCATAATATAAAATATGAAAATAAATGTTCAATACTGAAATTTAATAGGCTTTGTCGTACTATTACATTCTAAGTACATACCAAATTTCAACCAAATTCAAATTTGTTCGGTAGACAGCGTGTTTAAAATCATGGCTTGATGATGTCATAAATTTATGCTTTGCTACTGAATTGCGTAAAAGAAACATCCTTATAACTCCAAAACTGATAATCCTATTAACAAATAGTTTACTGTGTCGGATTAAGAGTCTCATTTCTAATTAAAATATATCTTTGAACTGAAATTTGAAGGAAATACAGTGCCATGAAAAATCGAAGAGTGTGGAAAATATGATTACAAATATCTCGGCAACTCATTATCCAATCGACTTCATTCTTTATGCAAAATTTATGGTTTTTATTGTCTTTTATATTCACTCCTTAAAATAAACAATTTCAAAATTTTTTAAATACCTTTTATCAGAAGGAAATTTCAAGAGTCCGAAAAAAATAGTTCTGAATAATCGAGGTTACTGAAATGCAATAGGCTTCTTCTCATTACATACTAAGGATACAAAATAAATTTCAAGTCTCTATCTCAATTTGTTCGGGAGATAGAGTGTTTACAGACGCAAAGCATTTTTTTTTTCTTTTTAAAATATGTTTTTCGTAATCTCCAGCATCTCACACGTGTAAATTCGTCAAAAAAAATTTTCTGATTTTTTAAACAATTATAAGACTTACCCTATTACCATGTATGACGGGTAAGTAACAATAAAAATTACAGTTCAGATGTAGGGTCAAAATGACAGACTTTTTTATTTTAATATCATTCTGCATGTATTTTAATATGTAATTCTGGTTAGTATGATTGAATGTATTTGCCTTTGCAATGAAGCAAGTATAAATTTATTTCTGAAGAAAATCAAGATATTGCTCAGATCACTGGTAATTACAATTCTTTACCAAATATATTTATGTATTAAACAAGCTTTTTTAGGCACGCTCATAATTATATAAATATGTAGCACCTATAGTCGTCCGTCTGTCCGCATATAATAGCGCAAAAACTACCCAACCGAATCGTTTGAAATTTAGAATATATAATTGTTGCGTAATTTTTCAGTCATTTCAAATTTTATGAAAATCGGATCTATAGTTTAATTATACAGAGTGTCAAAAGTTTTCAGTTACATTATGCCAATGGGAAAAAATAATTTCAAGTGCATTTTAATGATGTTACAGCCTTTCGAACAAAATGAAATTGATATGCATTTATAATGTGCACTAAAATATACATTCAGTACAATATGTGGTGCAAAAAATATTTATAAAACTAGTTATACCATATTCCCCAACATGCTGTAAAAACTTGTATTTACCAGCATGCCAGAAAACATGAGGTTTCGCTACTGGAGGACAGGCAGCTGATTTATTTTGGTTTTTCTAACAAACATTTTTCATTTTAAGGAAAAAATGTCAATACTTATTTTTCTCTATGTCTCTCTTGATATATATATTCATTTATATTAAAGTAATTATTAGATTTTATATATCTTACTAGCTGAGCCGCCCGGCGTTGCCCGGGTCCATATCTTAAATGAACCTGAAATTTGCACTACAAAATCTCATAAAAAGTTCTAATCTCAAACCGGGTCCCCAATGCCTACAGTACCTACTGTTTAGCAGGCATAATGCGCACGGATTGAAAAAAAAAAAAAAATCTCGAATCTTTTAGTTCCACATTCTGCCACCAGGAGGCAGTCTCTATTCTTAACAAAAATGTATCTGAATGAAACTCCGCTAAACAACCTACCTGAAGCTATATTAGTCAAGTGGGTGGCGGAGTTAAGCCATAATTTAAGATTATTTGTTGAAATTACTATTCAAACATAGTGATAAGTACACTTTTGAAATTTTATATTAAATAAGTAATATTTAACCTACGGCTCCGTCAAAAATCTGCATTTAAAATGGTAGAAAACAGTACAATTCTAAATATTTGATCCCCCACCTAAAAATTTTTTCTTTCTCCTTCGCCCTGAAATTTGTGGCCCCTACTTTTTAAAATTTTTGTTATGTGTTATAAATTATCTGAAAGTTAAAAATCGATTGGCACAATAAAACACGCTACAGTTTTAAAAATTCGTTCCCTTCCCTCCCCCCGAAATTTGACGCACCTTACATTTTTTCAATTTTTAATATGTGTTATAAACTATCTTAAAGTTGCAAAAAGACAGCCTTGTTAGATTTCCTAATTTTAACAAATTTGGGTTATTTATCTAATCAATAAAGCAGTTCTTTTTCTTTTAAAAAATCGATTTTTTAAATTCTTTCTTATTAAATAAAACACTGGATTTCAGTTTTTTAAATTATCATATAAAATTACTTTTTTCATATAAGGTAAGGATATATTTCGCTCTTTATATAGGGGAAGACGGGGTACAATGAAACAAAATTTACTAATTTTTTTTTCCTATCCACAATTTTGCATGCACAAAAATATAATTAATCCTTATTTTTAATCTTGTATTTTCTCCATCTAAATAAATTTTTATTAGGTTCTAAACAATATCTTTATGCATAAAAAATAACAAAAAATAAATGTCTTACAGTGTTTCATTGTACCCCGTATGCCGGGGTACAATGAAACACATACTGGGGTACAATGAAACACTCCAAATGATGGAAGCAATTTTCACCCAGTATAGTTTATTTTATGAAAAATGAGAAAAATACAAAAACAAAACTTGATTAATAAGGAACTTGATTAAAATATTATAGTCTAAGATGAAAAATAAGAAAATTCTATTAGTTTAAGAAATACCTTTCATTTTATATTAAATTAGCTCAAGTCAGTTTCAAAAATTTGCATTTCTGCTTATATTTCAGTTGCTCCTGAAGGAATATGGGGTGGTAGTTTCAACACAATGAGTTTTTTTTTTAAATGTAAGTTTCTAAAAAAAATATATATATATATATTTAAAACTAGGTTGGAGTCTTTTTATATCAAGTACTTCACATTTGACTTCATTTAAATGTGTGATTTCTCCAACGGTATATATTTCATTTTGTTTCCATTTATACGGATACTGCTTCTGCCATACATGTTGTGTGTGGATAACTCATTCTTAGCACCTTGATGACCAGCTGGGCCTGGAAAAAAAATCTGGATCATCATCAGAGTCTGTAGCAGGCAGAGTTAGTTTTCAAAACAATTCCTTCTTAGCTTTTTTTCTCTTTCTATTTTTTAATTGCTTAACAAGAGCATTTTTTACTGACCTGGTTAGAAGAAAACTCTTTTTTTTTTCTGTTTTCCTACTCTTACTTCTAATATATTCTATTTACTACTTTTATTACTATAATAAAACATGTTTCATTGTACCCCGTCTGCAAGTGTTTCATTGTACCCCGCACTGAGGTTACTAAATAAAAATTTATTTTCAAACTTATAATATTTATTTTTTTTAGTTTGGTTTTGGAGGTATGAAGTCAACAACCCAAAGATAATAATGAATAGAAAAAATAATTATTACATATAACAACAAGGAAAAAGAAACAAAATTACTTTTAGTAAAGAAAGTTACTTTCAATGGTGTAAAAGCAATAATCTTCTATTGCTACTGTTGTAGAAGCGTGAATGTATCCAAATCACATCAGTAATTGGAGCATATAGTTGTATAACATATATATAAACTGCAACTCTCTATGACAAATTTGATTGATTTTACAAGTAATGTTTCATTGTACCCCTTGTTTCATTGTACCCCGTCTTCCCCTATTTACATAATTATATTTTTCTTATTTTATATAGAGCAAGAATATTTCTGTTCAGGAAATAATTTATGAGACAATCTATTTCTACATTGTATAAATATCGGATAGGTGCTGTGGAGAGAGCTTTGTGTGAAAAGGTATGAGACACAAGAAACACGTTTTTATTATCTTGAATATATAAAAAAGGTAAACTAAATAATTAGAAAAGTGGGGAAAAACTTTAATACTGCACCCCTCCTCCCCAACATCAATCGCTGCTACTGAATACAGCTAATGAACCTCATTCCTTACTGTTTTCGAAGATCCTCACTTCTTTCGGCATGCCGGGAAAGACCAGGGGCTAATATTAACAAATCTGATCTCCCTCGAATTTTGCAGCATGACGGCTAATGCAGGGGAATAGGGTAGTATGAACGCACCTCATTTGACACGTTTGACGTGCAATTTCCAACTTCTTAGTTATTAAGTCTGGCTAAACGCTTTCTTATTTTATGATTTTGATGTGAATTAATAGGGTACCTTTATGAAGCAAGTGTCATTCAATGATTCAAGAAAAATGTATCTCATCTTTATTATGCATAACTCTATTAAGTATATTTACTTGACCTTTACATTTAGTAATTTAATCATTTTTAAAACTACCATAACTTTTATTGCTTTAGTTTATTACTTTAATATTTTACTATATTATAAGAATTCATCATAATTTCAATTGCTTTAATACATTCATACGGTTTAACACGTTCACGCCGGCGTGCACCACCGGTGGGTCACGCTGGACTGTCACATCAGGCGGCGTGCATCACCGGTGAGTCACACTCCACTGTTAAATAGAAGGCATGCACTACAGGTGGGTCACACTCGACTATGCCATAGACGGCATGCACTACAAGTGGGTCACACTTGAATATTCTAAAATTAAATAATAAAAACTATTCAATATTATAAACTGAATACATCCACAACTCAGGAAACGAGAATTCTCGTTTTCATTCAAAAAATATCATTCACTAAGGGCTTCTACCTTACAGAAAATGCATTTATATCATGTTGTCCATATTTCTCTAGATTGCACCATGACATTTTATATTAAATTCGTACATCTGTAGTCAATAAAATTATGTCTAAGTATTTGCTTACTCCTTACGAACTTTCAGACATTCACAATCAACTCTGCTTGTTATATTCGATAAATATGAGAGGGGTGTGTCATTAAATACAGTGTCTGAATAAGCGAAAATACCGCGCCGTCAGATGAAGCAATACATGCATTCGAGCGCTGTCTCACAGCGAAAAACACGAATATTGATGCCGGTGTCAATGTGTTAAAAAATGTAAACAAAGTAATGACCAGAAATCTGCAAATTTTTTAAAATCTGCACAACCTGTGCAGATTTCAGGGAGTCTACTACATTAAGTTGTTACAAAACCATATAAAAATATTCTCAGAAACATATTGTTTATTTTCATTTATTTCATGTTTGCCCTTCATTAACCTGGTGAAATCATAACTGTGACTTTGACAGAACCATAATTGCAAGGACCTTTATAATAAGGATTCATAAGCAGGGCTCAATGCTCAATAAATGTGATCACTAGGTTGCCACAGGTGATCAAGTTATAACTTTTCAATTTTGGCGGGAAAATTAGCATAAAAAATAAGTGTTTTGACAGCAACCATGCCAGAAAAAGTGTCTGTAAAAATGCCCTACAGCTTTAATGCACTCTTCAATATTTTGGCTAAATAATATCTTTCAAAGTAATTTTCATCACACAGAAAAAAAATATATATCCTTCTATATATAAAAAAAAGTTTTGATTTGGAAATGGACCAATGAAAATCTGCGTAGATATTCCGGGTAGAACGCATCCAATGTAAATGCTTAAGCCAAGGCCTCCTTATCGAAATAACAGACCTCGCAATCGCTAAGTTTCCTTTGTCCGCTGTACACATGGTTAGAAACCACATAGTTTTCCGTGACTAGCACAATCTAACGTGAGAAACAGAAATATTTTTTAATTTGTTTTCCATTTTCTTTACGATGTGCTTTGTAGTTTGCAAATGATAGTTGTTAATCTTAAAATTTTCATATGTTCTAGACATTTTATTTAAAACTTATTTTACTGTTAAACAAAAAATGTTTACTGCTGTATTCCGTTATGTAAATAAATGATGATAATAATAGTAATAATAATCAGGAAAGAAAATTATTTTACCATGAATTTCTCAGTGATATTAGTTATTGAAATAAATGGATAGCATCTAGATCTGGAAAATGTAAAATATTTCATTTTCTCTTTTATATTTTCAAATATGTGATTTATTTTATTTCTGCTATTTCTTTTCTTTTCACAATTAATTTCACCTTACAGTATTAATTTAATATCGCTCCTTCAATTTGTTTCAATGCACAGTCTCATTTATTTATTTATTGGCCTATCATTTGTTTTATTTTTGAAGGTATGGGGGATCATTTCAGTTTAACATACTTTAGATGAAAGCTTCACTGTTTTTTCATATAAAGTTTGTATGTATTAATCTATGGAAAGTTTCATAATTGGCTCCACAGACAATTGGCATATCTTGGCGGGCATAGTTTGGTGCATAATTAATTTCCTTGTTTTAACTCACATATGTTATGTAAGTTTTCCTAAAATGTATCAAAGTATTTTAGGAAAGTTAAAACACACATGGATACACATAAAAACAGACTGAAGTCATAAACACTTAAAAAATTGGAAAAATAAAGTTTAATACAGTAGAAGATCTTTATAACGCAAACCTAAAAACGCAAGGTTGTGCGTTATATAGAATTTTGCGTTATATAGATCACATCATTAAATTCACCTTGTAAACATGGCCACATATGTCTGAAACATATCAAAATACATTAGAATATCTTTATACTGCATTCCTTGTTACCAAGAGTTATCCAAATTATAAATTTTTGCATAATATAGGTCAGACATTGTTAAATTTACTTTATAAACATGATCCAAATATAACTGACACAACCATCCTTTATATTAGGCATTTTCAAAAACGTTTATTGTAATAATAGCATTTTTTTTCAGTAAAAAGGTCTTAAATTAGAAGATAAAGTTGAACTAATATATCAAATTTAGTCCTCTAGAGAGTAGAAATATTTTACAATGTAAAAATGCAGGTACTTTTTAACTGCAAAAATCATTGTTTACATCTGAGAAGTTGTGCGTTATATGGAGAATTGCGTTATATAGAATTGCGTTATAAAGATCTTCTACTGTAATCACTTAAATTTATACATGTCCCTCAACTTTCCGCAAATACCGTATTCTTGTCATGCTATGATTTTGGTGTTTGTAAATCTTAATTTGAGTATTCTTCCTTAATCAGACCTAGAGCCAATTGGCATAAGTGTAGTTTGGCGCAAAATTAATTTTATTTTTAAACCGTATACTTGATACCACATTATTCCAGCATCGCGTTTTTGCAGTCAACTTTGACTGTGGAACAGATTACAGAACATTAGCTAATACAGTAGACTCCCTCAAATCTGCACAGCTTGGGACCAGAGGTTGTGCGGATATTAGAATTTTGCAGATTTCTGATCATTGATTTGTTTACATTTTTGAAACATTAATTTAATTGGTAGTTAAGCAAGGGAAATTATAATGAATGCTTACAATAAAGTGAAACATTCGAATAAGTAAAATATTAAAATAATTTATTAGTTTAAACATAAGTAATTATTAAAATAATAATTATTAAAATAATTCTAAAATAAAAATTTAGAAACATATTAAATTATTACCGACGAAATCGATATAATTCGATTCAAAAAGTCCTATGCTGCCATCTAGGGGTAAAGCGATCGTGAGACTGATATGTAATTATGCTATTATCAGTATATACAACTTATTGCACTATCTGTAACTTTTTTCATTGTTATTTAGAGTCATGAATGCTTTTCTTATACTCTTTTGTATGTTTAGAAATAAAATTGTCTATAATTAGAAAAAAAAATTCCGTGAACAATAATTTAAAAATAGCGTTCTGCTTCGTGGATTTTTGCATTTCGAATACTAGAATTTTTGATATAGATATGCTAATTTATATCAAAATCAAAAGTAATGCAAATTTATTTAGTAATAAATCAGCTTTGATAACCAAAAGAGAATGATTAACAAAAAAATTAGTAAAAAAAAACATTGCGGTTGTCGCTGACTTCGGCGCCATCTTGAATTTTGTTCCTGCAACTTAACTGTAATTTTCATTGTTTACATCTGAAAAAATAAGCGGATTTTAGGCGTTCGCGGATTTGAGGGAGTCTACTGTACTACATTATATAATAATAAATCGGTATTTTTCAAGTATAGGGCCTTGGCAAGAGAAGAAAATTTGGCAACGTAATTTCTGGAAGCATATTCACTGTTTCACATAAAGAAGCAATATTTTCCTGTATTTGTACAATTTATTTAATATAAAAAAGGCATTTATCTATTTTATATACAAATATAAACAAATCGTATATAAAAAACAATAATAATAGCTAGAAACTAAATTTATACATGTAAATTCGGCAAAGATGTCATATTGGCGCGATTTGTTTTCTGGCGCCAATGTCATATACGCACCGGATACTTAACTGGCACCAAAGTGTCGTTATTTTGCTTGATATGGTTATCCGGATATAGATGATATGGTAACGAGGTTTTCGCAAAATTGGCGTCGGAAAAAAATCGCACCAATATGGGGCCGTATATGACATCTGTGCCGTAAATTCTTATAAAATAAGCTGACAGTTCATAAGTTTTGTTTTCATAACTGTTTATATCAATCGGCAACAAATCGCTCTTTCCGAAGCCCAAATTGTGCCAAGATTTTTAAAAAAATAACCTGCAAAGTCCTATATACTGAAAATGGTACTTGTTAGTTATCCCGTCGACCAAATTAGTGTCGCCAATTTGTAAGATTAAATGCCAATAATGGTTTGCCATAAATTAATTAATTTTAAGATTAAATGCCAATAATGGCCAATAAAACCAATATTTCGACGTTTTATTTATATTTTTATTAATGTTATACTAATTTATTTGTTTTTTCGTTATTTAAAATAAAAAATTGTGTCAATTTGTAGAACTTGATGAGTAGTTTGGAGATTTATATAATTTGGCGAAATTGGTCGACGGGATAATTAACAAGCACCCTGAAAAAATATCAATAAATCTTATATTGAAACCTTCATTTTTGATATGTTTCATTTCTTAAAGCCAGAACATAACTGTGCGAAATATTTTTTTTACGCCTTTATTTTACTGGAATTCGAAAAATATTTTATACAATTTTGCCAATAACACAACATTTTCAATTTTTTACTATGCATTTGTTTATGGAGTATTACCAGACGTATACACCAGGTGGCATAACTTACGGGACAAAGTCAGCTAATAAGTTGGCAATTATCGGGGACATTTTCACCCATAGACTTTCTCCGGATCGTCAAGTCTGTTTTATGATAAGGGAGTCTTGGCTTAAGCATGGCCATAGCCTACTGTGATATATAACGACCCGTGCATTTCGCCGAAAAAGTGAAGTCGGATCCAACTTCAACCCTGAACCAAAACTTCACAACGTGCTCTTTGTTTACATTTATACCCTGCCCAGATAGAAGCTTGTTTCTCATCGTCGAGGTTTCAGAATCATTGATCGTATTTTCGTGTAATAAATTAAATATTTATATTCTTCAATTTCCTTCGATTTAAAAGGCTATTTTACACAAATTGTAGCATTTTAGTGTTACACATACTTTTAAGATTAGCAAAATTATTTATTGTTTACCTTGATCGTTTGGTTCATTCATGAAAAATGCCGGTTCTGTTATTCTTTTTTGAATGTCCCGTATTTATATAAAAATAGCTTGGTTTCATATATACACGTTTTAAAATTAAAATTTGATTTTTATCAAACTACAGTTCTCATAACTGACTTGAAGCAGCTATTTTTGATTAATTTACTGTTACCGGTAAAATATTTGTT
This sequence comes from Maratus speciosus, assembly GCA_963932465.1. Classification (NCBI taxonomy): domain Eukaryota; kingdom Metazoa; phylum Arthropoda; class Arachnida; order Araneae; family Salticidae; genus Maratus; species Maratus speciosus. The sequence continues at coordinate 472,617,680 of OZ010797.1, forward strand.
TTTAATATCGCCCGAACCAAGAAGAAGAAGAAAAAAAAAAAGGCCGATCTTCCTTAAACATTAAATATTCTTATTTTTAATCAGAGAAAGAAATGGTGATCACGGATTTAAATATCGTTGTAATATTCTATGTTATCCAAGTAATTTTGATTAAATCATGTAAGGGTATTTGTTACTTAATAAATTACATTTATTAATTATTACAAGGAATTTTATGAGTATTTTAATATATTAAAAAAAAAATTCCACCAGTTTTATTGTTTCAGCAGTGAAAATAGTAAATAAATGGTACTTAGTTATCCCGTCGACCAAAAATCTATCGCCAAACTATAAGATTAAATGCCAATAATGCTTGATCGTAAATGTCACATTCACTTGACTGTAAGCAAGTTACACGTGTTTATGTCATCAAGTGATTTTTATTTCGACGTTTTATTTGTATATTTATTAATGTTATACTAATTTATTTGTTCTTTCATTATTTAAAATAAAAATTATGTCAATTTGCAAAATTTGGCGAAATTGGTCGGCAGGATAACTAAGTTGTACCAAATAAATTTGTGACATTCATGTTTTAGACTAAGCATGTGTTTTTTTATTTATATATTTTTATGTGTGTTGGTTTAACAGTTTTAAAGAGAAACACATTATATTAGTCACTTAAATAAATAGAACTTTACATTTACATTGATATGGACAGTTTATAACCCTTAACAGCTGTATTCGAATTAGCTGTCATTTCTAAGCTTGATTGTCAGCAGAATTGTAAACGTAACCATGGCAACATGACGTAATTTTGGTGTTTGTTTACATATCTACCCTTCCCAGGTTGTTTCAGTTACGGTCAGAGTCAAATTTCAATTTTGGGCAGGGTATCAGAGTCCTCCAGCGAGCGACTTCATACATTAAACGCAAATCAGTCTGCCTGTAGTAGTATCTAAGTATGCCTTGAGCATGGCCTTTCTTCGTTAATATTAAAAAAACTGTCGTATACAAAAATATGGAAATCGATGGTATTATAAAGAAAGATTTGATAAACACGCTGATGCAGACAGTTTTCAAATCAAAGAATTACTTTCAGAGATATTTAATGCTAAAGTTGGACAAAATCATTCCATTAAAAAAGTTTTATTGGAGCAAAAACTATACATGAGAATTTAATCATTTTTAGATCATTTTATAGGTTATAAGTTCCCGGTGTGCAGATTGCATTTTTTTTTTTTTTTATTTGACTATTTTTTGAGGTTTTATTTCTATTTTAAATTCAAATTTTCAGTATTTCGAGAGATATTTTTTACAAATTTAAAAAATGTTATTAATTTAAACTGTTGCCAACTGTATAAACAGCGCAAACAATAATGTTTACTTCAAATTAAAAATTTATTTACACGGGACTATTGTAAACAGAAAAAAAAATTAAAATTAGAATTAAATGATTACATGTTAAAAGCAGGAAAATTGCGTTATAAGAACCATATTTACACTGGAATTTTAAAAGAGAAACAAAATGTTAAAATAAAAAAATCATTACTATGCGTTAAAATCTGTAAATGGAGGAAATTACGTCATATTTAAAATGGGCAAAAAATATGACAAAACAATTTAAATTAAAAAATATATCTGCGCGGGACATTTACTTGATATTTTGAGATAATATTTTCAACTATTATCGTGAATTCGAAGACAGCGCAAATAATATTTCCTTCTAACAACAAAAGTATTTTCATGTGAATATTAATAAGAGAAATAAAACTTTGGTGTAAATTACGTCAGATTTAAAACGATACATTTAAAATGAATTATTTAAAAGAACTATCTTATAGCGCTGTTAAAAAATACCGGGAGACAATGACACTGTTTACTTAATTCATTTTACATTACCTTATTTTCGAATGTTTAACTAATTTTTTTAATTAAATATGAAAACAGCCATTGTATCTTTTAACAGCAGCAGATATGGTCTTAAAAATCCCCAATCCAAGAAAAACGAATGGAAACCCGTTTACAGAGAGATCGCTACTTTTTTTTTTTTTTTTTAAATTTTAATTCAATATTTTTAAAGCCAATCAAATTAGTGTGCTTTTTGGATTTTGATGTCCCTGAACGGGAGTTGGCGAGCGTAACTCGTAGGGGGCAAAGCCCCCTAGTAATACATATATTTTAGTTAAGAACGACTGTTTTCCTTAAGTTTTGCATACTTGTTGCACATTTTATTCATTTAAACTTTGTAGCTAGGGTCAGGTGGGGTAAAATGGGTATAAAATTCACTATTTTTAAATGTTCAGTTAAAATTTTCTCATAAATGTTAAACAATTAAAACGTTTTTTGGTATTTTCTTTACATTGCATATTCTTGGAATCGAAATACACAATTTTTATTTTTTAGGCTACAAAAGTATGTCTACAACAAAACAATTAATAGATGTATGTTTGGTATACCCATTTTATCCCATGCAGGTGAAAATGGGTATAGTGTGGGGTAAAATGGGTATATAAATGTTTAACAATGAATACTGTATAAATAGATTTACCAGAGATTATATAATTAAGTAATATGGAAAACAATGTTGTATAAGTCTTAAAAAATGTTTTTTTTAAATATGGAATTTAAGTTAATAGATAAATGAGAAGTTTTACTATGAATCAAGCTTAGGTGTAAATGAAAACATTTTCTGGCTACACTTTTTTCAACTCGTATTCTCACATTTTTACATTTTAAGTGTTAAAAGTCTGTTTATCAAAAGCATAATGGCCCAGATTATGTAAACGTTGATTCATTTAATGTTTCTGCTTTCTTTTTACAATATAATCTATGGAATGTTCATTGTTATTGTTATGATCATTAGAGCAAAGTTTCAGAAAAACTTCCAATTTTTTTAGTTATAAAATATAATGTGGATAAAATTGAAATAACCAGTTAAATACCTACCATCATGTTCCCACTCCCATTAAATATATATAATAAATAAAAATTTTGTTAAAAATTAGGTAGACTCTCATAAAATATTTCTAATTTGTAATAAAATTCTGATTTATTATATAGACAAGTAAAATGTTTTTTGTTTCAAATTAGATATATTTTATGTGAGTGAAACACAATGATATTTAACTAGTCATATCAATTTTTATCCTAATAATAAAATAATTGGAAGTATTTCTGAAAAATTGCTCTAATGGTCACAAAAGTAATGAATGGATGTACCCCAGTGACTTCAGCATCAGGGAAAACATGAAACGCAACCAATCTTGAGACTTTTCCAAGAATTTTACTTCATATTCATACATTTCATCTGCTTCAATAGCCATAGTTTTGCCACTGAATTCTTTGTATTTTTTCCCAAATATTGGACGTTCAATCATGCATCTACAATTACATCTATTTTTACTTCGGGGATATCTTCCACACATTAAGTTAAATGTCTTCATTTGTTACAACTTCATCTACCATTGCTTGGACATGCTTATGTTTCAGCTTTGAAGTTTATTCTATGATTATTTGGAGTGTGGCAGATTGATAGGTGTCGAGAAAGCAAGCATGTGTCAAAGCCACACTGCTCTTATTTTTCTCGACAATTCTGATTCAATTTCCCAACTCTTTCGACCATCTCTTCTTAAAATTTCAAATCCTATCAGCACCTGATATGCCATCTAGAAAAGGAATATTTCTAGAAGTGCGCAATGATTTAACTAAATTATATACAATGAATTTCAAGTCTTTCTGATCTTAAGAATAATGCACTGGGGCCGAAACTAGCCTTTTTTGCATATGGAAAAAACATATATTTCGCTCTCTCCCCCCCCCCCCCCTGCCCTCAGCAAAATATATTTACAAAGAAAATTTTACTAATTTTCTAATAGCCGACTTATTTTAAAATTTAAACTACGTAATGACGTAAATACATGTAATACTACATAATCTGCTTTGTTAAATATTGATTCATTAAAATCTTGAAAATGGAATCGAAAAAAAAAAATCTGCTTTATACAGGATCCTTATGCCATATCATGCTTAGATTCTTCTATGCTTTGGCATACCCCAGCCAGGATAATTTTAACAATACCCTGCTAAACATTGACTTGAAAAATCGGCAAACAAAATCTTCATTTGGTACCCAGGACACATGCTCTTTCTGCACCCCCCTTAGTTTCGGCTCTGTATGTGCATTATATAAACATTTTACAGTATTTTCAAAACTAATTCTACTCTAATTCCAGTAAAATAAAGAATTTTATTCAGAAAAGTTCTATATAACACCTTAAAAATACTACAAATGTTAAGCCTAACACTATATCCATTTTACCCCATTTATAAGATTTAAGATAAAACAATAAAAGCAAAAGACATTTTCTTGTTCGTAATTTGGAAAAATATTAGAAGTGCTTAATGAACAAAATGAGGTCAAATAAATGAGTTTATATCAGATATTATGAGGTGCAGTAAGAAGTTTATTCAGATCATATGTGGCATGAAATTGTCCTCAAACGGTTTTACTGTTGCCACTCAAATAGAAAAAACTATAAAAACAAAAATAAATTAGGAGAAGAAAGCTTAAACTTTAAGAATCATACATAATTTTGAAAACAATAAATATCTTTAAAAAGTTTTAAAAAATTAAAGAATATTTTTTGACTACCCATTTTACCCTACCTGACCCTATGTATTTCAACTTAATCATTCACATAACTTTGTTTCATTGTTATCATTTATACATTAAGTTTCAAGGCAGGATGGTGGGATTTGCACCCAAAATTTTGAAATCCCGCCAAAAAAATTCCACCATTTTCCAAAGAATTTTGCATTTTGAAACTACGATCAACTCTCGTGAATGCCTTTCAAATTTCATAGTATTTTCGCGTGACCAATTGACACATTTTTAGAGTTTTTTACCGCGAAAGATCATTAAAATTCATAAATTTTTCATGCAACCGACAGACAAATAACATTATTATTTTCCCCAAGATAGGTTGACAAGTTTTTTGTTATTTCTGCGACTGATTGGCGAATTCAGAAGTAATTCTTTTATGAATTTTCCGAAAATTATGAAAAATCGGTCATCAGTTCGGACATAAAAGATGTCACAGAAAAATATAGCAAATTTCGACAAATGATCGCCGAAAATATCAATTTTGTCAATCGTTCGCAGAAACAAATCACCAATTTCACCACAAAGGATTGCAGAAAAGCACAAATTTCGTCAAAGGATCTTGAATAAAATGCAAACTTCGTCAAAGTATCGTGGAAAAAGTGAGAATTTCGTCAAAGGATCGTGGAAAAAATGTGAATTTCATCAAAGGGTCATAGAAAAATGTGATTTTAGTCAAAGGGTCGCTGAAGAAACACAAATTTCATTAAATGATCGGGAAAAAAACAAACACATTTTGTCAAAAGATCGCAAAAAAAACATGCATTTCTTCACTGGATCAACACGAACCAAAAACAAAATTTACTCAACCTGCAATAATTGGTACCTGGAGAGGAATCCCTTCCCAACACCTGCTGTAACCTTTCAAAAAATTTGCTGTAAATTTCAGTTGTTTTTTTTTTTTTAAATCAGAATCACCCGCAAATTTTACGGTTACTTTTTGTGGCAGACTGATGAAATTCACAGTTTTATCGCACGACAGATCGAGGAATTTTGCTATTTTATCCCGCGAACAATCGACGAATTTCATGATTATTCTTCCCTCGACCATTCGAGGAATATCACGATTTATTTTCCCACACCCGATTGGAATGTCACACAATATTTTTTCCTGTGACAGAATAAGGAAAATATCCAAAAGAGTGCACCAAAAAAGCACAGTAACTGTCACTAGGCACAGAACTCTGTTAAATTAGTCTAGATTCAGTATTAAACAAAAATAAGATTAGAAAAACTGCAAAGATCTCGTGGGTCACATGAAAGAAAAATTCCGAGTTCCAAATTCCAAATAGCTCAACTCCCTTCCATTTATAATGTTAGTAGGGAGACTCCCCTCCAAGGAAAAATTGAATTTCAAGCCCTGACTTTTCTTGAAAGTCTGTTTAACTAATTATATTAACTGACAAAGAAGGTCTCCATAAGCTCATACTCAGCAAAATATAAAAAAATTGCAGAATGTTCTTCTCATAAGGATATATTATAAAAAAAAAATACATTAATAGAACGGCCATAAAAAAAAAAAAAGAAATTTTCAGGGTTTTTGATGACACAATGAAATTTTAAAAAATTGCATTTTTATGATAAATGTACTCTTTAAAGAAAAACTCTTGCTACTCTTCATATTGAACTAGTTTAAGTAAGTTTGACTTAAATACACCAGGGCTTGAAATTCAATTTTTCATAGGAGGGGAGTCACCCTACCAACATTTATAAATGGAGGGGAGTTGAGCTATTTGGGAGGAAGAAAAAAATATGAAACCCACTGTTATTTTACGTGCTTTTAAAGATTTGCATTAATTATTTTGTCATGTCTGTATTAATACAGGTATGACAAAATACCATTGAAGCAATTTAAATCAACAACTCAGAATAATGATGCAAAATGTTTTTTTATTTAAAAAAGTAAGAAAGCAGGGTGATTCTGAGTAAAAAAAAAATCCTGAAACTGACAGCAAATATTCTGAAAGGTTACAACAGAGGGGATGAAGAGGAGGGGAAGCTCCCAGCACTAGCTATGTGTTTTTTCGTACCCCTTTGACGAAATATCCGTTTTTTGCGATCATTTGACGAAATTTGGCGTTTTTTTGAGATCTTTTGACGAAATTTGGCGTTATTTCGAGATCTTTTGACGAAATTTGCCGTTTTTTCGCGATCCTTTGACGAAATTAGAGTTTTTTGCACGAATCTTTGACGAAATTTGCGGGGATTTTTTTCGTGATCCCTGGACGAAATTCGTGATTCTTTTGTTGGGCCGTGGATCACTATGTTATCAAAATTATATCTATCTTCATTGGTGTAGAAAACCATCAGTAAAAACAGTTTTTAAAAGAAGTAACATATTTTATTTTTCAGAGGTTAGTGTAATTTGAAGTAAAAACTTGTTAGTATAACAACAGGAAAAATGCAACAACCACCATATAACTTTTCCATGGCTTGGCTGGCCTCATGCCTAAGTATTAAAATTCAAATTTGTATTGCTGTACCAGACAGCTTCAAAAACAGCCATGTTCAACTGCACCTGCAACTGCCACTGCACCAGCCACTGCCACCTCCAAGCAAAACAACTGGCTTAAATACTAAAAGAAAAGGAGGTTAAAGCACACAGTTAAAAGTTAATATGCAAATTTAAACTGCAAGTGTGAAGCAGTGAAACCAACTAACTGCAGGTTAACTGACATGGGATGGTTTCCCTGCCACACACCCAGTCAACCATGAAGCCAACCAACCATAGTCACATGTAAACAACAAGGTTGTGATGTGGCAAGTAGGCTAGTGGAAGTACACACTTTGTACAACTGTAAAATAAAGTTCATAGCATCTTCCAAGTAAGTAATTAATATTCAAAAATAGTAAACTGATATCCTTACAGACATTTAAATGAACTTTAAACAAGTAATTGAAACTTTACTGTTTCTTTGAAAAACATTGTCATTGGTTGAGCAGAGAAACTGGGAAAACTAATTGGGAAAATATAGAAATGTATTTTTATTTTAATAAACTTTACAAAACATATTTGAACTTAAGCCAACAAATGCCCCCTTTTCCCAGAGTCTCTAGCTCAGCCAAATAACCAGTTACAATAAAACACAAACTTTTCACTTGGCAAAGCCTTTGTGAATATATCAGCCACATTGGCTTTTCCCGATACAAATTTGAGATTAAATTTACTTAAATTATCTTTTACAACATAAAACCTAGTATCTATATATTTTGTTCTATTATTTTCAACACAATTCTTAGAAAAACATATTGCACTTTGGTTGTCACAGAATACATCAGGTTTATTTAGATTTAAACCGAGAAATGAAAAACATTCTCTTATTTTCAAAATCCAATTCAGTTCTTTTATAGAATCTGACAAAGCAATATATTCTGCTTCCATACTAGATAAGGCAGTACACTTCTGTTTAGCAGAATTCCATATTATCGGGACCTGATCTATGAACATGACAAAACCACTTACAGATTTTCTGTCTACTATATCTGATGCCCAGCTAGCATCAGTATATACAGTTAAATTATTATCAAGGCTTCTAGAAAGGTTTATTGAAAAGTTATTTGTATTGAAAACATACTGCAATATTTGACATAAATTTTTCCAATGTGACCATGAGGGATTACTTGAAAATTGAGAAAGGGCTATTACTGAAAACATAATGTCAGGTCTAGTCCTGGATGCAAGAAATAAAAGACTTCCAATTAATTCTCTATATGGGATATCCTTGGCTTCTTCCCCCTCAAAAGTTTTATTTAAGATAACGCCTGGTGTGAGTGGCAATTTACATTTTATTCTAGGAATATCTTTAAACGTTTCACTTAATGTTCTAATATATTTTTTCTGATGCATATGAATTTCATTATTGATTTCTTCAAATTCAACTCCTAAAAAGTTTTTAATTTTGCCTAGTACTTTAATTTCAAATTTTGATTTCACTAATTCTATTACCTCTTTTAATCTACTTTTATTTTTAGCAAATATGGCCAAATCATCAACATATACTAGTATTATCACTTCTGATTTATAGGTATAAATACAGTTACAACAGTCAATTTTCTCAAATCCCAATTTAATAAACGTATTATCTAATTCAAAGTACCACTCACGCCCGGCTTGGTGCAAGCCATATAAAGCTTTCTTTAATCTCATCACATAATTTTCCTTTCCCATTTCAACAAAACCCTCTGGTTGATCTACATACCGGGTGTCCCAAAAAGGACTGACTGATTTTAAAATTCAATAACTTGCAAACGGCGACAGATATTAAAAAAATTCTTGCAGGAGGGTTATGCATAAGGTCAAAAGTTTTTTTACAGTGATTTTCAATTTTAGTTCGATTTACAAACAATAGATGGCGCTGTAAGCAATAGTCGCTAAATACAGGCTCGATTTTGGGTCCTTTATCTTGTTCCATGCAGAAAAAGGAGATGGAAATGTATTATCCGGGCCACGAAGTACCAAAAATCGAGCCTGAATTTAGCGACTATTGCTTACAGCGCCATCTATTGTTTGTAAATCGAACTAAAATTGAAAATCACTGTAAAAAAACTTTTGACCTTATGCATAACCCTCCTGCAAGAATTTTTTTAATATCTGTCGCCGTTTGCAAGTTATTGAATTTTAAAATCAGTCAGTCCTTTTTGGGACACCCGGTAGATTACTTCCTTCAATTTAGCATATAAATAAGCACATTTGATATCCAAGTGTTGATGTTCCCAGCCCTTTATTATAACTAACATTACAAAGAAAAACCTTACCAATGAAAAAGATATAACTGGAGAAAAAGTATCAAAATAATCTATACCCTCTACTTGCCTAAATCCCTTTGCCACAAATCTGGCCTTAAAACTTTTTATCTTTCCATTTTCATCCCTTTTAGTGGCATAAACCCATCTACTACCTAACACTTTTACTTTTTCTGGTTTGGGTACTAAATCATACACTTCTCTTTCTTGGAGGGTACTTAATTCATCTTTCATGGCTTCTAACCAGTTATCCCTTTCTGGCAATTTCTGGGACTCCTTGTAGGAAGATGGAATTTTTACTTCCACACAACAAGCTTCTAATTCAGAATCCTCCCCCTCACTATTACCTGGACTTTGGGTTAAATCTACATTTTTATTTTCAGAAGAAGGTTTAAAATCAAATTCATCTAAGTTACAGGTCAATTTCTTTTCTTTACAATACCTTTCCACATCATTTTTACTTCGCAACCTTACTCCAACTTTTGGATAATAATAAACATCTATCCTACCTGCAGATATCCCTGTTTTTCTAGTTACCTCTTCCCTTTTCCAGTCAGCAGTAGATGAGGGGGACAGGTTCTCACTTTCTCCAATACCCTCGGAAAAATTTCCCAAAATTTTAACATTTACCAAATTTTTACTGTCTTTATCCTCAAATTTAAAATAAGGTCTTCCCTCATCAATTCTAACATGTTTGGTTTCATCAACTAATGTAGTCCCGGGATACCATATTCTATAGCCTAAAGTGCTTGAAGCATATCCCACCATAACTCCTTTCCTAGCCCTCCTTTCTAATTTATTTCTGTATCTGCTAGGTATATTGACATAAGCTGTGCTACCAACAGTTTTAAAGTGTCTAACTGAAAAAGGTTTACCTCTCCAAACATTCAGTGGGGCTCTCCCCTTCAACTTACTATGGGGGAATCTATTTTTTAGATAATTTTGCGTATTCACTAATTCTGCCCACAATTCCGGAGGTAAATTTCCTTGTTCTATTTGTGACCTAACCCCTTCCATAATGCTTCTATTGTAGCGTTCAGAAACGCCGTTCATTTCCGGAGAATATGCATTTGTGAATTCACGTTTAATACCTTCTGCTCTCAGGAAATTCTCAAACTCATTAGAGCTAAATTCACCCCCACGATCAGTTCTAATTCTTTTTATCCTTTTCCCCGTTTGCTTTTCAACAAAGACCTTAAAATTTCTAAATTGTCTAAACGCTTGGCTTTTATGGCTCAAAAAATACACAAATGCATACCTCGAAAAATCATCTATTATGGTTAAGAAATACCTAGCACCACCCAGGGATTGAACTGGAGCAGGCCCCCATATGTCTGAATGACAAAGTTCAAGAATTTCTGATGTATTTATATCCCTTTCCTGAAAACTTGCCCGCCTACTTTTTGAATAGTTGCATGATTCACATTCTTTTACCTCGCCTGATAGTTTTTCTAAACCAAAAACATTTCCCGATTTAGCAAATTCTAATAGAGCTTTACAATTTTGGTGCCCATAACGTAAGTGCCAATTAGTTACATTATTTTTAACCATGTGTGCACCAGCTGATTCACTTTTACAATTAGCATAAATAGAATAAAACTTATTTTGCAATGGTACAGTTAAAATTTGATCATTTGTTTCATTACTGATTATAGCTTGATTACTACTAAAATTAACATTTAAGTTTTGAAGACATAGACATCGAACAGAGATTAAATTACGGCACATATCTGGAGCATAATAAACATTCTTAAGAACTAGATTAAATGGAAAAGTACCTGAATTAATCATTAAAACAATGTTACCAGTACCAGCTATTTTGGCAGTACCCTTGGCAGTGACTGCTTGACTCTTAAATTCTCGAAAGTCTTGAAAAACCGTCCTTTCCTTACAAAAGTGATCAGTAGCTGCTGAGTCGAGTACGAACTCCAAGTCCAAGTTCTCACTTATCATCGCTGCGGCAAAGTGGGCTTGACTGTTTCTCTGTCTAGATTGGGAAATACTTTGGGGTCTGGAATTCATTCTACAGTCCTTTCGCAAGTGTCCCGTCCTTCCACATGAGTAACAGCGTCTTTGCTTGTTTCGATGCACTGATAAGAAAACTTGATTCCTTGGAGCCTCGGTAAGTTTACATTTTTGACGATCATTTTCTGCTAGTAGCTGCTTACGCACCTCTTCCACCGTAAACTCCTTGTCGGGCAGGCGATATAGCTGAATAACTAAATTTTCATAGCTTTCAGGTAAATGTTCCAGTATTTGGTAGGTAACTTCATCAGGAGGGACTTCTTTACCAGCAGCTTGCAAATCCTTTGCACTTTCTAGTACCCTGTTGATATATGTATCCATAGACTCCATTGCCTTATACTTAATATTCATGAAATTTCTTCTTAATGTTGCTATCCTGGCACGACTACAAGGCTCAAAAGTATTCTTTAGTAACAACCAGACTTCTGATGGTGATTTCGCATCATATATTATATTTTTGAGATTTTCTTCTACACTGAGGCATAATATAGCTAAGGCCTTGTTCTCCTTCACCACAGTAGCAGCATCCTTTGCCACATCATCTTTTGTAGCAGATTCATTTGGAACTTCACTTTCTACTTTATCAGAAGTAAATTCAGCCAAATTTTGACTAATTAAGTACAAATTTACATTAAATTTCCACGATTTAAAGTTCTCTCTGTTTAGTTTTGGAAATGCAAAAGACGAATAGTTCATTTCACTGACAATAGCCATTTTTACTTTATAGAGCAGAGCGGGACTAACCACGCTCTGCTACCATTCTGTTGGGCCGTGGATCACTATGTTATCAAAATTATATCTATCTTCATTGGTGTAGAAAACCATCAGTAAAAACAGTTTTTAAAAGAAGTAACATATTTTATTTTTCAGAGGTTAGTGTAATTTGAAGTAAAAACTTGTTAGTATAACAACAGGAAAAATGCAACAACCACCATATAACTTTTCCATGGCTTGGCTGGCCTCATGCCTAAGTATTAAAATTCAAATTTGTATTGCTGTACCAGACAGCTTCAAAAACAGCCATGTTCAACTGCACCTGCAACTGCCACTGCACCAGCCACTGCCACCTCCAAGCAAAACAACTGGCTTAAATACTAAAAGAAAAGGAGGTTAAAGCACACAGTTAAAAGTTAATATGCAAATTTAAACTGCAAGTGTGAAGCAGTGAAACCAACTAACTGCAGGTTAACTGACATGGGATGGTTTCCCTGCCACACACCCAGTCAACCATGAAGCCAACCAACCATAGTCACATGTAAACAACAAGGTTGTGATGTGGCAAGTAGGCTAGTGGAAGTACACACTTTGTACAACTGTAAAATAAAGTTCATAGCATCTTCCAAGTAAGTAATTAATATTCAAAAATAGTAAACTGATATCCTTACAGACATTTAAATGAACTTTAAACAAGTAATTGAAACTTTACTGTTTCTTTGAAAAACATTGTCATTGGTTGAGCAGAGAAACTGGGAAAACTAATTGGGAAAATATAGAAATGTATTTTTATTTTAATAAACTTTACAAAACATATTTGAACTTAAGCCAACATCTTTAACGAAATGCGTGTTTTTTTTTTCGCAATCCTTTGGCAAAATGCATGTTTTTTTCGTGATCCTTTGTCGAAATTCGCATTTTCCCGCAATCTTTTAACAAATTGCGAGTTTTTTCGTGATTCTTTCACAAAATTCATGTTTTTTCGCGATTCTTTGATGAGATTCATGTTTTTTTTTTCGTGATTCTTTGATGAAATTTGCGGTTTTTATCTGCGGTCGTTTGACTAAACACTAAATTCGTGTTTATTCCGCGATCCTTTGACAAAATTAACTTTTTTCCACGATCCTTTGACGAAATTAGTTTTTTCCGCGATCCTTTGACGAAATTCTCTTTTTTTGCGATCCTTTGCCGAAATTTATGATTTTTTTTGCTATCCTTTGATGTAATTTGCGTTCCTTTAATGAATTTCAAGTTTTTCTCCCACAATCTGACGAAATTCGCGTTTTTCCACGATTCTTTGACTAAATTTGTGTTTTATTCGCAATCCTTTGTGACGAAATTAGCGATTTTCTCCTCGGACGATTGACAAAATTGATTTTTTCGGCGATCATTTGTCGATATTCGCGATATTTTTCTGTTTAACTGATGACCGATTTTTCACAATTTTCGGAACCTAATGCCTTAAATTTTCGGAAAATTTGTAACAGAATCACCCCTTTAATTCATCAATCGGTCGCGGACACTTGTCAACTGATCTTGAGAAAAAAATAATGAAATTTGTCTATTGGTCGCATCGAAAATTCATAAGTTTCAACGATCTTTCGCGGTAAAAAAACAAACAAAAAAACACAAGATGCGTCAATTAGTCGCGCGAAAATATCGGGAAATTTGAAAGGCATTCGCGGGAGTTAATCGTAATTTCAAAATGCAAAATTTTCAGTAAAATGGTGAAATTTTTTGGACGGGAGTCTCCCGCCCACGATATTATTTTGGGTGAGATTTCAAAATTTTGGGCGCAAATCCCGCCATCCTGCCCTGAAATTCAAGCCCTGTACACTTTTATAAACTATGTACTTGTCATATACATTTACCTTTATCTATAATGAAATTTAACGATGGTTTAAAGCAAAATTTAAATGGATTAAAATTGTTTCAAACTCAAAATGAACGTCCGATTCTGAGCACTGTCAATCTGACTTCAATACTGTTAGTGTCGGAGACCACAAGAGAATAGTACTGTTGCCAGTGATGTAGTCGTAAACAAACAGGGGGTATACGTTCTAAGCAGAGGATATATGCTCAATGCAAAGGATATACACCCTAGTGCAGGGTCGGCGAACCTTTCAACATCCTTGTGCCAATTTTTTCCAAAAAATACCTTATATGATCATGACGTGCCAACAAATTTACCAAATCAGAGTAGCAAAATTAAAATAATGTTTTAAATTATATGGGTAACATTTTGTAATATACTTGAGTATCTAAAAAAAAATACAGTGGAACACGGTTAAGACGCGTTTCAAGGGAGTGGACAAAAGTCGCATATTAAGCGGGATTGCATATTAAACGTGATTTGTTTAATGTTGCAGAAACTGTGCTTATTTACACATCTAATCATCTAAATGAACTTTAGGGCTTTCGGTTAGATGTTTACAGTTGAAAATTTTACCTTTTAGGTATATTTAGATTGAAATTTAATTGTATTCAACTTTAACTCGTTATTATTTTTGTAGAAGTAGGAACGACTAAGAATAACTGTTGAAAATATTAAAAAAAAGGAATTTAAACGGCTTTAATGTAGAGTAATACGTTACAGCCAAAAAAAAAAAAAAAAAAAAAAAAAAATCAAGTTAGGCTAATTTATAAAGAAAAATAAAAAAATTAATTTCAAGATAGATTTTTTTTTTTTTTTTTTTTTTTTTTTTTTTAGCAGAGGTAAAAAATTTAAAATATTAAACTTTTGAAAGCACAACCCAGTTGTTAAAATCATATTTAGTACTTGTGATAATGAGTGCCATTATAATCTATCCTTTTCATTATAAAAGAAAGTTATCCTTATTAATCTTTTTGTAAAAAATATTGTTAGCATAGCAAAAAGAAAAGAAAACATAAAAGAATTAAACAACCTCAGTCGTATTTATTTAATCCTTACGAGTTTCTTTTTTCTTACTCGACTGCCAAGAAAGGTTATGTGTTTCACGCGTATATCTGGGTAGTGGATTTCTTTATACCCTCGAAACATCCGAACGGCTGGATGGATTTTAATGAATGAGGTCTCTATCGATTCGTCTTAACCGTCCAATGGCTATAGGCTAGGTTTTGTTTTTATAAATTCTAAATAGTGGCCATAAAATAAAAAATGGCGGTAGAGACAAAAAATTTTTTTACGCTCCATATTGAGTGGCATAACATTGAATAGGTCTTTCAAAATGAAGACGATGTTTCATTGACTATTTTACAGTCAGAAGCTCCGAATAAATATTACACAACCTCGAAGTTGTGTAGGTAGGATCTTTACTGCAACTCTAACCTTCATAGACATCTATAGGCCTCATCAAAACAGTATTTATAGATAGGAACTAACAATTAAACACAACTTAAAAGTAATCAATACAAGTAAATAAAAAAATAGGTAAGTGATATAAAAAATAGTTTCACATTGATGACAAATAATTAATTAGTTCGCTTTTTACGCAGTCAGGTTTTTTTTTTTAATTTAATTATTTTTATTTACCTTTAATATGCATTATAAAACACATTAGGTATATAACTTGCATTTAAAACCTCACTAACAATAGGTATAATCATCTTTAATCCTAATTTTATGACATATCTGAGTACCCTGAATTCGTCTTTCTCTACAATGAAAACATACACAAAGCGAGAAACCCAGAAAGTTAGGACACATGATCAAAGAATTCCAATGTTTCTAATTTAGCGGGTTTTCTAAAATTCAAATATCTACTGCTATTTCCGATTAGTAATGTTCACCTTAGTTAATCTGTTATTAAATAAAGTAAGTATTACTATTTGAAGTCGCTGTTTTTCATTTTAATATAAAAAATCTGATAAATTGTCAATGCTGGAAAGGAGACAAGAAATTCGCATCTTGATCAATGAATTCGCGTCTTACGCGTGATTTTTTGCCTTAAAGGACCAGAAATCTCTCGCGTATTAAGCGGGATCGTGTATTAACCATTCACGTATTAAACGTGATATTTTTGCATTAGCCTTATAGGCGATGTTCAAGGGATCGGAAAAAATTCGCGTATTAACCGTGAGCGTCTTAACCGAGTTCCACTGTACTATTTCTCTTGTTGCATCTTAGATGCCAAATAATTCAAGTCAGCTTCGTATTTCAGTTTTTCTTTAAGAGAATGTGAGTTGAATTGGAGCCATCTGACAACAGATTTCTACTTAGGCTTTTCATACTTTTCTTTTCCGAAAGAATATGAAAATGACTTCTTTAAAAAAAGTTCTTCTTGGAGTTGTTTTCGAAATTCCAAGTTATTATAATTTCACCTTCGGCAATTTTGCTTAAGATCGTTATTTTCCAACAATCTCTTAATTTTCGGCTAATCACAAAAACATTTCAGCCAATATTATGCTAGAATGGGATTTATAAAATTGCTTTTCACTTCAATAAATCTGTATGATAGAGATAACCAACCTAATTTAGAAAAACTCACCAAGTCTAAGTTAAAAATAGTGCAATTTGTGCATTTTCAAGTATGAAAGACTAGGGTTGTAAAACATGGCAATTAACATTTTTAAAACTTTTTCTGATTGATTTCTTGAGTAAAATTGTTTAACAACTTTTTTTTTAAGTATAGAGATTTTACTCAATATACATTATACTTACTCAATATACATTATATTTACTCAATAATTTTTACATCTGAATTTACAAAACGAAAAGTGCTTGTACAAAAATCCAATAAAATCAAATCTATCAAGCAAAAACTGTTGCACAAAAGTTAGCAGAATTTTCCATTCTTAACAAATCAGCTGTTTTGCAGGATGCAATCATAATAATTTTGTGTTTTACACAGGAGTCCTTAAAATATTTTTAGTTATAACATGAGTCTATGCCGTGCCAAAAATAATGTCCCGCGTGCCATAGGTTCGCTGACCCTGCCCTAGTGTATATATATTATAGCTTTCTTGAGAAACAGAGGGTATATGGCGTTCCTTAAAAGAAATCGAGAGTGTATACCCTCCACTACATCCCTGATTGTTGCCATGGAAACAAGGGCTTACAAACCCATTCGAGATGAGCGTCACGTATCCGTGACACACAAGGTACTCAGGATCCTTGATTATTCCCACCATTATAAATTTTGTCTTATTTAATCAGGGCATTTTCCCAGTTCAATTAAGCCAAAATTTCTGTTTTGAAAAACCGGCGATAAAAAAATAAAAATTTTGTAATACAATCATCGCGAAATGGCTAAAAATTGAAATATACAGTAGAGCTTTCTTAATCGAGCAGTTACTTTTAAAACACACTATAAACTTATCCAGCCTGTGAAACAGTGTAAAAATAAATAACTACAGCAACATGCAAATTGATTATATATTATATGAGCTTACAGAGAAAATAATAAATGGTTTCATCATTTAAGTTTAAATTCATTAAATACTGTGATTTAAATGGTCATGTAAGCAATTTCCAAACACAGTAAAATATGCTTGTATTTGGCAAGGAAGGTATAGCTTACCAAATCGAATGACATGTTCATCTTTTCGCACCAAATATTCAAAAGTACAGTAGAACTTTATAACCTAAAGTATTGCGTTATATAGATCATCTTTCACACATCATTAAATTTACCTTGTAAACATGGCTAAATATATGGAGAATTGCGTTATAAAGATCTTCTACTCTACTTTATTTTTTTACAGATTTTCTACTGGAATTCCGTTGCTGAACTTGACTGATCCTTTACTACATACATTAGTTTCGTTAGTATTTTTTTCAGAATATTCTGAATACACACTTTAAGGTGGCCTTCCTTGTGAGTATATGAGTAAAGGCATTCCTTGTGAGTAATATGAGTTAAGGCAACTCAAAATTACCATTACTGTATGCTTTTGAAATTGACACAGAGAGGGGGATCTGATAAGGAAAAATATGCGATTATTTCAAGGAAAAGAAAACCTTGAAAAAATTATGAGCCAAAAAATATTTTTAATGGTTGAATCATGCTCCTTTTTACCATTTTCCAACATAGTTCAAAAGTGTTTATGACTTTGGTTTATCTGTCCATAGTAAAACCAGGGTTTGCCCAAGTGGGCCCGCCTGAAAAAACCCACCCAGGTTTTTTCGGGCGGGCCCACTTGAAAAAATCCATCGTGGGTTTTTTCAAATTTTCTTATGTTTTCACAACTGTAACATTATTTAATCTAAGGTATGAGAATATGTGAAAACTGGAAATTGGGTTAGTAGTCAGTCAGTGGCTGTTAGACAGGGTTTGACCAAGTAGGCCCAGCCCGAAAAAACAAGCCCAAGTTTTTCAGGCATGCCCACTTGAAAAAAAAAACCATTGTGGGTTTTTTCAAATTTTCTTGTGCTTTCACAACTATATCATTATTTAATCTAAAGTATAAGAATGGAAAGATAAATGCCAATTTAAATATATTTCAAAAGAACCAGATTTAAAGGAATTTATAAGCAGAGATAAAATGACCAAAAAAGAAACAAGCTGTAAAGACGGAAGATTTTCATGCCTGTAATCTAAAATGTTTCCATATGCTTTAAATCTTAATGCATGTAAAAAGATGACTGACAATTGAACCCCATCCTGATTGTTTGCATTGTTACAGCTTTTAAGATTATTAATCCCATTTATTATCCTTCTTCAATGTTCAATGAAAAAGTTATACAGGAGTTTTCAACACAAAAATGGTTCAGATTATGGCAAAAAAGAGTGAAACAGATAAGAACAAATATATTATTACAAATCCCATTTCTTTCAAAAAAAAAAAAAAGTCTTCAACTGATTTCTGATTTGAAGTAAATTTAGCATGTTTAACTTAAGGTAAGAATTATATAAAGAAATCCAGTTGTGGTTCACTTTAATAATATCCTTAGTGCAGCAAACTAGTCCCATGAGATACAGATGTACCTTTTAAATTTATTTGATTTTTTTCTTTTTATATATTTTTTGTTAATTCATAATTAATGCAAAATTATGTCTAGGTTTCACTGATAAATGGAGAATTTAGGTATTATGTATATGAAAATTAGAAGTTTAAAGTGTTTTCTAAAAAAACAAACGCAATAAAGCCCGAAAAAACCCGGGTTTTATCAGAAAATCCTGGGTTTTAGACTAGAGGGCCCAGTGGGCTGGGTTTTTTCAAATAAAACCCGGGTTTTATTCTTACCCTGGTCTCAAAATACTCAGATTATTCTGTAATTTTAATATGTTATTATCATAACATATCTGCCAACATGTTAATTTTGAAAACCTTACAATTTTTATGATGTATTATTACATGCTTGAAAATGCAAACACAACATATGCATATGTAATGAAAAAAGTAATAACATTTCATCATTTTCTATACTAAATTCATATATAGTCTTTTTTTTTTTTTCTTTTGCCAAAATAAAAAAATGAGATTGCACAAGAGAATTTTTTTGCAGATTCACACTTTGGGAACAAGTTTTCGAAAAGCTGCCCAGCATGATCTGCAATAGATAGGCGCTGGGGCAGATGGCATTCTAAGATGGACTTTACAAATAAACTCTATCTGCATTTGTGACTGTATTCCCAGGATCTTAGGAATTTATAAGAAATAGCCAAGTTTCAAAGTTAAATTTTGTTTTTTTTAGCAAATCTGAATGATTTTTTGATCTAACATGGCCCTTTATTATATCACTTCTAATTCCATGAGCAATTTTAAAATCTGCATAATACACGGCACAGTGAGCATAAAGTTCTCTTTGATCAGATTCTGTTCTACTAACGAAAATTCTCTTGCATATGCTTCTTTCTATAAAAGCTTGATTATATTGCTTTGGTTTAGATTTTCCATTTTGTTTCAATAATGGAAAATGTTAACAGAAAAATAAGTCATACAGAATGATTGAAGTACACAAATTGAAATATCAAAAGAGTTCACCATACATGTGTGCATTTAAGCTAACTACCAATTAGATATATTCCGTTCTCTTCAATTCAGAAGGTGACCTACAACTACTGGTTGCCATTGAACATTGAAATGCAAGAAAAAAAAGGGTACTTTTCGGTTAGCCAGGCGCCAGTGTTATATATACACATATATAGATAAACATATGTACATATATATATGTATAGATAACACTGGCACCCGGTTAACTGAAAAGTACCAAAACAAATTTACAAATCGAATTTATATTTTAAAAAGTTAGTTCAATTTAAAAAATTCTGATTTATATTTAAATTTTTTTGGTACTTTTCGGTTAGCCAGGCACCAGTGTTATATATACATATATATGTATATATGCACATGTATATACATACATATACACAGGGGTGCAGAATATGTCCGATCCGGCGATCTAGGATCGGGGGAAATTTTAACCACCTGGGGAAATTTTGCAGAAACATATACAATTGATTTCAATTTTAACAACAAATTCCATAATTCCCTGAGATACAAAAATTTCAATACAAATAAAAAGATCCGTAGGATGACCTTCACAAAATCAATCTTAGAATAATATGTACCGTTTATCAGGGGTGGTTCTGTTCCGAATTTTCCAAAAAATTAAGGCACTCAGTGCCGAAAAAAAAAAAATCGTTCATCAATCTGAAAATTCGGACATAAAAATAGCGCGAATTTTGCCCAAGAATTACGAAAAAACACGAATTTCGTCACAAGATCGCAAAATAACCACAAATTTTGTCAAAAGATCGCGAAATGAACGCAAATTTTATCAAAAGATCACGAAATGAAAGCAAATTTTATCAAAAGATCGCGAAAAAACAGCAAATTTCGTCAAATGATTGCAAAACAACCGCGAATTTCGTCTAAAGGGGTGAAAAACCACGATTTTTGTCAAAATATTGCAAAATAACAGCGAATTTCGTCAAAGGAACGCGAAAAGAACTCTCGAATTTTGTCAAATGATCGCGTATGTCATCAAATGGAAAGCGAAATAACCGCAAAACTCGTCAAAAGGAAGGCGAAATAAACGCACATTTAGTCAAAAGATCGCGAAAAAACCACAAATTTTGACAAAAAATCACGAAACAACTGCAATTTCGTCAAAAGATCGCAAAACAACCGTGAATTTTGTCAAAAGAGGGCGAAATAAGCACGAATTTCGTCCAAAGATCTCTACAAAACGCAAATTTTGTCAAAAGATCACGAAAAACGCAAATTTCATCAAAGGGCCGCGTAAAAAAAAAAACATAGTTAGTGCTTCGAATGGAATCTCCCCACCTCCCCTTCCCCCACTCTGCTGTAATATTTCAGAAAATTTGCTGTGAACTTCAAAATTTTTTTAAAACTCAGAATCCCCCTGCTATATATTCTCGCGCATAAGTTGACAAATATCAGAAAAATAAATTTTCTATACCTACAATAACACAGCATTTACCTATAACAGACTGAAAAATTTTAAGGAAATTTTCATGTGGATTGGGGGAAATGTTGGGAGTAGAAACATTTTCTGCACCCCTGCATATACATATGTATATATACATGCATATATACCGGGTGTCCCAAAAAGGACTGACTGATTTTAAAATTCAATAACTTGCAAACGGTGACAGATATTAAAAAAATTCTTGCAGGAGGGTTATGCATAAGGTCAAAAGTTTTTTTACAGTGATTTTCAATTTTAGTTCGATTTACAAACAATAGATGGCGCTGTAAGCAATAGTCGCTAAATTCAGGCTCGATTTTTGGTACTTCGTGGCCCGGATAATACATTTCCATCTCCTTTTTCTGCATGGAACAAGATAAAGGACCAGAAATCGAGCCTGTATTTAGCGACTATTGCTTACAGCGCCATCTATTGTTTGTAAATTGAACTAAAATTGAAAATCACTGTAATAAAACTTTTGACCTTATGCATAACCCTCCTGCAAGAATTTTTTAAATATCTGTCACCGTTTGCAAGTTATTGAATTTTAAAATCAGTCAGTCCTTTTTGGGACACCCGGTACATATATATGTATATATAGCACTAGCACCCGGCTAACCAAAAAGTACCTTTTTTCTTTAAACATGATTTTTTCCTACCCTGTCTGCAAGTGCTTTCGAGTTTCTAAAACATGCATGGATATTTCCTGACATTAAATATTGAGTGAGAAGTTTTAGATAATAAGAAAACACCTTCATCTTTAATAAAAAGAGTGCAATAAAAACACTGCATTTCTATTTAACAGATTTGAATTCATCTGCTAATACAAGAATAATTAAGGTTGTGCAAGTTTTATTATCCTCAAAATAAAAATATTCAGGTGCTGGCAAGTGTACTAAAGTAAGCATGCAATTTTTTTTTCCACACATTAAATATCAAGTAAGAAGTTTTTGATAAATATTAAAACACCTTCATTAAATAAAAGAAAAAAAAATCATTCAATTGTAGCTTAAATAAAGTAAAAGTAATAAAACTTATTAATTACATTTTGATTAAAATAATCTGAAATCGCCTGCTATACAAATATGGTAAATATATGTTTAAAAGTTTTATTGCACTCAAAATATTAATCAGGGATCGATCCAGGCAAAATTTGGGGTCAATTTAGGGCTGCTTCACAAAAATCCATTTAATGAAGCAGGCCCCTTTGCAAAATTCCTCTTAAATAAAACAGGCCCCTTCACAAAATTCCTTTTAATGAATAGGTCCCATAGTCCCATCACAAAATTATGTTGCATAAAAACATAGTACTCTCCATTAATTATTTTTATAAATATTGTTAGATTTTAAAATGTGTAGATAAATTGCAAAGAAAACCAGTTCACCAGAAAGGAAAACTTTAGCAGAAGGTCTTAAAGAAGATATTAACAAATTCTTGGTTCAAATTTCAGTATAACTGAATTTCATATTTCGTTACAAAATGTTACTTTTCACAAAAATAAAGTAAATTTCACAAAAATATAATAAATTTCACTTCTGCTTTTCACAAAATGGGCCCCAAGAAAAAAACCCTGATTAGGGTAGATGTACCAGTTTTGGCCACCTTTAGAGAAAATTTGAAATAGGAATTTTTCAGTTCTTAACCGATTGAAGCATATTAAATCATAATAACATCATTCTTTAGTAAATTTAATTGTCTTTCTGTTAACTGTAATGACTTTCTACAGAATATTTTAGATTGCGAGTAATAAATCATCAAGAAATTTATTTTAATTTGTACCAGTTTTGGCCATCTCCAGCGTTCAAAATCCTTGGTGGTCCGGTGGTCCAAGACCACTAAAAATTCAATCGGACCACTAATTTAAAAAATTTAGTGGTCCGCAGGACCAGTAACTTTTTTCCCTCTCTGACAGGTAAATTTAAATTTTCCCGTCCCTGAGAAAATCGCAACCAAACACAAACCACAGAATTTTATTTTAAAAAAATTAATAAGTAAAAAAGTGCATTAAAACTTAGTCAGTTGAAATAAATAATCAGAAATAAAATATATAATTAATAATTTTATTGTTTTTGTTTATGTACTGTTTATTTAATTTTTAGCAAATTATAATTTTACATTTTATGATGCCGAAAATTTTTGGTAACTGAAAGGAAGTTTGGTTTATATTCTAGGAGGAGGATGGGGAGTTTCACTCAAAGGGTTAAAGGTACACTGTAAAAAAAAATCTGTGAAGTTACTAAAGTTTTTCTAGGAAACTGGGATTCCTAGAACTTTTCATGTAACGGCAACAACAAAATTTCATGTAACAGACACACTTTTGAGCCGAAAATCAAAAAATCTGTAAGGTTACTAAGAATTTTTTTGGAAACTAGGATTCCGAGAACTTTTCATGTAACTGCAGCCAGGGTTACAAATAAAAGTTTAGTAAGATTACTGAAATTTTAGCAGATTCATTTGTAAAGTTACAGATTTTTGTAGCTTTACAAAAACTAGTTTTGTAGATTTGCAGCTTTTTTCGTACAGTTACAGTTGAAAGTTTAGTAAGCATGTAGCTTTACATCTGTAGACCTACAGATTTTTTTTTACAGTGTACTTAATAAAATTTTATGTTGCGGGCCAGTGACGATATGTGCGGACCAGTAAACTCTGATGTTTACTGGTCCTTGGGACCAGTGACATTTTTTTATCAATTCTACCGCTGATCTCTATGCACCAGTTTTGGCCACTCCAATATCATGTAGTTTAACAAACATTTTAATTGATAATAAGTAAAAATAAAGCATTTTTATGCAACATCTATTTTACCACACATATATTTGTTTGCTGTATTAAGAGAATTTTGCAAATTTCTTTATGAATTGATAAAAACATCAAGTAAAATATACTTACATTGGTTTGAACTGAAAATTTCAATTAAAAAACAAAAAATATATTTAAATTTGATTCATAAAAGGGACAACAGTGCCTATAGTACATAAAGATTAACTATTTAATCAGTTTTATAATTATTCACATATTATGGCTTGTTCAGAACACTTGAATCTTCATCAAAGAGATATTTCTTGAAAGCATTTTCTGATTTTGGTTTGATTTTCATCAAAAAGTTATACTTCTTGAAATCATCTTTTGATTTATATTAGCTTGTGCCTTATTTATGTACCCTGCCTCTTTGCAAGTTATTTTAGGATGTGATTTCAGAAGCGAATCATACCATTTCATGCCTGGTCTTCCATCTTGAGATGGAGTTTCTATCTTGCTGGCTACAATTTTCTGGACAGAATCTTAAAAATTGTTCCATTTTTATAGGAAATAGTATTCTGACAATATCTAAAATCCACTTTTCTAATCGATTTTTAACTTCAATTCCTAGTACGTTGATCTACTATTTGAGATTCAACATTATTAGAGAAAAGTGGTGTCCATCCTGCAAACTTGTGATGTAAGGCAAGAACGGGTTACTCCAAAACTTTGCTAGCTTGTGGTGCTGGTGTTACATTTTGAATGGCCTTAATTTTACTTCTTATCTTAGAGCAGTGTTCCCTCTAGGCCATTTTTTAAGAGCACAGAATCTCTTTTAAACTTGGTAAAATGAATCCTGTTCTTTTTAAATAATGTGAAATACATTCTTACTTGTATTTAGATATCTCTAGTAAAGATTTTCACAATATTTAGTATTTCTAAATCCGTGTGCCTGAAATATTGCAAAAATTATGGAACTTCTTCATTTCTTTAGGAAAAACACTAAATTAAATCATGCTATAATTTTATTGAACTTTTTAATTTATTTATCATATCTAAACATTACATATCACTTCCCCTTTTGTTTTATCAATACTAAACACAATACTATATTTTCTTTAGCAATGTCATTCTTTAGTGACTAGCACAATGTCCTTCTTTCTAAAGTGAATTATCTATTGGACAGAGAATAACAAAATCTCTTTTATAGAACTGACATTAGCCTTGCTTTTATTATTATTATTGAAGCCATTACTATATAAAACAAAACTAAATTGATTTTGATTTATGCTATGTTCTTAAATTTATTAAACAGCTAAAATTCCCTCTATAATGATTAATGAATCATGTGGCCAAAAGTGGAACATATGTTGTACCCTTTTTGGCCACCCCCATGGTTATAACTGGTACATATAGCAAATTTAATGCACCAGTTTTGGCCACCCCCCATTAAACTGTTAAAATAATTAATTTAAATGTAAAATTGCAGTAGAAAGAAAGCTTACCTCATAAAACCTAATAGAAATTTGTTTCAGAACAAACAGAACCCGATAAGTGCCTAATGTTGAAAGATTTTGAAAACTTGTCAGCTAAGCAAAAATCTTAATACATGTAAGCACTCACTACAGTTTCACACATTTATTTTTTTTTTGCAAGTCACATTTTATCAAAAAATAAACAAATGATATTGTAAATGATAAAAGAGAGTTTGCTTAAAGTGTAAAAATGCATATTATTTGTTAGCATCAATTCACAGGCTAAATATTGGACAAATTGATCCAATGTGGCCAAAACTGGTGCATCTACCCTAATATAATCTGCAAGACTGCAAGTATCTGAAGCAAACATGAATATTTTGTGACATTAAACATTGAGTAAGAAGTTTTTAATAATAATAAAATACCCTCATTAAAGATAAACAATCATTACTAAGCTATTAAGAGAGTAATAAAAAATATTAAGTTTTGATTAAAATAATTTCTGCTCTGCTACACAAATGTACTAAATATAAGATGACTGTGTTTTGTTTTCCTCAAATATGGGAAGAAAAAAAATGTAAATGATTATAAGTGTCTGAATGCATATTTTCTAATATTACATAATGTCGATTATTATAAAGAAGTTTTTGATAACAATAAAACAGCTTCATTAAAAAGAAATAATTAAATTTACTTTCTTTTAGCAGTAATTTCTAGTGAAAGGTTAAATTTAAAAGAAAAAAAATGAGTTTTAATTATCATCGAAAAACTTATATTAGTACGACTGATTTAACAAATGATAAGATAAAACTTACAGTTATTTGATGATGATGAGCATCACATTTCAAAATACTTGTAACTTTATTACTCTTACGACCAAGAGATTTCGGATCACGATATTTTTCAAAAGACGGCCGA
The DNA here is from genome assembly GCA_963932465.1 of Maratus speciosus. Lineage (NCBI taxonomy): Eukaryota > Metazoa > Arthropoda > Arachnida > Araneae > Salticidae > Maratus > Maratus speciosus. The sequence continues at coordinate 472,644,298 of OZ010797.1, forward strand.
TTAGAAATATTTTCATTGTCCTGGGACTGCATAATAAAACTTTTATTTATGCGCTGTCAAATTAAAGTTCAACTAGCTTAAAACAGCTGATCAATTCATATATATTTATGCTTACGCAATGCTAATAGTAAAATATTATTAACTTAATTTTTATACGGCTACATATTTTTCAACATTTAAAATTTTGCTTTTAAAACATAAAAAACAGCCAATTTCTAGACAATAGAAAAACTAAAAAAAAATTACATGTAAACATATCACGTACGGTTGAGTTGTCTACTGCTTCTTCTCAAACAAAATATTTCAGCATGAGTAATATTTATTTACTGTTTTCAATTGTTGATTCTAACTTATCCCTATTGTTGTTTTAAAATTAGCTTCCTAAAACCATTTGGATTAAATTTACCCAAATGAAACATATTTAATAGTTTTTAAAAACTGGGATATATTTTTATTTACTTGTTTCCATTCCGAGCTTCGAATAACAATAATAATCAAGTTTTAGTGCTGCCATCTAGAGAAGAAAGAATAAAGTAAACGTCTCAAATTTATGTATTATGAAATCGAACGAAGTTATATTATTTAATAATTAATGCTAAGCAGCTTTTCCCTATAAATCAAATAATAAAAAGGTATTGTTGAAACATAAAGAAACATTATTTTTATTAATTTAAATTACAGTTTGGTAAATATATTCGTAGTATTCAAATGGGTTAAGGTTATGTACATTTTTCTAAACAGATTTTTTGAAAGATTATAAAATATGATTTATTCTGAAGAATCGTTAGGGATAGGGGATGTTAAAATTTCATTACTAAACAAGAAAAACATTTGAAATTAACGAATCATATAACAGATTTTTATTTTTATTTATTTATTTATTTTATTTTATTTATTTTGCTGAAATCGAACAATTTTTAATTAAATTGCTGATCTATATTAACCCTCTCGCTGCATATTTTTTTTTTTTTAAATTAAAATAAGTTAAAAAAATTGCGCATCGATTTTATTACATATTTAAAATCTACATATATTTTAGAGTTAAAACATGAAAAAGAATTTTGTAAAATATTTTTTTTTCTTTTTAATAGAATTAAATCATAATAAAAAAAAATTCAGAAAACTGAAGTTGAAGAATAATCATATAAAAGTGAAATTCAAAAAAATAATCTTGGTTAAGGGAAGACAAGGCCGGATGCAATCCTATGGGAAATATGCGAGCTTTAAGATCCGTTTCCTAGGAAACTACCCGACCAATTTTAATTAAATTTGGAATCCATATTCCCTGGATTATGCTCAACACTTATGGCAGACAGTTTTTTTCTGCGCCAAATTTTTTTATTTTAGAGCAATGGCAATTTTTCAGAAATTTTCCATTATTCAGAATTTTTTTTTTTTTTTTTCTGCAGCTAATTATTGTTTTTTAACTGTTTCACATATGATCTTATAGTATAAATATATTCTACCACCAAAATTTTTTTTTATCGAAATGGCTCGAGTACTTTAGGAGATAATGAGGTTTATAGCTAAAAAGTACAATTTTTGGGAGAGCTAAAAAACTCAGACACTTCTAACTTGTGTGAAGTTATTGCACAGTTTTATCAAACACATGGATTAAATTATATATAAACACTTGCATAAAATTTAGTTACATGTAATAAATGAGTATAAAGTGTCATAATAAAATTAATATGAGTGAGTGTGTCGTCCCAGTCGTGTCTTCCCTTAAAGGTATTGGCCCCACAGTGACCGAGAGGTTCTGCTCTCGAAGCTGGTAGACGGGAGGTGCTGGGTTCGATCCCAATCGCGCCCGTCGGCTAGTCGTTCGGAGTTTTTGTGGTTTTCTTCGAACCTTGGTTCTCCAAGCGCTAATACGGGTTAGGTTCCCTTAGAAAGACCTCCACGGAAGGCACTCCCCACCCCTTAGGGCCTATATCCCACGTGCTGATAATTGGCCGACATCAATACAACCAACCAACCAACCAACCCTTAAAGGTATCCCCTGCGGAAACCGTTGGTTGCGCAAATTTTGCTACTATTTTGTGGATATATAAAGCATTCTTATTTGGATGTTGGATTGGCGATTCTGGGATCTGAACCAGCGTTCACTAATAACTCGCTTTACTATACTGTTCAAGTGAGATGAAATTGCTACACTTACAAATTTGTGCAAGCTATTTGTGCAGCCATTTGTGCAAGCGATTGCTCAAAGCATTTGAAAAAACAGTGAAACTTCCCTGTGCAACCACCTCCATTAAGCGACCACCTCCCTGAACGACCTGTTCGATCAATTTCATAGAACGAAATTTATTCCCATAGGCTCAATACTAATTTACCTCCATTCAGAGACCATCCAGTTGAACTCCCTCCATGAGCGACCCATTTCTTTGAAGAAAATGAAACAAATTTCGTTTTTTCCTGGTAGCTTGTAGAAGGTTTTATGAGAAAAATAATTCCGGAGAGAGCATTATTCATCAAACTTCTAAACTAAGTTTACATTTATATATATATATATTATTCCGGTAACATTTAAGTGTTTAAACCCCTTTGCGCCGTTTTAGGCAAAGAATTTAACTCTGGTGACAAATTAAGAATGACGGCCAATAAAATCCCCTGACTTATTCTGTCTTGTATAAAAAAAATATTATACAAGATATGACTTGGCAGACCGATTGCGTTAAAATATGCGATTCGAGATTTAACTAATCTTAGACTTTCAGCCGTGAACTCGATGAGGTGATTGTCTGTGCTCCCGGCTTCCGATCTATTTGCAACGCTTGCAAACACCAAACAAATCCTAATCCTATCCTAATATTATAAATGCGAAAGAGTGTGATTGTTTGAATGAAGACAATGTCAAAACGAATGCATTTGTATCTTTACATATAGATGAATTATAACCCGGAAATGAACATAGGCTGTGCTTTATTTATTTTATTCAAATATTTTTCTTAATAATTCAAAATTTCATTATTTTCCATACATAATTAATTGAAAATCTAATATATAAAAATGAAAATTTCCCTGTCTGTCTGTAAATCTATACAAATCTACAGTTTGGAAATCAGAATTATGAAAATTTACGTATATGTGTATTAACCCTTAAATGCCTGCTTTTTCAAAAATCATTGTAATAATGTTTTTCGGCTTTCATTTTTTAAATAAATCATGGGGAAAATACTTAAAAGATCATATTTTGTTTTAAGTATGATTTACAGCTAAAAAACAGTTTATTACTAATCGGCAATACTGGTCGTTAATTGAAAAAATAATTTTCCTTGATAAAATTCTATAATATTAAACACATAAGAATTTTAGAAACTATAATAAGAAATAAATTTTACTTGCTCACTGCAGAACAAAATAGGGTATTTCGCAAGCTTCCAAACAAAATAAAAAGAATAAGTAGCAACAATTGAAAAAATAAATCTATCTTTATTTTTAAACAGCACAAGTGTTGCCATCTACATGTTGAAAATCGATTTAATAATATTTTCAGAATGTATTTTATTGGCAACATGAGGCATTATAGCTTCAATATTATTCTAATAGTATTTTAGAGCAGCGTTTCTTAAACTGTGGTCCGCGGACCCCTAGGGGTCCGCAAGCTTACAGACGGGGGTCCTCAAGCCCAGTATTGAATTCAGACCTTTTTCCTTTTGGCAGGAGCTCCACCAGTGCCCGAGAGGTTCTGCTCTCGAAGCTGGTAGACGGGAAGTGCTGGGTTCGAACCCAATCGCGCCAGTCGGCCTAATCGTTCGGAGTTTTCGTGGTTTTCTTCGAACCTTGGATTTCCAAGCGTTAATGCGGTTAGGTTCCCTTAGAAAGTCCATCACGAATGGCACTCACCCCCCCCCCCCATAGGACCTATATCCCTCGTGCTGATAATTGGCCGTCATAAACACAACCAACCAACCTTTCGGCAGGAATTTCTGTAGCTGTAGTTGTGGATAAATGCAGGATTAGAACTTCTAATCTAGGACTATTATTGAATTCGGCTTAGATGTATTATAATCCACCATCTTGGATTTTTTCTTGCATGAAAACTCCTTTTTCGCCAAGTAGTAAATGTCGCCAATGGTTCAATATTGTTGATAGATTAATATAATATTGAAAAAACTGGAATATAATAATAGCCTTCCTAATTTTTGGTTGTGCGTGAGAAATACTTAATGCAGAACTAGCAGCATTACTATCCAGCATTCCCTTCCCTTCTGTACGACATATTTGTGTGAAAAGACTTTCAGTAGCCTTGTGCACATGAAAAACAAATATAGAATTCAACTGAACGTCAAAACAGACTTGCGAATACATGTTTCGAAAATTGAACCAGACATTTCATATCTCACAGGAAAAAAACAGCAGCATACTTCTCATGGGAAATAGTAGTGTATATTTTAGCTGTCTTAAAATATGTGCCATTTTTCTTTCTGCAACTGTTTTTTTCAACCACTAAACACGGAATATTTATAATGAAAAATAAACAAGCTCTATACCATAAAAATAATTTTTATTTTTGTTTTACATTAACAAAAATATTGTTTGGGGGTTCCCGAAATGCATATCATATTAAAGGGGGTCCGCGAGATCCCAAAGTCTAAGAAACGTTGCTTTAGAGCCTAAATTGGGTATGTTGCCGAAAAGCAACACCTGGCATTTAAGTGTTAAAACATCGCCGAGGCAACTAAAGTAATCCGGAATCGAGATAGTTTATAATTAGTTTTTAATTAATAAAAAACACCAATTTTACAGCAATTTCCTATCAAATTTGAACATTTTTCGTTATAGCAAATGCCAACAATTAATCCACAATAAAATTCTTACCCGAACAATTACTTTTCTATTGCAAGATTTCAAAGAGAAAAATGAAAATAAAATAAAAAGTTTGACGAATTGTAAAAAAAAAAAAAAAAAAAAAAAAAAAAAAAAAAGTGAATATTACGTAATAACTTTCCTGTTGCAAGATTTCCACGTGAATAATGAAAATGAAGTAAATAGCTTGACGAATTTTAAAAAAGTGAATATTACGTCATATTGGAAATGTAATGGACGTCAGCAGGTGAATATATAACGTCATATGAGTTTGAAAGAACGTATTAAAACATGATAAAAACCCGATTACGGCAATATTGACATATTTTAACATTTTGAGGATCTCTGAATTTGTTTTCGTCATTTTAAAATCTATTTCATATATATACGTGTGTGTATGCTTGTGTATTAGAATTTCCACAAAGATTTAGGTCCTTAAAGTTCATTCTTAGTGAGGAACTGAAATAAACATTTCAAATTTTTGTAAAAAAAAAAAAATCCTAGAATTTATTTACTTGTCATTTTTTTTTAATCATGAAAAAATTATTTAAATAACAAAAATACTCGGAAACAACTTTTCATCAAAAGGTTTCAATCCAGATTCATCAAAATCTCGGTTTCAATCCAGGTCACAGATTATATTTACTAAATAAGTAGGTAATCTGTCGTCCGGATTAAATGAAACAGAAGAGTGAAAATTACGTAAATTAACACACAATCAACGATTTTTCAAAACAAACATTCTTAAAATTCCGGGCAACGCCGGGTACTTTAGCTTAGTTTCCCTATGAAATTTAACCATATTTTTTTATTGTTGCCAAAAAATTAAAACCCGGAATAATAATTTCTGCTCAATACTTAATTGTCAACCGGAAGTTTTTCATGTGAAAAAGGAAAGAAAAACAAAAACAAAAACAAAAAAAATAAATAAATAAATAAAAATGAATGTGGCGTCATATTGGAAATAAAATGGAAATTTTCAAGTATTTCTAATATTACAAGCTCCATGAATTTTGAGTAAGTACGGAAAAGAGGCGAATATGATGTCATATATGGAAAATAAAACGGATATGCTTTGATGTTGAAATAAAATGGGATTGAGTCGCGACCAATGACATTTAAGGCCTTTTCATGACGTTTAAAATATCATACGGAGTGGATCATCTTTACACGATGATTGATACAAAGGGCACGCCCATCGTTTTGTGCCAATCGCCGTGTAAAGATGATCCACTTCGTGTGATGTTTTAAAATTCATGAACTGGCCTTGTACTTGTATGTGGTCGGTCGCGATTGAGTTATGGTATCAATTCTTATTATTTTGTAGCCATCTCATATCTCACATGATGATCAGTATAAAGCGAGTTACTAGCTTAGAGTAACTGGCTTGGCCCTTTGCTCGACGATAAGGTTCTCGCCTCCTGATCTTGAGATCCCTGGTTCAAATCCCATCGGCGCCAATCGCCGCTCTCCTCATTGGTGACCCGGGCAAACACGCAAACAACAACTTTCTACAACAATCATCTCTTCTCATAACCAACAGATGACAGCACCAAATAAATCATTTCCGGCAAGCAAAGCCTGTGAAACGCTCACAGCACATAAGCCTGTCATACTGCGCACGACACATACGTACGACAGAGTCACTCACGAGTGCATATCGTCAGACGTCAACGAGATGTCTTTCTTACTGGGGATGGAGTGTGTAGCCATCTCATTTCACATGATCAGTATAAAGCGAGTAACTGGCTTGTCCTTTTACTCGACGCTAAATTTTTTGTCTGTCCTCCTTAAATTAACTGTCCTTTTTCGCCTCCTGATCATGAGATCCCTGGTTCGTATTCCAGCGGCGCCAATTTACACATTCTCTAAAATTTAAAGAAAATTATAATAAATACTTGACGGATTATCGCCTGCGCACGGTTAACATAAATATTTATTTTTTTTCACTTCATTTGCCACGCTTGACGTACAATTTCCGACTTTTTATTGTATAATTTTATGAACTTAGACAACAAAAGAAATAAGAAGAAGTACTAGATATAATGTAATTATGTCGCTGCAGGTGGCAGCATATTTTTAAATAAGCAAATAAATTAACTAAATGCCTTGTTCAACAATAATTAACACGTTAATTGCAGTTTCCTTTATATAAAATCGCAAACAGAAAAATAAATAAATGTCTTGAGAGTGTTTTTTTTTTTTTTTTTATCAATCTTTAATAAAGAATTTATTATATGAATACAGATTTATTTTCTGGAAACAGCTTTCAAAGTTCATTTCATTCGTGCGGAAAATTTCATGATTTTGCAACGTGAATAATCTATTTCTAAATTATATATTTTAATAACTAAAAACTAATTGATGTTCTGCTTTTTATTGTTTCTGTTCATTGAAATGTAAATTGCATTTCAGAGAAAGTTTTGAGTGCCATATTTGAAATAAAGAATTGACATTCCAAATGCGATGCATTTAGATATTTTAATCAGTTTTCAAGAAGAAAGAAAGTAAGCAATTCATTGTTTCGGAATTTTTAATGAAATTTTTAATGAGTTATGAATAATATTTAATAAAATTAATTAATAATCAATTGAATAAAATGTAATATATTTAATAAAATAGTGTAGCTAAGGGATGTATATAAATTTCAATATATTTAAAATAGTGTAGCATCATTAAAATACACTGCAATCGATTTTGCCCCATAGATCACTATGTAAGGGAATAAATATTTGTCTAAAAGAACTATAAATGATACAAACTTAATTTTCCTTACCAACATGCCACGATAAACCATAATAATATATAATCAATCACATGACAATCCGAGTACATTTACGCGAGTTAGAGCACGGACAGACAACCAGACAGACGGCAAACGGCACCAGACAAAAACCGAATTCATAAACACTTTTCAACTACGTTGGACAATTTTAAAAAACAGGGTTCTCACTGGTCTGTGAATTTGCGTACCAGTATTTTTTAATAGAAATCATAAATTATTTAATGTCAAAATTGACTAGACGGTCTCAGGAGGATGTAATAAGTTTTAATTTAAATGATCAGAGTGTTAGAAGTAAAAATTTTAGGTAAAAGGAAAAGTTCCTTTTTAGGTGTGTTCGTTTATATAAATACATAGCACCTATAGTCATCGTTTGGTCCGTCTGTCCGCATATAACAGCGCAAAAACTACGCAACCGAATGGTTTGAAATTTAAGTTATATAATCGTTTCAGAATTTTGTCAAGCCATTTCAAATATTATGAAAGTCGGATTTATAGTTCAATTACAGGGACAATCAAAAGTATTCTGTTACATTACGGCCAATGGAAAAAAAATTTCAAGTGTATTTTAATGATGTTACACCTTTTTGAACATAATGAAATTGATATGCATTTATGAAGTGCACTAAAATATACATTATGTAGAATATGCGGTGCAAATAATATTTATTATTCATTTACAGGGCCACACAAAAGAATTCAGTTGCATAATGGTATAGGGGGAACCATTGTTTGCGGCTTATTTTAATTATGTTAAACTATTTCACACTGTGATATTCTTCTTGTTGTTAGTGGCAACACTGTATTATGTTTGACGGATTGTCTTTATGGCAATGGAAATTCAGAAACTTCTCCGAGAGGGTGTCATTGAACCAAGCAATTCACCGTGGCGGGCTCAAGCATTCGTGATTAGAGGAGAAAATCATAAGCCTAGAATGGTGGTGGACTACTCGCAGACCATTAACAAGTACACTTTGCTTGATGCCTATCCTCTGCCTAAGATTGAAGAGATAATTTTGAAAATTTCGAAAAATAAAGTATTTAGCAAAATTGATCTGCAAAGTGCCTACCATCAAATCCCTATTCTGGATAGTGAAAGGCATTATACAGCTTTTGAATCTTGTGGGAAATTATACCAGTTTTTGCGCGTTCATTTTGGTGTTACCAATGGAGTAGCCTGTTTTCAAAGAGTCATTGATAACATTATTGAGGATGAAGGCCTTGATCTTACGTATCCATTTATTGATGTTTGTGGCAAAGATCAGAAGGAACATGATGACAACCTAAAAAAATTCTTGGCTGTGGCAAAGAAATTTAATTTGACCTTAAATGAAGAAAAGTGTACCTATTCAACAAATTCTGTCCGGTTACTGGGCTATATCGTTCGTGATGGTACAATTAAACCAGATCCTGAAAGACTAAAACCGTTACTGGATATGCCTGTTCCTAGAGACTCTTCTGCTTTACAACGTGCTTTGGGTATGTTTGCCCATTATTGTCGGTGGATTCCAGGCTTTTCAGAGAAGATACGTCCCTTATTAGGAAAGAAACAGTTCCCTCTCTCTACAGAAGCAGTATCAACCTTTAATTTGCTGAAAGATGATGTGGTGAATGCTACCTTGGCAACAATTGAAGATGACATACCTTTTAGAGCCGAAACGGATTCATCAGACTTTGCAATTGGTGCTACCTTGAGCCAAGCTGGCCGTCCCGTGGCTTTTTTCTCAAGAACATTAAGTGCATCTGAACTGAGACATTCTTCACCAGAAAAAGTGACGTATGCCATTGTAGAATCCCTTCGACATTGGAGACATTTCTTGATGGGAAAGCATTTTGAGGTGTTCACTGATCAACAAGCAGTCTCATTTGTATTCGATCAGCGACACAGCAGCAAAATTAAAAATGAAAAATTAATCCGTTGGAGACTTGAACTAGCCAGTTTTAAGTTTGACATTATTTATCGTCCTGGGAAACAAAATGTAATTGTTGACACTTTATCTCGTATAACAGGTGCGGTAACTTCCAGAGTTGGCTTGAAGGACCTGCACAACTCTCTTTGTCATCCTGGGGTGACACGAATGCACCACTGGATTCGTTGCAAGAACCTTCCCTTTTCCTTAGAAGAGGTAAGAAAAGTCACAAATTCTTGTCTAGTATGCAATGAGTTGAAGCCCAGATTTTTAAAAAAATGTAGGGACACTTGTGAAAGCTACTTTCCCATTTGAAAGGTTGAACCTTGACTTTAAAGGGCCTCTCCCTAGTGTCTCAAGAAATCGTTATATTTTAACAGTAGTGGATGAGTTCTCCAGATTTCCATTTGCCATTCCTTGTAGTGATATTTCTGCATCAACTGTAATATTACATCTGAAGAACATTTTTTCCGTTTTTGGAATGCCTTCATTTATCCACTCGGACAGAGGTCCTGCGTTCATGTCCCATGAGCTAAAAACATTTTTAGTGTCTCATGGAATAGCCACGAGTCGTACAACACCTTATAATCCGGCAGGAAATGGACAGGTGGAACGTTATAACGGAATAATATGGAAGAGCATACAGCTGGCCTTGCGATCTAATAATATGAGGACGGAACAGTGGGAGGAAGTCATACAAGCTGCTCTCCATTCAATTAGATCTTTGTTATGTACAGCTACCAACGCCACTCCCCATGAAAGATTGTTTTCCCACCCTCGAAGATCGCATAATGGTTGCTCCATCCCCACTTGGCTCACTCACCCTGGACCAGTTCTATTGAAGAACCAAGTACGGATGAGCAAGTATGAGCCACTTGTTCAAGAGGTGCAGCTGATTGAAGCTAACCCCGACTATGCCCATGTAAGACTTGCTGATGGAAGAGAGACAACTGTTTCTATTAGACACTTAGCTCCGAAAGGAGAAACTCCCAAACCTGCTGACGAGAATACAGAAGAAGATCCTCTAGTAGAAGATGATGTGCAGCCAATAAATTCGGACTCTGTTATGACTCCAGAAGATGAGACTAAAAAGAATTTGGACACTGTATCATTGCGTCCAGTTCGCCCCAGACAACTTCCAGCTTACGTAAAGGACTATGTCAGGGACTGAATTAATCATAAAGTAAAATTAAATGGGGGTGAATGTGATATTCTTCTTGTTGTTAGTGGCAACACTGTATTATGTTTGACGGATTGGCAACACCTTGAAGTTGTTGGCATGGTGAACATCTACCGTTCACGATGTACTTCGTAGTTATTAAAAGCTAAGTTCTACTTAAGTAATCTCATCATATCTTATGTTTTATTAATAGTACACACACATAATGAAATTGATATACGTTGCTGAAGTTTACTACAAGTTACTTACTGTACAATAGAAAATGCATAGTATTTACAAAAGATTTCGGATACTATACTTATCTGAAGCACTATATTAGCGATGATTGCTGGAAGTGCATTTTAAGTTGTGATGTGAGTTTTTAAGTTTAACTAAATTTTTGCATATTACGTTGTGTATATAAATGCTGTAGATCATATACAGTGCTATATAAAAGAGTTCGTAAAGGTTACTAAGTATGAACGAAAATAGCTTAAAGGTGGTTTTTAAATGATTTATGCATTTTTATGCAGAATTACATTTAGTATACTAAGATACAGATGGGTGACAAAATAATACGAACGCCCCTGTCACGAATGGCTTAAGAATTGCAACTCTTCCATAAATGCTTGAAGCATGAAATTCCCTTTGGGCAGTTCTTGCTGAAATGGTATTCTGGAGATGTCTATTTATCTCTGACGTTATCTGGGATAAAGATTGCCTATGCTTTCGGACCGCTATGCGGGTCAACTCTCTTTTATCCCTCTCAGAAAACTTTCTTTTCCGTCCACTGTTGCATTTCGCAGACGACAATTTAAGGCGTTTTGTGTACGCTGACATAAAGGGTGACACAATACTCGTGGCACGCCCAAATAATTGACTGTTTCTGTCAAGAAGCAACCAGCGCACCACATTCCAACAATCATCCCATTTTCGAACTCTGACAGGTCAGTCATTATTGATTTTTCCGGAGCGTATGGTAAGCGCATACAACACCTATGACTGATGTGTAGCGACTGACACATTACTTTTCATAACCACTAGGTGGCAGAATTCAATGCAAAGTGACATGCGCGTGTATGTTTGTAGCATATAGATATAATGATATGCAGGGCCACACAAGGAATTTGATACATGGCCGTCTATAGATGATAATCTCTGGAAGTGTGATTTCAGTAATTTTAAACCTGTTTTAGTCTTAATTAAATTTTAGCTAGATAGTGGCGTGTATATAAAGATAGTAGGTAAAATACAGGGCTGTACAAAAGTATTCAAGTATGCTTCCGTCTATTGGTATAAATGGATGAAAGTGTAATTTCAACCTATTATGCGCTTTTAACGCTTTCCAAAATAATTGAAAAGTGTTTATGAATTCGGTTTGTCTGTCCGTCTGGCTGTCTGTCTGTCCGATCTCTAACTTGCGTTAATATAGTTGGATTGCTCTGTAATTGATATATGTTATTAAGATTTACTGTGCTATGTTCGTTATTGAAAATAAAGTACCTAGCGTTCATAGTTTATTTACAGAGACACTCAAAATATTCTATTACATTATGGTATATGGGGAAACGTCGTAATTATATAAATGCATAGCACCTATAGTCGTCGTCTGGTCCGTCCATCCGAATATAACAGCGTTAAAACCAGGGGTGTTGTGGAGGGCATAAGAAGGTATACGCCGTATACCTTCTGGATTTTTTAAAGAAGTTCCGTATACCCTCTGTTTCTCAAATAAAGCTATAACGTATACCCTAGACATGACGTTCATGAGTTTAGCGTATGCCCTGTGCCTAAAGCGTATACCCTCTGGTTATTTTACGACTACATCACTGGTTAAAACTACCCAACCGAATGATTTGAAATTTAATATATCCTCCTGAGACCTGGCATCCCTTTAAATGGATGTTTTGCTTTCTCCTTCTATTGCGTTAAATTTCATGTAGCAATCTAAAACCACTTTGGCATGATAATGTATGAATCAAAAATCAACATTCACATTTGGATTTTGGCAACGGTAGCTACTTTGTTTACAAAATGACGCAATAAATGACTCAAGTTGGAATTCTAAGTTCTGCTGGTAAATTTCGTTTTTATGTTATTTTAATTTGTTTAAATCTTTTTTTTGCAATTTTAATAGCAGATGTTAATACTTGCCTTATGTTTTTTATAATAAATTCTATTCTTTCCCATACTTTTAGCATTTTTAAAGCGAGTTATGGCCTGAACATCCATTTAGATAGATGTGCTGTAAAACAAAATTAAAAAATCGAAATTTATTTATTTCTTTAAAAACATCATTTTTGATGCTTATTTGTTGAAAAAAACGCATATTAAAAAAAATATATGCATTATATTTTGCTTGGGTCTCAGGAGGATATATCATCGTTGCGTAATTCTGTCGAGTCATTACTAATTTTATGAATATCGAGTCAAAACTTAAAAAGATATTAATAAAAGTTTTCTTTATTTTATTAAATCCTATCATAGGTCATTAATTCAATGGTATCTCATGATAGGTCATGTTTCTACGTTTCCATGGTGATGACGTCCTGTTTAAGATGGAGTCCTATTATTTCCGTATGACTGAATTAAATAAATATAATCGTAATAATTTTTTCATGTATTTTTGCATAAGAGTGCAACAGCTGTTGCACCAAGATCTCAATATTTATAAAACTACTTATAATACGAACGAATCCCATTTGCCACGTTTGACGTACGATTTCCGACATGTTAAAATAAGCAACCGCATTTCGAATATAAATTAAACACTGGTGATACTATACGAAATTCAGTTTGTCCTTGCTCAAAAATTTGGAATGCATATTAAAAAGTTAAATTTGAAAATCGTATTAGTATAATGTACATTACAAATTCAACTATACCGGATACCTCTATTTATCATACACTTTCCCAGCCCCCGACATTTATACATTTGTGTGTTTTTACATCTGAAAAGCAAACAACTCCGGATAGCGGTCAAATTCTGCACTCCAGAGGTTCTATTCAGAGATTTTACTGTATAAAGTGAAGTAGCGTGGGATGCAGAAAATTAGATGCTGCGGGAATAAATATACGTATTAAAAAAAGAATGCATTATCTATAAGTGCAACGTCCCTTTTGATTAACAGAAAGCTATAGCAGAATAAAATTTGAATAATGAATAGTAGAAAAATCACAAAATAAATAAAAGTAATCGGGTTTAGCATTCAAGGCACGTAACGCAACATTTATTTTATTAAGTTGAAAATGTGAAAAAATAATAAATTTAGTGAAAAAATATTGTACTATTGAAAGATTATAATTTAATAACTAAATTATAATTATAATTTCCTCTAGGATGTCTCACCTTTTAATACAAAATCTTTTTATTACCTTAATGATTAACATACACACAGTTCGTAAAATTTATTAAATGATCTATCCAAGGAAAGACAGAAAAGGCAAGTAACAGTAATAATAATAGTGAAATCAGATAATTTAACCCTTAAAGGGCTCGGTGGTATGTTATTTATACTATTAAATTTTAATCGATATTGGTAACAGTATTTTTTAATAAAATTTAACTTTTTAAACTTGTTGGGATAAAGAAAAAACAATAGCCTCTACATATTATCAAATAAAAGTCGTATAACGAGCACCTTCTTCATTCCTAAGAAACCTTTATGAAACACATAGTAAAACTTTAAATAAATAAAAATTACTCTAAAGTATAATAACTATTAATTTTTACATAATCCGACAGCGAAAAGTGTAGTTTTATCATTAAATAGTTTGTTGGTTAAATTAGAAATCTTAGTTCTTATGACTATCTTTTTAATACTTACCAACATAGTTGAAAAGTGTTTCATGAGTTCGGTTTGTCTGCCGGTCTGTCTGTTCGTGTTCTAACTCGCATAAATATAGCCAGGTTGCCATGAAATTGATATATGTTGTTGGAGCTTATGATGGCATGTTCGGTATTGAAAATGAAGTCAGTAGCATTTACGGTTCATGTACAGGGACAATCAAAAGCATTCCGTTACATTACGTACTATGGGGAAAAGTCGTTTGCAGGGAATTTTAATGATATTATACACTATTTTAAACATATTTAAACTTACATAGACGAGTGATGTGTACTTCAAGGCGCTTACTGTAAAACCTTGTGCGAATATAATTTATCGTTCATTACAGGGACATACAAAAGTAATTGGCTACAGTACTGCCTATGAAGAATAATCGCTAGAAGTATGTTTTCAGTTGTGGTGCGCGTTTTAAAATTTAGTTGTTTTTTTCATATTACTCCGTGTGTGTAATTTCTATAGATCCTATACAGGGTTAAACAAAAGATACAAAGTACATTTTTGCTTATGAACACAAATTGTTGAATGGGAATTTTCAACTGTGCTATGTGTTTAATTGAACTAATTTTCAGCAAAGTATGTGGTATAAATACGAATCTATAAATCATATACAGGGATGAACAAAAAAATTCAAATATTTTCCCGGCTATTGATGGTAATTGGCAGAAATTGGGTTTGCAAACGCGTTATGTATTTTCAAAATTGTTTTTTTTTAAGACATCTTTCAAATTAATATACTGTAAAGTTTTGTTACGGTATTCTGACTGAAGACAGCAGATTTAAAAAAACAAATTAAAAAGAAAGTTCTTCAAGTAAATTATAAGAGTAAAATTTTATAAGAAAATTCCGGTGCATTTGGGGATTAAAATTGGGTAGCATAACTAATATACCATCATCCTCCAAAGGGTTTCACAAAAAACTACTTTAGTATAAAATGTGCATATTGAGCAGTAGAAAAAGAAAATATAACGTAAATAAATTTAAGTGTGTTTAGTATTCAAAGCACGTAACGTCATGTTTACTTTCAAGTTTAATTGATTAAACCGGGCTGATTTAAAAAGGCAAACATAAAATATAGAAATGATAACAGTTTACTGCCAGAAATAATATCTTTTGATATACAAAGTAATCTAATATAATATTAGAAGGTAAGTTGATATATTTAATTCGTTAAGTTTGAGTTACTAAGAAATATAGGATGGAAATTAAATTGTTTTCAAAAAACCTTATTTTTAATGAAAATGTTTTGGGCCTCATTTTAAATTCTGCATCGTTAGTGCAAAAGTGATGTGGTTTCGATTTCTCATAACTTTTTAAATAATTATTGAAATAACAAAACTTTCTAATATATTAAGCGATATTCAAGGCTTCATAAAATATAAAAATAAACACATCCTATATAACAAAAAGCTACGAGTTGCTGACGACTGGCTTTTTCGTTACTCGTTGCCAGAGATTAATCTCTGAAAATGAAACATTTGAAGTTACTGAAAAAATTAATAACTCGAAAAGTATTTGTCAGAAAATTGTTAGACAAACTGCGTTAGAAAGATTAAAAGAAATTGTATTTTTCTTGATATAAATTTCAAATCTAATGATTATGTCGTTTTTCAAATATTGAATTTCAAAAGTTACCAACTTTCACAATGGACTACCACAGCAAAACCTTCACGCGTAAAAAGATAATGATAACGGCAGTGTACCTTGACGTGTATAATACTGGCTATAGCACCAGTTACAAATTATAGTAGCCTTATTATTCTGTTAAAATATAAAAGGGAATTATGATGTCACGAGTGCACGATTTTTATTTAATTCTCGACAAATACTAGATGCGCCATTTCTTTTTAGCTGTGAATAATATAGGTTAATTAACGTGTGACCTTATATTTAAAACGAATATAGGGTTAATATATGGCTTTTACAAAAGAAAGTGATATCATAAAGGGCTTTTCATGAGTTTACATTTCTTTTCCGATTTTTTTTCAAGAATAAAGAATATTTATTTAGGCTTAGGAAATTTTTTTTTTAAATACTGGTATAAAAACAAATTTTCTCAAGGCTTTTAATATATTAAAAAAGAGAGCCTTGTTGCGCGAGATTCATAGTCCGTACGGTGTTTAATTTTAAAATTAATTTTTCTAATCAAATATGTTTAAAACCGCAGGCAACGCTAGGTATTTCAGCTAGTATAATATAATATAATAAAGAATACAGTTCAATTAATATTGCAAAGGTTTTAGGTAGCTTTCTTTACAAAAAAGCTACCTATTGCAGCCGTTCGGAGGAAAGCGATTTCAAAAAATTTTGGTATATTTTCATCGATCATGACCCCCAGACCCCGAAACCACCCTCCGTTCAAAATTGATATATATATATATATATATCTGACCTATGTCACACTGTAACTCCCATAATTATGAACCGATTTCGATGTAATTCGGTGTGTACATAGTACATACCAATGTCTCGACCGAGTTCGTTGGCCAGCTTCATCCGCCGTTTTGTTTCAAAATGGCGGCCATTTAAAATTTTTAAAAAAATTTAAAACTTGAAATGTGGTACCAAAAAATTAAAAATGGAAAAATATTTTTTTCTTATGTATTTGACCTTTATACAAAGATTCCGGAGCAGTTTTTGTTTTGTCTATATCTTAAAAAATGGCTGAGTTATAGCATTTTGAATTTCTAGCGTGGCTGACATTTTGAAACGTCCTGAATTTTGTCACGCGATAAAAGGCGTATTTATGAACCGATTTGGATGTAATTCGGTGTGTACATAGTACATACCAATCTCTCGACCGAGTTCGTTGGCCAGCTTCATCCGCCATTTTGTTTCAAAATGGCGGCCATTTAAAAAATTTTTAAAAATTTAAAATTTGAAATGTGGTACCAAAAAATTGAAAATGGAAAAATATTTTTTTCTTATGTATTTGACCTTTATACAAAGATTTCGGAGCAGTTTTTGTTTCGTCTATATCTTAAAAAATGGCTGAGTTATAGCATTTTGAATTTCTAGCGTGGCTGGCATTTTGAAACGTCCTGAATTTTGTCACGCGATAAAAGGCGTATTTATGAACCGATTTGGATGTAACTTCGTTTATACATAGTACATACCAATGTCTCGACCGGGTTCGTTGGCCAGCTTCACCCGCCATCTTGTTTAAAAATGGCGGCCATTTAAATTTTTAAGAAAAATTTAAATTTGAAATGTTGTACCAAAAATTGAAAATTGAAAAAATATTTTCTTCTTATGTGTTTGACCTTGATAAAAAGATTCGGGAGCAGTTTTTGTTTCGTCTATATCTTAAGAAATGGCTGAGTTATAGCATTTTGAATTTCTAGCGTGCTGACATTTTGAAACGTCCTGATTTTTCTCACGTAATAGCAGGCGTATTTATGAACCGACTTGGATGTACCTTGGTGTGTACATAGTGCATACAAATATCTGGACCGAGTTCGTTGGCCAGCTTCATCCGCCATCTTGTTTCAAAATGACGGCCATTTAAAAAAATAAAAAAATAAAAAAATTTAAATGAGATACCAAAAAATTGGAAAATGAAAAAGATTTTTTTTTGTATGTGTTTGACCTTAATACAAAGATTCTGGAACAGTTTTTCTTTCGTCTATATCTAAAAAAATGGCTGAGTAATAGCATTTTGAATTTCTCTTGTGGCTGACATTTTAAAACGATCTGATTTTTGTCACGCGATAACAGGCGTATTTATGAACCTATTTGGATGTAACTTGGTCTGTACATAGTACATACCAATGTCTCGATCGAGTTCGTTGGCCAGCTTCATTCGCCATCTTGTTTCAAAAGGGTTGCTATTTTAAAAAAATTAAATTTAAAATTCAAAATGATGTATTAAAAAATTGGAAAATGAAAAAGATTTTTTTTATGTGTTTGGCCTTGATACAAAGATTCCGGAGCAGTTTTTGTTTCTGAAAATTTGTTCTTTTGTTGATATCTTAAAAAATGGTTGATTTATAGCACTTTGAATTTCTAGCATGGCTAACATTTTGAAACGATCTTGTATTTGTCACGCGATAACACACGTATTCGCCTATTTCGATGTAAGAAGGCATGTGGATAGTATACATCAACACCTCGACCAAGTTCGCTGGCCAGATTCATCAGCCATCTTGTTTCAAAATGGCGGCCATTAAATTAAAAAAATATATATATATTTAAAGTGAGGTGCAAAAAAATTAGAAATTGAAAAAGGTTTCTTTCTTAAGTATTTGATCTTGATATAAGGATTCAGGAGCATTTTTGGTTTTTCTTTACCTTAAAAAATGGCTCAGATATAGCAGTTTCAATTTCTATTGTGGGTGACATTTTGAAAAATCTGATTTTTTGCATGCGACAGCACTCCTATATATTAACCGATTCCGATGTGAGTGAGCATGTGCACAGCCATTACTAAGGTCTCGACCAAGTTCACTGCTTAGCCTCATCCATCATGTTGTCTTTAAATGACAGGCACTTTAAGAAATTGCCGAATTTGGCAGCCAAATATAAGTTACTTTAAAGAAAAGCAGCTTGGATAAAGCTGACTAATTTCGCGAAATTCTCATTCATTATATTGATAAAAATTAGTATTGAATCTCCTATATTCGGTTTCCACTAAATTGAGCTTCGTGTGTTTG
Organism: Maratus speciosus; assembly: GCA_963932465.1. Classification (NCBI taxonomy): domain Eukaryota; kingdom Metazoa; phylum Arthropoda; class Arachnida; order Araneae; family Salticidae; genus Maratus; species Maratus speciosus. Next base: position 472,663,458 of record OZ010797.1, read on the forward strand.
CATGATATAAGTTGGCTTTTTTTAAATAAGGATTATGAAAGCTACCTCTTCCTCCCGGCACTGGCCGGAAGGACTTTTTCACATGGTATGTCACAATCCGCACGATAACTTAATTTAGAATAGATATATGAACGTAAAAACTATCGTAAAATAAACTTTAAACTGCAATTTATAGAATGAATTAATGACATATAAATTCTTTAGCAGAAACTATTTAAAAAAAAAATTAATTAAACTTGAAGAATGGAAAAAACATTCCGGAAGGGAGCGTTGTGCGATTTTTGTGCCATTTTCATTATTGTATCATCGAAAAGCGTATGAAGGTCATAGATTTGAATACATAGATATACATAGATAGAATAGATAGATTTCAACTTGGATTAGAGAAACTTCACACATATGTTTTTGACTATATAGACGCCAGGTTTCAGTTGAAAATGAAGATGCTCCCTTGGAAGGGCACGCTGTGATAACGATTTTTGTGCGATTTTCTCTATTTTTCGGAGTTCTGTTGTACATCGGCTGCTCGTACACTTGCACTTCGTATATAGCCAAACCGGCGATTCGCAAACAGTTGATGAACACAACGATAATATTATTTTGTTAAATATTATGTTCGAGATTAACTCATTTTTACTTTTATTAATAAAATGAAGCAGAAATTTAAGATGAAAGTTAATGTTGGTGTAGCGTTGAAGTAATAACATTGAAGTATTAAGAAGTGTAACAACTTTTTGAAATATTAATACGTGTGTATATTATTGAAATATTAACATGAAATATTACATGTTTTGGGATTGGCCGGACTCATACGACAAGTTTAGACATGAAGCTGATGCTGTTTTTAGAAAATCGAATCGGCTAAATTCGGATAGATAAATGCTGTGTAAAAATAAAAATACTCAATTTGAAAGTTTAAACTATATATTTTTTAAGTACAAAACTAATTTATCTGTCTCAAGAACGAAAAATCATGCGTGCAGCATAGATTATTTAACACTTTCCAACAAATTCAGAATACTGTAACCTCAAAGTTTGTTAAGGTGAAATATGATGTATAAATAAATAATTTAAAACACTCATAACGTATTTGAAAACCTAATTTCTGCTATTTCAATGAATAGTCGAAAAAATATCTGTTTTTTTTTTTTTGTTTTTTTTGTGCAGACCTGTATATGATCTATGGATTTGTATGTATACTACATATCGGGTGTCCTAAAAATGACAGACTGATTTTAAAATTCAATAACTTGCAAACGGTGACATATATTTAAAAAATTCTTGCAGGAGCGTTATGTATGATATCAAGAGTTTTTTTACTGTGATTTTCGAATTTAGTTCAAATTACAAACAATATGCGTTAAATTCAGGCCCGATTTTTGGTACTTCGGGACCCACTCCATGCATTTTAATCTCCTTTTTTGGCGCCCCATCAGTGGCCGAGAGGTTCTGTTCTCGAAGCTGGTAGACGGGAGGTGTTGGGTTCGAACCCAATCACGCCCGTCGGCCTAATCGTTCGGAGCTTTCGTGGTTTTCCTCGAACCGTGGATTTCCATGCGTAAATACGGGTTAGGTTCCCTTAGAAAGACCCCTACGGGGGACCCCCCCATCTTTAGGGCCTATATCCCTGGAGTTGATAATTGACCGTCATAAACACAACCAACCAACCAAACTTTTTTGACATGGGAGAAGAGAAAGAACAAAAATCCAGCTTGAATTTAGCGCCTATTGCTTGCAGCGCCATCTATGGTTTCTAATTCGAGAATCATGGTAAAAAAACTCTTTACATCATACTAACCCTCCTGCAAGAATTTTTTTAAATACCTGTCACCGTTTGCGAGTTATTGAATTTTAAAATCAATCAGTCCTTTTTAGGACACCAGGTAGTATGCTAAAAGTTAGTTCATTGAAACAAATAGCACAGATCAAAATTTCCATTCATCAATTTCCGTCAACAAACGGAATGTACTTGAGAAATTTTGCGCAGCCTTGTATATGATCTATAGAATTTATCGACAGCAAGTAATAGTAAAACAAATTTCAGCAATTATTGTTCATAGTCTTCAATAGTTAAATTTCTTCTGTTGCTGAATTCTTTTGTGTGTCACTGTAAATGAACGATGCATTATATATGCACACCATATTATACAGTAAATGCCATGTAGTTCACATCAGTGATATATATGAATTTCAGTATGTTTTTAAATAGTGTAATACCACCCTTGCGGTTACCCTTGGGGACGTATACGTGCCGCGTAAGGGTGCCCAGAATTCGTGATTATTCTCACCAGTAAATGTTTATTGTAAATTGTGCCTTATTTACTCCGAGCATTCTCCCGATTCAATTAGGCTAAAATTTATGTTTTGAAAAACCGGTGATAAAAGATAAAAAATTCTGCAAAAGACGCTCGTCGTGAAGGGGTTAAGATACGTCGCATACGATTTTCCCCCATTCTTTTGAGTGTCTCTGTAAATGAACCGTAGATGATATAAACTTCGTACATAGCCAACAAATGCTATCAATTTCATAGCAATCGGATTATATTTACGCGAGTTAGAGCACGGACGGACAACAGACAGGTAGACAGAGGGACACACTCTAAATCGAAATGTCTTAAATTCAGACACTTAAGTGTCTGAAACGGAGTGTTCAATTTTCAGACATTTTAAAATGTCTGAATTTTTTCAGACACTTTTTGCGTCTGAATTTTAGACACTTCAAACGTCTGAATCGCAGCCATTTTTTTAAAGCATTATACGTAGCCATGTTTGACCACGTTGATCCTGGAAAAGTATATGGCCATTATTCTGCCCTACTCCCCCCCCCCCCCCACACACACACAGCCTGATTTTAGGGGCTCCAAAATATGGTATGCAATTTTCATAAAGCTGATAATTGAAATCTTTTTCGACTTTGTACTGATTATAATCAATATTTTGAATTTATAGAGTAGAATAAGATTAAAAATTAAAATATTTGTCACAATACAGTAAAACCTCTCAATAGTAGGCACCTTAGAACCGTGGAATTTGTTCGCCATTCGGAAGTGTCTGTTTTTCTGAGGTAAAAAAAATATAAAATATGTGCATGTTGTTAATAAAAAATGTGCTTCTTAAATAGTTGTGTCCTCTATGTAGGAGTGTCCGTTATGGAGATTTTACAACAAAACTTTCATAGGACAATTTTCTTCAGCGAACACTGACCTTTTTCAAGATAAATACATTTTTTTTACCTCATAAAAGCGAACACAATCGAATAGCAGGCAAATTCAACGTTCCAAAACGCGTTCAATTCGCGAGGTGGCCGCGATTGAGAGTTTTTACTGTATTTATTTTTTTATTTAGTTTTTAATCTAATTCTACTTTTAAAGTTCAAAATGCTGATTATAATCAATACAATGTTGAAACACATTTAAAATATAAGCTTTAAAAAAAAATCCATATCGAATTTGGAGCACGTAAAATCGTAGGGGGGGGGGGGGGGCTGTCCATGCTTTAATCAGGCCCTCCTTCTGGAAAAAGTCCAACCCTGTATTATGATTCGATAAATGTACGTGTCAGTTTTAAGTGCAAAATCTAGCTATATGCAAATAAATATTTTATAAAAATCTACCTCTTTACTTTGTATTCATTTTTAATTTCAAATTACTTTTTAACTAAAAGTAATCAAAAAATCAATATTATATAATTATTTCAACTGAAATATATCTGTATATTTTTACCGCATTCTTACAATTACGTTAAGGGTACATGATTATATGAATTTAAGAATCTAAAAATAATCATTAAAATTTAACATAGTGACTAGAGATAACGCGAGATCCTTTCTTCTAAATCTTTGTTGACATCAAGAAATTTTTTTCTTTTTCAACGTCTACATTAGTGACGTCAATTTCCGTTCAAACAATCAAATCGTGAAGCTGTGGTTTTGACTTTTGAATCATAAAAAGATTATATGTTGACTATTTTCAGTATGGCAAATGGGATATTTCTAAAATACTCGGAAACACTAAAATTATAGCAAAGGGAAATCTTTTAATTAGAATGATCGGATTTAATGAGTTTTATCAGTCAAAACATTTTAAAATAAATAAATGAACACAAGTAATTCGCTGTATTAAATATATGGGGGAATCAATGAATGGAAGGATGTTCGAACTATATTCTTTTTTTAAATTTATGATGTACACACTATGAGGCAGAAGAAAACTTCATTAGACAAGAAAAGCATAAATAATAAATAAAAGCAGCTATTAACAGGAATGTTTACTATAAATGCTTTTGAATTCCAGTACATAACACATAATAAATCTATCAGAAATGTAAAAATCGATGTAAACATTACAAATGCTGCCGCATTAAATGCTTATAAAAATATTGTATACGTAAATAAATAATTAAAAAGGGTACTTCAGAGTAATAATTACACCAAAAAAATACTATTAAGGTAGTCTTGATGGTAATTAAGAAGTATGAGCCAATCAACAGGCGATGTCACTGCGATTTTTAAAGTAATGGCTACATAAGAAAAGGCTTAGGAAGGTGTAAAATTAATAAATTCAGTAACCGCTAATATACATCATGCAGAGACACCAAAATTTATTTTAAAGATAACATTGGATAGAAAATAATACAGAAATATGATTGCAGATGATTTGAAGAGTAGAAAGTTAAATATTAGCAAAATAAAATTTTAACATGGAAATACCATAGGCAAAATGCTTTGAACATATTTTGGCATAACTCAGGAACTAATAAAGCTATAGACTCGTGTGAGGTCTTCATTTAAAGAGAAAACAATCACAGAGAGTTTTAAATACATAGTTAAGACCCCACTTACCTGGGAAAAGGTCTGATTATTCCAAAAGCACATTCGCCCAGAGGACGTCCGGATTGGAGGCTACGTTAGTATCCGTTAGTTAGGCAGACTTGGATATTTAAAAAATAAAATCCCCTTGCACATCCGACTAGCTCTGTTAAAAGAATGGAAAATTTCCATCCTGAAAACATAGCCCGCCAGACAACAGTTCTCTTTACAAATTTGACGAGATGAAGAACACTGTATTAGTTTTATAGATAAATATTAATACGGAGTACCACTATGTCGATAGAAATTAAATCCCGGAACTTCACATTCCGCAAAAAACAATCAAGTCAAAATAAATTATTAGTTAAAATGTACGCGTACATAAAAACAAACATTCAGTTTGAATTACAAACGAACATCGAGTTCGAAAGGAAGACGCATGCGCAACTGAGAGTGCCCCCTGTTTAATGCGGAGCGGAGTTACAAAGTGTCTTAAAATTAGACACTTGCAGATTTTTTAGACACTTTTATCAGTTCGTGTACACTATGATCATAGTAAGACACTTAGGTGTTTTAAATTAAGACATCTATTGTGACTGAATTTTCAGATTCAGACACTTAAGTGTCTGAAATTCTTTTTCAGTCACATAGGTATCTTAATTTAAGACGCCTTTATTTGCAGTGCAGACAAACAGAATTTATAAACACTTTGTGTTGGAAAGTGTTCAAAATATGAGAAAGTTTCCTATGGATTTGCCATGTAATAAATCAAAAGAATTCGAAAAGAAAAAGACAAAACGAAACTTATTACATTAATGATTACATATTGAATTCAATTTGACTGAAAAGTTGAAATGTTGACTGAAAAGTTGACTGAAAAGTAAAAAAAAAAACTTATTAGTATAATGTACATTACAAATTCAACGTAAAGTGCCGTAGCGTAGAAAGGAAAAAAAAATTGATTCTGGTAGAATATATGTGTAAAAAAAAATAACTTGGTGATTTGTAAGCATAACATCTCTTTCGATTAAACAGAAAGTTTTCTCGGCATAAAATTTGCATAATGAATTGTAGAAAAACATAAAATAAGTAAGTTTATACGTTCATGTTTCAAAGCACGTAACGCCACAAGAGCTTTTTTGCGAAGTTTTTGAAGTTTAATTGATTAACCAGGCTGATTTAAGATAGTAGATAAAGAAAGAAAGACTACCATTTTGCTGCCAGAAGTAATTATGTTTCGGTATATACACTAATATATTATAAAATTAGGAAGTTTTAATTAATAATTATATTTGTTACTTGTGTGTTACTTTAAAATTTTTACATGTCATCATTGTCATGCCAGTCATCACGTCAGTTTTAAATATATGTTGTTTATGATGTTTTATTAATAAGATGAATATGTGAGAGATTTTAATAATGAAAAATGAATTTATATGCTTTTTATTTTATGTAAAAGAGTAATTTTACTAGCAAGCATATGCTATTTACTATTGACGAGTATATTTTTTATATTATTATCCTGTTGTCAAAGTGAAACTAATAACATGAATTTGCGGTCACAAGCAAATGTACAGAAAGATTTTGCTTCAAAATATATGGACAAATACGTGAAAGACTTAATCTAATTAAAGTGTTGTGGAGAAACAGCCTTTTAAACAAGCATAATAAGTAAATACATTTCAGACAAAAACTTATCACAGATAGTTATTTAAAAAGTTATGTTAGCAGTGCTGAATAATAATAATAAAAAAAAAAAAAAAAAAAAAAAAAAAAAAAACGGAATTAGAGTTCTGCGCGGGTCGGAATTTACCCAAATGTCAAATTTGACATTTACGATCACCCATTATTGGCATTTAATCTTATAGTTTGGCGATACGTACCGGGTTTGGTGCGATTATTTTTTTCACGCCAAATTGGTGAAAACATCGTTTTTGAATACCAATTACACATATATATTTAAATTATTTTCTATTATTTTAAAAGGAAATAGCAATAAATAATAAAAAGTTTAATTAATGTCTATAGAACAAAACAGTTTATATAACTGTAAAAAAGAAAATAAAAGTAAATAAACAACTTATTAATAAATAAACAACAATAGCCGAGTTACCATGTCAGGCAAAATAACGCCATTTTGGAGCCCATTTTGTACCATGGAGCGTATATGACATCTGTGCCAACAAAACTTTCAATAATATAGTAAATATGTCATTTGGTGGTGCCTTGATTATCGAAGATTATAAAATATGTGTGTATATGGCACATTTTTACATTAAAATTTAAATACTTGACTACATAGTTATAATTTTAACTCCTTTTTATATAATTTATATTTGAATATAAAGATTTACTCCGAAATGTTCTCCTATACTTTAAAAAAAAATATTGCGACCTTCGGCTGGCTTATTTCACGCTTCTGCCTTTGTGGCTTAAAATTGCATTGTTTGGCGACCAAGGTAATAATTAATTAGCATGTAACTCACAAATAAAGCCTTTCTCCTGTAAGACATACGATGGGAAAATTACATAAAAATGATAATTAAATTGAATAAAAAAATAAAGAAGGACTAAAAGACTGTTACTTAAATTTTATTTCTTCAAGTTTTTTCAGGCACATTTTTATTAACCTGGCGAAGCGAAAAATCGCCAAATAATGTATCAATTGCTTCTTTCATACTAATTTATTTTTTAAGTTTTATAAACATTCCTTTCATATTTAAATTAAATATTTTCCTTTTATAAATTTTATCTCGCATTAAAAAGGTTTTTGATTCTTTTTTTTAATTAAACAAATAGCAGTTATTTTCTTTTAATTTGCGAGTTGTTTACATTATTTTCTAACGGATATAGCCATTTCAATTCATTTATCAACTATAATTTTCGGCAAAATGACCACTGGCGAAAATATCAATAAAATGCAATAATCTAAGCATTGTATGATGTTACTTTTATTCACAATTTAATTTACTTGGATTCCCTTAAATATAATTAACATAATTCCTTAAGTTAATATCAGTTTTTGTTACATTAAAATATTTCAATTTGTTGATTTTCTGTAAGCAAGTAATCCATATTGGTTTACAATGGAAGTCTATGGGAATTTGGCGAAATATTAGAGATATCGCCAAGTTGGCGTCACTTTTGGCACTTTTGGTCGCCAAATTTGGCGATATACCGCCAAGTTGGCTATAAACTTGGCGGCGTTTGGCGACAGAACTGTGTCCCTCTATGCCAACCTCCTTATTAAATGCATTAAATGCTGTTCAATAACTGCATAAAAAATTCGCTAAAAATTCAAAAACCGCTGCACGAATTCCGAATAAACTTTTTTGAAAAGAGAACAAAATTTACTACATTGGGTTAAAAGAAAGAAACCATATTCTTCTCACTTATATGAAAAAATCGCCTCGAAACATAAAAAAAGGCTAAAAATCGCATAAAAAATTAAATAAAAAAAATCTAATCAAAAAATGGAAAATCGGGCTTCTAGGTGCAAAACTTCATATATAGACGTACCTTTTCCCCCAAATTTTGTAGCTCTACGTGCAGTGGTCTCTTCAGAACGCCGTCGACACACTCACTCACTCACTCACACACAAACTTCTTTCTTTATTATTATAGATTAGTAAACCGTTGGCGTTTCTTTTAATTCAAACATACGTTTCACTCTTTAAATTTAAATTAGGGATTCCTTTTTCGAATTAATAATTTATGATAAAAGATTAAAAAAAAATACTACTAAATTTTTTATGCTTGTTTAATCTGGTTGTAATACATTTTCCAAACGTCTTAAAAAAATTCTTCCTTAGACTTACTTTTATATGAAAAACACGCAACATAACAACATTCGTTAGGCTTCTGTAAAGAACATATTCGTTAAATTTCAGTAAACTGTCATTTCTGTGATTTGGATAGCTATTTTTAATTTTGTTAACGTAAAAGTAATTTCCCCCAAAATTGGAAAAAAAAAATCATTGCCGAGTGGGTTAAATTTAGGGCTTTTGAAAGTCGGATTGTTGAGATTTTCACAAAATGTTTGAGTTGAACTATGTTTCAAATGAAAATAAATGCGTATTTGAATATGAATGAGTATACAGGGTGTGTTCACAAAGTTTCAAGACTGGTCTGATAATACAAAATTTATTAAACATTTTTGTACAGCAAACTAAAATTCTTTGAAATATGACTCTTGGGCATCAACACACCGCTGCCAGCGTTTTTTCTATTGTTCATAGGCTCCCTGGAAGCATTCGCGCACAAGACTGTTAAGGGACCTGGTCGAGCTGCCTGGATCGCTAGAATTGTGTCGAATCGCTTCCCTTTCAGGTATTTCTTGATCCAGGGGAACCAAACAAAGGCGCTGGGAGCGAGGTCGGGGCCGTAGGGGGCTTGCGAGAGTATTGCCATGTTAAACTTAGCCAAAACTTCGGCGGCGGCAAGCGACGTGTGAGAGGGGGGATTGTCGTGGTGAACAATCCAATCGTCTCTGATGTCTGGGCGGACGCGCCGGGTAACGCCAATTTTACGATAGAGTGCTCCACCATTTGAAGGATAGAGCTCTTTACAGCCCCGGCGACTTTTTTTTTGTCCTCCCGTATCAGGAAAGACCTAAAAGGGAAGCGATTTGACACGATTCCAGCGATCCAGGCATCTTCGACGAGGTCCCTTAAAAGCCTTGCGCGCGAAGGCTTCCAGGGAGCATATGAACCATGGAAAAAACGCTGGCAGCGGTGTGTTGACGCCCAAGGGTCATATTTCGAAGAATTTTAGTTCGCTGTACAAAAATTTTTAATAAATTTTGTATTCTCAGACCAGTCTTGAAACTTTGTGAACACACCATGTATATAATCAATTTGCTGCATGAGAAATAAAACGTAATAGAAGAAATGCGATCATACATTATTCTTTCTGATGGTACATGGAAGAACCCTTTTTTTCTTATCTCGGAATATGAAAACATTTACCAACATTTCGTTTATATATATGTAATAATAAAAAATTTTCGCCTTTTTCCTTAGTTACGATACGACCCGCAAAAATTGAACACTCCATTTTAAGACACTTATGTGTCTGAATTTCAGACATTTTAATTTACAGTTTTTTATGCCTTGATCACAGTAAGACACTTAAATGTCTTAATTTCAGACATCTACGGTGTCTGAATGTATGTGTCTGAATTTAAGATGCCTCTATTTGCAGTGTATAGTTGATACTATTAAAATTTATAACTAAGATATTCTTTTATGAACACCCTGTATAATAAAAAGTTAAACACACCGTTCCTTTTATGAATGAATGAAATTTAACTTTTCCTTCTCTCATTCATCATATAACTTAATATGTTTGGCTAGTATCATTATAATACCTATACATTCTTTGTCAGTAAGTTCCAAAATATAGAGTAAGATAATTTTAAAAGACAAATAGAGGTCATAAAATAAACCGACTAACTTGATGAAATATTCTTTCTAAAAATAAGTTTCTTATTCTAGAAAATTATATAGTTTCTGTAAGTTTAAGCGAAATTACTACCTTTAAGGTCGATTATGTAGAACGAGTGAGGAATGTTTTGTCACACTGCCAAAGCGGGTCCAGTATTACATCACTGATATAGAGAAAAAAATGTAATATCAGTGAACACGCATGTGAAAAAGGGGAAAAAAATGTTTTAGTAAAAATGTAATGAGTTCTGTGTCTTATGTTAAGGAAAAGCGTTGCAGAAAATTCGAAAAAAGAAAAATAAAGGATTCTTTGGACGTATATAGGGTATTCTAAAATATTTACCAAAATCTTTTTAGAAGAAAATGAAATACAGTACACTCCCTCTAATCCGCACAGGTTGGGACCAAGGGTTTTGCAGATTATAGGTCATTTGTTTACATTATAATATTTGTAATTTATCAACAAATATAGCAATCGCATTGTAAATAAATGATACAGAAATGAAAGAAATGGCTCTTTAATATAAAAAAAACTATATTCAATATTATAAATACATTTAAATGATATAATAATACAAAATTAATAGAAACATTTCTACTTATTTTTAAATCTCAAACATTGTTGTGATGATGGTTTGTTTTATATTATAGCCTTTAATTTATGCTCTGAAATTTAATCTAGAAGCCTTTTAAGAGTCAGGATTTCTTGATACGTAACAAAAGTTTGTTTTTCTAAAAAACTAAGATATTTGTACAAAAGAACTAACCCCCTTCGAAAGCAATTCTACCTTTTATGTAACCAACAAATGCATTCAGAATATAGCCGTCTAATAATTATTTACAGGATACACAGAACATTTACTTCTAATGAATGCAGAAATGCGTTAAAAATTTAATGCATTTAAAATTTTTTTAAACTCTTAATAAATTCATCAGATCAGTCAACGTTTATTACAGCCAAAGTGCATGTTATCTTGCTTAAAAAAAAGATTTTAACTGTTTGTTTACATCTGAAATATAGTGTGGATTATGGAGTCGCGGATTAGAGGGAGTGGACTGTATCACATTAAATACATGACTATAAATATGCACATCGGGTTCTCTCATGTACAAACATATGAAGAGCTTAGTGGAAGAAGATGTTGTGATATATTTTCTCAAAAATGGACATATTTTATGGATGAAATGGTTATGAGGTATTATATCACATGGTAAAACTAAAATTATATATTCAACTTAGTATTGAAGAGATGAGACAGTATATTTTAATCTAATGTATAAAAATGAAAATTTGCCTATCTGTAATTTTATACCAATCCGCAGTTTGGAAGCCAGAACTGTGAAATGTTACGTACATGTGTATTAAAACACGGCCGATGCAATTAAAGTAATCCGGAATCGAAATAATCTATAGTTAATGTTTAATTAATAAAAAGCCATCAATTTAACAGCATTTCCTATCAAATTTAAACATTTTTCGTTATAGCAGTTGTCAGCAATTAAAAATCCACAATAAAATTCTTATCACAACAATTACTTTTTTATTGCAAGATTTCCACGTGAAAAATGAAATAGTTTGACGAATAATAATAACAGAAAGTTAATATTACGTCATAACTTTTCTAATGCAAGATTTGCACGTGAACAATGAAAATGAAATAAATAGCTTGACGAATTAAAAAAAAAGACGTCACAGGAGTTTGAAAATCGTATTGAAACCTGCTAATAACCCGGTTATGAAAATATTGGCATATTTTAACCTTTTGATGTTCTCTGAATTTGTTTTCGCCATTTTTAAATCTATTCCATATATACACGTGTGTGTAATTGTATATTAGAATTTTCATAAAAGTTTAGGTCCTTAGAACTCATTCTTAGTAAAGAACTAAAATAACTGCTGTTACTGCTGTTTTTTAATTGTTTGTTTTATACTGTACCGGGTACTTTAGCTAGTACTTAATATTTTTATATTTAATAATTTAAATGGTGAAAATAATTTCTAATATTTAATAATTAAATCTTAATATCCTTTTCTAAGGGAGTTTAGTATCACCTATTAACATTCAAACATATTCTACTAAGAAGGAATTCAATAAATAACTAAATGACAACAAAAAACTTTCAATTCAATTTTCTAGAATTCTAATTTTTGTAACATAACGTCTTCTTCCACTTAAGTCTTCATATATGAATGCATATATATTTGCAAATGTAGATATAATATACACTATTCATATTATTCATATACAATATTACACACAAATATCTGTATGGATTGCAAACAAAATCTAACCCAACATTTCTTTTCAGAGCAAGAAATAATATTGATTGCACAGTACATTCTGAAAAATTAAGTATACAAGTCTATGTTTTCATCGAAAGTAAAGTTTAATTAACGATTTTAATTAAATTTATTTTCATAAGTATAAAAATGTTTTTAAATTTATGAATTATTGAAATCTCGATCATTAAAACAGCCTTTATATTTTATTGAAGGCAAAATTTTGATATCGAAGCATTTTCAATTAGATATTTAATCGCTTTCAATGACACAAGAAAATAATACTAATTGTTGAATTCTTAATTATATTATAAGGTACAGTCGTGGGAAAAAAAGTAAACACCCCCTGCTATCTCTGTAACAAAGTATTGTAAAGGAAAGGTACTGCTACCAAACGATTGGAAATAAAGATTGCTTTTAAATGATATATATATATATAATTTTCTTAGGGGGCATCTACATATCAAAACGAACTCAAAATTTGTTTTTCTCAATAGCAATACCGAAGTTTGACACCATAAATAGATTCTACACCCTTTAATTAGCCTAAATCCAAATTTTCATGAAATTCGTACGATTATTTCCCGATAAATTAATTATTTTAAAATGAGCCTATTTTAGGGGCTGTATCCAAATTGAAGTTCCGTTCTCGATTGATAAAATGATACAGAAAGACTATATCACTTCTTTTACTGTATTATTTTTTGCCAATATGAGTATTTCATTTGCTTAATATGTTTCGACTATTGCCAGCACAAATGTTTCATTAAAATGAGTAAAATACATTTTTTTAACCATTTGGAAAAATGGTTATTGTTCTCGGTTAGGGTAGGAAATCAAAAACACATCTGAAGCGTTTTATTAGTTGAATCCGCATTTTATTAGTTTTCTGACTGGTCTATACAGTAATCTATATTTTCTCTTTACTTTCAACAGAGATGGATACTTCTGTTGCCACTATGACAAAAAAGTAATAAAAACTACAAAAAAAAAAATAATAACTCAGAAACAAATTGATATACAGCTTTCAAACAAATTGCATTTAAAAGTACATTTTTTTCTCTATACGACGGTGTAAAAAGTAATATTGTGGGATGTTTAGAAGTTTAAGAATGAAATTTCATTTAAAATTGGTCCAGGAATATTAATGTTTAATCCATGGCGTACGTAATGAATGGCCAGCTCCGTAGAAGTTTAAAACTTTACAGTGTCGAAAAATGTAATCCATGGCGTACGTAATGTATGATCAACTCCGTGCGATTTTTTATGTCTTAAATTTTAGACTTTGAAAAAAATTTCATTTAAAATTGGCCCAGGATTATTAATGTTTAATCCATGGCGTACGTAATGTATGACCAGCTACGTAGAAGTTTAAAACTTTACAGTGCCGAAAAATGTAATCCATGGCATACGTAATGTATGATAAACTCCATGCGATTTTTTATGTCTTCAATTTTAGTCTCTGAAAAAATCATTTTCCAAATGGTTGTTGTAATTTGTTAAAGTGCATTTTTTTTTTTCAAATTATGTTTTCCTGGACATCATAGACGACTCCTTAAACTGTCATTTCTATGTTTTTTGCTCATAATTCGAAAAGTACTTGGAACAAAAATTTGAAATTGAGAATTTGCATAAAGCAAGACATAATAAATATAAATCTATCAAAAAAGTGTAGTTTGCAATTCATATTTTTTTCGAAGATTAATTTCTTAATTCATATTACAAAATTTTTAAAATTGCAAATTCGATGTATTTATGTTTCAGTTTTTTAGTACTATAATTAAACAAAAAATTATCACATTAGGATTATAATTTCAGGAGATAATAATAAAAATATGAAAATGTAACTTAACATTAGAAGCTCTATATTTTGAATGCTTATAATTAAAAAAATTTATAATCCAAATAACCTGAAATTTCATTTCTAGGCATCGTTTAATCCGAAGATTTATGCCAAATAATAATCTTCGCATTACAATTTTGCAAGAAACCTATCACGAAGATTATTGCTTGGAATTACTCGCCGTACCAATGAGAAAGAAATGATATTCTAAGAGTTAAATCATAAAACAGTGATTTGAAATTATTATTATTATTCTGTCAAATAAATTTTTCGTAATTTTTTTACTCCTCTCTCATTTTAAAAGTTAACTTAGACTGGATCTCGAATAAGTTATCACTGCCGACAAAGCAAATAATAGTTTTTAACGTGTTAATGACTAATGGTCATTATCGTAAATATTTTCTAAATTTTAACAAGCTAGATTCAGAAGGATAATTACTTTTCAGTAATTTTTTTTTTCACAATTCTACACTGTTAAAAATTTGCAGCATTGTACCAGGTCATTTGACCGTTTTTTCCGAAAACGGTTACACAACCGTAATTTTAACATTATTCTGACCATATTATTGCCCATTTTATGGTCAGAATATCGTTAAATTATGGTTATGAAACCGTTTTTTCAAAAAACGGTCAAATGACCTGCCAGAATGCTGCAAAATTTTTAACAGTGTAGTCAATGTACAATATTTTAAAACAATTTTAAGCCCCCTAGATTGAACATTTAAAGTAAATTTCTCTAACACATTCTTTTGTTATAATACAAGAAAAATAATGTCATATTTCATATAAATAATTTTTTTAAATTACCGTGTTTTAAATTTTAAAATAGGAATTATTATTCTTCGTTGAAAATTTTTGAATAATTTTTCTACAAACTCAGTAGACAAAAATAAATCTTAGAAAGGTTTCCTTTAAGGTATCCGAACACCTTTAAAATACAATTTGCGATCAAAATATTGATTTTTCATTTTTGCAATAATATTAAAATTGAATCTTTTATCTATCGAAATCTGCTTAAAATTTGTCTGTATCTAAAATAGAACCACAGTTACAGTTGTTTAAAGTTACAGCTATTACAAATTTTGAATTGTGTTTAAAAGTTATTTTTAGCTTTTTCTCAAAATGAAGTTTTTTAGATTTTTACTGTACGCAAAACATCCTAAAACAAAATATTATGCATGAAATGCCACGAAATTTTCTGTACTTCTTTTACAAATATCTTTTGAGGGAAGAGACTAAACTCAAGGTAATATATTAAATAGTTTTATATTTACACTGGTATAAATGAAAAACTTGAGACAAATTTTGCGAATTTTTCATTACATTAGTACTTTAACTGCCATATCATCTGAGATAGAGATGCGATTATAATGTGTGTGTCTAAGTACTAGAGAAAGTTATTATGTTTATTATGCAATTTACAAAATGTCAATACATTGTTTTATTTTTGAGTTATCACGCTTTGCGGAAATGTCAAAATTTTTGTCATAAGTTTGACTATTTTTCTCATAAGAAAAATTATTTCTGGGTAATTGCTAAGATTTTTATATATTTTTTTCAAAGTTTTAAAGTAAATGTCATTATAAAAACAAGAGAAAATTTCAAAAATTTCAAAAACTCATTTCCGAAGGTGTGCGGATACCTTAATTTGAATAGCCTCTCTGCAAAGCTTTCGAAATGATAGCATGTATCTTTCATTTAAAAGTAACAAAAAATAGAAGTTAAATCCATTTATAAAGATAAATGGAAGTTATTTTCATTCAGTTATTCCGTTAAGGAAACCTTTAATTTTTTTTTTTTTCAACTCTCGCATTTTAAACATTAACTTATAAGTTAGTTTAGACTCGATCTTGAATAAGCTATTACCCTGACAAAGCATATAATAGTCTTTAACGAGTTAATGACTATACTGATCATTGTCGTAAATATACGTTAAGTTTTAACATGTAAGATACTTGTCTTTAACCCTTTTTTTCTTTTTTAATGATTCGAGTCAAAGTACAACATTATTAAACACAATTTTAAACACACAAGGTCCAAAGTAAATTACTCTAGCACATTCCTTTGGTATATTTCAAGTAAAATTACGGTATATTTCATAAAAATAATTCTTTTAAATAACCGTGTTTTACATTCAAGAAGGAAATATGATTCTTGGTTGAATAATTTTGAATAATTTCTCTACAAACTTAGTAGACCAAAATAAATCTTTAGAAAGGTTTCATTGAATCTTTAAAAGCCTTTCCGCTTAGCGTTCGAAATGATGGCATGCATTTTTCATTTAGACAAAAGATTTAAGTTGAATCCAGAAATAAAGATAAATGGATTTCTGCTTTATTTGATTATTTATATTGAAAAGAAAATGTTTTCCTCTCGTAATTTTGTTAACAAAATATATTTCTGAAAACATTTGTCTGAAAGGTTGCGGAGTAATTTCAAATAATATTTGAAAGAAAATCTTATTAAGTGCTCGCATTTCTTCCTTTCAAATGCTTTTATAATACTTTAATAAATTCAAAACATTAAATTCACTTCAAATTTATATCATAAGGCAAAAAAATGTCAGTGAGTGATACTGATGTCATATCAAAGCTGTCAACGACCTGATCAATAAATTTTGCTGTATCGAAAATTTCTTAACCTAAAAACATTGCACAATTTAAAGTTTTATGCAGTCGAATAATAAAATAAATATATATACTTACACATACACATGCAATTTTTTTGAAACTATATCTAAACTTACCGATATTTTATGGATTTAAAATTTTTTTCAAGCACCAGTTTTATTAAAGCTATCTCAACAAGTTGGAAATTGCTCGTCAAACGTGGCAAATGAGGTGCGTTCGTACTATAACTAGTTTTATAATTATTTTTTGCACCCCATATTGTACTGAATGTATAATTTTTTGCACTTCATAAAGCGCATAGTCTGATACATCATTAAAATGCACTTCCAATAATTTTTTCCCATTGCCCGTAATGTAACGGAACACTTTTGACTGTCCCTGTAATTAAACTATACATCCGATTTTCCTAAAATTTGAAATAGCTCAACAAAATTTTGCAACAGTTATATCTTTAAAATTTCAGATCATTCGGAAGGCTCTAATATCATTAAAATGCACTTGCAATAATTTTTCCCATTGGCCGTAATGTAAAGAAAAACTTTTGACTGTCCCTGTAATTAAACTATACATCCGATTTTCATAAAATTTGAAATGGCTCGACAAACTTTTGCAACAGTTATATCTTTAAAATTTCAGATCATTCGGAAGGCTCTAATATCATTAAAATGCACTTGCAATAATTTTTCCCATTGGCCATAATGTAAAGAAAAACTTTTGACTGTCCCTGTAATTAAACTATACATCCGATTTTCATAAAATTTGAAATGGCTCGACAAAAATTTGCAACAATCATATATTTGAAATTTCAGACTATTCGGTTGGGTAGTTTTTGCTCTGTTACATGCGGACAGACGGACGGACAGAACGACGACTATAGGTGCTACGTATTTATATAATTACGAACGCACCTAAAAATGACGTGCAACACGTTTAAGGATGATAAATACGTTTGCACATGAAACAATGAAAAAAATTGAACATATGTTCGTTTCAGTATAATATTCGGTAAATAACTGCCGATTGAAATTAAAACTTCGTATATGAATAATTAAATAAAACACGAATTTAGAAGACATGTAATCGAACTACGCTTTTGAACACTGAAACAATAAAAAAAAAAAGTTTGATATAAATACAGAAATCTTTCGCGACTAACCACTGGTATGCGGCGAATTCGAAAGCACCAAAAATACTTTTCGATGTAGGACACTGAACAATCTAAAAAATGTATACCAACAAAGAAGGTCTCCATAAACGCATACTCTGAAAAACTTGAAAAACTTTCAGAATATTCTTCTCATGAGTATACACATGTTTATAAAAAAATTTGGCGGAACCTAGATAGAGCGCCGTAAAAAAAAATTAACATTTCGTTTTCTTGGCGCTTTGTCGTTGGTTGGCGACAAAATGACAAAGAAACACACTTTTATTATAAATGTACTATTTAAAGAACAACTTTTTCTGCTCTTCATATTAAACTAATTTAAGTAAGTGCAATAAAAATAAATACGCTTTGATAACTATGGATTTAACATATATATTTAAGTGTATCTATAATGAAATGTATCTTAGAACATAATTTAAATTGATTAAAATTTCTTCGAACTGAAAATTAAGGTCCGATTCTGAACACTGTCAATTTGGCTTCGATGATGTTAGTCACCAAGACAACAAGAGAACAGTATTGTTGCCATGGAAACAAGGACTTATTCAGTATCGAAGTGTATCAGGAGAGCTTTCTTAATCGGGCAGTTACTTTTAAAATATTAAAAAGAGAGAAACAACGTTTACAAAACACAAATGTAAGTAATTTTAAAAAGCATATAGCTATTTCTAAGCCTCTAAGGCCTCATCATCAGTGCTTATAAATTAAAGATAAAAATAAAATAAAACTGTGGTATAAAAGAGGGGGGAGACAGAGCCAGAGAGGCGCTCATCACATTCCGACCGTCAACGGTGAAATGAAAATCACTGTTGATAAACAGGCACGGAGTCGGTGTCACGCGCACACGGGAGGCCAATCAAAAACCGCACAGATGCTCCGGGAGAGTTCAAACAAAGCGGAGAAAAAAAGGAGGGGAATGGGAAGAGGACGAATTAAAGAATATTAAACCGTAACACTGAAAAATTGGGGGTACTTTATAAAATGTTTATTAGGCTGTATAATACTCGACAAAATAATACTCGATGAAAAGACATGTGCTATTAATAATACACCAGACCCGAAAGGGTTAAGCTGGGCAGCTGGGGTTGGATCATCTGGTTTAAATTTAATGTAATAGTTTGGAATAATCTATATTAAAAATAAACAAATCAATTTAATAAAGATTTTTTTTACGTTATTTAAAGAATTTTATGCAAATCCTTTGCCTGATTCACAATTTACCATTGAAATAGGTTAGATAAGTATCTTTCTCGATCCTAATATGCTAATCTAATAATATAGCATGTTAGACAGTGCTGCCAACGAAGCAATAAGATATACTTTTTTTTTAAAGGCAAACATTTTCTCAAAGATTTAAATAGAATTTCAAAATGTTAGACTCAACACAGGATATATTATTTAATGTATTTTCTTTCCATAAATTAAGTAAAAGTTCTATATGCTATACTGAGCACGGAATACAAATTTCTTTGATATATTTTTCTTCATAATTTACGTCAAAGTTCATCATTAAATATTCAGTACGGAATACAACTTTCTTTAATACATTTTTTCCATAATTTCAGTCAAAGTTTAACATGTTATTTTCAACAAGGAATACTACTTTCTTTAATACTAGGGGGCTCTGCCCCCTACGAGCTACGCTCGTCAACCCGCGTTCAGACACCACAGACTCTAACAGCACGCTAATTTGATCGCCTTTAAAAAGATTTCGGAAGATTGAATTATAATTTGAATCTGACAATTATAATCTGACGTAATTTTCACCAAACTTTTCTTTCTCTTTTTAATATTCACGTCAAAATACTTTTGTTAGAAATGAAATATTATGATCATCTTAAAATGTCAAGTAAAATGTCTCGCGCAATTTTTAAATTAAAACTATTTTGCAATATTATTTTTTGTTCATTTTACGTAATAAGTGTAATATGACGTAAATTCTCCTATTTAGGACTTCTAACGCATGTTACTGAATTTATTATTTTACAATATTCTTTCTCATTTAAAATTCACGTGTAACTATAGTTTTTATGAAGTAATTTTCAATGAGTTCCTGCTTTTTATATTTTTTGTTTATAATAGTCACGTGTAAAATAAATTTTTAATTTGAAGCAAACATTACTGCTTTCGCTGTTTATACAGTTGGCAACAGTTTAAATTAATACAATTTTCTAAAATTTGTAAAAAATATCTCTCGAAATGCTGAAAATTTGAATTTAAAATAGAAATAAAACCTCGAAAAATTATTCAAATTAAAAAACTAACTGCAATCTGCACACCGGCAAATTCTGACGCATAAAATGATCTAAAAATGATTACATTCCTATGTACAGTTTTTGCTCCTATAGAACTTTTTTAATGGAACGATTTGTCCAACTTTGGCATTAAATATCTCTTAAAATAATTCTTCGATTTGAAAACTGTCTGCATCAGCGTGTTTATCAAACATTTTTCTATAATACTACCGATTTTCATATTTTTATATGCAACAGTTTTTTTAATATTAACGAAGAAAGACCTCCGGTCACAAAAAATTCAAAACCGGCGGCGGCGGCGGCGGTGACAGCGGTAGTTACTTTTTTTTTAGAATAGAGAGATACTTTCTTCCATAATTTAATTCAAAGTTAACATGTTATATTCAACACGAAACACAACTTTAATATACTTTTTTGCACAATTTAAGTCAAAATTTAATATGTTATATTCAACAGGGAATACAGCTTTCTTTAATAGGGTATCTCTGGGATAGATGGCCATAGTTTTTAAAGATTGAAATAAAAATTCTTATAATCCAAATACAAGAAATATTGATGCATATTTAAAATTCTTATACATATACTCATAACATTTTACGCAAAAAATAATTAAACATTGAAAACAAAATGTGTTAAACAAAATTGAAATTAAAATTGCAGATGGTCATCTCTCCTTAAAGAGGAGGAGAGATGGCCATCCAATACAAGAAAGAAAAAGTGAAGTTAAATTGTAAAATAATAACACATTTCCTATAGTTAATCATGAAAAACATATAGCAATTTGTAAAGACGCAGTTATATGATAGACAATGAGTGAATAAAACTCGAATAAATCAAATTTGAAGTATAATTTCAATACTTCACTTTTCGTAAAATCTTACCGCATGTTTGGCAAAGGTCTTAATAATTTGTACACGTTTCATTGAACCACCTTTGCTACTGGAAGTGCCGTGTTTTTTTTTTTGTTTTTTTTTTGTTTTTTTTTTCCTTGCGTTAATTTTAGGTTTATTACATTAATTTAGTTTATTTATCAACTTTATCATTTTCTGTTATGAAAGTTTCCGACGTTTTTCAATATTTTCTGAAACAAATAAACGTCTTATTATGTTATTATTATTATTATTAAAATATTTATATTAGCTAAAAATTAAACAATTATATAAATTAATATATTTACAAAGATAAACGTTACATATTTATTTTAAATTTAATTATATTTAGTTAAAATCCTCACTCCGTATAGTTTTGAAATTTATATTTAAAGGTGGCCATCTCTCTTCGATTTCATGTGGCCAGCTCTACACGATTTCATGGGGCCACCTCTCCTGATATTGAAGGACTGATGGTCGCCCAATTTAAAACATCAATAGCCATTGTACGTCATTGCTTTAGGCTTAGAATTAAAGATTGGGTTATATACGTGCCTTAAAAGTCCATACAGTAAAAATATATATAACGTACGTACAGCAAAACGTTCAGATACCTAAGTCAAAATAAAATATATTCCGCCACTAAATTAAATAAACATTAAAATTACACTTAATTTTTATAATCGAAAACCACAATTGCAGCTCGCAATAAATAAACTCGTTGAACTATTTATACGAACAAATTTATGTTGCAATCTATGATCAAGTTTTGGAAACATTTAGACTGGCCATCTCTCCTCTATGGCCATCTATTCTAGAGTTACCCTATATTTTATTTCAATAATTTAATTTAAAACTCATTATAGTCAACACGGAACATAACTTTCTTTAATATATTTTATCCACAATTTAAGTCAAAGCTTAATATGTTATATTAAACACAAAATACAAATTTATTTAATAAGTTTTCTTTCTATAATTTAACTTAAGGCTTGTTCTCAAATCCAAAAGGTCAACTTTATGACATATGTTTTAATTTATTTTTGTACGAAAATGCATGAAACTAGCAGATGTTGTTGTTCAGAAACTATGAAATCGAAGTGTTTTTTTCCGGGATATTTTTTTCTGCAAACGCAATAGATATTTCAGAAAATAGTGTCAAAGTGGGCGTTTTGAACCGAATTTCCGAGCGAAAGAAGAATAACCACTCAAGGAAGAGTGAAAAAGGTCTTTCTCACGGGATCAAATTCGCTTATAACCCAATAGGTATTTTATTTATCAAAAAATAGAAAACACAGTTCGATTCCAAATCGCGTCGATAGTCAGGCCCAATTTTATATACATCCGTTAAAAAATGAATTTGTAAATGTGTCAAAACGTTTTGCACTTGTTGAACAGAGCAGTTGACGACAGCCTTAAAGTTCAACATGCTATATTCAACAGGGAATAAATTTTTCTTTGATATATTTTCTTTCCACAATTTAAGCCGAAGTGCGACGTGATTCAAATGAAAGAATTTTTTTTAAAGAGATTTAGATTTCAAATGCAGTAGAATCTCTTTTATCGGAATCTCTTTTAACCGAAATCCATTTTTAAAGCTTCTTTTTTGTACTACCACATTCCTTGTGTGCAAAATCCATTTTGAAAGCTTTTTTTTTTTTTTTTTTTTTTTTTTTAAGTTCCATATTTCTTGTTTGCAAGCGGTCCTTTCCGAACTAGAAAGGACACCCCCCCCCCCCCCCCCGTTTTCTTAGAATTCCTTTGCATTTAATTTGAGTTCCCGTGAGCTAGCAGAGTAGAACGAAGAAAACGAACAAATTATCAATTCTGAAGCTTTTGAATGATTTGCAAAAGGTTTAGCATGGCTGGAGCAACAGAAAGACTGTGATACTGGTGAACTAATAATATTAAAAAACTCCGTGATAGAGCTTCAAAGCAAAGGCAATCGAAACTGCGATAAACAAAACATTTTTTCAAACCCTTGTGATACGTAAAAGGTACTTAATTTTAAAATTAAAATTAAGATAATTTATTCTTGTTTCTATTTTGCTCTTGATTTATTTTTATTAAGCACTTGTTACCATAATAAGAAATATTGCATACATTTCTCCTTAATCTTAAAAATCAAACCTTCTCGATTATCCGAAAATTTCGATTTTCCGAAAGAGGGTCGGTCTCAATTACTTCGGATAATCGAGGTTCTTCTGTAATAGTAATTTTTGGTTAAATGAATTTGAAGAATTTTCTCACATACGCAGTCCAGCAAAATGAATCTTTTTCAAAAAAAGTTCTTTTAGTCAGCAGAACATCTTCTTAAATATTTCTAAATTATGGCATTAATTTAAAGTCGAAAAAATTGAGACTGAAATTAGAATTAAAGATAATTTGAGAGCATTTCTAATTTATTTGATAAAAAGTTTTCAAATGTAATTAAGACAGTAAAACATTTTTCATGCATAAATTTTGCTTAATAATTACATTTGCAGATTTTTTTTTTTCAAATAATATCTGAAAGCATACCTGATAAAGTGATTACTCTCCCCTTTCTCAAAATGATTAATATAGAATCGTACGCTCATCAGAAATTCTAAAATATAAAAATCTGTTCGAGTTTAATTGTAATTTAATCGATTTTGGTTATAAATTTGGGTACTCTAAATAATTTTTTAAACTGTTAATAAACAAATACCGATAAAAGATTATTTTTTAAATATGTTTTTAAAGAAAATTCTGCAAATACCTCATATTTCTCACATAAAAAAAAAGGATTACTTTTATAAGGTATTTTCGAATCGATCGCCAAAATGCTAATTCTTACATTACGTTATGCTACTGACAAAGCAAAACATTGTCTTTAATTTGTTAAAGACTATAGAATAGTGTTTCAAATATTTAAGTCAAAGTTCAACTTGATAAATGCATATTGCAATAAATTCCTTTACCCCCCCCTCCCCCCCTCCGCCCCGCAATAATTTAAATCACAGTGCGACATTATAAATGAAATTTCTAGTTAAGGGGTCTCAAGACTCTTAAAATTGAAAAAAATGGAAAAAAAAGAGACCATTTTCAACATTTAATGTCTTAAAATGTATTTGATTTTCAGACACAATTTTTATTGGAATTGAAAGATATAAGTATGTTCTTTCATTTCATGTACTTAAAAAATTGCAAAATGCAGAATTAGCATTTACAGGGGATTCCAAACTGTCAAACATTTGCCGAGCAGAAAATTGGCATAACAGATTACTGTAGAAACAGTTACTTACATTGGATTAAATTTTAAAAAAGTTAATTTACCTCGAGAAGTGCAGGAATAAACCTTTGGGACGGCAAGACTACCAATAAAGCCACGATGCTTGAAATTGGTTTTTAAATGCTGATTTAAATTCTGTAGTAATTTTCCTGTCAAAGAATTTTAGACATACTCTTTCTAGCATACTTCTGCATGAGTTTTGGTGTTATTTATGACGGCCGATTATCTGCAGGAGAGATATAGGCCCTAGGGGGAGTGCCCTCCGTGGGATCTTCCTAAGGGGACCTAATCCGTATTTACGCAAGGTTTCCAAAGGTTCGATAAAAACCACGAAAACTCCGAACGGTTAGGCCGACGGGCGCGATTGGGTTCGAACCCAGCACCTCCCGTCAACCAGCTTCGAAAACAGAACCTGTCAGCCACTGGTGGGACACTTCTGCATGAGAAAAAACTTGAAAAAAATTATGTGGCTGCATCTGAAGTGATTTTCTGTATAATTTTAAAAGAGGGACGGTAAGGAATATAAAACCCAGAGACAGATTAAAAAAAATAATAATAACAACCGTAAAAATGTGTGCAGGTTAATTTTTTGCTACATATTTATAAAAAACAATAGTTCCAGTTTTGGAAAAAAAAATTACATCGAATGACTTTTATTGAAACAATTTTATACAGACAGCTCCAAACTTAAAAATCACCATCAAGGACACGGGACTGTATAGGGCTTTCCTGGTGTATTTGGACCCTCAACATCGTCCAAAACTTGATTATCTCGTTAATATTGTTATGCAGTCATGTAATGGGATGTTCTCCAGTATATGAAAAAAAAAAAAAAAAAAAAAAAAAAAAAAAAAAAACAAACAGACCAAGAATATGTACTAAAATAAAAATTATTATCCAGGGACTTAAAAGTCAAAAGATTGTGAGAATGCCCCATGTACATACGCGATGCTCTTATCTTTTGAAGTCTTTCATTCCAAAAGTTTTCCTAGGTTTTCGGAGAATAGTATACTGAAGTGATGAGCGATAACAGGAACAATATACTCAAACAAGTAGAAGAAAGTATTGTAATCGAAATGTTTTTCGACTTCCGGTTTTCGACTGATTTACACGTTTTAGGGGTCAGAGCTCCCCAAAAGCATGTTTATAGAAAATGTCTGCCTGTCCGTGTGTCCGTCTGTCCGTGTGTCGGTCTGTCCGTCTGTCTGTCGCCATTGTACCAGCAAAAAGTGTATGAAGTTATTCATAGAATTGAACCAAATTTTTATTTTAAGTTTTTGGTTATGGCAGTTAGGTCTCCCTGAATTTAGAAAAAATTCGCCGGTAGGGGGCGCTGTAACAGCGATTTTTGTGCGATTTTGAATATTGTACCATCCAAAAATGTATGAAGTTATGCATAGAATTAAATCAAATTTTTATTTTAAGTTTTTGGCTTTGGCAAGCAGATCCTCCCTAACTTTGGAAAACATTCGCCCGTAGGGGGCGCTGTAACAGCGATTTTTGTGCGATTTTGAATATTGTACCATCCAAACGTGTATGAAGTTATGAATAGAATTGAACCAAATTTTTATGTTAAGTTTATGGCTATGACAAGCAAGTCCTTCCTAAATTTGGAAAAAAATCACCGCTAGGGGGCGCTGTACGAGCGATTTTGCATATTGTACCATCGAAAAGTGTATGAAGTTATGCATAGAATTGAACCAAATTTTTACTTTCTTCTATCTTCAATAGAACAAAGTATTGTAATCGAATTTTTTTTCGACTTCCGGTTTTCGACGGATTTACATATTTTAGGGGTCAGAGATCCCGAAACATGTTTATAGAAAATGTCTGTCTGTCCATGTGTCCGTCTGTCTGTCGCCATTGTACCAGCAAAAAGTGTATGAAGTTATGCATAGAGTTGAACCAAATTTTTATTTTAAGTTTTTGGTTATGGCAAACAGATCCTTCCTGAATTTGGAAAAAATCGTCGGTAGGGGGCGCTGTAATAGCGATTTTTGTGCGGTTTTGAATATTGTACCATCCAAACGTATATGAAGTTATGCATAGAATTGAATCAATTTTTTATTTTAAATTTTTGGATATAGCAGGTAGGTCATCCCTGAATTTGGAAAAAAATCGCCTGTAGGGGGCGCTGTAACAGCGATTTTTGTGCGATTTTGAATGTTGTACCATCCAAAAGTGTATGAAGTTATGCATTGAATTAAATCAAATTTTTATTTTAAGTTTTTGGCTACAGCAAGCAGAACCTCCCTGAATTTGGAAAACATTCGCCGCTAGGGGGCGCTGTGATAACGATTTTTGTGCGATTTTGAAATTTGTACCATCGAAAAGTGTATGAAGTTATGCATAGGATTGAAACAAATTTTTATTTTAAGTTCTTGGCTATGGCAGGTAGGTCCTTCCTTAATTTGGAAAAAATTCGCCGATAGGAGGCACTGTAATAGCGATTTTTGCTCGATTTTGAATATTGTACCATCCAAAAGTGTATGAAGTTATGCATAGAATTGAACGAAATTTTTATTTTAAGTTTTTGGCTGTGGCAAGAAGGTCCTCCCTGAATTTGGAAAAAGTCGCCACTAGAGGGCGCTGTAATAGCGATTTTTGTGCGATTTTGAAATTTGCACCATCGAAAAGTGTATGAAATTATGCATAGGATTGAACCAAATTTTTATTTTAAGCTCTTGGCTATGGGATGTAGGCCCTTCCTTAATTTGGAAAAAATTCGCCTGTAGGGGTCGCTGTAATAGCGATTTTTGTGCCATTTTGAATATTGTACAATCGAAAAGTGAATGAAGTTATGCATAGAATTGAGCCAAATTTTTTGTGTTTGTTTTTGGTCATGGCACGAAGGTCCTCCTGAATTTGGAAAAATTCCGCCGGAAGGGGGCGCTATAATTACGGTGTCTGTACCATTTTCATTATTGTACCATCGAAAAGTGTATGAAGTTATGTATTTAATTGAACAAAATTTTTTGTGTATGTTTTTGGCTATGGCAAGCAAGCCTTCCCTGAACTTGAAAAAATTCCGCCAGAAGGGGGCGCTATAATTGGATCCCTGTGCCATTTTCATTATTGTACCATCGAAAAATGTATGAATTTATGCATAGAATTGAACCAAATTTTTTGTGTACGTTTCTGGCTATGGCAAACAAGTCCTCCTTGAATTTGAAAAAAATCTGCCGGAAGGAGGGCGCTGTAATAGCGATGTTTGTGCCATTTTGTTTATTGTACAATCGAAAAGTGTATAAAATTATGCATACAATTAAACCAAATTTTTTGTGCATGTTTTTGGCTTTAGCCAACAGGCTCTCATTGGATTTGGAAATATCGTAAAGGGGCTCTGTGATAGCGATTTTTGTATACTTTTCTTGATTTTTCGTAGTTCTATTTCCATCGGCGGCTCGTGCAAAGGTGGAAACTCGCTTCCTGCTAAGCCGACTATTCGCAAACAGCTGATAACAACAGAATAAGGAAAAGCTATTAATTTTAACAAATATCATGATATAGATTAACTCGTTTTTTTGTTCGTTTAATTAACTGAAGCAGAAATTTAAGATGAAAATCAAAGTTGGTATAGTATTGAACTAATAATATTGATGTGTAACTAGTTATTGAAATATTAAGATGTATAAGATAGAAGAAAGTTTTGGGATTGGCACATCCAACTAGTTTTTGGTATTAAAAGTGTGCGTTATACGCCGGATTTTAGGGTATGTCGGAAAGTGTTAATAATCACTTTTCAAATACGCTGGTAAGTGTTAAGGGGTCTCAAGACTCATAAGATTTGAAAAAATGAAAAAAAAAAGAGCATTTTTGACGTTTAATATCTTAAAATGTATATGATTTTAAAAGACAATTTTTAGGGAAATGAAAGATTTAAGCATGTTCTTTTGTTTGATATTGTTATCGATAAATATAATTTAGATATCATAAATTAATCAAAAATGAAGTAAAGTGCTTTTTCCATTCAATCAGAAAGATTTATTGCTATCATAATCCTTTTGTAAATTGCTAAGTAATATTTATTGATGTTCTAATAATTTTGTAAATCATTAAGTGTTGTTTATTGCTTTATATGTTTATCTTATGTTACGCAGCTGTGCCCAATGACGTCAGATACTCTTTCTGACGAAAGTGTAAACGGGAAATAATGTTTAGTATGCATTAAAGTTTTGATCATGTAACTTCTTTTCGTAATCTTTGAATCTGAGTTATTTTGTCGCTTAGAAGTGCCGTTAATTGCTATGATAACTACAGTTGTAGTTTTTTATGAATTTTAAGTTAAGTTATTAGAGATAACAGATAAATTTAAAAAATTGCAATATGTAGAATTAATATTTACAGCGGATTTCAAATTGGCAGACATTTGTAAAGCAGAAAATTAGAATGACAGCTTACGCGCACGATTACAAAATAAATGTTGCAATTAGAATGAAAATTTTGGTGCCTAATTATACTTGAGATTCTAATAACCTGAACCTAAAAAAACTTGTATTTGAAGTTCTTTTATAATTTTAATACAAAATTGTATTTAGCTAATACAAAATTTTGAAAATTTTAACAGCTTAATCACATTAAAAAATATTTTTTTGAACAATAAAAGGAAATTTTAGGTTCAGTTTATACAGACTAACATGAAACATATGTTTTGAAAATTTCATGAAGTTTTTGAGATATCCTGCGCGTTATGCCCAAAAATGTCATTTTCAGTAAAAGGACACAAAGTTTCGGAAAAGCCACTTCAGTTATGGAGCGGGTACAATTTTAAAAGCCCTAACTTCTGTTCTGACGGGAATTTAGAGGGAACAATTATGTCAAAATGTTAAGAAAATATGGGAGTTTAAAATATAAAGTAATTAAAATTTCGAAAATTTTGAAGCTTTAACAGTCCTGAGACCTCTTAAAAATTAAAATACGAATATTTTTTGGACGCAAAAAATTTTTGTGGCACAGAGATCACTGAGACTCACTGAAATGATTCAGTGAACAAGATGAACACATTCAAGACACAGTGATAAAAAATTCACTGAAATTCCCAAGGAGCCTTTTCAGATTGGAACATTTTCATTTAATATTCCAGCCACAGGGATTGAAACCGCAACGTTTCAGAGCCTACAGTAGCCACTGCAAGAAAATCGCAGAAATTCCGAAAATGAGTCTCATAAAAAAAAAAAAAAAAAATACAACCAAAATCAAGAAAATACAAACTAACAATGTTAGAGACCAACTTCCATCATCCCATGCAAGAAAAAAAAACATAAAAATAAAAATAAATACAATAATACCTCGACTTATGTCAGCAATTCATCCCAAGACTAGCGACGTAAGTTGAGGCACATTGAGGTAAGCCAAAAAGGGATAAGTCATAAAAATTCACAGAAATCTAATGAGCATATTTTATTGTATTTATGGATTATCTTACATACATTTAACATTAGCAAAAAAACGAGTTTACAATATACAAGAATTTGGAATAAATCAATAAGTTGTTAAGGCTGCTAGTTACTCAGCTTCCGAATTCCCATCGGCAGTGTTAAGCCTATGGGCGTTTGATGCGTTCGTATATTTAAAATATCTCCTGAGGAAATGAATATTTTTAACTTATTTTTTCTGTGTACTCTTCTTAAAGAATGTCTCTTTTTTTGCTAGTTCTCAAAATATTTCTAAAATTTAGGCTTAATTTTTTGGAAGTGGTGAAATTTTACTCCCAGTTCGTCAGTTTTTAAAACTTAAAATATTAAATTAAGCATAGGTTTTAGAAATATTTTGACAACTGAGGAAAAAAGTGACATACTTCAACCCCTTAATTCTCGCTCCCGTCGTATTCACGGGCTGTGTCTTTTACTCGAATTGTTTGATTCCCACCAATTTTATAAAATAGTGAAATTGGCTATATTTTAGTATCGTTTTTCCTCTCATTAAATAAGGTGAATATTTCTTTTTCATAAAAGTGGTGCCAATAAGCAATTTGAATTTTTCAACCGTAATTTAACTCGAGCGTTAAGGAGTTAAGAAGAGAACACTGAAAAAAGAAGTTAAAAATATTAATTCCCTGAGGAGATATTTAAAATATAAAAATGCATTAAGCGCCCATAGATTTAACATTACCCAGGGGAATTCGAAAGCTGAGTATGACTAGCAGCATTAACTTAAAATTTACTGTTCTTCTAGCTGCCCTGTTCAAGTATTTGGGGATATGAGTATTCTAAGCTATTTCTAGTAACTTCATTTGTTTGACATTATCACTTCACTGTCGCGGGAAAGTTTCCCTTCATAGAACCAAAAGTTCAAAGTGCGTCTTAATTAAGGATTTTTCCCCCAGGCCTGACGACGTAAATGCGGGGTGACGTAAGTCGGGGTACTACTGTAATAATAATAAATCATTTAAAAATATTAAAATGCAAGCGATAATTTTGAAAAGAAAGTTCCCACAGGTTTAACATAAGTTTGCGAGTTTCTAGTGTCTGGTCAATTTTTACAGTAAAAAATTTCGGTTATTTTTTAACTGTCCATCATAGATGAACAGACAGAGCTTGACTTCTTTGTTTTTCTATTTACTGCACGTTTTGTTAATATTAATTTTATAATAATATAAGTTTCTTTTAATGTTTCCGGTAGTAAATTTTTTAATTATAAGAATATAATTCCACCCCATTACTTTTAAAAGTACACACATTTGTGTTACATTCATAGTTATTCGCAATCTATTTATATTTAGATGAAATATTTTATATGTCTATTTTTCTACTTTTGCATGAGTTTAACTTCAATAGTTTGTTAAGAAATTTAAAAGACCACTGCTGATTGTATTTTTACTAACGAAGAGACCTTGTGCAAAATTCATCTAGTGTGTTTATTTTAAATTATGCATGAAAAGGAAAAAAAAAAACTACACCAGCTTCAACTTAAAACATACATGTAATTTTTTTTCTCAAAATAAGTATATTTCATCTCTCTCTCTCGCTTCTTTTAAGTTATGAATTTTGTTTGTAGTTTCTGTTTTTAATTCATTAAAAATTCATTAAACTAATGTTTTGGAAATATACACTTGTACGTTTATTCGTAGGTTTTTATCTTCCTAATTATGTTCGATGCCCTTTGCTATATGTTTTTGTATATATTGTACCGTTTTAAAATCTCTATAGGGGTGCGATTGGACTATATATATTTTTTTTCTGAAAATGCTGTATAAAATTATATAAAAGGAAACATGAAAAACAAATTTAAAAATCACGTTGCACTTTTGAATCCTGAGACTTTAGCAATTTCCTAATAAGTGACAAATTCTCACGCTTCTTTACGCAAAACAAAAAGTATAATTTTTAGTTTGTACCATAAAAATAAGATTTCGTCATAAAACGGAAAAAAATTCGATAGCAGAGGTGCCCCGAATCTTCTTTGATTACGCTGAATTACAGTTAGACCGGGAGCCGGCAGCACAGACAATCACCTCATCGAGTTAACGGCTGAAATTACAGAATTAATTAAAACTCGATTCCCATATTAAAAAGCGCAATCGATCTGCCACGTCATATTGGTGGAAAACACATAAAAACCCGATTTTAGCGGTTGACTCGTAGGTTTACCATTATGCTTTCCTGCACCCACAAGTATGACAACATGGAGGACTAGGAACAGGAAAACACAATCGTAAACCTACGAGCCAACCACTAAAATCGGGTTTTTAGGTGTTTTCCGCCAAGATATGACTTGGCAGACCGATTGCGTTTAAATATGCGAATCCAGTTTTAACTAATTCTGGAATTTCAGCCGTGAACTCGATGAGGTGATTGTCTGTGCTGCCGGCTCTCGGTCTACGTGATTACACTGAAGAAGTTCGGATTAATTGCAACTTATAATGAAGAATTTCCAGTCGTTAACACTTTCCAACGCAGTTGAAAAGTGTTTATGAATTCCGTTTTTCTGTATGACGTATGTTTGCCGCCTGTTCCTGTTCTAACTTGCATAAATATACTCGGATTGCCATGCCATTGATATATGTTACTGGGGTTTACAATGTATTGTTCAATATTAAAAGCTATGTATGTAGGATTTATAGTTCATTTACAGAGACGCTCAAAAAATTAGTTACCAAAACGTCCACTAGGACTTTATTTTCTGAAAGATCTTTCTTGGTTATTAAAATTGGAAAACGTCTTTCGATTATATAGTTTTTGAATAAGAACGTCTGTCAATTTCATACATTTCCGAATAAAAATGAATTAAAACTTCTGTCAAAAGGTTGTCCTTTTGGATTTGAGTACAGCCTTGAGAAAACATAAAATTTTCTTACTACAAAACTAATAATAGAAATAAATGAACTTTTTGTCAATGCAATCATACTTAATAATTGTTCTATCGATTTTAATCAGCAAAAATAATGGATAGGTAATATTTCATATAATTTGAAGAGCCACTGCAAAATTTGGATGTGAAGTCGTTCAAATACCATTTAGAAACTGAAGTAAATGACAGTAAAAAAAGAATGTAAATTATAATTTGAAATAATACCAATTTTATTTGATTATGTAAATCGTACGCGAAGATTTTCCTCATATTAGTTGAATATTGTGAGATAACTTTCATTAGATAAATACATTTTATCCAATAGACTTGCTGAGGGCTCACATTTATCATACAAGTTCGCAAAATCATTCAGAAAAAAAAAAATTCATGCTTAGCGTGTGTATATTTTTACCAAATATTTTCCAGAATTTTGTAGGATAATTTGTCCTGTCATTGGAAGCGAATGTGAAATCTGATACTAAAACTAGGTGGATGTGCCAATCCCAAAACTTTCTTCTATCGTATACATATTAATATTTCAAAAAGTAGTTACACATGTTAATACTTCAATATTATTAGTTCAATACTATACCAACTTTGATTTTCATCTTAAATTTCTGCTTCAGTCAATTAAACGAACTAAAAACGAGTTAATCTATATCATGATATTTGTTAAAATTAATAGTTTTTCCTTATTCTGTTGTTATCAGATGTTTGCGAATAGCCGGCTTAGCAGGAAGCGAGTTCCCGCCTTTGCACGCGCCGCCAATGGACAATAGAACTACAAAAAATCAAGAAAAGTATACAAAAATTGCTATCACAGAGCCCCTTTACCGCGCGATATTTCCAAATTCAAGGAGGACCTGTTGGCCAAAGCCAAAAACATGCACAAAAAATTTGGTTCAACTGTATGCATAATTTTATACACTTTTCGATTGCACAATACAGAAAATGTTACAAGCATCGCTATGACAGCGCCCCCCTCCGGCAGCTTTTTTTCAAATTCAAGGAGGACTTGTTTGCCATAGCCAGAAACGTACACAAAAAAATTGGTTCAATTCTATGCATAAATTCATGCACTTTTTGATGGTACAATAATGAAAATGGCACAGGGATCCAATTATAGTGCCCCCTTCTGGCGGATTTTTTTCAAGTTCAGGGAAGGCTTGTTTGCCATAGCCAGAAACATACAAAAAAAAAAAAAAAAAAAAAAAAAAAAAAAAAAAAAAGAAATGGTTCAATTCTATGCATAAATTCATACACTTTTCCATGGAACAATAATGAAAATAGTACAGACATCGCAATTATAGCGCCCCGTTCCGGGGCATTTTTCCAAATTCAGGGAGGAGCTTCGTGCCATGACCAAAAACAATCACAAAAAATTTGGCTCAATTCTATGCATAACTTCATACACTTTTCGATGGTACAATATTCAAAATCGAATAAAAATAGCTATTACAGCGCCCCCTAGCGGCGAATTTTTTCCAAATTCATTGAGGACATGCTTGTCGTAGCCAAAAACTTAAAATAAAAATTTGGTTCAATTCTATGCATAACTTCATACACTTTTGGATGGTACAATATTCAAAATCGCACAAAAACCGCTATTACAGCTCCTCCTACCGGCGAATATTTTCCAAATTCAGGGAGGATCTGCTTGCTATAGCCAAAAACTTAAAATAAAAATTTGGTTCAATTCTATGCATAACTTCATACTCTTTTGGATGGTACAATATTCAAAATCGCACAAAAATCGCTATTACAGCGCCCCTTACCGGCGAATTTTTTCAAAATTAAGGAAGGACCTGCTTACCATAGCCAAGAACTTAAAATAAAAATTTGGTTCAATTCTATGCATAACTTCATACACTTTTCGATGGTGCAATTTTCAAAATCTCATAAAAATAGCTATTACACCGCCCCTTAGTGGCGAATTTTTTCCAAATTCAGGGAGGACCTGCTTGTCATAGCCAAAAATGTAAAATAACAATTTGGTTCAATTCTAATCATAACTTCATACACTTTTGGATGGTACAATATTCAAAATCGCACAAAAATCTCTATTACAGCGCCCCCTACTGGCGAATTTTTTCCAAGTTCAGGGAGGATCTGCTTGCCATAGCCAAAAACTTAAAATAAAAATTTGGTTCAATTCTCTGTATAACTTCATACACTTTTTGATGGTACAACGGCGACAGACAGACGAACACACGGGCACACGGACAGACAGACATTTTCTATAAACATGTTTTATGGGATCTCTGACCCCTAAAACGTGTAAATCCGTCGAAAACCGGAAGTCGAAAAAAATTTCGATTACAATACTTTCTTCTATTGAAGATAGAAGAAAGTAATAAAAATTTGGTTCAATTGTATGCATAACTTCATACACTTTTCGATGGTACAATATTCAAAATCGCACAAAAATTGCTATTACAACGCCCCCTGCCGGCGAATTTTTTTCAAATTCAGGGTGGACCTGCTTTCCATAGCCAAAAACTTACAGTAAAAATTTGGTTCAATTCTATGCATAACTTCATACACTTTTGGATGGTACAATGGCGACAGACAGACGGACAGACGGACACACGGACAGACAGACATTTTCTATAAATATGTTTTTGGGGATCTCTGACCCCTAAAACGTGTAAATCCATCGAAAACCGGAAGTCGAAAAAAATTTCGATTAGAATACTTTCTTCTATTGAAGATAGAAGAAAGTAATATTAAATAAAGAAAATTCTTATCTTAAATAAGAGTTTCTAAGAAGTGGATTACGCAACTTAGTTGTATTCCAATGTATATGAGTCATTCTCTGAAAAGTGGCAATTTTATGTCCCTGGGGTCTTGTAGACATATTTTTAAAATTACAAAAGGAAACAGTTATTTAAACTATCGATATTAATCAGTTAGACATATAAACTGTAATTATTTGCTTATTGAAATTGAAATTTAATAAATTTAATGTATTTTTTAATGCAAATATCATTCCCTCACTATGTCCCCTTTTCACATATGCAGGAAAGAAATGCTTTCTCTGCCCCATTGCAGAACGTATATTTATAATTATTTTTTTCTCAATCCATTAAACACACTTAAACACATATTTAGCCATTTAATTATACTTGTATTTTATATAATGAATGAATTAGGGTGCTTTTTAATGATGTCCCTAGCATTTGTCGTCATTCCCTCACATAAGTATAAATTTGCCATTATTTACTTAGTAGAAAGCAGCACATGCTTTAAATACAGTGGCAGTCAAAAGTTTCCGGCCAGTTAATTTTTTTGATTTGTTTGACAGAACGTTTTAGCGAAGAAGAAGTTCAATTGCTCCAAAAGTTAGGAATAAGCAAATTACCTCTGACCACGTGATCATTTTGATTGATGACATAAGATACTTGATGCAAAGGGTGAGGAATTCAAAATTTGCGCGTGCAAAAGTTTCTGGCCATTCGTCATTCATTAGTTTTTGCTATCGCTAAAGCGTTTTTTTTTTTTTGCCATGTTTGTTAATTAATCAAGGTGAATAATGTATTTGAAATTCAAAAATGAAAAATTTAACAATTTATTGCTCTTAAATGAGTGATTTGTTTATCGCTAAAGGGACAATCCTCTCGTGAGATTGCGGCAAAATTGTCGATCGGAAAATTTTCTGTAAACGATATTTTAAAAAAATATAAAGATGGTCATGGCCTTCGGAACTTGTGACGGTCCAGGGGACACCGGAAAAGGACTATTCTTGCGG
Organism: Maratus speciosus; assembly: GCA_963932465.1. NCBI lineage: Eukaryota > Metazoa > Arthropoda > Arachnida > Araneae > Salticidae > Maratus > Maratus speciosus. Next base: position 472,700,042 of record OZ010797.1, read on the forward strand.
ACAGAATTATCAGAAGTAAAGCAGTTGATGACCCGCGTAAAAATGCCGCTGCAATTCACGCCATTTATGGTGTTAAAAGCGATTTATTGTGTTATGGTTATTGCTGAAACAAGTCTATCTACAGTGTCAAGACGCTTATGTGACGTAGAACTTTATGGAACATTCGGTGTTAAAAAACCTTTCATAAGTAAATAAATTCAGAGGGCCCGACTGCGTTTGCCAAGGAATAACAAGACTGGACAAGTGAAAACTGGAAAAAAAGTACTATTTTCAGATGAATCGACGTTCAATCTTTTTGTCAGTGATAAAAAACATTACAATAGACGACCTAAAAACAAAAGATAAGGTGCGAGATATATTATTCCCACAATGAAGCACGGTGGAGGACACATTATGCTGTGGGGAGCATTTTCTGAAAAATGCACCTGTTCGTTATTTAAAATTCGCCGCAAGATAAATAGTGCAATGCATAAGGATATCTCGCAAGATCCTTTGCTGCCTTATTGGAGGGAAAATTGTGGTCGCAACTATTTGTTTCATCATGATAACGACCAAAACATGCATCCAAGCTCGTCAAGCAGTGGCTTTCGCACAAAAAAACTTCGCTTTTGAAATGGACAGCCGAATCATCCGATCTGAATATAATAAAAAATCTTTGAAACTAACTTGAAAACGTGTGTGGAATTATAAATATTCCAATTTAGCAGCATTTTCACAAAAATTGCAAAAACCATGGACAAAACTTAACATTGATGATCTACAACTGTTCATTGAATCGATGCCACGTTGCTACGCCGCAGTACTTATTGCTAAATGTATGAATACAAAATACTAATTGTAAATGTTGTTGATCACTGTTATTTTCTTTTATAACACCATTTTTTCCAAACTTGCCAAAGTGGCCGGAAACTTTTGAGAACATGCATTTTCTTTTGCAATTAGTTTTGTCAATTAAATTTATTAATATTTAATTTTTATTCCATAAATAAGTTCTTAACTGTTACGTCAATAAAGTGTATAAGTATCACTTTGAGATTCCTCTTCATATGGGTATACTTAGAAATTAACCAAAAAAAATTATGCTGGCCGGAAACTTTTGACCGCCACTGTATATCTAGGACAGTTTGTACAAGAGTAAAGTGAAGTATCGATCTTGTTGTTTGCTCAAAAACGTTCTTGAATAGTTAGTATATGGCTTTGAAGTACTAGATCAATGTAAGTATTTTTATTACGCGTCATTCCCTCATCTATTATAAATTTAATAAAAACTAATGAAATATCTTTTTATGTTGTTATATTATTAGAAATGTGTTTCAAAAGACATTTAGTAACTGAAAATATACCTAAGAGTAATCACTTTTGTATAACATGGTTTTCAGACGTATTTCGTCATTCCCTCATAATTTTAATACGAGGGAATGATTTAAATTGTGAGGGAATGATCTGAATCCATTTATATATGTACTAAACAGTAAAATAAGAAAATCTAATGCAATAAAATACACATTATAAGACTTTTCATTACCGTAAGTAAAGATAATACATTTTTAATTTCTATTATTTTACAGAAGTTAAAAGTAAATTAAAAAAAAAATTTGTTCCAATTCAAATAAACATTAACTCTCCTAAATATTAATGCTTTATCTTTATTTTTTTCAATTGACATAGAGTAAAAAAAAAATATTTATTGACAGTATGACTTCTAATTATAATTTCTTTTCCTTTTTAACCCTTTCAAGGGCGGTGGTATGTATATGAAACCACTTAATTTTAATTCCCAAGCGCCACAATGGCACCAGAATTTTTATAAACTTTTATCTATTTAACATACATGTGAAATATAGCATTTTTCATATTTACAAATAAATTTGTTTTTAAATTCCGGTGCAAATCATTTATTTAAACATTTTAGCAATGGAAGTGCTTTGAAATTAAAATATCGGAAGAACTATGAGATACAGTTTGGTTCATATTATTTTTTGAAAAATATAGCAATAAGGTACTTGTAGGCTAAATTTTGAGATTTTTGAGGCAATTTTATTGGGCCGCAATTTTTTTTTTAAAAACAGCCACTTTTCAGAGAATGACCCATATACATAGTGTTTATAAAGTCTCTATACATATTTGATAAATGTGTCGTAATTCAGGGATACCACTGGCGAAAATTTGTTAACTCTTTAATGCACCACTTTCACAAAACAAAAATCCTTCACATACAGTTTTACAACATGTATAAAAGAAATACAGTAAACCCTCGATTTAACGGACCTCGGTTCAACGGACTTCGGATTCAACGGACTAATAAAAAATAAATAAATAAATAAAATAAAATTAAAATTAAACAAAAATTAAAGTAAAACAAGTGGGTAAGTGTGATCGCAGATCGCACAGAGGGTTTCGTTTAATTTCCAAAACACTTTATCCTTAAATTAACAATTCAAAATCGTTAATTTAAAATTATCCCCTCTCCCTAACCTGAAATTCAACGCTCGTATTTCAAATTTTTATATTTGACAAATGTCAAATATTTATTTATCACTATTATTTACTGGAAGCCTCCATGATAAAACAGCTTCTAAAGCGATGAAACACGCTTCGAAAAAAAAAAAAAGTATTACTGCCTCCCTCCCCCTCCCCTACTTGAGAATCAACACGCAACCCTCTATTAAGCTTTTATATGTAAAAAATCAAGCAATGAACAACGACAAAGCATTTCTTTTTACTATTTTTAAAACGCGATTTCTCGGTAAAATAAAAAAATATTTATTATATCTGTGACGACACAATGTCCCGTGATCAAATGAACGAAACCTTATAAAAAAGGAAAGAACACGAAACGCCGAAAGCGCGCGCTTTGATTCTCACTGCAGCGTGGTTTTCGTTCTAAGCATGCGCAATGATGCTGGCGACCTATGCGGCCATGTGATATGCTTTTCGTTCTATGCATGTATAAAAGTTGCATATGCATTAATTCGTTTGTATTTCATTACCAATATTGTATTATTAAAAGTAATGTATTGTGTTTATATATACATATACAGTAGTATATATGTATATACAATACATGTATATACACTGTATATATTGTACATATAAATTATATATATATATGTAATTTGCACTGTAATAATATATGTAATTACAAGCACGTAATAATATATATATGTACTATAATTATAACAAAATAATATTATAAATAGTACTTTGCGATTTAACGGTTGGTTGGTTGGTTGATTGGGATTTTATGGCGCAAAGTCCCTTTAGGGACATGCTGCGCCAAGACAATGTCATAATGTAAAAAATATAAATTACCCAAAAATTTGAGCAAAACTAATAAAAAGGTGAGAAAAACAATAAATGAGAACACTGATATGTAAATTTAAAACCATTTAAGAGAGCCAAAGGTTGATAATTAAAAGACCAAAGTATTCAGATTAAAAACTGTGTAGTTAAAAAGCAATAACCGTTAAAATATAAACAAAGTCCAAGATGACGTACAAATACTACCTAAAAACAAATTTAAAATCACAGAAATATATAACAAACAAAAAATTAAGTAGGAACAAATTCCTCAAAAGCTACATTTTCCTAATCGGCACTTGATTCTGATTTCATTTCTTCATCAAAGTTTTGCAGTTGTTTACGATCCTTTACTGATGGGTTTTGGCTTTTGTTATTGTTCTTTTTCTTCACAGTGGAAAACTGTGAAGAACCCCGGATTGTTTTTTTCTCTTTCTGTATACAAGATTTTTTGCTTGGTTTGTCAGTTTTACTAGTATCAGGTCTATGTGGTGTTTTTGCAGATGTAACAGCCTTAGTCTGAAGTTCAGGTGACTTTTGGGATTGACTTGGGGATTTTTGAGACTGATTGATTTGGTATACTATTTTAACAGGTTCTGAGGAAGGTTGCCAGCGCTCTAATAGTGGGGTTGCATAGCATTTACTACCACAACTGACATCACGGGTTTCTCTATTTGAAGAGGTTGTTGATTGTGCTTTAGCTGAGTTACTTGGTGGAAAGGAGGTGTCGGTCTGGGTGCTTATGTGCCTTACAGAATTTTGTTGTTGCTTGAGTAGACTAGAGTAGGAGACACCGACTGACGGAGTTCTGGATTCAACAATTTTGCGGGCTTCAGGGTAGGAGAGATTTTGAGTTACTTTAACAGCAAGGATTTCCTTCTCACGTATCCAGTTTGGACAGGAACGGGAATATGCTGTATGATCACCCTTGCAGTTTATGCAGCGTTCAGAGTTTTGACATGAATTACCGTCGTGGCCAACTTCTGCACAGCGTGTACAGGTAACGGAACCTCGACAGGTAGTTGTGGTGTGACCATAACGCTGGCATTTAAAGCAACGGAGGGGATTAGGTATGTAAGGACGGACAGGACAGTTCAAGTAAGCAGCTTTAATTCTTGATGGTAAATTAGGGCTATTAAAAGTCAGAATGATGTGCTTCGTAGGAAGCACCTGTCCATTCCGACGGATAGTTATACGACGTACATCTATGATATCTTGGTCTTTTAAATTTTGTAAGAGTTCGTCTTTAGTAGAGAATAAAAGGTCTGGCTCAGATATTACACCACGGCTTGTATTTAGAGTTTTATGTACTTGAGTAGAAACTGAGAAAGAGCCTATTGTAGAGCAATTTGAGAGAAGCTGTGATTGTTTCGCTGAAGAAACCTCAACAAGCAAATCACCAGATTGTAATTTTTTGAGAGAATGACCATCCCCCAAGACAGACTGGAATGTTTTTGCAATGAGAAATGGTGAAGTTTTTTTGAAAGAGCTATCAGAGAGACTATCAGTACGTTTAATGACAAAAAAACGAGTGTATGAGGAATTCTGTGCAATTTGTTGCTCTCCACGTGGGAGAGAAATGGAAGTAAGTGAAGTATTTGCATCCATATTAGAAATAAAAATAAGAATTCAGACCCCGGCCGCACCACCCACTACCGAGCCCAACAAGGGGATGCACATCGTGCACCAGTGCTAACCAGGGCCTATACGGTCACAAAACACTCCTATGCCAGTCTCCACCCTTAATAAGATGGCTAGTAAGTGTCCGATCACTTGATCCCCAGCCAGTGACAGAAGCCAGCTGACCAGCCGATTGATGCATACGGGACCAGTATGCACCTCCCGTCTACCTGAAGCAGAGGCCAAAGCAGTGTGTTGGTTTCCCTCAACAGCCAGGATCCCCCTTTCCAGGGACACGGGTTGCCACGCACGGCAAACACGTGGGTGGTTTACAATTCTGCATGAGTCGGTATGCAGGATGATATCGGCTCATACAGAATTGCCCTCACCTCCGAAGAGGAAACCACAACGAGAGTGAAACATAGAGAAAAGAAGGAGAAGAGAAATAAGAGGAAAAGGAAAAAAGAAAGATCGCTCAGGAACCCGGGGTTGCGAAGCCCGTGAATACCTAAAGAAGGTATCCCCCTGGGGGATGCGATTTAACGGACTTTCGATTTAACGGACACATCTTAGTCCCAATTAGTCCGTTAAATCGAGGGTTTACTGTATACTACAAAATTTGTTTTTTTATCTTTCTTTTCTTAAATAGGGGTGCGAATAGAATATAAAAATAGTCTACTTTTGCAACCATGTAATTCAAATCTTTTGTAGATGATTTTATAATGTTTCAATGTTTTTTTAGAAGAAAAAAACAGCCATTGTTTCTGCTCGTCCACGTGGATTAAAGTATGAGCAGGTGCAGGAAAATGTCATTCTAAAATTTAGAAAATAATCCCCTACCAGAGCAGCTAGTAGAATTTTCCTTGGAAGTATTCAACTGCATTAGTAGCGTCATGGTCGAATATTAGTCATACCTCTAGTAACACAACATGTTGTTCAGAAAGTTGAAGCTGCAGTTATATGCAGCATCAAATCACGCATGTGAAGTCTCAGCTGGGTTTTCGCTATTCAGCATTCTACTGTTTTAGAAAGCTCTGTATTATCATATAAAAAAGTAAACAAAACGTTGAAAGAATGATTAAAAATGATATAATTTTTAGAATAACATTTAGAAGAAAATCTTATGAAGTGCGCATTTTTTAACCGATTTCAAGCCCAGAAAATAATACAGGGTGTCTCAATAATGCAGTGACAAAATTTTAGGGGAGGTAGGATACATCGTAAGGATTGAAAATTGCATAGCCGTCCGTGACCAAAAACTTTAACGGAAAGTGGTAGCAGAGGTAGAAAATTGGAAAGGACACAAGAAAGTGATTAACTGGAAGCATTTATTGGACATCATGAGTACCAAATGGTGTACGAAAGAAACAGCTCGTAACGTTACACAGGTGCTCGAAGTTTGCATTATCAGACGGCAAGCATCCCTGGCAACGATGAGCATTGATTGCCGGACACGTCGAACACACCGGGAGTTTCTTTGATTGTAGTAACAGCATAGACGAGTCTTGCTACGTGTTCCATTGCAGACCCCACAGACTTGTGACACACGAGAGTTTTGAGGGATCCCCACAGAAAGAAATCAAGACTCGATAAATCAGGTGAGCGTGGTGGCCATGGAATCAGCCCAGAACGCCCAATCCATCGATGCGAGAAAGACCTGTTCAAATGCTCACGAAAAACCAGTCAAAAATTAGGAGGTACTGCATCGTGTTGGAACGACATGCTGCGCCTCACCTTTGCTAGAACACCGTCAAGTAAACCAGGAAGAACCTGCTCCAGACTATTTGATAATATACGGAGGTCATGCAGGATAGTACAAGGTACGTCTCGACTGTATTCCCACTGTAAAAAAAAATGGTAACGTTCCATGTAAAATCCAGGAACGTTTCGCCTTTTATCAGGTTTTCAGAATAATTTAGCTCTTTCCTGTGAAATTCTGGTTTTCTTATCTGAAACGTTCCTGAACAAAAGTTGGAAACAGCAAAACGCTGCGGCCGCCATTTATTATTTTTTTTTCCCTATAATCCGTTGCTCGCGCGCGAGTGTCGAAAACGAATTCCTTAAATGAATGTAAAAAAATCAATATGGAATGCAAATAAATCAATAGACGACATAATCCTTTACGTCTCTATTGTCAAGATAATTCAGATGAAAATACAATACTTCTGTGACATCACTAAGAGATTATCTCTCGTACTTGTCTGTGAAATCTTTAACGAGCAGACTGTGTAAAAAGAATACACCTATTATTTGGATCTGCATTAACCAGGGGACAATCAAATATGATTCTCACCTATTTTGATTAATTCAAAGTATGTTTTAGAGTTCTTATCTCTAATTATTCTTGTGAAAGGATTTCTTCAAATGGGCCTTAGATTTTCAGAAATTAGATGCCGAGTTTTAGCATACGTTTCAAATACCCATTAGTTTGCAGCTCTCAACGTGTCTTTCGTGGTGTGGACGCAGAAAGCTCGCACGCCACCCGTACGGCCCGAGTTCGATGCTACCTCTTGACTTTTTTTTTTCTTTTTTAATTAATTTTATATTTTAACACTTTATTACAATTTGATTTAAATTGGACATATATTTGACACTTTGAATTGCTGCAAATTTGAATTTTTTTTATTTTCGGAAAAAATATACAATTACGTTTAGGTTTTTTTTTTCATGAAAATTTATATGTATTTTATCTAACTTGTAAACTAACATAATTACTGACGAAAATTCAAAATATTTTATGTCTAGATTTTTTTTTTCTAATTATTATTTACATTTATATATTTTTATATTTTAAGCAAAGTTCAGAAACAATATATCACATATATATTTACTTTATTGAATTTTAACTGAAAATTTATTTTTTCGTGTAAATTATAAATAATAATTTTGATGTCAATTTCAAAATATTTTTTCATTCTAACAAATAATGATAATAAAGCGAAAATTGTCAACTGGAAATGTAAAAATCGTCTGCGGATCCCGCATACCGTGAAATGTCAGTAATGTCATAATGAAGGGAACGAGCATCCAGAGTTAATTATGTCAGCCAGGTATCGGTCCGGATAGCCTAACAGGTAAGGCATTGGCACGGCACGCCAAGTATCCAGGTTCGATCCCTGGTCTGGACATTTTTCGCTCTTGTGCTACTCCAGCCTTGAATATGCCAGTAATGTTTTGATGTCAACAGAAATATTCCTGGTATTTCGCAGGAAACTTACTGGCATTTCTGTAGAAAGTTTTTAACATATACAGTAAAGTACCAATCATTTTCAAGAAATGTTTCTTGGAAATAATGGGCAACTCAGCTGCCCATTTTTTCCCATGAACGTTGCGGAATTTTTTTTACAGTGCCTTTTCACTAACAGAAGCGCATGTCCTTCACACTTACCTTCGCTAATTTACATGAAAATAACGTATGGTACCGTTTCTTCTACCCCCGTGTTATCGCAAAAACACGGTATCAACTTGTTAAGATCAATGAAAGGCATGCGCCCCTGTTAGCGAAAATGAGTATAAGCAGTCGCCGACAAAAAATGCCCACGCATTTACTGCAAAGCGATGTTGTGCCACGTGCTACCGCACACCGCGGGGTTTTTCTTGAGCCCACAAATGTGCATTCTACTAATTGAATACTCCATCCTTAGTGAATATGGAATCATCAAAGAATAACACATAAGCTGGGAAATTCACATCTTAGGCACTTTGTAGCCGACACCATTGTGCGAAACGTTTAGGATAATCATCGGGGAGCAGCAAATGAACTCTTTGTAGGTGAAAGGCGTGTAAGGATTCGGCGTGCAAAGCACTGCAACGAGACACTCCTAAGGATGAGGCAACGGCACGTATGCTGGTACTCGGAGTAGTGTCCACGGCATCCAACAAACTTTCTTCCACATGAAAAGAACACGCCGGTTGTGGCCTGCCCTCACTGTGCTTGCTACTTCTTAATGACCCGTAGTCGCACAAATTTTGATGCACACGTGCAAACAAACTGTGTTGCGGTTGATGTCCGTCTGAGAAGCCTTCTCGATAAATTAGTTCAGCGGCTCGTCCATTGCCTTAGCTATTCCATACACTAAGTGCATGTCTGTCAACTCATCCTTCGTGTACCGTTGCATGCTCTTCGTATGCTGGCTTCGGCATAAATGAGGAAATACTTTTCCCTCTAGGGATCTCGAGCAAACCACCTAGCGACGCACGATGACGTTTCCTGTTATGGGTTGCTATGCAACTCTCAATCCTTATGATGTGCCCTACCTCCGCTATATTTTTGAGACATCCTGTATAATTCGTTTGTATACATTTTTAAATGTATATCCAAGTCTGGATTTTGAATAGATGCTCTGAATTCTTCTTTTTCTTCTTCTTTTTTCTTTTTTGTCGGAAAAGGCTTTTTTTGGGGTCCTGTATAAATCTGTATAAATTCCACAAGGATCTAAAAAAATGCTATCTGTTTGTGTTTGTAGTTATTTTTGCCAATATAGGCCCCAAATTCTTCTATAATGTTGAATCTTAACATATAATAATAATAAAAATTAATTTAAAATTTAATCTTAATTTAATTGTTTCCAACTGTAAATTAGGATACTTCGTATATTTTTAAAAACGACCATAAATAATTTCTAGAAGCTATTTATTTTATTATTATTATTCTATTACAGAATATTTTTATAAATTTTCTACGCCTCTCACATTTTAAACATGAACTTATAAGTTAGTTTAGACTCGGTATCGAATGAACTATTACCGCTGATTAAAGCAAACAACAGTCTTTGACATGTCTACCAAAGTAACTGGTAAATTTTTTTTGAACGAATTCAACTGAACTGGTCGGGTTATTGTCGGATATTGGTCATGCATAACATCACACAATGTGCAAAAAGTTTTAGAAATAGTTATACGTAAAATCAAATCTCACATGTGCAGACTCAGCCTGATGTTCGCTGTACAGCATCCTACTGTTTTCGAAAACCTTGCATTGCCATATAAACAAATCAGCAAAATGTTTAAAGAATTATTACTATTGCAGTAATTTTTAGAATAATATTTAGAAGAAAATGTTAAGTGCACCTTTTTAACAGACTGCAAGCAAAAAAAAAATTATATAATTCGTTTGTATTCATTTTTTGATGAACAGGGTCCATAATTAAACGATCCTTCTTTAAAGCTGTCTACAGACAAAACTGCTGTTCATAAAATTGTGAAATTTTGTGAAAGATATAATATAGGGATGGGAATTTGTTTAAGCAAGAAAAAAAGTTCAAAATTTCGCCACCAGAGGGCTATTTTTAATAAATTACAATTTAGCATTACGTTATAGTTTAGAAATTTTATTTATTAACGTAACTCAATTCGAAATACAGCATTTCACGACATGTTCCTAGCATTTCCCAGAACACACTGCGGCAACTGTGGAACATGTTATCTTACGATTCCAGATGGTATCTGAAAATGGTGACCGTCATGCGGAACATGTTTGGTTATAACAAAATTTGTTGAACTTTCGTAAATGTATGCTGAATGTGTAATTCGTTAAAAAACGGCCTCCTTTATTTATTTATTTATTAGCCCCCGGTACGGTATGCTATTTCTTTCAGCTTATTTTGTGACGTCTCCAAAAAATAACGTTACCTTACAGAAGCCAGCCGTGAAACAGAGCAGTACGATTAAATACTCTATAGCAATTTTTTAAACTTCTAAGCATCGCACATTTAAAATTTTTATATCGTTGTATTCGGGAAAAAAGTACTTTTTAATGCAATTTGTTTGAAAACTGTATCACCATTTATTTTTGAGATAATAATTTTTTTCTAGTTTTTTGAGCCATTTCCTTAATATTGGCAACGGAAGAACTCCATTTCTGTAGAAAGTGAAAGAAAAATAGCAATTATATCTTTTTGTTGCCATTTTCCCACAAAAACTGAAAAAAAAATTAATTAAAATACGTGCTATTTTGAAAAAATATAAATGAAGGATTTCTGATAAAACATGGAGCTATTAGAAACTAAATTTAATTTTAAATATCTATATTAATAATACAAACAAATAAAGGCCTGTGAATCTTTAGATATCCGATTTTTTTGTCGAGATTTTTAGTAAAATAAAATCGCGTAAAAATCGAGTAAAATAAAATCGCGTGTTACAAGTCTTAAAACTGAACTACAGTAGGGTCCCGATTATCGGAGTCACCGCTTTCATCGAGTTATTTTCTTCTGATGGACTGATGGCTTCCATTATTATGAAACAGTCATTATAAATGAAGTGTTTCATAATAATGGAATCCATCAGTCCATCAGAAGAAAATGATCCTTTCCAAAGGTATAAGTTCGATTAACTTGGATAATCGGGACTCTACTGTATCTATATTTTTTTTGTCATCGGGGGCGACACTAAATTCTAAAAAAGCAGAATCCCTGTTTTCTAGTTTTTTTTTTTTGTTTTTTATTTTGCTCAAACAAGTTTCTATCCTTTATTATGTCCTTCACAAAATTTCGCAGCATTCTGAACAATAGTTTCGCCTGTAGACAACTTTAAAATAGAGTCATTTAATAATGACACCCTGTGAATAAAATTTCTAAACTATCGTAATGCTAAATGTGTAATTTATTAAAAATCATCCTCTGGTGGCGACATTTTGAACTTTTTTTTTGGCTTAAACAAATTCCCATCCTTTTATTGTCTTTTACAAAATTTCACAACTTTATGAACAATAGTTTTGTCTGTACACAACTTTCGTTTAATTATGGACACTCTGTATATCCAAATCTAGATTTTGAATGGATGCTGTGGTTCAGATGGCTATAAGTTCTTGTTCTTCTGCGTCTTTTTAGGCGCGTTCGTAATTATATAATTACGTAGCACCTATAGTCCGTCCGTCCGTCTGTCTGTCCGCATATAACAGAGCAAAAACTACCCAACGGAATGGTCTGGAATTTTAAATGTATAATTGTTGCAAAATTTTGTCGAGCCATTTCAAATTTTATGAAAATCGGATGTATAGTTTAATTACAGGGACAGTCAAAAGTGTTCCGTTACATTACGGGGAATGGGGGAAAAAAATATTGCAAGTGCATTTTAATGATGTTACAGCCTTCCGAATGGTCTGAAATTTGAAAGATATAATTGTTGCAAAATTTTGTCGAGCCATTTCAAATTTTAGGAAAATCGAATGTATAGTTTAATTACAGGGACAGTCAAAAGTGTTCCGTTACATTACGGCCAATGGGAAAAATTATTCCAAGTGCATTTTAATGATGTTACAGCTTTCCGAATGGTCTGAAATTTTAAATATAACATTGATGCAAAATTTTGTCGAGCCATTTCAAATTTTAGGAAAATCTTATGTATAGTTTAATAACAGGGACAGTCAAAAGTGTTCCGTTACATTACGGGGAATGGCAAAAAAATATTGGAAGTGCATTTTAATGATGTTACAGAGTATGCACTTTATGAAGTGCAAAAAATTATACATTCAGTACAATATGGGGTGCAAAAAATAATTCTAAAACTAGTTATAGTACGAACGCACCTCATTTGCCACGTTTGACGAGCAATTTCCAACTTGTTTCTTTTTGTTAGAAAACGCTTTTTTTATGATGGTTCTTATAAATTCTTGAAGGATCTAACAAATGAGGACGTGAGTTTTAAAACTCGCCTTATCCAAAAAATCAAATTCTGGGAAATCGCGAAAAACCTCTAACCGCTTCCATTGGTTTTCATTGTGAACCAAGATTTCACAATGGCAGAAATACGGGATAAAACTAGGTTTTTTTGCGTACTTTTGTATTTGTTCGGTGCAGGTTTACCAATAGAATAGATTGTTTAAGAAAATGCGATTTTTTAAATTTTGGATAAGGCGAGTTTTCAAACTCACGTCCATAAATGCATATATGTTTGTATGTATATTTTGTTTCCAATAGAAGCCATAAATTTTTTTATAATATTAAATCTAATATATATTCAAAAAGATAAAAGTTCAATTTTATATATAATCTTAGTTTAACATTTTTCAATTATGAATTAGAATACTTCGTACATTTTTAAAAGCGACAATAAAAGAATTTCTGGAAATGATTTATTTTATTATTATTTTTCCGTTAAAGAATTTTTTTGTAATTTTTTTATTTCTCTTACATTTCAAACATCAATTTGTAAGTTAGTTTAGACTTGATCTCGAATGAGCTATTGCTGCTGATAAAGCAAATAATAGTCTTTGACATGTTAAAGACTACAGATCATAGACGCATCTGAAATATACCGTATATACTCGCGTATAAGCTAACCTCCCCCCCCCCCCCACACACACACATTTTGAATTAGAAAATATTTGTAAGATTCTTGACTCGCGTATAAGCCGACAATAAAAATTCCAATATCTTTTCAAACAAAAATTCTATTTTTAATGGAATATACTAAACAAGCTAAAATAATTATATAAAAAATTAAGAAACATCAAACGAATCTTCGAAATTCGGAACCATTATCTGAATCTCCAAAAACTTCTATAAAGTTGCGTTCCGTTGCTTCCTTGTCATCAAAATTGGACTCAGCATGTGATGAATTTTCCACTTCACTTTCCCCGTAAATAAAATAGTCCTCAGTGCTATCCACAGCATTGCTGATATCGCACTTTTAAAATGCTTTCACAATCATATCCCTTGTAATTGACATCTACACATCTTTAACCAAAGGGGTGATAACATCGATTACAGCTCTTTTCCAATTGCCGCCCTTGGAGGTGAACACATCCACTCAGTCCAGATTTTTAGCAATCCATCTTTAAATGATTATTTCATCAAACATCAATTTGCCTATGCCTATCAGAAAACTCTGTGGGTTATAACTTTTCTCCCCAAATCTGATTCGCGTAGAAGCAGACTCCCCCTTTTTGAAAGACAAATTTATGTCAAAATATTTCTGCTTACGATATGTCAAACTATAAACATGTTATTTTATGTATTACATGTTAGATTCAGCATGAAAGAAACCTTTGTTTAATCTTTTTTTTTTTTTTTTTTTTTCGTGATTCTAGTCAAAGTACAACTATATTAAACAGAATTTTAAACATTCTAGATTCAACATTTAAAGTAAATTTCTCTAACACATCCTTTTAGGCATAACCCAAATAAAATTCAGCCATATTTTTATTTTTCATATAAATATATTTCTTTTAAATAACTGTGTTTTAAAATCAAAAAAGGAATTTAGATTTTTGGTTGAAGAATTTTGAATAATTCCTCTACAAACTCAATAGACCAAAATAAATCTTTAGAAAGGTTTCATTTTATCTGAAAAGCCACTTCGCACAACTTTTGAAATGATGGTATGCATTTTTCATTCAGAAGCAAGAAAAAAAATTAAGTTGCACCCAGAAATAAAAATAAATGGAAGTGATTTCTGCTTTATTTGATTATTTACATAGCAAAAAGAAAGTTTTCTGTCTCAATTTTAAGTAACAAAATATATTTCTCGAAAACATTTGTCTGGAAAATCACATTTCCGGAATAACTTCAAATAATACTCGAAAGATAATCTTATTAAGTGCACATTTCCGCCTTCAGATGCCTTTATAATACAGAAATTTATAATGATCAGAATGATCAGTTTTTAATTTAATGTAATAGTATGGAGTACTATTAAGGGGGTCCGGGACACATTTTCAAAAAATTTTTATTTATTGAGTTAAAATTTTGAAATTTTTTGTGATGGTTAACCATATAATTTGTAAACAAAATCGCATGATAAAACTTTGTTTTTTTGTTATAAAATTTTGTTAAAAAATTTTGAAATTTAAATTTTGTTAAAAAAGTGGGGTAGTTTAAATTCGTTATAACTCAAAATATCATTTATAGAATTTCAATTTTTTTTCATTTAAATAAACGGAAATATATAAGTTTTAATTTAGATTCAGCATTTAAAAAACTATTAATTAAAAAAAAAATATTTAAAGTAAAAATTAGAAAAAAAAATGATGTAACTTTAAAAAAAAATCATATTTTCAAAAGTAATAAAGTAATATATATTTTTTAATTTCCTGCATAATCTAAATTAGCAAAAATTAGAAAAAAAAATTATGTAACTTTTAAAAAAATCATATTTCAAAAGTAATATATATTTTTTAATTTGCCGCATAATCTAAATTAAAGTAAAGCTATTGAAAAAGACATGTTTAAAGTTTTAACCATTTATCTGTAACGGTTCTTGATTTATAACAATTTAAATGTGAGTAATGGTGAAAAAACCCATCATGAAGACAAATGCAATTTCACAAGAAGTCGTTTCCTTGACAACCATAGTTTGAAAGGTAGATTTTGAAAACAAACCAAAACAAAAAAATAATAATATTTTCTGTTCTAATTAAGATAGAAATATGATTTAAACGTTATTTTAAGCAGAAAATGGCAGATAAATTTTTATTCCAATAATTTTTTTTTTTGAAAATTTCAAGACTTTTGTGTTCCGGACCTAATAAGGTTCATACGCATCAAAGGATTCAGGAGATTTTAGGTGTTTTAATACCAAAAATTTCGTAAACTGCTGGTCACCGTATATAATGACAGAATTTATTTTCATTAATTAAGGCAAATATTACTTTACAAAAATTCAGGTAGAGGGTACTTGAAAGTCCTTAAAGGGTACGAACCCTGACTATATATAAAAAATATGAAAAAATCATTTGAACAAGTATTTTTTTATGTTTAACCTCATCGGTCCCTGTGTCCCCAAATGGGGACCTCTGTTCTTTTCCTTAAATAAACTAAAATGTCCGAATTTTTTGCATTTTCACATCACTTCTTAACAGCTGAATGTTTTTTTGCATTGAAAGCAAACAAATAAATGGCAGCATCTAGCCAATTCTCACATAAAATAAATGTTAAGTTAATCTGAGTTTGCAAAATGCCTAAAAATGCCCAAAAGACAGTATGACCAAGAAAGTGAGAAATTTTCATACGTATTTAACTTAAATCTTTTTCAATTAAAAATTTTGAGGATTTGCAGATTATTTACTTGTTTAAAGCTCTTAAATTTGTGCTTGCGTTAATTTAGGTTAATGGTTATTAAATTGGGGTTTTTAAGGGGTTTTTAGTTTTAGATCCACATTTTTTAACCTAAATTACTAAGTGCCTGAAGGATCAATTTCAGAAAAGATATTTTTTGTGTCATTTTCGATGTCATTTTGTTTGAAAAAAAAAAAAAAACCCCAATGAATAAGCATTTGTATTATTATTTTAGCTTCGGAACTGAAGAGATCAAAGAATTTTTTGTAAATTCTTTACCTGCTTCACAGTTAAAAATTGACTTATGTTAGTTTAGTGTCGATCTCAAACCATTAATACCGATGATCTAATAATGTAGCATGTTAGACAATAGTTCTAACAATGCGAAAAAATAGTTTTAAATTTTTTAAAGACTACAGACAACCTTTTCACATCCACGTGACAAATTTTTCAAAAAACAAATTTTATTTGATTATGTCGTGCCAACAATAATAATACAAAAAATAATGGACAAGTAATAATGAATCAAAATTACTTAAAATTTTGTTTTTAACATTAAAAAAATATGGTTAATATTTTATGCTATACTTTAAAAATTTATTTTAAAAATAACATTTCTGTTGTATCATCTTAGTTGCCAAATTATTTATAGCAGCTTAGTACTTAGTTATTTTTAAGAGACTGCAAGTTGAATTGGAGTTATTTGAGAAGATGTTTTAAGGGGTCTTAAAGCTTTAAAATTTTCGAAATTATACATATATATATATATTTTTAGATGTTAAACTTCTATTTTCTTCTGAAAATTTTAATATGAATATTATCTTGAAATTCCAATTAGAACGGAAGTTATGGCTATTAAAATTATACCCGTTCAATAGCCGAAGCGGCGTTTCCGAAACTTTGAAGTCATTTTTCTCCAAATGACGTTTTTGGGGCATAACGCACTGGATATTTCAAAAACTTCTGAATATATTTTCATGAAATTTTCAAAAATTATGTTTCATGCTAATCTGTATAAACTGAACCTAAAATTTCAATTTTAGTGTTCCAAAAAAATATTTTTTAGGTCATTATACTGTTGAAATTTTCAAAATTTTGTATTAGTTACATACAACTTTATATTAAAAATATAAAAATCCTTTAAATACAAATTTATTTAGATTCAGGGTAATTATTACAAACTGAAGTATAATTAGGCTCAAAAAATTTCATTCTAGTTGCAAAATTTATTTTGTAATCCAGCGCGTATACTGTTATACCAATTTTCTGCTTGACAAATGTCCGGCAGTTTGAGCCCCCTGTAGATACTAATTTTGCATCATGCTATTTTTTAAATACATGAAATGAAAGAACATACTTATATCTTTTAATCCCAGTAAAAATTGCGTTTTTAAATCATATACATTTTAAGATATTAAATGTTTAAATTTGTCTTTTTTTTTCGTTTTTTTTTTTTCAATTTTAAGAGTCTTGAAACCCCTTAACTTGAATTTTTTACATTATTTATTTCCGAAAAGAATGTTTTGCAGAAAAAATTATCAAAATAGCTCGCGCCAGAATGTACAGGTTTTAGTGTTTGGAATTGATATCAAAGTTGTTATAATATTACCATCTGCATTTTTGTTTATAATGCATTTTAATCTTTTGCGATAATCTCCTAACTTTCTCTTATTTTTAAAATTTTGTGAGCCAATATTGAGCTAGATTAGAATACATTAAGTTAAGTTTCGGTTTTTTTAATATGTATGATAATGACAAACTAACCGAACTAATCAAATTTAGATAAACAGAGAAAGCATCAAGATTAATTAACGCATTTTGTGAATTTCTACTATATTTTGATGTGGAAAATGAATGTATGCCGTACCAAAAGCTAGTATGTTGTGGCCATCACAAAACTTTCTTCTATCTCATACATGTCAATTCTTCAAAATTCGCTATTACAGTGCCTTATTAAATGGCAATCTATGCTCATCATGGCGATTCTAAAAGATGAAATTCCGTGCATTAGTTTTTGAGGTATGACTATCGCTGAAATCATGTAAATCCAACAAAGTGCAGCATAGCAGAGCCACCTATTGTGTGATTTACACCAGAACCTAATCATCATCATTATGTTAACGTTTAACTAAATATGAAGTTTGGGAAAAATCCGTGCATTAGCTTTAAGATAGATGTATTGTGAAAATCGTTAAAAAAACAGCACAGCAGCGCCACCTACTGCGCGATTGACACTAAACCTAATTAGCATCAACTTGTGTCAACATCTAACTGAATCTAAAGTTAGATGAAAATTTGACATTAGTTCTTAAGATAGAGCTATTGCTGAAATCGTGACAAGCGCAAAATGGCAGCGCCATCTGTTGAACGATTTACACCAAAACATAATCAGCAGCAATATTAATCAAGGTATATTTGAATCTGAAGTTTGATGAAAATTCGTGCATTAGTTCTTGAGATAGAACTATTGAGAAAATCGTAGAAAACGCAGCACAGCAGCGCCACCTATTGGGTGATTTATACCAACAGGTAATCAGCATCATTTCATATCAAGGACTAACTAAATCTGAAGTTTGATGAAAATATGTGAATTAGTTCTTGAGGCAGAGCTATTGCAGAAATCGTGTAAATATTGCAAAATGCAGCATAGCAGCGCCACCTGTTTAGTTATTTACTCCAGAACTTTATTATCATCATCTTATGTCAACGTCTAACTGAATATAAAGTTTGAGGTAAATTCGTGCATTAGTTCTTGAGATAGAGCTACTGCGCAAATCATGACAAATACAGCATAGCAGCGCCACCTGTTGAGCGATGTACACCAATACATAATCAGCCGCAATATTAATCAAGTTATAGTTAAATTTGAAGTTTGATGAAAATTCGTGCATTAGTTTTTGAGATATAGCTATTGAGGAAATAGTGCAAAATGCAGGACAGCAGCACTACCTATTGGGCGATTTACACCAACACGTAGTCAGCATCATTTCATATCAAAGAGTAACTGAATCTGAAGTTTGATGAAAATGTGTCCATTAGTTCTTGAGATAGAGCTATTGCAGAAATCCTGTAAATCCTGCGAAATGCAGCATAGCAGCGCCACCTGTCGGGCGATTTACACTAAAACGTAAACAGCATCCATTCATGCCAAGGACTAACGGAATCTGAAGTTTTATGAAAATCCGTGCATTAGTTCTTGAGATACAGCTATTGCGGAAATCGGGGAAAATGCAGCATAGTGGCGACACCTGTTGATAGATTTATACCAAAAACTAGACAGCACCAATTTATATCAGGCACTACCTGAATATAATTTTTATTAAATTCCGTGTTTTAGTTCTTGAGATTGAGCGCCCACAAAATTTGTGTCACATTTATACATACATAGAGACAGACGGACAGACAGAGTCACAGACAGACATTTTGTAAACGCATAATTTTTGGAATCTCTGACCCATAAAACGCGTAAATCCGGCGAAAACCGGAATTCGAAATTTTTCATGAATCCAATACTTTTTTCTTGTAACGATAGAAGAAAGTAATAATCTGTTGTGTGCCACTTTTGCCACGCGTGCCGTAGAGGCTCGGCGGCCCTGCGTTAAATCATTAGCTCAAAGATTTCAATCGAATTTCAAAATGCTACTTTCAGCACAGTATAATACATCGATAAGTAAATTATCTTTTTCAATTCCTACTATTAGTTCACACTCTCCCTATATATATATATATATATATATATCTTGTTCAAATTTTCAATCGTTAATAAAATACTTATTATTCATCCTATCAAGTTGAAATATTTTTTTTTTTAACTTGTACGGGATGACATTTGATGTTAATACATTTTCAAATAATAATTCATTAATTAAATTTTAATTAATTAATTTTAGTTTTATATGGGAGACGAAATGGCTGCCATTGGTTATTGAACAGCATTTAATGTATCTTCATACCTATAAGGGGTTACCATAGGGGGGACCCTGTTCTGTCGCCAAATACCGCCAAGTTTGTGGACAACTTGACGGTATTTCGCCAAATTTGGCGAACAAAATGAGTCGCCAAAAGTGATGCCGACTTGGCGATATCTCTAACATTTCGCCAAATTCCCATAGACTTCCATTGCAAACCAATAGGGTTTACTTGCTTGTAGAAAATCAACAAATTGAGATATTTTAATGCAACAAAAACTAATATTAGCTTAAGGAATTATATTAAATTTTTCTTTGATGAACTAAGTAGGAATTGACTTTAAAACAAAATTTTTATATTACTTCTTTTAATTTAAGTCAAAGTTCAGATTGGTATACAAGTTTCTGTGATACTTTTTTTACCATAATTTAAATCATAGTGTCACATGCTTAGATAAAAGATTTTTTAAAAGAGATTTAGATTTCAAATAAATACAATATTTGGATGACGAATTTTGAAATTTTTTTTTCACATACCCGGTGAAGCAAATTAAATCTTTTTAAAAATCTCCGTTTTAATCCCCCCCCCCCCCCCAAAAAAAAAAAAACACCTTTCCTCAAATATTTTTAAATTATGGCTTGTTTTTTTCGCTTTAAAATAGAAATAAATGTGGCTGAAATCCAAACTAATGATAAATTAAGATGATTCCTATTTTATTTGATTATTTGCTCAGCAAAGCGAAAATTTTCTGATATAATTTAGATAACGAAAGATATTTCATTCATTAATTTTGTCAATAATTGCATTTGCAAAAAATTTTTAATCAATATTTGAAAGAATACCTTATAAAGTGAGTATTTCCCTCAACCGCCATGAACTGATATATCCGTTCTCTGAGCTGTAGGTTTCACTGCAATAGAAGCATTTTTTTAAATAAGCATAATTCCACAGATATAATCCAGTTTGGAAAGATTAAGCTATGATTAATACTCTGAAGGGTTATATTCCTGTACATAATTAAATTTTTTCATATAACGTTGAAAAAATTAACTTTTTTTAGCATTTAACAAAAATTACAGAGGAAACAACATTACAATTTTGCCCTTTTACTCGGCGATCAGATGTTAAATTGGTTAATATAGAATAGTACTTTGCTCAGAAATTCCCAAATACAGAAAGCTTTTCGAGTTTAGGCTGATTTTAAGGTTTTTCGGTCAAAAATTTTGGTATTATATATATATTTTAATCTATACTAATATAAGAAAGTTTCGCTATGTCTGCCTGTGTGCGATGGCTAGCGAAATCTACCACACGTACAAGTATGAAAATTTAGATGAGGATAGTCCGTTGCATGCTCTGATGCACCTGAGAGTCAGAATTTTCCTTTTTTGTTAATTAGTCCAGTTATCAATTAAAAAGAACTACAGTTGGCTTTCTGTTTAACGACTTTAAAGAAATCTCGAAAAATCATCCTTAAATAGAGATCGTCCATAGACAGTATTTGTGGAAAAATAATATTCGAAAAATATTTTTCTTCACACTTTACAGGCTTAGGCCAGTCAATACATTTCTCAATATATTGGCGTGTTCAGAAATGCTTTATTTATTTATTTAAATTTCTTTTGTTTTTTTTTCTTTCTTTTTTTTATTGATAGAGATATAATACTACATATTTTTATTGCACAAATAAAAATTGCATTAATTATACTGCATACAAGAACAACATTACAGCATACAATGTTACTGACAGTACAATAAAAATATTTATAATACATTTAAGTAAACAAATTAAGCTTTTAAAAAATCAAAAAGTGTAGATTGTTTCAATGGTGGTCTAGTTTATAGTACCATTGCTTGAAGTTTCTCAAGGAGGTTAAATGAGTCATCTTCCATATTTGATGAAACAATGTACTGGCGAATAATATCCAGGGCAGAATTTGCTTCTGAGTAAGAAGGAGGTGGTGTCTCGCTTTCTGTAGCATCAGTTTCATCACCATCTTCTGCATGATATTTTTTAATTTCTTTTTTGACAGCAAAACTATTTAATAATTTCTTAATTAAGGATTTTATGTTATACTAGGAGGCTCGGCCCCCTACGAGCTACGCTCGCCAACCCCCGCCCAGACACCGCAGACTCTAAATGCAGGCTAATTTGATCGGCTTTAAAAAGATTTCGAAAGATTGAATTATAATGTAAAAAGCAGTGGCGATCTCCCTATAAACGAATTTCTATTCATTTGTCTTTGATTGGGGAATTTTAACGCCAAATCCGCTGCGGTACTGCTTGATTATCTCGTCGACCAATTTCGCCAAATTATATAAATCGCCAAACCACTCGCCAAATTATACAAATTGACATAATTTTTTATTTTAAATAACAATAGAACAAATAAATTCGTATAACATTAATAAAAATACAAATAAAACGTCGAATAAAAATAACTTGATGACGTAGATACGTGTAACAACATTTCAAAATAAGCTAATATAAAAGGAATTAAGTAAACAGAGTCTTTGTCTCCTGGTATTTTTTAACAAAGCGAAAAGAAAGTTCTTTTAAATGAGACATTTTAAATTAATCGTTTTTAATCTAACGTAATTTTTACCAAGCTATTTTTTTCTCTTTTAAATATTCACGTGAAGATACTTTTGTTAGAAATGAAATATTATTTGCGCTTTCCTAACAAAAATAGTTGAAAAGATCCTCTCAAAATATTAAATAAATGTCTAGCGCAATTTCTAAATTTAAAACTTTTTGCAATATTATTTTGTGTTCATTTTATGTAATAACTATAATGTGACGTAAATATGACGTAATTTCTCCTACGACTTCTAACGCATGTTAATGAACTTATTATTTTACAATATCCTTTCTCTTTTAAAATTCACGTGTGTACTTTTTATGACATAATTTTTAATAAATTCCTGCTTTTTATACGTAATTATTTAATTTTAATTTGAAAGTTTTTTTCCTGTTTATAATAGTCACGTGTAAATAAATTTTTAATTTGAAGCAAACATTATTGCTTGCGCTTTTTATATAGTTGGCAACAGTTTAAATTAGTACAATTTTCTGAAATCTGTAAAAAATATCTCTAGAAATGCTGAAAATTTGAATTTAAAATAGAAATAAAACCTGAAAAAATGAGTCAAAATAAAAAAATTAATGCAATCTGCACTCCGGCAAATTCTAACGCATAAAATGATGTAAAAATGATTACACTGCCATGTATAGTTTTTGCTGCTATAAAACTTTTTTAGTGGAACGATTTTGTCCAAATTTAGCATTAAATATCTCTTAAAATAATTCTTCGATTTGAAAACTGTCTGCATCAGCATGTTTATCAAACATTTCTGTATAAAACCACCGATTTTCATATTTTTGTATGCATTATTTTTCTTAATATTAACGAAGAAAGACCTCCGGTCACAAAAAATTCAAAACCGGCGGCGGCGGCGGTGACAGCGGTAGCTACTTTTTTTTAGAATAGAGAGATCCTATCTCTTTTAAAATTCACGTGTATACTTTTTATGACGTAATTTTTAATAAGTTCCAGCTTTTTATACATAACTAGGGGGCTCGGCCCCCTACGAGCTACGCTCGCCAACCCCCGTCCAGACACCGCAGGCTCTAAATGCACGCTAATTTGATCGGCTTTAAAAAGATTTCGAAAGATTGAATTATAATTTAAAAAACAGTGGCGATCTCCCTATAAACGAATTTCTATTCATTTCTCTTTGATTGGGGAATTTTAACGCCAAATCCGCTGCGGTACTACTTGATTATCCCGTTGACCCATTTCGCCAAATTATATAAATCGCCAAACCACTCGCCAAATTATACAAATTGACATAATTTTTATTTTACTTAACGAAAGAACAAATAAATTCGTACAACATTAATAAAAATACAAATAAAACGTCGAAATAAAAATAACTTGATGACGTAGACACGTGTAACAACATTTCAAAATAAGCTAATATAAAAGGAATTAAGTAAACAGAGTCTTTGTCTCCTGGTATTTTTTAACAAAGCGAAAAGAAAGTTCTTTTAAATGAGACATTTTAAATTAATCGTTTTTAATCTGACGTAATTTTTACCAAGCTATTCTTTCTCTTTTAAATAATCGCGTGAAAGTACTTTTGTTAGCAATGAAATATTATTTGCGCTTTCCTAACAAAAATAGTTGAAAATATCCTCTCAAAATATTAAATAAATGTCTAGCGCAATTTCTAAATTTAAACTTTTTTGCAATATTATTTTGTGTTCATTTTATGTAATAACTATAATGTGACGTAAATATGATGTAATTTCTCCTAAGACTTCTAACGCATGTTAATGAATTTATTATTTTACAATGTCCTTTCTCTTTTAAAATTCACGTGTCGTGTATACTTTTTATGACGTAATTTTTAATAAGTTCCTGCTTTTTATACATAATTATTTAATTTTAATTTGAAAGTTTTTTTCCTGTTTATAATAGTCACGTGTAAATAAATTTTAATTTGAAGCAAACATTATTGCTTGCGCTTTTTATATAGTTGGCAACAGTTTAAATTAGTACAATTTTCTGAAATCTGTAAAAAATATCTCTAGAAATGCTGAAAATTTGAATTTAAAATAGAAATAAAACCTGAAAAAATGAGTCAAATTAAAAAAATTAATGCAATCTGCACTCCGGCAAATTCTAACGCATAAAATGATCTAAAAATGATTACACTGCCATGTATAGTTTTTGCTGCTATAAAACTTTTTTAGTGGAACGATTTTGTCCAACTTTAGCATTAAATATCTCTTAAAATAATTCTTCGATTTGAAAACTGTCTGCATCAGCGTGTTTATCAAACATTTAAAACCACTGATTTTCATATTTTTGTATGCATTATTTTTCTCAATATTAGCGAAGAAAGACCTCCGGTCACAAAAAATTCAAAACCGGCGGCGGCGGCGGTGACAGCGGTAGTTACTTTTTTTTTAGAATAGAGAGATGCTTTTACACTACGAACGATCCCCAGGTCTAATGGCTGCAACTTACTTGTGCAATTGCTTGAGAAAACGAACAACCATATTCCAACAATTAAATCCTTCTCCTTTATCTGTACTCATCTGAATTGCAAGAAATTTTGTTTTTCTATCACAGGAAGTTCCATCGTTTAACATATTTAAAGGGATCGAAAAAAAAAAACCCGTGAAAACCGTCGTTAAAAAAAAAAAAACAATTTCGTCTTTAAATAGAGAATATTTTACTTAAAGGAGCCGGAACAACAAAATATCGTCCTGAAATAGAGATAGTCGTTAACCCCTTGAGGAGCACCGGTGTATATTATATACCACCTACGATTAATGAAATTTTACACCAGAAAAAATTTATTAAATTTTACTTTTCTAACTTTGGTGAAAAAAAGCCGTAAATTTGCTTTTACTTATTTTGAAATAGAATTTTTCAAAGATTCCGGTGGGAATTCAGCATTTCACAAGCGTAATTGCTTGTCCCTCAAGGGGTTAAGTAGAGCGACGTTAAACAGAGAGGCAACTGTATGAACTCTCCTCAAAAACTCATCTCTTTCATTCCGAGCCAGGAAAACTGCTCGTGCATGCCCAGAACACGATTTGCACAGCGGAAAGAAACTGAAGAACCCAATAGAGGAATTTTGAAGGGTTTATCGTCATTATTTTTAAAACTGGATCGGCCAGACCATTGAGTATAGTTAAAAATGGAGAACATATTTTGAAAGATCGTACTATTAAGTCTTAAATGCCGTAGTCAGATTGAAACTAGTCGGATGCAACAATCCCAAAACTTTCTTCTATCTCATACACGTCAATACCTCAAAATTCGTTATCACTGTGCCAAATTTAAATGGAAATCTATGATCATGATGAGGATTCTAAGAAGATGAAATTCCGTGCATTAGTTCTTGAGTTATGACTATCGCTGAAATCGTGTAAATCCAGCAAAATGCAGCATAGCATCGCCACCTATAGCGTACTTTACACTAGAACCTAATCATCATCAATTTATGTCAACGTCTAACTGAATATGAAGTTTTGGGAAAATTCGTGCATTAGTTCTTCAGATGGAGCTATTGCGCAAATTATGACAAATGCAGTATAGCAGCGCCACACCAACACATAATCAGCAGCAATATTAATCAAGCTATACATGAATCTGAAGTTTGATGAAAATTCGTGCATTAGTTCTTGAGATAGAGCTATTGAGGAAATCGTACAAAATGCAGCACAGCAGCGCCACCTAATGGGCGATTTACACCAACACGTAGCCAGCATCATTTCATATAAAGGACCAACCGATCTGAAGTTTGATGAAAATGTGCGAATTAGTTATTGAGAGAGAGCAACTGTGGAAATCGTAAAAATGCTGAGACACGCTAAACGATTTAAGTTTTAATTACGATTTAAGTGTAAGACACACTAAAGGCGATTTACACTAAAAACTAATCAGCACCAATTTATGTTAGGAAGTATGTGCATATGATTTTTTATTAAATTCAATGCATTAGTTCTTGAGATAGAGCGCCCAAAAAATTTGTGTCACATACAAACAGACGGACAGACAGACAGACTCATAGACAGACATATTGTAAAAGCATGTTTTTTTGGGATCTCTGACCCCTAAAACGTGTAAATTCATCGGAAACTGGATGTCGAAAAATTTCACGAATCCAATACTTTCTTCTTGTAAAGATAGAAGAGAGTTAAAACACCGCTGTTATCCCTTTGAAAAACAAATTTATAGTATGTTCCTGCCATCACAAAACTTTCTTCTATACAAATCACGCCAACTAAATCATTTAAATAGTAAAGAAATTACACCAATTTAGCACCAATTGATATCAAAGTATATCTGAATTTGAAGTTTGATGAAAATTCGTGCATTAATTCTTGAGATGAAGCTATAGCGGAAATCGCAAAAAATGAAGCATAGCAGCGCCACCTGTTGAGCGATTTACACCAAAATGTATAAAACGTCAATTCAGTCATGTCAAGGACTGACTGAATCTGAAGTTTGATGAAAATCCGTGTGTTAGCTCTGGAGATTGAGCTATGGTGGAAATCGTGAAAAAATGCTATGTAGCAGCGCCACCTGTTGAACGATTTACACCAAAAACAAAACAGCACTAATTCTTATCCAGGTATACCTGAATCCGAAGTTTGTTGAAAATCCAAGCATTACTTCTTGAGATAGAGCTATAGCAGAAATCGCAAAACATGCAGCACAGCAGCGCCACCTGTTGAGCGATTTACACCAAAATATATAAAAGATCAATTCACGTCAGTGTCTAATTAAATCTGAAGTTTGATGAAAATCTGTGCATTAGTTCTGGAGATTGAGCTACTGCTGAAACCGCAAAAAATGCTTTATAACAGCGCCACCTGTTGAGCGATTTACACCAAAAACTAATCAGCACTAACATATATCAGGGACTAACTGAATATAAACTTTTATTAAATTCCGTGCATTAGTTCTTGAGATACAACGCCCACAAAATTTGTGTCACATACATACAGACAGACAGAGTCACAGACAGACATTTTGTAAAAACATGTTTTTCGGGTTCTCTGACCCCTAAAACGTGTAAATCCGTCGAAAACCGGAATCCGAAAATTTTCATGAATCCAACAGTTTCTTCTTGTAAAGATAGAACAAAGTAAAAAGGGTCGTTTTCCTAGTTCTCTGTTTCTCCCAACCGGCATTGCTTTCATAGGGATCAATTTTGAAGGTACTGGTTGAAGGAGGTGTAATTGGTTTTCAAGAATACGAATTTTAACCTTTAAAGAAAAAAAAAATTGCGACCTCAGGACACTTTGCGCTTTACGAATACTATATTTTTTCTACGGTAAAAGTGCTTAGACTTTCGTATTTCGACACAATCTTTTCAGAGCATCTCTACAGACTAGATATATATGGGCTACGAAACGTTCGAACGAGTAGGGGCCTTCCACAAATGATGTCACGTTTGGAGGGGGGGGGGGGGAGGGGGGTTCCTACTATTGTGACAGTTTGTGACAAGGGGGTGGGAGGGTATAAGAAGAAGTGTGACATCACACATTTTGGTTAAAATAAAAGCATTAAAAATCAGCAGATTAAATTTTGAAGTTATTTTGAAATTAAAGTATTTTGTGTTCATAAAGTAAAGATAAGATTTAAAGCCAAATATATTAAATTCCATTTCAAATTCCAAAATACCGCTGTTTTCAATTGCTCTTTCATATTAATATTAATATATATATATATTTTTTTTTTTTTTTTGTAAACGTTAATCTTATTTCATATAAAATAAGTACACGAATTATGTTTATTGATATGCTCAAATGTCATTAAAATATCTAAAGTTTAAAAATAAAATTTGAAATATGATCTATAACGTAATGCTTTGTTTTTGAATTGCAAATATATGTTTATGTAATATAGCGTGACATGTGACAAGGGAGGGGGACGGGGTGTGGTGAAGTGCGACACTTTGTGACAAACGGGGCGGAGGGTGGTCAAAAATATTGAAAATAAGTGTGACATCATTTATGGACCGCCCCTAAGAAGTATTTTTTACAAAATGAAAAGTGTGAGAATTTCAACGAAAATACTGGAAACAGGTTTTTCGGAGCAGTTTCTCTCGACTTCGGCTCAAGTTTTCAATACTAAATATGCATATTTTTTTCATCAAATTTTAACCCTTTATGTACTGAATTATGAATTCATGAAAATTTTATCGTCTAAAGCCTTCTTCGTGAATTGTTTAAACTACATTAGAAAATTTACATAATCCTTTAATAAATTTTAGAAGGATTGAAGGATTTAGAAGGATTAACTCAATGTGAATTTATAGGGATTTTGTGCAATATTTATAACCCCACTCAAATCTTTTATTTTAAATATGTTTCTTAGTATTTTGTAGAATTAGAAATGTACAAATAGAATGTTCTTACAATAGAAATATTTCCAAATTTAAAATCTCCCCCCCCCCCCCCCTCAACACCAAGAAAGCTGAAAATATGCAAAGGCAAAAGAAATCATCCTTTTAAAAATATTTTTGTTTTGTGCAACCGATAATGCTTTTGGAACAAAATAATGTATCTGTAACTCATTCTAAACTGTAATACAACTAATAGATGTATTAAATGAATTTTATAACAAGTTATTTGAATGGTACTTATAAGTACCGCCAGTAGATAAAGGGTTAAAGAAGGTTCGGATACAGTTATTTTTATGACATTAAAATTTTAGAGAAATTGGACAATAAGAATTTTTCTTTTCATGTTAGGCTCGGGAGTATGCCATTATCCATACTGTTTGATTTTTAATTGCATGAGGAGAAAAAGCGTATGCGTGCATTAAGCATTACCTATATTCGAGATTTATCAGGGAACAAGTACCATCTACTGACATTGCTTTAAAGCATTTTATCAACAGAATTATCATGAAGGGGCGCTGCAATTCAAAAAATTTAGAAATTGACCCAAAACATTTTTATTATAAAAAAAAATCTTTCTCATTTTCATTTTATTTAATGAAAAAAAATGTTCATCTGAAAAGATTAATATTGAAGATTATTGCAAAAAAAAAAAAAAAAAAAAAAAATATTTATTTGCCAATAACTTTTATTTTTAATTCCTATTACGAAGAGAATTTTTACGCATTTAATTTTGTCATTTATAAATTTTAATAGTTTTCAAATAACCGACAAAATCTCAATTTCCTTTAACACTAGAACGTCCGGAAATTTTACTCAATTTTATACAAATATTTCACACCAGAATTTTTATTTAAAACTATTTAACTTATTTATTTAAATTATTTCAGAGTAATTTTTTATTCTGCTAAACTTTTGCTTTTTCTTGTCTTGTTCTGTCTGTTTTGTTATAAAAAAAAACTCTTTTAAACTGCTATTTCTAGTGTTTTTTCATGTTGATAAATTGTCTTACATTTTTTTTTTGTTCTATTAACACGATTTCTTTCTATCATCTATTTTCATTGAGTTACCAGACTGGGCGGGCGCCGTCCTCTTCTCCCCTTGTTCCCCTATGCTTTTTGTGCTTTTTTCAGTTCTGTTAGTCTGAACTCTCCTCAGTGATGTTTTTTATTCTCTATTGTGCATTAACTTATAAACTTTTATCATTATTTTTTGTAAATATGTAAATATTTCCATTTTTTTTTAAACTTTCGAACTTTGCTTTGCATTTAATTGTGTTATACTAATGTATGGTCTCTGAAAGGAGTCTTTTTTTTATGTTGGGGCTTCCCTTTGGTAGCTTTTTCGCCTGTTCATAGACATTTTATTGGATCATACGGAACTTTTTTTTTCTGTCATTCTTATACTACTAACAATTTATAATTGTCTTCTTTTCTACTTTAATTTTTTTTCTACTTGTGCCCACCAGCTACGTTTAATCTTTATTTTTTATGGCTCCCAATGCATTGAAACGCGCAATATTTATAACCTGGATGTAAAGTTGCAACGCAACTAGGGAATAAAAGAACGCTGCTCACATTGTTCCATTGTTCAAGAGTTGTTTATATTTAACTTATTTTATGAAGAAATTTCTGGTTTTATTTGACATTTAAATATTCGGTCGGAATCGAATCGATTCCACAAAAAATTAGTTTCAAATTTTGTGATTTTATTTTAATTTTTGTAAGTTTTAGTTATCGCCATAAGTGAAAAACAAGCTAAGTTTTAAATTCTATTATTATTATTTATTTTTATGATTTTAAGTGATTGGAACTTAGAACGAAAAATTAAAATACGAACATTTCATGGACATAGAAAACTCTTTGTGTCTAAAAAAAGTTGGTTACAATTTCAAGGTGCGCACTGACACCACTTTTTTGCGTTAGAAAATTTCCCTTTAATATTTCAGTCAGAGGATTAACAGTCACCTTTTTCAAGAGTCACTAGTCAAGAGAAGAAACTCGAAAGATTGCAAAAGTTAAAATAGTCTCAGTAAAAAAAAAAAAAAAAAAAAAAAAAAAGCAATTTAACAAATTAAAACGACCATTTGGAAAATGATTTTTTCAAAGACTAAAATTTAAGCCATAAAAAAGCGCACGGAGTTGATCATACATTACGTACGCCATGAACTAAACATTAATAGTGTTATTACACGTAACAATTGCAAGCGACAAAATCGCCTGCGACAGGTCAGATTTCCTGAAACTTGCGTATTATCCACCTGAAACATACGTATTATCCAAGCATTTCATTGGCTGTTCGAGAAAAGGCTTTTCCATCGTCAGATTTCCAAAAAATCTGACGACCAATTTTAAATGAAATTTCATTCTTAAACTTCTAAACATCCCACAATATTACTTTTTACACCGTCGTATAGAGAAACAAATGTACTTTTAAATGCAATTTCTTTGAAAGCTGTATCTCAATTTGTTTCTGAGTTATTAATTTTCTTTTTGTAGTTTTTATTACTTTTTTGTCATAGTGGCAACAGAAGTATCCATCTCTGTTGAAAGTAAGGGGTAAATACAGATTACTATATAGACCAATCAGAAAAAGAATAAAATTCGGATTCAACCAATAAAAACCTTCAGATATACTTTTGATTTCCTACCCTGACGAGGACAATAACCATTTTTCGAAATAGTAAAAAAAAAAAAAAAAAAAAAAAAAAAAAAAAAAAAACTGAAACCAGAATAGAAAATGTACAAATTAACAATGTTAGAGATTGGCCACAATTATCCTATGCAAAAAAAAAAAAAAAAAAAAAAAAAGCAAGCGAGAGATTTTAGCGTACCCATAGGTTTAACATTACTTTTGAGTTTCTTCGTGTGGGTAGACAGTGTAGGCTCTTAAAGGTAGAATTGTCAGCATTTTTCAGCTGTTAAATTAGGTGAAACATTTTGTTAAAACAAATGTGGTAAAATTGTACGCAACCTGCAATTTAATTCTAGACTATAGTTACGCATAAGCAGTAGTCCAATGCAAGGCCGTAGGTAAGACAGAACATTAATTCGATGGCAGATAAGAGCAATTAGTATGCTTTAATGTTTTGATTTTTTTTATTAACTGTCCGTCTTAAATTGACAGACAGATTACGTGATTAATTTTGTCACATTCCAGCATTAAAATATAATATTAATAATTATTTTGTTAAGATATTATCTTTTACTTTTTCCGGGACAAGAATATTAATAATAAAATCTTAAAACAATTCATTCACCTAAAGTTCTCTTGTTTGTGTTGCAGTCATTCACAGTTGCATGCAATCTATTTATAATTAGCTGAAATATTTTGTATAAAATGGTCACTTTTTTTTTTTCATCATTTGAATTACAACTGTTTTTTAAGAAAATTCAAAGACCACTGCTGATAGTGTTTTTATAAAGATGAAGAAACCATATGTAAAATTGATCTAGTATATTTAAAATTATATGCGAACAGAAAACAAAAAGAAAAAAACAAAGATTGTGCCAGATTCAAATTAAAACTTATCTATAATACTTTTCCAAAATAAACTATTTTTTTAAAGCTATGAAATTTGTTAGTAATTTACAATCTCTATTTCATTAAAAATTTGAAATACGTGTAAATAAGTTAACGTTTTGGAGACAAACACTTGTACATTTATTCTTATGTTATTATCTTACTAATTATGTTTAGCCCCCCACCCCGTATGATTGTTTTTTTTTTTTTTTTTTGCATATATTGTGCTTTTTTATCTTTATGTAGGCTCCATGGGGCTATATATTTTTTTCTTTTGAAAATGCTATATAAAGTTATATAAACAGGAAAAACGAATGCAAAAATCACGTTGCACTTATGAATCCTTAGATTTTAACAATTTTCTAATGAGTGACGAATCCTCATGCCCTCAATCTTGCGTGTGTGGAAAGTGAATGAAAAAGCAAAAATTTAATTTCAAATTTAACTTGGATTTCTTAAGGATTGGTTCTCAGGACTCTTAATATTGAAAAGGTAAAAAAGAGACCATTTTCAACATTTGATATCTTAAAATGTATATGATTTAAAAACAAAATTTCTATTGGGATGAAAGATATAAGTATGTTCTTTCATTTAATCTTTATAAAAAATTGCAAGATGTAAAATTCGTATTTATTAGGGGCTCAAAACTGACAGACATTTATCGAGCAGAAATGGGTATAACAGCTTACGCGCAGGATTACAAATAAATTTTGCAACTAGAATGAACGTTATTTTACCTAATTATATTTCAGACTACAATAATTAACCTTAACCTAAAAAAAATTGTATTTAAAGCACTTTTATATTTAGCTAATGCGAAATTTAGAAAATTTCAACAGTATAATCACATAAAAAATATTTTTTTTTAACAATAAAAAAGAAATTTTAGATTCAGTTTATACAGACTAACATGAAACATGTGTTTTGAAAATTCCATGAAAACATCTTCAAAACTTTTCGAGATATCGTGCGTGTTATGTCCAAAAACGTCATTTGGAGAAAAATGACTTTTGATGAAATTTCGGAAACGCTGCTTCAGCCATTGAGCGCGTTTAATTCTGAAAGCCATGACTTGTGTTCTAATGGGAATTTCAAAGAAACAGTTATAAGAAAATGTTCAGAAAAGATAGGAGTTTAACATCTAAAAAAAATTTTAATTTCGAAAATTTTAAAGTATTAAGAGTCCTGAGACCCCTTAACTTGGATTACGAAATTTTACTTAAATTGAGAATTCGTGTACTTTCCTTTAATATCCTTACTTATCCTTAATTATTTCTCTCCTTTCCATTATATTTTCTTTCCTTATATTTAATATCATGAATTAAGGGAAGATAAATTTCTTTTTCTACAAAACTAAGAATCGCAATAAATATATTTTTTCTCAGTGCAATCGTATTGAATAATTTTTACATCTATCTTAATCCGAAAAATAATTTACGAGAAACATTTAATTTCAATTTTAAAAAGGCCACTGCATAATTTATATATGAAAACGTTCAAAACACATTTAGAAACACGATTTGTCGAATTTCTTCAGAAAGTCTTGACCAATTACGCTTGAACGTCTGGGGTGTAAACCACATGTTCGACTTCATATTTTTGAGTGAAGATTTAGTTGAAAGAACAGTTAGGGAGCTATAATAAATTTAAAAATAAAATAATATTTGCGGTCACTCATGTAACAGAAAACGCTTAATATGGTCACTCACTGTAGCATTTGTTATATTTGACAGAATTGTTTATATAAGTTGTCCCAAATATCTGATTCAGGAAATAAAAATGTTAAGGCCTTCCACGCAGGCACAGTTACGAATTAATGCATATAAATGCCAATATCTAATTAAATAATATATTCATTAGGTGCGTTCGTAATTATATAAATACGTAGCACCTATAGTCGTCGTTTAGTCCGTCCGTCCATCTGTCTGTTCGTCTGCATATAACAGAGCAGAAACTACTCAACCGAATGGTCTGAAATTTTAAATATATAATAGTTGCAAAATTTTTTCGAGTCATTTCAGATTTTATGAAAATCGGATGTATAGTTTAATGACAGGGACAGTCAAAAGTTTTCCGTTACATGACGGCCAATGGGAAAAAGTTGTTGTAAGTGCATTTTAATGATGTTACAGGCTTTCCAAAAGAATGAAATTGATATGCACTTATGAAGTGCACTAACATATACATTCAGTACAATATGCGGTGAAATTTGTTTTTATAAAACTAGTTATAGTACGAATGCACCTCATTTGCCCCGTTTGATGTGCAATTTCCAACTTGTTTTTTAATTGTAGTATACTGTTTTTGCTGTTCTTTGGAAAGTTTTCGGAAAGTCGCGTTAAATTTGGTTGAAAATTCTGCGTGCTATGAACAAAATACAGTTGAATTTTTCACAGACATGTTAACTTCTTCAGGAATATGCTTGATATACACACAAATGCGCACATACGTTGAGCAGAACCCACATAGTCATTTGCTACAGTGACAGACGATTTTGAACATTTTCTGTTTCATGGGTAAATATTATTTTATAAAAAAATTAAATATCATTTTTAAATTTAAATATTATTGTAAACACTATTTTATTACTAAATTTACAGTTGCCGCTCTAATTATCCCCGCGACTAAATCTTCACTGAAAAATATGAATTCAAACATGTCATTTACATCCTCGAAGTCAAGGACAATTAGTCAAGAACTTCAGTGGATATTCTACAAACAGTGTAAAATCGAAAGCGCCGGGTCACTACCCCTTAGTTTTTGGACATCAGTTTAAAATGATACAAATTTCATTTGATTTCGTATATTGTACCTGGAAATTATTCTCACATACTTCGAATATCATGAGATAACTTTTTTATTGAATTATACAATTTTTTTATGTATCTCAATCAGCGAAAATAACCTGTAGGACGTTAAATCTTAAAAGGCTGCATAACTTTCCTATGGGAACCTTCAAATGTTACATGTAAAGAGGAAATTTTTTTTAAGACCGTAAACGCTTTTTATTTAATTATCAATAAAACAAATTTATTTATTTTAGATACTGTGAAAACTGTGTAAGCTGATCACAGGAAGTACAGCCATTTTCTGGTTAACTTAAATTGGTTCACAACACTGTAAAAAAAAATGTTGTGATTTTCCTGTACTTAATGCTGCAATTTTTCAAGCACCTATGCTGGGAAATCGAATTCAAGCACCGATGCTGTGAAAGCAAATTCAAGCAACACATGAAGTAAAAATCGAATTATTTCTCTAACGTGCACCACGCAGCCAATAACAACGCGAAATGCCCCATACATGAGAAATTTTACAGCACTCTTAAAGGCAGCAGCTTGTAAATATTATAGCAACTGTGTTGGAGGCCGGGGTGCCAGCACCTTTTGTTGTAAAATACAGTTATTTTTCCTGCACTTTATGTTGCAAGTTTTCAAGCACCGATGTTATGAAATCGAATTCGAGAACTGATGCTTTTGAAAGGAATTCAAGCAATAAGTTAAGTAAAAATCGAATTCGTTCTGTCACTTGCACCACGCAGCCAATAGAAAAGCGACTTTCCCCAAAATTGAGAAATTTTACGGCACTTTTACGTTCAGCATCTTGTAAATTTTACAGCAACTGTTTTGGAAGCCAGGGTGTCAGCACCTTTTGCTGTAAAATACAATTTTTTTTTCTTTTTACAGTGAATTTATAAAATTCATATTTTGTGCACCCTTAAAGGAGGTCTTGGCAGAAAACATATAATGATGGACAACTTAGCAGGTTTCACTGCATTTGAAAACACGTTGTACTCAGTACTGTAGTTGTAAAACAAAACTGAGGGTATACGCTATAGACAGAGGACTTACGTTAGAAAGTATATGCTACAGCTTCACTTGAGAAATAGAATGTATAAGAAGTGTCTTAAAAATCCAGATGGTGTATAGACTACACCGCCGCGCCATAGACTACACACCTAGACTACAAATCTAGTTGTACTGACGGATGCTTTTTAATTCTCTTCTAATAAGTGACAAAACGCATCTTTTTATTTACTTTACACTAATCGGGATTTCAACCTTTATACAGGGTGATTATAAATGAATATACCAACTTTATAGGGTTAATAAAAGAAAAAAATGGAAAACCATGTTGTTAACAGTTATAAGTGCTCAATGTGGGTCCTCCAGGAACACGAACGATATCGAGGTGGTATGATAACTCACCCCACACTTCTCTCAGAATGATTTGTACAATAATTTACCACTTTTTGAGGCATTTCCGGTGTAAATGTCAGCAGATATGCGCGTCCTAAGTCTTTCAACATCAGTTTGTGGCGTTTGAACAAACACCTGATCTTTGATGAGGCTCCACAAAAAAACAATCATGCTGAGAAAAGTCTGGGATGAGTTATCGTTACACCTCGATATCATTCGTGTTTCAGGGGGGAGGGGGAGGTTCACATTGAACACTTATAACTGTGTTCAATTTAAACTTTCAACCGCTATTTTTGTTTTCTTTTATTAGCCCTATAAAATTGGGATATTCATTTATAATCACCCTGCGATTTTATCGACTCAATCAAATTGTAATTTGCTTTTCCAAAATTTAGCTTAATGAAACATGATTAATGCGTTTTAATAATTTTTATTCTATGATTTGATAGAGAATATATTGTTTTTTACAAAATTTTTTAATTTATCTTAATCAGCGAAAATAACTCACAGAAAATATTTCATTAATTCTAAAACTAATCACTCGATAATTTTGATATAAAGAAATGAAAATTTTATTTAAAATGATTTTAAAAAAATAGTCACACTGTAAAAAAAAATTCCGCAACGTTCCTGGGAAAAAATGGGCAGCTGAGTTGCCCATTATTTCCAAGAAACATTTCTTGAAAAGGACTGGAACTTTACTGTATATGTTAAAAACTTTCTACAGAAATGCCAGTAAGTTTCCTGCGAAATACCAGGAATATTTCTGTTGACAGCAAAACATTACTGACATTTCACAGCATGCGGGATCCGCAGACGATTTTTACATTTCCAGTTGACAATTTTCGCTTTATTATCATTATTTGTTAGAATGAAAAAATATTTTGAAATTGACATCAAAATTATTATTTATAATTTACACGAAAAAATAAATTTTCAGTTACAATCCAATAAAGTAAATATATATATGATATATTGTTTCTGAACTTTGCTTAAAATATAAAAATATATAAATGTAAATAATAATTAGAAAAAAAATCTAGACATAAAATATTTTGGATTTTCGTCAGTAATTATGCTAGTTTACAAGTTAGATAAAATACATATAAATTTTCATGAAAAAAAAAAAAAACCTAAACGTAATTGTATATTTTTTCCGAAAATAAAAAAAAAAATTCAAATTTGCAGCAATTCAAAGTGTCAAATATATATCAAATTTAAATAAAATTGTAATAAAGTGTTAAAATATAAAATTAATTAAAAAAGAAAAAAAAAAGTCAAGAGGTAGCATCGAACTCGGGCCGTACGGGTGGCGTGCGAGCTTTCTGCGTCCACACCACGAAAGACACGTTGAGAGCTGCAAACAAATGGGTATTTGAAACGTATGCTAAACCTCGGCATCTAATTTCTGAAAATCTAAGGCCCATTTGAAGAAATCCTTTCACAAGAATAATTAGAGATAAGAACTCTAAAACATACTTTAAATTAATCAAAATCGGTGAGAATCATGTTTGATGGTCCCCTGGTTAATAAGGATCCAAATAATAGGTGC
The DNA here is from genome assembly GCA_963932465.1 of Maratus speciosus. Classification (NCBI taxonomy): domain Eukaryota; kingdom Metazoa; phylum Arthropoda; class Arachnida; order Araneae; family Salticidae; genus Maratus; species Maratus speciosus. Next base: position 472,738,069 of record OZ010797.1, read on the forward strand.
ATTTTTTTTTTTACACGGTCTGCTCGTTAAACATTCCACAGACAAGTACGAGAGATAATCTCTTAGCGATGTCACAGAGGTATTGTATTTTCATCTGAATTGTCTTGACAATAGAGACGTAAAGGATTATGTCGTCTATTGATTTATTTGCATTCCATATTGATTTTTTTTACATTCATTTAAGGAATTCGTTTTCGACACTCGCGCGCGAGCAACGGATTATAGCAAAAAAATAATAAATGTCGGCCGCATCGTTTTGCTGTTTCCAACTTTTGTTCAGGAACGTTTCAGATAAGAAAACCAGAATTTCACAGGAAAGAGCTAAATTATTCTGAAAACCTGAGAAAAGGCGAAACGTTCCTGGATTTTACATGGAACGTTACCATTTTTTTTTTTTTTTTTTTACAGTGCAAAACGAAAGAAAAATTAACTAGTTGGAAATAGCAATCCTAAAACTTTCTTCTATTTCATACTTCTTAATATTTCACAAAGTAGTAACAGATGTTAAGACTGCAATATTATTAGTTCAATACTATACCAATTTTTATTTTCATCTTGAATTTCTGCTTAAGACAATTAATCGGAGTAATAACGAGCTAATCTCGATGGTGATATTTATTAAAATCAATAGTTTTTCTGTTGTCCATCAGCTATTTGCGAATAGCTGGCTTAGCAGGACACGAGTTCTCGTCGCTGCACGAGCCACCGATGGATAACAGAACAACGAAAAACTGAGAAAATTATACAAAAATCGCTATCACAGATCAGCTTTCCGTAGAATATTTCTAAATTGCAGGAGGACGTGCTGACCATAGCCAAAAACACACACAAAATATTTAGTTCAATTCTATGCATAACTTCATATACTTTTCGATGGTACAATAATGAAAACTGGACAAAAATCGCTATTACAGAGCCCCCTTCAGGCAGACTTTTTTCACATTCAGGGAGGACCTGCTGGCCATCGCCAAAAACATACACAAAAAATTTGGTTTAATTCTATCCATAATTTCAAACACTTTTCAATGGTACAATGGTGACACACGGACAAACATTTTATCTAAACATGTTTTTTGGGATCTCTAAACCCTAAAATGTATAACTCAGTCGAAAACCAGAAGTCGAAAAAAATTTCGATTGCAATACTTTCTTCTATTGAAGATTGAAGAAAGTAACAATAGAAAATATTCTCATTTAAGTGTTTGAACAAGAATTTTCTAATATAATCTTAATATTTTAAAATACGTTTATTTGCATAAGTATATTTCGCCTAAGATCCTTGCTGAGGGCTCAATGTTATAGAAAATTTTCCTAATATTACTTGTGTGTGTGTGTGTGTGGGAAGTGGAGGGCGGGATGTATATAAGGTATTTTGCTCAAATGTCTATATGATGGAATAGTAGAACTTTATCAGAAAATTAAGGAATAATACATATTTTTTTTAATTAAAATTGATCTTAAATTTATAATTTTGGTTTCCAAAAATTTGTTAATGACTGCAAAAAATTGAAAATTTAATAGTTATTTAAAATAAAAAAAAAAGCTGTTAAAAATCTATGAATCATTTGAATTAAAATGAGTTGATTTAAATGAGAACAGCGTTATTGCAGCAGACTCTGCTTTCCTTAGATCTATTCCGCACACAGTTTTGCTAATTATTAAATTAACTTTCTTATGTTCTATGACCGTGTAAATATTGTATTTCTTAACCTTTTTAATAATTCACACGTATATATACGTTTTTCAGTCGTTCGCAGTGTATTTTGTTAACGTTTTGATACCCAAGTGCACAAGGACTAAAAATGTATATGCGCATTGTACTTGACATTTATAAAGCAGCAAGTTGGACATAAAGGAAATCTTGTAAAACATTTTTTTTAAATAGTGTAGGTCAACAAAGTAGGTTACAGTTCCAAGTTGCGCAAGGCACGGCACCACTTTTTCAGATTAGAAAATTTTCACTTAATAATCCAATCACAGGAATTCAAATCACTACGTTTGAGAGCCTACAATAGTCACACGAAGAAACTCGCAAGCATTTCGAAAATAAAAGTAGTCTCATTAAAAAGAACTGCAACAAAAATCAAAATAGTACAAACTAAAACGTTAAAAGTAAACTAGTCTATGCCAAAAAAAAAAAAAAAACTTTTAAAATGCAAGCGAGCATTTTGAAAAGAACTTTTCCATAAGTTTAACATTAGTTTGCGAATTTCTTTGCTTGAGTAGTGTGGTCTCTTAACCGTAGAATTGTCATCATTTTTTGATTTAACAAGGCGAAATATTCTGCTAAAAATGTGGTAAAAATTGTAGGTACTCTGCAATTTATTTTCCATCACAGTTACGCATAAAAAGTAGTCTAACACATAGCAGTAGACTGAGCACAAAAGTCAATGGTACATTACACTAAACAATCTGTTTTAATATTTTAATTATTTTTTAACTGCCCGCCGTAGATGGACATATTGCTTGACTCGCCTTGATGTAGGATTAAGTTACTCACTTCGTTATTATTATATTTTTAAAATAATATTGTTTCTTTTAATTTTTCCGGTAGCAAAATTTTTTATTATAAAATCTTAAGACTATCTCTTTACCTAAAAGTTTACGTTTTTATGTTCCTAAATGTCTCGCATAAAATAGGGCTCCAAATTCTCCGGTCACCACTAATTTCTTACAGTTTATTTCACCATCTTTGATCGCAGATAATTCTGTTATCAGATAATGCGAAGAAAATTACTTTAAAATACTGGTGTTCAGAATATTTGGAGATCCGATTTACGCGGGATACCTAGTAGCAATATAACAGTCATTCACAGTTATAGTCAATCTATTTATGTTTAGATGAACTATGTTAATTTTTTCTATTTTTCTACTTTTACATCAATTAAACTACAACAGATTTTTAAGAAGTAGGTTACAGTTCCAAGTTGCGCGCGGCACGGCACCACTTTTTAAGATTAGAAAACTTTCATTTAATATTCCAGTCACAGGAATTGAAATCACTACGCTTGAGAGCCTACAATAGTCACACGAAGAAACTCGCAAGCATTTCGAAAATGAAAGTAGTCTCATTAAAAAGAACTGCAACAAAAATCAAAATAGCACAAACTAAAACATTAAAGATAAACTAGTCTATGCAAAAAAAAAAAAAAAAAAAAAAAAAAACATTTAAAAATATTAAAATGCAAGCGAGAATTTTGAAAAGAACGTTTCCATAAGTTTAACATTAGTTTGCGAATTTCTTTGCTTCAGTGTGGGCCCTTAACCGTAACATTGCCATCATTTTTTGATTAAATAAGGCGAAATATTCTGTTAAAAATTGTAGGTACTCTGCAATTTATTTTCCATCACAGTTACGCATAAAAAGTAGTCTAACACAGAGCTGTAGATAGAGCCCCAAAGTCAATGGCACATTACACTAAACAATCTGTTTTAATATTTTAATTATTTTTTAACTGCCTGCCGTATATGAACAACCAGATTGCTTGACTTGCCTTAAGTCGGACAAAATTACACGCTTCGTTAATAATATATATATTAAATAACATTGTTTCTTTTAATTTTTCCGGTAGTAAAATTTTTAATTATGAATCCTTAAGACTATCCCTTTACCTAAAAGTTTACGTTTTTATGTTCCTAAATGTCCCGCATAAAATAGGGCTTCAAATTCTCTGGACACCACTAATTTCTTGCAGTTTATTTCACCATCTTTGATTGTAGATAATTCTGTTATCAGATAATACGAAGAAAATTACTTTAAAATACTGGTGTTCAGAGCATTTGGAGATCCGATTTACGCGGGACACTTAGTAACAATATAAGTCATTCATTGTTATGGTCGATCTATTTATGTTTAGATGAAATATGTTGTATAAGATGTCATTTTTTCTATTTTTCTACTTTTGCATCAATTAAATTACAACGGTATTTTTTTAAAGAAAGTTAAAAGACAACTGATGACTGTAATTTTGCCATGGAAGAAAGCGTACGTAAAATCCATCTAGTGTAGTATAATTAAAATTATATGAAAAAAAAAATACTACATCAGCTTCAACTTAAGGGCACCTGAAACATAAAATGGTTCATATTTTTGAGTTTTTAATTATCGACCTAAAAAATAGAGCTATATTATTATGGTGCTAAATGATTATGGACCTCAAAGATTATGGTGCTAGAAGGTTTTTAAATAATATATTTTCAGCACTGTGGGTGTGTACATAGTTTTTTGCCTTTTTTTCGAAATGTGTTTTTTTTTTATGCTTTGGTACATTTTTCTAAAATTCTATTTTAGGTAAACAGTTGAAACTTTCCAAAGTTTTTTAGTTAAATCTTTTTAATTTTATTTCTTTTCAGCCAAAAGGAAAATTGTTTCGTATTATTTTCAAATAGTATGTTTTCTTATACTACAACATATTTTAAGGTGATATATTCAACAGTTTTTTACAAAGGTGTACCAAACAGACACATTGTTCAAGAAATATGTAAAAATTTAATTTGTTCTTGAAAACTAATTCATGCATGAAATTAATTTCTTTTGATTTATACATGGGGTATATTGTGTATATTTAATGTTAAGAAAATTTAATTTCTATCTCTATTTTTAAGTAAAATGCAAGGTGTTGCAAAAATTGCTTCATTTTACTTGTCAGTATGTTCGATGTACCCGTAAAACATACAAGGAATTTTTTTTCAAAATAAATAGATTTTAGCTCCTCACCCCCCACCCCCCCTCTTTCTCTCTCTCTCTCTTTCTGTCTCTTTTTTTTTTATTTTTGTTTAAGCTATGATTTTTTTTTTGTATTTTGTATTTTGTATTTTTATTTCATTAAAAATTCATTAAACTAAGGCTTTGAAGAGATACACGTGCACGTTTATTAGTAAGTTATTATCTTCCTAATTATATTGAAAGCCCTTTGCAATATTATGTTTTTTATAACGCCGTTCTCTTATAATATAACTAATTATTCTTAACTAAGGAAGAATACATAACTATAAGATTACTTATAGTTTATTATACACTATTTACAAAAGCCTTTCAAGGGCAGCTATCAGAACAAGTCACATTTTACAACTGTGCAGAAATATTCTGGTAACATGCAATACCTTACAAACAGATTGTGTAGTGCTGCCATCTATTAATACAGATCTCAACTATTATTGAGATATGACACACATCCCTTCATAGTTCAAACGAACTACAGGCAATCTTGTTCTATGACTTCTTCGAACTGGAGCACTTTTATGACAGTCCTCGTCATTGTTTTTAGCCAAACTGTCTTTACAGTTTTGTTTGTCGTAACATCATTTTTATTAATTACAACTGTACCTGCCACAATATCACGCGAAGGCTGAGATTGGCTTGGTTCTATATTATTATCATTATTAAGCTATTCTTTTATTTTTCCATTAATTCCAGAAAAACTCTTTTGGTTAACCCTTTCATACCTATCATAATTACTGTAATTTTTACCGCTATGTCCCATATTTTCAACTTTGTCTGACATTAGTTTATCATTTCGATTTATCTCTATAACTCTCTCTGGTATTTCATCACTTATCTCTTTATTACGTCTCAACTGATCAACGTGACGTTTACACATTACTCCATCACATCTATTTACTAAAATCCATCTACTCCCCAATAATTTCATAATTTTTCCTTTTACCCATTTCTCCCCTTTTCCAAAATTTTTAACAAAAACTAAATCATGAAGCTTATATTTGTGAAGGGGTTGCTGTATTTTAGGTTTTGATGGTAATACCAAGTGAAGGGCTGTTCGAACTGACCTTCCAAACATTAATTCAGCAGGAGTTTTACCAGTCACCGAATGAGGAGTGGAATGATTTTCTAACAAAAATCGTGAAATTGACAATGTTATGTCACTTTTATCTAGCTTTTTAAGGCAATTTTTCACAATTTGCACATACCTTTCCGCTTGTCCATTCGAAGATGGATGATAAGGTGGAACAGGCGTATGCTTAATTCCATTATTTTTAAGAAATTCCTCAAATTCATCACTTGTGAACACGGGACCATTATCACTGACCAATTCAACAGGTAATCCAAATGTGGCAAAAATTCTTCTTAATGCCTTAATTGTAGTTTTACTATCAGACCTGGGTACTACTTCTACCTCCAACCATTTAGTATAAGAATCAACTACTATTAAAAACATTTTACCTTCAAAAGGACCGGCATGATCTATATGGATTCTTTCCCAGGGCAGTTCAGATTTCCATTTCAAGGGTTCCATTTTGGGACAATCCCTCGCAAACATCTGACATCTATTACAAGAATTTACCATTTGTTCAATTTCTTTATCCATATTTGGCCACCAAACTACCCCCTAGCTTTCGCTTTCATGCTCGATATACCCTGATGAACGGAATGCAGTAATTTTAATATATATTCACGACCTTCCTCTGGTATGATCACTCTATGTCCCCACAATAGACAATTTTCTAAACAGGAAATTTCCTCCCTTCTACGAAAATATGGTTGATATGCTTCTTGTTTCACCTTTCGCGGCCACCCATGTAATACCCACTCTAAAATTTGTTTAGTTACAGGATTTTCTGTTGTCCACTTTGCAATAGTTTTAGAAGTAATAGGCCAATTATCATTATTTGAAACAAACATGATTTCCGCAGGGTTGCTCACTATATTTACTGTTTCTGGGAGAGGTAATCTACTTAATGCATCCGCATTTTTATTATTTTTACCCTCGCGATACTCAATTGTATAATCATAACCAGCTAACATTAACGACCATCTCAGCATTCTAGGTGATAACGTGTCAGGTACCTTTTTAACAGGATCAAATAATCGAATTAAAGGTTTATGATCTGTTATAATTTTAAATTTTTTTCCAGCTAAATATTGGTGAAATTTAGTGACACCAAACATTATAGATAAAGCTTCTTTATCAATCATTGCATAATTCCTTTCAGTTTTATTTAAAGTTCTCGAAGCATAAGCAATAGGTTTCTCTTTACCCTCAACAATGTGGCTTAAAACTGACCCTATGCCATATTCAGAAGCATCACAGTTTAAAACTATATCTTTGTTTACATCATAGAATTCTAAAACAGGAGATGTAGTTAATAATTGTTTAACTTTTTGAAACGCTTTTTCATGCTTTTCTGACCATGACCAGTTTACATTATTATCTAATAATCTATGTAAAGGTTCTAAAACATCTGAAATATTAGGCAGGAAGTTTCTATAATAAGAAATTAAGCCTAAAAATGAACGCAATTGTGATACATTATTTGGAATAGGAGCATTCAAAATAGCATTAACTTTTTCTGGAATAGGTCTAATTCCTTCCTGAGATATTTTATGACTTAAATAAGAAACTTCCGGAACCATAAATTTTAATTTTTCCTTCTTTAATCTTATACCATGCTCAGAAAAGCATTTCAGAACACTTTCAACTCTTTCAGAATGTTCTGATTCATTACTAGCACTAATAATAACGTCATCTAAAAATACACCAACATATTCAAAATTTTTTAAAATATGTTCAATTTTTCTTTGAAACATACCAGGAGCACATTTTACCCCAAATGCTAATCGTAACACATTAAACAAACTTTTATGTGTATTTATAGTCAAAATCTTGCTACTTTCTTTATCTACAGGTTGTTGTAAATAAGCATCTTTTAAATCAAAAACAGTAAAAAATTTACCACCTGATAATTTAGAAAATAATTCTTCCATTCTAGGAAGGGGATAATTATCACTTTCAGTATTAGAATTAACTGTTGCTCTATAATCACCAGATATTCTAACAGAACCGTTAGGCTTAGGAACAATTACTATAGGACTAGCCCATTCTGAATGATCAACAGGTTTTAAAATACCCTCATTAGTTAATCGTTCCAATTCAACATCAGTAGCTTTTCTTAAAGCAAAAGGGACAGGTCGAGACTTAAGAAAAACTGGTTTTGCATCTTTTTTCAATTTTATTGACGCGGGAGGACCCTTGATTGTTCCGATCCCGTCAGCAAAAACATTAGGAAAATTTCTAATTAAATCATCTTTCGAAATGTTTTTAATCATATTTACATTAGGCCAAAATAATTTTGATGCTTTTAACCAAGTTTTTCCGATTAGACTCGGACCCTCCTCTTTAATTACTAACATTTTTAAATCAGGTATAGAATATTCATCAACAACAGCATTTACTTTTAATTCCCTTAAAACAGTTAAAGAATCTTTAGTATAAGTTTGTAGCTTAATATTAGATTTAATTAAAGGCAGCTTACCTGAGAACAATTTATGAGCAACACTTTTACTTATGATAGTATGAGCCGCACCGCTATCAATTTCAAATTGTATATTTACACCATTTATTTTAACAGATTTTACCCACGACAGATTATTAAAGTTGTCGTTCATAAAATTTAAACAGTATTCTTCCTGAACAGTTTTAATTTTTCTGTTCTTAAAAGGTTTCTCACTTTCCATTCCAAATTTTCGATTTCTGCAACAAACTTTAAGATGACCTAATCGATGTCAAAAATGACATTCTGCCGATTTAAAAGGGCATAACTTGGGGTTATGATTTTTAGAACATCTATAACACGGTTTCTCAGGCGCGAATCTTTCTTCTTTAGGCTTAGTTGCATGAGTATACTTATCAACTTTCGATTTCTCTCCTTTAGAAACACGCACTTGATTGACAGTCGTATTATCTCCAATGTGTAGGGATTTTACTCCAGCTTCAGTACTCTCGAAAGACTCAGCTATTTCTATCGCTGTTTGGAACGTTAAGTCTCTGGAACCCAATAATTTTTGCTGTATCTTTTCATCTTGAATCCCAAACACTAACTGATCACGGAGGCGGTCATTAAGCGTATTTCCGAAATTACAATGTTCGGATAAACGACGTAAATCTCGTACGAACTCGGCTATATTTTCTCCTTGCTTCCTTAGTCGTTTCTGGAACTTAAATCGTTCCAGAATTTCACTCGGGCGTGGTGAAAAATGATCTTTAGCTTTCTTTAAAAGATCCTCGTAACTGATTTCTTTCAGCGTATTCGGAACAATTATATCACGTAAAATAGCACATGTTGTTGTTCCCACAGAACTTAATAATATGTTCTTTTTCATTTCATCATTTTTGATGCTATTTGCTGAGAAATAAAAATCAATTTTCTGGACGTAAATAGTCCAAGGAACATTTGCATTATATTCTTCCAAGCGTCCCAGAGAAATTATTTCTTTATCTGCCATTTTCCGTACCACTTTTTCTTTTTCTCTTTCGGAATTTTTTTTTTTTCACAACATTTCACTTTGGGTTAAATTCCCATTTTCATCGCCACTTTTATAATGCCGCTCTCTTATTATATAACTAATTATTCTTAACTAAGGAATAATGCATAACTATAAGATTACTTATAGTTTATTATACACTATTTACAAAAGCCGCTCAAGGGCAGCTATCAGAACAAGTCACATTTTACAACTGCGCAGAAATATTCTGGTAACATGCAATACCTTACAAACAGATTGTGTAGTGCTGCCATCTATTAATACAGATCTCAACTATTATTGAGATATGACAATGTTTTTGCATATTTTGGGCTTTTCTTATATCTATGCATGTGCGATGGGGCTACATACGAGGTGTGGATATTTAATAACGAGACTAAGGCTGCTACAGAAGAACTGCGCATGCGCCAAATTCGTACAACCAATAATTGTGTAGCGTAAAGCCTCCTGTATCGATTACCGTCTCTAAAATAGCTGTATTCCAACTAGTCTGGCCGTGACCTTCATTTGTTCTGGACCCTGTTTTTGTGTTTTGCCTGTAAAATGTTGAGTGCTTTAAAAAAGCATCGATTTAATGTGAAATTTCTTTTTAAACTTGGAAAATCTGCTACTGAAACTCATCATTTGTTAAGAGATGTGGACGGCAATGAATGTTTATCACGTGCGCGGTTTTTTGAGTGGTTTAAGCGTTTTAATGATGGCCGAGAATACATTGAAGATGATGTTCGCTCGGGTCGCCCTTCTACGTCAACAACAGAGAAAGTTTTCGATATTAATGGGATCGTACTGGGTTCATGAAGGTTAAACTATTAGTCAATATTACTACCTTGAAATCCTTGCTGCTTGCTTAGTTCGTGAAAAACTACGATAAAAACGACCCGAATTGTGGAAGAACAAGTCATGGTGCTTCCTCGGGACAATGCACTGCCTCACACAGTATTGTTTGTCAGGACGTTTCTAGCCAAGTATAACATGCCAGTGTTGAACCATCCGCCTTATTCGCCTTTCCTTGCACCATGTGACATTTATCTGTTCCCCCAAGGTCAAATCTGCATTAAAAGGAACCAGATTTCAGACCGTTTGAGCTGTGAAAGATAAAACGGCACGCGTCATGAAAATTCGCACGTAATTCTTGTAGGGATAAAAGAGGGATGTATATTGATGGGGATAATAATTAATATGTATAAATTTAAGATAAGTATTATACAGCACTAGTCTCATTATTTAATAGTACACATCGTATATACATATATTTTTCAGACAATGCTATGTAACGTTATATAAAATGAAAAACTAATTCAAATATCACGTTTCACATCCGAATCATTAGACTTTAACTATTTCCTAATACGTGATAAATCCTCATGTTTCTTTATGCTAAACTAAAAACACAAATTTCAGTTTGAAAAAAAAAATCGTTACAAAAAGGAAAAATTCCGATAGCAGAGGTGCCCCAAATCCTCAGTGATTACACTGAATTACCGTGTTTATATTGGAGAATTTCTGATTAATTTTAGCTTAGAATGGATAATTAGTCTTTAACACTTTCCAACATAGTTGAAAAGTGTTTATGAATGCGGTTTGTCTGTATGCCGTATGTCTGCCGCCTGTGTGCGATCTAATTCACTGAAATATACTTGGATTGCCATGCAATTAATGTATGCTACTGAGGTTTACTATGTCTTATTCGGTATTGAAAACAAAATGGGAAGCGTTTATAGTTCATTTGCAGGGACGTGCAAAAGAATTCCTTAGCATTGCGGCCTACGGGGAAAATTTCGTTTGTTGCGTTCTTTAATAATATTACATTATTTCAAACATAGAAAAATTGATATAGATATGTCTATATCAGTGCCATGCAATACAAGATGTTTACTATAGAATAACGTGTACATAGCATTTATTATTTATTTACAGGGACACACAAAACACATCGGTAACAGTACTGTCTATCAATAATAATTGAATAGCAATTCTGTGAGTGCGTTTTCAAACGTGGTAGGCGTTTTTAAATTTAACAATTTTCTGTGTATTATTTGGTGTGTATAAATCGTACAGATCATATACAGGACTGCGCAAAAGATCTTGAGTACATTTCCGCTTATTGGCGGAATTTGATTTAGTAGTGCATTCAAGTGTGTTGTGCATTTTATAATTGTAGTAAATTTTAGAATACTATGTCGTATATAGGGCATTCTTACAATGTTTTGACTTTCATGTCCCTGAATAATAATTTTTATTTTAATACACTTTTTTTTTTCATATACTGGGGAACATCCCATTGCATGATGCACAACAATATTAACGAGATAAATAAGTTTTGGACGATGTTAGGGGTCCAAACACCTGAAAAACTCCTATACCCTCCCGTGTCCCTGATGCTGATTTTTAAGTTTGGAGCTGTCTGGATAAAACTGTTTCAATAAAAATAATTCAATGTAATTTTTTTCTGAAACTGGAAATATTGTTTTATATAAATATGTAGCTAAAAATTAACCTGAACACATTTTTAGGGTTGTTATTATTTTTTAAACTCTGTCCCTGGGTTTTAGATTCCTTACCGTCCCTCTTCTAAAATTATACAGAAAATCATTTCAGATGCAGCCACAGAATTTTTTTCAAGTTTTTTCTAATGCAGAAGTATGCTAGAGAAATAGTGTCTAAAATTCTTTGGCAGGAAATTTACTGTAGAATTTAAATCAGCATTTAAATATCAATTTCAAGCATCGTGGCTTTATTGGTTAGTCTCACCGTCCCCAAGGTTTATTCCTGCACTTTTCGAGGTAAATTAAAAAAAGAACAATAATTTAATCCAATGTTAACAACTGTTTCTAAAAATCAATGAGCATTTTAGGTATCACTTAGTCTTAACATGATTTTTCTAAAAGTAGTTGGTAATTTTCCTTACCGTTCCATCCTTACCGTCTCTTTTTTTACCATTTCGTCCATTTTTTCCAGTACAATACCCTTTTTTACCTTACCGTCCCTTCTTTAACACCCCTTTAAGACAATGTTATACAAAAATTCTGCATTAAAAGTACTACATTGTTATTATTTCTTATTTGAATGTCTTGTGGGTACTATGCAAATTCATTATAAGTAAAAATTTAGAAGAAAATAAAAAGTTATAGGTGTAAAATGGTAAGGAAAATTAAACTCGAAAGTTTAACTTAAACCTCAGTTAAATAAAAAAATTTTCGCTGCTGACCATTTTTTCTTTATTTTGAATCATTAAGGCATTCGTCAATCATATCAACACGTTATTTTAGCAAGTTTAATTTTGTGAGATTTTTCCCCCCCAAAAGACAAAAGATTGTGAGAATGCCCCATATATACAAATCTATAGACTCTATACAAGGTTTATCCTGCACAAGGACCTTATACAAAAGATTTCAGTTACTTTTCTGACTATTGGCGGTATTTACAGATATTGATTGTTCAAGTGTGCTGTGCGTTTTATAACTGTAGTAAATTTTAGAATACTATGTAGTATATATACAAATCTACAAACCCTATTACAAGGTGTAACTTATACAAAGATTTCAGTTACTTATCTGACTATTGGCGGTATTTACAGACATTGATTGCTCAAGTGTTCTTTGCGTTTTATAACCGTAGTAAATTTTAGACTACTGTGTTGTATACGATATTGCCAAAGGTGACCGGTTAATTGTGATTTTAGACGTTTTGTTAAATATTTAGAATACTACGAGAGGAATTATCCTGAAACTCCAGGTGTGCAAACAGAATAGTGCAAGTCCTACATTTCCGTGAGGATTTTTCCCGAAACTCCATAGGGGACCGTCAACAAATTGAAAAAGAACGAATATCTTTTGAACAAACCTGTAAAAACCGATGTAGCAAAAGCGTTCAAAGCGTATATTATGATTAAGTACCTTATTGTTATAAACTCTGTTCATTTTTATGAGGATAGCATGTATACTCGTAAAGAAATTACAGTTTTTATAAAAATAGTCACAAATTTTGAAAAGTTTTTTGCTGATAATTTGTAGAGTTCTTAATATAAAAAAAAGTTCTTTTCAGAAAATATGACAAACAACATTGTGCACAATAATCTGCAATCAGAATTAAAAAATAATAAGAATTGTGTGAAAAATGAGCACGTTTACTAAATAAGAATTCACTGCGCATACCCGAATGTAATCAAAATATAATTTGCATAATGTGTTAGCTAAATGTATACAGCAACTTTTGTAAAAGTCGCATAAAGATAGTTTGAAAAGTCTGAAAATTATCGTTGATAGAATAAGCTCAAAATCCGTTATTCCCAAAAGGAAGCAAAAAGATGAAGGGTTGTATCTAAATACAGTAGTGTGTGCTATATTGTATATGCTATATTGGCACTAATAAATAAATATTAAAAATTTCTGTTTTTTTTTTTTTTTTTTTAGTTTAAAATTATGTTTAAATCATGTTTTTATCTTAATTGAAACAGGAAATATTTTTTTCGTTTATAAAATAATTCGAAATAAGTTTTTCGTTTTGGGTTTGTTTTTATTATCTAGCTTTCAAGCAATGGTTGTCATGGAAACGACTTGTTGTTATAATGCGTTTTTCTTCATGATGGGTCTTCCCCTATTTCACGTACTTAAATTGTTATAAGTCAAGAACCGTTGAAGATAAATGGTTCAAACTTGGATCATGTCTTTTTCAGTTGTTTTTCTTTAACTCTGATTCAGCAAATTTGAAAAAAAATATTTACCTTTGAAAATATGATTTAAAAAAAAGTTGCATCTTTTTTTACATTTTTACCTTAAATATTTTTTATTTAAAAAAAAATTAATATTTAAAAAAATGCTGAATCAAAATTAAAACTTATATATTTCTGTCTATTTAAATAAAGAAAATTAAATTCTACAAATGACATTTCGAGTTCTAACGATTTTAAACTACCCCCCTTTTTTAATAAATTTATTTGTTTAATTTTTTTTTTCATTATGAGCAGTTTTATCATGTGATTTTGTTTACGAATGATGTTACAGCATATCCATCACAAAAAAATTCAAAATTTTAACTCAATAAATAAAAATTATTTTAAAATGTGTCCCGAACCCCCTTAACCCCTTGAAGGGAGGTGATGCCGCCACGGCATCACATAATTTTAATCCCAAATTGCCAAATTGGCACCGGAATTTTCTGATGAAAATGTCATTTCTATTAAGTACGCGAAAATTTATTTTTACTTGTTTACAAATAAAATCTCTTGTTTTAAACATTTTACGAATACAATTACCTTGCCCCTGAAAGGGTTAAGCAAAATAAAAATTCAGCAATTTCAAATTACTAAATAAATGCTAGAGAAATTTTCAAAAGAAATAAAAATCCAAAATTATATATATGATTATTCAATCCCATTGATGCTGGGATTATGGATTCCCTTTTGTTGAATCATGTGTATTATTTCATCGTGTGCTGCGGTTGCATCCTTCCCAATAGATACAAGAAATGAGAAGTGCTAGCTTTGCTTGTCTAGGTAGCTCAGTCGTAAAGCATTTTCGCATCATATCAATGACTCTGGCTCGATCCCAGGCTTAGATACTTTTCACTCTGTTGGTTTTACACCTCTATAGCAAGTTAAAAATTCAGCAATTGCTGATTTTCAAAATTCGTGTCAGTTGACTTTTTATTTTATTTTTTATAGTGTACTGCATTAAATTTAAAAAAAATCGAAAATTTAATGAAATTTGGCTTAACTTCTTTAATATTTTCTTTCGTCAATGGGGTCTTGTACCTTTAAAATCGACGAAAATCAACAAAAATTTTCAAAGTTTGAATTAGTGTAGCTGTAATTTTTTGTATATATAAACATGAAATTTTGACTAATAATTAAACAGATTATGCTTTTTAACCCTTTATCTACTGGCGGTACTTATAAGTACCATTAAAGTAACTTATTATAAAATTCATTTAATACATCGATTAGTTGTAATATAGTTTAGAATGAGTTATTGTACATTACTTTATCTTGTTCCAAAAGCATTACTGGTTACACAAAACGAAAATATTTTTAAAAGGGCGATTTCTTTTGTCTTTGCATCTTTTCAGCTTTCTTGGCGTTTGGACGGGGGGGGGGGGGGGGGATTTTTCCATTCGGAAATATTTATATATTTCTATTGTAAGAACATTATATTTGTACATTTCCTAATTCTACAAAATACAAAGAAAAATATTTAAAATAAAAGATTTGAGTGGGATTATAAATATTGCCAAAAATCCGCATAAATTCAAATTTAATTAATCCTTCTAAAATCCTTTTTAAATTAATTAAATAATTATGTAAATCTTCTAATGTAGCTTAAACAATTCACGAAAAATTCTTTAGAAGATAAAATTTTCATGAATATTTTCTTCATAAAAACTAAATTTTTAGATTTTTTTAAAAATATTTTGACTTTATTTCATAATAGCTGAATGTTTTTTGCTTTAAAAGCAAACCAATAAAGGGCGACATATATGCTAATTTCCTCATAAAATAAATGTTATCTTCATCTGAGTTTGCAAAATGCTTTTAAGACAGCGTGGCCAAGAAATTAAGAAATTGTCATACTTATTTAACTTAAATCTTTTACAATAAAATGTTTTGAGGATTTGCTTTTTTAAAGAACTTAAATTTATGATTGTGTGAATTTAAGTTAGTGAAAATTAAATTGATGTTTTAATGGGATTTGTAGATTTAGAGCCCTATTTGTGAACCTAAATACTAATCTCCCGGCAACGCTATCCTGTCAATGGGTGTTATACTGGAGAGAAGTGTATGTCCGAACAAAAAAATAATTCCTTACTGAATTTTAAAGAAAAGCCACTTTAAATCCGATTTTCTTTAAATTTTTCCATTGAAAAGCGATTGACTGATTAAACAAAATTGATTTAACTTAATGTCTGTTTATATTTATGACAAATACTAGTAATATTCAAGGAAAATGTATTTCTTCGCGCATAAGAATTCTGGCGGCAAGATTTTTTGGCGGTAGAAACAAATGAGTAAGTAACCCTAACACCCCGTAGAGTTGTTTGGGGGGTGATTTGCCATGTGGTGATTCCCATCTTCCCATGGCATTTCTGGAGATAGAAGATTTTCGATGTCCAATCAAATGTTTCATTTTTTAAACAATTAAATATAAAATAAAAATACCGATAGATTCGAATTTTTCGGAAAATTTCACCTTAAAAACATACCAAACATATGGATAAAATGTGTAAAATAATGGTAATTATCTTAAAAAATAAATTAAACGGCTGAAAGAAGATACGACCTTCTTAGAGTATAGACGATTATTCACGATATAATTTTCATGCTTCCGCATGCACAAGGTAAAAGTATTCTTATTTTAATTATTACAAAGGATTGATCGGTAGTTAAATTAATTTGTCTTTTAATCAATGGCATAAATTCAATATTTTAACTGTATGTTAGATCAAAATGAAGAAAAAATTCAACAGTTATTCAGAATGTATATTTTAGTTCTATACATAAATGTAAGTTAATTTGCGTTAAATTAAAATATAATTTAAGATAAATCAATTATCTGGAAACGAAGTTGCAAAATCTGTAGATTATAGAACAATTTCTTCAATGTGGCTTAAAATGTAAATTTGTAATTACTTAAGAACATAGTGAGAAAAAAATGGTTTTTCTTTCTATTTTGATAGGCATTTTTTAAAAAGTGATATTATGATTCTGTGATGAAATTTATACTGAATGTGAAATTAGAATAAAATTTCTAAGGACATAATTAGATTATTTTCAAATTTTGCTTTTGCTTTAAACTTAAAAATTGAAGAATGCTAAATAATAAGAATTTTATCTTTATTAAAAATGTCAAAATCATTTTTTTTCTTTTTAATGTGACTTTTTATAAGTTTATATTTTATAATCAGGATATAATTTTCATCCTTCCGTTTAAACTATTCTTATTTTACTTAGAAAGAACTAATCAGCAGTTAAATTAAATTGTCTTTTAAACAATGGTATAAATTCAATATTTTAACAGTATTTTAGACACACAAAAAAGATAATTCACCAGTTATTCATAGATTATTCTATAGTTTTATACATAAATGCACGTTAATTTGATTTGATAAGTTAAATTATAATTTAATTTGACATAAATCAATTAACTGGAAACGAAATCGCAAAATATCTGGATATATTGTAATAGTTTAGAACAATTTCTTCAATGCGACTAAAAATGTACATTTGTTTGTGAACATTGAAAGTAAAAAAATTGTAAGTAAAGTGTTGTAAGAACATTACGAGAGGGTGTGTATGTGTATTTCCTTCTATTTTAATAGATATTCTTGAAAAAAAAAGTGATATTATAATTCTTAGTATGAAATTTATATTGAATCTGAAATTGGAATGAAATTTGTAAGGATATAATTAGATTATTTTCAAATTTTTCTTTTGTTTTAAACATAAACATTGAATGTTAAATAATCTGAATTTTATCGTTATTTAAAATGTTAACGTATATATCAATAAACTTTTTATTCGGCTTCATAAAAGAACACTGCACAGCTTTTAATTTTAGCATTCATTACTATGAGTTTATTGCACCGGTTAGAATTATTTATTGTTATTATTCTAATGAAAGCTTTGGGGGACTAAATGATAATTGATTTACAAAAGAAAAGCTAAAAATATTCATTCCTGTTTTCTTTTATGATTTTCCGAAGAGTTCTGTTACAAACAAATCAGCGAAGATCATTTATTTTTATTATAAAAATAAGGGGGAAAACATTTTTTTTAATGCATATTAAACGCTAAAAACAAAAACAAAAAAGAAACTTAAATCGCATAAGAATCGCTAAAAATTCAGAAATTGCAAATGACAAAATTTAGTACGGTAGGCTAAAACAATAGAACTGAAATTTTTTTAGGAATACCGAACAATCTGTGTGGAACGTGAAAAAAACGAATGAATTGGTAACATGAACTTGCTCAAATTTATTTCCCCAAACAACGATAAACAGCCAAATCTGGCGATCGTACAACGCCAAAGTTAGTCAAAAGGTTAGTGTAGCGTAATACCCATTGACTACTTAGAAGTGCCCCAACTTTAGTCCCCTAAAGCAGGGCCACCCAATCTTTCAGTAAGCAGGGGCGCACCTCAGCTCTTTGCACCCAATGAAGGGCGTCATTATTTACATGAGTGAAAACATTCGCAATATAATCGTACAGTATTAATACACGCACTTCTTAATATAATGCAAATTAATCTTACAGCGGTAGACAAAAGATGCCTACGGTTCTAGGGTTACATGTATTAAATTTCATGTTATACATTTTTCTATGAGAGGTCTATCTCAAAAGTGTTTGTAGGATAAGGTGCCAGAAACTTTAATCGCGCCTATAATAGCAAAAAAAAAAAAAAAAAAAAAAAAAAAAAAAAAATGTAAATTAGAGATATTGCAAGGTATCTTTTAGGATGTGAAAATACACTTTAACTTATTTTGAAGGCGTGAACTTAGTTTCATAAAAAGTACAAAAAAAAGACAGGCATGTTAGTGACTAATACATATGGGTAATTCCATCCAGAGAGATAGTATGGAAGTGCTTTCGTAGATGAAAATCATTCTGTACTGTTTTATTAATTTTTCTAAGCAAATAAAAAAATATTTCTAAAATTAACAAAGTTAAGAAGGAAAAATTAAGCCCTTTTATCCCTCGTATAAAGAAGCCAATGGGCTAGTGTGACAACAGCAAAAAGATAAAAGCTGAACTTTCATATACATGTGTCTTCAAAGAGGTGGGGGAAGGTGAAAAATGTTTATAATTTCTGTTACTTCATAAGTCTTTAAAATAGTTATTTTCAAATATTACCAAATTTAACAACCATAATTACACTTTATAAACAAAAACTACAAATCAAGAAAATATGCAGGATTAAATTTTCAAAGTATGTTTCTAATTTTTTTTTCCGTTTTCACAGGTTTTGAAAATATCTCTGATGCAAATATTAATGATTTTAAAGAAAACATTCTTTATAATAGATTTTTACTTCTAAAAAGTCTAATAACAGGAAACCTTCAAAATTGCACCAAGAAAATCTTCAAAGAGCGCCATGGCTTCAAAGAGCGTCACCCGAGGGCGCCGCGTTAGGCAGCCCTGCCCTAAAGTATCAATTTCGGAAAAGTTCTTTTTCTGTCATCTATTATGTCATTTTTTTGTTTAAAACCAATCAATGAGTATTTGTAGTACTATTTTAGCATCTGGAAAGAAGAGGTTAAGTGGTTGAACAAGATTTTTTTGATATAATCTTAATATTTTAAAATACATTTATTTGCATAAGTATATTTCGCCTAAGAAACTTGCTGAGGGCTCATTTTTATTGAAAAATTTCCTAATAATACAGGGGGTAAAATGTTAAAATGTGTTTTGCTCAAATGTCTATATGATGGATTAGTAGCACTTTATCAAAAAATTAAGGAATACTGTATATATATTTTTAAAAGTAAAATTGATTTCAAATACATAATTTTGGTTTCCAACAATTTGTTAATGACTGCATAAAATTGAAAATTTATAGTTATTTAAAATTAAAAAAAGCTGTTAAAAATCTATGAATCATTTGGTTTAAACTCAGTTTGATTTTAATGCGAAATGTGTTATTGTAGTAGACTCTTTGCTTTTCTTAGATCTATTCCGTACACAGAGTTTTGCTAATTATTAAATTAACATCCTTATGTTCTATGACGGGCTAAATATTATATATCTTAACCTTTGTATTAGGGCACACGTACCGTAATTTCCGGCGTATAGCCCGCAGATCAAACAATTCAGTTTGGACCCAGAAATTTTATTCATTATTTGATGACCAATATTTACCGTGATCAAAAAAGTTACATTTTATTTTTAAAAGTTTCTGGTTCGAAACATGATTGTTTGATTCGCGAGCTATACACCGGAAATTACGGTATATATACGTTTTTTCAGTCAGTCGTTCACGGTGTATAGTATTAACTTTTTGCTACCTAAGTGCATGAGGACTAAAAACGAATATGCGCATTGTACTTGACATTTATAAAGCAGCAAGTTAGATGTAAAGGTAAACTTGTAAAACATTTTTTTAATAGGGTAGTTCAACAAAGTAGGTTACAGTTCCAAGTTACACATAGATTCTCTTTTTCAGATTGGAAAATTTTAATTTAATATTCCAGTCACAGGAACTGAAATCACTACATTTGAGAGCCTACAACAGTCACACAAAGAAACTCGCAATAATTCCGAAAATAAAAATAACTAGAACAAAAATCAAAATAGTACAAACTAAAATGTTGAAGATGAACATGACTATGCAAAGAAAAAAAATCATTTAAAAAATATTAAAATGTAAGCGAGAATCTTGTAAAGAACGTTCCCGTAAGTTTAACATTAGTTTGCGAATTTTTTTGCTTGTTTAGTGTAGGTTCTTAAACGTAGAATTGTTATCAATTTTTGATTAAATAAGGCGAAATATTCTGTTAAAAATGTGGTAAAATTGTACGTACTCTACAATTTATTTTCTATCACGGTTACGCATAAACAGTAGTCTAACACAGAGCAGAATGTAGTGCACCAAAATGGCCCATAACACTAAACAGTCTGTTTTGAAATTTTTAACTGCCCGCCGTAGATGAACAGACAGATAACTAGATGTCATTTCGAGTTTTGGAATTCTGCTGGGCTTCATTATAAATTGATTTATTAAATAAAATTATTTCTTTTAATTTTTCCGGTAGCATAATTTCTAATTATGAAATCTTAAGATTATAATTTTACTTAAAAGTTTACGTTTTTATGTTCCCAGGTGTCATGGCTGCGAATGTTCGGTACACCACTAATTTTTTACAATTTATTTCACCATCTTGGATCGCAGATAATTCTGTTATCAGATAAGGCGAAGAAAATTACTTTAAAATACTGGTGT
The DNA here is from genome assembly GCA_963932465.1 of Maratus speciosus. Lineage (NCBI taxonomy): Eukaryota > Metazoa > Arthropoda > Arachnida > Araneae > Salticidae > Maratus > Maratus speciosus. The sequence continues at coordinate 472,759,279 of OZ010797.1, forward strand.
TCAGAACATTTGGAGACTTGTTAGTTTTTTAAGAAAGTTAAAAGACCACAGCTAACTATAATTTTGCTACAGAAGAAAGCATACGTAAAATCCATCTAGTGTAGTATCTCTCTGTTCTAAAAGAAAGTAACTAACGCTTCCACCGCCGCCGCCGGTTTTGAAATTTTTGTGACCGGAGGTCTTTCTTCGTTAATATTAAGAAAAATATTGCATACGATAATATGAAAATCTGGGGTATTATAGAGAAATATTTGATAAACACGCTGATGAAGACAGTTTTCAAATCGAAGAATTATTTTAAGAGATATTTAATGTTAAATTTGGTCAGAATCGTTCCATTAAAAAACCTTTATAGGAGCAAAATCTATACATAGGAATTTAATCATTTTTAGATCATTTTATACATTAGAAGTTCCCGGTGTGCAGAATGCTTTTATTTTTTTCATTTGACTCTTTTTTTTGAGGTTTTATTTCTATTTTAAATTCAAATTTTCGGCATTTCGAGAGATATTTTTTACAACTTTCAGAAAAGGGAATTATTTTAAATTGTTGCCAAATTTAAAAACAACGCAAAAAATAAGATTTCCTTCAAATTAAAATTTTATTTACACGTGACTATTATAAACAGTAAAAAACTTTCAAATGAGAATTAAGTGATTACATATTAAAAGCAAGAAAATATTGATAATTACGTCATAAAAACTATATTAAACGCATGTCATTGGTTATAGAACAGCATTTAATGCATCTTCATACCCATAAGGGGATTACCATAGGGGAAACCCTGTTCTGTCGCCAAATGCCGCCAAGTTTTTCGCAAACTCGACGATATATCGCCAAATTTGGCGACCAAAATTAGTCGCCAAAATTGACGCGAACTTAGCGATATCTCTAATATTTCGCCAAATTCCCATAGACTTCCATTGTAAAGCAATAGGGTTTACTTTCTTACAGAAAATCAACAAATTGAACCAATGAAGCCTAGGAGCTATAGAAGGAGAAACTTCTCTTATGGCATCTTCCAAGCAAACTTGACCGTAACGCTGAAGTGGCCGCATCGCGGCGCTGCCCACAGTACCTGCAATACGTTAACACAGTTTTCAATAGGAGTGCGTTATTATTTCCTTTATAAATTAACATTTTTACATTACAATTTGATATGGCGCGGAAATGTTTCATGTATGCATGTGACACGGACTATAGGAAAGCCAAAAAACGGACTAAAGCGCTGGGAAATAAACACATTAAATAAATAACTTCCTTATGGAAAACGTCTTATATTTGACAATAAATTTTCTATCTGCATTTCTGTAAATAAAAGATTGATATATACACATTACAACTAACATTTAATGAAATTTAAACTCCAAATTTTTAACTAAAATGTTTTATTCTGTTATATATTGAATAAATATTTAATAATATGCAATTTTTTAGTAAATTCTAAAAAAATCAATTGGAATTTGCTGGAGCTGCCATCTGTCGTTCAAAACAGAAAACGATATTCTCTTATAAAATAATATTCTATTGTTGACTAATTATTTCGTAAATAAAGACAATGTACATTTTCTTATGTAATCTTTATTTAAATGTACACATTCTGAACTTTAATTTATCAAAATACCTTTATTAAATGCAATATAAAAACATCAGCTTATATTTTGATTTCGGGAAAAAAATTGTCAATAAATTGACTTTATCCTAATGGAACAAAAAATTATTGACGAGTTTCTTGATACAAATGTAAATAAGTGCGAGTAGTAAGTCAAAGTTACGTCCACTACTAACCATATCACAATATTAAAGTATTTATTTGCTTAAAAGACGTTATAAAAACACATTAAAAGTAAATTAAAAATCTATATTTACATGTTTCAACTCATTTTCTTAGTCATCTTCAGATTGTATAACATAAAATTACAAATGCATGTGAAAAATATATATATATATATATATATATATTGACTAATTTTGAGGTTGTGTTATTTTTTAAATTCAGAATATTTTTAATAAATGAATAAAAGGTCACTTTATAAGGAAACACGAAAAATTTGTTTAAAAATAGGTTTCTAAGGGTGTAAAAAATTAGTAAAAAAAAAGTGTATCATACCTCCCCTACCTGCAGCGCTGCTCAAGACTTTCGCTGAATGCCCGTAAATCGAAATTTGTGTGTAACAGAAAAATGCGATTTTCTCAAAAAGTATGTGACCCATGGTAATCGCTATAATTTTCCTTCAAGGTTTAAATTAAGGTCTACTACCTCTATTTTTTTTTTCATAATTTTAGTTTCAGTAGATTCGTAATTAGATAGGGGGGGAACATATTTTTTCGCTAAATTTTCAACGATATCTTTCAAAATATAATACCTAAAATTAAAAGGAATTTATTTTTGAGTTCAGCTTACGAAAGCTTTCAATCGATATCCCACACGATACACAAATAAAATATTTTTTCTTCAAGTAGCTTAATTAGGCCCTCTACATTTTTACTAAATATATTTATGAATGTTTAATAATCTGAAAATATGTGGGTCAATAGTCTTTATTACTTCCCCGAATTTGAACTTTCTACGTTCCATAGTTTACGAGTAAAATGGCTGTGACAGACAGGCAGACAGACACAGGAGTGATCTTATAATGGTTCCGTTTTTACTTTTTAAGCACGGAACCCTAAAAAAAGTAACTAACAGTTTCACTGTCACCCCCGATTTTGAATTTTTTGTGACCGGAGGTCTTTCTTCGTTAATATTAAGAAAAATATTGCATACAAAAATACGAAAATCGGTGGTATTATAGAGAAATGTTTGATCAACACGCTGATATAGATAGTTTTCGAATCGATGAATTATTTTAAGATGTATTCAATGTTAAAGTTAGTCAAAATCGTTCCATTAAAAAAAGTTTTATAAGAGCAAAAACTATACATAGATTTAATCATTTTTAGATCATTTTATACATTAGAAGTTCCCGGTGTGCAGACTGCATTTATTATTTTTATTTGACTCATTTTTTTTAGGTTTTATGTCTATTTTAAAATCAAATTTTCAGCATTTCGAGAGATATTTTTTACAACTTTTAGAAAAGGGGATAACATAGCTGCCAACTGTTACGCTTTCTTCCTACCACTAAACTTTTCTTGTAAATATTACCTTATTTAATGGTCGAAATCTCACGATTAAACAAAGCGAAAATCTCTTCTAAATTTTAGTGGTAGCAAAAAAGCGTAAAGGTTGGCAGCCATGGGATAATTTTAAATTGTTGCCAAATTTAAGAACAGCGCAAAGAATAATATTTCCTTCAAATTAAAAATTTACCTACATGTGACTATTATAAACAGAAAAAAAAACTTTCAAATCAGAATTAAATGATTACGTATTAAAAACAGGAAAATATTGATAATGTTGTAAAAACACATTAAACACATCTCATTGGTTATTGAACAGCATTTAATGCATCTCCATATCAATAAGGGGTGTTACCATAGGGGGAAAACCCTACTCTGTCGCCAAATCCCGCCAAGTTTTTCGAAAACTCGGCGATATATCGCTAAATTTGGCGATCAAAATTAGTCACCAAAAGTGACGCGAACTTGGTGATATCTCTAATATTTCGCCAAATTCCCATGGACTTCCATTGTAAAGCAATAGGGTTTCCTTGCTTACAGAAAATCAACAAATTGAGGTATTTTAAACCAATGAACCAATGCAGATGTTATTCAAGTGCCTACAAGAGCCGCATTGCTCTTGTATCGAGAATTCTAAGACAGCGCGAATAATATTTCCTTTCTAACAACAAAAGTATTTTCACGTGAATATTAAAAAGAGTAAGAAAGCTTTGGTGAAATTACGTCAGATTTAAGACGATACATTTAAAATGTCTTATTTAAAAAAAAAACTTTCATATTGCGTTATTAAAAAATACCGGGAGACAAATACTCTGATTAATTAAATCATTTTATATTAGCTTATTTTCACATGTTTAACTCATCTAATTTAATTAAAGACGAAAACATCCCGTTAACAGGGAGATAGTCAAAGTTTTTTAATTATAATGCATTCTTCCAACATTTTTTAAAAGCCGATGAAAGTAGCGTGCTTTTAGAGTTTGCGGTGCATGAACGGGGGTTGGCGAGTATAGCTCGTAGGGGGCAGAGCCCCCTAGTAATTAAAATTATATAAAAAAATTATTACATCAGCTTCAAATTAAAACATATAAGCAATATATTTTTTTTTTTTCAAAATAAATAGATTTTCGCTCCCTTTCTCTCTCTTTTTAAATTTTTTTTAAGCTATGAATATATATATATATATTTTTTTTTATTTCATTAAAATTTATTAAACTAACGTTTTCGAGACATACACTTGCACGTTCGTCCGTTGGTTATTATGTCCCTAATTATATTTAAAGGGCTTTGCCATATGATATTTTTGTATAGATTGGGCTTTTTTATATCTATACATGTGCGATAGGGCTACATACATAATTATTTCTGACAATGCTATGTAACGTTACATAAAATGAGAACAAATTAAAAAATCACTTTGCATTTACGAATCATTAGAGCTTAACTATTTCATAATAAGTCATAAATCCTCATGTTTCTTTACGCGAAATTTTAGTTTGTAAAAAAAAAAAAAGTTACAAAACGTAAAATGACGGATAGCAGAGGTGCCCCATATCCTCAGCGATTATACTGAATTACCATGATTATACTGTTGAATTTCTGATCAATTTTACTTTAGAATAGAGAATTAGTCGTTAACACTTTCCAACATAGTTGAAAAGTGTTTATGAATGCGGATTGTCTGTATGCCGTATGTCTGCCGCCTGTCTGTGATCTAATTTGCTTAAATATACTCGGATTGCTATGCAATTAATATATGCTACTGAGGATTACTATGTCTTATTCGGTACTGAAAATAAAAAGTTAGGCGTTTATATCTGCAGGGGCGTGCAAAAGAATTCCTTACATTACAATAACATTGCGGCCTATAGGGGAAATTTCGTTTGATGGGTTCTTTAATATTACATTATTTCAAACATAAAGAAATTGATATATATATATATATCAGGGACATACAATACAAGATGTTTACTATAGAATAACGTGTGCATAGCATTTATTATTTATTTACAGGTATACACAAAATACATCGGTAACAGTACTGTCTATCAATAATAATTGAATAGCAATTTCTGGGAGTGCGTTTTCAAATGCGGCAAGTGTTTCTAAGTTTAACACCTTTTTGTGTATTATATGGTGTATATAAATTGGACAGGTCCTACACAGGCCTGCACCAAACATCTTGAGTAAATTTCCGTTTATTGGCCGAATTTACTTTAAGGGTACTTTCAACTGTAATGTGCGTTTTATAACTGTAGTAAATTTTAGAATACTATGTATATAAAAACCTATAGACCCTATACAAGTTATATCCTATACAAGGACCCTATACAAAAGATTTCAGTTACTTTTTAGACTATTGGCGATATTTACAGACATTGGTTGTTCAAATGTGCTGTGCATTTTGTAACTGTAGAAAATTTTAGAATACTATGTAGTAGTATATATACAAATCTATAGACCCTATACAAGGTATACTCTATACAAGGAGCTTATACAAAAGATTTCAATTATTTTTCTGACTACTGGCAGTATTTACAGACATTGATTGTTCAAGTGGGCTGTGCGTTTTATAATTGTAATAAATTTTAGAATACTATGTATATACAAATTTTAGACCCTATACAAGGTGCAACCTATACAAGGACCTTATAGAAAATATTTTAGCTATTTTTCAGACTATTGGCGATATTTACAGACATTTCAGAGATGTGTATGGACAGTGTTCTCAACCGAGAACCAGTACTGTCGACACTCTCCGTCTACCGTTGGAGATCAGACAATTGATTACTGAACGAAATCGTACTCGCAGGATGTGGGAGGTCTATCGTACCCAATATTTTAGGACCCATTTAAATCAACTGCATAGGAGAGTCAAGGCTGCTATCTCCAAGTTTAGAAATGAACGCTGGAACACTTTTATTGAATCACTTTCAATTGAAGACAACACAATTTGGAAGGTTGCTTCCCGCATTCGTAGGACACGAACACACATTCCGGCTATTACTAGCCCTAATAGCCCTAATGGCATGGCTTATACTAACACTCAAAAGGCTGAAGATATCGCTGAAAGTCTTAGAAGTCATTTTACACCTAATTCTGGTATGGACAACCCACTGGTTGCCGCTGTGTTGGAGACCACAGTTCAAAATTTTTTAAACACAGACACACCTAACATACTACCCCCGGTCACACCTTCTGAGGTCCGGGAGTGCATCACAGGCTTAAAAAAGAATAAATCTCCGGGTGAGGACCGCATATCTACTAATATGTTAATTAACTTACCCCATAATTTCATTCTCTATATTGTAATTCTTATTAACTGCATGATGAATCTTAAAATTTTTCCTGATTGCTGGAAAAGGGCCATTGTCGTCCCCCTACCCAAAAGTGGGGCGGAAGACAAATACGACCCTTACAGCTTTCGACCTATATCTTTATTATCTTGCCTATCTAAAGTTTATGAATACGTTCTTGTCAACCGCCTTAAGGAGTTCTTAAATTCTAATGACGTGCTTATACCGGAGCAATTTGGTTTTCGGGCACGTCATTCAACAACTCATCAGTTGTGGAGAGTTTCTGAACTTCTTCATGATGGCATTAGATCTGGCGGCGTGACGGGAGCAATCTTTCTCGATGTGCAGAAGGCCTTTGACAAGGTCTGGCACATCGCTTTTATCTTTAAACTTATTGCGCTCGGAGTACCGAGCCAACTAATTAAAATCTATAACGACTATTTTCAACTTAGATCCTTCGTTGTTAGAGTAGGTAGTTCTTACTCTAACCCTCAACCTATTTCTAGCTCTGTGCCGCATGGCTCCCTCAGCGGTCCCACCCTCTTCAACATTTACGTAAACGATATTCCTAAAGAGCCTGATATCGACTTAGCAATTTTTGCCGACGATACTGCCATGCTTAAACAACATAAACACGCACTAACAGTGTTCTCTAGACTTCAAAATTATTTGGACATACTTTCGGTCTGGTTAAGAAAATGGAAAATTAAAGTGAACAGTGCCAAAAGTGCCGCCATCTTCTTCACCAATCAACGTTTTACCCCAGATGCTAATCTTAATTTTAAATTGAATAATGAAAATATTCCCTGGAAGACTGATTATAAATACCTAGGCATTCACCTAGATTCCAAATTGTCATGGTGCAAGCACATCACAGAAACTCTGGGACGTGCTGACAGCGCCGTGGGCTCCCTTAAACCCCTTTTGGCTTGGAATAGCCCCTTGTCAATCAAATATAAATTGTTACTGTACAAATCAATGATTAGACCAATTGTTATTTATGGTTCACCAGTGTTTGGTAGTGCTTCAAAAACCCAACTTAGCAGAATTCAACTTTTTCAAAATAAACTCCTGTGTAGGTTTACTAAGGCGACCCGCTATTTTAGAAATGACGTCATCCATCGTGACCTTAAAATCAAACCTGTATTTGCAGAAATCAAAAAACTTACGTTGAAGTTTCACAGGTCAACCTCAGCCGTGAGGAATCCTGCGTTAGATGCCATCCGTCGTTATGACGCCAGAGTGGGGAGGAACCGAAAACGGCCCCTCGCAATTCTCTCTCGGGACGACGACTTCGTCCCATGCTCCAAAACATCCTGGAGGAACCCATCTGGTGTCACTTAAACGCAGAATTCACCGGGAAAATTCTATCTTTTCCCTAGATTGAAAGAAATTTTCATCTAGAATTGGCTTTTCCCCATGACGTCATGCAGCAAACTGTTCATTGTCAACAGCCACGAATTTCAACTTTCCTAACTTAATTATTGTTTTCTCTTTAGTATTTCATATTTATTTATTTAGAGCTTCCTTTACTTTATAGTTTTTTAAGTGTTTATGGGTGCTCTTTACTTTTCAAAATTTTAGATTGTTTCAACAGTTCGGTACTTCCACCCAGGGAGAGGTTACATTCGCCTACCTTTTTCCCGACCGGCCTTGGGGTGTTTGCTCACTGCACCCCGGCCATTTATTACTTTCACCCCCATTTTCGGATCTTTTGACCGGCGGTACTCTGGCACCCCGGTCACTAAAATCATGACCCAGTTTTATAGTTAATTTTAAAGTTACTTGTCTTTCTTTTTTCTTTTCTTTTTTTTTTTTTTTTTTTTTTTTTTAGCTTTTAATTTTAATCTTAACTTGTCCCCATTTTCGATCTTTGTCAATGCCAAAATGCAATTTGCAATAGCAGTTTTCTCTCGATGTCTAGTACCACAAAGCATTTTTTCAAGGCTTAACGGTTTGTGCGAAAGCCGGGAGACCTGCGACCTGTAATGCGCACTAGGCTTGACACCTAAATTAGTGAGCTATGTGCCCCCCCCCCCCTTTTTTTTAAGGTTTAGAGATAGATAAGCTTGGCTACCTTATGCTATAGCTTTCCTGTGCTCGTTGGTACCCTACTACCTTTACATTCTCCGATCTTGCCGACGCCAGTCGGTGAAGTGACATCGAAGTATAGGGCAACCAAAAAATTCTTGGATGCCTTATGCGCCCCTTTTTTTGAAGGTTATATTTAACCTCGTGCTTCCAACTCTGGAATGGCCCTAGGGTCTCCACCAGAGCTTCCAAATTATACTTTTAGGCCGTGCATTGTTTCGAAATTCATCTTAGTTCTTCTTCATATTTAGTTGGAGGTTACGCGCGGCGGCACTCCTTAAGCACCGCGATGTCATGTCATACAGACACTTGGTTTCAAGTCTGCTGTGTGTTTCATAACTGTAGTAAATTTTAGAATACTATGTAGCATACGTATATAGAAATCTAGAGAAACTATACAAGGTATACCCTATACAAGGACCTTATACAAAAGATTTCAGTTACTTTTTGACTATTGGCGGTATTTACAGACATTCATTGTTCAAGTGTGCAGTGCGTTTTATAACTGTAGTAAATTTTACAATAATATGTAATATACTATATACAAATCTGTAGGCCCTATACAAGGAGCAACATATACAAGGACCTTATACGAAAGATATCAGTTACTTTTCAGCCTTTTGGTGCTATTTAAAGACATTGGGTTTCAAGTGTGCTGTGCGTATTATAACTGGGCGATTCTCAAAAGGTAGACACTGGACACACCTCATAACTTTAAGCCCTTCAAACATAACTTTAATTATCATTGAGTTTTATTTTTATTTTTTTTTACACCGAGTGTTTAGTTCTATTCAGAGACAGAAAATGACATAATTTATTATAAAAGCTTTGTATAAATATCTTAAAATTTTATTATTTTATGCTAAAGAGGCCAATTTCGGACATCCATAACGTCAACTGCTCCAATGTATCACCAAGAAAAAGAGTTTTAACTTGCTTCCAGGTGGTTCTAATGGTAAAGAACGAATGCATAAAGGAAACGGATGATTTTTTGATAATTTCGTTAAGAGATGGCAGGCTGATTTATTGCTTTTTTGAAGATAGAAGGACTTTTCTATAAATAATTTTTTTTGTATTTTGTTATGTTCGAAAGTAACTTACGCGACAAAACATTTGATTTTATTATTATTATTATTACTGGGTAACAAAAAGTTAATTATACATATATATATATATGTATACACATACAATTATAGGACACATTTACTACATTCTTAGTCTCAAGAATTTTTTAAATACTAAGCGCAACGTCCAAAATCTGTAACGTACGTGCGAAAAAAATGTCCAAAATTTGTAACGTACGCAACTGCTAATTAAATGATTTAATAATTAATTTTTTAGAATAGTTTCTGTCTTTTAATGTTTGTGTATAATTTTGTAGACATACTATTAAAAATATTTATATATTATATTTATAGACAAAATACTATACTATTAAAAAAATGCCTTAAATTTGAAAATTTTAAAAATTACATATAGTTAACGTTTAATGATCCCACCTTTTGAGAATCTCCCAATTGTAGTAAATTTTACAATACCATGTAGTATACACACAAATCTAGAGAACCTATACAACGTGTAACTTATACAAGGATCTTATACAAAAGATTTCCGTTACTTTTCTGATTATTGGTGGTATTTACAGACATTGGTTGTTCAAGTGTGCTGTGCGTTTTATAACTGTAATAAATTTTAGAATACTGTATATATACAAAATTTAGACCCTATACAATGTGCAGCCTATACAAGGATCTTATATAAAATATTTTAGCTATTTTTCAGCCTATTGGCGGTATTCACAGACGTTGGGTTTCAAGTGTGCTGTGCGTTTCATAACTGTAGTAAATTTTAGAATACTATGTAGTATACGTATATGCAAATCTAGAGAATCTGTACAAGGTATAACCTATACAAGGGCCTTATACAAAAGATTTTAGTTACTTTTAAGGCTATATGCGGTATTTACAGACACTGGGTTTTCAAATGTGTTATGCATTTTTCAAGTTGTTTACATAGACCACATCTCTCACCATATTACAGTCGAACCTCTATTTAACGAAGTCGCTAAATCCCGGAAAAAAGTTCTTTATGTGGAAAATTCGTTAAATAGAGATTCACCTTTTAAAATACTTTAAACTACATAAAACAGTTTTTAAATTCATAAACACTTAAATATTTTTTCTAAAAGTAATTAATCACGTTTTTTTTTTTTATAAATTATATCGATTTGTTTTATTTATTTTACCCACCAATATCCATCATCAATTCATTTTTTCTATGTGTTTAAACCTTTGAAATCTGCAAGGAAAACAAAACATTGTCCGGGAATACACTGTATTTTCTGTTTAAAGTAACTAGTTTTACATTAAAATTAACGAATTTTAATGACCTTACCGTATTTATTATTATTATAACAAATAATTTTAACCATACATTAACATATGCGTCCTTAAATTTAGTTTCTGAAGAACTCTGTTAATTTTGTCTGAGTTTTTTCTTTTAAAAAGTGCTTTCTCTCATAATACGTCTCGCATCTTTGCAATGCACTAAAAACCCCTTCATACGTATTTTCTTCTAACTATAATCCGCGTCGGATTGTTTCAAATGATTTTAGCATTTCATCATACGAAGTTTTGTTAATTCCTGCATTATGATCATTTCCATCATCATCGTCTTCATCGCAATTCATTGCTGTATTGTTTTTATTTTTCACACTGTCGAAAATATCGAATTCGGATAGTGTTTCCGAGGTCTCAATTTCAGAATTAAGTGAAATACAATCCTCAATCAGCACATCATGATTAATTTCTTCTTTTTTTCTCATCTGTATCCACATTCTTTTAAGTTATTCTAAGGGATTATCGTCTTCATCCTCCGTACATACTGAATTCTCACTGCTGACAAAGAAGGTGCCTGGTAAAACCATTTCAAGACCATTGAACATCATAAAATGTGTTCAAAGAAAGAGTAAGTTTGAAATGTCCAGAAATATTTTGAGAAACGGGGAGAAAAAAATTTAGATTACAAGAAAAAGTTCGTTAAATAGAGAATGCGCTTCGCTATTTGGAGGTTATTTTACGAAGAAATTCGCAAAATGTTCTTTGTTCCTAGGAAAAGTCCGCAAAATAGAGGTTTGTTAAATAGAGGTCCGACTGTATACTGTGAAGTTTTATTATAGTAATTTGAAATTGTTGAAAACTGTTTCATTTTTCATGCTTGACACATGCTTCGTGTCTCTTGTTTATACCTTTGATTGAATACTGTTCAGTGATGGAGAGAAAATGGTCAAATTAAAAATTTCTTCAAGTAACGGAAAAAAAAAATTCTATTGACGACAAAAGTTGACATGAATACTGCATGTGTTGAAAGGAAACAGGAAAGCTTAGATTTTAGAATTTTATTTCATTTTTATACAAGATTTATGAATTATACACGAAATGATAAAAAATAAACAAATAAAAGCCGTGTATGCTCAATTATTTTTAACGGAAAAATACGTGTCATAATTATTTATAAAAATCTTGGATTTTTATTTTTATTTTATTTTATTTATTTTTATAATTTTATTTATATTATATTTTTATAAATTTTACACGCTTTTATTTAGTAATTTGAAAATCAGCGGAATTTTTTAAAACCTGCTTAAAAGGTGTAAAAAATACAGAGTGTAAAAGTGTCTGAGCCTGGGATCGAACCGGGGTCATTGGCATTGCATGCCAATGCTCCATCAGTGAGCTACCTGGACGATATCAAGCTAAACACTTCTCACTCTTGTATATTTGTTCACTCTCTTGGTTTTACGTCTCTTAAGGGGATCCGGGGCACAAAAATCTTCGAATTTCCTAAAAAAAAAAAAAAAAAAATTATTGCATTAAAAATTTCTCTGTTTTTTTTCCTGTTCAAAATGACGTTTGAATCATGTTTTTATCTCAATTGAAACGGGAAATATTATTATTATTATTTTTTTGGTTTGTTTTCAAAATCTAACTTTCAAGCAATGGTTGTCATGGAAACGACTTCGTCTGAAAATGCGTTTTTCTTTATGGTGGGTTTTTCCCTATTTCTCGTATTTAAATTGTTATAAGTCAAGACGATGAGTGGTTCAAAATTGGAACATATGTTTTTCAGTTGTTTTACTTTAAATTTGACTGAGAAAATTTGAAAAAAATATTTACTTTTGAAAATATGATTTAAAAAAATGTTGCATCATTTTCCTCAAATTTTTACTTTAAATATTTTTAATTTTTTAATTAATATTTTTCTAAATGCTGAATCAAAATTAAAACTTATATATTTCTGTTTATTTACATGAAAAAAAAAATTAAATTCTACAAATACTATTTCGAGTTATAACAATTTTAAATTACCACACTTTTTTTAATGAATTTTATTTATTGTTATTATTATTATTATTATTATTATGAGAAATTTTATCATGTGATTTCCTTTGCAAATGATGTGACAACACATCCGTCACAAAAAAATTCAAAATTTTCACTCAATAAATAAAAATCATTTTAAAATGTACCCCGGACCCCCTTAAGAGGATACTTCAGTCAAATGAAAAGACGCATTCGCTAATGCTAATCCTATGGAAGAAATTTTTAAAGATATCTCGATCGCATTTCAATATTTTTAAATGAATTATTTTGCATTGAATAGTTGAGATTGATCTGCATGCCGGCCGTTTTTTACTTTTGCGATTTTGATTGCAGATATTTTTTATGAGGATGCTTTTACTTTCGAAATCGGTTCCGAAAATGAAAGTGTCCTCATAAGAAATAGCTGTAAATAAAATTGAAAAAGTAAACAACGATCTTTGTACAGATCGATCTCAAATATTCAATGCAAAATAAATCATTTAAAAATATTGAAATGCGACCTAGATATCGTTATACATTTTTTCCATAGGATTAGCATTGGCGAGCGGGTCTTTTCGTTTGACTGAAGTAGCCTCTTAAGCAAAATAAAAATTCAGCAATCGCTGATTTTCAAATTACTAAATAAAAATATGAGAAATTTTCAACAGAAAAATAAATCCAAAATTATATATATGATTATTCAATCCCATTGATGCTGGGATTATGGATTCCCTTTTGTTGAATCATGTGTATTATTTCATCGTGTGCTGCGGTTGCATCCTTCCCAATAGATATAAGAAATGAGAAGTACTAGCTTTTATACGAATTGAATATTTCCAACTGAGCGAAAAAATGCCCAGGCCGGGAATCGAACCCAGATCCTTGGCTTACAAGGCCAATGTTTTTCCATTTAAGCTAACTGGGCCGACAACCAGCCAGCATATTTCGCTCAGCGAGCGAAAATTGTGAGCGAAATATGCTGGCTGGTTGTCGGCCCAGTTAGCTTAAATGAAAAAGCATTGGCCTTGTAAGCCAAGGATCTGGGTTCGATTCCCGGCCTGGGCATTTTTTCGCTCAGTTGGAAATATTCAATTCGTATGATAACTTTACCAGTCAGTTTGACTGTGTTAAAATAAAAGTACTAGCTTTGTTTGTCCAGGTAGCTCAGTCGTAAAGTTTTGGCACATAATATCAATGACCCTCGCTCGATCCCATGCTTAGATATTTTTTCACTCTGTTGGTTTTACACCTCTATAGCAAGTTAAAAATCCATCAATTGCTGATTTTCAAAATACGTGTCAGTTGACTTTTTATTTTTATTTTTTTACAGTATACTGCATTAAATTATAATTTTTTTTCTTCGAAAATTTAATGAAATTTGATCTAATTTCTTTAATATTTTCTTTTTTTAAGTGGTCTTGTATCTTTTAAATGCGACGAAAATCAACAAAAATATTAAAAGTTTCAATTAGTGTATCTCCAAAAATTGCTTACGGATGAACATGAAATTTTGGCTAAACAGATTATGCTTTTTAACCCTTTATCTACTGACGGTACTTATAAGTACCATTAAAATAACTTGTTACAAAACTCACTTAATACATCAATTATTTGTAATACAGTTTAAAATGAGTTATAGATACGTTACTTTATTTTGTTCCTAAAGCATTATTAGTTACACAAAACAAAAATATTTTTAAAAGGATGATTTCTTTTGTATTTGTATCTTTTCAACTTTCTTGGAGTTGGAAGGGGGGGGGGGGGAGGGGGATTTTACAATTCGGAAATATTTCTGTATTTCTATTGTAAGAATATTATATTTGTGCATTTCCTAATTCTGAAAAATACTAAGAAAAATATTTAAAATAAAAGCATTGAGTAGGATTATAAATATTGCACAAAATCCCTATAAATTCAAATTTAATGAATACTTCTAAATACTTCAATCCTTCTAAAATTAATTAAATGATTATGTAAATCTTCTAATGTATTTAAACAATTCACGAAAAATGCTTTAGAAGATAAATTTTTCATGAATTCACAATTAAGTACATAAAGGGTTAATGTACTACCATTAAAAACTGACCAGACTTTTTCAAAATGTGTGTATTGTTGAAATTAAAATAGCTCTTTTTTTACTCCGTGGGGAATTGCGCGCTTGATACCTTGAGAACATATACATAGATTGTTATGGAATTTGATACATACTAGCAAAAGCCATGCTTTGTTTGGATTCGCGAAGCATTATTTAATAACATAAATATTTGAAAGAAACAATATTTTTTATATTATTCTTGCATCTTTATTAAGCAAAACGTTATTTTATGTTTTGGAGCATTTTAATTTTAGAAATGTAAATTCAGCCAAATAACTAAGAATTTCTTCAGAATTTTATATTTATGATGTAAGACTGGTATAAATAAAAATATTTTCGAAGCAAAATTTTACAAAATATTTATACAATGAATTTAAACAATTAATTTTATTTCTTTACAAAAAAAAAAAAAAAAAAATCATACTATAATTCTTTTAAAATGGTTAAGTATCGTCTGCGTAAATGATTTCACATAATAAGAATAAATTGTGTATTTGAATTCTTAACACTGAAAAATACTTTTATAATAGAATATAAATAATTGAATTTTCACAAATTTTAATTCATTAAAAATATGCTATAATTTTCATCAAAAAAAGATATTTCAAAAATTTCATAAAAGAAATCGTAACTCCATGATTTATTTTTCGTCGGAAAATATACGTGTTTCTTTTTTTATTTGCAAAAATGCGTCCGTAATTCAAAAGCATATAAAATAAATTAATTAAAATAATAATTTTTTTAACGTTATTCTGTAATATATATATATATATATATTGACTAAATCTACAGATTTTAATTTATTTTTATGTTTAATTTCAAGTCAAAATACTGAATAGTTTTTGTAAAGTGTACGACAAAATGCAATTTGTGTAGCCTAGTAGAGGATTCGGTTCGCTCATCTTAATAATAAGCACATATGTATTTAAAAATGATCTTTGAATTATCTCTTCTTTAAGTTATCTTAAGTGAGATAACTTAGGTCAGAATTGTTTCATTAACTATGTAAATGAAATATTTTTCCATAGAAAAATCAATTTTTTTAGTTTTTAAGTGAATAAAAATAGTCATAACTAAGAAACTTATAAATGTAGATAATTAAAGTTGATCATTTAAAAAATGCTTATGTGTTTATTATCTATATATGAAATTTCGTAGCAATCCATACACATGTTCTCAAGATATCATGTGGGCAATGACTTACGGAGTACAAAAAAAAAAAAAAAAAAAAAAAAAAAAAAAAGGCAATTTTAATTTCAACAGTACAAAACTTCTATAAAAGACTAGTCAGTTTGTAATGGTGTATATTAAAAAGGATTATCTGTTTGTTTAATTAACAGTCGAAATTCCATGTTTATACATAATAATGTTTTACAGATATACCAATTCAAACTTTGAATTTTTTTCTTGATTTTCGTCGCGTTTAAAAGGTACAAGACCCTTAATATTCTTATTTACCTCTAATATTTCTCCCCTTTTATATTTTTGTCCCTTTGATTTAAAACCTTGCGTTAAGAAAACATGAACTTATGTTCCTACAATACTAAGAACCGTATTAAATGTATTTTTTATACTCATGCTGAATCGTCAGTCATACTGACTGATTTTTCTATCTAATTTAATCAGCAGAAAAAATTCATGGGGAATATTTAATTTAATTTAAAGATCCACTGTTAATTTGGATGTGGAGTTATTTAAATCTCATTTAGAAACGGAAGAAAATGACAGTAAGAAAGAAACGCAAATTATAATTTGAAATGTTACCAATTTTATTTGATTATGGAAATCGTACACGAATTTTTCCCTCATTTTATTTGAATATTGTGAGGTAACTTTCTTTAGATAAATATATTTCTAATAGAAAAACTAAAAAAAGAGTTTAAAGAACTGAGTTACGCCTTAAAGAAATTTGATAATAAGGGGATGCTTCACTCTTTTTGAAAATACCCACTCGCTATTGCTAAACCTACGGGCAGGTTGTTTTCGAATTTCTCGTTTAAATTTGAATATTTTTAAAAGATTTCTTTCACATAGGATAGCTGAGCTCGATCTCTAAATGGGCCATTTTGTACTTTTTCAATTTTGGTTGCAGATTTTTTTAATAAAGGTACTTTCACTTTTGAAAGTGACAGTACCTTTATAAAAAAAAAATGGGTTAAGCATTAGCGAGCGGATGTTTACCAACAAAGATAAAAGATTTAATTCAGAGAAAAATCGATCCAATACTCATAAACGGAATCGAAGGAGCATATTATACCCCGTTTATTACAAAAAAAAAAAAAAAAAAAAAAAAAAAAAAAACTTAAAGATTTAACTTACATAGGCATGACTACTCGAATGTTTAAAGAAATTTAGGGAAACACATTAGGCGCATCAAATTCAACTAGACAATCTACGGCACTATCAAGATTACATCAACTCCAGAATATAAAAATAGATTTCGAAAATGTAAAATTTAACCTACATCGAATAATTATACTTTAAAAATTTACAGAATCATTAGAAATTTTGAATAAAGGGAATAGCCCATGCAATGGTGTTTTATCTTATGACATCTCTAAGATATGGTTCAATATTTTGAAAATATAAAGAACTTCAGCATCCATAAAAACTTAATATACACCCCCAACGATTAATAGACTAACCCTTCTTCCAAACTCGATAAAAAAAAAACGCAGTGAAAGCGACATACTAGTAAAGATATCCCCTTGAAAATTATCACGTTTGTAATTGAAAGATCTAGAGTTTAGTGCAGGGGTGTCAAACTGTGGCCCGCCGGATACCACTAAAATTTTACAGTTATCTTTTCCTTATCTAATCGTCGAATTTCTGCGATTCAACTTGTCGATTATTTCTTTAAAATTTTAGTGGTATCCGGCGGGCCACAGTTTGACACCCCTGGGTTAGTGTAACAACTTTTTACATATGTTTTCAACATCAATGGTTTTAAGTTTTTAAGACCAGTTTAAATTTATTTCAATGGTTTTAATAAATTTTAAGCACCTTTTTTTGGTAAATGAGTTACATTTTTATCTATAAATATATTTCATCGAAATGACTTGCTCAGAGATCACATTTAGAGTATAAGTCACAAGAAAAAAAAAATTGATAAAGACTTAATATTTGTCATGCTGCAATTGCGTACAATATTTCAAAAAAAATTTAATATACATTTTCTTGTGAATAAAGAAGACTTTTGCAAATTCTAGTACTAAAATATTTTTTTATAACCTGTGCATGTGAAATATGCTACCAAATTTATTCTTTTTAAATAGTGGGGCAACTTTTTCGAAGGCCAAGTCACCAATCACGCACCAGCATCTATTGTACGTTATTTTTTGATAGTTGACCAGATGTGGCTAAGTTCGACAGTTTCGTTTCCATGACAAAATTGTGAAATTCAATTATAAGCACGTATTCTGCATATGGCCAAGTAATTTTTGAGCTATGCTAAAAGAAAAAAAAATGCATTGCAGTTTCTTTTTACAACTATTAAAAGTTAATTTAACATTAGGAGTTCAAACTTTAAATCTGCATAACGCCTAAACTACTTCTGTGAATGATTTGAACTTTTTCTACACAAAATTTTCTGAAAAATGTAAATAGCATGTCAAAATTTAGTATTCGTATTGAAAATTTTGAAATTTGAAGACAGGCCCTTAAGCCTTTTTTTAAAAACATAAATTGAAAGAAGAAATAATTCTTACTTTCGCCTATATACATGCCTATTTACTTTCGCCTATATACATGTGAAGAATGTCGCCGGTACAGCTCTGTAATTCAATTCCTTTGCTGAAGATTTGATGCACAATTTGATACAGATTTTGCAGAAATGATTTTTTTTCTTTCTGAAGAATGACTAGCCAGTGCTTCTTCTAGTCTACGTGATTAAATTGTGAGCAGGTGCAGGAAGACTTCATCCTCAAAGTTAGAAAATCATTCTCTATCACAATAGCTAGAATTTTTTTTTTTAAATGAATTAACTCAACTACATTGGTATGGTTATAGTGAATTATTCGTCAGTCAGACCTCCGATAACACCACATATTGTGCAAAAAGTTCCAGAAGCAATTAGCATCAAATCACACACGTAAAGACTCAGCCTGGTGTTCACTACTCAATATTCTACTCTTATGGAAAACACTGTATTATATATAAACAAATAAACAGAATGTGTGTGTTGTTTTGTGACGGCTGATATCTATACGAGGGATATAGGTCCGAGGGGGTGTCCTGCGTGGGGATCTTTCTAAGAGAATCCAACCCGTATTTACGCAAGGATATCCAAGGTTCGAAGAAAACCACGGAAAACGTCGAACGATTAAACCGACGGGCACAATTGAATTCGAACCCAGCACCTCCCGTCTAGCACCTTTGAGAGCAGAACTTCGCGGCTACTGTTGGGGGCAAATAGAATGGTGAAAGAATGGTTACTATTCCGGTAATTTTTAAAATAAAATTTAGAAATAAATTTTAGGAAGTGCGTATTTTCTTTAAGAGGGGATTTGCTTTTTTTAGTTGAAAAATTCGATTTTCCTTTTTTTTTATTCCCTATAGACTGTAGATTATCGTTATAAAACGATTTGACCGAATTCGGAGTTCTTTCTCGGTTATTTAGTGCTTTAGCGCAACACGTCGCTAGGTTTACACTGTTTGGGAGCATATTGCACTCATTATGCGAAAAATGACTTTTTTTTTTTAAACTGGCGGTATCAAAACGCAAAAAACTATGAAACAGATCTTGATAATTAAGTACGTTCGTAATTATATAAATACGTAGCACCTATAGTCGTCGCCCAGTCCGTCTGTCTGTCCGCATATAACAGCTCAAAAACTACCGAATCGAATCGTTTGAAATTTAAAATATATAATTGTTGTATAATTTTGTCGAGTCACTTCAAATTTTAATAAAATCGGATGTATAGTTTAATGACAGGGACAGTCAAAAGTTTCCCGTTACATTACGGCCAATGGTAAAAAATTATTGCAAGTGTATTTTAATGATGTTACTGTTACAGCCTTTCGAACAGAATGAAATTGATAGGCACTCATGAAGTGCACTAAAATGTACATTCAGTACAATATGCGGTGCAAAAAATATTTATAAAACTAGTTATAGTACGAACGCACCTCATTTGCCACGTTTTACGAGCAATTTCCAACTTTTTTTTTTTTTTTAGTGAAAGGCAATATAATTTATTGGATCTCGGACCACTTTCAGCCACTTTTTTATAAAAAATAAATATTTTTAGAAGCACAGTAGAACACCAATTATCCGAAGTAATTGGGACCGACCCTCTTTCGGAAAATCGAAATTATCGGATAATCGAGAATGCTTCCATTTTAAGATTAAGGAGAAATATATGCAATATTTCTTATTATGGTAACAAGTTCTTAATAGAAATAAAGCAATAGCAAAATAGAAACAAGAATAAATTATCTGATCTTTAATTTTGAAATTAAGTACCTTTTACATATATCACAAGGGTTTAAAACAATGTTTTGTTTGTTGCAGTTTCGATTGCCTTTGCTTTGAAGCTCTATCACAAAGTTTTTAAATATTATTAGTTAACCAGTATCACAGTCTTTCTGCTGCTCTAGCCAAACAAACCTTTTGCAAAACATTCAAAAGTTTCAGAATCGCTAATTTGTTCATTTTCTTCGTTTGTTCCACTCCGCAGATTACGGGAACTCAAGTTAAATTCAAAGGAATTCTAAGAAAGGGGATCGAAGATATTTATAAATGTACTCGTGATTTGGAAAGGACCGCTTGAAAACGAGGAATATGATAGTTAAAAAAAAAAAAAAAAAAAAAACTTTAAAAATTGATTTTGGTTAACCGAGAGTTTCGATTAAAAGAGATTCGGATAAAAGAGGTTCTACTGTACTTTATTTATAAATTTTTGTTATTTTAAAAGCATTTTACTGTTTTCGAAAACTCTGTATTATCATATAAACAAGTAAACAAAATGTTGAAAGAATGGTTTCTATTTCCGTAATTTTTTGAATAGTATTTAGAAGAAAGTCTTAGGAAGCCCACATTTTTATCCGATTTCAGGCAAAGAAAATTGTATGAATAATGATCCAAAAAACTCAGATTTTTATACAAATGATTAATCAGTGTATCCTGGGATATAAAATACATGACGTTTAAAATATACATGACATTTAAAAATATACGTGACATTTAAAACATTAAAACGATGTTTAAAAAAAACTTCCCCTTTTTTCGGGAAGTATTAAGGGAAGTTTTTTTTTATCTTCGTTTTTAAAAAGTTCTAAATGTCATGTTTATTTATAAGCGTCGCATATTTTAGTTTCCGGGGTACACTGGTTTAGCATATGTACAACAATCTCATTGTTTTGGCTCATTGTTCATATCTTACTCACAATGTAAAGTCCACTTTTAAAGTTTTATTTTTATTTATTTATTTTTTTTTTTAGTAAAGAAAATTAATATATAATTCGCTTGTACATTTTTCGCTTGTAATTTTTAATTTTTACCCACGTCTTCCCCACCAGTGGCCGAGAGGTTCTGCTCTCGAAGCTGGTAGGTCAGCCCCACCAGTGGCTGAGAGGTTCTGCTCTCGAAGCTGGTAGACGGGAGGTGCTGGGTTCGATCCCAATCGCGCCCGTCGGCCTAACCGTTTCGGAGTTTTCGTGGTTTTCTTCGAAACCTTGGATTTCCATTCGTAAATACGGGTTAGGTTCCCTTAGAAAGACCCCCCCCCCACGAAGGGCACTCCCCTAGGGCCTATATCCCAAAAGTAGATAATCGGCCGTCACAAATGAACCAAACCAACCAACCAACCAACCGAGTTGGTAGGCGGGAGGTGCTGGGTTCGATCCCAATCGCGCCCGTCGGCCTAATCGTTCGAAGTTTTCGTGGTTTTATTCGAACCTTGGTTTTCCAAGCGTAAATGCGGGTTAGGTTCCCTTATAAAGACCCCCACGGAGGGCCCCCCCCCCCTTAGGGCCTATATACCTCGTGCTGATAATTGGCCGTCATAAACACAACAAACCTCAAAGCTGGTAGACCGGAGGTGCTGGGTTTGAACCCAGCACCTCCCGTCTACCAGATTTGAACCCAATCACGCCCGTCGGCATAATCGTTCGGAGTTTTCTTCGAACCTTGGATTTCCTTTCGTAAATGCGGGTAAGATGTTCTTAAAAAGACCCCAACGGAGGGCAGCGCCCCCCCCCCCCTTGGGTCCATGTCCCTCATGTAGATAATTGGCCGTCATAAACAACGCCAACACACTATACCCATGTCTAGATTTCTGATGGTTCTAATTATTTCTTTTTTCTTGGAAAGGCTTCTTCTTTTGCGGTCCTGTATAAATTCCACAAGGATTTATTTATGTATTTATTTTTTCCAATTTTGGCCCAAAATTCTTCTATAATGTTGAATCTTGAGATATATTAAAAACACAAAAAGTTTAATTTTAAATAATCTTTATTTAATAGATTTTAATTATAAATTAAAATACTTCGTATATTTAAAAAAACGGAGAACAAGATAATCTCCAGAAAAGATTTATTTTATTATTACTATTCTGTTAACGAAATTATTTGTAAATTCTTTATTTCTCTCATATTTTAAACATTAACTTGTAAGTTAGTGTAGACTCGATCTCGAATAAGCTATTACCACTGGCAAGACAAATAATATTCTTTGACATGCTAAATTAGATCATTATCTCAATTCATTATCAATCATTATCTCAGATCATTACCTGAAATATACGTCAAATTTTAACATTCTACATTCAGCAAGAAAGATACCTTTCACATAGTTTTTTCATTTTTCTAGCGAACGTATATTATTAAACAGAATTTTAAACATACTAGATTCAACATTTAAAGTTAAATTCTCTAATAAATCTTTTTGGTATAACTCTAAAAAATTGCGGCATATTTTTCAAATAAATATTTCTCTTAAATAACTGTGTTTTAAATTTAAAAAAAAAAATGAATTGATATTTTGTGTTGAAGAATTTTGAATAATTCCTCTACAAACTCAATAGACCAAAATAAATCTTTAGAAAGTTTTCATTTAATCTAAAAAACCACTTCGCAAACCATTCGAAATGATGGCATGCATTTTTCATTCAAAAGCAGGAAGAAGTTTAAGTTGCACCCAGAAATAAAAATGAATGGAAGTGGGTTCTACTTTATTTGATTATTTACATAGCAAAAAAGAAAGTTTTCTGTCGTAATTTAAGTAACAAAATATATTTCTTGAAAACATTTGTCTGGAAAATCACATTTCCGGAATAATTTCAAATACTACTAGAAAGAAAACCTTATTAAGTGCACATTTCCCCCTTCAGATGCTTTTATAATACAGAAACTTATAATGATCAGAAGCTTCAGTTTTTAATTTAATGTAATAGTATGGAGGGTTCATACGCGTCAAAGCATTCAGGGGATTTTAGGTGTTTTAGTACCAGAAATTTCGTAAAGTACTGGTCAGTATATCTAATGATAGAATTTATTTTCATTAAATAAGTCAAATATTACTTTTTAAAAATTCTGGTGAAGGTGCTTTAAAGTCCTTGAAGAGTACGAACCCTGACTACATATTTAAACAAGAAAGAAAAATCATGCGTACGGAATAGATTATGAAACACTCTCTGAAAGCTTTAACAAAACTTCGTTATTTAAGGATATATGGTATATGAGAAAACTAAGAAAACGTTTAAAAAATTGATTACTCCAGTTACTGCCCATAGAAAAATGTGTATTCCAACTCTTTTGAACAGCCCTGTATTTGATCTGTATGTTGATATATATATACTATATAATGGAAAAATTTAGTTTAGCAAGAAAACGCATAACAAATTAAAATTTCTCTTTCAGCAATTTATACTTATAGATGGAAACATATTTGAATACTTTTGTAAAGCCCTGTAGTTTACCTAGTACCTTTATCACGGCACTATTTAGCTAAAATTTAATTCAAACTAAAACACTCTTAAAACTACTGAAATCACATTTCCAGAAATTATCATCCATAGACGGCATGTATCCAATTGTTTGCGTGACCCTGTATATCATTTTATTAGTATTCTACAAACATTTCTTAATAAACTAAATGCAGTTCAGCATAAAAATGTATAACTCATTAAAAAAACACCTTTAAGCAATTTGCGCTCATACCCAGTAACACTTACAAATTCTTTTGTATGAATATAAATTATAGCATTTATACACACCATATAGTATGCATAAATATAGGAAACATAAAAGCGCATATCATAATTCAAAATTCATTTCCAGCAATCACCGCTAATGTACAGTACTTCTGATACAATATAGTATCTGAAATCTTTTGTGTGTCCCTGTAAATGTTATGCACTTCGTATTATACATGAAATAACTTATAGTAAACCTCGGCGACATATATCAATTTCATTATATATGAAATAGTTTAACATATTTAAAATACGCCGCAAATAATTCTCTCCCCCACTCCCTATATCTTTATGTAACGGAACTCTTTTGTGTGGCCCTGTAAATGAATAATAACTATACTTTGCATCGCATATTATACAGAATGCATATTTTAGTGGACTTCATAAATGCATATAAATTTTGTTATGTTTGGATGCGTGTAACATCATTAAAAATCATTTAAAACGATTTTTTCCTATTGACCGTAATGTAACGGAATACTCTTGACTATCCCTGTAGATGAACTAAACATGCTACAAACTTCGTTTGAAATAGGGATCGTACTATGTTAGAGGTCACTAACATCCAAAAATTTCAGAACGATCCGAGTATATTTACGGGAGTTAGAGCGTGTACAGACGGCCAGGCAAACTGAAGTCATAAACACTTTTCAACTTTGTTGAAAAATGTTAAAAATGAATAAACCAATTGAAAAAGTAATTTTTTTTTTTTTTAATATTTAAAGAATTTTTTGTAGAACAGAATTTCTAACATTCTAGATTCAACATTTAAAGTAAATTTCTCTAACACATCTTTTTGGTATAACTTAACTAAAAGTGCGGCATATTTTTCATGTAAATAATTTTCTTAAAGAACTGTGTTTTGGATTCAAAAAAGGAATTGAGATTTTTGGTTGAAGAATTTCGAATAATTCATCTACAAACTCAATAAACCAAAATAAATCTTTAGAAAGGTTTCATTTAATCTGAAAAGCCACTTCGCAAACTTTTCAAAATGATGGTATGCATTTTTCACTGAGAAGTAGGAAAAAATGTAAGTTGTATCCAGAAATCAAGATAAATTGAAGTGATTCCAACTTTATTTGATTATTTAAATAGCAAAGTTTTCTGTCGTAATTTAAGTAACAAAATATATTTATTGAAAACATTTGTCGGGAAAATCATATTTCCGGAATAATTTGAAATAATACTCAGAAAATCATAGTAAGTGCACACTTCTCCCCTTGAAAAGCTTTTTTAACCTTCCGTCTACCAGACGGGTCCATTGGACCCGACATGTACATTCAAAATATTTATTCAAACCAGAAATTTCTCCAAAACAAACTAAATGTATAAATCAGACAATAATAAGTTAAATAAACAAATTAAATAGTTTTAAGTAAAAATTCTGGTGTAGAATGTTTTTATAAAACTTGAGTAAAATTTCCGGTAGTTCTAGGGTTAAATATAAGAACTTAATTTTGATCAGAAATTGAAATATATTAAAGTCGCTAACATATTTCAATTTCTGAGTACTGTATATTAAAACAAGTCGGAAATTGTACGTCAAACGTGGAAAATAAGGTGCGTTCGTACTGTAACTAGTTTTATAAATATTCAGATCTTGGTGCAATAGTTGTTGCATTGTTATGCAAAAATGCAAGAATACAAAATTGATTAGGATTATATACCGGGTGTCCTAAAAAGGACTGACTGATTTTAAAATTCAATAACTTGTAAACGGTGACAGATATTTAAAAAAATCTTGCAGGAGGGTTATGCATAAGGTCAAAAGTTTTTTTACAGTGATTTTCAATTTTATTTCGAATTACAAACAATAGATGGCGCTGCGATCAATAGACGCTAAATTCAGGCTCGATTTTTGGTACTTCGTGGCCCGGATAATACATTTCCATCTCCTTTTTCCGCGCCCCACCAGTGGCTGAGAGGTTCTGCTCTCGAAGCTGGTAGACGGGAGGTGCTGGGTTCGAACCCAATCGCGCCCGTCGGCCTAATCGTTCGGAGTTTTCGTGGTTTTCTTCGAACCTTGGATTTCCAAGCGTTAATACGGGTTAGGTTCCCTTAGAAAGACCCCCACGAAGGGCACTCCCCCCTGGGCCTATATCCCTCGTGCAGATAATTGGCCGTCATAAATACAACCAACCAACCAACCTTTTTCCGCATAGAACAAGAGAAAGGACCAAAAATCGAGCCTGTATTTAGCGACTATTGCTTACAGCGCCATCTATTGTTTGTAATTCGAACTAAAATCGAAAATCACTGTAATAAAACTTTTGACCTTATGCATAAACCTCCTGCAAGAATTTTTCAAATATCTGTCACCGCTTGCAAGTTATTGAATTTTAAAATCAGTCAGTCCTTTTTGGGACACCCGGTATATTAAATTCAGTAATACGGAAATAATAAGACTCCAACCTAAATAGGACGTCATCACCATGGCAACCTAGAATCACTAAATATCATAGGATATTATTGAATTAATGACGTATGATAGGATTTAATAGAATAATCACCATGGCAACCTATAATCCTTACCTATCATGGTATATCATTGAATTATTTACCTAAAATAGAATTTAATAGAATAAAAAAAACTTTTATTAATATAATTACTAATAATACTATAATACTAATTTTTAATATAATTGAGTTTTGATTCATTCCTCATAAAATTTGAAATGACTCGCCAAAAATCTGAAACGATTACATATATTAAATTTCAAACCATTCGGTTGGGTAGTTTTTGCTCTGTTGTATGCGGACAGACGAACGGACCAGATGACGAATATAGGTGCTACGTATTTATATAATTACAAACGCACCTAAAACAGAATAAATCAATTGAAGAAAGATTTTATTTTTATTTTTGTGTTGGTTAAAGAATTTTTGTAAATTCCTTATTTGTTTCAAAATTTAAAATTGACTTATGGGAAGATTTGTGCCGATGTGAAGTCTCAATCCTTTAATCTAATAATGTAGCACTAGCAGGGATGACCGAGATAAGCTCGGTCAAAATTAACCTTGTGTTCAATTCGATATTTTATTCTCACTGTATCATTCTTGCTGTTTAGATACAATTGGCATGATCTTGGGACATAGTGACCCAAAAAATGTCCCACTAACCTAATTTTTTCGAACATTCAACATAACCAATCCTCTTCTCGAATACGAAAACGATAGAATACAAAATTTAGTCAAAATCGTTAAAGTCGTTTCATAGATAAAATTAGCTTGACCCACGATAACACAAAAGGGACCCGGTAATCTAAATTTATCGAACATGTGACCTATCCCAATTCACTCGTGCTGGGAAACGATATAATAAAAAAATTTGTCAAAATATTTTGAGCTGTTTTTTAGATACAATTAGCTTGATCTACAGTGACCCCAAAATGACCCACTAATCGAATTTTCTCAAATCTGTGACTTAGCCCAATGGTCTTCTCATGCTTAGAAGCGGTATAATACAAAATTTTGCAAAAATCGTTTGAGTCATTTTTTAGATACTTAAGATACTTTTAGATACTTTAAATACTTTTTAGATATCTTTACCCACAGTGACCAAAAATGACCCACTATTCGAATTTTCTCGAACATGTTACTTAGCCCAATGTTCTTCTCGTGCTCAAAAACGATATAATACAAAATTTTGTCAAAACGTTTTGATCCGTTTTTTAGATACAATACCCACAATGCCCCCAAAATGCCCCAGTAATCGAATTTTCTCGAACATGTGACTTAGTCCACACGTCTTGTCATGGCCATAAACGGTATAATACAAAATTTTGTCAAAATTGTTTGAGTCTTTTTTGAGATACAATTAGCTTGACCCACAGTGACCCAAAAATAACCCACATATCGAATTTTCTCGAACATGTGACTTAGCCCAATGATCTTCCCATGCCCAGAAACGGTATAAGACAAAAATTTGTCAAAATTGTTTGATTAATTTTGTAGATACAATTAGCTTGACCCACAGTGATCCAAAATGTCCCACTAATCGATTTTTCTCGAACATATAACATAGGCCGATGGTCACCTCATGCCCAGAAGCGGTATATTACAAAATTTTATCAAAATGTTTTGAGCCTTTTTTTTAGATTCAATTAGCTTGACACCTGACCAATTGTGACCCAAAATGACCCACTAATCGAATTTTCTTGAACATGCTATCTAGCCCAATGGTATTGTCGTGCCCGAAAACTATAGAAAGCAAAATTTCGTTAAAATCGTCAGAGCCGTTTTCTAGATAAACTTAGCTTGACCAACAATGACCCAAAAATGACCCACTAATCGAATTTTCTCTCACATGTGACTTAGCTCATTGGTCTTCTCGTAATCCAAAACAGTATATTATAAAATTTAGTCAAAATCGATTGAGCAGTTTTTTATACCTAATTAGCTTGACCGTGACCCATTATGAACCAAAATGACTCACTAATCGAATTTTCTCGAACACATGCCCTAGCCCAATGGTCTTCTCCAGCCCGAAAATGGTAAAATACAAAATTTAGTCAAAATCGTTTGAGCCGTTTTTAAGATAAAATTTACATTCACACACAATTTTTGTTCGTATTATAATATAAGATGTGAGACAGTGCTGACAAAGCGAAAAAATATTCCTTAAATTTTTAAAGACTGTAAAACATTGGTAAAAGAGTTAAATGAAAATTAAATATGCAAGATTCAACAGAGAATATAGCTTTCTCTAGTTTAACATTTTAAGAATTTGAAATACCTAATTTAATACTGCTAAATAAGAATACCTTCTTTATCGTGCCATAATATCCCCTATTCAAATCTAATTTACGTATTACTTTCTCATTCACTATATACAAAGAATAAATCCTTGTGAAACTAGTTCCTTTAAAGTCCTTTCCTTAAATTCAAATTAAATTAAATTATTATCAGCAAAATTTGTGTTCGTCTATAGTAAACTTAATCAATTAAATTAATATTTCATTAAAATGTACAAGGCAATATATTGATACGGTATAATAAGTAATAACAACAATTTATTTACAAAGAAATTTAACAATCTTTCCTTTCATAATTGATTAATATTATAATTACAGCGTGTCCAGTGAATAAGACCCTGATTTCAAAATTAAATATCTCAAAAATAAAGATCAATAGAATTATGCAGTAAACGGTTTGTTTAATAGCTAAGCTGTAAAAATGTTATACAGAAGTTTCAAAATTTAGTTGCAAAAACCGTTAAAAGATGGCGCTGTAATCGCAAAGCCTATAAATTTTGCTTCGAAGTCCAGAGCAATAGCGTTTCATTCTAAGACCAATGTCAGACGGGCATGACATTGGTCTTAGATGGTTCCGTATGGAAGGGCGGAAATTGGGTAAGTCCACTTTTCCGTTTGGATGACGTTCAGAAGTGGAGACATCTGGTCACAGAATTATTGCACCACCTTTAATTTTAGAGAATTTCAATTAATAGAATTTTCAATAAAATGTTTAGAAATCATTATATGAGAACTTATTAAACTATTTTATTAAATTGAATTTTTAATGCCATATAATTATTTAAATCTAATCGTATATACTTAGAAAAATAATTTTGTACTTTTTATTTATTTTTTATATTTTTAAATCACGCATAATATTTTGGTATTATCGTTTATACCTAAATTATTATAAATAAAAAAGCAATTTTGCATTTTTCATTTATACTTTTAAATCTCTGCATAATATTTTGGTTTTAGCATAACATATATATTTCTTTTCTTTGTAAACAAAGTTTTAGGGACAGAAATTATGCATCAAATTATTTTATTTTTAAAAGGAATTGGTGATAAGTTATATCATCAACGACGAAGCAAAAATATTTTGGAAGCTGCACTTCTTTCCAAAACTTCGTATCGTATCGCTAGAAACTGCACCATACTTCTGTGCTTAATGATAAAAAAAAAAAAAAAAAAAAAAAAAAAAAAAAAATGAAAATGAGTTTTTAAAATTAAAATGATATTTTTAATTTAATTAAGTTTTTAAAAATAGAAACTTTGTATTTTTTCATTCAAACTGTTTTCAACAATTAAAAAAAAGATTTAAGAATCATTATTATAATGCTTACTGATTTAAAAAAAAGAAAAAAGGTTTCTTTTAGCTTAATTAAATTTTAAAACTAGAAACTTTAATTTTTTTTATTCAAACTTTCTTTCACAATTTAAATAAATATTAAAAAGTAAAGATTTCCAATTTTTTCAAATCCTCCTCTGCTTGGATTCGATTACACGATCTACCAATTAGGAGAGAAAAGACATACCACAGAGATACTGGTATCCAGACCGAAATATTGAGTGTAGTAAAAAGTTTTAAAGCGTTTTTCAGAGAAACGAATATGCAAGTAAGAGCGCAGAATAATACCTTTTGTTCATCAAAATAATTTCCATCATTATCTAACACTTTCCGCCATCGGTCGGGCAATTGATGGATTCCAGCAGTGTAGGACGATTCGTTTTTTGACGCAATGAAGTCGCCAACCCAGTTTCGTCCTTTATCCACTGTCCGGAAGTGTTCAGAAGACAAAGCATTCTGCAACGATCGAAACAAATGATAGTCCGAAGGGGCTATGTGGAGACTATTGGGAATTAAAACGGCCTATAGATGCGCTGCTCGTAGCCTTCGGTACAGGAAAATTGTCCCTTTAATTTCGCTTTAACTAATGTTAAAGTGCCATTGAAATAATTTTTTATTGTAAATGCAATTGAAAGTTTTTGATATTCAAATTCGAATAATTTTTACTTTGTAATGTAAGACAGAACACAAATTTCACAGGAAATCTGAAATTTCGCAAAAAAATAATCATTCTGAACAAATGAAAAATACATGTAATGCAATGAGCTTGCACGGCAGTATCCTGAAGCGAGAAGTTACATATTTTCTCCACCAGATGGCGTACTCGAGCACTTGAATCGCGAATACGCTGGGTGTTCCAAAACTTCCCAGCCCAGAGTTACTAACCTGCCCTCCACTGGTTCTGCAACATGAGGCCTGCAGTTGTCATGGAGCAATTTCACGAGGCGCAAACAGGCTTTCTCAATTAGCGTGCGACATATATATACACACGTTTTCACATATTTTTTTACTATTTAAGCCATCTATGAAGATAGCATTATAACTAGATTTTTTCACAAACAAGTCTCTGATGACAGTGGTAAATTTAGAATTACTAATATCCATATATTTTCCTAAATATTTTTTCTGGTGATCGTAATTATTTTTCTTCAAATATATCATTTGATATAGTATCTGATGTGGGCGCCGTGTGAGCATGACGTACACCACGCTCAGAATACTCGATTATTCTTACCATCAATTTTAAATTGTAAATTTCAGCTGACTTATATTAGACAAAAATGTCTAGTTAAAAATTCCCGTTCAAAAGATTAAATATTCTGTAAAGGACGCTCTAAGCAAAGGGCTTATTATGTAAATATTGGTGAAGAAAAAAAGAAACAATATCTTGAAATCAGTTGCTTTTATTTATTTGTGTGTGTGTGTGGGGGGGGGGGGGGGGGGTACTCAAATATTTTGTTAATTGATTTCGTGACGATTATCACCCTATTCTCATTTCAAACTTGTATGTAGGTATAGAAAAAACATATTTTAATGATTGAATTAATAGAACTCTTTAATTAAATGCTTCGAAATAATAAAATGATTTTTTTCTACTTCATCTTTTTTTTTTTTCTTTCTTTCTTTTTTTTTTTTTTTTTTTTTTTTTTTTACGGAAGTTAAAAAAAAATCCATAAGAAATAAAAAAAAAATTTAATAGAGAAATGAAAATTAATTATTGAGTATAACAATGATCCTGTTCAATGTAACTGTTGAACAAATATGTAAGTTTACATATTACATTACAGTAAATTTTATTTTATTTATTATTATATTACTACTTCCTTTCCCAATTTAATCCTTAACCGGAAACGTGAAAATCCCTCTGAGACTACTAGATTTAAAAAAATGCTATAAAATTTAAAAATGAAAATAATTCTTAATAATTTACCAAATAGTGAACTTAAAACACTTAATCTTTAATAGTATTGCATTAACAGGACCAATTTTTTAATATAACAACATAAAAATAAGTTTTGAATGTCGGAGACAAAAAATATTTTTAAAATCACACATTATTGTTCAAAATAGTACATTTTCAACCTAATGATTAAAAAAAGCTAATATTTTTATATATTTCGGTTCAATATTAATTAGAAAAAAAATATTAAGTAGTAAAATTAACAAAACATTTAAAGGTAAATATTGCAGCATTTTCTAAATATCTGCTTTTTTAATGCATTTTCTGACAATGTTGAGTCACTTTCGTGTTCAGATTTATATATTCATCATCTGAAATACTTTCAACATTGCTTATGTTATTTCCTACATCATCAAACCATCGCAAAACAGTTTCTTCAATGTCTTTATCACCATAGAGTACCCGCTTTGACAGCGCCTCTGTTTCAATATCCCAGAGCAAAAAATTACATAAACAGAAATACGCCGTCTGACAGACTGCGTTGAAAATAAAATAATTTTTCTCTCAGTAACTAAAAATGCGCAGGTGTTGCAAATGGGTGGGGGAGGCAGGGGTAATGAAGAATTGCCTGGTCTTGAAATTTCCAGCACGTACGACCCCTGATTTCTTTAATACGTTTCCTTTATACCGGGTGTCCCAAAAATGACCGATGATTTTTAAATTCAATAACATACAAACGGTGACAGATATTAAAAAAATTCTTGCAGGAAGGTTATGTATGATGTCAGAAGTTTTTGTACTGTGATTCTTTATCTTAGTTCGAATTTCAAACAATAGATGGCGCTGAGAGCAATAAGTACTCAGTCCAGACCCGATTTTTGGTACCTCAGGATCCATTTGATACATTTTAATCTCCTTTTTTCGCATGGAAGAATAGAGAGGCGGAAGAATCGAGCCTGGATTTAGCGGTTCTAGAGATCCTACATTAGAGAGAGATTGGACATTGAAGAAATGTCCGCCATTTTCGTTACAAAGTAGATGGAACGCCGTACAACGCAATGC
The DNA here is from genome assembly GCA_963932465.1 of Maratus speciosus. Lineage (NCBI taxonomy): Eukaryota > Metazoa > Arthropoda > Arachnida > Araneae > Salticidae > Maratus > Maratus speciosus. Next base: position 472,792,494 of record OZ010797.1, read on the forward strand.
ATTTTTATCAGCGTCTAACACTTTTTATTCTATTAAAATTATGAAACTTTCATTTTATATGCTTTCAAAGAGTCTTTCAGAACATAAATATGAGTAGATTTGCATTTTAATGACTAAGAATTCCAGAAAATGCATTTTTTACTCTTATTATTTTTACTAATTAAAATAGTGGGCAGCGGAAGATTGGGCATGCAAGAACTTTATTTTAATTTCACAATATTTGAGAAAATAATTTTTAACGATTATCAGATAGATAATGAACTATAGAATTCAATCTTGTTTTAAAACTATTTATAATTTATTACGCATTTTAGAACAACAGTAATTATTATAATTTTCAACATCTTCGCATTGATAATTTCAGAAACATTAAAATTTGAACGTATCATATAATCACTCCTATTTAAGTATGTATGCCCTTCAAAGTTAATTTAATATGTGCGCTGAAAATATTTTATGACAAGTTTCTACGTACTGCTACTTCTCTTTGATATTCTTTTTAAATACGGAAGTCTTGTAAATATATAATATTAGAATGAGTATTGTTATCAAAACATTAAATGAAAGTTTAGAAAAAAGTTAAATAGAAGCACTGCTGTTAAAAGAAACAAATAAAAAATATGAAAAACAAATTCTATCAATAAATCAAAATCCGATAACTAAGCAAAATCGCACTGCTGCGTAGCGTAAAACAGCTCAGTAAAAAAAAAAAAAAAATGCATTTTCTGAAAATTCTTACGCATTAAAATAGAAATGTGCTTAAATTTAGGTTCCGAAAGACTCTTTGAAGGTATATAAAATGAAATTTTCATAATTTTAATTAAAAAAAGTGTTACACGCTGATAAAAATGCATTGCGTTGTACGGCATTCCATCTACTTTGTAACGAAAATGGTGGACATTTCTTCAATGTCCAATCTCTCTCTAATGTAGGATCTCTAAGCGGCTCTTGCTTGCAGCGCCATCTATCGATGCTATTTGTAAGTTAAACTCAGAATCGCAGCATACAAACTCTTGACATCTTACATAACACTCCTGCAAAAACTTATTTTAATATCTGTCACCGTGTGAAAATTATTGAATTTTAAAATCATCGGTCATGTTTGGGACACCCGATATAATTTAATTCAAAGTACTGTATGCTTCAGAGGTAAAAGAGTTTTTTAAAAAGAGATTTTGATTTGAAATAAATACAATTTTTATTTGGAGGACTTTGAATAATTTTCTCATACCCAGTAAAGCAAAATATTTTTTTTAAATGTTTCTTTTAAGGAAAAAGCATCTCCACAAATATTTAAAAATTATAATATGTATTTTTCACTTTAGAATTAGCAAAAAATTGAGGCTGAAATCCGAACTAATGATACATTGAAATTATGTCCATTTGATTTTATTATTTGCTTGGCATGGAGAACATTTTCTGATGTAATTTAGATAACAAAACATACTCCATCCTTGCATAATTTTTTTTCAGTAATTACATTTGCAATTTTTTTTAAATAATACTTGAAAAAATGCCTAATAAAGCGAATTCTTCTCTGACAAATTGATTGATATATAATCGTACTTTGATCAGAAAATCAAAACTATAAAAATCTTTTCGAGTTTAATCGTAATTTAAGGATTTTCGGTTATAAATCTGGATATTCTATATATTTTTTAACTTGTCAATGAAATAATTACCAATAAAAGATTATTTAAAGCGATATATTGCTTAAGAAAATTTTGAAAATTCATTACTCATCTCACAGTTAAAAAATGCCTTAACCATTGAGGGGCGGTGGGATATATTATATCCCACCTAATTTTAATTCAGATTCACACCAGAAAATTTTAAATAAATTTTACTTTTATGATTTTGGTGGAAAAAAAAAGTTAAAACTCACTTTTCTTTATTTTGAAATAAAATTTTTCGAAATTTACGGTGTGAATTGAACATTAGAGAAACGTAATATTTGCTTGACCCTCAAGTGGTTAAAGTCAGTTTAAATTTCTAGTGTGGCTGATTTTTCCATAATTACGTTTCACTTGTAAGTGTCATAAAACATCATTTCTCGCAAATTAAATTTAACTTAAAACTGCATAGCATAACCGCCAGCATAAAATTCTCGCCAAACTTGGCGACATTTGGTGAAATATCACCAAATTTGCCAATTAAAGTACCTTCAAATTTGCCATAAATGAACCCAACTTGGATGTACCTGATTTATTTGGCGAAATTCTCATTTAAATTCAGTATTCACGAATACCGGGATTGAATCTTCTATAATTCGATTCCACGCATTTTATCCTCGCGTGTTTAAATAAAATTGGTTGAATTTTTACAAACTAGAAGTATGGGAGCTACCTTATCCTACCGGTACAAGCCGGAACAGCTCTATAAAAAATGTTTAGGAAAAATTTGCAAATACCTTACACTTGTTACTGTTTAAAAGGGATATAGGCTATGTTAGACTCAGTCTCCAAAAAACTAATTCTTTTATTACTTTGAGCACTATTGCTGACAAAGCGTCTTTAACTTCTTAAAAACTATTAGACCGGGAGGCGATTCCACAAACCTTCACCTCATTGAGTTGACGGCTGAAATTCTAAGATTAGACAGAACTCGATTAGCATATTAAAATGTAACTTGTCTGCGAAATCATAACTTGGCGGGAATCACACACAGACCCGATATTAGGGGTTGATCGGTAAATTTATCATTGTATTTTTCTGCAGACAAAGGTATGAAAACAAGGAGGAGTGGCAGCAGGAAAACGCTATAGCAAACCTACCAGTCAACCAATAAAATCAGATTTTCAGGTGCTTACTACAAAGATATGACTTACGAGATAAGTTGCTTTTAAAATATGTTGATCGAGTTTTAACTAACCCTGGAATTTCAGCCGTTAACGCAATGAGGTGATGGTTTGTACAGCTGCCTCCTAGTTAGTGTATCAAAGATCTAACAAGGGAACCACTTTTGGTACTGCTCACACCTAGCAATGAGATCTGGTGCATCTTAAAGCCCTATATATAGAAGTTTGAGAATCGATAAAATTTTTCTGTTAAAATAATATTTCTTGATTTTACAGCAACATAACTTTCTGAAAATGCAATTTTCGAGACCACTTATCGGACTATTATACTGAAGTTTTTTAAAGAAAAGCATTAAAAAATCAAAATTAGTTAATAATAAGTATAAAATATCAAAAAAGTTTAAAAATTCCTTCAAGAACCCACGAATTTGATTTTGAAAAATTGCAACATTATATTCACATTTTTGGCAAGGAAAAGGTTGGCGTTGTTTTTCAAAAGCAGAGCTCTCCAGTAACCCTAGCCAAATGTCATAGCTGTTTGTCTTGTGTGAGGAGTGGTTTGGACTTCAGTAGAAATTGTAATGTCCGACCTAATTAGCCACAGTAATTTTTCTATATTGTGTAAAAATATTAATTTATTTTATGATTACTTTTACCAAAGGACTATTTAATACAGCAACTTTCCATTTTAAACATTCAAAACTTCATTCCATTCGATTTCAAAAGAAAATAGTTTGCTTATTTTGTGTTTCACTAAAAAATAGTTTTCAATAATATTGAAAGCTTTTATAGAAATATATTTACCATTTATATATTTATCGTTTGCATAGAAAAAACAAACAAACAAACAAAAAACATAATTCTTGTTTCTTATGCTACCAATTGGCAAACAAATCTCAATCTGATGTAATTCTGTTATGTACTGTACATTTACTCCCCGGATAAAGCGGGCAGAAAATCGTAGCGCTATATTTGGCGGCTTAACTCCCTTTTGGCGTGAAATAAACAAATAAAAATGTAATAATAAAAAATTAAAAGTATAAAAAAGTACATAAATACAATTTCAACAGAGAAATTTTTTCGGTTCTCTAACACTTATGTATAGGGCTACAACATGCACAAAGTTTCGGTGCTAGGTGCAAGCAGCATCAAAAGTGGTTCCCTTGAAAGCCAAAGTCCAACTTGCTAAATTCAAATTACGTTAAACTCCTTCACCCGCTCCTCCTCCCTGCCACATAATTTAAGTCAAAGTGCAGCATGATAAATGAAATTTCCAGATAATAGTTGTTTAGATTCCAAATAAAGTTGATTTTTGGTTGTATGATTTTCAACAAATTTCACTGGGCCTGTTTATCAACGGGCCAAACTTCCACCAGTAAAAATAAATGGAATTTTTTGCCTTACTCGTGACAACAATTTTCCAGGAATACGACGTTTAAATAGACCAAAAATTTCCATTCAAATTTACTGGTGGAAGTTTGCCCTGTTGGTAATCACGCTCTGAATTTTCCCACAAATTCGTAAAAGATTAAAATTAAGGGTGACGCATTCTTCAGTCATTGGTATTGAACTCCACAATAGTACGGAGAGCTAACTCCCTATTCTGTTACACTGAATTCAGCGGTCCGCTCATGAACATAACGCCATAGAATTTCGAAGGGAAATTTATGGCAAAACACCGATTTCCATCCATACAATAAAGTCCATAAAAGAATGTTCCAGTTATAAATTTTATAAGTATTAGCTGTAAGCGTTGTAGGGTTTTGGTTCAAGGTCACAAATACAGAGTAACTCAAACAGTTTTAGAGAAGCGCATGCGCGAGTAGTGCTTTGTTGCTGACTCGTTTGCGGTGCCATATACGCTAAATGGCGACTCCTGAGCGTAAAGCATTATTGCTTGGCTGAAGATTTAAAAGCCGTTAGAGCCATGCGATTTTTTCCTTTGAGGGTTTACAAAAGATCATGTCTATGTTTGGCCGCTACCTAAGGATTTGCATGAGTTGAGACACAGAATTGAAGAGGATATTTTGCCCATGACACCGGACTTGTTAACCGTAGTGTAGGAAGAATTTGACTTTAGGCTGCCGTACACAGCTAAAGGGGCACATATTGAACATTTGTAAGAAAAACTAAGATAGTTTACCTTCAATTTGATGTATGATTTGTTGTAAATAGTCTAAATTAAACTGTTATAGTATGCCATTAAAACTGGGACATCTTTTAAGGATACACTGAATTATGAAATGGCTATTTCCAAATTGGATTTCTTTTCAAAATATTTCGAAGTTCCTACAAGTTTCACTGATATTCTACATTTTTTATTGAAAAAAACTACAAATTTTATTTAATTTCATTCCCCACATTGTATTTGAATTTATTTAAAAATAAAATTTTATGTAAGCACAACAATAAGCAAACAAACAAAAAGATTGTTAAGCACTTCTTTTAAAAATATAAGCAAGTTGGAAATTGCACGTCAAACGTGAAAAATGAGGTGCGTTCTTACTATAACTTGTTTTATATATATATTTAGCACTGCATGTTGTACTGAATGTATATTTTAATGCACTTCATAAGTGCATATCAATTTCATTCAGTTAGAAAAGCTGTAACATAATTAAAATGCACTTGAAATATTTTTTTCCCATTGGCCGTAATGTAACGGAAAACTTTTGACTGTCCGAGTAATTAAACTATACATCCGATTTTCATAAAATTTGAAAAGACTCCACAAAATTTTGCAACAATTATATATTTTAAATTTCAAACTATTCGGTTGGGTAGTTTTTGCGCTGTTATATGCGGACAGACAGACGGACTGAACGACGACTATATGTGCTACGTATTTATATAATCACGAACGCACCTAAAAAGGTGTATAAGTAACCAAAAGTGTTAAAAAGTACGAGGAAAAGTTTGAAAAAATTAATCTAAGATTAATAAAAGTGTAGGATTCATTACTTGTGTGTATTGCAAGTGTGATGCGGTCGTGGCAGAAAGTGGACCGGCCAGTTAGACCGCGACCAACGGCATATAAGACTAGTTCGTGACTTATAAAACATCACACTGAGTAAATCATCTTTACACGGCGATTGGCATAAAACGTTGGGAACGCCGCTTTGTACCAATCACCATGCAAAGATGATCCACTCCGTGTGACGTTTTAAACGTATCGAATAGGCGTTGTATTCCATTGGTGGCGGTTATCCTTTGTTCTATTACGCCGCTGAGTGCTCATTGAGGATGTGATACCGCATAAGCAGATTAGCGCCACCTGTCGAGTGCGGCAATTGTTACGCTCCGGAACTTACTTCCCGAATAACCCAAGTTTCAAACTTCCAGGTACATTTATTTACAACATTTGCAGGAAAGGTTTTCTTTCACAACATTTGCAAGAGTAACCTAAAATTGAAATTATTATTTTGAAACAGTGGTAGCCAAAAAAGGAATAGCCCTGATTCCTTTTAACCCTTATCTAACGAATAGGGCCATATTTCTGGAGAAAAAAAAATGTTAAAATGTGTTGTTACGAATTACACCACCTATTCCGACAAACTTTTGTTGCATTATTTAATTGATGGAATTTTGAGATTAATAAAGGCAAAATTTTCTGTTCAAAAATACTGGTTTTCAATTGAAAACAATACATTTTGACACTAAAAATTGGTTATCGCAAGTGTGACAACATTCTTTCGTTAAGTTAATGTGTGATAATTTTAGCATGCTTTTAAAATGTAAATCTATTCATTGTCCTTAGAAAAAACCTTAGAAAAATTACCTTAGAAAAATTACACCTTAGAAAAAAAAAGGAGTAGCATTTTTACCAAAATATTCTTTGCAAAATATATTATAATTGATAGCTTTAAAGTTACATTTTATGAAATATATGACTCAGTGAAAACTTTTTGTGTTTTGGAAACCTTTAAAGTGGCACTTGGAAAACTTCAGCGTACAAAAATATAATACAGAGACAGGTATATTTTCTAATTCATAAATGGTTAAAATGAAATTATTTTTATTCCGTATTTTTCTATGGTTTCTTTTGTCTATTTCTATCCCTGTATATTGTTTGATAGTTTAAATTAAATAGATTGACTGTAGCTTTTTTTTCTCCCTAAATGCAATTTTTGCAATGCAAAAATGCATATTTAATGTAAAAAAAAAAGTTTTATTACGGAAAAGAAAAAATCATATTATAAGCCTTTCTTAGAACTAATAAAATCATATGAGTGGCTGACAACCATAGTAGACCAAGTACATGAAAAAAAAAATAGATAGTCCATTTAGAAAGTGCATAAAATCTGTTTTATCCACCCCCACAGTAAACAAAGTCTGTAAACAGATGACATTTATGGTACTTTATTATCGAAAAATGATTGTTTGATCCGCGGATTATAATCCGCCGATCAAACAATCATTTTTCGACCCAGAAATATTTTAAAACAAAATGTAACTTTTTAGATCGCGGTAAATATTTGTCTTCAATTACTAAATAAAATTTCTGGGTACAAACTGAATTGTTCGATCCGCGGATTATACGCCGGAAATTACGGTATGTGAAAACAGACTTGGTTCTCTGTGGGAGTGAATAAAGCAGATTTCGTGCACTTTCTAAATGAACTATCTCATTTTTCTCCCCCAAAATAGTCTACTATGGGTGTGAGTCCGTCGTATATGAAAAAATATCATACATTATATGCCATTTAAGTTTTGTGCGATAAATATGCTAACACCTGCTCTAAAATTCATAGAATAGAGTGGTTTGCACAAATTTTGTTTTTTTTTTTGTGAGTTTTCTACAACTATGATAGACATTGTCCTAAAAACTGTGCCTAGGCCTCGCTGTAGGAAAAAAAGAATCATGCGTGAAACATAGATTATGAAACACTTTCCGATACTTCCAGAATATTTTAACAAAATTTCGCCGCTTAATAAGGCAACGAAGATACCTAAGTACATATTTTAGAAAACGAATAACACATTTGAAAACCAGATTTAAACAATTACTACTCATAGTCGGAAACGTAATCAAGTTTTTTTTTTCCACAGCTTTGTAAATATTCTACAAAGTATGTTAAAATTTAGCTTAGTTATTGTTCTTTAATTTAGTTAGAAAACGCATAACACAACTGAAAATTCACTTTCAGTAATATCTACCAATAGTAAAGAAACGTACTTGAATTCTTTTTTACTGTCCTGTATATTATCTACAGATTTTTATAGACGCCACATATCAAGCGAAGATTTAATTCAGGGAAAAACACGCTTAAAACTACTGAAATCACACTTCCAGGAATTACTATGCATAGGCACCCATATACCCAATTTTTTGCATTTTTTGCAATTTTTTGCCCAGTATATGGTTTTATTTATATGCTACAAATATATCTTGGTATATTAAATGTAGCCGAGCTTTAAAATCCATAGCTCAAATTAACCCATTTGTGCCTGAATTTTTGTTTTCTCAAATTTGTTGGTAAAATCATTTTAAAATGTTGCAAAATGAACTAGAGAAATACTATAAAAAAAATGCAATTTAACAAATTACAACGACCATTTGGAAAATAATTTTTCCAAAGACTAAAATTTAAGACATAAAAAATCGCACGGAGTTGATCATACATTACGTACGCCATGAATTAAATATTAATAGTGTTATTACACATAAAAATTGCAAGCGACAGAAATCGCCTGCGACTCGTACGTATTATCCACCTGAAACTTACGTATTATCCAAGCATTTCATTGGCTGTTCGGGAAAAGGCTTTTCCATCGTCAGATTTCCAAGAAATCTGACGGCATATTTTAAATGAAATTTATTTCTTAAACTTCTAAACATCCCACAATATTACTTTTTATATCGTCGTATAGAGAAGAAAAAATGTACTTTTAAATGCAATTTGTCTGAAAGCTGTATCTCAATTTGTTTCTGAGTTATTATTTTTTTTTTGTAGTTTTTATTACTTTTTTGTCATAGTGGCAACACTCTGTTGTCCATCTCTGTTGAAAGTAAAGGGAAATACAGATTACTGTATAGACCAACCAGAAAACGAATAAAATGATGATTAAACCAATAAAAAACTTCAGATATGCTTTTGATTTCCTACCCAGACGAGAACAATAACCATTTTTCTAAATGGTTAAAAAAAATATCCTAATTTCTTTTTGTACTTATTTGATAAAATGTAAACGTACTCAATATGGGAATTTGCAAAATATTTGTAATAGTGTAATATGCCTAATTATACGTTTTTGTAAATTTATATAAAACAAGCTTTTAAATTGTAGATTATATACTACAATTAGTATTTTTATGAACTATTAAAAAATATATTTATTTCTTTACAAAGACTAATTACATTATATGTATTATAATAATAAATTAAGAATAATCGTATTTGAGGCATAAAAATAGTTTGTTTTATAATCATCTTGAAAAAGACTTTATATGAACAACTGTCCCCTAAATGGCTAATAAAAATATGTACCCATTTGTACATATCGCCCTACATTCTGTACGTTACAAAAATGCCTAAAAATAGGCTTGAACCTATAATTTCACAATTTAAAAAAAGTCTACGAGCTAAGTTTATGACTTATTTATTTGGATCTTTGGTAGAAAAGACACAAATAAACTTACTTTTTACATTTCGGCAACTTGAAAAATGTATAAACTCTGAAAAAGTCTTCATTTTGGCAAATAAATATCCATCTTATGCTGTCACCTTTCGGTAACAGATTTCATTCATAGATAACTATTTCATACAATTTTCATGCTATAAAGAAGAAAAAAAATTATAAACATTTATTAAAATTCGAAACGTCCCCAAAATGGGACGCTAGTCATAAATGGGTTAAAAAAAAAAACACCTTTAAACAATTCAAGCTCATACACAGTAATGCTTACAAAATTTTTTGTGCAGACCTCTTTATGATCTATAGAATTTATAGACATCACGTAGTGAGCAAACGTTTTCAACTATGTTGGGAAGTTGTTACCGGTTTTTTAAAATAATTTTTTTTGTCTAATTTAATCGGGAAAATGCTCCGATTAAATAAGGCGAAATTTACAATAAAAAATAATTGGTGGGAATAATCAAGGAGGGTTAATTAGACGGAAAAAATGAATCCCCGAGGAAATCTCGAGTCGCGCAAATTTTGTTACTTTTACGTTGCCCGAAGAAATCTCGGGTTACGCAGCCCCCCGCCCACCCCCGACCGCCACCGAGACTAATAATAAGCTAGAAGCAGCAGGAGTCTTTCGGTAGCTTCATCGCCCATTCTCGCTTTTCGGTGTCTTTAATTTGTGTAATTTCCCTTTTAAATTTGTCCGGTTTCAATTTTTGATTTTTTTTTTTCAATCTGGATTTCGCTAGAGAGTCTTTCATTCGGGACGTGTCTGGGGACGTAAGAATCTTGCTTCCGCAAAAGAGTCGGACTAGAGTAGAAGAATAAAGGGCTGCGGACGAAGATGGGCCGCTCGCCGCGGCGGTTAAGATCTTTTAACCCTTTCAGGGACAAAGTTAAATTTTGAAATAAATGACTGACACCGGAATTTCCGAATAAATTCTTTTGGCAATAAGAAAGAAGCTATATTTCACATACATATATTAAACGGAAAAACATTTAGCAACATTTTGGTGCCATTGTGGCGTTTGGGAATTAAAATTAAGTGGTTTCATAACCATACTACTACCCCCGATAGGGTTAAGACGGCTGCTTTCACAATTTCTAGTCCTTTCTAGTCTTTTGCACTGTATCTATTTACCTATTGTAAGCAATATTTAAATCGACAAAAGTTCCTATCAACTTTCCCATTTGCATTTCATTAAATTTTTTCTTGCAATGGATACTATAGCAATTTTTCACATCTTTTTTTAATCAGTTTTAAACATTTTATTTTCCATTACCCCATTTTACTGTAACTTTACAGAATAAATTTACACTCTTATTTATATATAACCATTAACCTTTCATTATGCACGGTGTATAATAAAAAGATTTGCAAAACCACTTAATTAAAGGAGCCTTGAGCATCTGGTCAACCCTCCCTCACATTGACCGGATCAAGCCTCTCCACATAGTCCTTTTCTAAAGAATAGCACATTACAATGTTAAGCCTAACTTATTGTTTAATCTTTATGCCTGGAATGAAAGCTCGATATTTCTGCATTACTTAAAAGCTACTTAATTAAGTTTCTATGATATATTTTATCTGAAAAATGCTTACAAAATATTTCTAAAAAACACTTTTCGGTTGAAAACCCCTCACAATTGATTTTTTCCACACCTATTTCGATTAGCTGTATGAAACAGAGACTGTTGTTTAAGCATTACAGTAGCTTTGGTTGACACCTATTGATAAAACTCTGATATTCTTTTAAATATGAAAACTGATGGGTGGGTCAACCCTCCCTAGTCTTCTTATTTGTTTTTGACCATTAAATAAATAAATAAAGCATCTCTGTATGTTTATGCTTTCACTCGATTTGTTGGTCTCCGTGTATCAAAAAGATATATATGGTTCGCCCAAATGAAAAAAAAGACTTTTACTATTGCACCGTTGTACCTAATTAAATTGAGTGTATAAATTACTCAAAATTTGCAGGGAAGAGAGCTCTACTACACATATATAACGAAATTTTCATTCGCACCAGATAAATTATACCAGTTAAATGTAAAATAAATCTGAATGAGACTTGCTGGCTTCATAAATGTTTACTTTACATTGGTCCGAGGTATAGAGGTAAACGTTTGCGATGCCTCAGGAATAACAATGTTCGATACAGTTGGCAAAATCTCAACCGGCTGTTCGATTAATTGATGCTACTTCTAGTTTCGTATCACAACGAGCATGCAAGTGCATGCGCACAATTTGATGTATGACTTGTTGCAAATAGTCTATATTAAACTATTATAATATACCATTGAAACTGGGACATTCTTTTATGGACAGTGAAAAATTTGTTATGCTGTTAGAAAGAGCTTCTGATACTGAATAATAATATAAAATAAGGTTAAAGAAATTTTAAAATTTCTTCTTTCGAAAACATATTTTTTAATTTTACCCGTTATTTCATAAATTCCATTTTATTCTATTTTTTAATATAACTATATACTATATAACTTATTTTATTTTATAATATTTGAAATATATATATTAGGGTGGGCCGAAATAAGCTAAAATTTTTTTTTTTAGAAATTGATTTTGGCATAGCACGTAAAAGTTGTGTAATGGGGCAGTTAGAACTCACAGATTTTTTTTTTCAATATTGCTCAATATTTAGCCGCGCACCTCTGACATTGAAAAACAGAAAAATAGCGTTTTGTGAAAAAATATATTTTTTAAAAATATTCCAAAATTTTTACTGGTATACAATGAAAATGTTACACAATGGGTCAGTTATAATCCAAATTTTTTTTTTATCAATTTCTCTCAATATTTACCTGCGTCCCTTTGACATCAAATATTGGAGAAAAACATAAATATACCGGATTTTCTAAAAAACTGTTCTAGGAAAATTACTTTTCAAAATTAGTATTGACATTAATTGATTAATTAAATAGTACTATAAATAATAATAATTCTATAATTATTACGTAATTTAAATTTTTATTCATTTTTTACGAAATTAATACTAGCATATTCTTTTTATTACCCGCAGACAGAACACAGATTAGAACAAAAATTTAGATATTTGAAATGTATTTAATAATTCCTGATGAAAATTGAATGTTAAGTGTTAGAATAATATTGTCCCTTGTTGTTGAATGTTGGAAGATTTTTCCTTGCTTGAAGCTTGGTACGAATATCCATCTCTTGCAGTGTCTCCACAAACTTTCATTGCAGCTTCAGATATTAGTTTAAGACATCGTTCAACAGATTGCGTGTGACATGGAATTTCCACAAAGGTTAGTACTGGACATTGTTTTTCTTTGCACATATCTTTCAAGTCTTTGTCCTTTATATGAATTGGAAGAGGTGGCTCTGTTACAACAGTGTTTAACCAATCAATTAAATCAATATAATCGGCTGCTTCCAAATTGAGATTTGGAAGCTTTAAAAACGTTATGCACCCAAGTTCTTCGTCTTCTTATCTCGGGCGCTGAGAATGCGCCTAACTGCTACTTCCCGGATGTGTTTTCTAGGATCATGTAGCATTGTTAATAATAGGTGTTCAGGATGCACAAAATATGCATTGTTTGAGAATACATAGTAAATAATTTGCTTAACATTATCTGGAAGTTGCCTTGCAAGGGATATAATTTTCCGGAAATGTTGGGCACCATACAAGCAATTCGATTTCAATTTTATATCAAACCACATTGGTGCATACACTAGCATTACATATTTCACGAGTATTATAAGATTTTATGACGGTCTTGGTGTGCTTATGTATAACCGTAACAAACGGTTTGCAGTGGTCAACCATCGTGCATGGCTCAGTTTACCTGGGTTATTGTCAGTCACGTTAGAAGGGCAAGTGCCATCTTATATGGCAAGACAGATGCGATACAAATATTGTTGCTCAGTACTTAGCTTTTGGATATCTTTTGGATATCTTTGTAGATCCATTGGCTGAAGAGAACCGTGAATTTGATCAAATTTGACCACTGGAATTTTTTTTTCAATCTTTTAGAAGCAATCCAATAGGTTCAGATTATGAATAAAGAACATTTGTGCAATCGTCCATTTCCAGAATAAGGTCCCTTGGTGGCAACTCATTAATATGTAACATAACATACATATATTCCATTGTAATGGTCTTCCAATGTCAAGCAAACGTATTACTCCGCCATTCCATATAACCGATAGGTTCTGCAAACTCATATTATACGTTTTTGTAAATGTGATAATACCTTGGACTATTTCTTTTGCATTTTCACTAGCAATTAACGATATATGACCTATATATTTTCTGCCGGGTTCCTCTATTAATGCTACGTGTGCTTCTGATGTTAATTTTTGATGACCAGATATTTGTTCAAAGGTATCATCTTTGCGCCCATCAAAATACAAACTCTTAAGATGTGTTACTTCAAATGCCCTTAAACCATTCCTCTTAGTCGTTTCCTTTTTTCTCTCTAGTTCCCTTCTCACTTTGTTTTTATCAACTATATAAGTTTGTTTCTCAGGTGAAACTAAATTGAAATCTGCCAGTACTGCTGTAATAATTTTGTCCACTGCTCTACTTGAGGTACGATATTATTAACTGCACTTCAAATTTATAGATTTTGTTCTGATCTGAATTCTGTCTGTGTGCAATTGAATAAAAATATGCTTAATTAAAATTAATATGAAAAATATTAATGTCAATCCCAATTTCGAAAAATAATTTTCACAGAACAGTTTTTTAGAAAATCCAATATATTTTTCATTTTTCTCAATTTTTTATGACAGAGGGGCGCGGTTAAATATTGATATAAATTAATAAAAAAAAATTGTGCATTATAACTGACACATTGTGTAACATTTTCACTGTATGCTAATAAAAATTTTGGAAAAAATTTCAAAATATATTTTTTCACAAAAGAACGATTTTACTCTTTATTTCTGTTTTTCAATGTTAGAGGAGCACGGTTAAATATTGAGCAATATTGATGAAAATTTTTGTGAGTTCTAACTGACCCATTACACAACTTTTGCGCACTATGCCAAAATCAATTTCTAAAAAAAGTTTTTTCGGCCCACCCTAATATATATATATATATATATATATATATAATTTTGCACTTACAAGAAACAAGATAAGTGTTTTTGCTTTTTGTATATATTAAAAACATATTTTTAAGTAATACTGATGAGTACATGTTACCATCATCATTTTCAAAATGTTGACATTTCAAGTATTACAGAAATATTTATTAGTGGACAGTTTATAACTGTTTATATTTATCCCAAATGCATTATAATCTAGGAAATGTGTCATCGTTAATATTAGAACCGCTATTCATAATTAAAATGGTTTAGTAAAGATAGTGAGCATTTATACCTCTTTTATTAATAAAAACATGTTTTTTATAGATTGGCGATTTTTGTAGTTTTAATGATTTCAAAATATTCCACGCGCATTTCACTTTCCCAGTTTTATTGAAATTTCTCATAGATGATGCCTGTTATATGTATAAACAGAAGTTATCAAAAATATTTTTCTTAAAGGTAATGAAATTAAAAAAAAATAATAAACATAAAAATTTTAATAAATTTTAGTAAAATCTGTAACATTCAAATTTTTACGTTTAAGAGCTTTACGTATGAAATGAATAACAACAACAGTAAAAAGTAACTTTTATTTTTATGTATATAAAGATTAACATGGAAGAATTTTGAACCGTTTCGAAAAATGTAATGCGCATGGACCACTTTGAAGAATGCTAATTATTCAGGATTTTAAAATACTGTAAAACCTCCCTAAAGTGACCACGTTCCGTTCCAATAAAAATTAGTCGCTCCGAGAGATGGTCTCTTAATGGAGGTCAAGTTTAAATCTAGATTTTAATTGTTGAAAAAAGGTAACAATTATTGTTACTAAAATTTATTTTTCACATTAGGAAAAAATATAAAATGTAAGTATCAAAACAAAAGTTAATTAATAGCTTAAAAAATGTACACGTATAAAGAATTATTTACGAATTATAACGCTGTTTATATTTTTTCTTGCAAAATATTAGAAATAAAATTATATATATTTTACATTTACTGTATGAATAGTTTCTTAAATTTACTTTCCTACCGGATAAAATATATGGAATAACTGTTAAGTAAAAATACATAGTGTCTCTAATGAATGAATGTCTATAATATTAGTTAACTCAAGATACCGAGTTAGTCATTTACGACTCCTCTGGGATGAAAAAAGTAAAGCAATGTGAATCCTATCCCAGACAGTTGCAGTCTGGTAGCTGCAGGGTTGCTAGTTTGGCCTCTATTACCCCCCCCCCCCCCCACCCCCGAAAATAAGAATTCGTGTCAGAAATTAAAAATAGTACATTTTGCTTTATTTAATGATAGACATTTTGTGATTACTTAAAGTAAAGTTTCTTCTTTGAGAATTTCCGGTATGAATTTGAAATAAAAATGGAGGCCAAACTGCCAACCCTGGGTAGCTAGTAGAGATGAGTTCGGGCTCGTTTTTTGGAGCCCGGGTCCGCCCGAGCCCGAAAGATTTTTTGTCATCAGAGCCCGATACCAAAAATATACATAAAACATTGCATGATATTTAAAAATTGTTTCGAAAGTGATATCTCATTTTTAAAAACTTCTTACATAGAAATAACAGTTAAATGGAAATTTAAATTCATTCTTATCAAAAAAGCAGTTCGGTATCAAATAAAAATATACTTTATGCTTAAAAGGATTCTCATATTTTTTTTTCTCCTTTAACACGCATACTTGATGGACACGTTCAAAAAATGTGTTTAATGAAGAAAGGCATGAAATTTTCAGAAATTACTATTTGCATGCTGACGAATCGAATAAAGTTTTTCAATTTCCCATAAAAGATGTACATCTTTAACTATAATAGATCCCTTTCTCATAACAGTCTTCCGTGATTGACGTGAATAGGAAAATAAACATAAATTACAAAATTGATACCATCATCTTAAAGGTCCGATGCTTTTATATTAAAAGAGGAAACATTGACTGATTGCTTTCTATCGGAATAACAGGGTAATTATATTTACTTACGAAGGAAAGTGACCTCGTAAATCTACTACAGAGTCCTCAGCATGAGCAGAGTTCATGACAAATAGATATAATAACAAGTAAACTTATTTTCATATGAAGAACGATTATGACTCGCGCGCGATATAAGATTAAATAATTTGTAAACCTCAAGCTAATTCTGGTCTACTAAAAATCGAAGAAAACATTCTCTTCGCGTTAGATAACTAAATGAAAGTAAATAAACGATCGGATTAAAAATTATCTTCTGTCACAAACGAAAATCCTACTAAAAACAAATTCATTGTTTGTGCTTGTTTTGACTGGAGCCATATTAATTGATCGTCGTCGGAAATGCCATTTGAAAACAACACAAATTTTCTTGAAGCAGCAATCAAATACTAAAATAAATAAACACGATTTTTGTTTCCCCTTCATTTTGATCAAAATAACATTGAAAAGAAAAGTAATTTTAAGCGGGGAAAAAAGTTCTTTCAATCTGTTCTATACATAAATAAATAACATTTTCCGGTTTCAGAAAGAACCAGCCCGAGCCCGAAGACTAGAATAAAAATAGAGTGTGAGCCCGTATCGGGCCCGGGCTCGTGCTGAGCCCGTCTCATCTCTAGTTAGCTAACGCGCTACTGCTTTGTCTGGTTGCTGATGTTTCATCCAGTTTTGTACCACAATGAGCATGTAACTCAGAGTTGCCAGTCTGGCCTCCAATTTTAAACCGAAATTTCAATTTAACACCGTAAATCTTGAAAGAAAAATGTTTACGTTTCGTGATCGCTGGAACAATGGAACAATGTTAGCAGGTGTTTGGATTCCCTAGTTGCTTGGCAACTTTACATCCAGGCTAAATATATATCGTGCTACAATGCAATGGGAGCCTTAGAAAAAAGAACGTTTAAACGCGGCTAGTAGCCACATAAAAAGGAAGTAAAAGCTAAGAAGATAGACAATTTTTAAAAGAAAAAATTGTTAGTGTAACTAGTAAGAAAAAAAAATGTTCCATATGATCCAAATAAATGTCCAAGACAGGCGAAAAAGCTACCAAAGGAAGCCCCAATAAAAAAAAGACTCAATACAGAGACCATACATTATGTATAACATTAGAAAAACAGTTAAACACAATGCAAACAATATAGAAAAATGATAAAAAACTTAAATATTTACATATCTACAAGAGAGTTTAATATGCTACAAGGGAAAAATAATTACAAAATAAAAAAGCTACAGTGAGGAGAGTTCTAACTATATATACAGAGAAACGCAGAAGCCGAGGGGAAGAAACGACAGCAAGAGGACGGCGTCCACCCAATCTAGTAAATTGAAAGTGAATACAACATAAAGAAAGGTAAAATATAAATGTCCCTCATTATATAAAGCATAAAATACTATTCTTTATTTCCGGTTTGAACTCGTAATTTTTTAATAAAAATGGAGGTAAAACTGGCAACCCTGAAGCAAATGCATGGCTGCCAACTTCCGTTTTTTTCTCCAGTAAAATAAAGTGTTATTTAAATAACAGTTTTTTTCGTCTATATGGTTATTAATTGCTTTCTTTTATATATATATATATAATTCATTTTTCAAGAAAAAGCCACAAAGAAAATGGACATGGCGTTGTGCAAATGGCTCAACAAGTGAAATCGACTACATCTTAACAAACAAAAAGCATCTTATTCAGGATTGCAGCGTTCTCAATAATTTCAATACAGGAAGTGATCACAGGTTGGTTAGATGCAAACTGCTGTTAAATACTAAAGAGGAAAGAATGAAGCTTTTGCAACACTCAAAGAAATCAATCGATATAATAAATCTCCAGAAACATAAAGAATTCCATTTGGAACTTAAAAACAGGGGCGGCGCCAGAACTTGCCCGACTGGGGAGCACAGTATCCCCGACAGGGGGGGCGAATTTATAATATATACAGTAGAGTGCCGATTATCCGGACGCCGATTAACCGTTTTGTCCAATAAAGTGGATCGGTCAAGGGTCATAAGTTTTTTTCCAACCTTCTCCAAAATTTTTTAAGTGAATCTTCTTTGGGCGCGACAGGGTGAATTTGGCTCGATGTCACGAAAGTTAACCGTTAAATAACGATTTCCTAATCAGGAAATAATAAAATCGCCATCAAATGCAAAGAGAGCAATGCATAAAATCAACTGTTTCTAGAACCTAAGAAGTTTCACTTCTAACGCGCGAGAGTCCCACGCATAAAAAAGAAAATGCCTTCTAGGAATCAGAAGTCTATTCTTTTCCCTATCACAATGAATTTTTTTAAATGTACGTACTGTACAGTGTATGTATATATACATGTAAGAATTTCTATGCGTACGTCCAAGTATAAGTTTGCACCAATTTTGTAGAAAATAAAAAAAAAAAAAAAAAAAAACTTCTAAACACACCTTAATACGCTAAAATGTGCACTACCACAATTGCCAGTGCTAATCCCGGAAAAAGTGTGAAGGGAAGGTGACCTGAAAAACATTGCCATTAGGTGTTTTTAAAAATTGTCCAATTATCCGGATTTTCCATTAACCAGATCGGCTTCGATCCCGACCGGTCCGAATAATCGGCGCTCTACTGTATAAGAGATCTCCACGAGCACGGGCTTGTCCCGAAGGCCGAGCTCGGTAAAAGTTTCTTTCATTAAACTCGGGCCGGACTTAAATTTTATCTGAAAACTCGGTACGGGCTCGAGCTAAATTTTAGCTTTAAAAAAGTTAGTCCGGGATCGAACTTCATTCTTCCCGGGACACGTCCGGGTCTTATATTTTTTCTGTTGATTCGGGCTGGACCGGGACTGTATTTAATTTTTTTCCCATGTCGTGGTAACTTTTCTTCTTTATTAGTGGTTTAAATGAACAATAAAACATTTCTTTGTTTCTTTTATTTTTCGTTTTTTAAATAACAGGTGGATTATGCTTCGCGTCCAGATTTGGCATATCCCGAAACGTGCAGGTCCTAACAGTCGCACTGCTATTTAAATTAGAGATGAATTGCACAGGGCCAAAACATTTTTATTCCAAATATAAATTTCGAAGCTTCTAAAGAATATAATAGATAAATAAATTGAAAATAGCTCTTAAGGTTAATTTGGAAACACCCTACTAGTCACCTAATCTTCATAGGCGATAGGGCTCTTTCTTTCTTTCTAACCGATGACCAGGCCCCTACCTGCCGGGTCTTCCCAGCTGAACGGGTTTGATACCTGGTATCGGAGCGGTGATCGCCAACAAAGAAAAAGTACCCTAATATTCTACTGTACTAACAACCGTAGCGTACCAGTAGCTGATGCCAATTATATCTACTTACAAATAAAAATGACTTCGTAAATGTACCTTAAAGTGGGCAACGTTCATGATATAAAAAAAGCGCTACTGTACTTGGCTCCGGAGCCCTGTATTTATGAGCTCCGGTGAATTCTGACCAATACTTAAATATTTACTAAAAACAGAGAAGTACCGGAGCTGAGCTCCGCTGGGCTCCTGCGCAAGTTAAGCCCTGAAGGCGGACGAATCCACAAAAGAAAAGTTTCCACACTTTTGAGCATTTCCCGAAAGGAAAAAACTCTTTTTCCACCCAGCAACCTCCCAATAAGAGGTCGTTCAATATTACAGATTTTACGTGCACATATATGGTCCAAACACAGTAGTGTGTGAGCGACAACGTATGGAACAGTTCTCGATTATGAGGCGGAACCCCCGCCCCTTAAGAACATGCAAAGGCCTAGAAACAAGAGTCCCACATTAGGTAAAGTGGGTAACCAAATTTTTTCGAAACGCGGTTCTTGTTCAGGGTGGGTTGACCATGTATTTTAATGTCGGAGGTAACTGAAAAAAATCAGTTGACAAATCCCTATCGAAAACACATGCAGTGACCAAAAATTTTTTTAATTTAAAATTATTTAAATATGTTAGTGAAAGTGTCATCGTGAAAGCTAGCAGTTAAACGTTACACCTAATTAGGGTCCCGCTAAGGTAATAAATAAAATTTGCAGCCCTGCAACTTTTATTTAAAACCAAGCTTCAACCCGAACCGAACTCAACCAAAAATATTCCGTCTACCGGTAACCCGATCGAACCCGAAATACTTAATTCCAATCCCAACCTGAAACCCAGAATCTGAGAAAATTGATCCAAAATACATATAATGGAATTATAGAAAAATAGTATGTAATCATATTTCTAATATTAATGTTATCTTTTATGTAGAAAAATAAACATGTAAGGAGTCATTCATATTCAAATATGTAGTTTTTTATCTGAAGTAGCGCATGTTGGGTTATACCCGACCCAAACATTCAACTTAAAGTCAATCCGAAACTTACCAAAAAATTTCCGTTGACCTAAAACTCGATAACAATTTTCCCCGCAGTTTACAATGAAGTTATGTATGTATGTAATTATTTTTTCATTTATACCTTCCATTTCTCTTCTATATATTAAATAGAGATTAATATCCATATTATTATAAAATTAGACTCTACTCTATATTAAAATTAATGAACAAAGAAGAAATTTTTAGTTTGATACTAAGTTAGCTTGAAAAATTATACAAAACTATATTTACTCATTCCTTTATATATATAACAAAAATACTTACCCTACGCTTTTTAATAAGAAGATCGGAGAGAGCAGATGAATTTCCACGCCCTGTCTCTTCTTGAAATCGTATTTCTTATAGGCGCCTAAGTTTGCGGTCAATCGAGTAAACATTGGACAGGAGTGAACATGAGTTCTAGAGAAAATGTATAAGGTTTTTGGTAACATCCGGTCGTTGTCAGACTGTAACTGACATGTTGTTAAATCCTTGAATTTTCTCGTCGCAGACTAATCTAAATTAAAATTTTATTCCTTAAACTCGTAAAAATTTGACATAATTTGGGTATGGTGAAAAATTCTACGGACGCCCCACGTAAATCGGGACACTTGACAACACTTTTATTAAGTATCAAAACTCAACCCGAAACCGAACCCAACCACAACGAAAAATGTTATCCTCAATCCTAGCCGTGAGTCGAGTCGGGTCGGGTGTAGGTAAAATCGGGCAACCTGAATCGATGCAGGACTCTAATCTGAGATATAATTCTGGTCACTTTTTAGAAAAATCAGCTTTAACAAAACCGACGCGTAAGAATCAAAACTCACCCCGAAACCGAAAAAATATAGCCAAGCCAATCCGACTTCCAAAGAAAAATAGTCAGCGGCAAACTTATCCGTGGGTCGGGTTTTCTATAAACTAACCAGAGATGTTTTATTAAAAACTAACATGCACCCGACTCGACACAACTCGGGTCGGAAAAAATCGGGTTACCCGAACCGATGCAGGACTCTACACTCAAGTCAAAAAATTTTCCCCAATGAGGATTAAATTTGCCCCCGACGGGGGGCATATGCCTCCCCGGACTCCCCTCTGGCGCCGCCCTTGCTTAAAAACCGTTTCCAAGTACTTCAATCAACTTTAGAAGAAGAGCAAGATGTTACAGTAGTGAACAAGAAACTAACTAATACTCTACAAGATATTGCAAAGAAGATAGCCGGCGATGCACAAGTAAAGAAGACAAAGAAAATAACAGAAGAAACAAGCAGATTGATGAAGAAACGCAGAGAATTTAAAATGAAGAAAAACGATCCTAAATCAAGCGTTGAATATGCTGAATTATGTAAAACGGTAAGAAAATGTGTTAATCAGATATCAGAAAATTTAACTCTGATCTTGTCAAGAAAATTCTAGATGATAATAAAAGTTTAAAATCAGCTAGGCGCAAACTTTGTGTTGGAAGAAAAGGTATTTTTGCACTAAAGAGGGCAGATGGAACAACCACCAAAATCAATAAAGAAATAGTATACATTGTTGAAAAATTCTATAAAGATTTATATAAATGTGAAGATCAGAGGAAATCAACTTATGTGATCCACAAGAAAACTTAACAGAAACTTATGCCATAATCCCAGTGATGACAGACGAAGTTTTACAAACCATTAAATTTATGATAAAAAGGTAAATGCCCAGGAGAAGATGGAATTACAATCGACCTTATCAAAGAAGCAGGAGAAGAATTTGCAAAAATGCTATCCTTACTGTATATATAGCTTATATATATTAATGCTATACTTACAAATGTCTCAAGAGGTCAGATGTACCAGAAGATTGGAATAATGCTGTGATGGTGCTACTTTACAAGGAAGGAGAGAAGGAAAACATTAAAAACTACCGTCCGATCAGCTTACTATCAGTGATTTATAAAATTTGCACCAAAGTTTTAACGGCAAGACTTGAATCAGCTCTGGACTCAGCTCAACCTAGAGAACAAGCAGGATTTCGAAGTGGATTCAGCACAATGGATCATATCCAAACGGTAAGGGAACTCATTGAAAAACATAAGGAATATAATTTACCTCTTTGCCTTGCCTTTATTGATTATGAAAAAGCATCTGATTCGGTCTACACATCAGCAGTAGTAGAATCTCTGGAGGACATCCTTAAGGACCTTACATCAATATTATAAAGAAGACTTACAAGAAAGCAACAGCAACCATTCGCTTGGACAAAGGACAAGCAAAGATAAAGCTTGGAAGAGGGGTAAGACAAGGAGACACCATTTCGCTTAAGCTTTTTACGGCTGTCTTAGAAAATATTTTCAAGAAGCTGGATTGGGAAAACAAAGGGATTAGAATAAATGGGGAATATTTAAGTCATCCCCGATTCGCTGACGACATTTTAATTTTCAGTAACAGTCCTGAAGAAATGGAAAATATGCTAAAAGATTTGGCAGAAGCTAGCATTAATGTGGGATTAAAAATAAACTTGGAAAAGACTAAGGTGATGTTCAATTCATTTGCATCAAAAAAGAAAATTGTCTACAACAACACTGAAATTAAAGAAGTGCAAAGTTATGTGTACCTTAGGCAGGAAATATCATCGGATAATAATATCATGAATGAAATCAATAGAAGAATAAGAAATGGATGGAGTGCTTTTGGGAAGAACAATTTTATTCTGAAGAGTAGCATGCCCCTTTGTTTCAAAAGAAAGGTATTTAACCAATGTGTTTTGCCTGTGCTAACTTATGGAGCAGAAACATGGACGCTAACAAAACGGATGGTACAAAGATTACAAACAACGCAGAGAAGTATGGAAAGATGTATGCTAGGTATAATTAGAAGAGACAGAAAAAGAAGAACCTGGACAAGAAGTCAGACGAAAGTTTTTGACATCATTGAAAGAATTAAACGGCTAAAAAGGAAATGGGCTGGGCACATTGCAAGAAGACAAGACAATAGATGGATCACAAACACCCTACAGTGGTATCCCAGAGATGTAAAACGGCCAAGAAGACGACCTCAACTAAGATGAAGTGATGAAATCAGAAAAGTAGCTGGTGTAAATTGGATGACTAAAGCACTAGATAGAAAACATTGGAAAAATCTGGCGGAGACCTACATTCAGCAGTGGATTGAAAACGGTTGATGATGATGATGATGATGATATTTATATATATACATAATCAATGGCGAACCTTTTTATCTACACGTGCCAAAATTTCATAAGCAATATCTTTTGACATTGTAATGTGCCAAACATCTACATAAAAAGATATTGCAGCACAGACTGCTTACACGAAAAACTGGTTAATAGGATCAGCCACTTTAATGCATTAAATAATTAAAAACAAATAGTCTAAATGGAATGTTAATGTATATTGGAATCAACCATCAATTTAAATTTACGAATGAAAGTTTCATTAGTTCATCAGTGGCAAATTAGAAGGAAAAAAATAAAATAATAATCGAAATAACGAATTACTACCGAATAAATGCAAATTTTTAGTTTAGTAATTTTTTACTTATCATTAAGGCAACATCTATCTTGTAATAATCCAAATTGCATAAAAAATGTATTAATTACTTATTAATGAACGTTTTTGATTTTGTACAGTCGGTGAAGAATGCTTTATAATTGGTCCATATTGTTATTTTTAATAATACGTATAGCAAAAAATTGGGTTTCCCATATAATTTTATTGCAGCCATAAAATTAATTTGACGAAATTAAGCTTTTAAAATTCAAATAGAAAGGAAAGTTAATTACATATCAATTCATAGCATGGAAGAAAAAGAAAATTTTATAATGTGTTAACTCGGGCAAAAATAATTGCATTAATTGCAAAAATGTGTACGTGTCATAGAGGTCTGCACGGGCCCGGGCTTGGCCCGAGGCCCGTACCCGGCGGAATGAAGACGAATTTTCAAACGGGCCGGGCCGGGCCGGCAGAATTAAGACAATTTTTTCAACGGGCCGGGCCGGGCCGGCAAAAAAATTAATCGGGCCTATCGGCCCGATATAAGAATTTAAGCGAAGCAGATAAAATACGAGCCATTTTCAATGACTATGATTTTCTCGAGAAGTATAAATGTGCGTCACGAGCCGATGCGAGTTTAACAACATCAATACAGAAATGTAACGTGTCCATCGTAGAAATCGGCATCGTACAGTTACAAGATGTCTGATTCCGAGTTTAATTTTTTTTCAGCAGACTTGTGCCGGGAAGGAAGTGGTATTAATCGATCTCAGGATGTGTAGAACAGTCTTTTTGTTTTGTAATATTAATAGTGATAATGAACTTCTCTTAACAGTATCTTTGGAAATATACCTTAAAGTGGTTCTCATATTCACTGCTCAACAATGCAAAGCTTTCAGACACATGTTTCTGACAAAAACTTTAACTATAAAGGCATAAAATTGACAGGCCTGCCTATTGAAGGCATTTGGAAACGAATAGCTTTTTCCATATTTAATAAATTACTTACAGAGATAACAGCGATTCCTGTCACGTGACTGTACGTTTTTCTCCTTTACTGTGCTATCGCTTCCGGAAATTCGATTCAAAACGCTAACTTTGACACTATTTTCAGAAAGATATATTGCTTTTATCTATGAAAAAAACGACATTTACATAGCTTTTGAATAAGAATACCTGCCAATCTTACGCGTTTCCGAAAAGAAAAGACTTCATAAATGTGTCGAAATGTAGCTCCTTTGGATTTGAGAAAAGTCTTAAAAATGAGAGAAATATTTTCACAAATCTACTTTTTATTATACAGCTTCAAATGTTATCTTGTTTTTAATCCTTTATTCTGAACTACATTAATCTTTTAATGAATCCTTATTTCCATTTTGAAATGTCTGTAGACACGCGATGACACTGTAAGTAATCGTTAATGTTTATTATTGTGCGTTTTCTGTTTTGCGAACATCATAGTAATGTAAAATATACTGTAAAATGTTCCCATAAATATGTATGTAGCATTCATTAAAAGAATCTTAATTGTATGTTGAGAAAAAACGGATTTTTTTTGTAGAAATTGTATCTGACTGGGACCGTTTTCATTGATTTTTGTACGGGCCGGGCCGGGCCGAGAACTGTAATAATGCAAACGGGCCGGGCCGGGCTCGGGCCGAACTTCCAATTTTTACAACGGGCCGGGCCGGGCTCGGGCCGAACTTCCAATTTTTACACCGGGCCGGGCCGGGCCAAGATAGCTTTCGTACGGGCCGGGCCGAGCCCGGGCCTGGAAATTCTGGCCCGTGCAGACCTCTAACGTGTCAAACAAAATATTACTTTTTATAACAACAACAAAAATAAATTTTATCTATATGAGGAATATCAACTTAAAAATTTTCGCGTACCCGAGAAATTGAGGCACGTGCAACATCGAGCACGCGTGTCTTAGGTTTGACATGCTTGGTATAGAACTTTGTAAATATTATACCGGTTTTCTTGTATTCGGATAAGGTTTATTTAATAAAAATCGTCGGTATTATTTCAATTAGTACCACCATTTTGAGTATTGTGCTTGTTTTAACCATATAAAACGAATTTTTCCGAATTAGAGATCTGTCTAGATATCTTTCTCGTGTCCGAATAAGAGCCAAGTTTTGTGAAAATCATTAGAGCCGTTTTCTGTATATGGCAGCATTTTCAGTGCTGAGTTTGCTTTCGAATTCGAGATCATGTTAGTTCGTTTTCTACTGCTCGAATTAGAAAAGGAGGCAGAATTCATGCAAATCGCATGCATTTTTCGGTAAGCATTTTTCGATTTATAGCAAGTTGACTTTTCAGCGCTGAGTTTGTTTTAACCGGTCAGAACGAATTTTCTTGAACTAGGGACATGGATCTTGTTCTCGTGCTGGGTTCAGTTTAGGAGGCAAGTTTCGCGAAAATCAATTCAGCCGTTTACGATATCATCCGTGTTTGGGAAAATCGCTTATCTTATGTATGATATCAGAAAATTTAAATAGTATTTTTTTACGTCATTTAATTTTAGAATTTCCTGATCAAATACAGCCAATGTTTCTATTAAAATATACTTGTTACAGGGAACTGAATATGCTAATTTTTATTTGATTTATATACGCATCGCTAAGCAGTATAGGTTTAACCATCCTAGTACTAGTTTTCCATTTTTAATCAGCGTTGATAGTTTGCATGATTTGAGACAAGGAAAAATTTAATTCTATTAAATATAGCTCTTTCAAATTATGTGTCTATTTAAATTAAATTAATGCATTCAGGTTATTAGTTTTTCTAGTTAAAATCATGAAAACTTCAGCGCAAAAAAGGGGTAAAAAAGACCCCAATGATACTAGGAAGATAAAATATATTTTTCATTTATTTTTTGCATTTAAATATCAGGGGTCGATATATGTTTTTTTTCTTGGGCCTATTTTGTGGAAAGTAAAAGTTACTTTTGTGAAATTTATTATATTTTTTTGTGAAAAATAACGAAAAATGAAATACATTTTCTCAAATTCAAACAAAATGTTTATTAATAATAACTTCTTTAAGGGGTCTCAGGACTCTTAAAATTTGAAAAAATGAAAAAAAGGACCATTTTCAACATTTAATATCTTAAAATGTATTTGATATTAAGACACAATTTTAAATGGAAATGAAAGATACAGGTATGTTCTTTCATTTCAAATATTTCAAAAATTGCAAGATTCAGAATTAGCTTTTACAGGGGGCTCCAAACTGTCAGGTATATGACGCGCAGAAAATCGGCATAACAGCTTATGCGCACGATTACAAAATAAATTTTGCAACTAGAATGAAACTTTTGGTGCCTACTTATACCTCAGATTATAATAATTACACTGAACTTAAATAAATTTGTATTTAAAGCATTTTTTATATTTCTAATACAAAGTTGTATTTAGCTAATGCAAAATTCAGAAAATTTCAACAATATAAACCCCCAAAAAATATTTTCTTTTTACAATAAAAAGGAAATTTTAGGTTCAGTTTATACAGACTAACATGAAACATGTGTTTTGAAAATTTCATGAAAAAATATTCAGAAGTTTTTGAGATATCGTGCGCGTTATGCCCAAAATCGTCATTTGGAGAAAAATGACTACAAAGTTTTGGAAACATCGCTTCAGCTATTGGGCGAGTATAATTCTAAAAGCCATAACTTCTGTTTTAATGGGAATTTCAAAATAACAATTATATCAAAATGTTCAGAAAACATAGAAGTTTAACATCTAAAAAAATTAAAATTTCGAAAATTTTAGAGCTTTAAGAGTCCTGAGACCCCTTAAATCCTTCTGCTAAAGTTTTCCTTTATGGCGAGGTTATTTTGTTTAAATAGTAAACATTTTAATTGAAATAATCAGTGAAAATTATGTCTTTATCAAATGGAACTTTGTAAAGCGACCTGTTTTATTGAAAGGAATTTTGTGAAGGGACCTGTTTTATTAAATAGATTTTTGTGAAGGGGTCTGTTTTATTAAATAGATTTTTGTAAAGGGACCTAAATAGGCCCCAAATTTTGCCTGGATCGAACCCTGAATATAATAGAAGATACAGTTAATATATTCTGAAATTATTTTGTCATCCAACATACGTAATAATGTCCAGAAATCTCAAATACAAACACTTCCATCGCTATTTCAAATATTTCGGCTACATTTTTGGAATCAAAGTTTGCAGGGGGTATAGGTTATTGATCATAACACCTCCGTTAGATTAATGCGGCCTTTCCGCCGAGGCTCATTCCGCAGCTGGAGGGTAGGCATTCCTAAACAAGCTCATCATTTTTGGCCCTGGTCCAGATTTCACCACCACCTGTGGATGAAAGGGTGTAGGTGATGCATGCGGCGCGAACGGAGCGCTCTCTAAACAATCGACCTGACCCCAGAGAAAATGTTGCATCCTCCAGATAATGAAGTCCACTTTCTCCTCCGAGTGGATTTCATCTACGTCAAACTGATGGTAGAAGGAAAGAGATTTAACTCAAGTGTATTAAATGTGCATAGATATATGTTTGAAAGTTTATATTATATATAGAATTGAATACAATTATAGGTTTTAACCCCTTACCCCATTCAGGGGCAAAAATGTTCAAATAATTAATTCACACCGCAATTAACAAACAAATTTATTTGAAAATAATCAAAAGCTCACCCCCCCCCCCCCCAACGTTTATTATGAGTTCGAAAGGCATTAAAATTAACTGTTTGCAGATTGCAAACGGTGACCCTCAAACTGTTAACGGTCGCATTAAATTACGGTTTAAAAATTCAAATTGCTTATTGGGACCACTTTTTAGAAAAAGAAATATTCACATTATTTAATGACAGGTAAAATGACACCATAATAAAGCCAATTACACTATTTTATAAAACTGGTGTGACACAAACAATCTGAATAAAAGACACAGCCCGTGAATATCACGGGAGCGAGAATTAAAGGATTAAAGTAACGCGACACATTTCCAGATACAAATGCTTTATAGTTTCAATTTTATGATATGCATTTGGCCTTGAGTACTACGATGTAATCTAGAAAAGGATGTTTCTGAAAATGTGCCAGGATACTTCGCGTGATTTCGATATAAAAAATGAAAATGGGCGTGTATGTAAAGCATCTATCAAAATTTCTATGTACAAGCTGACTAACTTATTTGTCTGTCTGCGATTTTGTTTTTAGCTAGATAGAGCATTACATTGTGTAATTTGATGGGTTATATAAAGTAGTTATGGAGAAGAATATTTCATATAATGGCAACAAGAAATAAAAAACGTCTATTTCAAAATATGGAATAAATCTATATTCAAATAATAAAAATTTGATTAAAGAAATTAAAAAGAAACCCGGAAACATAGTCAAAAAATTATCGGACACTGCACACCATTCTAGTCACCTAAACGCCTGTAAAAGACGGTTAAACTGCTATCTAATAGGTTTTGATCCTATAAAACTTGTGTAACTGAACTATATTGACCAATTTCGGCACTAAATAGTGCTTAAAATAAATTTTCGATTTAAAAACTGTCTGTTTTAGCATCTTTATCACACATTTCTCTTTAAAACTATCAGTTTTCATATGTTAACGTGCAATAGTTTTCACAGATAAACAGGGTAAGTGAAAATGTCACTACAGATTCCGGTAGCGGTACCGGCCGTGTTCGTATCTCTTTTTAGAATAAAGGGATACACTAACATTTTGAGGAAATTTGTAAAACATTTCGCATACTATCATATTACTTAAATGTTTATGCCAGAGGTTATATCGAGCTTTTATCTTGACTCCCTTATTTGTGATTGTAAAAAGTATTAAAAACATAAAAAAGAAATACTAACTGAAATTGGTAAAAACTTTAACATTTGGTGATAATGATACATGATGATTACATGATAATGTTTTCTGTTATTTTCACAGTTTTTATATATAGCTGTACCTGGGAGCAAAAAATGGGAATATTTCGTAGATTTGTTCAGGAATGTTAAATTTTACATTTTCTTTTCACACTCATCTTTAAAATTATTATTTGCTTACATGGCGCATTAAAATTAAATTAATTACACAGCGCATAATTTGAAATGTTTTCCTTCATAACTACTTTATATACCACATTAAATTACAAAAGTTAAAGTTAGGCATAACTCGAAACAATATTGCAGACAAGCGGAAAGCAGGAATTCTGCGTTTTCAGAATTTAGTGTCGCCCCTGATGACAAAAGAGAAAAAAATAGTCCGATGCGGCAATTCCAAAACTTTCTTCTATCTCATACATGTTAATACTTTCTGAAAAATGCAGCATAACAGTGCCACCGGTTAGATGATTTACATCAAAATATAATCATTAACAACTTATGTAAACTTCTAAGTGAATTTGAAGTTTGATGAAAATCCGTGCATTAGTTTTTGAGATAGAGCTATTGCGGAAATTGTAAAAAATTCTGCATAGCAGCGCCACCAGTTGGGTGATTTATACCAAAAACTAATTTGGACCAAATAATACCATTGAGTAAGTGAATCTGAAGCTTGATGAAAATTCATGCATTAGTTCTTGAGATACAGCTATTGCGGAAATCTTAAAAAATGCAGAAAAGTACCGCCATGTGTTGGGAGATTTACTCCAAAAATTAAACAGCACTAACTTATATCAGGGACTAACCGAATCTGAAGTTTGATGAATATTCGTGCATTTGTTCTTGATACAGAGCTATTACGATAATCATGAATTATGCAGCTTAGCAGCACCACCTGTTGGGAGATTTTCCCCAGAAAGTAATCAGCACCAAATTATATCATGGACTAACTGAGTCTGAAGTTTTATAAAAATCCGTGCAGTAGTTCTTCAGATATGCAGTGCCATCTGTTGGACGAATTATGCCAAAAAGTAATCAACACCACTTTATAACAGGTCTTAACTGAATCTAAAGTTTTGCGAAATTCCTTGCAATAGTTCTTGACATAGAGCGCCCACAAAAGTTTTGTCACATACAGACTCACAGAATGACAGACAGACTCGCAGACAGACATTTTCTAAAAACCATCAAATCGTTTTCAAGACGTTCTAAAATGTGTAAATCTGTTGAAAATTTTCACGAATCCAATACTTTCTTCTTGTAAAGATAGAAGAAAGTAAAAAAAAAAAAAAAAAAGTTTAAGAAGGAATTGTTTCATTAATTTATAATAAAACTACAGAATTAGTTACAATAAAAAATTCATCTTATATTGGTTAGTCTGACTCCCAAACAAATATAATTTTAATCTAAAGGTCACCTTAAAAAAGGCCTGTGAAAGAATCCAAAGCCGCTGGATTGAAAATGATGAACGTCTATAAAACATATTTCACTTTAAAGACTTAAAAAATACGCTTCTATTTTATATAAAGTGACGTCATTTGCATCCACCGAAGAATTCCACATTTACGATCCAGTCTTAAACAACACCTGTAGAAAAGTGCGCATATGACGTCATTGTCGCGGTTTCAGCAAATTCAGTAAAGAGCAATGTCGTAAACTCGACAAAAAAAAAACAAAAAACAACAAAAAAAAAAAAAACGGCCATTTAATCATTCCTATGCTTTTATTTGTTTGTAACATTAATATGGATACTTAAAATTAAATATAGTTTCTAATAGCTCCATGTTTTATCGGAAATCATTCATTTATATTTTTTCAAAATACCACGTATTTTAATTGCAAGTTCTTTTCAGTTGTTATGAGAAATTGGCTACAATATATATATATATATATATATATATTACCATTAATTAAACATAACCTACCACCGTCAATTATTATGAATTAATATATATATATATATATATATATATATATTAGTAATCAGCTAATTTCCAACTACTTGCTTTTCACTTTCTGCAGAAATGAAGTATTTCAATTGTCACCGTTACGGAAATTACATACAAACTGGAAAAAAAAAAAAAAATATCTCAAAAATAAATTGAGACGCAGTTTTGAAACAAATTGCTGTTAAAAGTACTTTTTTCCCCCTTATACGAAGGTGTAAAAATTGAAAATGTGCGAAACTTAGAAGTTTAAAATATTACAGCAGAGATTATCAGTATTTAACCGTACAATGATACATCTGCTTCGTTCTACGGCTGGCTTATGCAACGTAACGTTATTTTTAAGTGACGACAACGACAATTCAATTGTTGCCTGAAAGAAATAGAATATCGGGGGCTAACAAACAGACAACTCACTTATTCAAACATTACCTTATTTACCACATTAAATTACTGACTTTAAAGTTGGGCCTGACTAGAAACAATATCGCAGACAACTCACTTACTCAATTTGTACTTCAAAGGTATGATAGATGCTCGCCAAACCCGCCCATTTTCATTATTTATATCGAAATCACGCGAAGTACCCTGGCACATTTTCAGAAACATCTTTTTTCTGAATTACATCACAGTAATGAAGGCCAGCAATATATCATTTAGATGAAACTATAAAACACTTATATCAGGCAGCGTGCCATTTTACTGTGCGAAAAAGTTTAATAATTTCGGTGGAAGTGAATTATTAGAGAATTCACGACGCGAAAAACAAATAGAAAATTATGCATTCTATGAGGATTTTCACTTGCTTTTGACTAATTTTAGCGACTTGGCTAATCATCAAAGAAAAAATTATAGCCAAATGCAAATAATGTTAGCAGAAGATTCGCTATGAAACACTGATACAAAAATTGTTTTTAAAACTCAAAAATTTATTCTCTTTTTTACCCGATCGCCAAGAAGGGTTATGTGTTTCAGGTGCATCTGGTTAAGTGGATTTCTTTATACCCTCGAAACATCCCAAGGGCTGGATGGATTTTAATAAATGAGATCTCTACCGATTCGTCTTAACCGTCCGATGGTTATAGGCTAGGTTTTGTTTTTATAAATTCAAAATGGCGGCCGTAAAATACAAAATGGCGGTAGAGACGGGATCAAATTTTCACGCACCCAATTGAGTGGCATATCATTGAATAAGTCTTTCAAAAGGAAGACGATGTTTCATTGACTATTTTACAGTCAGAAGCTTCGTTTAAATATTACACAATCTGGAAGTTGTGTAGGTAGGGTAGGATCTCTAGCTTTACTGCAACTCACCTTCATAGACATCTCTAGGCCTCATCAAAGCAGTGTTTATAGATAGGAACTAACAATTAAACGCAACTTAAAAGTTATCAATACCAGTAAATAAAAAAAAAAATATTTAAGTAATATAAAAAATAGCTTAACATTGATGAGAAGTAATTAATTAGTTCGCTTTTTGCGCAGTTGGGTTTTTTGATTTTTTAAATTAAATTTTTACTTGTTTCCTTTTCAGTGTGTACCATTTTTTATACTCTTTTATTTAATTTAACTTTGATTAGCTATGTATGTTTGGTGAAAAAAACTGTAAAATTGTATTTCCTCATTTTCAAATAATTTTTTAAAGTTCTGGTGAGAATTCACCATTACTGAAACACAATTACTTGCCCCGGAAGGAATTAAATTACTAATTTTCCACACATATCACAATTTGTTTTATTGTTTCATTTTAAGAATCGCACACTTAGCGACCGAAAACTATTTTTTTGACGATCACGAGAAGTAGGGTAACTCCGGGATTTATGCCGCACATTTTTTTGAACTTGTCATACTTGTCAACTTAAGTCCCATGAAGGACATAAAATACAAAAAATCCTGCTGTGCTATTTAACCCCTTCACGCTCGAATTAAATTGCGCTTAAAAAATTCAAATTGCTTATTGGCACCACTTTTATGAAAAAGAAATATTCACCTTGTTTAGTGACAAGTAAATCCATACTAAAATATAGCCAATTTCACTATTATATAAAACTGGTGTCAGTCAAACAATCTCAGTAAAAGACGCAGCGACGGGAGCGAGAATTAAGGGGTTAATGTTAAACATACAACGCGTGTACTGCGACAAAAAATTTCAAAACAAGTTATTTATATTTTTTAACAATTTTTTTCTAAAACATTACACTGCGGCGCGTCACCCGTACATTCAGGCTGAGACGCCGCACTTGTGCGGTAGTTATGCCGCGCTTGTAATAAGAACAGAATGAAATTATAAATAAATAAAAAAAGATATATATTCATATCTGGACTATAATTAACGATGTAATAATAAAAATAAGCTAAATGAGTACAAAGAAACGTAAGTAGATTCAAATTAATGATTGTTGCCTACTTCCATTATTAAAATTGTCGATTTATTTTTTTACATTAAATTTTAATTGTCATTTCAGCAACAGCGTAACAACAATGTATTAGAGAGGGAAAAGAAAATGTAAAATTGTGTTTACATACTTTCGTAACCCTTTCGGGACCGGTGGCTTTTACACAAATTTTATTCGGTTGGCACCACTTTTTTTAAAAAAAGTTACCTTTACTTAAATAATCATGAAAATGATCTAATTAAGCAAAGCAAATATTACTTTTTTTTTTTACTGGTGCCAGAAACAAATTTTGTAAGCTCTTTATGAAGGTGCTTATATGCACCTATGGCCCCGAATGGGTTAAGAGAGCTGTTTTTTCGACTACAATCTACAGAAAAAGTGTCGAAAAAGTACAGTCTCTATGTAACTACATTTAAACAAATGATGGAACGAAGCCGATTACACTTCCTCTTTTTTGGAGTAGTTTTCTAATCATTCCTTGAAAAGAGCGTCTGCGTTACGCGTAATTCAATTTTTCATTATTATCATCTTGACTTGCATCTTTCTTGCCCTTCTTACTTTTGATTTCCCCCTTTTTCTCATTTGGTTTTAGTATACTTGATAACATGCATAACATGGTTAGTCTGTGCAAAATGAAAATGAAAAGTTAATAACACTTAATCATCCCGTACAAAAGAAACTGTGGCATGTATACCGGAAAAGCAGTGCAGCATGTATCCCATTTTGCAGGGTGCAAACGTCGGCCATCACAGTTACCTGACATCGCTGAGGGGAATGGCGTAACCATACGCACAGTACTCTATACAAACGCTACACTTAGTTTTGACTTCGAAATCATGCATGCATTTAGTAATTAGTGTATGAAAAGCATTTAAACATAACGTGTTTAAAAGTTTGGACAGTGAAATCATGCACTTACGTCAAATTAAGGGCTGTACTTCTACAAGTAAACATCGAAATGGGACTCACGCTATACACTGGTTAAAATAATCTCATTGCGCACCTATACTGTGCGTTTGACGACCAACTATCGATAATTACAAGAAATACAAGGGGTGCGGCATCTATCCCATATGCGGTAACTCTCCCGGAGTTACCCTATATTTACGGTTATTATTGTTTCAGTTCTTGAACGGGAAGTATGTTTTTAAGCAACCTGAATCGGAAATCCTATTTAAGTAAAATAAGATAGAAAAGAACTTCTAATGTTAAGATTACGGCAGGTACAACATAAAAATCTGGGCAATTTCATGAACTTGAGGTGAATATTTCTAATAAGTTTTAGGAAATAAAACTTTTAAATGCGTTTTCTAAAAAATGTGATTTCCGTGAGCAATCACTCGCGGAAAACGCTGTACATCCAAAAATTATGGTTTTATTTAAAAATTTATGTAATGTTATGAGTTTGATGCATTATCAGTTAAAATATCTAAGAATTTTTTGCAATTTTACAAGTATTTTTATAAATGAAAGTATACACTATGACGCAAAAGTTTAGACAATGAAGAAATTCTTACATACTTTGAAAAATATTTATTCAATTTTCAAATCACTGCTTGAAATTAATGTGCTGTACATATAAACAATATTTATAACAAAGAAAAGTGGAATTGTGCATATTGCAATAAATTAAATGGTAACAAAAATAAACTGCTGTCTCAAAAGTTTAGACACAAATTAAATAAAATCGAAATAAACAATTTTTAAAACCTGGTTGCGCATCCATGCTTATGTATTACGTCATATACACGAGATTGCATGGAAGAAACTAAATCTTGCATAGTTTGTGGATCGATATCGTACCATGCATTCTCAATAGATGTCTTAAGTTCCTTTTCAGAAGAGTATTGTCTAGCGTTGCTATAAACTTTGCGACACATGATGCTCCAAAGGTTTTCTATAGGGTTAAGATCTGGGCTACATGCTGGCTAGTCGAGAACTCTTATATTATGGGAATTAAACCAAGATTCTGAATGTTTTGCAGTGTGAATTGAAGCATTGTCTTGCTGAAAGTCCCACTAAGGACCCCCTAGAAGCTCAGCAAATGGCAGTAGGTTTTCTTCTAATGTCTGTGTATAATGCTGTGAAGTTTGACGACCACTGGTGAAGGTCAGAGATACTTGTCCATTATAGCAAAAGGCTGCCCAAACCATCACCGAGCCCCCTCCTTGTCTGCGACTAAAAAAACGTCGAGGTTCCTTCCGCAAGTCATGCCAATACGATAAACAACCATCTGGACCATCCAGATTCCACTTTTTTTCATCGCTAAATATGACTGACTGCCATTTCTCTCCATATGACATATGCTTTCGAGCCCACATAAGTCTTTGTAACTTATGATGTGGTTTCAGAGCTGGTTTCTTCTGCATTTTGCTATAAACGATTGTTCCTTTTTCCAAAATTCGTCTACGAATCGTATCCTTTGATACAGAGAGTCCCGATGAGCTTTGAACTCCACGTACGCTCATTTGTTGAGTACTCGCTAGTCTTTGTATCAGGCGATCCTCTCGTACATTTGTCACACGTGGCCTCCCAGACCGACATTTTGCTTTATATTCGGAACCACTCGATAAAACTCGATAAATAGATTTTTTTGACCTATTAATAATAGCAGAAATTTCAGAAACGCTCTTCCCTTCACCTTTCAACTGCCAAATCCTTGAAACCTCATTCACTTGAATTTCTTTAGCTCTCGGCATGTCGACTATGAAGCGCAATCGTTTGCAGAACATAAGTACTCCAAATTTGTGACATCATCGATTCTAAATTTGCATATGCCAGCGAATATTCAAAGAAATTTAGAATAGTGTCTAAACTTTTGCGACAAGCACATTTGAATTTTTATGAAAAAAATTAGTATTATAGCAAATAAAACGACTTTCTTTTGTACATAGCATTTTAAATCAGTTTTTGAATATATTTACAGGTTTTTGTAATTCTGACGTCATAATTCTACATTTTAAAGCTGAATGACGTCATTGTCTAAACTTTTGCGTCATAGTGTATGTTATATCTATGATAGTACGGTTACAGAGAAAAAAAAAATCAAACATTTTTAAGGCAATATCCACTTTTTCCACCCCCAAAATGATCAGTGTATTAAAAAATCATAAATGGCGTTGGACGTCGTCAGTTTTTGTGTTATATGTACCATTCCAATGCCATTTATGGTTTGTCAATGCGCTGATCATTTTGGGATGCCAAAAGTGAGTATTGCTGTTCGAAAATTTCGGAATTGCGTCACTGTAACCTTAACCGTGCTAGCATCATTATTCTTGTTCACCACAATATCGAGTTCATACCTACAAATAACTAAATCTCATATTTCATTTTTGTTCGACCGGCCTCCAGGGTTTCATATATCGGCAGAGTTTCTTCATTTACGCTAAAATGAGCGAAATCAAACGTACGCGTTTGTTAGGCAAATGGAGTTATGAATAAAGAGGAGGACCATATAGGAGCAAAGTTTCTTCATTTACGCTAAAGTGAGCGAAATCAAACGTACGCGTTTGTTAGGCAAATGGAGTAATGAATAAAGAGGAGGACCATATAGGAGCAAAGTTTCTTCATTTACGCTAAAATGAGCGAAATCAAACGTACGCGTTTGTTAGGCAAATGGAGTTATGAATAAAGAGGAGAACCATATAGGAGC
The DNA here is from genome assembly GCA_963932465.1 of Maratus speciosus. Classification (NCBI taxonomy): domain Eukaryota; kingdom Metazoa; phylum Arthropoda; class Arachnida; order Araneae; family Salticidae; genus Maratus; species Maratus speciosus. The sequence continues at coordinate 472,830,624 of OZ010797.1, forward strand.
AAAGTTTCTTCATTTACGCTAAAATGAGCGAAATGAAACGTACGCGTTTGTTAGGCAAATGGAGTAATGAATAAAGAGGAGGACCATATAGGAGCAAAGTTTCTTCATTTACGCTAAAATGAGCGAAATCAAACGTACGCGTTTGTTAGGCAAATGGAGTTATGAATAAAGAGGAGGACCATATAGGAGCAAAGTTTCTTCATTTACGCTAAAGTGAGCGAAATCAAACGTACGCGTTTGTTAGGCAAATGGAGTAATGAATAAAGAGGAGGACCATATAGGAGCAAAGTTTCTTCATTTACGCTAAAATGAGCGAAATCAAACGTGCGCGTTTGTTAGGCAAATGGAGTTATGAATAAAGAGGAGAACCATATAGGAGCAAAGTTTCTTCATTTACGCTAAAATGAGCGAAATCAAACGTACGCGTTTGTTAGGCAAATGGAGTTATGAATAAAGAGGAGGACCATATAGGAGCGGAGAGTGGCAGCACAGAAAATCACCTCATCGAGTTCAAGGCTGAAATTCCAGAATTAGTTAAAACACGATTCGCATATTAAAACGCAATGGGTCTGCCAAGTCATATCTTGGTGGAAAACACCTGAGAACCCGATTTTAGCAGTTGACTCGTAGGTTTACCATTGTGTTTTCTTGCACCCAAAGCTATGAAAACATGGGGTTTACTGGGAGCAGGAAACATAATTGTAAACCTACGAGCCAACCGCTAAAATCGGGTTTTCAGGTGTTTTCAACCAAGATATGACTTGGCAAACCGATTGCGTTTCAATATGCGAATCGTGTTTTAACTAATTCGGGAATTTCAGCCGTGAACTCGATGATGAACCGTTTCCCGGTCTAATATATTGTAGAGTCTACAGGTTACGAGTGAGTAACTGAGATTATTCTTGCAAGATGATGGCTGATTTTTTACATCAGATCAACAATTTCTGATTACCGTCGGAGCAAACTACCACCAATAAATTTTGAATAGAGAATTTCTCTTTATTTTAGCGGTTTATTCATGCAAAATGTCTCTCACAAATATGGTAAAAATTTCTATTCGTTGTTACGGGTAGAAGCTGGCCCGTGTATTATAACCTCTTTCACTGAGACTGATAGAAGGTTGCTTAGGTTGTCAAAATATGGCGGAAAGGCTGGGCCTGACTGCTGCCGAAGTAAACATCCATCAGTAAAATTAAATATCTGTTTTTAGCCATAATTTTGAATGACATTCTGCTTGAATAAGAAGTTTACATAAGGAAAAATTTTCTATTCAAATTTCCAAGTGGAATTTTTCACCGGTTGCAATAAGCCACTGCAAAAACGGTTACAGTTAGAGCTTTTCCATTTTGAGGATATGTCATTTCCTTTTTATTCATATTTCTATGGTAACAGGGAGGATTACACATACAGGATTACACATACAAGATTACACAACAGGATTACACATACCCAGGTAACAGGGAGTTAATTTGAAACCAGTTTTTCTTCATAATGTTGGCAATAGTGAAGATATTTAAGAAAAATTTCAGCAGCCTTTACTTTATCTGAAATGCAATGATATCATGTGAATATGTAGAGTTGATCACCATTCATGTCCAAACTGCCCTGAACATACGCTCTATATTTTGGAATCTATTTGGTGTTACTAGCGGTGCCACAGATCGAATAATTGAACCATTTTTGTAATTTAATCACATTTTGTACAACGCAAAGTAAATGTGTTGAAATTGCATAAAATATCAGTATTATTCAATTGTGAAAGTTATGAACAAACAATCTGTGTTTGAATTGAAAATCATTTATTACCGTGATGGAACGGTGTAGCAGCAGAGAATCAAATGACACCGCAAAATTTTATTATTCTTCTTCATTTAACTTCAGGACATAATTGCTGAGATTTTTGAAGGCGAAGAATACTATAAAAAATTAGTGGTGGCAATCGCTCAATTGCTACGCCACTGTTCCATCACTGGTTATTAGATTGTATTTTGGTTAAATAATAGATTGCGAGATTCGTTCATACAAAATTTGTCTATATGGTCATGCATTTTACCACCTTTTAAAGTTTATTCCATCTTTTTTTTAAGTATTAGTACTATCCTTTAAAAAAAGTGTTATTCGCCTCGATGTGTATAAAAATTATATTTCTGAAAATAATACATAATATGAAATATTCTTCTCCATAACTATTTTATATAACATATCAAATTACACAATGTAACGCTCTGCCTAGCTAAAAACAAAATCGCAGACAGAAAAATAAGTTAGTCAGCTTGTACTTAGAATTTTTGATAGATGCTCTACATACACGCCCATTTTCATTTTTTATGTCGAAATCATGCGAAGTATCCTGGCACATTTTCAGAAACATCCTTTTCTAGAGATTACATCATAGTACTCAAGGCCAAATGCATATCATAAAATTGAAACTATAAAGAAGTTGTATCTGGAAATGTGTCGCGTTACTTTAATAGGAAAATTAAATCATGTCGGTGGAACGGAATTTAACCCTTTGATGCATGATTTTTTTATTTTGTTTGGAAAAGTTGATATTTTAGATAATTTTTTTTTTTAAATTATCCACTAGAAAAATAAAGAAGCATATCAGCACCACCGGTTAGGTGATTTACACAAAAATCTAATCAGCAACAACTTATGTCAAGTTGTAGCTGAATCTGAAGTTTGATTAAAATCTGTGCATTAGTTTAAGAGGTAGAACTATTGCGGAAATCGTAAAAAAAAAAACCCTACATAGTACTGCCACCTGTTAGTCGATTTACTCCAAAAACCAATCAGGACCAATGTATATCAGGGACTAACTGAATCTGAAATTTGATGAAAATTCATGCATTAGTCCTTGAGATACAGTTATTGCGGAAATCAGGGTTGTGCGAAGTGGGGGGCGAAGGGGGCAGTAGCTCCGGGGTCGGAAATTGAAGGGCGCGAAATTTATACTACAATTTTTTCCCTTCTTTTTTGTGGAAAAAAAATGTATATTTATATATTGGGAATTTTTTCAAAAAATGGAAGTGCATACATTTTTCGTTTCAAAGCTATTGTATTGTCCTTAACCCCCCACCCCCACCGAGATAGAAATGTATGAATAGGGACTTCTTTCTTTTCAAAATTTGTTTTGGGTCTATCTCTTAATATCTGTTGTTAGCCTTCTCTTTTCTGAGTCTGTGCTTGTGACAAAAACATCCTTCAAAATAGCATGGGGTTTCTTTCTTGGAATATAAAAGGGTTCCAAATTATTATACTATACTGTTAGATGGATTTTTCTGCACCCATTTTCCAGATCCCGTTTGCCAAAATATAAGTGAAATTTTCTTTACGTTATTTAGTTTTTTAAATTTCTGAATTAAAATTAAACCTAAAGTTTCAAAATAAACGCGAAATATGTATTCAGTAAAATTTGTTTCTGTTTCTGCACTTTTTAATTTTGTGACACCTGTGACAAAGAAAAGTTGGGAAAGGTTAGGGGGTGGGGGGTGCCAAATTGAAACTTTGCCCCGGGCGGAGTTTTCTCTTCGCACGCTGCTGGCGGAAATCGTGATAAATGCAGCCTAGCAGCGTCATCTTTAGGGCGATTTACACTAAAAACTAACCGGCACTAATTTATATCAGGGACTAACTGAATCTGAAGTTTGGTGTAAATTCGTACATTAGTTCTTGAGATAGAGCTATTGCGATAATGATGAATAATGCCGCATAGCAGTGCCACCTGTTGGGCGATTTACACTAAAAAGTAATCAGCACCAAACTATATCAAGGACTATCGGAATCTGAAATTTTATAAAAATCCATGCATTAGTTGAGATATAGCTATTGCAAAAATCGTAAAAAATGCAGCATAGCAGCACCACCTGTTTGGGCGATTTACACCAAAAAATAATCAGCACCAGTTTATGTCAGGGACTAACTGAATTTAGAGTTTTATTAAATTCCGTTCATTAGTTCTTAAGATTGATAGCTCACAAAATTTGTGTCACATAAATTCGTACAGACAGACAGACTCATAGACATTTTCTACAGACATTACAGACACATACAGACATTTTCTAAAAAAGTGTTTTTCGGATTCTCAAATCCCTAAAACGTGTAAATCCGTCGAAAACCGGAATTCTAAAATCTTCTCGAATCCAATGCTTTCCTCTTGTAAAGACAGAAGAAAGTAATAAATATTATGTTACGTACAGTCGTGGGGGAAACAAAAAGTAAACACATCCTACTAACTCCTCAACAAATTACCGTAGGAGAAAGTTACTGGTACCGAACGATTGGAAATAAAGTCAACTTTTAAATAATGTATACAAAATTTGCTTAGGGGGCCATCTACATATTAAAACGAATCAAAAATTCATTTTTTCAATGGCAATACCCAATTTTAACGACATAATTCAAATCTTCGGTTCAGACTATGCCTAGACACCAATTTTCAAGTCATTTGAATGCTAAATTTTTGAATTATAAACATTCAAAGTTTAGTGTTTATAATATTAAATTATATTTTTATTGATATCTCCTGAAATTATACTCCTAATGTGCTAATTTTTTGTGTAGCAATAACACTAAAATACCCAAACATAAATACTTTTAATTTACAATTTTTATAATTTATGATATGAATTATGAATTATGAGATTAATATTCGAAAAAATTATGAATTGCAACCTACAAATTTTTTGATGGATTTAGATTTATTAAGTCCTGCTTTATGGAAATCCAAAATTTCCCTATTTTCTTCCAAGTTGTTTTCAAATTATGTTTATAAAACAGCAAAATGATGGTTTAAGGGGACATCTATGATAGAAGTGACTAGATATTTTGAAATTTCTTATACTATCCTGTAATCTAGCAGTCTTCAATGACTGCTTGAGTGGCCCTTAAGCTGCCTTGATCAAGAAAGGGGCTCCCTCGGTCAACAATTGAGTACCGGACTTCAATTTGGATACAGCCCCTAAAATATGCTCATTTTAAAACAATTAATTTCTCGGAAACTTATCGCACGAATTGCATAAAAATTTGTTTTGGGGCTGATTGAAGGGTGTAGAGTTCCTTTATGCTATCAGAATTGTGTACCGCTAGTGAAAAAAAAAAGTTATGGTAAGTTTTAATATGTAGATGGCCCCGTAAATAAATTTTATGTACATCATTTAAAAGTAGGCTTTATTACCAATCGTGTGGTACTAGTAACTTTCTTCTACGATAATTTTTTCAGAGTTAGCAACGGGTGTTTACTTTTTTTTTCCACGTCTGTATATTGGTAAAATTGCCATAGTATCAAAAATTGTCTAAAATCCCCTATAAATCGAACAAATATTTATGTGAGATTCAAATTGATTAAAATACCAAGAATATTTTCAGAGTAATATGAATCTTAAAATTTAAATAGTTTTGCTATGAAACAGATATTTTGAAACAAATAAAGAGGATTGTTTGCATTTGTTTTTCATGGTTTTCAAGTGTAGCGAAAATACAACGGAACTAAATAATGCTAAATCTATAAATTTAAAAATAATTTTCTGAACAGAAACCACAATAATTGAATTTTATGGTTAAATCTGAAAATGAAGTCAGTTTTCCTGCATCATCATGACATTTTTGTTACATAATTTAGAAATATTGCTGGAAAACTATAAAATTTGCTAAGATTTTTTGTTATTTGTTCATCTATGTATGAAATTATACAAAATAAAATTGACTAAATTTGTGTAATTGGAAGAATTATACGATATATGTTAAACTCGTAGAATTTATGATCGCACAACTACACCCGACAATGGCTTTAACTGAAATGTCAGAGCACACGATTTAAAAAAGTTTCCACGTGAGTGATTCATTGATTAAAAAGTTGTTCAGTCGTAAAAATATTATAGAATTGCATAAGCCAATGCAATTTGAGAATTCTCGACATGGAAACAGATATAATATTATGTATTAAAATAGGTTCGCTAAAAGATGACTTTGTTTAGCAAGAAGATCAAATTATTTTTAAAATATCTTCCATTACAATGAATATTTCATTGATTTTGAAGTGGATTAAATTAATAATAATATCCTTTGCAGTATGTGAATCACAAGATCCGAAAATATTTGATTTGAAATTATCGCTATAAAAAAAAAGAGAGAACTAAGCTCATATGTCTATATTAGTTTTAAAATTATGTGTAAATACAGTTCAACTGCATCATTGAAAAATCCACGACTTTCAAAACAAATAGAATTGAGCAAAGACTTTGTTTGCTGCTTTGCCAAAACATTAAAATTATATTTTTAAACCTCTATAATTCAAGGAAAAAATTATTTTATTTTGAAGTGGATTAATATATCAGGATTATTTTTCGTAAAATATTAGCCTTATTCTATCTGGCAATACCATCACATTACTTTAAAATATATTATAAACCTTTTCAGCAATATTAAATTATTTTAGATGTCACTTCACAAATAGAGTCTTGTGTATTCAATTGGAATGCCAAAGCAATGGATTTGTTTGCCTCTTTGGCAAATATATTTACAAATCTTTCTAATTTGAAAGAAAAAAATATATTCGATATTCAAGCGGATTGAAGCATTAGGAATATTCTCTATAGAATATGATGTCATAATCCGATGATAACGTCATGATACTTTAAGAAAAAGTGATAACTTCTACGGAATTGAATTATTTGAGAATTCAAGTCACGTAAAACAAATAAATTATTATCTATTAAACTAAAAAGGCAAAGCGGCGAATTTGTTTGCCTTTTTGTCGTACCCTAGCAAAGGCTTTTTGCTTTCAAAGCTGGTAGGCAGAATGAGCTGTGTTCGAACTAAAATCATGCATCAGATTGGATATTCCGACTTTAACTGAGCCGCGATTCAGTCGACTTAAGTTGATGCTAATTCACTTTCATTGCGGGTCGGCTTCATTTTAAATGTGTCAAGGCTGGTTTCGGGTTTAGTTTTCACTCTTTCCGGTCGGGTACGGCTTGATCCAATTTTTCAAAATCAAGTCCTGAATATTTTTCGAATGAAAAACTATGTATTTGATTAATAATAATAATTGCATATTTGTTCATTTTTATATAACAAAAGCTAAAATTGATGTTAAAGATCTCATTATAGACTATATTTACATAATTGTATTAAATATAAATTAATTTTATTTTACTTCGAGTACGGGTTTGATTATTTTGGGTGCGGGTTGAAGTATTTTGGGTTCGGGTTTATGAAATTTATTTGTCGGGTGTCGGGTATCGGGTTGAATTTAAGCAAAATTATTTTGGTTTCGGGTTAGGGTCGGGTGCAAAATGTCCCGTCCAGTACTCTAGTTTTAACCCATGTCGCGCTGGCTGGCCTAACTGTTCGAACTTTATACCTTAGTTTTCTTCTAACCAGTGTAAACATTGCGTGTAAATACGGGCTAAGTTCCCATAGAAATACCCTCCAAAGAAAGCATTCCCCACCCTATAAGCCAATTTCTCTTGAGCAGATAATTGCTCGTAACAAAAACCACCACCACAACCACCTCTTTATGAAAACACTAACTGACCTTTTAAAAAATCTATACTTCGGTGAAATATCTATTTTATATTGAAGTGGTTTAATGTATCAGGATTATTTTACGTATAATACGAATTCCATAAACTGTTGATAATATCACAGCGCTATGTGAGAAAGTTTAATTATTTCCATGGAATTAAATTATTCGAAAATTAACGTCTCGAAATGCAAATAGACCTTTATCATACTTGCCATCTTGCAACATAACTTTCGTAAAATGTGTTAATTTAAACCAGGTTAAACATGTTTCGAACCAGAATTTTTAAAAATAAATGACATCAAATAATTTCCATGTGGAAATGGGATATTAAATAGCTAATGATATATCTAAAATATTTTCCGGTTATAAGCCTGTTTAACCTCATTTAAATTAACTCGCATTTTACTGAAGTTAAGTTGGAAGTTGGCAAGTATGCCTTTATAAATGATGGAACAGTGTAGCACAAGAGAATCAATTGACAACGCTAAATTTTAATAGTATTATTCCACTTATATAAGGACAGAAGTTTTGAGATGTTTCAAGTCGAAAAAAACTATTAATATTTAGTGGTGACAATTACCCAACAGCTAAGCCACTGTTGCATCACTGCTTTATGTATTTAAGTAGTTTAGCAAATAACTCTTTGCCTCATTGATAAAGCATCAAATGAGGTCGTGTGTTTGAAAACTCGCCTCATCCAAATTTTAAAAAAATCATGTAATCTGCACTGAAAAAACACAACTGTTAAAAAACAAAACAAAAAAAGCAGGTTTTTATCCAGTATTTCTGCCATTGTAAAATATTTGTTTCCAATGAAAACCAGTCGATGCAATTAGATGTTTTTCGCGATTTCCCCAAAAAATTTCTGGATAAGGCGAATTTTAAAACTCACGTCCTCAAATAATATTATAAACTTACTAGGGGGCTCTGCCCCCTGCAAGCTACGCTCGCCACCCCCCGTTCAGACACCGCAGAATCTAAAAACACGCGAATCTGATTGGTTTTAAAAATAATAGAGAAGATTGAATTATATTGAAAAAAGCTGTGCAGATCTCCCTGTAAACGGGTTTCCATTCAATTCCCATTGATTGCAAAAATTTAAGGGCGAATCAGTTGCTGTTAAGACATCCAATGGTTGTTTTCGTTTTTGATTAAAGAGGATCAGTTAAACATTTGAAAAGAAGCTAAAATAAAATGAATTAAGTATACAGAGTCTTTGTCTCCCGGTATTTTAAAACAATCTCTATAACAATAGCCTAAGTCATCTGACTATCATCAACAGTTCCGGGAGGACCACTTCACTTTTTATACTCTTGGCGCCATTTTAGTATTTTAATGTTAGCCAGGCACAGGTGATAAGTCTCTAAATATTATTCTATCGCCATCATTAAATATATCGCCATCATATATTATAATAGTTCAAGTCATCAATTGCCATAAACATATAAGGTCTGATCCCTTCGACTTTCAAATGAAAGTTTTGCACAGATGTCATATACGCATATTGGCGCAATTTTTTTCCGACGCCAATTTGGGGAAAGCATCAACAGCATAAACAACAACATCCGGCTTACCATATCAAGCAAAATAACAATGCTTTGGCTCCAGTTAAGTACCCGTTGCGTATATGAGATTGGCGTCAGAAAAAAATCGCGCCAATATGGGGTCGTATATGACATCTGTGCCGAAAGATTTCCATTTAGATTAAAAAATCAAGATTTTTTTTTTCGAATAAAACTACATAAAAGTTGCCGTGGTCGTAAAGGATTCTTGGTACTGTTACGCTAGCCGGGTGCAAATCTCGCCAATAGCTTTTTTTCAACTCGCCAGTTAGCATTTTTTTTTTTTTTTTTTTTTGAGTGGTAAATTAAAAAATTGATTTGAAGTTGAAATTAAATGTCATGGTTTGTTGCATTATTTAATATTTGACCAGATGTCATATACGCACCGCACGTTTGGGGTGATTTTTTTTTTTTTTTTTTTTTTTTTTTTTTTTTTTTTTACGAAGATTTGGCGAAAACCTCGTTTTCGAATACCAGTTACATATGTAACTTTGGTACTACTTAGTTATCCCGTCGACCAAAAATCTATTGCGAACTATAAGATTAAATGCCAATAATGGTTGATCGTAAATGTCACATTCACTTGACTTTAAGCAAGTTACGCGTGTTTACATCATCAAGTGATTTTTATTTCGACGTTTTATTTGTATTTTTATTAATGTTATACTAATTTATTTGTTCTTTCGTTATTTAAAATAAAAATTACGCCAATTTGTATAATTTGGCGAGGAGTTTAGCGATTTATATAATTTGGCGAAATTGGTCCACGGAATAACTAAGTAGTACCGTATTTTTTATTTATTTTCTATTATTTTCAAAAGAAAATAACAAAAAAAATTAATAACTATACAACAAAATAATTTATACAATTTTAAGAAAGAAATAAAAGTAAATAAACATTTATTATTAAATAAACACCAATAGCCAGGTTACCATGTCAATCAAAATAATGTCATTTTGGTGCCAATTAGGTACCCCGATGCGTATATGACATCTGTGCCTAATATTTTTCTTTTCGTTTTGTTTAAAATAAAAAGAAAGAAGTGAAAGTCATCAATTTTAAATGTTTCAGTTTTAAATGTATCTTAAATAAAATGAATGAAAGGATTATATTTTAAGTGAAATTAATGAAATATAAAAAAATGCGACGGGAAAAATGTTTGGCGATTTATCACCTGCGTCTCGCTAACATAAAAATACCGAGTTCTTGATTTCTCGATCAGGATCTTCCGATTTGGCGAAAGATTGTTTAAGTTAATTGAATTTTGAATAAAAGTAGCGTGATACATTTCATAGCATACATTTAAGGGAGGCCAAACTGGTCGCCAAATTAGTTTAAAATAATAACCTTTTCTGAAATATGAAAAAAAAATCTGTTATGTTTAAAATTTGAGTTGCCATCATTAGAATTTTTTTTTAAATTAGAAAAAAATTAATATTTCGAAAACTAATTCGAATTTAAAAATTCTAATACCAGTTATGAGATTTGAGGATCAATACGGATTTTTCGTGTTAATTTCATCGCAAAGTATTCCATATTTTAGGAGAAATCGCCGTGAAACATAATCAGTTGTTTAATCAGTCGTTTCAAAGAATCGTTTCATACATTCGTTACATTTCAGTCGTTTCATATATCCGTTTCATAAATTCGTTTCATTAGGATTTTATATATATAGGGCAGAAATAATTTCAACAATATTTATTGGAATGGATTAATGTATCAATATTTTTGGTATAATATAAATGTTATAATCCGACGATAAATGTACATTACTTTAAGAAGAAATATAGGCATTTCTGTAAACTTTAATTATTTGAAAAATCATGTCACGAAAAACAATAGAATATCATATGTTCAACTGAAATGGCAGAACGATAATTTTGCTTGCTTCTTTTTCACATAGTTTTCCGTATCTTTATAATGCGAAAATATATTTCTTTGAAATTGAAGCGAATTATTTGTTCCAGGATTATATTCTGTAGAATATAAATCTCTTAATTTCACGATAATGTTATATTACTTCACGAGAAAGTATAAATATTCCGGTGGAATTAAATTCCTAGAGAATTCATTAAAAAAAAAAAAATGTATATATACATATATATATATGGGGCATTCTCACAATCTTTTGACTTTTATGTCCCTGGATAATAATTTTTATTTCAGTAGATGTTCTTGCTTTTTTTTTTTTTTTTTTCATATACTGAGAAACATCCCATTGCATGATTGCATAACAGTATTAACGAGATAAATAAGTTTTGGACGATGTTGGGGGTCCAAATATCAGGAAAACTCCTATACCGTCCCGTGTTCCTAATGCTGATTTTCAAGTTTGGAGCTGCCTGTATCAAATTGTTTCAATAAAAATAATTCAATGTAATTTTTTTTTCCGAAACTGGAACTATTGTTTTATATAAATATGTAGCCAAAAATTAATCTGCCCATATTTTTAGTGTTGTTTTTATTTTTTAAACTTTGTCCCTGGGTTTTAGATTCCTTACCGTCCTCTTCTAAAATTATACAGAAAATCACTTCAGATGCAGCCACAGAATTTTTTTCAAGTTTTTTCTCATTCAGATGTATGCTAGAGAAAGAATGTCTAAAATTCTTTGGCAGGAAATTTATTGCAGAATTTAAATCAGCATTTAAACATCAATTTCAAGCATCGTGGCTTTATTGGTAGTCTTACCGTCCCCAAGGTTTATTCCTGCACTTTTCGAGGTAAATTAATTTTTTTTTTTATTTAATCCAATGTAAATAACTGTTTCTAAAAATCAATGAACATTGTGGCTACCACTTAGTATTAACATGATTTGCCTAAAATAGGTGGTAATTTTCCTTACCGTTTCATCCTTATCATCCCTTTTTTTCCCCCATTTCGTCCCTTTTTTCCTATACCGTCCCCTTTTTTTTACCTTACCGTCCCTTCTTTAACACCCCTTTAAGACAATGTTATACCAAAATTTTGTACTGAAAATACGACATTGTTATTATTTTTAATTTGAATGTCCTGTGGGTACTATGCAAATTCATTATAAGTAAAAATTTAGAAGAAAATAGAAAGTTATAGTGGTAAAATGGTAAGGAAAATTAAACTCGCAAGTTTAACATAAACCTCAGTTAAAAAAAAAATATTTCGCTGCTGACCATTTTTTCGTTATTTTGAATCATTAAGGCATTCGTCTATAAGTTTAAAATGTTGTTTTAGAAAGTTTAATTTCTTAAAATTTTTATTCCCGAAAGTCAAAAGATTGTGAGAATGCCCCACATATAGTATATGTATTCAATTAGAATGGTAAAGAGATGATTTTGTTTGCCTCTTTTTCACATAGTTTTTGTTATCTTTATAATGCGAACAAATATTTATTTGAAATGGAAGTGAATTATTGTATCAGGATTATTTTCTGTAGAATATAAATCTCTTAATCTCACGATAATGTTATATTACTTCAGGATAAAGTATAACGATTTACGGTGGAATTGAACTGCTAGAGAATCCATGTTCAGAAAAACCAAATATATGTATTCAATTGGAATGGTAAAGAGATGATTTTGTTTGTCTCTTTTTCACATAGATTTTGTTATCTTTATAAATTGAACAAATATGCATTTGAAATGGAAGTGAATTATTGTATCAGAATTATTTTCTGTAGAATATAAATCTCTTAATCTCACGATAATGATATTTTACTTTACGAGAAAGTATAACTAATTCCGGTGGAATTGAATTGATAGAGAACTCATGTTACGAAAAACAATATCTGTATTCAATTGGAATAGTAAAGAGATGTTTTTGTTTGCATCTTTATGAAAACACTGAATAATTTTCAAAATCGCTATAATTTAAAATGAAAATTTCGAAATAAATTTATTTCGAAAATACATACTGATATGATTATATCTCAGTACTATATGAGAATGTTAATCATTTCGACTAAATTATGTTATGTGAAAATTAACGATACGAAAACAAATAGAACAATTCGTATTCAAATGGGTTAGGAAAACTATTTGCCCATTTAATAACGAGTATGATGTGGCCATCACAAAACTTTCTTCTATATAAATCACGTCAATTAAATCATTTAAATAGTACAAGAAATAACAACGATTTAGCACCAATTCATATCAAAGTATATCTGAATTTGAAGTTGGATGAAAATTCGTGCATTAGTTCTTGAGATAGAGCTATAGCGGAAATTCTGAAAAATGTAGCATAGCAGCGGCACCTGTTGAGCGACCTACACCAAAAATAAGCAACACTAAATGATATCAAGGTACACCTGAATCTGAAGTTTGTTGAAAATCCAAGCATTAGTTCTTGAGAGAAAGTTATTGTGGAAATCGCAAAAAATACAGAATAGAAGTGCCACCTGTTGAGCGATTTACACCAAAAGTTAAACAGCACTAATTTATACGTCAATTCATGTCAAGGACTAACTAAATATGAAGTTTGATGAAAATCTGTGCAATAGTTCTTGAGATAGTTCAACAGAATAGTTCAACAGCTCTTGCGGGAATCGTGAAAAATTCAGCACAGCAGCACCACCTGTTGGGAGATTTACACCAAAAATTAAACAGCACTAATTTATATCAGGGACTAACTAAATCTGATGTTTGATGAAAATTCGTGCATTTTTTCTTGAGTTAGAGCTATTGCGATAATCATGAATAATGCAGCATAGCAGCGCCACCTGTTCGGCGATTTTCACAAAAAAGTAATCAGCACCAAACTATGTCCTGGAGTAACTAAATCTGAAGTTTGATGAAAATCCGTGCAATAGTTCTTGAGATACAGCTCTTGCGGGAATCGTGAAAAATGCAGCACAGCAGCGTCACCTGTTGGGCGATTTACACCAAAAATTGAACAGCACTAATTTATATCAGGGACTAACTGAATCTGATGTTTGATGAAAATTCATGCATTTTTTCTTGAGTTAGATCTATTGCGATAATCATGAATAATGCAGCATAGCAGCGTCACCTGTTCGGCGATTTTCACAAAAAAGTAATCAGCACCAAACTATGTCCTGGAGTAACTAAATCTGAAGTTTTATGAAAATCCGTGCAATAGTTCTTGAGATATAGCTATTGCAGAAATCGTAAAAATGACGCATAGCAGCGCCACCTGTTGGGCGATTTTCATCAAAAACTAATCAGGTCCAGTTTATATGAAGGTCTAACTAAATATAAAGTTTTGTGAAATTCCGTGCATTAGTTCTTGAGATAGAGCGCCCACAAAATTTTTGTCACATACAGACTCACAGACAGAGTGACAGAGAGACTCACAGACAGAGTGACAGAGTGACAGAGTGACAGACAGACTCACAGAAAGACATTTTCTCAAAACCATCAAATCGTGTTCTGGGCATTCTAAAACGTATAAATCCGTCGAAAACCGGAAATCGAAATTTTTCACGAATCCAATACTTTCTTCTTGTAAAGATAGGAGAAAGTAAAAAAAAAAAAATGAGGTAACGTATGCAGATAATTATTTTGAATTATCTGAGAAATCATGTCATGAAAAACAAATAGAATAAATATTATATATTCAACTGAAATTGCAAATCGATGACTTTTTTTTTTTTTAACCTCTTTGTCACTTTTCCAAATCCTTCTAATTCTAACAAATATTTGGTTAAATTGAAGTTAATATTTGTATCAGGATTATTTTCAGTGGAATATAAATCTCTTAACCATACGTTAACGTTATATTACTTTATGAGAAAGCACAACGATTTCGTTGGAATTGAATTGCTGGAGAATTCGTGTCAAGAGAAACGAATAGAATATTAATCTTCATTTGTTCTACCAATTCATATACAGACATTAAAAACACACTTAGATATCGCAGTTTAAGATACACTAAAAAATAGTGTACATGTCAAAAGTTTAAAACACATATATGTGGATGTGGCTTGCGCTTTCCAAAACATCCCGACCGCATCCTGACCGCAGCGAAAGGTTGCGGCTAATTCTCACGAGAACTAACAAAGCTTGCAAATTTCAAAAGACAATAAACTTGATGACTAGGTGATTTTGCATCTCCAGCCTGAGAACCGAAGGTTAAAATTCATTTGAGAATCCCTCTTTGAGCTGGCCTGGAAAGACGTCCCAGCCAAGCTCAGATAGCGTCGAAGTATTGGCGACCGGTAAATCTCAGCAAAAGCCCTTTCCCTCCTAGAATTGTATATAGATTTTATTGAAGTATTTAACATTAGTCTAGATCTGCATTAAACTGTTATATTTGCTATCTATTGAGTCTGTTCCTTCTTACATGTTCTCACATATATACTCTAAAACATACATTTAAGATGGAGATGTTTTAGAGTATATATGTGTTTTAAACTTTTGACATGTACACTATTTTTTGGTGTATGTTAAAATGCAATTTCTTAGTGTGTTTTCATGTCTGTAAATAAATTGGTAGAACAAATGAAGATTATCATTAATATATGACATTATAAAAGAATACGATTATAAAATAGAATATTATCTATTCAACAGGAAAGACAAATCGACATCTTTGTTTGCCTCTTTTTAAAATAATTTTCAAGAACTTTATAAATCGCATACATATTTATTTGAAATTGAAGTGGATTATTATATCGGGATTATTTTCCGTAAAAAAAAGTCTGTTATACTACTTTACGAGGAAGTAAAACGATTTTAGGGCAATTGAATGGCTAGAGAATTCATGTCAAGAAAAAGAAACAGAATATGAATTCAGCTGGAATGGAAAGCGATGATTTTCTTTGCCTCTATGTGAAAACATCAAATCATGTTCAATTTGAATTATTTGAGAAATCAAGTCACGAAAAACAAATAGAATAAATATTATATATTCAACTTGAAAGGAAAACGATGATTTCGTTCGCCTCTTTTTTTAACAATTCTCAAAATTTTTCTAATCCTAACAAATATTTGTTTGCAATTGAAGTGAATTATAGTATCAGAACTATATTCTGTAGAATATAAATCTTTAAATCTTACGATAATGTTATATTACTCTATGAGAAAGTATAACAATTTCGTTGGAATAAAATTGCTAGAGAATATGTGTCAAGAAAAACAAATAGAATATTATCTATTCAACAGGAAGGGCAAAGCAACATCTTTGTTTGCCTCTTTTTTAAATAATTTTGCAGAACTTTATAAATGGCATGTTATTTGTTTGAAATTGAAGTGGATTATTATATCGGGATTATTTTCCGTAAAAAATAAATCTGTTAATTCGACGATATTGTCATACTACTTTACGAGGAAGTAAAACGATTTCGGGGGAATTGAATCGTCAGAGATTCATAGAATTTATGTCATAGAATTCATGTCAAGAAAAACAAACAGAATATACATTCAGCTAGAATGCGTAGCGATGACTTTGTATGTCTGTTTATGAAAACTTCAAATCATATTTAAAATATCTATAATTCAAAATTGAAATTTTGAAATACATTTATTTCGATAAAATTTATTTTTAGAAATTTATTTTCGCAAAAAATTATGAATTGTAACTTGTGAGTTTTTAAACAGAAATCGATTCTTAAAAATTTATGATATTCAAATCCAAAATTAAAACTTCTTTCACCAAGTGGTTTTGAGTTATGCTATCTTTCCGCATTGCAATCCATTTGCAACGATTACAAATGAATTTAACATTAGGAGTTCGAAACTTTAAACATTCATAATTCATAAAATTCATAAAAAAACATAACCGTATCCCTTCCAGGAATTATTTGTTCTGCCATTGTCATTTTTAACCCTTTTCTGTTGGTATTTTAAAAACATTTTTCGCGTGTTTTGCAGAAAGAACGCTTTACTTCATTTTTCTTCCACGATTATATAGAATCCGGGCTTTAACGTGATCCCATTGTTTTGTTGGTATCTCTACATGTCCGTGGAACGGCTATTTTTTGATTAACGGCTATTACTTACTGACATACATGAGATCTGAAGGCATGATTTTTTCTTTTTGAGTTTTTTAAAACTCTACATACTTCACCAGGTAGTGATATCATCTTTAATAATATGGAAAAGCTTAATTATCACCGTCTAATAATGTAGAGTGTGGTTAATGTAGTGTGTGGTTAACAAAAAGCTGAAGCGATGGAATGCTATAATTATTCGTATTCAATAAGATGGATTCGTGGTTGTGGCAGATGTTTGCTTATGTACGATGTTCGAAGGATCTAATAAATATGTTTCTACAACGGATAACGGTCTCCTAGTTATTTTACGGGGAAAAGCCAGAATTTTTTTATCCTGAGCCAAATACAATATTTCGGCTACAAAGTTACAATAATATGCTATTAACGAGAACTTCTATTAAGGTTAAGGGCCGCCTTCCTTAAACTCTTCGGTCCCTGGATTCCCATATGTAGACCTCTGTTCTTTTCCTTATAAAAATTAAAATGTCCAATGTTTTTACATTTTCACAACACTTCTTAATCCCTGAATGTTTTTTTGCGTTCAAAGCAAACGAATAAATAGCAGTATCTAAGCTGATTCCCACATAAAATAAATGTTATTTTTATCTGAGTTTGCAAAATGCCTAAAAATGCCCAAAAGACAGTGTGACCAAGAAAGTGAGAAGCGAGAAATTTTCCTAAGTATTTAACTTAAATCTTTTTCAATAAAAAAATTTTGTGGATTTGTAGACTATTTACTTGTTTAAAGCTTTTAAATTTTTGATTGCGTTAATTTAGGTTAATGGTTATTAAATTGATGTTTTTAAGGTGGCTTGTAGTTTTAGATCCATATATCTGAACCTAAATTAGTAAGCGTCTAAAGGATCAATTTCAGAAAAGGTATTTTTTCTATCATTTACGATGTCATTTTGTTTGGAAAAAACCAATGAATAAGCATTTGTATTCTTATTTTAGCTTCAGAACTGAAGAAGTTAATAAAATATATAGAGAGGAAGCTGTTATGATACCCAAAGTGTCTTAAATCTTCACATAAGTCATTAGCCAGGGTAATCCCGCAACAGATATTATTAGTATTATCTGAAACTAAATAAGTATAAAATAGGTCAAAATGCCTGAAAATTTACTTTCTAGACTATTTAAAAATTTCGAAAATTTTGTGAAGTAGAGAGGCCATGTATGTGGAATTTACATTTTATGTAATATTGTACTTTCACAGGTTTAAGGTAAATGAAAAGCATATGACTCTATATTTATTATATTATGTGCTGTAACATTTGCAGTTACAAGATGATAATTATTTGTAGTTGAAAAATCTCTTTTTATATAAATCAAAAGTAATTGGTCAATTTGTTTTTAAATTGATTTTGGCATTAATTTACAAAAAATCATAAAAATTGTTCCGCATTATATAAAAAAGTAAAATTATGAAAGTAAGCATGCATAATTTTGAAATACAGAAGAAATTATTGAAACATTTCCCATCTCTCACCTCTGTCTGATGTACATGATACAGTTGTCATAATAGATCTCTATTTGTAATATAAGATTACGAATCGTAAAGCAATGCCGAAAAAACTACATACAGATAGTATGTTCATAAATTTGCATACCGTAATTACCATGCTGATTTTAGGCTTAACTTAATTAATTAGTAATTTATAATTACAGGATGTAGGAAGCTATAGTCATTAATTTTGTTTTAGAAGCCTCACAAGTGTCAAAATCTATCTGAAAATAGATATTTTTGCTAATATTTACTTTTGACGTGTAAAAATTAGATTTTTCTATTATAAATGTTTTTAATCTTCACTGAGAAAAATGACGCTTTCAAATCTGAGTAAATCGATGTTTTCATTTTATTTTGAAACTTTTTGTTTCAAATATGAAAACCGAATGCTTTCAATTTTGAAATACCAGCCATACTCAGTTTCAAACAAAATTACTTTTTATTCGTTAAATGGGGTAAATTTCACCAAGGTAGTTCAATTTATTAACATTAATCACTATTTCTTATGATTTCGAATGAAGCGCTCCTGTCAGTAATATTTTATTACATGAAACGTGGCGAACTACATTTTTATTGTGTCCGCGGAAGAACATTTAAAAACCGTCGTAAGGTGAGATCGCAGAAGCGGAAGCGTAGAGGCTTTTTTTTGTTGTTGTTGCTGCTCTACTCAAGGTTGCAAATGGACGATCACGTTAACGAAAGACTTCGGCAGTGGAATTTGGAAGAATTCGTCGAAAATTTGGAAAGTAAGTTCATTCATTTTGTTGTTGTCGAAATTTTTTCCCATATTTTTATTGTTTTCACAATTTCTGTAAGTTGTCTTAAGATTAGGGTTAGCTATACACGATGTTTCACATTCGGCATTTTGATGATTGTAACATTAATGTTTTTGTCTTCATTTGTTCTTTCTGTTATTTTGACTACTAATTTTGATATATAATGCTTTATTTTTCATATAAAAATGATAATAGCAATCGTTAGACTATGAAACTCACGTAATCAACTTAATGTTTACTTGGCGCTTAAATTTTCACTTCGTTTATGAAATCCAATTTTTATTTAGATTCCCCGCCCCCTTCCCTCTTAAAGTTAGTTGCAACATTTGTTAAAAGCAGTAAATGAAACAAACAAGATTTTCCCTTTATGATTTGAAATTCAGTATTCTGTTTTTATATTGATAGCATATTATGAAGTTTAAAATAATGTGCATTACGATTTTTATATAAATACGTTTAATAGAATGAAAATAAGAGAATTTTTTTCTCATATTTAGTTATTCTCCGAAAATAACCGTACCCATAGAGTTTAATCTCACAAATATTCTGTATTCTTTTGTATTTATCTCAGCCAAATAATGAATTATTCTAGTTCTTAATCTTCCTTATTAATGAATTAAAATAAATATTAATGTTATAAATAGAGATGCACCGAATATTCGGTATCTATTCGGTATTCGGCCATGTTACCGAATATTCGGTTTGGCCGATTATCAAGCTATTCGGTATGCCGAATATCGAAGTATTCGGCTAAAAAAAACTTTTTAAACATTTTATTAAAAACCGTATACAACTTCTAAGTTTAAGAGTCAACTTAAAAAGATATTCAGAATAATTAGAAACAGAATCATATTTAAATAAAAGAGAATGATTTTACATTATTTATTTGCTGTTTGTTAAGTATTATTTAAGAAAATTAACCAATCACAAGGATTTTCATAGGAATTAATTATGTACAGATGCAAGTTTCTGAATATTTTCCCGTAAATAATCTGTTTCTTTCTAAGATTTTCAGAACAACGTTTACAATCTCTGAAAAGGATTTCCCACTCCAGACACTGATGTAGAATGCATTAAAAAACTTCCTTGCTTAATCAAAGGGAGTAGAACAGTTATTCTTGTTAAGTTGCCACTAGAGATGCAACGAATATTCGGCCGAAGCCGAATATTCGGCCTGTCTGCCGAATATTCGGCTTCGGCCGAATATCAAGTCCATTATTCGGCCTTGGCCGAATAATACACTGTAATAAATGTTTTTATATTTACACAGTATAACTTTTTAATTTGACAATTTATATTCATCATATATAATGAAAATTTTATTTGAAATTAACTAACACTTTTTTTTCCCATTAACTTTCATACTCTGAATGGGTTTTATCTACCCATTTTTATATAAGAGGCTAATTTAGGAATCATGTTAAAAAAAAATTATGCTGTATCAGTAAGTACAAAAAGTATCTGTAATAAGCTAACATAATCTGTTAAATTTAAAATTAATCTATTCAAAATTGTTTTAATACAGCTGTAACAAGCTAATTCAATTTTTTTTTTTTTTTTTTTTTTTTTTAATCATAATGTGAAGTTTAACATTTAACCCTTGTTACATAAAAAAATATTTCTTTCAATAATATTTTGAATTATACCTATAAAGAACATAAATATATGATTGATTAGATATAGTTGTATTATATGTATAAGATATTTAAGTCGTATATGTTGCAATAGTTAAGGGTTTTTTTTTTTTTTTTTTTTTTTTTAGTAAAATACGCTTAAAAGTGAAATATAATTGAAGTGATTTTTTTAAAGCCTGTTACTATTTCTTATTAAATAATGAAAGAAATGTAAATACTAAATTCTTTTAATTAGTATGCATTTACGTTTTAGATATTTTTTTCAAGAATAGCATTGTAATGCCTTAAAAAACAGTTAAAATGTTTTCAATAAACGTAGATTGTGATGCAGAAATAATAATAATCAGCATTCTCAGATGATATTCTTTTTTTTTTTTTTTTTCTTTTCTCGTAAATGTTACCTGCTTCTGAAAATAACCTCTCACTATATATGGTACTTCCTGGTGCAGAAAGGTACTTTTTGGCTAATTGTGAAACGTTTAGAAAGTCTTCTGAATTTTTCGCCCACCACCCCAAAGGACACTGTTGTCTTTCTAGTAGTGGCTGGGAAAGAAAATTACTAAATTCTTTTACTCTTCACATTGACGCGCACTTTCTAAAGAGGCTTCACTGCTGACAGCAAAAAAAAAAAAAAAAAAAAAAAAAAAAATAAAGATAAATAAAAATTTTGTTAATTGTGAGCTTTATAAAGTCTACAGTGATTTCTTTCCACCATTTTAGAGGATATTCCTTTCACCCTTTCTATCAGTGGTTTTTCTTAAGATATTAAGATTTCTTATTTTTTATTTTATTTCATCTGAAAGCTGAAATTTATGTTTCCTAGTACTTTTAAAATTTTGTCATTATTTTAAAATGTAACAACAACACATATAATATCTATTAAAATGTAACTAGACAGTACCTGATGAGGAACTTTTGCTGAGAATGTTTTTTTTTTTTTGGGGGGGGGGGGCGGTCTGAATTATATTATTGAGGCAATTTTTAGGCCGAACATGGCCGAATATTTTTTCAGAGTAAAATAATGCTTTAAAAAATTAAAAATTTATATATAAATAATTTTTTAAAAGAAAACAATACATTTTAAATGTGAAATATACAAGAATTGTGCATATAGTGCATACCATATTTTGTTTTCAGGCAAAAATAAGTTCATTATTCGGCGGCCGAATAGGCCGAATATTCGGCTGCAACTTGGCCGAATATTCGGTATTCGGTTATTCGGCCAAACCACTATTCGTTGCATCACTAGTTGCCACCATATAAAATTTGAATACATTGTATTATTTATTTACTTTTACTTTAGTCTCTTCCTGACCAACAAATAATATATGATCCTGCATAATATTTTCACAATTTCTCTTTGATTTTAAAATGTTTCTTTTAGAATTTAAGAAAATTTTATTCATCTGTTTTAATTCTCAGAAGAAGCCGTGAAATTTAAAATTTTACTAATTAAAAAAGGTTTATAACTATCCTCTTCTTGAATAACTCAAAACAGATTTTTTTCAGCATAAAGTTTACGGTACTTTTCGGTTAGCTGGGCGCCAGTGTTATATATAGATATATATACATACATACATGTATATATACATTATATATCTATGCATATGTTTTATATATACACACACATAGTATATATGTATATAAATATGTATGTATACATATTTATGTATACATAATACTGCCGGCCAGCTAACCAAAAAGTACCAAGTTTACTTGAAAAAAAGCTCTTTATTAAAATAAAAGTTTCTGTTTTAAATATTTTCTAAAATTGTTTTAAAATTTAACATTTTAATGGCTATAAACTTTGAAATATAAAAGTATTCGATGAGCCAAATATTCGGTATTCACTTCACCTGTAGGCCGAATATTCGGTGCATCCCTAGGCACCAAAAAAAAAAAATTGCTGATAAAAAGCTTCGAAATTGATTTGATTCTGTACTGTTGCACATGTTTTCATACGTACTGGAAATTATTAAGTGTATAAATGTATGCATGTTGTTTCTGTAAGATATTTTAATACCATATAACATTTGACTTTAGCATTTGTCATGTATTTAATTTCTTCCTGATTGAATAATATGTAGGGTAGATGTGCCAGTAGTAGACACGCTTTAATGTTTTTGGTTTATAAAAAAAAATAACCAATAAACTTTTAGCATTATTTTGTTTTTTCAAAACTCCCTCTTGCATGTTTTATAATCTGGATTATTATTGACACCCTTAATCAAATCAATCATTAAACAGAAAATAATGTTTCAAAGTTTATGCAGTTTTTCAGGGAAAATCTTAATGAAGATTCTATGAGCTGGCTTCATTTAATAAATTTATATATTCTTCAATTTTTTTGAAATATTTGAATATTTTTGATGGAGTAGTAATAGAAAATAGATAAGCTAAAACCTTTTAAAATCTCCAAATGCACAAACACAGCGG
Organism: Maratus speciosus; assembly: GCA_963932465.1. Classification (NCBI taxonomy): domain Eukaryota; kingdom Metazoa; phylum Arthropoda; class Arachnida; order Araneae; family Salticidae; genus Maratus; species Maratus speciosus. The sequence continues at coordinate 472,853,996 of OZ010797.1, forward strand.
TAGAAATGATTAAAAAATGTCACTGGTCCCAAGGACCAGTAAACATCAGAGTTTACTGGTCCGCAGACATCGTCACTGGCCCTCTACATAAAATTATATTAAGTACCTTTAACACTTTGAGTGACCCCCCCCCCCCCTCTCCTCCTCCGAGAATATAAACCAAACTTCCTTTCAGTTACCCAAAATTTTCGGCATAATAAAATGTAAAATTATAATTTGCTAAAATTTAAATAGTAGTACATTAACAAAAACTGAAATTATTAATTATGTATTTTATTTCCGTTTATTTATTTTAACTGACTAAGTTTTTATGCTTATTGTAATGTTTGGTTGCGGTTTTTGTCAGGGATGGGAAAATTTAAGTTTACCTGTCAGAGAGGGAAAAAAGTTACTTGCTTCAGCGGAATGTTAAAAGACATATTGAATAGATTTTTTTTTTTTTTTTTAACCGAAATTTTTCTAATTTACCAATGTTTTTGAAGACAAAATAATATTTTGTATTTATCGCTAATGCTGCTTGGGGACAAGCATTAACAAATGTTATTAAATACAAGAATATTTTGAATTTTTGCTTTATGGGCATGCAGTGCTCATACATGCAGTATTTTTTACTTACTGCCACATGCATGCACAATTTTTTTTTTTTTTTTTTTTACTATTTCATATTCACTATCTATATTACAAATTCCCTTTCCCCTCTCTTTTTTTAGAAATAACGTTTGGAAAATGTTGGTATTTTGTTTTGAAAACATCATTGTTTTTTATTGGACTTAGATCAATTTTAATATTTATATGAATCTCAGAATCATTATCATTACAAAATTTTATACTATTTGCTTTTTACAAATTTCTCTTCCCCCTCCCCCATCTCTCTCGCTCTCTCTTTTTTCATAAAATAACATTTGGAGAACTTTGGTATTTTGTTTGTAAAAGCATGTTAAAAGATAGATTGAATACATCTTTTTTTTTTATTTTTTTTTTAACCAAAATTTTTCTAATTTACCGATGCTTTTGAAGACAAAATAATATTTTGTATTTATCGCTAATGCTGCTTGGGGACAAGTATTATAACAAATGTTATTAAATACAAGAATATTGTTTTGAATTTTTAATATTATCTGTTAACCTTATATTAATTTTTATAATGAAATTGAATGAGTTTTTGTATATCCCTTGCATATTCTCCCTTGATGGTCTGTCATCTTTTTTGTTATGACCGACATTTTTTTTAGCGATTTTGCAACCCTGACTATTTTCAGCGGTAGAATTGATTAAAAAAAAATCACTGATCCCAAGGACCAGTAAACATCAGAGTTTACTGGTCTGCAGACATCGTTACTGGACTGCTACATAAAATTATATAAGTACCTTAACCCTTTGAGTGACACCCCCCCCCCCCCCTCTCCTCCGCCGAGAATATAAACCAAACTTCCTTTCAGTTACCCAAAATTTTCGGCATAATAAAATGTAAAATTATAATTTGCTAAAAATTAAATAAATAGTACATAAACAAAAACTGAAATTGTTATGTTTTTTATTTCCGTCTATTTATTTTAACTGACTAAGTGTTTATGCAAATTTTATGCTTATTGTAATGTTTGGTTGCAGTTTTCTCAGGGATGGGAAAATTTACGTTTACCTGTCAAAGAGGGGAAAAAGTTACTGTTAGTTACTGGTCCTTCGGACCACTAAATTTTTTAAATTTGTGGTCCGATTGAATTTTTAGTGATCTCGGACCAGCGGACCACCAAGGATTTCGAACGCTGAAACACATACAGTACCATGACACAAAAAACTACATACGGCCGTTTCAAGGATTCTTGGATCTCCTTCTTCAGTGCGAGGGGCGCGGGGGTGAATCACAAAAATAGCCAGGGTCTATAACCGAGGGATTCTTTGACCCCATTTTAATCTTTTAATATTTTTTTTATCACACTGAGAAAGGGGATCCAAGAATACTCTTTGAAACGGCCGTATGTGGTTTTTTGTGTCATGGTATTGTACGTATTTGTGCATTTGAACATTGTAAAAGGTTTTAGCTTATGCATTAAAACTCGCACAAGATGGTTGATTTATAGTAATAGATAACTTATAGTAATAGAAAACTTTAAATTTTATGAATATACTAATGGCCATTTACAAAATTTCATTTATTTTTTAGGTTTATTATCATTTATTTTTTAGGTCCATTACTGGAACACGTAATTAGTCAATTTCCAGTAATGGACACCCCATGTAGACATTGCTAAAAAATGCAATTTCAGTAATGTTCATACAGTATCTGTTATCTTATTAACTTAAACATATAAACGGATCATTGTATATACCCTGTATTATAAGATGCAAACATTACACGACACTTTATTGTACAGTAAGTAAATTAGTAGGGATAGGGATGCACCGAATATTCGGTATTCGGACATCTCACCGAATATTGGCGCACCGAATACTGAAAAAACCTTGCACAACTTCTAATGTTAACTGTCGACTTATAATGATATCCAGAACAATTAAATAAATAGAATTATATTTAAATAAAAAAAATAATAATTTTACATTATTTGCTGTTTGTAAAATTAAAGTTAAGAAAATTAGTAAATTAATGTTTAAAAAAAAAGATTTTCTTGACCACATTATCTCCATTAAAAGTTTGTTGAAAGATTTTAGGATCGCAAATTTCAGAGACTAATCTAGGATGCCATTTAAAATTTTCCTTGCTGAGTTGCCATCATTTGTATAGATTGTATTATTTATTTTTACTTTAGTCGCTTCCGGACAAATAAAGAGTATATATGACCCTGTGAAGTTTTTCTTCCAATTTTTTTCACAATTTCTCTTTGATTTTAAAATGTTTGTTTTAGAATTTAAGAAAATATTCATTTGCTTTAATTCACAGATGAAGTCATGAAATTTAAAATTTTATTAATTAAAAAAGTTTATAACTATCCTATTCTTAAGTAACTCAAAGTAGATTTTTTTTTTCAGTATAAAGTTTACTTATAAAAAGCTCCTGTTTATCCAAATGTTATTTTCTGTATTAAGTATTATGTATTTTTTAATTAATATTTTAATGCCTTTGAAATAAAAAATTATTTGTCCAGCCGAATATTCGGTAATTCGGTTCGCCTGTAGGCCGAATATTCGACATTCGGCCAAAATCACTATTCGGTGCATCCCTATAAATTAGCAAAATAAAATAAATAAATAAAAATAAAAACATACAATCACGGGTGATTCTGTTCTAAATTTTTCGAAAATTTAAATCTTCGGTTATGAAAGTTTTAAAATATCGGCCATCCGTCTGAAAATTCAGACATAAAAAAATCATAAATTTTGACAAATGGGCACCAAAAAAATCCATTTAATCAATACATCATGGGGAAAGTGCGAATTTTGTCAAAGCATCGCAGTGAAAAATGAAAATTCCGTCAAAGGATCACAGGGGAAAACGTGAATTTCGTCAAAGGATCGCGTGGAAAAAACGTGCTTTTCATCAAGAGATCGCTGAAAAAGAACTCAAATTTTGTAAAAGGATCACACAAAAATGCTAATATCATCAAAGGATTTCAAAAAAACACTAATTTTGTCAAAGGACTGTATAAAATACCTGAATTTCATCAGAGGATGATGGATAAAAGCCTGAAGTTCATCAAATGATGATGGAAAAAAGCTTGAATTTCATCAATGGATGATGGAAGAAAGCCTGAATTTCATCAATGGATGATGGAAGAAAGCCTGAATTTCATCAAAGCGTGACAAAAAAAAGCCTGAATTTAGTCAAAGGATTGCGAAAAAAATCGAATTTAAGCAAAAGATTGCGGGAGAAAATGCGAATTTTATCAAAAAATCGCATGTAAAATGCAAATTTTGTCAAAGAATTGCATATAACATGCGATTTTCGTCAATGGATCGCATAATTAGCCCCAGAGTAGGATCCCCCGCCCTCTATTGTAACCATTGAGATAATTTGCTGTGAATTTCAAAAGATTTATTTTTACTCAGAATCACCCGTGCATACAAGTTACAGTTTACCTAGATCTCTCAAGGTTAACATTAGTTTTGCACAAGTTAGCAATTCATAAAGGTAGGATGCTTTTAAAGTTCCTAACATTTCGAAAATGCTTTGAAATTTAGGAGATTTGGTTTATCCTTACATGTAGTGTGACAATCATAATGAAAAGCTTAAAATTTTTGCTTTATCTTTTTATTATCATAGCTATTAATATAATTGTATTTAATATTATAATGCATCTCTTATTGTATATTAATTTTTTTATAGATTGATTCTGAATTCAAATTAATTTTTGATGAAAGGAAAGGCGACAGCTTTTGTTCAGAATTTGGAATAGTTTCAAATTCCATTATCTTACAAGGTAGGCATTGCGGAAGGTCCGCAGCTGAGGAATTTGCAAATTGGCTTGAATTAGATATGAGTACAGCTGAACCCTGCAATGAAAGTATGCAGTAAATATTTATGTGCATGTATAGTAAATTTCTAAATGTATATTCTATAGTAAATTCATTACTTTTACTAAAATAAATTTAACTGTTCTATTAACATTTTTGACAGGGTGTTTTTGTGAAATTTTGCGATTTTTTGTCCCCTAATACTTGTGAAAATAAAAGTAGCATAATAAAAAAATGATCCTTTTTTTGGGGGGGGGGGGATGCATTTTCTACCTACGGACTCATTTACATTTCTATATATGAATCTTCCACAAAAAGTATGAATGTCTCGTTCAACATACACAGTTAAAAATTTAAATACATGTGAAAGGACTGTTTTAATAGAATAGAAAATAAAGCAAATTTTATGATGTTGTCCTTGTGTAAAAAATACAATTCTGTGAATGGTTCTTTTTGTGAAATATAATTCTGTGAAGGATTCATTTTAGGAAATGGAATTCTGTGAAGGGTCCTAAAATCAGGGGTGGCAAAAATCTGTTTTGTAAAAAACCCAGATTAATATATAATTTGCTATTGCATACAACTACATATCTGTTGATAAAATAAACATTGTTGGATATTGTATCTATAAGAAATATAACTTCACTTGAAAATATTAAAAGTAAATAGTAGTCAATTAAGTAGAAAATTGAAATCAATTTCTAATTTAAACATTATCTATTAGTAACGCTATGTTGTATATTCAAAGAGTAAACTGTTCTACATAGTGAAACATTGATACCTTGAAAATCGCATGAAGAAACTTTTGATTAATAATATAATAATCCATAAATATTTGATGCCTTTTCATGAAAATATAATGTTCTGTAGTTATTATTATTTGTTTTAAATATACAAATACTTCTGGTTATTTTGTTTTCTGATGATACTCCAAGTGTCCAAGTTAAAAATTTTTACCGTTAGATTCAGCAAGTAACAAAAAAGATTGGTTGGCATTATTGAAATACTGTAACTAGCACTCAATTTTTGCAATCTGTATTATTCAACTTCATATCTTAAGTTAGTTTTTAAAATTCTTTAAGAATAATCTCCCCCAATCAAGAAAATGTTCTTTCACAACTTGACAAAATCTTAAAGATCATTGTATTTTGTTATTAACAGCTCTTAATAATCTGCATTTTTTAAATGAAAATATTTTATGCTAAATATTGAAAATTATTTATCTATTTTATCTTTTCTAATTTTGTATGTTTTAAGATACTGGGGGGCTCTGCCCCCTATGAGCTACGCCCGGCAACCCCCCCTTCCCAAATTTTGGTAAAATGCCCCTCAAAAAAGGTTTTTATTAAAAAAATTGTTTTAGGGAAAAAGTATCTAGAAATTCAGAAAGTAGACAAAATTTGCAACAAATTAGATATATGACATTATGACTTAGGATGAAGGGGAAGGGGGGATCTGCCTCGGAACATACGCGCGGTGTTGCGTGGGCTAAGTTGCGCAATTCCACTTAACCACTCACACGTTTACATTTGCCCTCCCATTTCCCCTCCGAACTTTCTCTAAAAGGTTTACTTAAAAATAAGTTTTTTGGGTTGTTGAATCCGAATTTTTAACTTCCACCCAAAATCCCCCCCCCCCCCCAAATAGTTGTTTTTAACTTTAATTTCTTATTTTTTTAGTGGAAAAGCATTACGAAATTCAGAAACTAGACAAAATTTGCAACAAAAAGGATATATGACATTATGACGTAGGATGAACGGGGAGAAGGAGTGCTGCCTCTGAACATGCACTGCGGCGCTACATGCACTAAGTTATTACGTCCAGGCAATAGGGGATTTTACCTGGCAAAATTAATACTAGTTATGGATTTCGACTCAACTTATGGTTTTTGGGTCGCTGAATCCGAATTTGTAACTTTCCACCAAAATTTCACCCGGCAACCCCCCAAAAAATTGTTTTTTTTGAAAAAATTTGGTTTTTGAGAAAAGCGCGCGGGGAATGTTCCGAGGCAGCCCCCTCTCTCCTGTTTTATCCTACGTCATAATGTCATATATCCTATTTGTTGCAAATTTTGTCTAGTTTCTGAATTTCGTAATGCTTTTCCACTAAAAAAATAAGAAATTAAAGTTAAAAACAACTATTTTGGGGGGTTTTCGGTGGGGGATTTTGGGGGTTTAGTTAAAAATTCGGATTCAGCGACCCAACAAACTTAAAGTAAACCTTATAGAGAAAGTTCGTAGGGGACATGGGAGGGCGAATGTAAACGTGTGAGTGGTTAAGTGGAATTGTGCAACTTAGTCCACGCAGCACTGCGGCGCATGTTCCAAGGCAGATCCCCCCTTCCCCTTCATCCTAAGTCATAATGTCATATATCTAATTTGTTGCAAATTTTGTCTACTTTCTGAATTTCTAGATACTTTTTCTCTAAAACAAAAAAAAAATTGATTTTTTAATAAACTTTTTTGGGGGGCTTTTTACCAAAATTTGGGGGTGTTGCCGGGGGAAATTTTGGTGGGTAGTTACAAATTCGGATTCAGCGACCCAAAAAACATAAGTAAGCCTATTTCCAGAACTACCATTAATTTTGCTAGGTAAAATTCCCTATTGCCTGGACTATTATCTATTTTATCTTTTCTAATTTTGTATGTTTTAAGATAAACTTTTAGAGTACCAGACAAGACATGTTCATCAGCACATGCTATTTTTCCTTTTACATGCATGGAAACATGATCTAGACTCGTTATGTCTCATGTTGTCTGCTGAAATGAAGTGTTAAAAGTAGAAATTACTTTTATTAATAATTAAAAGCACTTAAATTACAAAAAAGAAAAAATGTTATATTAAATTTGTTCTAAAAATACCAAATGATTTTTTTTGACAAAAAAAAAAAAAAAAAAAAACGGTTTCAACCGTGCCAACCCCTCCTAAAATGAACCATTTTTTTTCTTATTGACCCATATCTTATTCTAATGAAACAAAGTTTTGCTCTGTGCGCTATGACTAGAAAAAAATTACGAACTGTACATCAAGGCTGAAAATTTGAGTGAGGGTAGTCCAAGGCTCATGGGTGCAAGTCTTCCGTCGGCTGTCACCAGGACATGACATATTTGTCTTTTAAAAATTCCCTAGAGCAGTATCAAGATTAATTTTTTTTAATATTACGTATTTGCACACATTCTTAAATTTTATATACTTTAGCCTTTCAACTTCAGCTGGGGGAAAGGGGGAATCAAAAATATTTTCAGTCCTGGCACATTTTGTAACTTGGAACCATGCCAAGACCTTTTCTAATGCACCAGATAATTTTCAATTTTTTGTTAATTAGTCAAGATATTAATTAAAAATGATAATGAACTCTCATCAAAACCTCATCTCTTATTCTGCGTCAACCAGTAATGCATGCCTAGTATCAGATTGTGCATTAGGATGAAAGGAAGATCCAAACATGCATTTTACTTTGTGTTTTTTCACAGTTTTGTACGGATGGAGCTGATGTGAAAAAAAAAAAAAAACACACAGTTCTTTATCAACTAGATATCAGTATTTTTGTTTTCGAATTTTTGTTATGGGATCTATAACTCTCATATTTATATTATAACTACAGAATATCTTAAAAAATTCAGACAAGAACTAGTGAAATAAACCAAGTGAAAAAATGTCTTCTTAAAAGCAGTTTTATCACTAAAAATAAATATTTTTTCAAGAAGTTTTTCATTTAAAAATATAAATTCAGACAAAATAGAGTCAAATATATAAAATCATAATTTTGAGGTTTATTTAATGTTATTATCATATGCCTGGGCAATGGCGGTTCAGCTAGTAGGTGTTATTTTTAAGATTATGATTTCAGAGAAATCTAAAATTTGGTATTTACAAAGTTTTTTCCTCTTTCAGAAATTTTTTGTGCATTAATTTTACTCCCAATGTTACTTTACCAAGGAGTATTTAGAAAATCTGGTTCCAAAAATTCTAAGCACATAATAATAAAACCCACTGGGACCCAGTCTCTTGATCATTTCATCAAATTTCTGTCTGTATGTATCCTTCTATTGTTTAATTTACACAATCACATAGCCAGAGAGATGGCTGAAGCACCCCCGAAAGTTTAAAAAATCTTTCTTTAATTATGATAGAGATAATGATGATAGATCTCTATTGATAATAAAATATCCGCTGGTAACTAATTTTTAATTCTGTCTTGCACCACTTTCTCAAACCAAAATATTTTCACATATACACTACCTGACATTGAAAATGCAACACCAGGAAAGAGTGGCCAGAAAATGATGAAACTCGACAAACAGAGAGAGACAGCAACGGACAGTAGTTGAATTGAACAATATTTCGAAAATATAGCCATAATACAAAGCGAGAATACCATCAGCTCAGTAGGATGTAGGACCACCGTGGATAACGATACACGAAGCAACACGTCTAGGTACAGAGTCAATGAGAGTACTACAATGGTTCTGGTCGATATGGGAACATTCAGGGTGTCTTGAACACACTGCAAAGTGGAGGTAGAAGTGGCTTGCGGGTTCACTACTGCTTTTCGGGGGAAGCGTCTATCCACATGTGCTGACGTCACTCTGGCTGCACTAGCACCCTTCAAACTTTCCACATTTCCTCGTTCCAACCACCTTCGCCACAGCGGTGCACTGTGGATGCATACAGATGTGTCTCAGCTGCGAATATGACATATGGACCAACCTGTCCGTCTCAGTCCAATCACCATGCCCTTCGTAAAATCGTCTGTCTGCTGTAAATGTCTCCGTTGACAGTGGCCTGGCATTCTCTGCTATTACACGCGTCCTGGGAGACAAGAACAAAATTTCTACGATGCTTTCCCTAGCAGAAGTAAAGCTACGAATACTGCCCATTTTGCAGGTTCCTTCCGTTATATCTTATTCAACATGCACTGGAGAGCTGCGCATTTCATATCGTTTAAATAACTCTATGACATGCATCTATCCTGAAATTTGAATAAATATCTGTCCTCTCCTACTTCTTGGTGTTGCATGTTCAATGTCACATAGTGTACTTTGACAATGTGTGCAAGTGAAATGTACTAAAAAGTTTTATCTTTTAAAATAGTGATACGAATAGAATATAAAAATAGTCACCAGTACGTTTTCTGTCTTTTTGATCATAAAATAAAATTTCACTTAAAATAGAATTTTTGACATGGGTATCAAGTATACTATAAGGAGGAATACACCTTAGTTTAAGCCTTGTTTATTTTTTTATTCATACTTTAAAGTGTGCAAATTATTGCTATCATATCAGAAAAAATTCCAAGATTGAGCCCCCTCCGAAGGAAAATCCTGGTTATGGGTCTGCCAATAACTCTTGTGATTGTTGATTTACATTAAAATATTAGTTGTATTATTATAAATATCAAGTATTGTATTTTTGTGAGGTTTATATGATAACAACAGTAGGATAATTATCACGTTTTTGTTTTTAAAACTATTCAATTAAAAAAATATTTTGTAATGAATTCTAAAATTACTACATAAATGTTACCCCACAAAAATGTAACACTTTTCATTATTTATTTATTTTTGAATTTAGTTTGTAAGTGCTGATAATTCTGTATTTACATCCAAATCTTGTGAAAGATATATGCTATTGGATTATTGCAGCAAGATTGCTATTGAAAATTAAGTGTGTAGTATTTATGCATGGGATACAGTACTTACAGGAGCTCACAAAAAGAGTTCATTACACGACACAAAGTTCTTACAATCTGTATATATTTCTGAAGTGCCCTAAATCATGCTGCTTTTGTAAATTGTTCACAGGGTGACAACAATCAAGAAATTATTGCACTTATTTTTAAAATGTTTTTCTTTTGTTTATAGGTAGTGCCAAGGCATCGAAAAGTTTATGAAAGAAGACAGACTATTGGGTGGAGACTGTAAACAACCGCTTGTATTAGCTATTGGGACGTTAAACCCTGTACAAACATTAATTTTTGAAAACCATTGTATAAAAACAAGTAGTATGTTAAAAGTAGTTGATTTATGCTTTAAGATAACATATTTTAAACTTGGAATTTTCTCCTTACTGTAGTAATGTATGGAATTTTCTAAATGTCTGTTTTTATAAATGTGATGCACAAAATGAAATGGCATCTTGTATCAGAGAACTGAAAGAACGGATTTTTTTAAGTGTGTAAATATCATATTTTTACTTTGCATTGTACCAGTATGAAACTTTTCATCCTAGTTATCCTTTTTTTATTATTATAGATATTAACTGAATGTCATAATATTTTAATCTAATGTAAATTTTATTTCATTTGAGATAGTCATTTGTTTGGGGCTGGTGTAGGAAAGCCTTTCATCTCCTTACTGTAGTAATGTATGAAACTTTCTCAATGCCTGTTTTATACTAAATGTGATGCACAAAAAACAAAATGAAGTGACATCCTATATCAGTGAACTAAAAAGGACTATTAATATAATATTTTAATCTTAATGTAAATTGTCATTTGAGAAATAAATATTCTCATAGGGAGTTGGGAGAGGGACTTTAATATTTCTGCACTTGTTTTTAGACTGAATTAAAAGAACATTTAAATTCTGTTTTTTTCTTAAATTTTATCAGCTACAACTTGTATTTAAAAATTTGCAGCCATGTTTTGTTCACTTTGCAAAAAAAAAAAATTCAAAATCCACATGATCTTTGCCGTCACATTCGAAATTATCATAAGACATGTATACTTAAGCCGTATGTGTGTTATGATGAAAGCTGTAGACAAGCATTTATGAAGTTGTTTAACTATGAGAGACATCTGAAAAGATTTCATGCTAGTGACGTAGAAATAGACATTTCAGAAAGTCGTAATTTTTCAAATCAGCCGATAAATAGTAAAGATGGTGATTTGTCTTCTGATGATTTACCCTCAAATTGATATTTTCAAATCAGTTTTTTGGGTGATTCAGAAATATGTAAACATGAACAATTTCAAAAGGATATTTTGCAATATTGCAGTGAAACATGTAGCAAAAGCAGTGTACTACTGTTCTAGTATTATCTCATCTATCAATAGTACTTCATCTTTTCTGTACAATACTGTAAATTATTTAAAATCAGAAACAGTAAATTTTTTAACTGAAAATGGAATGAAATGTGAAAAAAACACAAAATCACTGATGGCAACATTTGATTTTGCTGCTTCTTCATTGTCTACATTTGATTCAAAACATAAAATAGTCAATGCCATTAAAGCAAGTGGTCGCTATGTTGAGCCAAAGGAGATTGCTTTGGGTACACAATATGAACAAAAGTTTATAGATGGCTACCTCACCAAATTCTTAAAAATGACACATGCCAATACATAAGTATAGTAGACACAATGAAAAAAATTATTTCTATTGATGGATTTTTGCATATTTTCAAAACATACAAACAAAACAAAAGTCTTAGAAATGCAACCCTTTGTAGTATCCAAGATGGATTTTATTATTATTCCAATGCAATTTTAAGCTCTGTGGATACAATAGTAATCGAGTTGTATATAGATGATGTGGAGCTTACAAAATCCATTGGGGTCACATACCGGTGTACATAAATTGGGATTCGTATATTTTAAAATTAAAGATTTGCCTGTGCACCTTCAATCTTTATTAGATTCAATATTTATAACTAACATACACTATTCTCTTGATGTCGAAAAATATGGTTATCGGACAATACTAGATAGACTTGTTCATGATTTGAAAAAGCTTTCAGATGAAGGTATAGAATTTCAGGGAAATATATACAAAGTTGTAATTTGGCAAGTGGTAGGTGATAATTTAGGGTTGAATAAACTGCTGGGGTTTGTTGAGAGCTTTACTGCTAATTTTTGCTGTAGATTTTGTCTAGCAAAAAAATATATTTTGTATAAAAAGATAAAGGAAGATATTAGTTTACTACGTAATAAAACTGAGCATGACATGCATGTTAATAAAGTGTCTTCTGGTGACACAACAGTATCAGAATGTGGTGTTAAAACTCCTTGCTGCCTAAATGATTTAAGTTATTGGCATGTGACAAATAATTTGATTGTAGATGTAATGCACGATCTTTTTGAAGGTTGGTGTGCTAGTGAAACCTTCTTAATAGTACATCAGTTTGTTTTTAAAGCCAAAATTTTCACTTAGTCTTTTAAATGATAAGATAATAAATTTTAATTATGGTAAATATGAATCAAGTTCTAAACCAGTGTCAATAAACAGAGAAAAACTTTTAAATCTTGATGGTTCTAATGGGCAAAGTGCATCTCAAATGTGGACCTTGATTCGAAACATACCCTTATTAATTGGTGACAAAATTTCTGAAGATAACGAATTTTGGGAGTTATTTAATCTTATGTTGAAATTAATTGATACTATTATGGCTCCAGACATTACCTGAAACTTTTGAATTAGCAGAAAATATAGCAGATCATCACAAACTTTTTTTAGAGCTTTTTCCAGATAAACATTTATCACCAAAAATGCATTTTGCAGTACACTATCCTAGGATCATAAGGCAGCTAGGGCCTCCAGTTATGTATTGGAGCATGCGATATGTAAGCAAACATTATCCTTCAAAAAGATGTGCATCAGCTAGCAAAAATTTTGTAAATGTTGCTAAAACAGTAGCCATACGCCATCAGTTATAAATTGCACATACTTTACATGAGAAATATTTTAAATGCAATGCAATATCAAATGTGTTGGAAACAACATATGGAAAAATGCATAGTTAAAAGGAACATAATTTGAAACTTGAAGTAAACGGTTTGAGTGACAATTCGGAAGTAATGCAGTGTAATGGTTTTCGTTATAATGGCACAACATATTCAAAAAATATGGTTATGTTTGTTTCTTGCATTGATGAGTTACCTATTTTTGGTAAAATAAAAAAAAATGTAAAAATGTTTGTCCTTAATAATAATGCATTTTTAATTTGTGATTTGTTTGAGTTTTTAGGTTTTGACAGCCATTTTCACTGATATGTTGTAAGTTCTACTGGTGCTGTTAATCTAATAAACATAAACGATTTATTTAACTATGTTCCATTGCATATAAGAAACTCATATGATTTAAATGACAAATCAGTGTATGTTACACTGCGGTATAATCCATTCTGTACAAATGAAAAATTTGAAATAATTTAAAAGATTGCTTGTTTTTTAAATAAATTTATATTTAGTTTTGTTCTTTTTGTTAAAATTATGAATATCAGGAAACTATTGTTGTAAATCTTCAGTATTCAATTGAAATAGTTTTATGGATCAGTGGTGAGGTAAAATTTAGTACTAATTGTTTTCTTTATATTTGTAGTACAGTCAGTTTTATGTTTCTAGTTGGCCAAAAATTTGTTAATTTGTATGGGGTTGTATCATATGTTTTGTGGTAAGGGATTTTTTATATTGTACAATACAAAGCAGCAGTAAAACACCTATTTTAATAGCTGATTGGCTTTCATTATTTTTCATAATTTGAAATAATAACCATAGAATGTATTGTCCAAAGTTGTTAAATTTGGCAAAAAAATCTAACTTAAACTGTTGTGTAATTAAAATATAACATTTAAAAGGAAAATTTTGAAAAGACTTTTGCATTTTATGTAAATATTATTATGGTTGCATCCAGCTGTTTTTTCTATGGGCAGCAAACTCTAATCTTGTCCATTTTATTTATCTATTTGCCATACTTCATATACTTTTCTTAATGTCTCTGCTTTCACAGTCTTTTCTCAACTCTCTTGCATCAATGCACTTTTTTAGGTAAAGGAATCAACAAAGAAAGTTTTACATTGTTGAAAGGTTCAACAATAGCAATAACATTATAATAAAATTCCAGCATCTTTTCGTTTCAATGACCATCTTGGTCTATTTGAAAATTTTCTGGTTTAGACATAAATTTTGACGCCATTTCAAATCCCAAAAGCGTTCTTTCTGGTTTGGAAATAGAAACATGTGATGTTTTACCATAGCTAATAATGTATCTGATATTATACCTGTCCAGATAATGCTGAATGTGTCTGCTCTTTTACTGCAAATACATCTGAACCACTTCCTTCACTTAGGTGTTCTGCTTATCTCTCTACGTATAACTTTATAAAAAAGATTTATATTAAGGAGATTAGGTTAAGAAGTTAGCAGACATTTATCTAAAACTAATTGAAGGGGATCCAGCTATATATTAGGTAAATACAAAGTTTTGGCAGCTTTGTAACAGTTTCGTATTCAAAAGTATGATTGTATGCCAATGTGCATGTATATTTGTCTGAATTTTTACCTGCATCTGTGTTTTAATAGGTTATTATTGAACAAAAGATCCATATAAAAAAGGACTAGCTGGCTTCGCTGGCTAGTGGGCCCCAGAACCTCTAGCGAAAAACTAACCTCAAACCAAACAAAACTGTCTCGTCTCCCTGCTGCGGTAAGCCCCTCATTACATAAAAAAATTTCCTAAAATCTGACCTGGGGCCGAATGAATCTCTGACTCGTTTCCCTTTTGCCGATGGAACCATATTTAATCATAAATTGTTTATGATAATTAACGGTTTTAATTTCCACACGAGTTTATGCATATATAATCATATTACATTGCCTGTAAGCCAGATTTTTATGTTGATGGATCTCCCTCCCAACTCCAAAGTCAAGTTTAATGTTTTTTTAATTAAGATTCTTTAATTTACTTTCAAAATTTTGAATGTTATCTTGCAACTTTTATCTCCTGAAACAATTTAGTAGCTTTTTGCTAGAATCCACATTAGTCAGAGATAATGGTAGCATATGAGACTAATACAAAACTACTCTGCAATAAATTGTTTACTTTTTATGTTTATCATTTTATTTAAACTTGAATTGTTATTCAGCCTCAAACTTTCAATCACTATTCCCACTCTTCTTGAGGGCTGATATATCTCTCCCCGGGATGAATGTATCTTCTTTCCCTCATTTCTGGCTTATGTGCTTCTCTCTCTAGTGGACATACAGTACCGCCTTCCGTTCCACTGTAATTTTGGAAATACAGTAAATGAAACCGAACATTACAGATTGGACGGAAGGTGGTACTGCATGCTTACCGGACAGAGAAGCCCACAAACGAGAAAGGGGGGAAAGCAGACATACGCCATGCCTGCAAGGAATATAAGAGCCCCCAAGAAGACAGGGAATAGCCATCGAAAGCACCTGACTGAATAAGAACAAAAGTAAAAAATCAAATAATAATAGATTTGAATTTGACCTGTAATGAATAAATGTCATAACAAATAATTTGGTTTCAATACTTTCTGCTATATTTTGAGTTTTGTAGTATTTAAAGCACTTGGCAATTTTGTACTAACTGTTTTACATATATATATAGAGAGAGATTAAGTTTCTATTTTTGTACTGATGCTTTGTGTTTTATCGATTGTAAAAATACTTGTTAGATTTTAAATAAACAATTTTGATATTACTTTAGTTTTATTTTTATGTTTATTAATTATAATGGGCATAATGAGTTTCTAGTAACTTTAAGGTATAGCAGAAGAACGTGTAGTAATCTTTTTGAAAAAAGAAAGGCTCTTTTCATGTATAAAAGTCAGAGCCTCGTGTAATTTTAAGTTTACAATTGAGTGATTTTTAAGCAAATATCATAAACTGCTCAATTAGAAAATTTATAAAAAATATGTATAGTCAGTAGCAGAAGCTTTGCTTAAAAATTATTTAAGACTGTTCTCAAATCCAAAGGGCCAACTTTCTGACATAAGTTTTAATTCATTTTTGTTCGCAAACGCATGAAACTAGCAGGTGTTGTTATTCAGAAACTATGTGATCAAACTGTTTTTTTCCGTTTTCTTGTAAACGCAATAGATCTTTCAGAAAATACTGTCAAAGTTGGCATTTAGAACTGAACTTCCGAACGAAAGAAGAAAATCCAGTCAGTAAATGGAGAAAAATGCCGTATCACGTGATCAAAATCTCTTATAACTCAATAGGTAACTGATTGATCAAAAAATGGAAAACACAGTTCGATTCCAAATCGCTTCCATGGTGAGGCTTTCCAATTTTATATCTTTCCGTTAAAAAATGAATTTGTAAATGTGTCAAAACGTTTTGTGCTCGTTGAGCAGAGCAGTTGAGAATAGCCTTAACTTCCCATTGCTTTTAGCTGTGACTATTTATTAAAAAAACACAGAAGCAATAAACAAGAATTGGCTTTGGC
This sequence comes from Maratus speciosus, assembly GCA_963932465.1. Taxonomy (NCBI): domain Eukaryota; kingdom Metazoa; phylum Arthropoda; class Arachnida; order Araneae; family Salticidae; genus Maratus; species Maratus speciosus. The sequence continues at coordinate 472,870,600 of OZ010797.1, forward strand.
ACATACCATAAAAATGTTTGAAATCAAACATATTACATAAGAAAGCAATGATTTCATAGTACAGTAGACTCATTCAAATTCGCACATAATCGCAGATGTACACAATAAAACTTTTTCAGATGGAGGGTCAAAATGACAAAAAATTTTAGTTTTATATCATTCCGTATGTATTTTAATATGTAATTCTCGATATGACTGAACTCATGGTTTTTCATGAAGGAAGCATAAATTTATTTCTGAAAAAAAAATCAAGATTTTGCTTATATCAATGGTAATCACAATCTTTTTAGCAAATATGTTTATGTAATAATCGAGCTTTTCTGTTATTAAGTCTTCCTTTTTTCATGATTTTGATATAAATTAATTGGGTACCTTTAAGAGGAAAGTTTCTTTGAATAATTCAAGGAAAATGTACCTCATCTTGATTATGGATATTTAATTGTACATCATTTACTTGACCTTTACTTTTAATAATTTAATCATTTTAAAAATTATCTTGATTTTTATTATTTTAGTTTATTACTTTGCTTAATTATTTTACTATATTGCAAGCATTCATTATAATTTTGATTGCATTATTACATTCAAATTACATTTAAAAAAATGTAAACAAATCAATGACCAGAAATCCACACAACCTCTGGTCCCAAGCTGTGCGGATTTGAGAGAGTCTACTGTATTTGGTTTCTTTTTTTTTCAGTTTAGTAATTGAGAAGTGTCAATTCAAAAGGATTGATGATTGTATTTGAGGAAATATTCACTTTGAATTTTTCTGACAAGTTATAATAATGGGTGCTGGTCCATTTTCAGTCAATATATGTAAAATGCAGAAGTGCATTTTCAAATTAATCTCTAGGGTGAAAGTGATATTAAAGACAATTATGATATAATTTAATGAGGACATTTCTTCTGAAATATAAAATTTTGAACATGTTACATGAAATCATTAGCGGATTTGGATAAATCCTACATTATATGAAAGACTGTCAAAATGAATAGACTGCAAGGACAGTGATGTGAATGGACTCTTTGAATGTCCCAGGGACCCAACCATTTTTTAAATGTGGGTGTAATTTCAAATAAAAACTAAATATTTATTTATATAAATATAATAAACATTTCTAAAATTAAGACTCAGAGGGACTTCTTTGAAACTTAAATGATTTGAATTTACAACTGGTTTTTAAATTATTTTTCAAAAGCATTTTTGTTATGCAAATCAGTCATTCACATCATATGTATACAAAAAAAAAAAAAAAAAAAAAAAAAAAAAAAAAAAAAAAAACATTAGATTTTAGAAATCTGCAAAATAAATATATTTTAATAAAAATTTTCAGAGCATATATATTTTTTTTTTTTTTGGAGAAAAAAGATGAGATTGCTCTTATGAAAACTTTTAAAATTAACACATCCCGTCAGATGCGTTTTTGTGTTCTGTTTGTACTCCATCATCAACTTATAAGTGTTTGATTTAGTGTAGTGTATTTCTGACATCTGCACTGATGAAGTAAACCACAAATGAAAGAAACCATAGTACTAAAGATACGATACATAATTGATAAAACTCATTACTAAATTATTCTTGCTGGACCAATAAAACTGTATCACACATCACATTTTTTTCAACTTTCACATATAAACTGATGGACGACCAATGTGTATGCTGAGGTATAGAGAAATTGCTAATTTTCTAAACAACTTGCTATAGAAAAACTGGCGCTTTTATTAAAACAAGCATGCATTTGAAGCTTTATGTACAGTTGGTCAAAAAAAAAAAAATTCTAATTTGAATAAAAAGTATCATAGAGAAATGAAACTGGTATCAATCAACATGGATTGTCTATTTCAATTTAACCTATTCAGGGTTCGCACAGACTCCTTAGACTCCTTGGAAACTCCTTGGAAATGAAAACATTCCCAAGTAGTACTTAGAACTACTCAGATAAGCAAACCACTCCTTAGAAACTCCTTAAATTGTATTGCGGCTTCGGACGCAAGCGATATTGCTGCCGAGGAAAAAAAAAATCGTGATTGTATAATGCACGGTAAATCCTTTATGCACGTCATTCATCTGAAGCACAGCATTGATTGGGTAGGATAATCTTAATAGCAGGTCTCCCACTAGGTCCGTTTTTCAATTATTAGGTCCGTAAAGTCCGTTTTTCGACACAGTTAGCCGACCTTTATTTTAAATTTTATCTCGGAAAAATCGTATTTTTCGCAAATATGTTCCAAAAAACGCTGTCAAATTTCGTCAATCGATCGCAGAAAAAATTCATAAATTATGTCAAAGGATCGTGAAAAACATGCGGTTTCCATCAAAAGATCGCCGGAAAAAACGTCAGTTTCGTCAAACGATCGAAATAAAACGCGAATTCCTTTAGAAGATCGAGAAAAAACGCGAAATTTCCCGAAAAGTTCGCGAAAAATAAGCGATTTTCTTCAAAAGATCTCGAAAAACAATCGAATTTCTTCAAAGGATCGCGAAAAGCAAGCGAATTTCTTCAAAGGATCGCGAAAAGCAAGCGAATTTCTTCAAAGGATCGCGAAAAGCAAGCGAATTTCTTCAAAGGATCGCGAAAAACAAGCGAATTTCGTTAAAGGATCGCGAAAAACACGCGGTTTCCATCAAAAGATCGCGAAAAAAGCGAATTTCTCTCAGAAGATTGCGAAAAAAACGCGAATTTCATCATAAGATCGCTAAAGAAAATGCGAATTCGTCAAAATTTCACCTTCAAAGAAAGCGATTACCGCTGTTCTAAAAGAATAAATTCAAAACTTGTTATAATTTTCCTCGTATGTTGCGTTTAGCATTTTTTTTTTTTTTTTTTTTTTTTGCCTTTTAAAATTATCTTTAAGATGTATCATGTATATGATATACATAATAAGTGTTTGGGATTTGACTAATCTATATTTATATGACCTAGGGGTGATTCTAATCCGAATTTTCCGAAAATGTCAGACAATTCATTTCCGAAAATTTTAAAAAATCGATCACCAATCCGAAAATTCGGACATTGGTCGCCGAAAAAAATAAATTTTGTCAATCGTTTGCAGAAAAATCGCCAATTTCGTCAAAGGATCGCGGGGAAAACGCGAATGTCGTCAAAGAATCGCGAAAAAACCCGCAAATTTCGTCTAAAGATCGCGAAAAAACCCACAAATTTCGTCAAAAAATCGCGAAAAAACCCACAAATTTCGTCAAAAGATCGCGAAAAACGGCGAATTTCGTCTAAAGGTCTCGAAAAACGGCAAATTTCGTCTAAAAGTCGCGAAAACCCCCACAAATTTCGCCAAAAGATCGCTTAAAATCGACAAATTTCGTCAAAAAATCTCGAAAAAACCCGCAAATTTCGTTGAAAGATCGCGAAAAAACGACAAATTTCGTCAAAAGATCTCGAAAAAACCCACAAATTTCGTCGAAAGATCGCGAAAAAACGACAAATTTCGTAAAAAGATCTCGAAAAAAACCCCACAAATTTCGTCGAAAGATCGCGAAAAAACTACAAATTTCTTCAAAAGATCGGGAAAATCCTCACAAATTTCGTCAAAAGATCGCGAAAAAGCGCGAATTTCGTCAAAGAGTCGCGGAAAAAGCGCATAGCTAGTATCGAGAGTGGATTTCCCCCTCCTCCCCCTCTGGTGTAACTTTTCAAAAGATTTGCTGTGAATTTCAATTTTTTTTTTTTTTTTTTTTTTACTCAGAACCACCCCTCTGACCATTGGTCACTGCATATAAAAACATTGATTGTCAATTTTGCATTTAAACTTACGCAATCAGTGAGCAATATATTGTGAATACTGTGCAATTTCAGCACTAACAATTAGATTCTAATACAGTAAAATTTGTTTTTGAAATGTTTTTCCCTCCAAATTTGGCATTAAAAATTGGCGTGTGCATACCACATAACGATGCAGCACATAAAAACATCGACAAAAAAAAAAAAAAAAAAAAGAAAAGAAAGAAAATGGCAAATCCTTAAAACTTTTTGGACTCCTTGGATTTTTTGGCTACTCCTTGGATTTTTTCTTCCCAACTCTGTATGAACCCTGCTATTAAAACTTTCCTTAGGGTTTCATCTACATGATAAGGTGAACACAAATTTTTAATTTTTTCAATGTAAACCTCCAAATTTGACCACAAATTTTTAATTTTTTCAATGTAAACCTCCAAATTTGACAATGTAGTTAGAAAGAACACACTCAACTACCCGAAGTACTATTTTAAGAGACGTTTCTACAATTGAAGATTTATTAGAGGTAGGAATTATAAGTAACACGAATTTTATAAACACTTTTTTTAAGAGAAAAATCTTTCACTCTGAGAACTCATTAGTCCTATGTCTACTAACTCTTGGACTAATTGTGAAATGTCTTAAAAATTTGTAATTGGGCTAAATTGAGTTGTTTTCTTTCCGATTGTTATCAAATTGGGGGGTTTATATTGAAAATATAAAGTTACTGTTCATTTTAATATGTAGATGACCCCTTGATTAAAAATTTTAAAGTCTTAAAATTGAAGTAGACAGCAATTTTATTTCACTTCTATAATTTGTATTAGAGTTAATACGGTTTATTTATTTATTTTTTTTTTGACCGACTGATACATTTTTTATAAAATAGTTTCAATATATTTACAGGCTTCAAATATATGCTCATTTTATTAAGTGAACCAGTTTTCTCTTAGGAGGCGTGCAGGATTGGTAATTATTTTATATCTCGCCAATGCACCTTAAACCTAAAAATACATGTAAATTTTGAGTATTTTCATGCTCAAAAATGAGCATATAGAGGTCAGTTCATACTCATTTTTGAAACATAGACATGCTCAAAAATGAGCACATAGAGGTCAGTTCGTACTCATTTTTGAAACATGGGCGTGCTCAAACATGAGCACATGGAGGTCAGTTCATACTCATTTTTGAAACATGGACGTACTCAAACATGAGCACATGGAGGTCAGTTCATACTCATTTTTGAAACATAGACATGCTCAAAAATGAGCACATACAGATAAGTTCATACTCATTTTTGAAACATGGACGTACTCAAAAATGAGCACATGGAGGTCAGTTCATACTCATTTTTGAAACATGGACGTACTCAAAAATGAGCACATGGAGGTCAGTTCATACTCATTTTTGAAACATGGACGTACTCAAAAATGAGCACATACAGATCAGTTCATACTCATTTTTGAAACATGGACATACTCAAAAATGAGCACATACAGATCAGTTCATACTCATTTTTGAAACATGGACATACTCAAAAATGAGCACATAGAGGTCAGTTCATACTCATTTTTGAAACATGGACATACTCAAAAATGAGCACATAGAGGTCAGTTCATACTCATTTTTGAAACATGGACATACTCAAAAATGAGCACATAGTGGTCAGTTCATACTCATTTTTGAAACATTGGCATACTCAAAAATGAGCACATGATGTTTCATTATTAAGTGTGTGCATGTTTTCAGAAATGAGTATATACATGTTTCAAACTTGAGTAATTTTGTTTCGGAGCCATTTTGACGATGCGACATACTCAGATTTGAGTATTTTTTACTCATTTTTGAAAACGTTGTTTTTAGAGTGTAACGAGATAAATAAGTTTTGGACAATGTTGAGGGTCCAAACACCTGGAAAACTCCTATACCGTCCCGTGTCCCTGATGCTGATTTTTAAGTTTGGAGCTGTCTGGATAAAATTGTTTCAATAAAAATAATTCGATGCAATTTTTTTCTGAAATTGGAACTATTGTTTTATATAAATATGTAGCTAAAAATTAACCTGCTCACATTTTTAGGGTTGTTATTGTTTTTTAAACTCTGTCCCTGGGTTTTAGATTCCTTACCATCCCTCTTCTAAAATTATACAGAAAATCATTTCAGATGCAGCCACAGAATTTTTTTTTCCAATTTTTTCTCATGCAGAAGTATGCTAGAGAAATAATGTCTAAAATTCTTTGACAGGAAATTTAAATCAGCATTTAAATATCAATTTCAAGATCGTGGCTTTATTGGCTGTCTTACCGTCCCCAAGGTTTATTCCTGCACTTTTCGAGGTAAATTAAAAAAAATAATAATAATTTAATCGAATGTTATCAACTGTTTCTAAAAATCAATGAACATTGTGGATATCACTTAGTCTTAACATGATTTTCCTAAAAATAGGTGGTAATTTTCCATACCGTTTTATCCTTACCGTCCCTTTTTTTACCATTTCGTCCCTTTTTAGCTCACAGGCTATCAAAGCCTGAGAGCTAATGTGCCCGCCCGTTCTGTATGTATGTATGTATGTATGTATGTATGTACGTAACGCGATAACTCTTGATAGAAACATCCGATTTGCTTCAAAAATTTTTTCTAGGTTCATTGTGATAAGGCGCTTCCTTGATTAGTTTTGGGAGTTCATTGGTTAAGGATAAAGGGGGGAAAACGGGGTTAGTCCATCCCCTTAATTCAGATAAATGGGTTTTTCATGCAGAATCATTCGGTTTGCCCCGAATTTGGTATACCGGTTTATTATGTTAAGGAACTTCCCTGATTAGTTTCGGGAGTTCATGGGTTAAGGTTAAAGGGTGAAAAACGGGGTTAGTCCAGCCCCGCCTTAATTCAGATAAATGGGTTTTTCATGCAGAATCATTCGATTTGCTCCGTATTTGGTATACCGGTTTATTATGTTAAGGAACTTCCCTGATTAGTTTACGGGGTTCATTGGTTAAGGATAAAGGGGGAAAAGGGGGTTAGTCCACCCCCTTAATTCAGATAAATGGGTTTTTCGTGCAGAATCATTCGATTTGCTCCGAATTTGGTATACCGGTTTATTATGTTAAGGAACTTCCCTGATTAGTTTTGAGGGTTCATTGGTTAAGGATAAAGGGGGAAAAGGGGGGTTAGTCCACCCCTTTTAATTGAGATAAATGGGTTTTTCATGCAGAATGATTCGATTTGCTCCGAATTTGGTATACCGGTTTATTATGTTAAGGAACTTCCCTGATTAGTTTTGGGGGTTCATTGGTTAAGGATAAAGGGGGAAGGGGAGCTAGTCCACCCCTCTTAATTTATATAAACGGGTTTTTCATGCAGAATTATTCGATTTGCTCCAAATTTGGTATACCGGTTTATTATGTTAAGGAGCTTCCCTGATTCGTTTTGGGCATTCATTGGTTAAGGATAAAGGGGTGCTAGTCCACCCCCTTAATTTAGATAAATGGTTTTTTTTGCAGGATTATTCGATTTGCTCCAAATTTGGTATACCGGTTTATTATGATAAGGATCTTCCCTGATTAGATTTGGAGGTTCACTGGTTAAGTATAAAGGGGGAAACGGGGGCTAATTCCCCTTCACTTATTTTTTTGAGGGGCATTATTCTTTAAAATAAGAGTATGATATACAATTAGTGTGAATAGACTGTGAGCTCAATGCCATCAGTTTAGCTGGGCACTTTTCTTTTTTATTTCCAATACCCGTCCCTTCTTTAAGACAATGTTATACAAAAATTCTGCATTAAAAGTACTACATTGTTATTATTTCTTATTTGAATGTCTTGTGGGTACTATGCAAATTCATTATAAGTAAATATTTAGAAGAAAAAAAAAAGTTATTGTGGTAAAATGGTAAGGAAAAATTAAACTCGCAAGTTTAACTTAAACCTCAGTTAATTAAAAAATTTTTCACTGCTGACCATTTTTTCTTTATTTTGGCTCATTAAGGCATTCGTCTATCAGATTAAAATGTTATTTTAGCAAGATTAATTTTGTCAGATTTTTTTTTCCCAAAAGTCAAAAGAATTCCCCATATATTAATTTAAGAGCCATTTTTATTGAAAAATACACATTTTTTTAGAAAAAAATCATGTTTTGTATACAAAATTCGGCATAAGTTAGTAAATTTAAGAGGTTTTGCAAATATTTTGCTTGATAACACAGGCAAGCGGTTTGCTATATATTGTTGAGAAAAAGTGAAAAAGTGAAATATATTGAATAGATTTTGTTATAGAAGGTTTGGCATAAAGGCATTTTTTTACTAAAATTTGACTAAATATTGCCTAAATTTGAAAAGATAATAAAAATATATGAATTCATAGTTTTATTCCCTGTTTTAACTAAAAACACATGCGTTTGATAAAAATTTCATATTTTTCAAAAAAAGTGCCCCGAAGGTAGGCACATACCTTAACACATAAATAGGTTGAGGGAAGAAAAAAAACTGTCTCTTTTAAAAGCTGTTCTTCCAATGATTCAGTCAATTGGCGTCACCTTGCAATTTCAATGGTTCTGTGTAAGCAAGCTCTTCAAGCATGTATGCCGTATTCGGTAAAGTATTACCGAAAGTATTCCTGTAAATATCTATTTATTTTTATCTGTCCGTCGCAGATAAATTACTTGAGTAGAACAGAAGATAAACGTTTCGCATCACAGCATCTTTAGTATTAGTTAATTATACATTTCCTGTTAATTTTTCCGGTACCAGAATTTTACTTATAAAAGTATTAAAAATATTTTCACCTCAAAGTTCACGAGTTAAAATACAGGGTGTTACAACGAAGCGCACGGTGGGACATTTTGACGATCTAGGTGGACAAAATTATTTCGTTGAAGTTTAATTAGTATTTGCTGTTTTTTCTAATGCATCACTAATAATATACTCAAACATGGAAAAATATTGTTTATTTAACAAGAATATCTCAAAATAAAAATGTAATGTATTTAATAGATACTTATAGCGCTGAATATACTTATTTTAATATTAAGTAAAAAACAATTTAATGCACACATGTAAGTTAACATTCATTTCTTTTATTATTTTTGTCTACTCAGAATTGCTTGAGAAATTTATGTTGTCATACTAAAAAAAAAAAAAAAAAATAAATAAATAAATCATATTTAAAAAAATGCGCTTTTACGTTTTGTTAACAATATACAAATAAACAAAAAATACCCTCTAAAAAATATGAATGCTACTCAAATTATTTTCAGTCGAAAAAATACTGTTGTGTAAATAAATAACCTGTATAAATTTTATTCAATTTGAAATAAAATTTCTGCTTATGAACGGTAATGAATCAATTTTTTTATGTGGCCCTGTAAAAGAAATATAACTGTTACGCATTTTATTTTCAATTAAAAAATTCTGTTTTGTATCTGAATAACCTAGTAATTTTGTTGAAATTTAATTAAAATTTCTGATTATAAACAACAATCTTTCTGCAATCTTCTGTTTTTCTCTGTAAAAAATACACAATTGCTACGTTCGTAAAATTATAATATAATTGGATTGTCATCGGCAAAACACATTTAGTAAAAGTTTAATTTCAATCAGATAATTGAAAGTAGTTTAAAATTGACTTGCAAGATATAAATTAATATTTTATGTGGCGCTATAAAAAAAAGCGTAACTGATACGTTCCATAAATTATAACAATATTGCATTGGCATTAAAACTACATATATAAGCATAGTTTCATCTCAATCGGATAATTGAAATTAGTTTATAATTAACTTGCAAGTTTTAAACTAAATTTTCGTGTACCTCTGTAGAAACAGTATAATTTCTACGTTCTTCAAATTATAATATTATTGTATTGTCATTGAAACTAGACATGCATTCAATGTTTCGACTTAATTGTATAATTACAAGTGGTTTAAAATTGATTTGCAAGATTTGTCCTAAACGTACATACATACACTGCAAGTTGATATAATGCTTGTTTATTAATAATAACTTAATAATTTGCAAATTTTGCAGGAGTTTTAAGTTTCCAATACTTTAGGAATAGCACTTTTATTTAAAAAATGCTTATTGTTGACTAATGCTGAATAATGTGTTAAAAGTCAAGAGGAAGTTTGTAAACAACATTATGGATTATAAAGAATCAAAACCTCTGAAAAAAGCGGTTAAGAGGGTTTAATGACACTTATTTTCAAACAAAAATAGGGTAAATCTTACCTTGACAAACATGTGACATATATCCAGCTAACTCGTGCTTTTAAATAAAACAGAACAGTCAAGACGTGGTTTCGAGCTTAGAGGAAACTAATGCAACCATTAAAACTCCCTCAAACCAATTGCGCAAATGGATTCTTTACAGTCATAAGTAATCGATACCTCGTAATATTTCTATAAAACTCGTACTGATCTCGACAAAGAGGCGTTCAGCTACCAGTATACGCGGTTTTTTCAAATTCCGAGATAATCGGAAAAGTGAATTTTGTATACCTAGATCATCAAAACGTCCCACTGTGCAGTGGTTACAAACTCTCGGGAGAGATATAGTACACCTAGACAATGAGAAATTCCATGGCAATGCATGTCGGAAACGCTTTCCTAGCGTGGTAGTGACGACATAAAACTTAAGAAAGGAAGGACACCTACAGAGTGATAAAACATGTATTTATTCTTACAAGGAGAGGGCCAACCATGGTAATCACAGATTTAGATTGTTGTAATATATGTTGTAGGGTAGAGATCCCTTAGTCTCAGGTTCATTGGATTTTATACAACGCTCCTTAGTTCTTGAGAAACAGGGAGGGTCTAATATTAGAACATAACTAAAATACTTACTTTGTAACGAAACGACTAGGATGGTCTTAGCTCACTCAGTTAGTACGGCGTTTGCTAATTAATCGCGTTTCGGGTGCGATAGCCGAATGCGCTACCTTTATTTTTCTCACTTTTTGTTTTATAAATATTCTTGTAATTAAAACTTAATAATCTCTTTGCCAATTAAAAATTATAATATCTTATATAAATTATATAAATTATAATTTTAACTGATTTATTTTTGTTTTTAACTTTTAACTAAATAGTTGTGTAAAACATTATAAAATTGTTAATTTTTTTTTTTAAATCTCTTTTAAAATGTGTTTCATAAATTCTTTATCGATGCAATGATATTAAACAATTGTGTCAATTTGTGATTATAAAGAAACATCATTTATGTATTGCCTTAACAAGGGAAGTCAATACGATGATAATGCTACTCTATTTTTAAAGTAACAGACACAATTATATTGAAAAATAGCATCAGAATTAAATTACAACCGATTTTTTTGCCTAGTAAAGATTTTTAAATTTGTAATACGTATGCTTCCATTTTAAATTATTTTGCTTTCTCCTTTATCTTCTTTCAGCTTTTATTCTTATTTTATTTGAATACTTTTTATTTTATCATAATAAGGCTGCGCCACAATAGATTTTGCAGCGATTTTGGAATTTTTATTATTCAATAATAGATCCAATTTCTTTTTAAATCTCACATAAAGATGAGAAAAAATGGTTTAAAAATAAAAAAATATATATTTAAATTTAAATAATTTAAGATTATAATTAACGTACGATATTAAAATTTTTAATTCAGATTATTAAATTATAATTACATGTATATTTATATAACAAAGAATGAGAAAAACAAATGTAGCATCGTTCTAGTATCGAACAAGAGATCGCGAAACAAGAAGTAAACGCCGTACCAACTGAATTACGACAACGTGGCCCTTCGTTACAAAGAAAGTATTTAAGTTGTGTTATAATATCAGACACTCCTCTTTACCAAGAACTAAGAGGCGTTGTATAAAATCCGTTGAACCTGAGACTAAAGGGTCTCTACCCTACAACACATATTAAAATAATCAAAATCTGTTATTACCAAGGTTGGCCGTCTCCTTGTTAGTACAGAAAAAAAATTAAGAAATAAGAACAAAAAGAGAGTGAACGATCGTCGTCATAGAAGATGTTCGAAATTACGACCCCGGGCCGTGATGCAAGACCTACCTCTCCGGTACATGAAAGATCTAAAGTGCTCGAAAATAACGGATGTGTCCCGGACTTCTCCAGCAGCTGCCACAATGCTTCTATCAAGTTCCACAGCACTGTCCAACGTTGTCCCAGCACTTTTGTGTTAATAATAATAATAAACATGTTTCGTCATACTGTTCGTGTCCTTCCTTTCTTGCGTTCTGTGTCATCACTACCGTTCCAGGAAAGCGTTTCCGATCATGCATTACTATGTGATTTCCCACAGTACTTTTTCACGGAGTTGAGAAAAGACCTCAAGGTAATAATGTTGATTAATTGTTTGACCGCGAGATCGGATAAGATCACAAATTTTTTCAATCTTTTTCTCCGCTGTTGACGTCGAAGGGCAACCCGGGGGAATATCAACTTCAATGTTTTCTCGGCCATCTTGGAAACGCTTAAACTACTCAAAAAGTCGCGTCAGTGATAAAAATGCATCGTCGTATACTTTCTTAACAAATGATGAGTTTTAGTAGCGGATTTTCTAAGTTTAAAAAGAAATTTCAAATTACTCCGTCACTATTTTAACACTAGAACCGCGGGAAATTTTGCTCAAGTTTTATAAAAATATTCTACATCAGAATTTATTTCAAAAAATGTTTAACGTATTTATTACAATAACTACTGTGCAGATTATATTAAACTTATTTTATAAAGAGTTTTCCGGTTCGAATCGACATCTATTCACTTGATCACCCGCCACCGCGGTTCTAGTGTTAAAACACTCAACATTTTTCAGACAAAACACAAAGACCAGAACAATTGAATGTCGCCGCCGGGCTAAATGGAATAGAGCCAATTTAAAGGCAGAAATCGATACAGGAGGTTTTGGACTATACAACTATTGGTTATACGAAATTGGCGCATGCGCAGTTCTTCTGTACATTACTCTCGTCATTAAATAGCCACACCTCATATATCAGAAGATCTCTCTACCTATTTCCCAGCATGATTTCCAGCAGTCAGCACGGAAGGATACAGTAATGATAATTTTAATTCACAATTATGGCAAAAAGTGATGTTTATCGCATTCCCTTACATGCTTAGAGAATCACTTATTAATTTGATAAGTATAACTTAATCAGAGAAACATAAATTAGGATAATAATAAATGAGAACACTAATATCTAACGCTGATAACGCGAGCCATTTTTTGCCTTGCATGCTTCGTTTACCTCGGACTGAGAACTCCTGTTATATATGGAGCACAGTGGCAGGGCTGGAACATGGGAAAAATAACTAACATCTATTAAGTTTTTTTGTTTTTAGACGAAATTCCATAAAAACAAACTTATTTATATGAGCTACAAATTTTACATTCGCAACACTCTAAAAACAACGTTTTCAAAAATGAGTAAAAAATACTCAAATCTGAGTATGTCGCATCGTCAAAATGGCTCCGAAACAAAATTACTCAAGTTTGAAACATGTATATACTCATTTCTGAAAACATGCACACACTTAATAATGAAACATCATGTGCTCATTTTTGAGTATGCCAATGTTTCAAAAATGAGTATGAACTGACCACTATGTGCTCATTTTTGAGTATGTCCATGTTTCAAAAATGAGTATGAACTGACCTCTATGTGCTCATTTTTGAGTATGTCCATGTTTCAAAAATGAGTATGAACTGACCTCTATGTGCTCATTTTTGAGTATGTCCATGTTTCAAAAATGAGTATGAACTGATCTGTATGTGCTCATTTTTGAGTATGTCCATGTTTCAAAAATGAGTATGAACTGATCTGTATGTGCTCATTTTTGAGTACGTCCATGTTTCAAAAATGAGTATGAACTGACCTCCATGTGCTCATTTTTGAGTACGTCCATGTTTCAAAAATGAGTATGAACTGACCTCCATGTGCTCATTTTTGAGTACGTCCATGTTTCAAAAATGAGTATGAACTTATCTGTATGTGCTCATTTTTGAGCATGTCTATGTTTCAAAAATGAGTATGAACTGACCTCCATGTGCTCATGTTTGAGTACGTCCATGTTTCAAAAATGAGTATGAACTGACCTCCATGTGCTCATGTTTGAGCACGCCCATGTTTCAAAAATGAGTACGAACTGACCTCTATGTGCTCATTTTTGAGCATGTCTATGTTTCAAAAATGAGTATGAACTGACCTCTATATGCTCATTTTTGAGCATGAAAATACTCAAAATTTACATGTATTTTTAGGTTTAAGGTGCATTGGCGAGATATAAAATAATTACCAATCCTGCACGCCTCCTAAGAGAAAACTGGTTCACTTAATAAAATGAGCATATATTTGAAGCCTGTAAATATATTGAAACTATTTTATAAAAAATGTATCAGTCGGTCAAAAAAAAATAAATAAATAAACCGTATTAACTCTAATACAAATTATAGAAGTGAAATAAAATTGCTGTCTACTTCAATTTTAAGACTTTAAAATTTTTAATCAAGGGGTCATCTACATATTAAAATGAACAGTAACTTTATATTTTCAATATAAACCCCCCAATTTGATAACAATCGGAAAGAAAACAACTCAATTTAGCCCAATTACAAATTTTTAAGACATTTCACAATTAGTCCAAGAGTTAGTAGACATAGGACTAATGAGTTCTCAGAGTGAAAGATTTTTCTCTTAAAAAAAGTGTTTATAAAATTCGTGTTACTTATAATTCCTACCTCTAATAAATCTTCAATTGTAGAAACGTCTCTTAAAATAGTACTTCGGGTAGTTGAGTGTGTTCTTTCTAACTACATTGTCAAATTTGGAGGTTTACATTGAAAAAATTAAAAATTTGTGGTCAAATTTGGAGGTTTACATTGAAAAAATTAAAAATTTGTGTTCACCTTATCATGTAGATGAAACCCTAAGGAAAGTTTTAATAGCAGGGTTCATACAGAGTTGGGAAGAAAAAATCCAAGGAGTAGCCAAAAAATCCAAGGAGTCCAAAAAGTTTTAAGGATTTGCCATTTTCTTTCTTTTCTTTTTTTTTTTTTTTTTTGTCGATGTTTTTATGTGCTGCATCGTTATGTGGTATGCACACGCCAATTTTTAATGCCAAATTTGGAGGGAAAAACATTTCAAAAACAAATTTTACTGTATTAGAATCTAATTGTTAGTGCTGAAATTGCACAGTATTCACAATATATTGCTCACTGATTGCGTAAGTTTAAATGCAAAATTGACAATCAATGTTTTTATATGCAGTGACCAATGGTCAGAGGGGTGGTTCTGAGTAAAAAAAAAAAAAAAAAAAAATTGAAATTCACAGCAAATCTTTTGAAAAGTTACACCAGAGGGGGAGGAGGGGGAAATCCACTCTCGATACTAGCTATGCGCTTTTTCCGCGACTCTTTGACGAAATTCGCGCTTTTTCGCGATCTTTTGACGAAATTTGTGAGGATTTTCGCGATCTTTTGAAGAAATTTGTAGTTTTTTCGCGATCTTTCGACGAAATTTGTGGGGTTTTTTTCGAGATCTTTTTACGAAATTTGTCGTTTTTTCGCGATCTTTCGACGAAATTTGTGGGTTTTTTCGAGATCTTTTGACGAAATTTGTCGTTTTTTCGCGATCTTTCAACGAAATTTGCGGGTTTTTTCGAGATTTTTTGACGAAATTTGTCGATTTTAAGCGATCTTTTGGCGAAATTTGTGGGGGTTTTCGCGACTTTTAGACGAAATTTGCCGTTTTTCGAGACCTTTAGACGAAATTCGCCGTTTTTCGCGATCTTTTGACGAAATTTGTGGGTTTTTTCGCGATTTTTTGACGAAATTTGTGGGTTTTTTCGCGATCTTTAGACGAAATTTGCGGGTTTTTTCGCGATTCTTTGACGACATTCGCGTTTTCCCCGCGATCCTTTGACGAAATTGGCGATTTTTCTGCAAACGATTGACAAAATTTATTTTTTTCGGCGACCAATGTCCGAATTTTCGGATTGGTGATCGATTTTTTAAAATTTTCGGAAATGAATTGTCTGACATTTTCGGAAAATTCGGATTAGAATCACCCCTAGGTCATATAAATATAGATTAGTCAAATCCCAAACACTTATTATGTATATCATATACATGATACATCTTAAAGATAATTTTAAAAGGCAAAAAAAAAAAAAAAAAAAAAAATGCTAAACGCAACATACGAGGAAAATTATAACAAGTTTTGAATTTATTCTTTTAGAACAGCGGTAATCGCTTTCTTTGAAGGTGAAATTTTGACGAATTCGCATTTTCTTTAGCGATCTTATGATGAAATTCGCGTTTTTTTCGCAATCTTCTGAGAGAAATTCGCTTTTTTCGCGATCTTTTGATGGAAACCGCGTGTTTTTCGCGATCCTTTAACGAAATTCGCTTGTTTTTCGCGATCCTTTGAAGAAATTCGCTTGCTTTTCGCGATCCTTTGAAGAAATTCGCTTGCTTTTCGCGATCCTTTGAAGAAATTCGCTTGCTTTTCGCGATCCTTTGAAGAAATTCGATTGTTTTTCGAGATCTTTTGAAGAAAATCGCTTATTTTTCGCGAACTTTTCGGGAAATTTCGCGTTTTTTCTCGATCTTCTAAAGGAATTCGCGTTTTATTTCGATCGTTT
Source organism: Maratus speciosus (assembly GCA_963932465.1). Taxonomy (NCBI): domain Eukaryota; kingdom Metazoa; phylum Arthropoda; class Arachnida; order Araneae; family Salticidae; genus Maratus; species Maratus speciosus. The sequence goes on from OZ010797.1 coordinate 472,886,973, forward strand.
GACGAAACTGACGTTTTTTCCGGCGATCTTTTGATGGAAACCGCATGTTTTTCACGATCCTTTGACATAATTTATGAATTTTTTCTGCGATCGATTGACGAAATTTGACAGCGTTTTTTGGAACATATTTGCGAAAAATACGATTTTTCCGAGATAAAATTTAAAATAAAGGTCGGCTAACTGTGTCGAAAAACGGACTTTACGGACCTAATAATTGAAAAACGGACCTAGTGGGAGACCTGCTATTAAGATTATCCTACCCAATCAATGCTGTGCTTCAGATGAATGACGTGCATAAAGGATTTACCGTGCATTATACAATCACGATTTTTTTTTTCCTCGGCAGCAATATCGCTTGCGTCCGAAGCCGCAATACAATTTAAGGAGTTTCTAAGGAGTGGTTTGCTTATCTGAGTAGTTCTAAGTACTACTTGGGAATGTTTTCATTTCCAAGGAGTTTCCAAGGAGTCTAAGGAGTCTGTGCGAACCCTGAATAGGTTAAATTGAAATAGACAATCCATGTTGATTGATACCAGTTTCATTTCTCTATGATACTTTTTATTCAAATTAGAATTTTTTTTTTTTTGACCAACTGTACATAAAGCTTCAAATGCATGCTTGTTTTAATAAAAGCGCCAGTTTTTCTATAGCAAGTTGTTTAGAAAATTAGCAATTTCTCTATACCTCAGCATACACATTGGTCGTCCATCAGTTTATATGTGAAAGTTGAAAAAAATGTGATGTGTGATACAGTTTTATTGGTCCAGCAAGAATAATTTAGTAATGAGTTTTATCAATTATGTATCGTATCTTTAGTACTATGGTTTCTTTCATTTGTGGTTTACTTCATCAGTGCAGATGTCAGAAATACACTACACTAAATCAAACACTTATAAGTTGATGATGGAGTACAAACAGAACACAAAAACGCATCTGACGGGATGTGTTAATTTTAAAAGTTTTCATAAGAGCAATCTCATCTTTTTTCTCCAAAAAAAAAAAAAATATATATGCTCTGAAAATTTTTATTAAAATATATTTATTTTGCAGATTTCTAAAATCTAATGTTTTTTTTTTTTTTTTTTTTTTTTTTTTTTTTTTTTTTTTTTGTATACATATGATGTGAATGACTGATTTGCATAACAAAAATGCTTTTGAAAAATAATTTAAAAACCAGTTGTAAATTCAAATCATTTAAGTTTCAAAGAAGTCCCTCTGAGTCTTAATTTTAGAAATGTTTATTATATTTATATAAATAAATATTTAGTTTTTATTTGAAATTACACCCACATTTAAAAAATGGTTGGGTCCCTGGGACATTCAAAGAGTCCATTCACATCACTGTCCTTGCAGTCTATTCATTTTGACAGTCTTTCATATAATGTAGGATTTATCCAAATCCGCTAATGATTTCATGTAACATGTTCAAAATTTTATATTTCAGAAGAAATGTCCTCATTAAATTATATCATAATTGTCTTTAATATCACTTTCACCCTAGAGATTAATTTGAAAATGCACTTCTGCATTTTACATATATTGACTGAAAATGGACCAGCACCCATTATTATAACTTGTCAGAAAAATTCAAAGTGAATATTTCCTCAAATACAATCATCAATCCTTTTGAATTGACACTTCTCAATTACTAAACTGAAAAAAAAAGAAACCAAATACAGTAGACTCTCTCAAATCCGCACAGCTTGGGACCAGAGGTTGTGTGGATTTCTGGTCATTGATTTGTTTACATTTTTTTAAATGTAATTTGAATGTAATAATGCAATCAAAATTATAATGAATGCTTGCAATATAGTAAAATAATTAAGCAAAGTAATAAACTAAAATAATAAAAATCAAGATAATTTTTAAAATGATTAAATTATTAAAAGTAAAGGTCAAGTAAATGATGTACAATTAAATATCCATAATCAAGATGAGGTACATTTTCCTTGAATTATTCAAAGAAACTTTCCTCTTAAAGGTACCCAATTAATTTATATCAAAATCATGAAAAAAGGAAGACTTAATAACAGAAAAGCTCGATTATTACATAAACATATTTGCTAAAAAGATTGTGATTACCATTGATATAAGCAAAATCTTGATTTTTTTTTCAGAAATAAATTTATGCTTCCTTCATGAAAAACCATGAGTTCAGTCATATCGAGAATTACATATTAAAATACATACGGAATGATATAAAACTAAAATTTTTTGTCATTTTGACCCTCCATCTGAAAAAGTTTTATTGTGTACATCTGCGATTATGTGCGAATTTGAATGAGTCTACTGTACTATGAAATCATTGCTTTCTTATGTAATATGTTTGATTTCAAACATTTTTATGGTATGTGCCAAAGCCAATTCTTGTTTATTGCTTCTGTGTTTTTTTAATAAATAGTCACAGCTAAAAGCAATGGGAAGTTAAGGCTATTCTCAACTGCTCTGCTCAACGAGCACAAAACGTTTTGACACATTTACAAATTCATTTTTTAACGGAAAGATATAAAATTGGAAAGCCTCACCATGGAAGCGATTTGGAATCGAACTGTGTTTTCCATTTTTTGATCAATCAGTTACCTATTGAGTTATAAGAGATTTTGATCACGTGATACGGCATTTTTCTCCATTTACTGACTGGATTTTCTTCTTTCGTTCGGAAGTTCAGTTCTAAATGCCAACTTTGACAGTATTTTCTGAAAGATCTATTGCGTTTACAAGAAAACGGAAAAAAACAGTTTGATCACATAGTTTCTGAATAACAACACCTGCTAGTTTCATGCGTTTGCGAACAAAAATGAATTAAAACTTATGTCAGAAAGTTGGCCCTTTGGATTTGAGAACAGTCTTAAATAATTTTTAAGCAAAGCTTCTGCTACTGACTATACATATTTTTTATAAATTTTCTAATTGAGCAGTTTATGATATTTGCTTAAAAATCACTCAATTGTAAACTTAAAATTACACGAGGCTCTGACTTTTATACATGAAAAGAGCCTTTCTTTTTTCAAAAAGATTACTACACGTTCTTCTGCTATACCTTAAAGTTACTAGAAACTCATTATGCCCATTATAATTAATAAACATAAAAATAAAACTAAAGTAATATCAAAATTGTTTATTTAAAATCTAACAAGTATTTTTACAATCGATAAAACACAAAGCATCAGTACAAAAATAGAAACTTAATCTCTCTCTATATATATATGTAAAACAGTTAGTACAAAATTGCCAAGTGCTTTAAATACTACAAAACTCAAAATATAGCAGAAAGTATTGAAACCAAATTATTTGTTATGACATTTATTCATTACAGGTCAAATTCAAATCTATTATTATTTGATTTTTTACTTTTGTTCTTATTCAGTCAGGTGCTTTCGATGGCTATTCCCTGTCTTCTTGGGGGCTCTTATATTCCTTGCAGGCATGGCGTATGTCTGCTTTCCCCCCTTTCTCGTTTGTGGGCTTCTCTGTCCGGTAAGCATGCAGTACCACCTTCCGTCCAATCTGTAATGTTCGGTTTCATTTACTGTATTTCCAAAATTACAGTGGAACGGAAGGCGGTACTGTATGTCCACTAGAGAGAGAAGCACATAAGCCAGAAATGAGGGAAAGAAGATACATTCATCCCGGGGAGAGATATATCAGCCCTCAAGAAGAGTGGGAATAGTGATTGAAAGTTTGAGGCTGAATAACAATTCAAGTTTAAATAAAATGATAAACATAAAAAGTAAACAATTTATTGCAGAGTAGTTTTGTATTAGTCTCATATGCTACCATTATCTCTGACTAATGTGGATTCTAGCAAAAAGCTACTAAATTGTTTCAGGAGATAAAAGTTGCAAGATAACATTCAAAATTTTGAAAGTAAATTAAAGAATCTTAATTAAAAAAACATTAAACTTGACTTTGGAGTTGGGAGGGAGATCCATCAACATAAAAATCTGGCTTACAGGCAATGTAATATGATTATATATGCATAAACTCGTGTGGAAATTAAAACCGTTAATTATCATAAACAATTTATGATTAAATATGGTTCCATCGGCAAAAGGGAAACGAGTCAGAGATTCATTCGGCCCCAGGTCAGATTTTAGGAAATTTTTTTATGTAATGAGGGGCTTACCGCAGCAGGGAGACGAGACAGTTTTGTTTGGTTTGAGGTTAGTTTTTCGCTAGAGGTTCTGGGGCCCACTAGCCAGCGAAGCCAGCTAGTCCTTTTTTATATGGATCTTTTGTTCAATAATAACCTATTAAAACACAGATGCAGGTAAAAATTCAGACAAATATACATGCACATTGGCATACAATCATACTTTTGAATACGAAACTGTTACAAAGCTGCCAAAACTTTGTATTTACCTAATATATAGCTGGATCCCCTTCAATTAGTTTTAGATAAATGTCTGCTAACTTCTTAACCTAATCTCCTTAATATAAATCTTTTTTATAAAGTTATACGTAGAGAGATAAGCAGAACACCTAAGTGAAGGAAGTGGTTCAGATGTATTTGCAGTAAAAGAGCAGACACATTCAGCATTATCTGGACAGGTATAATATCAGATACATTATTAGCTATGGTAAAACATCACATGTTTCTATTTCCAAACCAGAAAGAACGCTTTTGGGATTTGAAATGGCGTCAAAATTTATGTCTAAACCAGAAAATTTTCAAATAGACCAAGATGGTCATTGAAACGAAAAGATGCTGGAATTTTATTATAATGTTATTGCTATTGTTGAACCTTTCAACAATGTAAAACTTTCTTTGTTGATTCCTTTACCTAAAAAAGTGCATTGATGCAAGAGAGTTGAGAAAAGACTGTGAAAGCAGAGACATTAAGAAAAGTATATGAAGTATGGCAAATAGATAAATAAAATGGACAAGATTAGAGTTTGCTGCCCATAGAAAAAACAGCTGGATGCAACCATAATAATATTTACATAAAATGCAAAAGTCTTTTCAAAATTTTCCTTTTAAATGTTATATTTTAATTACACAACAGTTTAAGTTAGATTTTTTTGCCAAATTTAACAACTTTGGACAATACATTCTATGGTTATTATTTCAAATTATGAAAAATAATGAAAGCCAATCAGCTATTAAAATAGGTGTTTTACTGCTGCTTTGTATTGTACAATATAAAAAATCCCTTACCACAAAACATATGATACAACCCCATACAAATTAACAAATTTTTGGCCAACTAGAAACATAAAACTGACTGTACTACAAATATAAAGAAAACAATTAGTACTAAATTTTACCTCACCACTGATCCATAAAACTATTTCAATTGAATACTGAAGATTTACAACAATAGTTTCCTGATATTCATAATTTTAACAAAAAGAACAAAACTAAATATAAATTTATTTAAAAAACAAGCAATCTTTTAAATTATTTCAAATTTTTCATTTGTACAGAATGGATTATACCGCAGTGTAACATACACTGATTTGTCATTTAAATCATATGAGTTTCTTATATGCAATGGAACATAGTTAAATAAATCGTTTATGTTTATTAGATTAACAGCACCAGTAGAACTTACAACATATCAGTGAAAATGGCTGTCAAAACCTAAAAACTCAAACAAATCACAAATTAAAAATGCATTATTATTAAGGACAAACATTTTTACATTTTTTTTTATTTTACCAAAAATAGGTAACTCATCAATGCAAGAAACAAACATAACCATATTTTTTGAATATGTTGTGCCATTATAACGAAAACCATTACACTGCATTACTTCCGAATTGTCACTCAAACCGTTTACTTCAAGTTTCAAATTATGTTCCTTTTAACTATGCATTTTTCCATATGTTGTTTCCAACACATTTGATATTGCATTGCATTTAAAATATTTCTCATGTAAAGTATGTGCAATTTATAACTGATGGCGTATGGCTACTGTTTTAGCAACATTTACAAAATTTTTGCTAGCTGATGCACATCTTTTTGAAGGATAATGTTTGCTTACATATCGCATGCTCCAATACATAACTGGAGGCCCTAGCTGCCTTATGATCCTAGGATAGTGTACTGCAAAATGCATTTTTGGTGATAAATGTTTATCTGGAAAAAGCTCTAAAAAAAGTTTGTGATGATCTGCTATATTTTCTGCTAATTCAAAAGTTTCAGGTAATGTCTGGAGCCATAATAGTATCAATTAATTTCAACATAAGATTAAATAACTCCCAAAATTCGTTATCTTCAGAAATTTTGTCACCAATTAATAAGGGTATGTTTCGAATCAAGGTCCACATTTGAGATGCACTTTGCCCATTAGAACCATCAAGATTTAAAAGTTTTTCTCTGTTTATTGACACTGGTTTAGAACTTGATTCATATTTACCATAATTAAAATTTATTATCTTATCATTTAAAAGACTAAGTGAAAATTTTGGCTTTAAAAACAAACTGATGTACTATTAAGAAGGTTTCACTAGCACACCAACCTTCAAAAAGATCGTGCATTACATCTACAATCAAATTATTTGTCACATGCCAATAACTTAAATCATTTAGGCAGCAAGGAGTTTTAACACCACATTCTGATACTGTTGTGTCACCAGAAGACACTTTATTAACATGCATGTCATGCTCAGTTTTATTACGTAGTAAACTAATATCTTCCTTTATCTTTTTATACAAAATATATTTTTTTGCTAGACAAAATCTACAGCAAAAATTAGCAGTAAAGCTCTCAACAAACCCCAGCAGTTTATTCAACCCTAAATTATCACCTACCACTTGCCAAATTACAACTTTGTATATATTTCCCTGAAATTCTATACCTTCATCTGAAAGCTTTTTCAAATCATGAACAAGTCTATCTAGTATTGTCCGATAACCATATTTTTCGACATCAAGAGAATAGTGTATGTTAGTTATAAATATTGAATCTAATAAAGATTGAAGGTGCACAGGCAAATCTTTAATTTTAAAATATACGAATCCCAATTTATGTACACCGGTATGTGACCCCAATGGATTTTGTAAGCTCCACATCATCTATATACAACTCGATTACTATTGTATCCACAGAGCTTAAAATTGCATTGGAATAATAATAAAATCCATCTTGGATACTACAAAGGGTTGCATTTCTAAGACTTTTGTTTTGTTTGTATGTTTTGAAAATATGCAAAAATCCATCAATAGAAATAATTTTTTTCATTGTGTCTACTATACTTATGTATTGGCATGTGTCATTTTTAAGAATTTGGTGAGGTAGCCATCTATAAACTTTTGTTCATATTGTGTACCCAAAGCAATCTCCTTTGGCTCAACATAGCGACCACTTGCTTTAATGGCATTGACTATTTTATGTTTTGAATCAAATGTAGACAATGAAGAAGCAGCAAAATCAAATGTTGCCATCAGTGATTTTGTGTTTTTTTCACATTTCATTCCATTTTCAGTTAAAAAATTTACTGTTTCTGATTTTAAATAATTTACAGTATTGTACAGAAAAGATGAAGTACTATTGATAGATGAGATAATACTAGAACAGTAGTACACTGCTTTTGCTACATGTTTCACTGCAATATTGCAAAATATCCTTTTGAAATTGTTCATGTTTACATATTTCTGAATCACCCAAAAAACTGATTTGAAAATATCAATTTGAGGGTAAATCATCAGAAGACAAATCACCATCTTTACTATTTATCGGCTGATTTGAAAAATTACGACTTTCTGAAATGTCTATTTCTACGTCACTAGCATGAAATCTTTTCAGATGTCTCTCATAGTTAAACAACTTCATAAATGCTTGTCTACAGCTTTCATCATAACACACATACGGCTTAAGTATACATGTCTTATGATAATTTCGAATGTGACGGCAAAGATCATGTGGATTTTGAATTTTTTTTTTTTGCAAAGTGAACAAAACATGGCTGCAAATTTTTAAATACAAGTTGTAGCTGATAAAATATAAGAAAAAAACAGAATTTAAATGTTCTTTTAATTCAGTCTAAAAACAAGTGCAGAAATATTAAAGTCCCTCTCCCAACTCCCTATGAGAATATTTATTTCTCAAATGACAATTTACATTAAGATTAAAATATTATATTAATAGTCCTTTTTAGTTCACTGATATAGGATGTCACTTCATTTTGTTTTTTGTGCATCACATTTAGTATAAAACAGGCATTGAGAAAGTTTCATACATTACTACAGTAAGGAGATGAAAGGCTTTCCTACACCAGCCCCAAACAAATGACTATCTCAAATGAAATAAAATTTACATTAGATTAAAATATTATGACATTCAGTTAATATCTATAATAATAAAAAAAGGATAACTAGGATGAAAAGTTTCATACTGGTACAATGCAAAGTAAAAATATGATATTTACACACTTAAAAAAATCCGTTCTTTCAGTTCTCTGATACAAGATGCCATTTCATTTTGTGCATCACATTTATAAAAACAGACATTTAGAAAATTCCATACATTACTACAGTAAGGAGAAAATTCCAAGTTTAAAATATGTTATCTTAAAGCATAAATCAACTACTTTTAACATACTACTTGTTTTTATACAATGGTTTTCAAAAATTAATGTTTGTACAGGGTTTAACGTCCCAATAGCTAATACAAGCGGTTGTTTACAGTCTCCACCCAATAGTCTGTCTTCTTTCATAAACTTTTCGATGCCTTGGCACTACCTATAAACAAAAGAAAAACATTTTAAAAATAAGTGCAATAATTTCTTGATTGTTGTCACCCTGTGAACAATTTACAAAAGCAGCATGATTTAGGGCACTTCAGAAATATATACAGATTGTAAGAACTTTGTGTCGTGTAATGAACTCTTTTTGTGAGCTCCTGTAAGTACTGTATCCCATGCATAAATACTACACACTTAATTTTCAATAGCAATCTTGCTGCAATAATCCAATAGCATATATCTTTCACAAGATTTGGATGTAAATACAGAATTATCAGCACTTACAAACTAAATTCAAAAATAAATAAATAATGAAAAGTGTTACATTTTTGTGGGGTAACATTTATGTAGTAATTTTAGAATTCATTACAAAATATTTTTTTAATTGAATAGTTTTAAAAACAAAAACGTGATAATTATCCTACTGTTGTTATCATATAAACCTCACAAAAATACAATACTTGATATTTATAATAATACAACTAATATTTTAATGTAAATCAACAATCACAAGAGTTATTGGCAGACCCATAACCAGGATTTTCCTTCGGAGGGGGCTCAATCTTGGAATTTTTTCTGATATGATAGCAATAATTTGCACACTTTAAAGTATGAATAAAAAAATAAACAAGGCTTAAACTAAGGTGTATTCCTCCTTATAGTATACTTGATACCCATGTCAAAAATTCTATTTTAAGTGAAATTTTATTTTATGATCAAAAAGACAGAAAACGTACTGGTGACTATTTTTATATTCTATTCGTATCACTATTTTAAAAGATAAAACTTTTTAGTACATTTCACTTGCACACATTGTCAAAGTACACTATGTGACATTGAACATGCAACACCAAGAAGTAGGAGAGGACAGATATTTATTCAAATTTCAGGATAGATGCATGTCATAGAGTTATTTAAACGATATGAAATGCGCAGCTCTCCAGTGCATGTTGAATAAGATATAACGGAAGGAACCTGCAAAATGGGCAGTATTCGTAGCTTTACTTCTGCTAGGGAAAGCATCGTAGAAATTTTGTTCTTGTCTCCCAGGACGCGTGTAATAGCAGAGAATGCCAGGCCACTGTCAACGGAGACATTTACAGCAGACAGACGATTTTACGAAGGGCATGGTGATTGGACTGAGACGGACAGGTTGGTCCATATGTCATATTCGCAGCTGAGACACATCTGTATGCATCCACAGTGCACCGCTGTGGCGAAGGTGGTTGGAACGAGGAAATGTGGAAAGTTTGAAGGGTGCTAGTGCAGCCAGAGTGACGTCAGCACATGTGGATAGACGCTTCCCCCGAAAAGCAGTAGTGAACCCGCAAGCCACTTCTACCTCCACTTTGCAGTGTGTTCAAGACACCCTGAATGTTCCCATATCGACCAGAACCATTGTAGTACTCTCATTGACTCTGTACCTAGACGTGTTGCTTCGTGTATCGTTATCCACGGTGGTCCTACATCCTACTGAGCTGATGGTATTCTCGCTTTGTATTATGGCTATATTTTCGAAATATTGTTCAATTCAACTACTGTCCGTTGCTGTCTCTCTCTGTTTGTCGAGTTTCATCATTTTCTGGCCACTCTTTCCTGGTGTTGCATTTTCAATGTCAGGTAGTGTATATGTGAAAATATTTTGGTTTGAGAAAGTGGTGCAAGACAGAATTAAAAATTAGTTACCAGCGGATATTTTATTATCAATAGAGATCTATCATCATTATCTCTATCATAATTAAAGAAAGATTTTTTAAACTTTCGGGGGTGCTTCAGCCATCTCTCTGGCTATGTGATTGTGTAAATTAAACAATAGAAGGATACATACAGACAGAAATTTGATGAAATGATCAAGAGACTGGGTCCCAGTGGGTTTTATTATTATGTGCTTAGAATTTTTGGAACCAGATTTTCTAAATACTCCTTGGTAAAGTAACATTGGGAGTAAAATTAATGCACAAAAAATTTCTGAAAGAGGAAAAAACTTTGTAAATACCAAATTTTAGATTTCTCTGAAATCATAATCTTAAAAATAACACCTACTAGCTGAACCGCCATTGCCCAGGCATATGATAATAACATTAAATAAACCTCAAAATTATGATTTTATATATTTGACTCTATTTTGTCTGAATTTATATTTTTAAATGAAAAACTTCTTGAAAAAATATTTATTTTTAGTGATAAAACTGCTTTTAAGAAGACATTTTTTCACTTGGTTTATTTCACTAGTTCTTGTCTGAATTTTTTAAGATATTCTGTAGTTATAATATAAATATGAGAGTTATAGATCCCATAACAAAAATTCGAAAACAAAAATACTGATATCTAGTTGATAAAGAACTGTGTGTTTTTTGTTTTTTTTCACATCAGCTCCATCCGTACAAAACTGTGAAAAAACACAAAGTAAAATGCATGTTTGGATCTTCCTTTCATCCTAATGCACAATCTGATACTAGGCATGCATTACTGGTTGACGCAGAATAAGAGATGAGGTTTTGATGAGAGTTCATTATCATTTTTAATTAATATCTTGACTAATTAACAAAAAATTGAAAATTATCTGGTGCATTAGAAAAGGTCTTGGCATGGTTCCAAGTTACAAAATGTGCCAGGACTGAAAATATTTTTGATTCCCCCTTTCCCCCAGCTGAAGTTGAAAGGCTAAAGTATATAAAATTTAAGAATGTGTGCAAATACGTAATATTAAAAAAAATTAATCTTGATACTGCTCTAGGGAATTTTTAAAAGACAAATATGTCATGTCCTGGTGACAGCCGACGGAAGACTTGCACCCATGAGCCTTGGACTACCCTCACTCAAATTTTCAGCCTTGATGTACAGTTCGTAATTTTTTTCTAGTCATAGCGCACAGAGCAAAACTTTGTTTCATTAGAATAAGATATGGGTCAATAAGAAAAAAAATGGTTCATTTTAGGAGGGGTTGGCACGGTTGAAACCGTTTTTTTTTTTTTTTTTTTTTGTCAAAAAAAATCATTTGGTATTTTTAGAACAAATTTAATATAACATTTTTTCTTTTTTGTAATTTAAGTGCTTTTAATTATTAATAAAAGTAATTTCTACTTTTAACACTTCATTTCAGCAGACAACATGAGACATAACGAGTCTAGATCATGTTTCCATGCATGTAAAAGGAAAAATAGCATGTGCTGATGAACATGTCTTGTCTGGTACTCTAAAAGTTTATCTTAAAACATACAAAATTAGAAAAGATAAAATAGATAATAGTCCAGGCAATAGGGAATTTTACCTAGCAAAATTAATGGTAGTTCTGGAAATAGGCTTACTTATGTTTTTTGGGTCGCTGAATCCGAATTTGTAACTACCCACCAAAATTTCCCCCGGCAACACCCCCAAATTTTGGTAAAAAGCCCCCCAAAAAAGTTTATTAAAAAATCAATTTTTTTTTTTGTTTTAGAGAAAAAGTATCTAGAAATTCAGAAAGTAGACAAAATTTGCAACAAATTAGATATATGACATTATGACTTAGGATGAAGGGGAAGGGGGGATCTGCCTTGGAACATGCGCCGCGGTGCTGCGTGGACTAAGTTGCACAATTCCACTTAACCACTCACACGTTTACATTCGCCCTCCCATGTCCCCTACGAACTTTCTCTATAAGGTTTACTTTAAGTTTGTTGGGTCGCTGAATCCGAATTTTTAACTAAACCCCCAAAATCCCCCACCGAAAACCCCCCAAAATAGTTGTTTTTAACTTTAATTTCTTATTTTTTTAGTGGAAAAGCATTACGAAATTCAGAAACTAGACAAAATTTGCAACAAATAGGATATATGACATTATGACGTAGGATAAAACAGGAGAGAGGGGGCTGCCTCGGAACATTCCCCGCGCGCTTTTCTCAAAAACCAAATTTTTTCAAAAAAAACAATTTTTTGGGGGGTTGCCGGGTGAAATTTTGGTGGAAAGTTACAAATTCGGATTCAGCGACCCAAAAACCATAAGTTGAGTCGAAATCCATAACTAGTATTAATTTTGCCAGGTAAAATCCCCTATTGCCTGGACGTAATAACTTAGTGCATGTAGCGCCGCAGTGCATGTTCAGAGGCAGCACTCCTTCTCCCCGTTCATCCTACGTCATAATGTCATATATCCTTTTTGTTGCAAATTTTGTCTAGTTTCTGAATTTCGTAATGCTTTTCCACTAAAAAAATAAGAAATTAAAGTTAAAAACAACTATTTGGGGGGGGGGGGATTTTGGGTGGAAGTTAAAAATTCGGATTCAACAACCCAAAAAACTTATTTTTAAGTAAACCTTTTAGAGAAAGTTCGGAGGGGAAATGGGAGGGCAAATGTAAACGTGTGAGTGGTTAAGTGGAATTGCGCAACTTAGCCCACGCAACACCGCGCGTATGTTCCGAGGCAGATCCCCCCTTCCCCTTCATCCTAAGTCATAATGTCATATATCTAATTTGTTGCAAATTTTGTCTACTTTCTGAATTTCTAGATACTTTTTCCCTAAAACAATTTTTTTAATAAAAACCTTTTTTGAGGGGCATTTTACCAAAATTTGGGAAGGGGGGGTTGCCGGGCGTAGCTCATAGGGGGCAGAGCCCCCCAGTATCTTAAAACATACAAAATTAGAAAAGATAAAATAGATAAATAATTTTCAATATTTAGCATAAAATATTTTCATTTAAAAAATGCAGATTATTAAGAGCTGTTAATAACAAAATACAATGATCTTTAAGATTTTGTCAAGTTGTGAAAGAACATTTTCTTGATTGGGGGAGATTATTCTTAAAGAATTTTAAAAACTAACTTAAGATATGAAGTTGAATAATACAGATTGCAAAAATTGAGTGCTAGTTACAGTATTTCAATAATGCCAACCAATCTTTTTTGTTACTTGCTGAATCTAACGGTAAAAATTTTTAACTTGGACACTTGGAGTATCATCAGAAAACAAAATAACCAGAAGTATTTGTATATTTAAAACAAATAATAATAACTACAGAACATTATATTTTCATGAAAAGGCATCAAATATTTATGGATTATTATATTATTAATCAAAAGTTTCTTCATGCGATTTTCAAGGTATCAATGTTTCACTATGTAGAACAGTTTACTCTTTGAATATACAACATAGCGTTACTAATAGATAATGTTTAAATTAGAAATTGATTTCAATTTTCTACTTAATTGACTACTATTTACTTTTAATATTTTCAAGTGAAGTTATATTTCTTATAGATACAATATCCAACAATGTTTATTTTATCAACAGATATGTAGTTGTATGCAATAGCAAATTATATATTAATCTGGGTTTTTTACAAAACAGATTTTTGCCACCCCTGATTTTAGGACCCTTCACAGAATTCCATTTCCTAAAATGAATCCTTCACAGAATTATATTTCACAAAAAGAACCATTCACAGAATTGTATTTTTTACACAAGGACAACATCATAAAATTTGCTTTATTTTCTATTCTATTAAAACAGTCCTTTCACATGTATTTAAATTTTTAACTGTGTATGTTGAACGAGACATTCATACTTTTTGTGGAAGATTCATATATAGAAATGTAAATGAGTCCGTAGGTAGAAAATGCATCCCCCCCCCCCCCAAAAAAAGGATCATTTTTTTATTATGCTACTTTTATTTTCACAAGTATTAGGGGACAAAAAATCGCAAAATTTCACAAAAACACCCTGTCAAAAATGTTAATAGAACAGTTAAATTTATTTTAGTAAAAGTAATGAATTTACTATAGAATATACATTTAGAAATTTACTATACATGCACATAAATATTTACTGCATACTTTCATTGCAGGGTTCAGCTGTACTCATATCTAATTCAAGCCAATTTGCAAATTCCTCAGCTGCGGACCTTCCGCAATGCCTACCTTGTAAGATAATGGAATTTGAAACTATTCCAAATTCTGAACAAAAGCTGTCGCCTTTCCTTTCATCAAAAATTAATTTGAATTCAGAATCAATCTATAAAAAAATTAATATACAATAAGAGATGCATTATAATATTAAATACAATTATATTAATAGCTATGATAATAAAAAGATAAAGCAAAAATTTTAAGCTTTTCATTATGATTGTCACACTACATGTAAGGATAAACCAAATCTCCTAAATTTCAAAGCATTTTCAAAATGTTAGGAACTTTAAAAGCATCCTACCTTTATGAATTGCTAACTTGTGCAAAACTAATGTTAACCTTGAGAGATCTAGGTAAACTGTAACTTGTATGCACGGGTGATTCTGAGTAAAAATAAATCTTTTGAAATTCACAGCAAATTATCTCAATGGTTACAATAGAGGGCGGGGGATCCTACTCTGGGGCTAATTATGCGATCCATTGACGAAAATCGCATGTTATATGCAATTCTTTGACAAAATTTGCATTTTACATGCGATTTTTTGATAAAATTCGCATTTTCTCCCGCAATCTTTTGCTTAAATTCGATTTTTTTCGCAATCCTTTGACTAAATTCAGGCTTTTTTTTGTCACGCTTTGATGAAATTCAGGCTTTCTTCCATCATCCATTGATGAAATTCAGGCTTTCTTCCATCATCCATTGATGAAATTCAAGCTTTTTTCCATCATCATTTGATGAACTTCAGGCTTTTATCCATCATCCTCTGATGAAATTCAGGTATTTTATACAGTCCTTTGACAAAATTAGTGTTTTTTTGAAATCCTTTGATGATATTAGCATTTTTGTGTGATCCTTTTACAAAATTTGAGTTCTTTTTCAGCGATCTCTTGATGAAAAGCACGTTTTTTCCACGCGATCCTTTGACGAAATTCACGTTTTCCCCTGTGATCCTTTGACGGAATTTTCATTTTTCACTGCGATGCTTTGACAAAATTCGCACTTTCCCCATGATGTATTGATTAAATGGATTTTTTTGGTGCCCATTTGTCAAAATTTATGATTTTTTTATGTCTGAATTTTCAGACGGATGGCCGATATTTTAAAACTTTCATAACCGAAGATTTAAATTTTCGAAAAATTTAGAACAGAATCACCCGTGATTGTATGTTTTTATTTTTATTTATTTATTTTATTTTGCTAATTTATAGGGATGCACCGAATAGTGATTTTGGCCGAATGTCGAATATTCGGCCTACAGGCGAACCGAATTACCGAATATTCGGCTGGACAAATAATTTTTTATTTCAAAGGCATTAAAATATTAATTAAAAAATACATAATACTTAATACAGAAAATAACATTTGGATAAACAGGAGCTTTTTATAAGTAAACTTTATACTGAAAAAAAAAATCTACTTTGAGTTACTTAAGAATAGGATAGTTATAAACTTTTTTAATTAATAAAATTTTAAATTTCATGACTTCATCTGTGAATTAAAGCAAATGAATATTTTCTTAAATTCTAAAACAAACATTTTAAAATCAAAGAGAAATTGTGAAAAAAATTGGAAGAAAAACTTCACAGGGTCATATATACTCTTTATTTGTCCGGAAGCGACTAAAGTAAAAATAAATAATACAATCTATACAAATGATGGCAACTCAGCAAGGAAAATTTTAAATGGCATCCTAGATTAGTCTCTGAAATTTGCGATCCTAAAATCTTTCAACAAACTTTTAATGGAGATAATGTGGTCAAGAAAATCTTTTTTTTTAAACATTAATTTACTAATTTTCTTAACTTTAATTTTACAAACAGCAAATAATGTAAAATTATTATTTTTTTTATTTAAATATAATTCTATTTATTTAATTGTTCTGGATATCATTATAAGTCGACAGTTAACATTAGAAGTTGTGCAAGGTTTTTTCAGTATTCGGTGCGCCAATATTCGGTGAGATGTCCGAATACCGAATATTCGGTGCATCCCTATCCCTACTAATTTACTTACTGTACAATAAAGTGTCGTGTAATGTTTGCATCTTATAATACAGGGTATATACAATGATCCGTTTATATGTTTAAGTTAATAAGATAACAGATACTGTATGAACATTACTGAAATTGCATTTTTTAGCAATGTCTACATGGGGTGTCCATTACTGGAAATTGACTAATTACGTGTTCCAGTAATGGACCTAAAAAATAAATGATAATAAACCTAAAAAATAAATGAAATTTTGTAAATGGCCATTAGTATATTCATAAAATTTAAAGTTTTCTATTACTATAAGTTATCTATTACTATAAATCAACCATCTTGTGCGAGTTTTAATGCATAAGCTAAAACCTTTTACAATGTTCAAATGCACAAATACGTACAATACCATGACACAAAAAACCACATACGGCCGTTTCAAAGAGTATTCTTGGATCCCCTTTCTCAGTGTGATAAAAAAAATATTAAAAGATTAAAATGGGGTCAAAGAATCCCTCGGTTATAGACCCTGGCTATTTTTGTGATTCACCCCCGCGCCCCTCGCACTGAAGAAGGAGATCCAAGAATCCTTGAAACGGCCGTATGTAGTTTTTTGTGTCATGGTACTGTATGTGTTTCAGCGTTCGAAATCCTTGGTGGTCCGCTGGTCCGAGATCACTAAAAATTCAATCGGACCACAAATTTAAAAAATTTAGTGGTCCGAAGGACCAGTAACTAACAGTAACTTTTTCCCCTCTTTGACAGGTAAACGTAAATTTTCCCATCCCTGAGAAAACTGCAACCAAACATTACAATAAGCATAAAATTTGCATAAACACTTAGTCAGTTAAAATAAATAGACGGAAATAAAAAACATAACAATTTCAGTTTTTGTTTATGTACTATTTATTTAATTTTTAGCAAATTATAATTTTACATTTTATTATGCCGAAAATTTTGGGTAACTGAAAGGAAGTTTGGTTTATATTCTCGGCGGAGGAGAGGGGGGGGGGGGTGTCACTCAAAGGGTTAAGGTACTTATATAATTTTATGTAGCAGTCCAGTAACGATGTCTGCAGACCAGTAAACTCTGATGTTTACTGGTCCTTGGGATCAGTGATTTTTTTTTAATCAATTCTACCGCTGAAAATAGTCAGGGTTGCAAAATCGCTAAAAAAAATGTCGGTCATAACAAAAAAGATGACAGACCATCAAGGGAGAATATGCAAGGGATATACAAAAACTCATTCAATTTCATTATAAAAATTAATATAAGGTTAACAGATAATATTAAAAATTCAAAACAATATTCTTGTATTTAATAACATTTGTTATAATACTTGTCCCCAAGCAGCATTAGCGATAAATACAAAATATTATTTTGTCTTCAAAAGCATCGGTAAATTAGAAAAATTTTGGTTAAAAAAAAAATAAAAAAAAAAGATGTATTCAATCTATCTTTTAACATGCTTTTACAAACAAAATACCAAAGTTCTCCAAATGTTATTTTATGAAAAAAGAGAGAGCGAGAGAGATGGGGGAGGGGGAAGAGAAATTTGTAAAAAGCAAATAGTATAAAATTTTGTAATGATAATGATTCTGAGATTCATATAAATATTAAAATTGATCTAAGTCCAATAAAAAACAATGATGTTTTCAAAACAAAATACCAACATTTTCCAAACGTTATTTCTAAAAAAAGAGAGGGGAAAGGGAATTTGTAATATAGATAGTGAATATGAAATAGTAAAAAAAAAAAAAAAAAAAATTGTGCATGCATGTGGCAGTAAGTAAAAAATACTGCATGTATGAGCACTGCATGCCCATAAAGCAAAAATTCAAAATATTCTTGTATTTAATAACATTTGTTAATGCTTGTCCCCAAGCAGCATTAGCGATAAATACAAAATATTATTTTGTCTTCAAAAACATTGGTAAATTAGAAAAATTTCGGTTAAAAAAAAAAAAAAAAATCTATTCAATATGTCTTTTAACATTCCGCTGAAGCAAGTAACTTTTTTCCCTCTCTGACAGGTAAACTTAAATTTTCCCATCCCTGACAAAAACCGCAACCAAACATTACAATAAGCATAAAAACTTAGTCAGTTAAAATAAATAAACGGAAATAAAATACATAATTAATAATTTCAGTTTTTGTTAATGTACTACTATTTAAATTTTAGCAAATTATAATTTTACATTTTATTATGCCGAAAATTTTGGGTAACTGAAAGGAAGTTTGGTTTATATTCTCGGAGGAGGAGAGGGGGGGGGGGGTCACTCAAAGTGTTAAAGGTACTTAATATAATTTTATGTAGAGGGCCAGTGACGATGTCTGCGGACCAGTAAACTCTGATGTTTACTGGTCCTTGGGACCAGTGACATTTTTTAATCATTTCTACCGCTGTGTTTGTGCATTTGGAGATTTTAAAAGGTTTTAGCTTATCTATTTTCTATTACTACTCCATCAAAAATATTCAAATATTTCAAAAAAATTGAAGAATATATAAATTTATTAAATGAAGCCAGCTCATAGAATCTTCATTAAGATTTTCCCTGAAAAACTGCATAAACTTTGAAACATTATTTTCTGTTTAATGATTGATTTGATTAAGGGTGTCAATAATAATCCAGATTATAAAACATGCAAGAGGGAGTTTTGAAAAAACAAAATAATGCTAAAAGTTTATTGGTTATTTTTTTTTATAAACCAAAAACATTAAAGCGTGTCTACTACTGGCACATCTACCCTACATATTATTCAATCAGGAAGAAATTAAATACATGACAAATGCTAAAGTCAAATGTTATATGGTATTAAAATATCTTACAGAAACAACATGCATACATTTATACACTTAATAATTTCCAGTACGTATGAAAACATGTGCAACAGTACAGAATCAAATCAATTTCGAAGCTTTTTATCAGCAATTTTTTTTTTTTTGGTGCCTAGGGATGCACCGAATATTCGGCCTACAGGTGAAGTGAATACCGAATATTTGGCTCATCGAATACTTTTATATTTCAAAGTTTATAGCCATTAAAATGTTAAATTTTAAAACAATTTTAGAAAATATTTAAAACAGAAACTTTTATTTTAATAAAGAGCTTTTTTTCAAGTAAACTTGGTACTTTTTGGTTAGCTGGCCGGCAGTATTATGTATACATAAATATGTATACATACATATTTATATACATATATACTATGTGTGTGTATATATAAAACATATGCATAGATATATAATGTATATATACATGTATGTATGTATATATATCTATATATAACACTGGCGCCCAGCTAACCGAAAAGTACCGTAAACTTTATGCTGAAAAAAATCTGTTTTGAGTTATTCAAGAAGAGGATAGTTATAAACCTTTTTTAATTAGTAAAATTTTAAATTTCACGGCTTCTTCTGAGAATTAAAACAGATGAATAAAATTTTCTTAAATTCTAAAAGAAACATTTTAAAATCAAAGAGAAATTGTGAAAATATTATGCAGGATCATATATTATTTGTTGGTCAGGAAGAGACTAAAGTAAAAGTAAATAAATAATACAATGTATTCAAATTTTATATGGTGGCAACTAGTGATGCAACGAATAGTGGTTTGGCCGAATAACCGAATACCGAATATTCGGCCAAGTTGCAGCCGAATATTCGGCCTATTCGGCCGCCGAATAATGAACTTATTTTTGCCTGAAAACAAAATATGGTATGCACTATATGCACAATTCTTGTATATTTCACATTTAAAATGTATTGTTTTCTTTTAAAAAATTATTTATATACAAATTTTTAATTTTTTAAAGCATTATTTTACTCTGAAAAAATATTCGGCCATGTTCGGCCTAAAAATTGCCTCAATAATATAATTCAGACCGCCCCCCCCCCCCCAAAAAAAAAAAAACATTCTCAGCAAAAGTTCCTCATCAGGTACTGTCTAGTTACATTTTAATAGATATTATATGTGTTGTTGTTACATTTTAAAATAATGACAAAATTTTAAAAGTACTAGGAAACATAAATTTCAGCTTTCAGATGAAATAAAATAAAAAATAAGAAATCTTAATATCTTAAGAAAAACCACTGATAGAAAGGGTGAAAGGAATATCCTCTAAAATGGTGGAAAGAAATCACTGTAGACTTTATAAAGCTCACAATTAACAAAATTTTTATTTATCTTTATTTTTTTTTTTTTTTTTTTTTTTTTTTGCTGTCAGCAGTGAAGCCTCTTTAGAAAGTGCGCGTCAATGTGAAGAGTAAAAGAATTTAGTAATTTTCTTTCCCAGCCACTACTAGAAAGACAACAGTGTCCTTTGGGGTGGTGGGCGAAAAATTCAGAAGACTTTCTAAACGTTTCACAATTAGCCAAAAAGTACCTTTCTGCACCAGGAAGTACCATATATAGTGAGAGGTTATTTTCAGAAGCAGGTAACATTTACGAGAAAAGAAAAAAAAAAAAAAAAAAGAATATCATCTGAGAATGCTGATTATTATTATTTCTGCATCACAATCTACGTTTATTGAAAACATTTTAACTGTTTTTTAAGGCATTACAATGCTATTCTTGAAAAAAATATCTAAAACGTAAATGCATACTAATTAAAAGAATTTAGTATTTACATTTCTTTCATTATTTAATAAGAAATAGTAACAGGCTTTAAAAAAATCACTTCAATTATATTTCACTTTTAAGCGTATTTTACTAAAAAAAAAAAAAAAAAAAAAAAACCCTTAACTATTGCAACATATACGACTTAAATATCTTATACATATAATACAACTATATCTAATCAATCATATATTTATGTTCTTTATAGGTATAATTCAAAATATTATTGAAAGAAATATTTTTTTATGTAACAAGGGTTAAATGTTAAACTTCACATTATGATTAAAAAAAAAAAAAAAAAAAAAAAATTGAATTAGCTTGTTACAGCTGTATTAAAACAATTTTGAATAGATTAATTTTAAATTTAACAGATTATGTTAGCTTATTACAGATACTTTTTGTACTTACTGATACAGCATAATTTTTTTTTAACATGATTCCTAAATTAGCCTCTTATATAAAAATGGGTAGATAAAACCCATTCAGAGTATGAAAGTTAATGGGAAAAAAAAGTGTTAGTTAATTTCAAATAAAATTTTCATTATATATGATGAATATAAATTGTCAAATTAAAAAGTTATACTGTGTAAATATAAAAACATTTATTACAGTGTATTATTCGGCCAAGGCCGAATAATGGACTTGATATTCGGCCGAAGCCGAATATTCGGCAGACAGGCCGAATATTCGGCTTCGGCCGAATATTCGTTGCATCTCTAGTGGCAACTTAACAAGAATAACTGTTCTACTCCCTTTGATTAAGCAAGGAAGTTTTTTAATGCATTCTACATCAGTGTCTGGAGTGGGAAATCCTTTTCAGAGATTGTAAACGTTGTTCTGAAAATCTTAGAAAGAAACAGATTATTTACGGGAAAATATTCAGAAACTTGCATCTGTACATAATTAATTCCTATGAAAATCCTTGTGATTGGTTAATTTTCTTAAATAATACTTAACAAACAGCAAATAAATAATGTAAAATCATTCTCTTTTATTTAAATATGATTCTGTTTCTAATTATTCTGAATATCTTTTTAAGTTGACTCTTAAACTTAGAAGTTGTATACGGTTTTTAATAAAATGTTTAAAAAGTTTTTTTTAGCCGAATACTTCGATATTCGGCATACCGAATAGCTTGATAATCGGCCAAACCGAATATTCGGTAACATGGCCGAATACCGAATAGATACCGAATATTCGGTGCATCTCTATTTATAACATTAATATTTATTTTAATTCATTAATAAGGAAGATTAAGAACTAGAATAATTCATTATTTGGCTGAGATAAATACAAAAGAATACAGAATATTTGTGAGATTAAACTCTATGGGTACGGTTATTTTCGGAGAATAACTAAATATGAGAAAAAAATTCTCTTATTTTCATTCTATTAAACGTATTTATATAAAAATCGTAATGCACATTATTTTAAACTTCATAATATGCTATCAATATAAAAACAGAATACTGAATTTCAAATCATAAAGGGAAAATCTTGTTTGTTTCATTTACTGCTTTTAACAAATGTTGCAACTAACTTTAAGAGGGAAGGGGGCGGGGAATCTAAATAAAAATTGGATTTCATAAACGAAGTGAAAATTTAAGCGCCAAGTAAACATTAAGTTGATTACGTGAGTTTCATAGTCTAACGATTGCTATTATCATTTTTATATGAAAAATAAAGCATTATATATCAAAATTAGTAGTCAAAATAACAGAAAGAACAAATGAAGACAAAAACATTAATGTTACAATCATCAAAATGCCGAATGTGAAACATCGTGTATAGCTAACCCTAATCTTAAGACAACTTACAGAAATTGTGAAAACAATAAAAATATGGGAAAAAATTTCGACAACAACAAAATGAATGAACTTACTTTCCAAATTTTCGACGAATTCTTCCAAATTCCACTGCCGAAGTCTTTCGTTAACGTGATCGTCCATTTGCAACCTTGAGTAGAGCAGCAACAACAACAAAAAAAAGCCTCTACGCTTCCGCTTCTGCGATCTCACCTTACGACGGTTTTTAAATGTTCTTCCGCGGACACAATAAAAATGTAGTTCGCCACGTTTCATGTAATAAAATATTACTGACAGGAGCGCTTCATTCGAAATCATAAGAAATAGTGATTAATGTTAATAAATTGAACTACCTTGGTGAAATTTACCCCATTTAACGAATAAAAAGTAATTTTGTTTGAAACTGAGTATGGCTGGTATTTCAAAATTGAAAGCATTCGGTTTTCATATTTGAAACAAAAAGTTTCAAAATAAAATGAAAACATCGATTTACTCAGATTTGAAAGCGTCATTTTTCTCAGTGTAATATTGTTGTGCAATCATGCAATGGGATTTCACCCAGTATATGGAATAAAAAAACACAAAAAAGTGTATTAAAATAAAAATTATTATTCAGGGACATGAAAGTCAAAAGATTGTGATTATGCCCCATATACAAACTTACAAGCTATATTTTGCTTCATAACATACCTACAGATGAGCAGAGTCTTTTGTCAAAAAATTTTCTTTCAATATCTTAAAAACTTTTTAAGAAATGATGTTTCCCGTAAACGTACACAATGAAAAACGCAGTTTTCCAGAAAACGCAAATTAAGATTTTGATAGAGCACAAAACATTATGCATAAAGTTTACTATTTTTAACTTTTTTGGCATAAAAGTCAAAAGATTGCGAGAATGCCCCATATAAGTTTACTTATTGGTAACTAAAAACTAAGAATGATCACTCAACGATGTTTCCGTGTAGAGCTTCGTTTGTAAAATAAGCAAATTTTAATTCCTATCATAATATGAGATTGTGAGATAATGTTTCGTTAGGCCTGCTTAATTTTTTTATACAATAAATGCGTGATGTATTTTGTTGTGGAGAGTAGTTGCGCTGTTAAAACTACAATATATTTTTAATAACATTAATAAGAGACAGGTTAGAGGACCAATATCACATGTGAATGATAAAACTTGAATTTGAATTTCGGTGCCCTTTCTGAAAAGAAACCTTTGAATAAATCTCGGTTTTCGCAAAATTTACGACAGCACTCAGCTGGAAAAGTTAAATTGAAAATCCTTACAAGTGATAACTCTCACCGAAAATATACAAATCTCATACTAGCTGGAGCCCCAGCGATTTCCTCCACCTGTCCCGCTACTGTCTAAGTTTCTATAGAAACAGCGGCTTTCTTCCCTGTCCTCTCATCTTGAATAGAATGTAACCTCGCATATTTCCTTATTTTATTTAAATTTAAATTAATAACTGGGTCATTTCATAATTCTTTAAAATTTCGGTATTGTCTCGATGCAACATTTTAATAATAGCGGATAAGCGTTAATAAAGCAATATTGGCTATATACAGGGAAACCTCCCTGTGCGACCACCTCCCTGGACGACCACTTTTTTTCAGGGAACAAAATTCATTCCCATAGGCTCAATACTAATTTTATCTGTATTCAGAGATCATCCCAGCTGAACTGCCTCTATGAGTGACCCATTTCTTTGAAGAAAATGAAACAAATTCCGTTTTTTCCTGGTCGCTTGAAGAAGTTTTTATTAGAAAAATAATTCCGGAGGGCGCATTATTCATCTAACTTCTAAACTGAGTTTAGATTTCTTTTTTATTATTCCGTTAACTTTTAAGTGTTTAAACCCATTTGTGCCTTTTAGACAATGAGTTTAACTCTGATGACGACGGTCAATGACGAAAAATGACGGTCAATAAACTCTCCTGCCCTATTCTGTTAGGAAACTCTCAAAGAAATAGATAATTTAATGAAATTGTCGTTACTTGTTCCCATCAAGAAAAAAAATTGCATTTATTTACTGAACTTCGAAAGGTTTTGGAAATAAAAGTTATGAAAGATAAAACCGTAAAATCAAAGCAAACGTCAATATATTTATTTGGTACTTGTTAGTTATCCCGTCAACCAAATTACTGCCGCCAAATTGTAAGTATAAATGCCAATAATGGTTGATCGTAAATGTCACATTCACTTGGCAACACGTGTTTACGCCTTTGAGGGATTTTTATTTCGACGTTTTATTTGTATTGTTATTAATGTTATACTAATTTATTTGTACTTTCGTTATTTAAAATATAAATTATGTGAATTTGTATAATTTGGCGATTTATATAATTTGCCGAAATTGGTCGACGGTATAACTAACAAGTACCATTTATTTTTTAAACTCTGCAGTAATTAACTTATGTAATTAACTTTTATTTTGATACTTGAATTTTTATATTTTTTCCTAATGTGAAAAATAAATTTTAGTAACATTAATTGTTACCAATTTTCACCAATTAAAATCTAGATTTAAACATGACCTCAATTAAGAGACCACCTCTCGAAGCGACCAATTTTTATTGGAACGGAACGTGGTCGCTTTAAGAAGGTTTAACTGCATTTCTAAAATAATAAAAACTCCGGTGCTGATGTATTATAATACAACATTTACCTCATTTCATGATAATATTTATCCAATTTCACCTTAACATTGCCTTGTCATGTAAAATGACACTTGAAATGGTAAACATTTATACAAATCACTAGGTTAACCGCTTTATAATATTATAATATTAACCTCTTCGCGACGACCTAAGCGGTGCAATGTAGTTTCTGAAATTCATGTACAATTTTCGATTTTTCTACCTGCAATTTAGAATGCTAATTTTCTCCTTATTTCATCACAGAATTTCACCGATAAATTTATTTAATGATATTTAATTAGAATTACTGGTTCTAAAAGATTAAAAATTAGGTACTGAACACTGTTCTGAAAGGAGTGATGCGAAAAAAAAAATGAAGAAATAAAAGATAATTTTATTCTTCTAAAATTATTTCTCATTTTCATTAATTTTATGTTTTGTTTAATTGTCATTAGTAATAATAATAATAATAATCATATTTCATTCTCTTTTTCTTAGGTAAGTTTATATCATCTATGCTTATGAATTACGACATTGTATCACAAACTTACAAAGCTGTTTCATAGAAAAGGTGAATATATATTTTTCTTTGATGCTTTTCAAATTTATGTTATTTATTCTTATTATGTTATTTATTTTTTGTTTAAAGAATTGATACATTTATAATTACGTAAATGTAAAGTTTGAATTTGTAATCAATTTCTAGTCATTACAGAAAAACTGCAAATCAAATAAAATTATTGTTTTAAGCCTATTTTTAGTGGTATTTACTTAAAAAGTATTGAAATATTCATCTTTTCAACTGCAATTAGATATATTTCATCGTTAATCCAAAAATAAAAATAAAAATAAAAATAAACATTTATTAAAAAAATTGAAAATAGAACTTATATTTTAATGTTTAAGTTAAAACATTAAGTATTCTACACTACAAAATATATTTTCCCATAAGTCATATAAACTTAAATCATTTTAATTATAATAAAAAGAAGACTATCAAGCTAATGCCTCAGCAATTTAAAATTTTAACAGTAATCTGATTTTGATCAGCTATCAGCTGTTCTATCTATTATAACAATGTTTCACCAATATTTTATAATTAATGGCAACCAGTACCGATATATTTCCAGAATGTAATGTCCAATTTAAAGTCCGTAAATGGGCTAAAGAAAGGCAAAAAGGTAATCTGTTTGGTTCAAATAACTGCCACTTTGTTCAAAATCTTTTAAATCTAAAATTTTGTATAAGTTCCAGAAAATTTAATATCTTGTTATAATTTTGCGACCAAATGTGTTTCAGATGTTTGTGAAGGACGAGAAATAGTCGACTGATCGGGAGTTCACCGTGCGTACTTACTTGCAAGTAGAGCCCATCGAACATTCCGTATTATTATACGAATTAAACATTTCCAACTGAGCGAAAAAATGTCAAGACCGGGAACCGAGCCCAGATCCTTGGCTTGCAAAGCCGAGGATCTACCGTTTAAATTAACCGGGCCGACAACCGGTGAGCATATTTCGCTCAGAAAACCATACTGGTAATAACATCTGGTCTGTCATTTAGACAACTCAACAGAATAAACCGCAGGTAAAGGAACTCCATATAAACGATGGGATCCTTTAAAAATTAATTTTTGGCTTAGTTAGCTTAAACGGTAGAGCATTGGCCTTGTAAGCGAAGGATCTGGGTTCGATTCCCGGCCTAAGCATTGTTTCGCTCAGTTGGGAATATTTAACCCATTCGCGGTTAAGCTGTGTCCATTTTTTTGGTTCGGAGATGGTTTCACAGGGAGAAGCTTTGTGTGTTTATAAATGGTTAAAGATTTAGTTTTCAAAACGTTTAGCAATGTATCTGCGAAAACTGCTTTCCCCCTCCAGTATTTCCTAGCAAACAATAACCTACTGAAAGCCTTTGTGTGTACTTCCAAAGGATAGGCCTTCCCACATTCATGATTGATTACCACCCCTACCCCTGAACTAATCCCTTTTCAAAGAACGAATTCTGCTAAAGAGGTAAGTTTCTGTTAGCAGTGAAATAAGCAAGGGAAATATTTTTCTGAGACGATTTTTAAAAGTTTAACGATTTGTAAAAGTTTTTTTTTCGGGGGGCGGGGGGAGAGGGGCGAATATCCCGCATACTCCTACCCCCTTAGCGAGGGTCCTGGATGTATGGAATATACTTCCTCCTGCATTTTACTGGAGTAAAATTATGAAAATTGAATTAATAAATTAAAATTAAAATTCAATTGAATTATAATTGATATAAAATTCAATTAGAAAATGCCTGTTTTAAAATCTCATTTTTCTCCCTCATATCAAGAAAATATATACATATAATTCCAAACCGATCGGGGTGGGGAGATTAGAACACACTACACACACACATTTTGTTGCGCTTATGCATATAGTGCTAGGAGCACGACAGCGGGAGGGATACATATTTAAGTTTCTGTGCAATGATGTACAGGTATTTCTGTGGGGAAAAAAGCTGCATGATTATTTGTAGGCTATACTTAAGTTTTTAAATTATAACTCAATATACACTGGTGTCCAAAATTAAGGATCAGTCACAAAATGCTAATTTTTAAGTAAGCGAATACTCAAAAAGAAATAATATAATTTAAATAATTACTATCTCTACAGCACAACTAGTCCATATAGCATCTCATTCATGTCACACATGTCACAGTCACTACGGTGAAACAAAAAATACGAAATTCCACAAGTCTCATTATGAGTTTCAAATGATCCCTATATGTGACTTCACTGAGACGTCAATGTGACTGCTGCTTTGTGACGAGTCACCAGGTGACTTTACAATGTAGTTACATTGTGACTCTGATATGACTGTCATTTTTAGACTCAATTTCAAAGTCATCATGAACGTGGCATTATGATAAGTCACCAAATAATATCACATTATAGTCACATGGGGACTTTTCACAAAAGAGCAGAATGGTGACTTCACAGTAGTCTCTGTGTCACCTGAAAGTCATCATGTGACTTTAATGTGACATTATTTGGATACTTATCACAACGTAGCTTTCACGATTACTTTGAAATTGTGTCTGCAGATGACAGTCACATGAGAATCACA
The DNA here is from genome assembly GCA_963932465.1 of Maratus speciosus. NCBI lineage: Eukaryota > Metazoa > Arthropoda > Arachnida > Araneae > Salticidae > Maratus > Maratus speciosus. The sequence continues at coordinate 472,915,684 of OZ010797.1, forward strand.
ATGTAACTACATTGTAAAGTCACATCGTGACTCGTCACAAAGCAGCAGTCACAGTGACGTCTCAGTGGAGTGACATATAGTGATTATTTGAGACTCATAATGAGATGTATGGAATTTCATATTTTTCTGCTTCACCGTAGTGACTGTGACACTTGTGACCATGTGTGACATGAATGAAATGTTATATGGACTAGCTGTGCTGTAGAGATAGTAATTATTCGAATTATATTATTTCCATTTAGGTATTCGCGTATTTGTAATTGGTCCTTAATTTTGGACACCAGTGTATTCTTACACGATTGTATAAATATAAATTATGAATCTAGAAAGAAGTCGCCATTAAAAGCTATTTCTATAATTCAGCATTTTCGCCATATATATTATTAAATTTTGATTTGTTAAAAATTGATGAATTTGTTAAATCATGGATCAAATGTTATAATTTGCCATTTTGACGAATATAGATAAAAATGCCGAAGGTCAAAAAGTCAATGGTAAAAAGGCAGCAGAAAAAATAGTAGTAATATTTATAAACGAGTGCAATCGGAATTATTTAAAAGATAAATACGTTAAGATCGAAAGAACTCTTTAAAACACCATTTCGTTAGTCTTGCTGCTGTTTTCAAAGTAGTTCTCTGCGCCTGATGAAGAAAGACTAGTTCGTTCGAAGAACTTTGCGCTTCTATTAAAATATTTATGGTGTTTTAAAAAATTGTTTTTATCTTATCATTAGACATCAACGTATTTAATTATTTAATAAATACATAACTCCACAGTTTTAAGTAAAGCATGTGCTAAGCACATTGAAAGTAACATGTACATATCATTATACTAAAGTATACAAATAAATAGGTATTGTGTATTGAAGATGTATTCGCTCATTGGACATGTCCGCTATTTGTTAGGGAGTCCCTGAAAGTTATGAGTGGGGTTGGTTGTATTTATGACGGCCAATTATCTGCACGAGGGATATAGGCCCAGGGGGGGGGAGTGTCCTTCGTGGGGGCCTAAGGGAACCTAACCCGCATTAACGCTTGGAAATCCAAGGTTTGAAGAAAACCACGAAAACTCCGAACGATTAGGCCGACGAGCGCGATTGGGCTCGAACCCAGCACCTCCCGTCTACCAGCTTCGAGAGCAGAACCTCTCAGCCACTGGTGGGGCTATGATTGGGGAAGGTGAGGGGGGCTTCAGTTTTCAAAAGAAAATACAAACTGTAGATTCTTCCAACTCGCTACATCTATCGCTAATGTATAAGGACAGCAACTTACATGTATTTATAGAAACTTTGACCAATAGTTGCTTGAGGGGAATGAGAAGATGTGATACATGAAATTAACAAAAGCAAAATTTTACATACAGATCTTTTGAAGAAGCTGAAAAAAAAATCAAATTTGAAATGTTCGCATTATTTACAAAGTACGGGTTGAGGGAGGGGGGGGGGGGCAGAGTTAAGGCGGTTAACAGAAAATGTGCCTCAGTTTTTTTTTTAAGATTTGGTACAAGAAAACATAATTTAAGCAACACGCAGTCAGTGCTCGAAATATTCCGGAGCAAACCGGAATGATATTCTGATTCGTGGAATTATGACAAATATTGTTCCGGTTCGTGATTGATATTTCCGCTCCAACGTTCATCCGAAAAAAAAAATGGATAGAATGTTCGGCGATACACTTAACATCACTGTGATAAACACCACACACCACCCATACCACGGCCATGAAGCTATTGTGATAGTTCCTCACCAAATGAACGGCTCACGACACAAATGAGTATTAAATTTTAGTGACCAAATAAATGTGATAGACCACACATCTAAGCTTTTTAAATGTCATCTTTAACGAAGATGGAAGCAGATAAAATTTAGGCCGTACTGGAGACAGTATCGTAGCAATTTAAAAATCATATGGGGGAGGGGGGGGGGTGCTCAAATAGTTTTTAACTCAGTATGCTCAAAATAACTAAGAAACTGAGAAAACCAATTAATGATAAAGCACCTTATTAATAAGTAATTATATAGATTAATTAATTATTTAATTTCATTCATAATTAAAAATGTGTATGCGAAATATTTCAAAGTAAACATTATGGAATAAATTAAATTTTACAATTTTGTGAAATATGACAGTAGAGTTCGAAAGAAATATTTCTATAAAAAAGAAACAAAATGCACTTGCAAATTTTGCCATCATAACACAAAGTAGTGCGCTTCGCTGACATTGTGTTCAAAATAGATTCGGCATCTACTTGTATTTCTCCGCAATTGTTTTTTCCGCGATTCTTTGTGAAAATTCGTGTTTTTCGCGATCCTTTGACGAAATTTGCATTTTTTCAATCATCTGACGAAATTAACGCTTTTTAGAGATCCTTTGACGAAGTATGCGTGTTTTCGCAATTCTTTAATGAAATTAGAGATTTTTTTTCGTTATTCTTTGACGAAATTAGGGATTTTTTTCTGCGAACGATTGACAAAATTCATTTTTTTTCTTCGACCACTTGTCGAAATTTGCGATATATTTTATGTCTAAATTTTCGGACTAATGGCCGATTTTTTTAAATTTTCGGAACCGAAAGCCTTAAATTGTCGGAAAATTCGGAATAGAACTCCTGACTTTATTTCAAATGGGGGAGGGGGGGGGGGGCTTGAGCCCCCTGAGCCCGCCCCTTTCCTACGCCACTGCCGGAGACAATATGTAGCTTATTGCGTTATATGTAACATTTTTTCTTTATTATTTATAATCTTGAATGCATTTTAAAAATTACCTTTGCATGGTTAGAATTGAAATTGTCTATGCTTTCAAAAAAAGAAAAAAAAAATTAGAAAACAGGAATTTTGCTTTTTCAGGATATAGTGTTGGACCCGATGAAAAAAAAAATAATATATTTATATAAATAAAGATACAATAGAGTCCCGCTTACCAAGTTAATATGGCCTAAGCTAAACTCGGATAAGCAAAAAACTCGGATTAACCGGATTTACACAAATCGTCAGCCACTAAAGAGATGAAATGTAAAATTTCACTTAATTCATTAATTAGTTCTAGTTTTTTTCAATCGAACTTATACCTTTGGAATAGATAATTTTCGTCTGATGGACAGATGGCTTCCATTGTTATGAAATAACTATTATAAATGAAGGGTTAGGTGAAGATGAAAGAGCAGTCGTAAAATCTCTGATTTTCTGGCCAGAATGGAGAAAAAATGGTAAAAAAAATTATGGACATTTTTTTCCTATTTTGATCAGAAAATCAGAGTTCTAACTTTTTATGGCTGCACTTTCATCTTTACCTAACACTTCATTTATAATAGCTGTTTTATAATAACGGAAACCATCAGTCCATCAGAACAAAATAACTCGGTTAAAGCGAAAACCCGGTTAAGCGGAACTCTACTGTAGTACAAAACATATTTCAGTTGTAAGACTTAAAACACACGCTTTTATTTTATATAAAAGGACGTCATTCGCATCCTCTGAAGAATTCTTCATTTACCATGTTAACAACATCTATAGAAAAGTATTCATATGACGTCACTAACGCTAAATAATACCCCCCCCCTTCACCCCCCCCCCAAAAAAAAACAAACAGAAACTCGACCAAAAAAAAAAAAAATCGGCTATCTAATGATTCACATGGCTTCATTTGTTTGTAATATAGATAATTAAATTAAATTTAGTTTATAATAGCTCCATGTTTTATCAGAAATCATTCATTTTTTTTTTCAAATTACACGTATTTTAATCATTTTTCTCAGTTTTTATGAGAAAATGGCAACAAAAAGATATAATTGCTATTTTTCCACTATTATTCCTTGATTTTCGACAGAAATGGAATACTTGAGTTGCCAAAATTAAACAAATGGTGGAAAAAACCTCAACAAAAATTAATAATTTAAAAATAAATGGGGATGCAGATTTCAAACAAATTGCAATAAAAAGTACATTTTTTTCGAATACGACGGTATAAAAAGTGAAAATGTGCGATGCTTAGAAATTTAAAAAATGCTGTAAGTGTATTTAACAGTACAATGATACATCTGCTTTGTTTTACGGCTAGCTTATACAACGCAACATTATTTTTTGGAGACGACATAAAATAAACTGAGAGGGAGAAATAGCATTCCGGGGCTAAAAATAAGCCAACAATAATTTTGAAATGGTGTTCCTTTTCGTGAAATTTTCCGGTCCTGCATGAAGCAAAAATAAAAATGTTTTTCCAAAGGTGCTTTAATATAAAATTTGGAATCTAAAACTTATTGGTTAGAATTGTTTGGGGTAAGAAAATGTGGATGTTCAGCAAAGCAATGGAAAATTTCCAGATAAAATTAAAGGGTAATTTGTAAATATAAAAGCATGACACTTGCAGGCATGACCATTTAAATAATTTAAAATCAAGTAGATTTTTGTTTTTTCTATTTTTCAAGATATGAATTACATTTTAAGTTATAAGTGGTCGTTTTTCTATTATGACTTTTGTTGGGCTGTCGAGTACAAAAAATCGATTCTAATCGCCAATTTTGACAGCATTTTCTAAAAATTATTTATCGAAAAATAGAAAAAAATGTTCAACTTAATTCTTTCTGAATAAGAGCACCTGCCAATTCCATGTGTTTACGAAAAGACATGAATTCAGGAATATGTCAAAAAATAGTCACTTTAGATTCCAACATGATTGAAAAGATTGAGAAGTGCGATTTCTGTCTGGGCAAATGGGTCATTTGCCCAAACAACCATAATTTAAGGTCCCAAACTTAGAAGCAGTTACAGTTTTAATAGGTATACTTTTTTCTTTTTTACTTTATTCAAAAGTATACTTAAGAACCATATCTTAAAAAAAATCATATCTCCATTATTAAATTTGTTTTAATCATACTGTTGTGTGTTGGGGGGGGGGGGTGTAAATTAATAGTTAATTTTTCGTGGTTAAACTATTGATTTTTCCAGCATTTGAACATTAAAAAAAAAAGGGTTTTGATTAATCACTGTTAGAAGTTCTGTGGTTATCCCCCCCCCCCCCCCGCCAAGTCTGCATTGATAATGTAGACGTTTATCCCAGGTTTTCCGGCAAAACAAAATTTTGGTGGAGGTACTACTTCAGCTGTTTTGCCAATCTTACACCAGTTTCTTACATCCTCTATATCAGGGATGGCGAACCTATGGCACGCGTGCCAAACTTGGCATGCGATACAATATTTTCGGCACAGCGGTGAAATCCTAAAACTAAATAGAATTAAATTAGATGTAAATTTCCAACTGTGCGAAAAATGTCCGGACATTTTTCGCACAGTTGGAAATTTACATCTAATATGATTTGTTTACCAATTAGAATAATTGTGTTAATATTAATCTAGTGTAAATAGAATTAAGTTAAACAAAATATGCAAACTTTTACGATCTGGGCTTTTCTTTCTTTTTATTATATTAGAAAGCAACTAATTGAATTTATAAATTATTTCAGTGTCGGCTCAATAAGTTATCAAATTTAGAGAAGGTTTGTAGCATATCAAAATAAAAATATCACGCATTAGAAGCAAAATTCCTAGTCATGAAACTAAAGCGACTTGGTATAAAATATATAATCTTCACAATTGTTCGCTCTATTTATTCCTGAGGGTCATTATTTTAGGAAATGATACGAAAATCTTAAATACTAGAAACCCAAACCACTTGTTAGATAACCCGAATTAAGCTAGCATCCTATTAAAAGTGAGTAGGTTGAACACCGTATTAATATTTGGCATAACCGACATCGCATTCAGCCTTTTATTACTAGATATATGTTAGTCTAGATATTAGATGTATATTGCTCCATATTTTTAAATCCCAATGAATAAAAATCTAGAAATTTTTATCTACTAAATTACTTTTTGGTGCTTGGCACGTCATGGTCATGTAAAATCTTTTTTGAAAGAAAATGGGCACGGGGATGTAAAAAGGTTCGCCTACCCTGCTCTATATCATCCTCACCCTCAGAATCCGATGAAGGGGATAAAAATGCTTCATCTGAAGAGTCAATCAAACTTTCTTCTTCTGAATCAGAATGCATTTTATAGCGATATCATGATATTATTATTATTTTTTCTTTAGTTAAGAGAAAAAAGATTTTTTTCAACGTTATAGCTGAAAACAATTTTGTGCATTCATAAACCGTGTAAAAACTGAACTATTGTGAAAGTAATACTGACTCGTTTTTTTCTCGATACAGTGCAATAGCTAATCTGAAAAAAGGCATTCTTAGAAGATCCCTTCTCTGTTTACCTCCCTTATTTATTTTGTCACGGGTGGGGCCTCCTGAGAAGCTTATTGCTTTGCGGTATAGTACCTTTCAAAACACGGGGGGTGGGAGGCATGTAAGACACCCGCACTGTCAGTTCTAAGGAACAAAGTGTCACTATGTTTTAAACACTACCCCCACTTTTGTTTTTTGAGGGTGGTTTTTTAGTCAGATGCAGGTTATTTTATGAAAGAATTTCCACTTTCCTACTAAAAGAGCTACCCTAGATTGGTATTTTAGTATTGTTTGGTATATAGTATCATTTGACTATTTGATCGTTGCAATTTCAATCTGTGTTAATACCATGATTTTAAGATTTTCTCCCACAGGTGAATTATAGTAATAACACCATTTTAATCATTTTATATGTGAATTTCTCTAAAAAAACATGTACCGTAAAGTACCGAAAGTAAGCCCCCTTTAGCAGACAAGATATTTTAAGGATTATAGGAGGGGCTTATAATTGGAACTGTAGAAATTGAAAGAATGGGGGAAAAGGCAGGCCAGGGGGGGGGGGGGGGCGGTATATTTTGAATTTATGAAATTTCACTGGATCTTTACAATTTTCAAAATAAAATCAGATCAAATTAATATTGTTTGGTTTTAATATCCCCTCCCGTAGGAGCTAAATAGTTTCCATTAATAAAAATAATAAATTAATAAAACAAACTCGTATAAAATAATTAAATTATATATCAAAGAAATATGAACAGAAATTATAAAATTTAAACTCTATATAAATATTATTTATTAAATCTTAGTGCATAAAAATGAAGGAAAAGATTAATAGTACACTTCGAAAAAAATAATCTTTTCAAAGGTATTGTAGCGTGCATAGCGAAGTATGCCATTCAATGATATTTCATAAGATATATTCATTAGGGAGATATGGAAACAAAAAACTTAAAGAATTTCCAGTAAAAAACTTGAAGATGAGGTCTTATAAATGGCACTTTTTCAAAAAAGGAATAATTCACATATATGAGGAGGGCCGTTTTCGGACTTTCGATATTTCGGCCGCTTACTTTCGGTACTTTACGATACATATACACGGTATAGTTTTAAAGTTACACTAAAATTTGAATAAAATTTGAGCAGCAATTATAAATTAGAAAATATTTTTAAAATGTAATATTAATTTGGGTTTTTGATATTTTAATTATTATTACACAGCAAAAGTGATGCAAGTAAGAAAAAAGAAATTAAAAAAAACGCTTTTAAGTATTTAGTATTATAGTTAAATGAAAAAAACATTGAAATACTTTTTAAAAAGAAAAGAAAACAACAACAAAAAAAATAAATAAAAAGAAAAGAACGCATGTATTCATTCAAACAATAAATGCAACATTGCAAATTTTTTGAAATACTAATAATTATTGTAATGGAATATAATCTTATTGCAAAGAATGATAAAATAAAATAAGTAAACACTGATATTCTATGAATTTTTCTAATTCCATACAAAAAACTATAACTCTTGTACTGTATATATTCTATGAATTCACCATAGTATCTGTTTTGAAATATAATGCTATTCTTATCCATTTACAGAAAACGTAATTATCTAAGGCATTTTTCAACCAAATCTCTAAAAGCATTCGACTACAATAAACTACTTGACAAATAGTCCACGCCTATTATGTAGTGGAAAGAAGGAGTGGTTGATAAACGCCTTCTTTAACTCCCAGTCTCCAACAATGGGGGGGGAAGCACAAACGCGTATATGCGACGGTGACCATTTAGAGATAACAAATGCCGACCGTCTATACGCGTTCATAACGCTTTTAAACCAGATATTTCTGGGCGCGTATAAGCGGTCATATCCCTTTAGAAGCACTTTATTTTGACCGCGGATACGCGTCTGTGACCACCGAAGGGTTAATTCGTATAACTTTACCAATCAGTTTGATTGTGCTAAAATAATAGTGAATCCGTATTATTAATTTTTTTACGCAGAAAAAAAATAAATATACAAGTTAAATATCAATAAATACAATGCAAAATGTCTTAAGGTGATAAATAACTAGTTTCTTTGTAACAGAAAAAAAATCGTAAAATTCGCTTTGAATTTCAGCCCAAAGAAGTAAAAACTGCCCTTAAAAGTATTCGTTTTCTACCGTAATAAACGCCATTTTAAATTGAGTCTGTATCATCAAAAGGCTTTGAAAATTACCCTTTTCACATACAAGCATTTGGCAATAACAGATTTAAATTACATTCCTAGGAATTTTAATTAAATATTCTCATAACTAAAATAAAAATCAGAAATAAAAACTGCAGTTTTAAAATACAATTTTTGGTAAATGAACTAAAAATAATTATGTGTTAAATTATTATTTTTCTTCTTTCATTATTCATTGCATTTACATCCATGTAGGCAGATAAACTGATAATTAAATCCCACATAACGGAAGTAAAAGTAGCGTAGTTCAATGCCTTAATGTTATTTTTGCCCATTTTGATTCATATTCGAAAAATTAAACGTAAGATACAATAAATAATAAAAAGAATGAAGTTCCGTTTAAAATATTATTAATAAGGTTGCGTTTCCGTATTAAGTTATTACAAAAGATTAATATAATGTAAAGCTTTGCAGAGAAAAGAACCGAGATATAAAGATAAATATTTTTAATACATTAAACGTTATTAACAAAGGATACAATGCAGGATTCCAAGGCTACTATGTATTAACTACAACTTTTACTACTATTACGACTACAACTTCCACTTGTGTTTACCTTCTGGTTGTTCGATGTCAGTGTTCTATTATGTGAGTTGTTTTGTAACCGTGTGCTCGAATTTATTAAAGTTATGTGTTTAGCTAATACAGTGTGCTGATATAATATTATAAGCACGCAAACATATCATTTTAGAGCCGAGGATGGGATAGGAACCCATGCGGGCAAAGCAGAAGGTAAACACAAGTGGAAGTTGTAGTAGTTAAAACATTTGTCAACAACAGATGTAAATTACATTTCTAGGAATTTTTATTAAATATTCTCATTTTCGTTTAACTGAAGAAAAAAAGGTCAGACGTAAGAACCGCAGTTCCAAAAAACTATTTTATTTAAATGAAATAAAAATTATTACGTGTTAAAATCTTTTCGTTTTTATTTTATCATCGTTCATTACATTTACATCCAGCTAGACAGATAAACTGACAGTAGAGTAATTAAAATCCACATAACGGAAGTAATGTCAGCGTAGCTCAACGCTTTAACATTATTTTTACCCAATTTGGCTCATATTCGAAAAATGGAATGTAAGATAGAACAAATAATAAAAAGAATGAAGTTCTGTTTTAAATATTGTTAATAGGGAACAGTTTCCGTATTAAGTTATCACAAAAGATTAATATAATGTAAAGCCTTGCACAGTAAAGCACCGATGTTTCTTTTTATTTCTATACAAAATTAGATGTAAAAATAAATGTTTTTAATTTATAAACATTACTTTTAACATCAAACGCTAGATTCCAGTGTTAAAAAAAGATAAATATACATACCCCTTAACATTCGCGAGTTTTGATTATTCGCGGAATAAAAAAGGGAGAAAATGTCAACATTCACGAATACCTAACTTGATTATTCGCGAATTTTGTTTTATAATGAATGATTTTTACAAAGTAAACTCGCTTTGTTTTACAAATTCCATAAACTATTTGACACTGGGCAGTTGCATTATACTGTATAGCCGATGTTCCGCAGATTTCAATCCTTGTATTGAGGTAAAATACAGTAGAACCTCGATCATCCGAAGTAATTAAAACCGACCATCTTTCGAAAAATCGAAATTTTCGGATAATCGAGAATGCTTCAATTTTAAGTTTACGAAGACATAACTGCAATATTCCTTATTATGGTAACAAGTGCTTAGCAAAAAATAAAGTAATAGCTAAATAGAAACAAGAATAAATTACCTGAATTTTAATTTTAAAATTAAGTAGTACCTTTTACATACGTATATCATAAGGGTTTGAAAAAATGTTTTGTTTCTCGCAGTTTCGATTGACTTTGCTTTGAAGCTCTGTCACGGAGTTTTTTAATATTATTAGTTCACCAGTATCACAGTCTTCCTGCTGCTCCAGCTATAACAAATCTTTTGCCAAGCTTTGAAAATGGATTTCGGTTAACCGAGAGTTTCGGTTAAAAGAGTTTCGGATAAAAGAGATTCTACTGTATAGATAAATAATTCCGAGAATCCCGAAACACGACTTGATGCTAAAAATGAAAAAAATCCTAAATTTTCTAAATTCAAAATTTTTATTGCAACTGAAATTTTTTTGAAAAAAATGTATGGGAAGTTTTAAAACTTCAACAACAACTTGTTGAGAAAGCGATGGAATGCGATCCTTCACTTCTGAGGAGTCTTAAATTTAAAAGTAAAATCGAGACCGCAACTTTTCCATACATGGAAATTCATAAACAAAAGATCTGTTCTGCCAAACAATCGTATATCAATAAATATTTTCAACTATCAACTAAACTTTGTTCTATATGTTTATAATTATTCAAATTTATTTATAGCATATAATAATGCATGTTTAACGTCTAATAAGTATGTAAGGAACCAGTAACTTTGTTATAGAGACTCTCTAGTGGTATGAAGGTGAACATGGTGTATGACGTAACTCTAATATAGAGGCACTCTAATTGTCCGCGGTGCATTTTTAATTAGGAGTTCACTTTCCCGCGAGTTAGCGGTAACCGTATACAAATTTATTTGCTCAGTCTGCCAGAGTATAAATAGGGGAGCGAAATTATGTTAGTTGGTTAGTCAGTAGATAATTGGTTAGTTAGACGTTGGAGAGAGTGTGAGTTGGAGTAAATCGTTTTGGTGTGGAGAAACGGCCTGTATGGCTGGAGCTTAGAACAAGAACAGATTTAGAGTGAGATGAAATCTAGATGTGGATTTGAAATGAACCCCGCCGTCGCAAGCACGCTCCGGAGAAATGAAGTTACGTGAGTTAACTTTTGACTTTATATTTAATTAAGATTGTTTTATTGCTATCACGGAGTAAGGGCGAAATTTATGAGCTCTCGTCAGCCAACCCTTTGCCCGTTGTTGAATAAAAGCTCTATATTTAAAGCCTATAAGACTCCACATGAACTTCCACCACAATAACTACGCCACAAATATATTTTTGCGTTTCTACTGTTTTTTTTCCATTTAAAAAAAATCATAAAACCTAACCTTCTTTTATGCAATGGAAGATAGTCTCCTCATTCGCGATTTTGACATTCGTGAGGTTTCCGCGAACCTAATATGCCGTTGACAATGGGATATCGGAACTATCTTAAACCGCCGAACTCTCTTAAACTCTCTAAGAGAGTTCCACAAACTCTCTCAGAGAGTTTTTCTTCGGGCTATAGACAGTCACGACCATCCACTCTCGCTGGCTGTAAAGCTTCGCATTAACTGATTTGGTGTTGCCGGCGGTTTTATCTTAAGCGCATGCGCAAACAACACAGTGACTTTCACTGAGTTATCTTAGGTGAGTTTTTCGATGTGAACAGGTTTCCAAATCCGGGAGGGTACCACCTCAAAATTAAGAGAGTTTGGTGGTTTAAGACAGTTCCGATATCATAGTGTGAACAGGGTATAACCCTCGCGAATGTCAAAGGATTACTGTACCCAGTGTACAGATCATAAGAAAAATACAGTCCATTTGAAAATAGATTTTTTACATTTAATATGTATATCTATTGCCATTAACACCATCGAAAACATTTTTAAATGAAAAATATCAATTTTCCATTCAGATAAAGTTTTGAATTTTATTAGAATCGATGCTTTTCTGTTCTAGCGCTTGATAGAAAGTTAACCCTTTGCGGTCGAAGTACTCCTTTCATGCACAGGCATCTCTTACAGGAATTTACTCGGTTGGCATCGCTTGTCTTTAAGGAAATATTTTTATCTGTATTCTGACATTATGAGCAAGAGATTTTTTTTAAATATACTTTTAAAATATAGTGGTGCAAATAGAATGTAAAAGTAAAATAATGTACAGGCATCCCTCGACTTACGTAAGCAATGCGTTCCGTAAACTTTTGCGTAAGTCAAATTTTACGTAAGTCGAATTCGTAAATTCCTTAGGTAAAATTTTGTCAGAAACTGCATTGTTTATTATATATATATATATATGTAATATAAGGATGATATAAAGATAAGATCGTAGTTGATGAAAAAAGGAGTTTAATGATTCTAGGTTATAGTTTTACATATTAAATAGAAATTATATTTACAAGTACGGGAGGGTAGGGGTTTTTTCTGCAGCATACGCACTCACAGAACCGTCGGAGATCGGCCTCTGCTCTCGTCTAGAGCGAGATATGCCTACCATCGGCCGCGTCAGAATGCAATCTGCTCTCGGTTGTTACTTGTTTCCAGGCGAAGAGAATGCAAACTGCATATCAGCAAATTCAATACATCTGCTATTCTGCGGTTACAAGTTCTCATGGAAAAGTGCTGACCATATCCTGTTGCTATGAGTAGGGTTTTATGGGAATCTAAAACCACAACTCAACGGAAGATTGAGCTTCAACCAGATGGCTAAGGAGATGAATCACGTCTGCTGGAATACGAAGGTTGATAACGGAACTGAAAAAGAAGTTCTCCAATTCTGAACGTACATTGGTGTAAGCCTAGGGGATTTTATTTTTTTAATTCGTTTGGTATTCAAATAGGTCGTGCCCCCATGTAATATAAGAATGATATAAAGGTAAGATCGTAGTTGATGAAAAAAGGAGTTTAATGATTCTAGGTTATAGTTTTACATATTAAATAGAAATTATATTTACAAGTACGGGAGGGTAGGGGGTTTTTCTGCAGCATACGCACTCACAGAACCGTCGGAGATCGGCCTCTGCTCTAGTCTAGAGCGAGATATGCCTACCATCGGCCGCGTCAGAATGCAATCTGCTCTCGGTTGTTACTTGTTTCCAGGCGAAGAGAATGCAAACTGCATATCAGCAAATCCAATACATCTGCTATTCTGCGGTTACAAGTTCTCATGGAAAAGTGCTGACCATATCCTGTTGCTATGAGTAGGGTTTTATGGGAATCTAAAACCACAACTCACATATATAATATATATACATTATTTACACAGTATTATTTTATAAACAAAGTAGCATGTAGCAGTATTTACTTGGATATAAACTATAAAAGTATGAAAAAATATAAAAACAAATTGAAAGAACACTTTTCAAATGAAAAGTACCTTGTGGAATATGAGATTTATAAATTTAACATTGACGACTTCGTTTATATCAGTTTTGAATCTACATCAAACGAACAGCTCTGAAGATGGAGGAAAAAATACACTCGTTTCTCTTCACCGAAACTTTAAAATTAGGTTTCGTTATGGTTTGAGTTCCAGCTAACAAAATTCTAACGGGTAAACAGAGTTTTTTTTTTTTTTTTGGTTCATTTTAATCAGATTTGTGTTTGTTTTGTTAAAGATTTGATTGTATAACACAATAAAAATATAACTATAGCTAATATATAAAACTATATTATTGTTGTGGTTATTATCTGAATATTTTATTTATAAAACAATGATCAAAAGCATGCAAATGCGTATAAAATGCGCTAGTATGTTCATAAATGTAATTTTCGAAATTTCTTACGTAAGTGCGAATTTACGTAAGTCGAGGCCTGTACTCTGACATTACGAGCAAGAGAAATTTTTTTAAAAATGTACTTTTAAAATATAGTGGTGCAAATAGAATATAAAAATAAAATCATGCATTTTAAACATAGGTGGCTAGGTGCCGACATTCGACTGAAAAGGGTTATAGCAGAAGAATTTGCCAAGGATTTGTCTATTTACAGCAGCCTTTTTAATGTTGAATGTTTTAGTGTTTAGGTGCGTAGTTCGGTTACATGTCCGTTAAATTTGTGTTTTAATGATTTTATTTATTTATTTATTGATACAGTGTTAATTTTATTATGGAATATTGACCGGATGTAAGCAGGCTAAGTTTCTGTAAACGAACTACACTCGACAGAGATAAATTTTTAAAAGTTTCCCCCATGAAAATTATCTTTAAAAAAATCACCGCTTAAGAGATCTCGGGACTTCAAAAAGCTTCAAGTTTTTCGAAATTTTATTTATTTATTTTTTGGTTGTTAATGGATGTTAAATTGGATGTTTATTATTTTTTTTTTTTTTGGACTCCTATTTTTTCTAAACATTTTGATATAATTGTTTCCTTGAAATTCTCATTAGAACAGAAGTTATGGCTTTTAGAATTACACCCGCTCAATAGCTGAAGCGGCGTTTCCGAAACTTTGAAGTCATTATTCTCCAAATGACGTTTTTGGGCATAACGCGCATGATATCTTAAAAACTTTTGAATATTTTTTTCATGAAATTTTCAAAACATAGGTTTCATGTTAGTCTGTATAAACTGAACCTAAAATTTAATTTTTATTGTTCAAAATAATATTTTTTAGGTGATTATACTCTTGAAAGTTTCAAATTTTTGTATTAGCTAAATGCAACTTGGTATTAAAAATATAAAATTACTTTAAATATAAATCTATTTAGGTTCAGGGTAATTATTGTAATATAAGTATAAATAGGCACCAAAATTTTCATTCTAGTTTCAATATTTATTTTGTAATCGTGCGCGTAAGCTGTTGTACCATTTTTCTGCTCGTCAAATGTTTGACAGTTAGGAGGCCCCTATAAATGCTAATTCTGCATCTTGCAATTTTGTAAATACATGAAACGAAAGCACATACTTATATCCTTTACCCAAATTAAAATTGTGCTTTTAAATCATGTACATTTTAAGATATTAAATGTTGAAAATGGTCTTTTTTCTTTCATTTTTTTTCCAATTTTTAGAGTCCTGAGACCCTTTAACACTAGAACGTCCGGAAATTTTACCCAATCTTAATAAAAACATTTTAACACCAGAATTTTTATTTTAAACAGTTTCACTTATTTATTCAACCGAGTTTTCTCTAGTTACAATTTAATTAATTTTACGAAAAAAATTCTGGTTCGAATCGACATTTTGTCATTTGATCGGTGTCGAATTGACACCAGCTGGTCTTAATAAAGGGAAAATATGAAGTGTAAGTAAACAATTCGAAAAATGCATTACTATTTGGAAACCTAATTTCAGAAGTTATCATCAAAAGTTGAAAAATATTCGAATTCTTTTTCCTGGACTATTAAGTAATCTATAGATTTGTATGTATACTACACAGTATGCGAAAATTTAGTTCAGTTAGGAAATGCAAAGCATTGTTGAAAAGCAATTTCAGTCAATAAACGGAAGTGTACTAAAGATCTTTCGTGCAGATCTTCTATATGACGTATGCATTTTATACAAATCATGTACTATCAAAAATTAGTTTCATTTAAACAAGTCGGAAATTATATGTCAAATGTGGCAATGAAGTGCGTTCATACTATAACTCGTTTTATAAATAATCAGATCTTGTTGCAATAGCTATTGCACTGTTATGGAAAAATGAATGAATACAAAATTTATTACGATTCTATATATCAAATTCAGTAATACGGAAATCAGATGACTCAAAAGCAGATAAAGCTTCAAAATTTTCGATTTTTTTTTATTTTATTTACTTATTTAATTATTTTTTTTAAATGTTAAACTCCTATTTTTTCTAAGCATTTTGATATAATTGTTTCCTTGAAATTCCCATTAGAACAGGAGTTATGGCTTTTAGAATTATTAGGAAATTTAGAATAATTAGGAATTATTAGGAAATTATGGCAGTTAGGAAATGCATAGCATGGTTGAAAAGCAATTTCAATCAATAAATGGAAGTGTACTAAAGATCTTTCGTGCAGCTCTTCTATATGACCTATGCATTTTATACAAGACATGTGCTATCAAAAATTAGTTTCATTTAAACAAGTCGGAAATTATATATCAAACGTGGCAATGAAATGCATTTGTTTTATAAATAATCAGATCTTGTCGCAATAGCTATAGCACAGTTATGGAAAAATGAATGAATACAAAATTTATTACGATTCTATATATCAAATTCAGTAATACAGAAATCAGATGACTCCATCTTAAATAGGATATAATCAGCATAGTAACCTAGAATCATTATCTAGCATGGGATATCATTGAATTAATTACGTATGATAGGATATAATAAAATGAAAAATACTTTTATTAATACCTTTTTAAGTTTTCATTCGATTTTCTTAAAATTTGAAATGACTCGACAAAATTCTGCAACGATTCTGTATATTAAATTTCAAACCATTCGGTTGGGCAGTTGTTGCGCCGTTATGTACGAACATATGTCCAAACAGACCAGACGACGTCTGTAGTTGCAACGTATTTATATCATTACGAACGCACCTAAAAAGCGTACCTCAACAGAAATGTAAGCGCCATATCATATACTGCATTTGAGTGATTTAAATAAATTTCAATGTGTTTAAAATAGTGTAGCTTCATTAAAATACACCGCAAACGTTTTTTCCCATTAGTCGTATTACCCACAGTCAACAGTCTATACTCTATAATATAAATACCGGGTGTCCCAAAAATGACTGATGAAAGTTCAGTAACTTGCAAACGGTGACAGATATTAAAACAAATTCTTGCAGGAGTGTTATGTAAGCTGTCACGAGTTTTTATGCTGCGATTCTCAGTTTTAGTTACAAATAGCATCGATAGATGGCGTTGTAAACAATAACCGCTAAATCCAGGCTCGATTTTTCGGTCTCTCTCTTCCTCCATGCGAAAAAAGGAGATTAAATGCATTGAATGGATCTCGAAGTACCAAAAATTGGGTCTGGACTGAGCACCTTTTGCTCTCAGCGCCATCTATTGTTTTAAATTTGAACTAAAATCAAGAATCATTGTAAAAAAAACTCCTTATATCATACATAACACTCCTACAAGAATTTTTTTAATATCTGTCACAGTTTGCATGTTATTGAATTTTAAAATCCGTCAGTCATTTTTTGAGACACCCGGTAAATGCCATGGCAATCCAAGCATATTTACGCCAGTTAAAGCATGGACAAACGACAGACAGACTCACAGAAAAACAGAAATTATAAACACATTTAAACTCTGTTGGTAAAAAAGCAAAATTAATGCATGGAAAAATACAAATTAGTTATCAAGTAAATCGATGCAACGATAACTGTGACAAAATGCATAATCAGTTAGTTTAAAATGTGATAAATGAGAAACACAAATGATAGATATATTTTCTGACAGTTTTAGTTTATGAAGCAGATAATCAATAAATATCTATAAATTTTTTTCGCTTCTGATAAACACTTCAAAGGCGCAGAAAGTTAATCTCAACACATGGAAATATTTGATTAAGTTGAATGGATAAATCAGGATAACGTAAAACAGTGATGTTAGAAAAGGTTTAGGTTATTTTTAAATAAAGAAATGAATAATCTTTCATTTATCATTCTTTTCCCAATTGTGATAAGCGCTGTAAAGCTTAAAAAAATACTTTTGATATATTTCACATTGAGTTAAAAGCTTCAGTTGTAAAAATATGAAAATGAATTAAAATTATGTTTAGGATTTTTTTACAGATGTTTTCTGTTGTAAAAATCCAATTTTCAAGCTTAATTTTATTTGTGCTGTTAATATTAGAATTCCCAAACATAATTATGTGATTTTCTTTCATTTGAAACATTTGTGAGTAAAATGTTGAATTCTACCTTAAGGGGACAAGCTTACCTGTTTGATCAAAAAATCGATTTTTGTTTTTAGATATTAAATGAAAGCCTGTTTAATTGTGAATATTTTGACAACTCATTTTTACCCATATGGTAATTATATCGAGAGAAATTGTAAATTTCGTTAATAGAACCAGCGCAATTCCCCACACAAATGGAAACTTAAAACGGATTTTTCTCCATGTTCATATTTTATTCACTTTCTTCTTTACTTTTCATATTTTCTTCACTATTTTAAAAATGCTAAGGCTTTTTTTGAATTTGAGATAGAGATTTAAAATTCTTCATAATTGTTCTTTATTATATAGTACCTGGTACACCGAGCATCACTCGGTGATTTTTTTTTAATTCTATGATCATATTACATTGAAAATATGTTATTTATTTATTATTTAAGCGTATTTATTTCTACATCAAAATGTCATTTCCACTTTCTAAAAATAATAAAAACACATACTATAAACATTCGTTTTTTTGAGCTTTTTATTTATTGACAAACCTACCGGGTGTCCTAAAAAGGACTGACTGATTTTAAAATTCAATAACTTGCAAACGGTGACAGATATTTAAAAAATTCTTGCGGGAGGGTCATGCATGAGGTCAAAAGTTTTTTTACAGTGATTTTCGATTTTAGTTCGGATTACAAAAAATAGATGGCGCTGTAAACAGTAGGCGCTAAATACAGGCTCGATTTTTTAGTCTTTCTGTTCTTCCATGCGGAAAAAGGAGATGAAAATGTATTGAGTGGGTCCCGAAGTGCCAAAAATCGAGCATGAATTTAGCGTCTGTTGATGTCAGCGCCATCTATTTTTTGTAATTCGAACTAAAATCGAAAATCACTGTAAAAAAAAAAAAAAAAAAAAAAAAAAAAAAAAAACTTTTGACCTTATGCATAGCCCTCCTGCAAGAATTTTTTAAATATCTGTCACCGTTTGCAATTTATTGAATTTCAAAATCAGTCAGTCCTTTTTAGGACACCCGGTACATCCCTTTCTTAGTACTTTCTAGTAAACCATTTTGTTACGTATTTTTGCAGTCTTTTAAATACTAAGTTGGTTGATTGTTGGTGTATTCAATACTTCTTTCCATACAACATTATGAGTGTGATGAGGATTTTTTGCAGGTAGAAAGAAGTACCTTTAAGTTGTTTTGCCTCTTAACCCTGGAAAAAGCAACGTACAGCATTCCATGCATAAAAACAGGTGTCCGTAAGTCGACGACAACAAATTCGAAGGTCTGACCTTGAACTTTATGTATAGTTATTGCAAATGCTGGCCCCACAAGAAATTGATGCCTTTGCATCGTGCATCCAAGTTGACCTCTGCTTGAATCGAGAGTTATTCGCGGAATATGTTCTTCGATACCTGAATATTCTCCTATGATTCTTTTTGCTTTGATCATATTATTGTGAAGATCTTTAACAATTAGCCTTGTTCCATTGCAAAGGCCTTCTGAAACATCTAAATTATGCAATAGTATGATTGAGTTATTTTTAAGCTTTAACACATGAGGTGGCAAATCAGCAATTTTGATGGAATTGAGAAATTCCGTCGTAAACTGGACTGCTCCTTCAGATTGATCTTTGACGGAATCGTAGCCGTGGCAGATTTTATACTCTCCAGGAAGCTTCTCAATAATTTCGGCGTTAATCTTGCTGACATCTTATTTAATGGCGCAAGGATAGCTCGATCCTTCATTTCTTCATAACTTCCTTTCTATAAGCAGTTCCCAAAGAGTTTATCAATGAGATGACCATTTGAAAGTATATCTACGGGTAGTTTGATTTCAAACATCGCGTTCTCAGATATCTCCCCATTTCAAAGTTTCAAAAGATATTTGGCAAATTCTCTTTGTTCCGGATTAACGCGCATGTTATGTGTTAATGAAATTGAATTGAAGTGGTGCCACAGCTCACCTTTTTTGATTGATAAATGCAATATTTCACTTCTGTTTGCTCCTAGTTGGACTGGTAGACATTGACGAAAGTCCCCTCCTAGGACCATACTCTTTCCACCAAATGGCAAAATTGGATTTCCAATAGAGCGCAATAATTGATCTATCTTATGCAGTCCGTATTTTGGCAGGAGCTTCATCCATCAAAAATACACCACCTGTGGTGAGTTCGACTGCTTTAGCGGATCTAGGTTTGATGTTGGAAATTGAATCCGATGTCAATGGAACTTTAAGTCCAAAAGTCTTGTGTGAAGCACTTCCATCAGATAGCAGAATGGAAACAATCTCAGTGAATGCCATGCACTTTACTTTATGCTTTTGTCCTGAAAGGATGTAATAAAGAAATTTGTTTACAAAAGTCTTTACAGTGCCTCGAGGTCCATCAATAAAGAAACATTTTGATCGAGAGGTGGAATCGTTTACTGAATGTAAGGTGGTATCAACAATTTCAATTTGTCTCCCTTTAAGAAGTTGATACATATGTTCTCCAACAGAAATAGGCTCATTGGTGTTCATTGTTTTTTTCATTTAGCACGTTCTCGTATCCATCAATATCGTCCATACCAAGTTGATGAATCCAGTATCGGAAATTCCTACCTTCAGTAGCTTCTGTATTTAACTTGAATGCGATAATAAGATAAGCACGCTTAAGCGCTTCTTCGACAGAATTAACCACCCATCCGGTTTCTCGAATGAAGTCTTCAGACAAATATGTCTTAAACATTTCCCATAGGCGACTTGGATTTTGAGGAGATCCAAAAATGAGAATTTGTGTAAACAGCGTTCTCATGATTTTAGGCATGTTCGACATAGCAGATTCTCGCAGACTTTCAATCCATTGTTGGTCATCGTAAGTTAGTCCATGAACTAAACAAACTTGCTTATATGTTGCATATGCAATGCCATCAACTGTTAGCATATCTTCGAAACTTGTTGCATTCTTAATATGGTACAGCAACAGTCGTAAGTGGTAGAGTTCTGGCTGGGAGATGAAATTTACATTAATTTAAAAAATTGGACGATTGCACCATGAAATATATTAAAAATTATGTATTTAAAAAAAATACACTATTTGCTAAAAGGTACACACATTAAAAATATACAATAAAACATCAACGTTTCGTTTTGCATCTGCGAACATCTTCAGGATGATACACAAGTCTACATATCACACACAAGTCTTGCCCTTTGTAAATATATTTGTAGAGATATTTTACAGCACGAATATTTCCTACATATTCAACGTTTATATGACACTTGTGTCGCTTCAACGGATAAGCATTGCATGGAGCTACGTGACGGTTATCTCTTGTTATTTTGAAACCATTTATATCCTTACGATAAACAGCATAATCGTGCGAAAATTCTAAACTATGTTGATCCAACTGTGGATTATATCTAAGTCGATAACTTGGTTTTTCATCGTGCGCTAAACAAGTGATTTCGTTAAACATTTAGGATAGTTGAAGCGCCATTTAATGCACCCATTTTTATTAATCATACACGGTGCATTTGGGTTTAGTTTCCCACACGGATTGTGAATCATCCATTTTAGCACCAGATCTCGTAATTCAGGATCATTATTAACAGGAATTTCCGCTGAAATCAGGTCATCAAGCTCCTCTGGGTTACGGATTCTATCTTCAGGAGTCATAATCAGCAGCAGATGTATATGTGGGAGGCCACGTTTCTGGAATTCTATTGTATAAACGTAAGCGGCAAACATTCCAAATACTTGTTTTTTGACCAATTCTTCAATAATGTCACCGAATTTAATTTTACCTATTCTAGCGACGAGATCAGGTCTATCTTGAGCAGGTTGCTCATGTATTATTCCATTTTCCAAGACAACTCTTGATGCCTCTTTAATTTCTGGCCATTCAGGATTTGCTGTCACAGTGACAAGGGAAACTGGCGATCCATATCTGTAGACAATGGCCATCGCATCTTCGAACTGTTCAACATAGTAAGTATCGCGTCGATCCAGTGAATGAAGATGGTAGTATTATCTTTTCACCAACAACGGCATTTTTCTTTTCAGCGAGTGCCTTAATAATGAGGGTAATCCCAGAATATTGGTCAGCAAGAATTTTTTTTTGATTAGCCTTGATCCATTGGATGCAATCGCGCTCTACTCTGATGTATGTATCAACGAGGTATTGTTGGAAAAGCCGACCACCAAAATGCAAAGCGTTGAAGTGTATTTGGCGCAAATCTGCACCTACAAAAGCTGATTCTGGAGGAGGTATTTACTAAGTTCAAGTCGAAAAGCAATTCTATATTGTGCTAATTCTAGTCGAGTAAGATGCTAAGGACTTGTATAAGGTGTTTGAAATTGTAGATCCACAGAATAGCCAAATGTTCCTTTGGGGTAAAATAGTGGATACGTGAATGGTTCTTTCCGTTTATCAATATTACGCAAATTGAGAATTTTTTTCCATGTTGATGTACCTCCATTTCGTTATCTGGAAAGCTTTGATCGGCGTTGAGCGGAAGCACGGAGCGCACATCATTGGTCATAGGGACATTGCATCTTCTGTAATCAGCCTTTTCTTGCATTGTAAACAGAAGTTTGACATATGGAGCTTTTATTCCTTCTGCTTTAGCATGTCGATTCACTTCTTCTTCAACTTCTCGCATCATCATAAATGATTGTGCAAACATATTTTGAGACCAAATAATATGCTCTAAAAATTCCATTAAATTTCGTCTGATTCCATGGTTGATAGGATATTCGAGTCTTTCGTTAACAGCCTCTTCTGAACTTAAAAAGTACATCTGACCATATTGCGGTCGTTCGAATTCGCCTTCACTGTTTTGTGTTGGATGAGCTACCATATTCATCTTATGATAAACTTATCCGCCAGCGACAAAGCTGTAAATACCATGGCTGTTAATTATTCGATCATCATATGCCTTAAATGAAGCCAAAGCAAAGCATGAGTTTAAATTGCGAATTTTTTGGGGGAAATTTTCAGCAAATGGATGGCACTTTAAAAACAGACGCACCGATTCATTTGGAAAAATGGGAAAGTCAAGCTTAATTCGTCCAATTAAGCTGCAGTCGCCAAATGAGTCCTGGTTAATTTTATTAGACACACGTTATTCTGGAAAATGCATTGCTTTGCAATGAATACATTCAATGTTAAAGAACCCAATTTTTGGTATGTTGCTTCTTTGTTAACTGCGCACTTCCATGTTCGCATTCGTTTCTTTACTAAAATTTGCAGGCCTCTTATGTTACGGCGTCTTTGTTGTTCTAAATTTTGATCTTGTCGCTTATTTATTTCATTTGCTATGTGCTGAATGGAACAATGTGCATTTCACGTTTGGGTTGAATGCGGCTTTCGTTTGTTCTTTTTAATGTACACAATTGATCTAATTCTTGGGATCCAGATTCATTAAGACAATACATCACATCTGCGATCCCTTGTCGACTTCTTTCTTTAGCAGATCATTGGCCTAGACGTTGAAATATCATTTATCCTTCGTTAAAGTTGAACTCTCGTTTTTTAGGCCGTCCTGCAGACATAATGAATTCGCAATTATACTAATTAAATTTAAACAAAAAATGAATATTAACTTCACAGTATTAGAAATATTTACTTTTTTCAATAAACATAGAAAAGTGATAGTTACTAAATATTAGCAGAATATCAATAAGTCATGGAGTTAACGCCTATATTTACTTTACCTAGACTTAGCACGGTCAGAATCTAAAAGTCACAGAAAATGATGTCATAGATGGACAAAAATTGAGATATGTCACTTTTAAATAGAAAAAATACTTGTTTTCTTTTAAATATAGTGTCATTTATTCACTGGGGGGGAAGAAATATTTAATTTTTTTATTCCGAAGCATTTATTCGAGTACGTAAATAATATATTTTAAAGTAAAAAAAGGAAAAGAATTTTAAACTTAGCAAAAGTATAAGCACAGTTATTTATCAAGAAATATGAATAATGTTTATGAAAATATTTAAATTCACGAAATATAATCATGATCAATAATTATAATCAATCATTTTTTTTTTTGTTCTAGCCAGTTAAAAAAATTTTACCGTATTTTTGATCTACATAAGCCGTTATCTCGTGCTCGATTAAGCGTAGAAGGCAATCTTTTAGTACCACTTTCAAGATAACCTTTCATTGTGTTGGCGAGGATTCCAATTACGAATGATTAAATGTAAAAAACTGCTTAAAATTACATTTTTTTTTACTTAAGTCGAGACTAATTGGAACGTTTTCTCATATTAGAATAAAGTATATTTCATAAAAAATGTCAGAATTTTTTTCGATTAATACCACCTTTTTGAGTAATGAGCTTATTTTAACCACAGAAAACGATTTATCTCGAATTAACGACTTAGCTAAATCGATTTTTTGAGCTCGAATTAGAATAGGCGTCAAATTTTATGAAAATCATTAGAGCCTTTTTCGATATATAGCAACATTTTCAGTGCTGAATTTGTTTTAATCGATAAAAACGAATTTTCTCGAATCGAAACCTAGCTGGATGTGTTTCTCGTGCTCGAATTAATATAAAAAAACACGTTTCATGTAAATTGCATGAGAATTTTTCGATTTATAGCAAGCAGAAGTTTTGGCTAACATCTTGTTTTACCCTGTAAAAACGAATTTTCTTGAATTCAGGACCTAGCTAGATCTTTTTCTCGTGATCGGTTTAGTATATGCGTCAAGTTTTGTGAAAAGCGTTAGAGCCGTTTTCGATATATAGCAACATTTTCAGTGCTCAGTTGGTTTGAATCAATCAAGCAAATTTTCTCGAATTCGAAATCTAGCTAGATGTGTTTCTCGTGCTCAAATTAGTATAGAAAACACGTTTAGTGTAAATTGCATGACAATTTTTCGATTTATAGCAAGCAAAAGTTTCAGCTAAGATCTTGTTTTACCCTGTAAAACCGAATTTTCTTGAATTCGGGACCGTCTTTTTATCGTACTTGATTTAGTATAGGAGACAAGTTTAATGAAAATCGATCCAGTAGTTTACGATATCATTCATAATCGGGAAAATCGCTTTCTCGTTTAATATATATGATGTGATAAATATGCGCATGGAATTAGCCTTTATCTTGTTATTATTTATTATTATTATTATTATTATTGTAATAAAAGTATATGAAGATGTGTTAGATTTCATCGTTTTACACTATCTATATCAGTAAAAAAATTCTATTAAATGTAATGTTATATGTATCTAATCATCTAAAAATCCATGCGTACTCTTGTATAATACACATTTGAAAATCTAAAAAAAAAATGATCAGGCAAAAATATTAATATTTAAAGAAGTCATAGGGATTTTTAAAAATTCAAAGTTTCTTAAACTTTTAACAAAAATTAATAAATATGCAGTTATTATTATTATTATTTTATATATATATATACATATATATATATATATATATATATATATATATATATATATATATATTTATTTTTTTTTAATATTTATTTATTTATTTATTTTTTATTTATTTATTTATTTTTTTCTTTTGCAAAACTTATTTTTAGTTGGACATTGAAATGCAATAAGTTCATCATTTGAAGCATTTTAATAAAAAAAAATGTTGAAAAGGCAAGCTGTCCATTTAAGAATATTATTGAGAGAAACTGATTTCTAGGAGCTTCTGATATGCAAACCCAAAGGTACAGATCGATCGCATAAATAAATAGTTCTTTCATTATCCTTAGTTATACCTGAACCCAAATATTTTGGGGACTATATAGTCATCGCAAAAAGAATAATTTCTCAAAAACTTAAAAAATTTTAATAACGGTTTTAACCCTTTCAGGTATGGAGGGTGAATTTCTTGAAAATATCCAAATGTCAAACTGGCACCAGTATTTTGTAAACAAAAAATTCGATTCATTTTATGCACGAAAAAGTGCATTAATTTATTTTCAAATAAATTTGGTCAAATTTTACTTTGCCATTGTGACATTTGGAGATTATGATTAAGTGGGAAGAAATTCGCCCACCAGAGCTCAAAGGGTTAATTATGTGTTAAGTTATTTATAGGATTATTTAGAATTTTTCTAACACAAATAATATTTCCGTATGAAAAGTTTGATAAAATCTATATTAAATCTTAATCTGAAAGCACTATTTTTCCCTTCTGAGACGAACCCCTAAATTCCATCAATTTTTAATATTTCGTATCTCTGAAAACCTCCTGCAACGTTTTATATAAGCTAACTTTCATGGGCCAGGAGGGCTGTACTTGTGTCGAAATTAGTATTGTGTTTGTTTATGTTACTATTTCAATATAGAGACGGTGCCTTTAGCTTATTTTTTATTGTAAATTGGAAAAAGACGTTATTCTCAATGGAATGAATGTTTTCGTAGTTCTCTGTGTCTATTTGTGATTAAAATGTACCGAGTGATTTTTTGGGGGGGCAAACTGCTAGGATATCGATGTAAACTGCGAATTCAAAATACATATAACAATTTTTACCTTAAGTTAAATTTAATTTTCTTTGTTAGAAAGCAAATCTGTTTCGAAAGCAACATAAAATTAAGTTTAAAGCTTTCTTTATTTCAAATCAAATCCATTTCGAATGCAACATAAAATTTTGTTTTTATGTAAATAAAAGATATCTTTAATATAAGAAATTTATATGAAATTAGATTCGAAGATTATTGAATTCTGGAAGCTGCCCAATACCATTCTACTATCATTCTGAGAACACTAACGGCCTGGCAGGTTCAATTAGGTACCTTGATTGGAGTATTAAGCTGTCAATCTACTGTAAAATTTAAGTTGTTTTATATTTAAAATAAATATACTTTCTTGTTCATGCATGTTTATACATGTTCATGTCATGCATGTTTATACATGTTCTTTATTATATATGTGATAAATATGCGCATGGAATTAGCCTTTATGTCATTATTATTATTATTATTATTATTATTATTTTGTAATAAAAGAATATGAAGATGTGTTAGATTTCATCGTTTTACACTATCTATATCAGTAAAAAAATTCTATGAAATGTAATGTTATATGTATCTAATCATCTAAAAATCCATGCGCACTCTTGTATAATACACATTTGAAAATCTAAAAAAAATAATCGGGCAAAAATATTAATATTTAAAGAAGTAGTAGGGATTTTCAAAAATTCAAATTTTCTTAAACTTTTTAAAAAATTTAATAAATATGCAGTTATTATTATTGTTGTTATTATTATTATTATTATTATTATTATTATTTGCAAAACTTATTTTTAGTTGGACATTGAAATGCAATAAGTAAGCATATTTAAAAAAAAAAAAAGTTGAAAATGCAAGATGTCCATTTAAGAATATTATTGAGAAAACTTGATTTCTAGGAGCTTCTGATATACGAACCCAAAAGTACAGATCGATCGCATAAATAAATAGTTCTTTAGTTATCCTTAGAAAAACCCTAACTAAATTATTTTGGGGACTATATAGTCATCGCAAAGAGAATAATTTCACAAAAACTTAAAAAAATTAATTACGGTTTTAACCCTTTCAGCTATGGAGGGTGAATTTCTTGAAAATACCCAAATGTCACACTCGCACCAGTATTTTGTAAACAAATAATTTGGTTCATTTTTTGCTCGAAAAAATGCATTAATTTATTTTAAAAAAAATTGGTCAAATTTTACGGTGCCATTGTGACATTTGGAGATTATGATTAAGTGGGAAGAAATTCGCCCACCAGAGCTCAAAGGGTTAATTATGTGTTAAGATATTTATCCCATCAAAAACCTCTCATGTAAAAAATAGCCAAGTCTCTCGACTCTTTGACCGTAAAAAGTTTTGGGATCATGTGTAGAGCCAAGCTTAGCTCTCTTATTAACTCTGATATTTTAATTCACAAATTACTCCTAGTCTCTACACCTTTAGTAAATGATTATTTTGTGACTTGGCAATTACGCAGTACAGGAAAGTTATTACGCAAACACTTTACTTATGTTTTAAATTGGGATTAGATTATTTGATTAAGGCTGAATATGAACGCGACAGATAAAAGCCTGAAGGGGGGATGCACCGATTGGGGGTCTTTGTAAAAGAGGGGTCTGACTCGTATTCACGTTACATAGGAAGAAAATCACCCAAAACTCCGGACATCAAGTTTGACCAGTAGAGAGTTTTCGCATCCGGGTTTACAATGTAATGTAAAATTATTTCCATGCTACAAATACATATACGTTCAGTGCTCTTATAGAAACTATTTTATGCAAAACTTTATAAATAAACGTTAACATTAAAATGTAAACAACAGCCTTTACATTCTCGTGCTGCGTCATTGCCAAGTCACAAAATAATCATTTACTAAAGGTGTAGAGACTAGGAGTAATTTGTGAATTAAAATATCAGAGTTAACAAGAGAGCTAAGCTTGGTTCTACACATGATCTCAGAACTTTTTACGGTCAAAGAGTCGGGAGACTTAGCTATTTTTTACATGAGATGTTTTTGATGGGATTTCACTTCTTTTTGTAAGGAGAAAGCCAAAGAAAGCTTTTCCAGTAGCGTCGATTTCAATTACGCTACCTTTAACTTCATAGACTTTATGGCTCCTGATTGCTTCGATGTTCCGCTTTTCCTAGAAAAGCGAATTGGCATGTGTGCTACTGTTTGAAATCCATTCATTAAATTTTTCGAGTAACTATATTAGTTTTTCTTTCAATTTATCAGCTGTTCAATCAAAGTCCTCCAAAGTTAATTCTCTTGTGCAGAGTCCATTTTATAACTTTGTCTGCTTCCAGTCTATTTCCCATTTATTTAGTTATAGCTCTCGTAATGTTTTCTAAAGTGTTTATTTTAAACTGCAGCTTACCTCTAGACCTTTTTCGTTAGTAAGCTCCAATATTCATACCAGGGTGGGCAACAGAACAGCGCGCGACTTTTTAGCGAGCTAAGTCTTCCCATTTCAGGGTGTGAATCGCTGTAACGTTTTAATGTGCGTTTTTGTTTTCGAAGATGGTTTTGACGATAGAGAGCTCTAGCTTCCTGGAGCTGTTGAGAACGAGATTTCTCGGAACGATTAGGCCTCTCCTTTTTTGACCTCAATAGGTTTTCCAATATTTTCTGTAGCTGATTTCTCTCTGTGATAGGTATTCATTTGGAAAAATAATAGATTATTGCTAGCTGTTAAGAAGAGGAAGTAGAACGTCAAAATAACCTCCTAAGAAACTAATCCCAGCTAGTCCCTGTGCGCAACCACATACTCAACTACAGCACATCTGATATCATACGGCTAGGCTATGTTACCTAGCACAGAAAAGAAAATATAGATGAAACAGATACGAACGATCTCCAGATGTAAGACCTACTCGATGAGAACTTTTTTCGCTGTGATCAAAATATAAAATTTCAGTTTTTTCCTTTCAAACTTTCTTCGATCAACAATGTCTTTCGTTGAAATATCATACAATTTCGCGTTTCCCTCCGTCACCGCGTCTTTTCAGCAATTTTGCAGATGCACACTGACATCTAGAATTCAAATTTTACACAATAAAAAACTGTGTCGCCAAAATTTGAAATTCAGTTATTCCTCTTTTCGATATGTAACACTTAGAATCAAGTTATTTTTAGAAACAAGTAGGTGAAGGAATTTTACACTAAACATTCAAACCTTCATACTTTCGAATTTAAAGTAAATCGTAATAATTTGTTTATTTAAATTATTTTAGTACACAGTAGACCGAGCATAGCTCGGTAGTTTTTTTTTAATATTTATTTTGTTTTAGTAAATGTAGAAATGTGATAGATACTATACGCAAAACATCAATAAGTTGCGGAGAATATAGCGGAATTTTCGATAATGCGTCTCCTCTTAAGACGTATCTCCGGTTAATGCGGACAGTTTCATTTCTACATCACATTTTAATTAATGTTAAAAGCATCGTTTATTGCGGATTTCGGTTAGTACAGATAAAAAATGGTCTCCCTTGGAAGTCCATTAACGGTTGTTCACTGAATATTCATATCTACCGCTCGTAGTCTTAGCACGGTTGAAAGTGAAAAGTCAGAGAAAATGACGTCATAGTGGTGCAAATGTGATGATGTTTAAGTTTTAAATATAAAAATAACTGATTTCTTTCGAATATGTCATTTTTTTCTGGGGAGAGGGGAATGTAGAATTTTGATTTTGAATTCCAAAACGATAATTTGAGTACCTAAAAAACATATTTAAAAAAATTATACATCGCAGGGGAGTTTGTATTGCCATTAAAAAAAAAAAAAGCTTTTTTTTTACGTATGCGATTATGTTAGTCATATCCTAAGTGCCACTCTCCATGTTTTATAAAAATTTAATTTATTATTCTTCAACAATTGTTGTCTACGTCAATAGTTTGGCAGCAAATGTGAGCTATTTTGTAAATATGAGGTAAGTTTGACAGCATTTGACAGCAAAATTCTCTTGCTTTTAAAACTGCTGCTAATTTTACGCCATGGTCTATTGCCATTGCATTAAATTATAGCAATGTTTAAAATAATAAGATAGTGATGTTAAATATAGCAAAAGTATAAGAGCAGCTATCTATCAAGAAATGTTAGCATATATGCAGAATGTTTATAAAATATTTAAATTCACCAAATTAACATTTGGTAAAATAAATTTATTTTATTTGGGTACTATTTGATTATCCCGTCGATCAATTTCGCCAAATTATACAAATTGCCGTATTTTTATTTTAAATAATGAAAAAACAAATAAATTAATAAAACCTTAATGATACTACGAGTAAAAAGTCGAATTAAAAATCATTTTATGACGTAACAAACACGTGTATGGTGTTTAATGTCAAGTGAATGCGACATTTACGATCATCCATTATTGGCATTTAATCTTATAGTTTGGCGATAGTTTTTCGGTCGACGGGATAATCAAGTAGTACCTTTATTTGTTCTAGTCAATTAAAACGAATTTTACTGTATTCAGGACCCAGCTATTTCGTGTTCGATTTAGTATAGTTGACAAACCGATGGTTTAGTTGACAAACTGCGTTTTATCATGTTGATAATCAGTGAGCAACAAACAGTATTGGCAAAAATTCCGATTACGGAAGATAAAAGATTTTCGATTTTTTTTCGAATTTTCCGAATTTTTTAATTTTTCCTTTCTTTGTATCCGAAATACTACCTTCTTACTAAATTTCAAATTTCTAGGGCTACAGGATGTACCTCAGATTTTTGATGATCGGTGAGTCAGTCAGTCAGTGTCGAAAAAGCGAAACTTTGAGTTCACATATTTTCTGAACTAGAAAAGATAGAAACGCGGAAATTTAAGCATTTGCTTCTGCTTGAAGAGTACTTTTAGAAAAACAAAGTTTCAAGTTCCTAGGAAATTCCAGCGCAGGGATATGGGGCTGTCAAAAGTACCTTGAGTTGTTTCCAGAAAAGGATGCTTACGGCTGTGCTTTCTCGACTTGGCAGGGGCACTGCCGTGCCCCCAGATAGGATTATTTAGAATTTTTTTTAACACAAATAATATTTCCGTATGAAAAGTTTGATAAAATCTATATTAAATCTTAATCTGAAAGCACTATTTTTCCCTTCTGAGACGAACCTCTAAAATCGATCAATTTTTAATATTTCGTATCTCTGAAAACCTCCTGCAACGTTTTACATAAGCTAATTTTCATGGGCCAGGAGGGCTGTACTTGTGTCGAAATTAGTATTGTGTTTGTTAATGTTACTATTTCAATATAGAGACGGTGGTTGCTCGGTGGCGTGGTCAGTAAGCGGAGGCTGCTATCATCCCGAGGGCCTGGGTTCGAGTCCCTGGGTAAGACATGGATGTAATTGTGAATGTCCCATTGTAGTTATGTAATATATGTAATGTAATGTAAAATAAAAAAAAAATGTTGTGACTTGTTGTTGTTTCTATGTATAATAAGGATCATTCGAGGCGACAGCCATTGTAGCTATAGGCCCCAAAGCATTCTCCACTTCGGTGGACTTCGAATGTCAAATGTCAAATAGAGACGGTGCCTTTAGCTTATTTTTTATTGCATATTGTAAAAAGACATTATTCTCAATGGAATGACTGTTTTCGTAGTTCTCTGTGTCTATTTGTGATTAAAATGTACCGAGTGACTTTTTCGGGGCAAACTGCTAGGATAAAGATGTAAACTGCGAATTCAAAATACATATAACAATTTTTACCTGAAGTTAAGTTTAATTTTCTTTCTTAGAAATCAAATCTGTTTCGAAAGCAACATAAAATTAAGTTTAAAGCTTTCTTTATTGCAGATCAAACCCATTTCGAATGCAACATAAAATTCTGTTTTTATTTAAATAAAAGATATCTTTAATATAAAAATTTTACATGAAATTAAGATTATTGAATTCTGTAAGCTGTCCAATACCATTCTACTATCATTCTGAGAACACTAACGGCCTGGCAAGCTCAGTTAGGTATCTTGATTGGAATATCTAGCTGTCGACTTATTGTAAAATTTAAGTTGTTTTATATTTAAAATAAATATATTATTTTATATTTTTCTGGTGTATGTTTACTTTTGTTTTCAAAATAAAAAATTACCAAAAAACATACATTTGTTTAATTGCTCTACGTTGTTCAATTTACCGTGAAAGGATTTTGTTCTTTATACCACAGGGGAAATAAATAATTGTCTTTCGAATTTGTTTCAAGTGTTTTTAAAAAAGAATGTGTAAGAAGAACAGGTAATAGGATTTTAACTACATAGGCAGTGACGCAGTTAGTGAGGGATAAGGGAAATTTACTTCCCTTAAAGAATGTTATATGTAAGAGTGTAGCACCCATCTCAGGGAATACTGAATTGATTTCAGATATTGAAATTTATTTATGCAGCTCTCAATAGGATCTATGCGCTAGTACAGTCGTGGAAAACAAAAGTAAACACTCCTCACAAACTCTGCAAAAAATTATCGTGTAAGAAACTTACTGGTACCACACGATTGATAATAAAGTCTACTTTTAAATTATGTATATAAAATTTGCTTAGAGGGCCATCTACATATTAAAACGAACCATAACTTTTTTTTTTTCAATAGCAGTACACAATTCTGACAGCATAAATGAACTCTACATCCTTTAATTACCCTAAAAACAAATTTTCATGCAATTCGTACGATAAGTTTCCGAAAAATTAATTATTTTAAAACCAGTGTATTTTAGAGGCTGTATCCAAATTGAAGTTCGCTACTCGATTGTTGACGGAGAGAGCCCCCTTCTTGATCAAGGCATCGTAAGTGCCACTCAAGCAGTCATTAAGACTGCTAGATTAGAGGATAGCATAAGAAATTTCAAAATATCTAGTCACTGCTACCATAGACGGCCCCTTAAACCATCATTTTGCCGTTTTTTAAGCATAATTTTAAAACTACTTGAAAGAAAAATATGAAATTTTAGATTTCCATAAAGCAGGACTTAATAAATCTAAATCCATCAAAAAAATTATCGGTTGCAATTCATATTTTTTTCGAATATTAATTTCATAATTCATATCATAAAATTATAAAAATTGCAAATTCAACGAATTTATGTTTGGGTATTTTAGTATTATTGCTACACAAAAATTAGCACATTAGTAGTATAATTTCAGGAAATAATAATAAAATTATGAAAATGTAATTTAACATTAGAATCACTAAATCTTGAATGGTTATAATTCAAAAACTTATCATTCAAATGACTTGAAATTTGGTGTCTAGGCATAGTTTGAAATACCTTGTTAAAATTGGGTATTCCTATTGAAAGAAATGAAGTTTCATTAAATATTTTCATGAAATTTTGATACTTTTTCGTTAAAAACTATATGTATTGTATAATTATATGCACATAATTGAACTTTTTCTCAATAAAATGACTATCAAAACATAAGATTAAATCGACACTATAAAAACTGATGTATCATAAAGATTAGAATAAGTTAGAGAATAACTTTATTCCAATAGTGCATATACAGGGTGATTATAATTAAAGTTTAGTTCCAAAACGCTCTAAAAACGAACCACTGATTAGAATGACATCAAAATTGAACGTCGTATTATTGAAGAAGGGGGAAAGACGTGAACAACAACAACAACAACAAAAAAAAAAAACAGTTCCAAATTTTAGTGACAGATGACACTGTAAGCGTTAGAATTTCGACTGCAAATGAGAAATCGTAAAACAACGGCTAAGGCGTAAGTTACCGGATAAACCAACTGTACTATTGTGCATGACTGTACAGGTATGATACTGTTAGCTACGTAAACCCATCCTCCACGGCAAGGTCGTATCACTTCGGATGGAAAAAATCGGTTTTTAATTGTCCTGAGGCCAAAAACCACATACAAAGCATCCATCCAATCGGTTTTTAACTGTCCTGAGGCCAAAAACAGCATAAAAAGCATCCATCCAATCGGTTTTTAATTGTCCTGAGGCTAAAAATGGCATAAAAAGCATCCATCCAATTGGTTTTTAATTGTCCTGAGGCCAAAAACCGCATAAAGAGCATCCATATAATCGGTTTTTAAATTTCGCGAGACTGGCGCAAAACATTTTCAATATGCTGTCCACCGTTGTGTGTAACAAGATTAAATCGGGAAACAGCATGTTCCACAACCGATCGAAGTGTCACCGGGGTCAAGTTCAGAACGTGTTGCGCAATGCGTGTCTTCAATTCAGCTACGTTGGTTGGTCGGAGTACTGAACACAACATCTTTCAGATAGCCCACAACCAGAAATCACACGGATTAAAATCAGGTGATAGGGCCGGCAAGGCTGTAGAGAAATGACGACTGATAATTCTAGCATTTCTGAAATGCCGCCTCAACAACTGCTTCACTCGATTTGCAATGCGCGGAAGAGCGCCATCTTTCATAAAAATGATACTGTCCAGACATCCACGCTGTTGCATGGAATGACGTAATTACGCAAAAGGGACTCATAGCGCTGACCATTGACGGTAACGGTAACAGGACCGAAAGCACCCGTTAAGTGATGCCGTAAATCCGCACCACAAAGTGACCTTTCCAGGATGAAGTGGTACTGGGTTCGTTGCGACTGGATTTTATGTTGCCCATAATCGGCATTTTGTGTATTGACATATCGCGTCAGATGGAAATGGGCTTCGTCTGTCCACAGAATTTTCTACGACCAATCATTGTCCACTTCCATGCGAGCAAGAAATTCCAAAGCAAAAAAACCCTCTCTTGCTGGCAGGTCAGAAGGAAGCAACTCCTGCATCACATGGCAAAACATGGCAAATTTTGTACGGATAGCATTGCAGGATGTTTCGTAGAATATTATGCACCGTGCTCACAGGCCTGTCCAATGTTCGGGCAATTCTCCGTGCACTGCATGGTTGCACACCACCGCTCGACTCCTTCAGAAATGCTGTGGCCTCTTCTTCAACTACCGCCGAATCACATCTTTTCCTTCCTCTACCAGACTGCACATCGAACGAACCTGTATTTTCAATTTTTTTCATCATTTTCACCAGACTCATGACAGCCATCGGTCAAACGCCTTTTTTCATACCCTGGAGGGTCCTGAACTTCTGCAGAGCTACTGATGCAGAATCACCGTTCCTGTAATAAAGCTTTACAAGCAGAGCGCAGTCCTTCATTGAGACACTCGTGGCGAACGTCTCAGACGCGAAGTGAGGAAACGCCGTTTACTCAACCCTTTTATAACACTTGAAATGGCCGTGAGCACGCCAGGTATTTTAATTTATATCTTCTGACGTTTACAGCACCATCTGTCGCTAAAATTTGGATCTATATATTGTTTTTGGTTCAGGTTCTTACCCCCTTCTTCAATAATACACCGTTCAATTTTGACGTCATTCTAATCAGTGGTTCGTTTTTTAGAGCGTTTTGAAACTTAAACTTTAATTTTATAGTCACCCTGTACATACTGCTGAAAAGAGCAATCTACTTTTCTTGTAATCCTTTCACAGGCCTTTCTGCTCCAGATATGTTGAATTAATTGATTGGCATTACATTGTATGAACAAATTTATTTGGAAATAATCAAAAGGTTCTTTTTTACTAATATTATAAGAGCAAAATTGTACTAAAAAGTTCTTGGTGCCAGTTAGAAGTTTGGCAGTTAAATTTACGTGTTCGCACCGTGCAAACGATGCCTCTGAAAAGGGTTACCTCGGCTAGAAAGGAAGCTAATAAAAATCTTTATTTTCAATAGCTAAAATATTATTTAATACTAATAGGCTATGTATAGTATCACGCAAGACTCATAAAAAATACTCTGCTATAATCAAACTATAAGATAATTTTTAGAAGCGTTAAAAACTTTCTCCATTTTTTAAAGGAGATTGAAAATGTATTAAGGCATTCTTTCTCCGAATGATTAAAAATTTAAAACCTTTTCAAAGTACATTTCGGCTAAATGTAAGAAAGATGACTTGATCTAATGCCAAATGTGGTCACGAAAATCTCATATGGATGATAAAACTTGGTAAAATACGTTTAGAGAGATTACATCAACAACGAAAGAAGTACTTTGATATGAATATCTGAGAAAATAGAAAACTAGAGAACATGAATTCTGCTTTTTCAGAATTTATGGTCGCCCCCGGCATTTCCATTACTTCATTTTCTTCTGGTGGACTGGTGGTTTCTATTATTATGAAGCAGCCATTATAAATGAAGCGTAAGGTGAAGATGAAAGAGCAGCCGTAAAAAGTTAGAACTCTGATTTTCTGGTCAGAATGGGAAAACAAAATGGCCATATTTTTTTTTTTCTTTTCTTTTCTTTTTCTTTTCTTTTTTCTTTTTTTTTTTTTTTTTTTTTTTTTTTTGCACCAGAAGAAAATAACTCGGTTAAACGGGACTCGGATAATCGGGACTCTACTGCAAAACGTATTTCAATTTTAAGACTTAAAGCACACGCTTTTATTTTATGTAAAATGACGTCATTTGCATTAACATAGATTCTTAAAATTAAATATAGTTTATAATAGTTCCATGTTTTATCATAAATCATTCATTTACATTTTTCTCAAAATAGCACGTATTTTAATAATTTTTTTTTTCAATTTTTATGAGAAAATGAAAACAAAAAGATATAATTGCTATTTTTCAACAATTTTTTCTTTACTTTCTACAGAAATAGTGAACTTGAGTTGCCAAAATGAAACAAATGTAGCTAAAAACTACAAAAAATTAATATTTCAAAATCAAATGGAGATGCAGTTTTCAAACAAATTGCATTAAAAAGTACTTTTTTCCCCCAATACGACGGTATAAACATTGAAAATGTGCGATGCTTAGAAGTTTTTAAAAATGCTGTAGAGTATTTAATCGCACAATGAAACATCGGCTTTTGTTTTACGGCTAGCGTACACAAGGTAATGTTATTTATCTGAGACAAAATAAGCTGGGAGAAAGAAATAGCATTCCGGGGGCTAAAAAAATCTTGAAGAAAGAAAATCTTTTAGAAAAAACAGGCACTACCTTAAATTTCCTTTTTAAACAGAGCTTTACATCGACATTGCGTAATTTAAAAAGGAGAAATGGTCATGGAACATTGAATACTATCCAATTTCTATTTTGAGAATACTGTTGTAATTTCCATAGAAACAGAAAGTTAATGTTGCTAGAAAACAGGAATTCTGCCTTTTCAGAATTTAGTGTAGTCCCCGATGAAAAAAAAATGTGTATAAATATAGATAGTTCAGTTTTAAGACTTAAAACACACACTGTTATTTTATATAAAACGACGTCATCCGCATCCGCTGAAGAATTCTTCATTTAAAATCCAGTCTTAAACAACATCTATAGTAAAATATGCAAAGGTCGCCACTATTTCAGATTAATACACAAATCCAACAAAAAGAAATCAGCAAGAAACTTGACAAAAAGAGCGGCTGTTTAATGATTCATAAGCCTTCATTTGTTTGTAATATTAATACATATATATATATATAGTTAAAATTAAATTTAGTTTATAATTTTTATCAGAAATCATTCATTTACATTTTTTCACAATAGCACGTATTTTAATTACATTTTTTTTTCTTCAGTTTCTATTGAAAACGACAACAAAAAGATATAATTGCTATTTTCCAACTATATTTCC
Organism: Maratus speciosus; assembly: GCA_963932465.1. Lineage (NCBI taxonomy): Eukaryota > Metazoa > Arthropoda > Arachnida > Araneae > Salticidae > Maratus > Maratus speciosus. The sequence continues at coordinate 472,953,708 of OZ010797.1, forward strand.
TTTACTTTCTACAGAAAGGGAGCACTTGGGTTGCCAAAATTAAACAAATGGCGCTAAAAACTACAAAAAAAAAATGAATAGATCTCTAAAATAAATTAAGATGCAGTTTAAAAAAAAATTGCATTTAAAAGTACTTTTTTTTTCCAATGCGACGGTATAAAAATTCAAAATCTGCAATGCTTAGAAGTTAAAAAAATTGCAGTAGAGATTATTCTGTATACTGATACATCTGCTTTTTTTTACGGCTGGCCGTACAACGGAACGTTATTTTTTTGGAGACGACACTTTAATTACTGGGAGAAAGTAATAGCATACCGGGGAGCTAAAAAAGATGCATTCATTTTTAATAAGATTAATCTGATATAAAAAAGACGAATGTGCCATAAATTATCTAAAGTGTTCAAGGTATACGCAGCGTTTATAAAAATGTGTGAAAAACTTTTAGATATGTTACAGCACATCGCAGAATATATTTTTGTTTAGAAAAGAAAGATCACAAACTATAGGATATCTTTTTCCACTTATAACGAGGTTTTTGTCATAATTTTAACTATCAATAATTAGATATTTAAAAAAATATTTAATAGATATATATTGCCTTCTTCAAAATGTACTGATATATTTTCATTCCAATATTGGTAAATGCACTTACATACTGCTGAAATGATTAACCTATTTTTCTTTTAAGTCAGTTAAAAAAAATCAGTTAAGGAAGTTAAGAAAATTAAGTAGTTTTAATAACTTAAAGATATTTAACTCCAATAGGTTATTTATAGTATCAGGCAAGATTAACAAAATAAAATACTCTGCTTTTGTAAAACTATAAGACATTTTAAAAAAAGCGTTATAAAAAACTTTCTCCACTTTTATAACGGAGATTGAAAACGTATTAAGAAATCCTTTCTCCGAATGATTAAAAATTAAAACCTTTTCAAAGTAGGTTTCGGCTAAATGTAAGAAAGATGACTGATGTGATGCCAAGTGTGGTCACGAAAATCTCATTTGGATGATAAAACTTGGTAAAACATGGTTAGAGAGATTACATCAACGTACAAAATAAGTAGTACTTTGATCTGAAATTCTAAGAAAATAAAAAAAAAATAAATCTTGAAGAAAAAACAGGTATTACCTTAAATTTCCTTTTTAAATAGAGCTTTACATCTACTTTGTGTAATTTAAAAAGGAGAAATGGCTATGGAACATTGAATATTATCTAATTTTTATTTATGGAATCCTGTTACAAATTCGGTAAAAATAGAAAGATATATTTATTATTCATGTAAAATTAAAACAACATTATGTTATACAAGTTAATCTTAAAACGTATTAAAATGCATAAAAATATATTTACATACTATTACATCTGAAGAAAAATGTTCAAATGAACACCAGAAAATTATAAAAAAAAGGTAAAATAAAATTAATTATTATAAAGAGAAGTCTGAAAATTACTACCAATGCATTAATAGCATTCAAGTCATAAAAAAGCAAACCAAAGTGATCGAGATGGCAACAACCACATCGAAACTTTTATCGCCAGATAAAGCTCACCCTAAAAACCTAAACAGGATATGGAACTCATTGCGAAATGTTTAATCGACACTTATTGCATTCTTCGAAATATACTGAAATATTTTCATTCCAATACTACTAAATAAATTTACATACTGCTCAAATAACCTACTTTTGTTTTAAGTAAAAAACAAAACAAACAGTTAAGTAAGTTGAAAAAAACAAGTAATTTTAATAACTTAAAGATTATTTAACTCCAATAGGTTATTTATAGTATCAGGCAAGATTCATAAAATAAAATACTCTGCTATTGTAAAACTATAAGACACTTTTTAAAAGCGTTATTATTTTTATTTTTATTTATTTTTATTTATTTTCATTAATTTTTATTTTTATTAATTTTTATTTATTTTCATTTATTTTTATTTATTTTTATTTATTTATTGTTATAAAGAACTTTCTCTATTTTTTAACACAGATTGAAAAAGTATTAAGAAATTCTTTCTCCGAATGATTAAAAATTAAAACCTTTTCAAAGTAGGTTTCAGCTAAATGTAAGTAAGATGATTTGATCTGATGCCAAGTGTGGTCACGAAAACCTCACATTGATGATAAAACTTGGTAAAACACGGTTAGAGAGATTATATCAACTTACAAAATAAGTACTTTGATCTGAAATTCTAAGAAAATAGGAAAAATAAATCTTGCATAAAAAACAGACACTACCTAAAATTTCCTTTTCAAATAAAACTTTACATCTACTTTATGTAATTTAAAAAGGAGAAATGACCATGAAACGTTGAATACTATCCAATTTCTATTTATGGAATATTGTTATAATTTCCTTAAAAATAGAAAGCTAATGGTAAGAAAAAAGTTTATTCTGTTAAAATTTTTTAGCAAACTCTCCAGTCATTCGACCTTTTTCATAGAATACCGTTACATGGCCGCAATTAACTTTTATATTGACAGGGGTCGTACCTGTCCTGAAATTTCACAACCAGGAAATTCTTCGGTACCAGTATTTTCTTATGGAAAAATCTCTTCTTGAATAAGACGAAATTTTGCGCGTTCGACCTAGATTTATTTATCTATAAACAAATAGTGATATTTTTGTCCTGAAAAAATCCCTGAAGCGTGCGACCCCTGTATTGACCCTCAGGACCGTGCGAAGGGAGGGTCACCAATGGCGCGGAAATCGATGGGGCGCCAAATTTGTACTACCAACATCGGTTTTTTTTCCTTTTTGTAAAAAAAAAAAAAAAAAAAAAAAAAAAAAAAAATCATATATATTTACCCTATATATATAAAATTCTAATGAAACGAATTTATGAAACGGATATCATGAAACGGATGAAACGAATTTATGAAATGATTCTATGAAACGACTGATTAAACAACTGATTATGTTTCACGACGACTTCTCCTAAAATACGGAATGCTTTGCGATGAAATTAACACCAAAAATCCGTATTGATCCGCATACCTCAAAACTGGTATTAGAATTTTTAAATTCGAATTAGTTTTCGAAATATTAATTGTTTTCTAATTTTATATGCTTTTCTCTAATGATGGCAACTCAAATTTTAATCATAACAGATATTTTTTTCTTCAGATTTTAGAAAAGGTTATTATTTTAAACTAATTTGGCGATCAGTTTGGCCTCCCCTTAAATGTATGTTAAGAAATGAATCATGTTACTTTTATTCATAATTCAATTTGTATTTCATTATCATTTTATTTAAAAGGGAACTTTAATTTAAAACAACATTTAAAATAAATGGCTTTCACTTTCTTTTTTTTAAACGAAACGAAAAGAAAAATATTAGGCACAGATGTCATACACGCAACGCTGTACCTAATTGGCGCCAAAATGGCGTTATTTTATCTGACATGGTAACCCGGCTATTGTTGCTTATTTATTGATAAATGTTTATTTGAATTTATTTTCTTTTTATTTACAAAAAATGTTATAAATTATTTTGCTCTATAGTTATTAATTAAACTTTTTTGTTACTTATTGTTATTTCATTTTAAAAATAACAGAAAATAATTTAAAAATACATATGGTATTCGAAAACGAGGCTTTCGACAAATTATCGTAAAAAAATTGCACGCCAAACCTGGTGCGTATATGACAATACAACAAATCTTGACATTTAATTTCAACTTCAAAGTAATGTTTTAATGGTAGTACTTCTCCCGTCGAGCAATTTCGCCAAATTATATAAATCGCCAAACCACTCGCCAAATTATACAAATTGACAATTTTTTTATTTTAAATAACGAAAGAACAAATAAGTTAGTACAACATTAATAAAAATACAAATAAAACGTCGAAATAAAAATCACATGATGGCGTAAACATGTCCTTAAAGTCAAGTGAATATGACATTTACGATCAACCATTATTGTATTTAATCGTATAGTTTGGCGACAAATTTTAGATATAACAGGTAACAGATTGTGAATCAAACACGAAAACAACCATTGAATGTCTTAACAGCAACTGATTCTGCCTTAAATTTTTGCAATCAAAGGGAATTGAAAGGAAACCCGTTTACATGGAGATCGCTACAGGTTTTTTCAGTATAATTCAATCTTCTCTAATCTTTTTAAAAGCGATCAGATTAGCGTGCTTTTTGATTCTGCAGTGTCTGAACGGGGGTTGGCGAGCGTAGCTTGTAGGGGGCAGAGCCCCCTAGTATATATATATATTTATAGATGGCGGAACTTCTTTTCCCAACGAAGGTACATACATTTTTCGTTTCAAAGTTGTTGTATCGTCGTTTACACCACTCACAAAAACAAACTTCTGACGAAGGACTTCTTCCTTTTTAAAAATTTCCAACAAAATTGAAAAGTGTTTATGAATTCGGTTTGTCTGTCTGTCGTGCTCTAACTCGCTTAAATAAAGTCCGATTGCAATGAAACTGAGAGATGCTATTGGGTATCATTATTGCATATTCGGTATTGCAGATGAAGTGTATAGTATATGCGGTTCATTTACAGATACACTCAAAAGAATTCCGTTACATTACGGTCTGTGGGGGAATATCTTTTGCGGTATATATAATATCTCGCATAGCATTTCTATTTTGCAGAAGATTTGTAGAAGTCTTGCTTTGAAAACCTGCAAAGTTGCAACAAGCTCAGCATGATAAGAATGAAAGTTCATAACAAGACTGCAGCAAGATAATGCAAACGCCGAAGTCACCACACTTTGAACTTGCCGCTAACTTGTCATGCAAGTTAAATTCATGCTGTATCAAATTTATTGAAAATTAACGGCAAACAAGTAATCAAAAATACTGCAAAATAGTAATCTTTCCAAGCCACATCAACTGTTTACAACTGTTACACTATAAGTTTAACCCCTTCAAAGGGGTCCATAGACCTGATCAGGTCTATTGATACATAACGCACCGTTAAGGTGCATGCATCGTTTTTTTAACCAGCATAAACAAGTTAGGGTAATATTTGCACTTTTCAATTCGTGACTTTTTTGGTATATGATAAGTATAGAATTTAAAAAAAAGCAGTGCCAACCGAATAAGATTTCTGCAATTTCTGCGAATCTGCTGATTGTGTGTTCTCTCAACAGAGGGATTTTCTGTTTTCGTCACTTTCGTGAATTAAAAATAGTCTTGCCATCAGTTTCACAGCAAACTACTCATGCAGATGGGTGATGGTATGACTTGTTGGAGGTTTGCTGGTAATTTCTCACTTCAAATTTGTCACGGCAAGATAATATCAGAAAAAAATCAAACTTGCTGCTAATGTTCATACTATCTGGGATACAGTATTTTAAACATACTGAAATTTTATATTTAATTGCGGTGAACTATACGGCGCTTACTGTAAAATATGGTGTGTAGAGAATATATCGCTAATTTATAAGGATGCACAAAATAATTTGGATACAGAAGAAATTGAACTATTGAAGCCTATAAAGAATAATTGCCTGAAGTGCATTTTCAGTTGTGGAAGGCGTTTTTAAATTGAACTATTTTTTAAAATATTTCTTGGCGTAGATAAATTCTATAGATCATATACAGGGCTGCACAAAATTTCTCAAGCATATTTCCGTTTATTCACGGAAATTTCTGAATGGCAACTTTCAACTGTGCTGTTTTTTTCAATGAACTAACTTTTAGCATACTATGTAGTATGCATACAAATCCATAAATCATATACAAGTCTGCCCATAAAAAGGGACATTTTTTTCCGATTATTGATTGTAATAGCAGAAATTGGGTATCAAATGCGTTATGAGTTTTCAAATTGTTTATTTACACATCATATTTCACATTAATAAACTGTGAAATTTTGTTATAGTATTCTGAGTGTGTTGGAAAGTGCTTCATAATCTATGCTTGACGCATGACATTTTTCCCTGTTTAAATTTATTTTAGGTCATTGTCTTAGTCTCTTTTGTTAATCTCCTTGGAATACATAATGGTTGAAAACTGTCATACTGTGCTGTTTGACACATCTTTTTCACACTCATTTCCCAGATCCACTTTGTCAAAATATAAGTGTAATTTTCCTTTATGCTATTTAGTTATTTGGAATTTCTGAAATAAATTTAAACCTTTTAAAATTCGAAAATAAATTCAAAATATGTATTCAATGGAATTTATTAGTCTAGATAGAATAGAATTCAATAGAATTTATTTTCAATTAGCTACTTATTTGTAAATAGCTAATATCTCAAGAAAGCATGACTTTAAAGTTGTTTTTCAACCAGGTAATAAACTAACATCTTCACAGCTAACAGATAAAATTCCTCCTCAAAACTTTTGGGGTATTTACAATATTAAATGCCAATGTGTTTTGTCCTATATTGGACAAACTAACTCCGTTACTGAGTCAAGGAACATATAAACTATGTAAAGAAAAAACAATTACAAAAATCCTGTATTGCTTCTCATTGCTGGGGGCGGGGGGACATAATATCAATTTTGATTCAGCCACTATTATCAAGAAATGCAACACTCTTCTAGATTTAGACTTTTTTTGAAGCTGTTCATATTCTTAAATTTAGAAACTCCTTGATTAATGATTTTTCGAGTGTATCTTACATCTTACCTTTTTGGGTGGATTTGTTGTGTCACGATGCTTCACTCCCGCTTTGATTTCATTGGTTGCTGGAACTTGATGGTCTTTCGCTGCTGTGTTTACTGACAATTGGGTTTTCGTCTCTCATGTAGTTGGGGGGGGGGGGGGGGTTGATTTTATAAATTGGTTTTATACGCTGGTGATGCGAGTCGCAGTACTCACGAAACGTAGTGGAAAGTAGGGTAATGCCGCTCAGTTTGTAATCCCGCTCGCTCCAATATCTATAAACAGAATAGAATTGAAAACGTGCGATCGGTACCGGCACCTAGCGAACTTCATTGGAAGTTCCCAGTAAGGTTATGGGGCATTATCACAACCTTTTGACTTTTGGGGGGAAAATCTCGCGAAATTAAACTTGCTAAAATAACATTTTAATCTGATAGACGGATGCCTTAATGATTCAAAATAAAGAAAAAATGGTCAGCTACGAAAATTTTTTTATTTAACTGAAGTTTAAGTTAAACTTACGAGTTACGTGGAATTCGAAGCAATTATGCCAAAGGGCTACTTTTTTTTAAATTCACTAGGGGGCTCTGCCCCCTACGAGCTACGCTCGCCAACCCCCGTTCAAGAACACCAAAATCCAAAAAGCACGATAATTGCACGCATTTGATCGGCTTTAAAAATATTGAATTAAAATTAAAAAAAAAAACAGTAGCAATCTCTCTGTAAACGGGGTTCCACTCGTTTTTCTTGGACTGGGGATTTTTAAGACCAAATCTGTTGCTGTTAAGAGATACAATGACTGTTTTCGTATTTAATTAAACACATTAGTTATTTGAAAATAAGCTAATGTAAAATGAATTAAGTAAACAGTGTCATTGTCTCCCGGTATTTTTTAGCAGCGCTATTAGATAGTTCTTTATAATAATTCATTTTAAATGTATCGTTTCAAATCTGACGTAATTTACACCAAACTTTTATTTCTCTTATTAATATTCACGTAAAAATACTTTTGTTGTTAGAAGGAAATATTATTTGCGCTGTCTTCGAATTCACGATAATAGTTGAAAAGATTATCTCAAAATATCTCGCGCAAATATATTTTTCAATTTAAATTGTTTTACCATATTTTTTGGGCATTTTAAATATGACGTAAAATTCAAGTGTAAATATGGTTCTTATGACGTAATTTTCCTGCTTTTAACATGTAATCATTTAATTCTAATTTTAAAGTTTTTTTTCCGTTTGTAATAGTCACGTGTAAATAATTTTTTTATTTGAAGAAATATTTGATATGATAATTTCTTTCGCTGTTTATACAATTGGCAACAGTTTAAATTAATGACATTTTCTAAAATTTGTAAAAAACATCTCTCGAAATGCTGAAAATTTGAATTAAAAATAGAAATAAAACCTCAAAAAATGCGTCAAATAAGAAAAATAAATGCAATCTGCGCATTGGGAACTTATAACGTATAAAATGATCTAAAAATGATTAAATTCTCATGCATAGTTTTTGCTCAAATAAAACTTTTTTAATGGAACGACTTTGTCCAACTTTAGCATTAAATATCTCTTAAAATAATTCTTCGATTTGAAAACTGTCTGCATCAGCGTGTTTATCAAACATTTTTCTATAATACCACCGATTTTGATATTTTTGTATGCAACAGTTTTCTTAATATTAACGATGAAAGGCCATGCTTAAGCATTCAAATTGGATGCGGATCAACCCGGAATATCTACGCAGATGTTCATTGGTCCATTTCCAAATCAAAACTTTTTTTTATATATAGAAGGAAATTTCTTCATTGACACACATCTTCTTGAAATGGTAAAATTACCCTTGTTTTCGTCTTAATTATCGTGTCATTAAACAAGGTCAATTTTACGATTTCAAGAAAGTGGTGACAATCAAAAAACCTGAATTTTAAAAAAAGTATGGAGACAGAAATCTGCTGTTTTTGGGGAGAATTCGGCAGAGATAACGAAACGTGGTTTCGCTGCACAATATATGGAAAGTGGTCGCATAAAGTCTGCCGTGGCGTGAATTGACCACACAACTACATATGTGACTTTTCTCGTATTTAAATGTTGTATTCAAATTTTGAGCGCCATTACCCTACCTTGTCGAGTATTACCACTCAATGCATGGTTAATTATATAAAACGATACAAAAAATTCCTAAAACCTTTATGCAAATTAGTTGATTGAAAATTGTTCCTTATGCTTTGGACTTATATTGCGTTAATAAAATAATAATTTTTTGTATAAATTTGACTATGTATTCATGTTTTCCCTTAAGTGAGCAGCATTACCCTTCTTTCCCCTATACGTCTGATCTATGTTAACTGTGCTTAATTTATATATTGTGTGCTCAAACGTTGGTTTTTAGCGATTTATTTATTAGAACTTATTTGTGTTTCTGCATTATGTCAGTTTTGTAACACTTATCACAAAAAGAAGGGAGGGTTGTGGAACGCCAAATTGAAACTTTCCCCGGGCGCACTTTTCTCTTCGCACAGTTCGGTTGAATATAAATAAAATAGCAAAATGAACTATGTAAGTGTCGTCATTGCAACTTAACACAGTAAGCAACTTGCAGAGGCAATAAAGAGGCATAGAAAGAAAAATGCTTAACTGTAGAACAAAAACTACATGAAGATGAGGAGCAATTTAATAAAATGTTTAAAATTTAAATAGAAGATAGAAAAAAGTAGATTTAATAGCTTAAACAGCTTAATAAAAGAAAAGATAAATGAAAAATTAAATTTCATTAGTTCCAGAAAGACAGATAAGTACCATTTATAAACAAGAAATATTTAATAAAATTAAATTTTCTGATTAAAGCCATATTTATCTGACTTCAAAAATTTGCACAGATTAGCAAGTACGCAGAGGACAAGTGCTAGTTACTGTGGGTTTTTAGAAACTAAAATACAATTTTCTGTCAAAATAGGAATAGAATAATTTAGGGAATTTCCTAATACTACGTACACTGCCAACGAGGAAATGGCCTATGAATAATTTTTTACACCATCAGTGTGGCTTTTCTAAAAGGAATCTTAAGGCTCTTTTCAAATCCAAAGGGGCAACTTTATGAGATAAGTTTTAATTCATTTTTGTTCGGAATCGCATGAAACTGGCAGCTGTTGTTATCAGAAGCCATGTAATCAAAAGACGTTTTCCGTTTTTTTGTAAACGCAACAGATCTCTCAGAAAATACTGTCAAAGTAGGCATTTTGAACCGAATTTCCGCACAAAAGCAGAAAACCAAGTCAGCCAAGTTAGAAAAACGCTTTGTCAATTGAACAAAAATGCTTATAACATGTTGGGCATTTTATTAAACCAAAAAAGGGAAAAATCACTTCCATAGTCACGTCTGCTAATTTTATACCTTTATGTTTGAAAATGCGTACGTCATTATATCAGAAAGTTTCGCGCTTGTTAACCCCTTTGGAACGAGCGTCTTTTACACAAATTATAATCTTTTATCACCGGTTTTTCAAAATAGAAATTTGTATCTAATTGAATCGGGAAAATGCTCGGATTAAGGCAAATAGAGACCGTATAGGGGCTCTACCTAGCAAAATTAATGGAAGTTCTGGAAATTGGCTTATTTTATGTTTTTTGGGTCGCTGAATCCGAATTTGTAACTTCCCACCAAACTTTCCCCCGGCAACCCCCCCAAATTTTAGTAAAAGGTTTTTATTAAAAAAATCATTTTTTTATTGTTTTAGGGAAAAAACATCTAGAAATTCAGAAAGTAGACAAAATTTGCAACAAATTAGATGTATGACTTCATGACTTAGGATGAAGGGGAAGGGGGGATCTGCCTCGGAACATGCGCCGCGGTGCTGCGTGGACTAAGTTGCGCTATTCCACTTAACCACTCACACGTTTACATTCGCCCTCCTATCTCCCCTCCGAACTTTCTCTGTAAGGTTTACTTTAAGTTTTTTGGGTCGCTGAATCCGAATTTTTAACTTCCCCCCAAAATAGTTGTTTTTAACTTAAATTTCTTATTGTTTTAGGGGAAAAGCATTACGAAATCCAGAAACTAGACAAAATTTGCAACAAATAGGATATATGACATTATGACGTAGGATAAACGGGGAGAGAGGGGGCTGCCTCGGAACATTCCCCGCGCGCTTTTCTCAAAAACAGAATTTTTTCAAAAAATCAATTTTTTGTGCGGTTGCCGGGTGAAATTTTGGTGGGAAGTTACAAATTCGGATTCAGCGACCCCAAAAACATAAAGTGAGTCGAAATCCACAACTAGTATTTATTTTGCCAGGTAAAATCCCCTATTGCCTGGACTTCATAACTTAGTGCACGTAGCGCCGCAGTGCATGCTCAGAGGGAGCCCTCCCCCTACCCGTTCGTCCTACGTCATAATGTCATGTATCCTATTTGTTGCAAATTTTGTCTAATTTCTGAATTTCGTAATGCTTTTCCCCTAAAACAATAAAAAATTTAAGTTAAAAACAACTATTTTGGAGGGGTTTCGGGGGGCTAAATTTTGGGGGTAAGTAAAAAATTCGGATTCAGCACCCAAAAAAACTTGTAATCCTTATAGTGAAAGTTCGGAGGGGAGATGGGAGGGCGAATGTAAACGTATGAGTGGTTAAGTGGAATTGCGCAACTTAGTCCACGCCGCACCGCGGCGCATGTTCCGAGGCAGATCCCCCCTTCCCCTTCATCCTAAGTCATAATGTCATATATCTAATTTGTTGCAAATTTTGTCTACTTTCTGAATTTCTAGATACTTTTCCACTAAAACAACAAAAAAATTGATTTTTTTAATAAAAACCTTTTGGGGGGGTATTTTACCAAAATTTGGGGGGGGGGGTGCCGGGAGAAATTTTGGTGGGAAGTTACAAATTATGATTCAGCGACCCCAAAAAACATAAATTAAGCCAATTTCCAGAACTTCCATTAATTTTGCCAGGTAAAATACCCTATTGCCTGGACTAAGAATAATCACGGATTCTGAGCAGCTTACGCGGCAAGTATACCGGTCCCAAGGGGTTAAGCAGTGAACTTGAGAACAGCCTTAACAAGTTTCTTAACGAATAACAATCTTAGCAATAAACAAGTCTAGCAAATTAAACATCATCACTAATGTTTATTTTAAATAATTACCGTACTCAGGACTATGATTAAACATGTTCTAAGTACGTACCTCATTTAAGTACTTCATCACGTGTCTCAGAACACAACGCAAGGACCTCACCATATATATGTTTTCATACATTTTCAAGCCATCTTTGAAAACGGCAAGATTACGTGAACATGAATTTTGTTCTCCTTACAATTTAAACTCCCTTGAATAAACAGATTTCTTATAAAATTTTCCTCGTTGTTTTTTACGGTATTAGCAAAAATATGTCTTTAAAAATTTTCTTTCAAACACAATTTCTTTTACATGAAAATTCGAATTTCAATTGCAATTTATGTAATAAATATGTTTTTAATGCCTGATACAAAAGAAGAGTACACAGTAAAAAAGACAAACTTTTTTTCTTTTTTTTTTTTAATCTACGAAAATATAATACAGCCACGAACGAAAATATACAATAGCCTCTTCCGAAATACCAACAATTCTGAAAAGCTTTTTCAATTTTTAGAACCCTCAGAAACCTTTATATTTTTAAGATTTGTTGAAAAAATTGTAAAATTCAGGCTTTTTCGAGGCCACAGATTTTTGGAAATGTTTGCGAATAGTTTTTATATTGTATTAATCAGTTCTTTCAACCCTGAATATAGGTTTTTTTAGTTTTGGAGGTTTATTGGTTTAGTATAAAGGGGATAAACGGGGGCTAATCCCCCTTAATTTAGACAAATGGGTTTTAATGCAGAATTATTCGATTTGTTTCAAATTTCGTGTACCGGTTTATTCTGATTAGGCGCTTTCCTGATTAGATTTGGAGATTCAATGGTTAAGGAATAAAGGGAGAACGTGGGCAAACCCCCTTAATTTAGATAAATGGGTTTTTCATGCAGGATTATCCGATATGCTTCAAATTTGGTTTTCCGGTTTATTTCGGCAAGGCGCTTCCCTGCTTAGATTTGGAGGTTCATTGTTTAAGTATAAATGGGGTGCGGGAATGTGTTCCTTTAAATTATAATCGATGTAACTGCCAGTTTTAAAAGAGTAATTTTATAATTTGTAACTCGATCGATAAGGGATATTTTGTAGAAATGCATTAAATTATTTACATACGTGGATAAATTAATAGATGAGCTTTACCAGCACACGATCACTATAAGGGACATGCTGCGCCAAAAGAGAAATTAGAAAGTAATTGTTTCTGATTACACTTTGGTGTACATAATGTAGTTGGTGGTGCCACAATGTTTTACATTACGTTCATGTTAGTTATATATCAAGAACTTTTAGCATAACCCGAAAGGCCACCCCTTTGAAATGCAGACTTAGTCAAGGTTAGGTTTAAAAACACAGTTTGTTTAACTAAAATTGATAAGGATTGGAATTGAGATTATATAATTTGGCCTATACTATGCTGCACTCAACTATAAATTGTTCTTAAATCTATATTCAATTATAGAAAAAATGCAATATTACTAATTCTAAAAGTTCACGCGCGTATAGAAGGTTCGAGGATCACACGACACGCATCAACATCTTCTTAACTCACAATTCTATAAATTATCACTTAACTAACAGCCTGTGTTTAACTTTTTTTTTTTTTGAACAATAAGAAAATTTCACTCTTACCAAAACTTCAACTTGTATTTAGCTAAACTCAACACTTTTCAATGTCTCGGCTTTCGTGGCGAGCTGTAACTGCAACAGCAGTAGATTGGTCTCGTTATCCTAGTAAGGCAAATTTCGACCCAATATTCACAGTTACAAACTTTCGAGATGAGAGATTCTACTCGCAAATCTGGTAGACGGGAGTTGCCGCACTCGAATCCAATTGCTTCCGTCGTTCTAATCGCTCGGAGTTTTCAAGTGATTTTCTTCGATTCCTGCGAAAAATCGGGTTAGGTTTCCTTAGAAAGACCCCCATGGAGAGCACCCCCTCGGGGCTAAATCCCTTCTATAAATAATCGGCCGTCATAAACAACAACGACGACTACAGATTTTCGATTATTCTTTTATACTCAGCAGATAGATCAGCGTAACCTAATTTGCATAAATGCAGATTCCCAGAGACACAAACCCACTTAGGAAAATTAAGGTAAAGCAAGTAAAAATTAAATTAAAAAAATCAAAAAACCCGGCTGCGTAAAAAGCGAACTAATTAATTATTTATCATCAATGTGAAACTATTTTTTTTATACTACTTACCTGTTCTTTTATTTTATTACTTGTATTGATGATTTTTAAGCTGTAGTTCCTATATATAAACACTGTTTTGATAAGGCCTATAGATGTCTATGATAGTTAGAGTTGCAGTAAAGCTAGAGATCCTACCTACACAACTTCCAGGCTGTGTAATACGGAGCTTCTGACTGTAAAATAGTCAATGAAACATCGTCTTCATTTTGAAAGACCTATCCAATGATATGCCACTCAATAGAGTGCGTAATTTTTTTTTCGTCTCTACCGTCATTTTGTATTTTACGGCAGCCATTTTGAATTTATAAAAACAAAACCTAGCCTATAACAATCGGACGCGTAAGACGAATCGATAGAGACCTCATTCATTAAAATCCATCCAGCCGTTGGGATATTTCGAGGGTATAAAGAAATCCACATACCCAGATACGCGTGAAACACATAACCCTTCTTGGCAGTCGGGTAATAAATTACAGGTTGCGCTCTTGCACACAAAGTTTAATATCGACAGAACGTTCTCATTTAAAAATCATTTTATTTATAATTTCATACTCATTCAAGATTCATTTTATAAGAAAGTTGGTAGTCCACTACAATTTAACGTATGAAAATTCATCAAACTGGATATTCTGTTAGATATTCACATAAGTTGGCGCTTATTTATTTTAATGCAAATTGCGCAACAACTGGCGCTGACGTGTTGTGATTTTTGCGATTTCCATGTTAGATATGTCTGATCATCTATTGAATGAAATTGCAGTATTAATATCTAAGATGTTTTATTTGAAAACTATGCAGATTAACCATTGGCTTTGATTACTCAATACGGGGTGCTGCTTGTCAAAATATGATCTAAAATTATATATTATTATAATCTAAAATTATTTTTTTTCTATATTTATGTAAAATTATATTTCTTTAATATCTATCTAAACAACATAAATATGTTCTCCGTGTGTTTCTCTTTTAGCGATGGCTAGGTAAATATATCGTACATAGAGTTCTGCAAATTCGGATCCCAAGACGGATCCGAAAGTACATGAGGCTCAGAGTTTGGAATTTCTGATTAGATTATTACTTTCTTCTATCTTCAATAAAATAAAGTATTGTAATCGAAATTTTTTTCTACTGCGGGTTTCCGACAGATTTGCACATTTTAGGGGTCAAAGATCCCCCAAAATATGTTTATACAAATTGTCTGTCTGTCCGTGTGTCCCCATTGTACCATAGAAAAGAGTATGAAGTTATGCACAGAACTGAACCAATTTTTTTGTGTATATTTTTGGTTACGGCAAGCAGGTCCTCCCAGAATTAAGAAAAATTCCGCCGGAAGAGGGCGCCATAATAGAGATTTTTGCGCCAATTTCATTATTGTACTATCGAAAAGTATATGAAGTCATGCATAGATTTAAACAAAATTTCATATTTAGGTTATTGGCTATGGTAAGCAAGTCGTCCTTGAATTAGAAAATATTTCGCCAGAAGGGGCGCTGTAATAGCAATTTTTGTGCCATTTGCATTATTGCACTATCGAAAAGTGTATGAAGTTATGCATAGAGTTCAACCAAATTTCTATTTATGTTTTTGGCTTTGGCAAACAGGTCCTCCTTAAATTTCGAAATATTCAACCGGAAGGGTTAGCTATGATAACAATTTTGGTATAATTTTCGCGATTTTTCGTAGTTTTATTGTACATCGGCGCCTTGTGAAGCGACGGGAACTTCGTATTCTGCTAAGACGGCTTTTCGCAAACAGCTGATATACAATAGAACATTTTAAACTACTTTTTGAAACATTAAGATGCATGAGATGGAAGAAAGTTTTGAGATTGGCACATCCAACTAGTTTTCACTTTAAAATGAATGGAACGAGTCGGTTATAGTGTATCTTGATCTCTAAAGTTTTCTAGCAAGTTTTATCCACTGATAAAAGTAATCCAAATTCGAATTTTTTGCCCGATATAATAAAATTTGTCTCCTTTTCCATAAAGTTTATTCGGAATTCTTACAGCAATTTGTTTGAAAAATAAGTTTTTATTTCGCCAAAAAAATGAGAAATTTATTTCCTTTTTCCATAACTTACAATCAATGCAGTAAACACAGCAAAATAAAATAAATGAGCGGCAATTTAACGTCTTCTTCTATCACGGTAAACGCGATCTTTTCCTTATTTCTAAAGCTCGCGTTCAAACATCATGTGAAAATATAAAACTTATATTCCGTAAAGTTTCCGGTAGTTCGAAATTCTATAAAATATGTTTCTGTTATTTTATCTTTAAAAAAATAGAGATTAAGTATGTTGGTGAATAGCCCATGTTTATAAAGAATTGGCAGATCATAAATATTTATTTACGATAAATAAAGACTAAAATATGAATGTTTTCTCCTGAAAAGCCTTTTTTTTTTTCGAGAAACTGTGAGCAGTTGTTTAAGTGCAAAAAGACAATCTTTTCTTTTTAACATTATTTATAAAAATATATGTTTTTATTACTTTTATCGCATGTGTAGAAAAAGGGATAAATGTTAAGACATTGTGAAGTATGTTGCAGCAAACGATTTTTATTTAGTACTAGAGGTATTCGACCGCATTGCTGGACGGTTTCTTCAAACGAACCTTGAAACTAGTATGTTGTGGCCATCACAAAACTTTCTTCTACAAAAATCACATCAATTAAATCATTTAAATAATACAAGAAATTACATCAATTTAGCACCAATTCATATCAAAGTATATCTGAATTCGCAGTTTGATGAATTTCGGCATTAGTTCTTGAGATAGAGCTGTAGCGGATATTCTGAAAAATGTAGCATAACAGTGCCACCTGTTCAGCAATTTGCACCAAAACATAAACAACAGTAATTCATATCAAGGTATACATGAATCTGAAGTTTGTTGAAAATCCAAGCATTAGTTCTTGAGATAGAGCTATTGAGGAAATCGCAAAAAATGCAGCATAGAAGCGCCACTTGTTAGCGATTTACACCAAAATGAATAAAACTTCAATTCCTGTCAAGGTCTAACTGAACCTGAAGTTTGATGAAAATCCGTGCATTAGTACTGAAGATTGAGCTATTGTGAAAATCGTGAAAAATGCTGCATAGCAGCGCCACCTGTTGAGTGATTTACACCAAAACCTAATCAGCATCAATTTATATCAGGGACTAACTGAATATAAATTTTTATTAAATTCAGTTCATTAGTTCTTGAAATAGAGCGCCCACAAAATTTGTGTCACACACAGACAGACAGACTCACAGACATTTTGCAAAAACATGTTTTTCGGGTTCTCTGACCCCTAAAACGTGTAAATCCGTCGAAAACCAGAATTCAAAAATTTTCATGAATCCAATACTTTCTTCTTGTTAAGGTAGAAGAAAGTAAAAAACGAAATACAGGATGTCCCAAATTTATCCATTCAACTTTTATACTCCATAAAACTTAAACGAAATTAGATGACAAATATCTGTCTTCTATAATGAACAGCAAGTTCCAAAGATTTATATGATGCTAGAAGACTTCCGCATGAGTACCTTTGGTTACACTTGTATTTGGCCGTCCATGGCCTTTTTATGAATTACACTAGCGATCTCAATAAACGTTTTATGCCACGCTCGTATTGAGGGCCTGGATCACCGCCCCTGAAGGCTACGCCTGAGCGCTGACACAAAAATGGCAGCTGCCGAAGGCGGATTTTTTTTTAAACGTATGTACGGTCCCCTAAATTTTGACACCAGTATTTTATAAAAGAGTTCTTTGACTTGTTTAATCTCAGAAATATAAAGTGGAAAAAACTTTAAATTATTGGTATCCAAATTCAAGGGTCCGTACACACGCTGAAAAAAATCCGCCTGCGGGCGTCGCCATTTTTGTGTCAGCGCACAGGCCCTCAGGGGGCGGTCCCTGGATGATAGGTGTCGTTCATATTTTGTTCGGAAATTCCTTTGGACTTGCGTATCTGACATCGTCTCTATGAACCAAGTCATAGACAGGTCAACATACACTGGTCCTTTTCTTGAGGTGTAGTCATCACCAGTTATAGATCTTACTGTTTCATACCTGAAAGCAAAAACATTCTTTTTAGTACAAATAAAATTTTATGAGTTGATGTTATGCGCACACAAAACCGAACTTTGCTATCTTATTTCGTTTAGATTTTATAGAGGATCAAAGTTGTAAAGATAAATCCGGCACACCATGCATATTGATATAACTGAATTTGATCCTGCATTTCAAATCAATGCGGACTTTACCTTGAATATCTTTCGCATTGCTGAAAACGATAATACGCTATTGCGCTATTATATTTTATAATGTGTTTTTGGGCGTTTTAATGTGTTTTACGAATCAGCTGCTGGTCAGGCATCTAATGCCTGATTTCGTGTTTAATTAAATAAGATCAGTTAAATACTTGAAAATTAGTTAATATAAAATATACTATGAAGCAAACTTTTATCATCCTGTAGATTTTTAAAAACGCTGTAAGAAAATTGTTTTAAATGAGACATTTTAAATGTACCGTTTTAAATCTGACGAAATTTGGGGCGGCTTTTAATTACCAACTCTTTTAGTTGATCATCTATGTTAAATTTGGTAATTAACGATAGACTTATCTACAATAAACTAAAACCATCTATGAAACATTATATAAATAACAATGCAGGTCTCATCAACATCCGTCCATTAGAACTTTTAAAAGTACTAATCTTTCATAACCGGATTCATCTGATTATATAACTTTCCCCCATAATTCCATAACTGAGGGACGTAGAGCGATATGTTGTATACTAAAATCTTTCTTGAAAAACTAATTAACAGTGAAAGTTCATCAAAATCCATTCAATGGAATCTTTTTAAAAAGGGTAATCGTTTATAATTGGGTTCACTTGATTATAGGTTTTTCGCCATAATTCTATAACTAAGCAACAATGAATGATATGCAATATACTGAAGCATTCGCTGAAAAATTATGTACGATTAAGTAAACTTAAAGTCCCATCCATTCAACGGAACTTTAGTTATAAGCAGCCGGAAAGAAATTCCCATTTGCATTTTTTATATACAGCAGATACCAGCATCAGATTTATTTATTCAAAGGTACAAGGACTCCATTTCTAAGCCCGTTTTAACACTTTCCAACATGGTTAACACTGTGTTTATGAATTCGGTTTGTCTGTCCGTGCTCTATCTCGCGTAAATATACTCAGATTGCCTTAAAGTTTATATGTTATTAGGATTTACTATTACATGTTGGGTACTGAAAATAAAGTGCTTTACATTTACGGTTATTTTGCAAGGACACTCAAAAGAATTCCGTTACGTTACGGTCTATACCGAAAAATCGCTTGTGGTGTATTTTAATGACGTAACCAGGGCCCGACTAGCAAGTTTATGTGCTAAGGGCATTTTTTATTTTTTGTGCCCCCTTAGATTGGTTGATTTACGGATACTAGTTTTTTTTTTTTTACATATTACACACTTATTTGAAAAATGTCAACTAAAAAAATTAAAATTTTTGGAAAATTAAAAAACGGTTCCAGGGATAAAAATAAAATATTTTTTCTATTATTTATTAAAATAGGTTTTTAACCATATATTGAGATATAGTTTTGTCATTTCATGGTAGGAATATCTCAAATATCACATTTTTTCATAATTATTTTATTTTTTAACGGAAATTTAAATGAAATTATGAAAAATTTCGTGCCCAAGGCATGGGCCCCGTGTGCCCGTCCAATAGTCAGGGCCTGGACGTAACGCTACTTTAAACATATTAATTTATATTTATCACCAAGGTGTACTTAGAAGACGCTTACTGTAGAGTATTGTGTGTATAGAATTTATTGTTCATTTACAGGGACACACTAAAGGATTTGGCTACAGAAGAAAATGAACAACAATTGAACTATTGGAGCCTATGAATAATAATTACTAGCAGTAGGTTTTAAATTGTGGTACGCGTTTTTAAATTTAACTATTTTCTTCATTTTACTTTGTGCGTATGAATTCTATAGATAATATACAGGGTTGCACAAAACATCTCAAGTACATTTCCTTTTATTGACCGAAATTTCTAAATGGGAATTTTCAACTGCGCGCCATGCGTTGAACTGAACTAACTTTTACCATACTATATGGCATGCATACAAATGTATCAATCATATATAGCGCTACAAAAAACCTTTCGGATTTCTTTCCGACTATAAAGAATAATTGCAGAAATTGGGTTTTCAAATGCGTTATGTGTTTTTCAAATTGTTCAACTACACAAAAGAAGCCATAGACAAAAGGCAGCTGCAGTAGGATTATGATACACTGTACAAAAAGCGGACTAAAATACGGAAATACTACTGGCAATATAGACGCCAGTACTATTTCCGTATTTTAACGACCATTTTCCTGGTAAATTACAGAAAAAATTTCCGTTAAATTAAAAAAAAAACGAAAAATTTTCTGTAATTTACCGGGAAAAAGTTCCGTTAAAATACGGAAATACTACTGGCGTTTAGATTGCCAGTAGTATTTCCGTATTTTAGTCGTTTTTTTTTTTTTTTTTTTTTTTTTTTTTTTTTTACAGTGTACCACTGGCAGATTTACTTACAAATTATGTCCACAAGTATCGACAGACTTCATGTTAGTACATAGAAACCTGTATATCTTCTCAACTAATCATGGACCCTTCCCGTACTACCTATTCAAAATAAACAAAGCTCCGTCGCCACTGTGTACTTGTGGTGAAATTGGTAACTTCCTTCACTATGTGCTCAGCTGTCCATTAACATCAACCCTCCATATCCGTAATTCAGCCACAATGGAACTTCACCATTGGTTCAAATTTGTGCAGAAATCACGAGTACTATATACCAAAATAATAGAATGTGTGCAGATACTGGAGAACAATCAACTAATTTTCCAAAACCCACAAATGTCAATAGATGAACAGGATTAATGCTGACTAGTTACATGTAAAAACGTATCTCATACGTATCAGTAAAAACCTAACAGAACCTTCAACAAATGAGTAAATAGATCTAATATGAAGGCATTCTTAAGTGCCTTAATTATGTGAATAATGTGTTTCAAATGTAAAATAATACTGTAATTTTTTTTTAATAAACTAGCAGCGCGGGACCTGGAAGCCTATGCCGATTGTGCGTTATTCCGCGCTGCAGAAAATGTAAACTGTTCAACTACACATCATCTTTCACCTTAACGAACTGTGAAGTTTTTTAGAGTATTTTGAATGTGTTGGAAAGTGTTTTATAATCTATACTTGGACGCATGATTTTTCGCTGTTGTTTTTGTATACTATATGAAAGTAACGAAGATAAAGAAATGAATATGAATAATAAACTGTCATTAGGAAAAAGGTCTAAAAGTGCACAGTAATTGTTTTACGAACATCAGGTACAATGTCAGATACACAGTGGAGTAACGAGGATAACAGTTTGGGAGGGTCTAGTATATTTTAGAGATATCAGGCGGGTCACGTTTCGTTTTTCTTTAATTATTATTATTATACCACTGGCAAGGACTCTGCTTGTCGGGCATTATGCCCAGTTTAAGGTATCCGCACACCTTCAGAAGTAATTTTTTGAAATTTTTGAAATTTGCTCCTGTTATCCATTTTTTATAATGACATTTACTTTAAAACTTTAAAAAAATGTATAAAAATTTTAGCAATTACCCAGAAATAATTTTTTTAAAAGAAAAACAATAAAAATTATGTCAAAAATTGACATTTCCGAAAAACGTGATAACTCAAAAATAAAACAATGTATTGACATTTTGTAAATTGCATAATAAACAGAATAATTTTCCCTAGGGCTTAGACTACACACATTATAATCGCCTCTCTATCTCAGATGATATGGCAGTTAAAGTACTAATGTAATGAAAAATTCGCAAAATGTGTCTCAAGTTTGTCATTTATACCAGTGTAAATATAAAACTATTTAATATATTATCACGAGTGTAGTCTATTCCCTCAAAAGACATTTGTAAAAGAAGTACAAAAAATTTAGTGGCATTTCATGCATAATTTTTTGTTTTAGAATGTTTTGCATAGTAAAAATCTGAAAAACGTCATTTTGAGAAAAAGCTAAAAATATCTTTTAGGATAGATGTAACGTAATGTAAATAACGTAATAGATGTAATTTTAAACGGCTATAACTCGGTTTCCATTTTAGATACAGACAAAATTTAAGCAGATTGCGATAGATAAAAGATTCAATTTTAGTATTATTACAAAAATAAAAAATCGACATTTTGATCGAAAATTACGTTTTAAAGGTGTTCGGATACCTTAACGAGTTTTATACCTGGCCGCGAAGCGAAATTCGCCTGATCGCTTCATGGCGGAGACCTACCTGACTAATATCTTGGCCGTCATGGTTGCATCGCTATTTATTTTATCTCTTTTGTTAATTTTTGGCCAGTTCTAGATTGCGACTATTTATGTTGTTTAGATTTGTTGGTGCGTTGTGAAAATAGGAAGGAAATAAAAAGTGGGAGGACCTCACTCTTGCACAGATGTCATACGAAATCGGCTTGGTGCTTGTTTTTTTTTCTCTTTCTTTCAGCAAAAGAAATACTGATATAGCAAATGCATTAGCGGAATCTTTAGAATTTATTTTGTGTAATAAATAAAAAACAAATATATCTGAACATCTATTGTTTATTCTTTTAATTTGGGGATTTTTTCCGTTTTGGGGACAAAATTGGTAATTTATCTCTGATAATTTAACGAGAAACAGAAATAAATTAAAACTAATAACATTTAATCGGTGAATTTACTCTACCAGTCCTCTTCATATTATGGCAGTTAAAAATATGAGAAAGATTAAATTGTTGACCTATAGAGTCTTACATAAAAATTGTTGAAATGAATTCTATCTTTTCTTAAAGTTTGTTTATGTTATTTGAAATGTTTTATATACTAAAAACAATAGCACACAAATATACAAACATTAAAATGTATTTAAGTAACATCTGTTCTCTTATTATTTTTTATTTTTTCACTACGTGTTGTCAACACAATAAACA
Organism: Maratus speciosus; assembly: GCA_963932465.1. Taxonomy (NCBI): domain Eukaryota; kingdom Metazoa; phylum Arthropoda; class Arachnida; order Araneae; family Salticidae; genus Maratus; species Maratus speciosus. Next base: position 472,976,636 of record OZ010797.1, read on the forward strand.
TAGAAAAATAAAATAAAATAAAGAAGTTGAAAATTTAATGCCTTTTTCTATCGCAATACAAGCAATTTTTCCCATGTCGTGATGTCACGTTCAAATATTATATCAAAATATAAAACTTCTGTTCTGTAAAGTTTCCAATAGATTGAAATTCTATAAAATGTGTTTCTGAGTTTGCTGGAAAATCGAGATTAAATATGTTGGTGAATAATCCATATTTTTACAGATAGTAAAGATCATATATATTTCTTCTACACCATTAAGGAGGTATTCTGGTCTAGATGCATAAATCTAGGGCGTTTTGTCGAGCTCGATTAAAAAAAAAATTTTTTTTCACCTTTCATTTTTTACAACATATTTATTGATTGTATTTTGAAAATAAACAATTTATTTTTTGGAAAAACTTATTAAATAATTTATAGTCTGGAAAAGTTGGGGATAAAAAAAAATGGTGTGTCCTAGCTGACACGATTACAACCATCCTGGTCTGACACATAACTAAAAAAAAAAAAAATTCTTAATTAGTAAGAATGTCGTTATAATCCCTACCTCAGAGCAAACGGAGTTTCTTTTTTTCTCGCAAAATGGCATCTGTCTGAAAAAAGGCATTCTTCGACTATTTTTTTTTCATAATTTTTAATTTTTTAAAGTAACAAACAAAATATATATATATAGAAAAATAGTATTGTCTGTAGTAAGTTGTACACTGAAGGTTGGTACAAAATTTGAAGTAAATCGGTTAAATAGAACTTGAGATATCATATCAACCATGTTGAAAAAAGAGTTTTTTAGAAAAACGCAGTACTGTAGTGTGAGAAAAATAAATGTTTGATGTGCTGATGTCAAAATGATAAACGATTTATAGATGGCTCCATTGGTGACGAGTCAAATAGTTACAATACCAAAAATTGTCGGGTAGTTGAACATTGACCACCCTCTATTGTCCGATTTGCTTCAGCGTGACGGGCTTAGGTGCTGCGTCACCAAAATAGCTACAACTCTATAAATGATTGGTATTTTAAAATTTCCTCTTGAGGATATATTCTTAATGTTCTAATTTTTTTTTTTTTTTTTTTTTTTTTTTTTTTTTTTTTTTAACCCGGGAGAACTCGCTGCATGAGATTTTCTCTCACAGTCGTACTTTTTTAAGACTCTTATTTAAATCATTTTTCATTTTAATTAAAATTTCAAAATGTTTTTCAATTATTTTACCTATTTTGTGAATAAAAGTACTAAGCCAACCAAAAAAAGTTGATATTATATGAATGTAAAGTAAAAGAAAAGCAATTGGGCTTTCTCACTAGCGAGTTCTCCCGGGTTACTAAATGATTTATTATATTACGGTGCACTTAATGGTCTGTCTAATCTTCGGATAAATAATAGAGAAAATTATACATGTAAGTAAGGCTTAATTTATAACAAAGAAAGTACAGGTGTTCTAATTTTAATTGGAAGTGGGCAATTTTCAGACAATTCAACTCACCAAGGATTTCTTTATACCTACTAGAAAATCACAACACACAGCACTGTTCAGGAGGACTTCGGTGTGAAGCATTTATAAGCTCCTGTGAGTACCGACTAATATTTTAATATTCACTGAAAAAAAAAATTACTGGGGCTGATCTACTGTGAGCTTCAGCGCAAATTAAACACCTCCTGGTGGTAAAAAGTTTATAAGTAAGAATGTTTTACAAATACGAACAAAAAACAGCGAGTAAACATAAAATGACAAAGAAAAAAAAAAAAAAAAAAAAATGGCAGATACGGTTGCGGTTAATTCTGACTTCTCTCGTCGCTGTTCGGAAACCATTGAGACTGAAAACAATTGAGTCTACACTAGCTAGCGCTGAATAGTAATATGCTCTAAAGCGCGCGGCACGCTACGTTAGATATATACGCGCTTTGGTACGAAAGTACGCGAAGGATTGCGAATGGGAGAAAAAGGAAGAATATAATTTAGGCTTCAGTTTTTTTCAAGAGCTATGCTGCTGTATTCCGACAAATGTTTAAATTTTGACTGAAAACAAAGTAGTTCCGAGCTGATCTCCTATGAAAATTAAGCACTGCATGCAATATTACTAATTCAAAAACTCACTTATGTATAGAAAAACTGGCCGCTCAAACGACAATAAAATAAGCTTCAAGATAAGGCACAACTATCACTGCAGATAGATATTAGCTCACAACTTCGCCAACTATACAAAAATTCACTAAACTAGTAACGCGTGTTTGCCGATCAACTTTATTGAACGAAAATCAAATTTACTCTTTGCAAAAGTGGCAACTTGATCTAAGTAAATAAATGGTGTTAAAAAGTAATATCTCAAAAATGAATTGAGATGCAGTTTTCATTGCATTTAAAAGTACTTTTTTTCCCCTATACGACGGTATGAAAATTGAAAATGTGCGATGCTTAGAAGTTAAAAAAATTGCAGTAGAGATTATCCCTTTTTAACCATACAATGATACATCTGCTTTGTTTTTCGGCTGGCTTATATAATGGAACGTTATTTTTAGAAACGAAAACTTAATTGCTGCCTGAAACAAAATAGCATATCGGCTAATAATACAGGAGATAAGAATTAAAAAAATGAAAACTGTAAGATTTAGTATTAATGCCATTGACAATATTTCCCCGCGTTAGGTGTGTCATACGTGCCGTATTTTTCAGACTCCTTGTTTATACTTTTATGACTTTTAGCCGTTTCAAAAACAGCTATTTCTAGACTACAAAGAAATCCTTTGGTAGAACAATTCCTTTATTATTAAAATGTTAATATGTTAAATTGTTTTGAAAATTCATTCCGGTGTCAACATACTTATTATTATTTTTTTTTTATTACAAGCATCTCTTTTATTTAAATGCATACATAAGAATAAAATATATTTAATACTTTCGGTACTTGATAGTTGAAATGTCACATCGTAGGAAATAAAGAAATATTAAATATACTTAGAAGTTATTTAAAAAATCGCACTCTATAATACACAGGTTCTCCTCACTTATTGTTCTTTATCTAATAACTAATTTTGAACTTTAGAGATATAATTTCTAGTAAATATTTCGTTACTTCATTATGTTTTTTGGTAAACATAAAAAATATAATTGTCATTTAAAGCTTTTCAAAATTATTTTTAAAAAATATTTATATATGTACATATATGTACAGTGCCAGTGCAATGTTTTCCGTATTAAAGTTATCCAAAAGCTAATGCGTAAGCTCTTAATTTTATATGTATAGTTTTAATAAAAAATGTTTCAGGTGTTTTTCTTCATTATTTCTAATACAATTTGCGTTAATATACTAGCACTAAAAACACTTTTTACGTTTTTAGTAACAGAAAATTCATAAAATATTAAGTATCATGCCTAGATAAATTTTGGTCGTAGAAATATGGAATTTAGAATATTTTACCTGTTAGATTATGCAGAACGTGATTTTAATATAAGACATTGTATCGACGGACTGTATATATTTTTTATTTGTAACTTTTAAAAAGAGCTATTTTGTGAAGAAGGTCTTTTGATTTGAGGAAGTGAAACATTTGAAACGTTTATGCACCATCTACTATATCTCAGAAACTTACAGTTTAAGGACAAACTTTAAAATGATGATAAAAATGGAAACCATGTTTTCGATTGAGTTGAAATAATGAATAAAAATCTACTTCAACATTTTATTTATTTTTTTTTTTTTTTTTACCGTCTTTAACTACATGTCTATTAAGGTATAATTCGGAGTATGTACGTATTTCTGTATGTGTATTTCTGTATGTGTATTTCTGTCTTTGAGTGGTGCAGAGTGATCTATGCAGTAGAAGGCTATTTAAACTTTCTATGTCTGCTTAATAGAGAGGAAATGTAAAAAACGAAAACACTTGAGTGTATTATTTTGTTGAAACAATTTTTTATTATTATTTTTATGAAATTACTAATAGTTACTGACTATGTCATATGTTTGCTGTGTAATTTTTTATATTATAACTAGGGGGCTCGGTCACCTGCGAGCTACGCTCGCCAACCCCCGTTCAGACACCGTAGTCTCTAAAAGCGCGCTAATTTGATCGGCTTTAAAAAGATTTTGAAAGATTCATTTACAATTTAAAAAACAGTCGCGATCTCCCTAAAAACGGGTTTCTATTCATTTCTCTTCGATTGGGGAATTTTAAGGAAAAATCAGCTGCTGTTAAAAGATACAATGACTGTTTTCGTCTTTGATTAAATAAAATTAGTTAAACATTTCAAAATAAGCTAATATATTGTGTGTGTGTATTATTCAGCGATAGTGACTTCATATGAATACTTCACTGCTTCATTGTAGATGTTGTTTAAGACTAGATTGTATATGAGGAATTCTTCAAAGGATACTAATGACGTAATTTTATATAAAATAAAAGCATATGTTTTAAGTCTTAAAACTCAAATATGTTTTGTATCATCTATATTTATATACATATATATATATATATATTCATCAGATGCGACACTAAATTCTGAAAAACAGAATTCTTGTTTTCTAGTCGTCATAGATATCAAATTAAAACAGACCATCAAACATGGATTTTCGAGAGAATATTTTTTACAAGAGATGAATTAAAATATTTATGATTTAATTTACGAATATACACATGTAAAAAGTAATCAATTACTTTTTGAAGTTGGTGCCAAACAACTCCAGTCTATAAAGATTAAAAAACTAATTTGCTGAACAAATAAAACATTTTTTTCCGACTTTGTATTATATTTTCCATCATCACTTTATTCATGGTACTAGGTATAATATATATTCACTATTCTTACTATACTTAGCCCCTTAATCCTCGCTCCCGTGATATTCAAGGGCTGTGTCTTTTATTCAGATTGTTTGATTCCCACCAGTTTTTTAATACAGTGTAATTTACCTTATTATGGTATCATTTTGCCTGTCATAAAATAAAGTGAATATTTCTTTTTCAAAAAAGTGGTGTCAATGAGCAAACTGAATTTTTAAACCGTATTTAATGCGACCGTTAAGGGGTTAAGGGGGCTAGGCACTCAGCCTCGGAATTCTCCTCCGTAATGTTAAGTCTATGGACTTTTGATGCATTTGTATATTTAAATTATCTTCTTGGGAAATTCATATTTTTAACATCCTTTTTCTGTGTACTCTTTTTAAAGGATGTCTCTTTTTTTCTTAGTTTACAAAATATTTCTAAAATATACGCTGAATTTAATATTTTATGTGTTAAAAGCGGGCGAACTGTGAGTAAGGTTTTAACACTTCCTATAAAATTAAGTCTATACTTTAGAAATATTTTGAGAACTAAGAAAAAAAGAGACATCTTTTAGGAAGTCTACCACAAAAAATAGAAGTTAAAAATATTAATTTCCAGAGGGGGTATTTTAAATATACGAAATGACCATAGACTTTACATTAGTGAAGGGAAATCGGAAGCTGAATGGCCAGCTCCCTTAAGGCAATTTGGCACCAACTTCAAAAAGTAATTTATTACTTTCTATATGTGTATATTAGTAAATTAAATCATAAATATTTTAATTCATCTCTTGTAAAAAATATTCTCTCGAAAATCCATGTTTGGTAGGTATGAAATTTTATATATTAAATTTTACGTTTTAATCCCGACACATGATATCACATGTGTGGTTATTGGGTATCATTTTGTCATTAGAGAATTTTAAAGAATTATTTAATTCTTTTTAGCGCATTTTTTGAAGTCGGTTACTATTTTTTTTTTTTTTTTGAAAAGTTTATTTTATAATTAATATCATGATCTCGATTAACTCGTTTTTATTCCGATTAATTGACTGAAGCAGAAATTTAAGATGAAAGTCAAAGTTGATATAGTATTGAACTAATAAAAATGAAATATACACATTTGTAAAGAAAATTTTTGAAATATTAAAATATATGAGATAGAAGAAAGTTTTGGGATTGACACGTCCAACTAGTTTATGGGACAATTTGGCGAATAAAATGCATGGGTATGTTCTCTCTTCTCTCTCTTTTTTTTTCTGGGGAGGGGGTGGGGAGAGAAAAATAGTCTATTCAGGAAAGAAACGTCTTGTGAGAAGGATTAGATATTATGTCGCATTTATTTCAGTTAACCTACTAGTGGCGTTGAGAATATCAAGTTTACAGTTTACTTAATTAGTACCTTTTAAATAAAATTCTGTTTTTAAAAGACATTTAAATTTAATATTTAAATGTAAAATGTTGACTTTCTTTAAAATTTAGGAGGTATAAGGTGTCGAAAATTCTAATTTTTTCTTTCCTTTTTACAAAAGCATTAGAACTTATTTAATTGAAAAATAAATACCCATTTTGGGTATTTACCCGGGTATATACGCAGTGTATTTGCAATTAATATTAAATACCCGGGTACTTTACATTACTGATAAAAAGGCAGTTTTAAAGTGAGAATGAAATGCAAATGCCGAAGTTTCCCAGACATAAATGTGGAAAAAATAAATAAAGAAAAAATACTAGAAAACAGGAATTCTGCTTGTCGCCCCCGATGAAAACAAAAAAATATATATGTATATAAATATAGATATATAAAACACTAGGGGGCTCAGCCACCTGCTCGCTAAAGCTCGGCAATCCGAAAATGGCAATGCTCGAAAATGGCAATAAAAAGATATAATTACTATTTTCCAAATATTTTTCCTTTTCCTTCTAGAGAAATGGAGTACTTGAGTTGCCAACTTTAAACAAATGGCGCTAAAAAATACAAAAAAAAAAAAAAATAATAATATTTCAAAAATAAATTAAGATGCACTTTTCAAACAAATTGTATTTAAAAGTGTTTTTTTTGTTCCCAATACGACGGTATAAAAATTGAAAATGTGCGATGCTTAGAAGTTGTGGTAGCATATTTAACAGTACAATGATTACATCTGCTTTGTTTTACGGCTGGCTTATACAACGGAACGTTGTTTTTTGGAGACGACACTTTAATTGGTGGGAGAAATAAATACCATATCCAGGGCTAATAAATAAATAGAATTTTTATTTGCAAAATAGCAGCCATGTTGTAATTTTAATTTTTAATTTTTGCCGAACAATCATTTTGTAGTTACTCTACTACCAAAACTATGAAAAGAATTATTGAAATAGCTTCAGAAGATAAAATCAGAAGACAAAAATGCAATATTCCACCTTGATTGAACCACAAAATCCACAATTTGAACTTACTTAAAAGGCGACAAACATAATAATAATGTAAATGTTACAAGTTAAAAAATATACATTCTATATTAACACCATGTAATAATAAATTAATTTCAAATGCTAAAAGGCATAAATTAAAACTTTAGAAACTGTAAAAATACGTTTATTTCGACTGTTGACATGTTCCGACTCACCCTGAGTCATTTTCAAAACAAAGAAATAAAGCTACAGTAGAACAACGATTATCCGAACAAGTCGGGACCGACCCTAGTTCGGATAAGCAAAAGTTCGGATAAATGGACAGACAATTTAAGGGATGTTCCTGACTATACTAAAACCTTCACACTTTATTGAGGCTTAGAATTGCCAGTACCAGTTAGTGCTGGCGTGTTTAAAATTGTTTTTATATTTTAGTTTGTATTTTTGATTTTTTTTTTTTTGTTGTTGTTTACTTTTGTTTATGATTTAATTTTTTTTTTCTCTTTTCATCCTTTTCCGAACTTCAGAGATTATAATTTAAGCAAAAAAACTTTCGATTGTTGCTTGCTTCAAAGAAGACGTTCTTTCCAATGGTGTCATATCTCGAATTCTTCTTAATTACTTTGGTTGAATAGGATCAGCGTTTTTCTGTCGTTCGAGCCTTTTTATAGCCGTTTCCAAACATTCAAGGGCTTCGTTATGTGATGGACCTGTGTCATTTTCAGAGCATTCTTTTTCGTTTTCTCCAATTTCTTTTTCATCTTGAATCTCATCGAGAATATCATCAAAAATCTCTTGCGTCACTATTTGATATCTCGTTAATTTCATCTTCTTCATAGCTTAGGATTCTTCCGAAAAATGAGAGAAATAGAGTGTTTGGATAATTGGAAGTTCGGTTTAAAATATTTTTGAGAGAAATAGGCTGTTTGGAAAATTGGAAGCTCGGAAAATTTTTTTTTTGAGAGAAATAGGTTGTTCGGATAATTGGAAGTTCGATTAACTGGAGTTCCGATAATCGGCGTTCTACTGTATTCTAAATTTGCACAGTCTATGACGCGCCATCATTCAGTTTTCCACGTATTCTTTCATATTATGCACGTGTATTTTCTTCTATACATTCTTATGACGACTCATTAAAAGAGTTGAAACATGTAAATATATATTTTTCAATAAATATTTTAATATTGTGATATAGACTTTTTTTGTTATACCTATTTTAGAGGAGACCAAAAATGAAACAAAAGTTTTACGGTCAATTAAATTGTGTTCTGTTCAGCGGTACTAACGAAATTCAAATCAGAAGGGCTCGTTTTTATATACGGGCTTCCGAAAATAGGAATGGATTTATTTTTGAGGGGATTTCTAAGATGAAAAAATTAAGAGATATTTAAATAGGATAAAACGGCTAATTTAAACATTTCATTTTTATAACTTCTTTATTTTCCATTTTATACTGTTTAACCCCTAGAGGGGCGATATCCCGCCTACGATTAATGAAGATTTGCACCAGAAAAAAATTATTAAATTTTTCTTTTTTAACTTTGGTGGGAAAAAGTCGTAAAGTTGCTTTTCCTTATTTTGCAATAAATCTTTTTGCAGATTCCGGTGTGAATTCGACATTATATAAACATAATTACTTGCCCTTCAAAGGGTTAATTCGGTTAATACTTTTTTAATTAAAATTTCTTAATTTCCTTTTATTTTCCTGTAACTTTTACTATAGTTAACTATTTTTACTTTCTATGGCTCCCTGTTGAGTCTGCAAGTCACTTTATCTAGACACTGGATGTTAAGTTGCTCCACAACTATATAGTCCACGAAGTTACAAGCATTGTTTCATAAATATAAAGGAGTACAATAATTAGACATTATATCTGGATAAAATATGTAAACGAAATATAAATAGATATACTAACTATTTTATATTTAAAGAAAACGTTTTTGCAAAATTAATCCTTTATGATACGTAAGGATATGATAAATACACGGCCATCGAAAAATAATGCCTAGATTTAAAAAAATCATAACATCGAAACATTTTTTGTTAAATGAGTAATTCTTTCCCTACACGATAACTGGTGAACACAAGTTTGGTTTTAGTTCACCAGAATTCGTTTCGGTGTCTGTGTTATGCGCGGATTAGTTGCGCAGTCGTCAAGGTCAGCCGACGCGCCAGACTGCAGCTGCTCAGTACGATGTTGATCGTGCAACAAAAAGCACAGTGCGTGATTTGGTATGTGGAGTTAAAGTTAATAGTCCGTGTACAGCGGCTTTTTCGGAGCTTCAATATCGTACTGAGCAGCTGATAGTCTGGCACGTCAGCTGACCTTGACGACTGCACAACTAATCCGCGCATAACACAGATACGCAAACGAATTCTGGTGAACTAAAACCAAACTTGCGTTCACCAGTTATAGTGTTGTCAAAGAATTACTCATTTAATGTAACAGATTTCGATGTTATGATTTTTTTTAAATCTAGGCATTATTTTTCGATGACCCTGTATAATAATATGAAAAACATTATGATAAGGCTAGCTTTCATAATATTTTTTAAAAATCTTTTATTCTACATGCTTTCAATTTAGTAAACATAGCAAAATGAAATAAATAAGTGAAAATATAAAATATTTTATTGTCGAATTAGAAGCATTTATTTATTTTTCGAAAGATCATGTTCAAATATCACATCAAAATTTAAAACTTATGTTCCGTGAAGTTTCCAGTACATTGAAATTCTAAAATATAAGCTTCTGGGAAACATATATTTTTAAAATCAAGATGCACTACGTTGGAGAATATTTCATCTTTTTAAAGAAAGCGAAGTCGATAAATATGTCACCCACATCAACAAAGACTAAAATATGAATGCGGTTTTCAGAAAAATCTTTACATGGAATTGTGAGTAATCCTTGAATAGAAAGAGAAAATATTACCTTTTTAGTTTAATTTATAAATAGTGTATATTTTTCTACAACTCGTAAAAAGCTGCGTATAAAAGAATATTGTTCAATTAACTTTTTGCGCTTAATTTAAAGTAGTAAGAGACCATTTGTATAGAAAATTTTCATGTTATATTTAAGTTTTTACATAAATAATGTCACAGGAACTAATTAACTTCGTTTCTTCTCTTATTGCATATTAAAAATAAATAATCTAACAATATAAACATGGATATACTGTGTCTAATTTAATATTTAAAACACACTAGATACTCATCAGCGTACAAATATATAAAATCAATATTAAAATTTCAAAAACATTTAAAATATATCCGACATTTCGGATTTTGTCTGTAAAACCATCTTAGGGGTTTCGACCTGAGCTCACTGTTGACACATCATGTTGTCAATGTTTGAATGAAAAGTATTTCTACGAAAGAACATAAACTTCAAAACACTGTAGTATCAGAGAGGGTGGCGCCATCTGTTGACAGATAAGAACATCAGTATTTAGGACTGAAAAATGAAAACTGAATCTAATTTTGCACTTGTATATATCCTTTAAACTATTAATCCAAACGTCAGAAATATGAAATGAAATATTTTATAAAATACAATTGTAAAATTAAATTCATTTTTCATTTTTCAGACATAAATATTGAACAGATGGCGCCAACCTCTCTGATACAATAGTGTTTTGAAGTTGGTGCTCTTTCGTAGAAATGTTTTTCAGTCAAGCATTCACTTTGTGATGTCCACAGCAAACTCGGAAACAAAGGTCAAAACCCCTGAAGATGCCTTTAAAGACAGAAACGTCTGGTGTATTTTAAATGTTTTATAAATTTCAATATGGATTTTATATATCTGTACGTCTAGTCTGTTTCTAGTGTGTTTTAAATACATAAAAATCTAATCATTACGATACATTTTTTCTTTCTAATTGTAATAGATTGTGGTATTTATGTTATTGCAACCACTCGCAAAGCAGAAGGACTGTTTCCTTTTTTGTTCGTGGTTTCGCTGTGGTAGCGCGTCTTGTTTGTGACTGAAGATGAAAGACGAAGTTATTTCGAAACTCGTTGTACATTTCTTATTTTTATTGGTTTTTCAACGAAGTTTTTTTTTTTAATTAAAGATATCTAAAACGCTGAAATCGACACAAAATGTTCTATTATCTTTTTTTTATGATCATCTAATCAAAGCAGTTTTTTCAAAGAGCTGCATAAAAAATTCAAATTTATAATAATTTACAGTGGTTCAAGTTTCAAAAATTCCTCTAGTACTTGGAATTATAAACCGCATTTAATAAAGATGAAAAAAGTACTGCCATAAACCGTTATAGCATAAAACCACTGTTTTCAAAATTAGATTTCTAAGGTTATTGGGTTTTCAAAGCAGTTTATGTCTACTAATTTCAAATGCCATGAGGTGTAAATTCAAGCTTTAAAACCAGTAAAAATACGTTTATTTTGACTGTTTACATGTGTCGAATTCAGTTGAATGATGGCGTTTAATAGCCCGCGCAATTTTAGAATAGTTATATTTACTTGTTTTGAAAATGACTCGGTGTGAGTCCAAACATGTAAACAGTCGAAAAAAAACGTATTTTTACTGGTTTTAAAGTTTTAATTTACCCCTCTTAGCATTTGAAATTAGAATATTATTACAAGGTGTTAATTTGCTATAGAAGTTTGTGTATTATTAAAAATATCTATGACGTTGAAATCGACTCAAAATATTCCATTATTGTTTTTAATGGTCAAATCAAAGCAGTCTTTTTAAAAAAGCCTTATAAAAAAATTCTAATTTATAATAATTTGTAGAGATTCAAATTTAAAAAAATTATATACTACTTGGTATTATAAACTGCATTTCATAAAGATGAAAACAGTTCTTCCATAAACCGATATAGCATAGAACCGCTGTTCCATACCCAAAATTCGGGTAGTTTGGGAGAATAAACGACAACAAAGAAGTAATTTAAGGCGAATATCAAATTCCGTGTTTAAGGGTGTATTCGAAAAAATATTTTTCCACCCTCAACAGCTCGAAATTTTCTGAGACATTTTCAGACTCACTTTTAAAAGTAAAAACATGAAACTTGCTGAGATGATTTTTGAAGAGATATATAAGGTGCCGTGTGATTTCATTTTTCGCTCAATTAATTAGAATTTGAGTTTTAAGCAATTATTTTCTCAGTATGACCATATTTTTCATCCCCAGATCTCCCGTTTCGGAAATTTCGGTTTAAAACGCCGATTTTGACAGAATTTTTTACAATATTTTCTGCATTTATCAAAAAATCGAGAAGCACGGCACATTATGTAGTTTATAAATAAGAGAATTTCTTAGTTTGATACGTTTGAGAGCAAAAATGAATTTAAAAATGAATCAGAAAATAAGCAGTTTGGATCGGAATACACCCTTAACAAACGTGAGTCTTTCTGACTCATTTTTAAACGTAAAGGCATAAAATGGTCAGGACTTATTGAAGCGATTTGAAATCAAATGGCATTTTACACTTTTAAATAAATAAATTACTTATTGAATCGCAAGCAATTTTGTTATGTGACGACAGGTTTTCTCCTTTTCCGTTTGTTGCGTGTCGTTTCCGGTACTTCGTTTCAAAACGTCAACTCTGAAAATATTTTATGAAAAACCCTTTACCATAAAATGGAAAACGCTAATTAGATTGCATAGGTCATGAATAAGAACATCTGCCAATTTCAAGCGTTTCCGAACAAAAATGAATTAAGAAATGCACCAGAATATAGCCCCTTCAAATTTGAGAACAGCGGTATGTGCCTACCTTCGGGGCGCTGTTTTTGAAAAATAAGAAATTTTTATCAAACGCATGTGTTTTTAGTTAAAACAGCGAATAAAACTATGATTTCTTAAAAATTTTTAATGGAATTTTAATTAACTTTTCAAATTTAGGCAATATTTAGTCAAATTTCAGTAAAGAATTGTGTTTATGCCAAACCTTCTATAACGAAATATATTCAATATATTTTGCTGGGTTTTTTTTTTTCAACAATGTATTAGCAAACCACTTACCTGTGTTATGAAGCAAAAGATTTGCAATGCCTCTTAAACTGACTAACATATAACAAATTTGTATACAAAACATAATTTGTAAAAAATGTGTATTTTTCAATAAAAATAGCTCTTAAATTAACGTATATAAACTTACAAGCTATATTTTGCTTCATAACATGCCAATGGATGAGCAGAACCTGGTGAAAAAATTTTATTTCAATATCTTGAAAAGTTTTTTAGAAATGATGTTTCTCGTAAACGTACACGATGAAAAACACAGTATTCCAGAAAATGCAAATTAAGATTTTGATAGAGCACAAAAATTATGTATAAAGTTTAGAACTTTAAAATTCACCATATTTGTAGGTGTTTATGTATGCGTGTATACTGTATACATTATATATTATATATTTATGTATTAAAATGTATTCCTTACAATTCTGCGGCTCTTTAAACGTTCACTTCTGGTTTCAGAAGCTTCATTTCTAATTTATATTTTGAGCTATAAATTTACTTCTAGTTATTGCTGAATGAAAATTAAGGCATTTTTGGAATTCTAAATGTTTGATCTTTAATTTTTAAAAAAATCGAAAATTTTCGCAAAAACAGCAATTTGAGGTAGGCACATACCGTAAATCAATGCAATCTACATTAAAAAGCCAAAACATATCCATAAGTTGACGTCAAAACGATAGTGGCAACGACTTGCGCTTTTACTGTCATGTACTTAATCCTAATTTTTTCATGATTTGAATCTTTACACTTTCCAATAGAAAAAAAATTATCTCAAATAAAATACGTTTGAAAACCGTCACTGATATATATATATTTGAGGGGAGGGGGGGGGGGGATATTTTAAAATAATTTTTGAAGCAAAAATGTTTCATTTACTAGTTCCATTTGAGTTTGAGAAAGTTCGTAGCGTAAACTCTGTGGTCATCATAAGTGCAGTAAAAAAAAAAAAAAAAAAAAAAAAAAAAAAAAAAAAAAAAAAAAAAACTAATTTATAATTATAAATATAAATTTTAGACAGATTTCATATTGCACTTAATAAAAAGAAATGGATTATTTTAGTAACATGAAAAACATAGTAGTTAAAAATTCAAAATTTAATTTTTAACATAGCTGCCAACTTTACGCTTTTTCCTACCACTATTTTTAAACAGAAAAAAATGTCGTTTTTAATCTTAAGTTTGATATGATTAAAATATATATTTTTTTCTGTTAAAAAATAGTGGGGGAAAAAATTAAAAGTTGGGAGCTATGATTATTGTATTCTTCGTAAATTTGGGATATCCATTTTTACTGATATTGCTTAGTTCATCCGTCATTTATCAAATATTGTGTGCGGTATAAGGATGTACCAAACACAATGAGAAAATTGAAAAGTAATGAAATACTTATGCGTAATGTTATTCAAAAAATTAGATTTTCTAAATTCCCAAGTTTAAAATACTTTTTTCTGCCAATTTTATCTCTTCTGTGTGAATCATATAGTTAAAAGTTTAATCATAAAAAATAAATACATACCAACAAATAACTACTCAATTATGTCTTCATTTAACCCCTTGCCAGTGGAATATATTTTAGAAAAACGTGCCAAAAATGGGGAAAAAAATTCTCTTTAATTTTGTTTGTAACTGCAAAATTATAAAATTTCCGACAAATCGTGCGAAACTGCCGAATCTTTCGCGGGAAAGGATAGCCATCTATTGGGAAAATGGTAGATTACATATTATGCATTGGACGAACTGAGTTCGGGATTCACAGAATTGAAACATCGATTTTTCTCTTGCCCGAACTCAGGTTGAGCATTCCAAAATTGGCGTATTTACGTTTCCCGAACTGAGTTCAGGGATGAGAGCGCCCCGAGCCAAATGCCCGATTGCTACGACTAAATTTTAATAGTTTTTCTCGTCGTATTTAATGACAGAATTTCTGAGATTTAATAAAGTATGGAATACCATTAAAATTTAGTGTTGAAAATAAACCATTTGGGTCGGAGCGCTCTCATCCCTGTGAGTTCGAGCGTCACAGGTAAAGGGTTAAAATTTTGAAATGTAAATGTACCTTCCCATACCTTGCGTAGCTATGTCAGAATTTTAAAAATCAAAAACTTGTGAAAAATAAAATCGGAAACTTGGCCACTAATAAAGGTTATTTATTAACCTTAAAGGATAAACATTCATGCAATTTTTAAGATTTGTTTACATACTTTGATAAAACATATATTTTTCTTCATATTTTGTTCTTTTTTCATGAAAATGATCCAACTTATATTATTCATTTTGAAAAGAATAGCTATAATAAAGGATTAAATTAAGTTTTTTAAAGTTATCCAAAATTTCATGTTACTATTTCTCACCAACTTCTAAATATTTTAATGATAATAAAAGATCATGGCTTTAAAGGGTAAACATTTAAACAGTAATTTGTTTTTGTTTTCGTTTAATGAGATAGGCAAATTAAGGAAACTTAAACGTTGTGTCAGCATGCTGTTAAGCACAAAGCTATCTTATGGGCTTTATTAAGTATAATGCTTTCAGAATAATATGAAAATAAATTACTTTTTCTAAACTAAAATTGGCTTCCAGGTGTATGCAGTGTCGGATAATTGCTCTTAATTATGTTTTACCAGATAATAAAAATGCTTGTTTAAACGTTTTATAAATTGCATCAATATATCACTTTTAAAATTACTTATACGTTATCTTTACTTGTTTTATATAATTATTGTTATTAATGTTAATCACCAGCACTATGTTCGTCTAAAATTTGTGTAACGGATATTTACATGTGAAATAAAAAGTAATAAGCAAACAAAAAGTGGTTTTATGCACCGTTAGTAAACATTATAATTTTTATACGCGTAATATTTAAAATAAATACACGAAGCTTATTTTTAATTGCTTTTGTAAGTATTTAAATACGTAGCACATTTAAATGCGTCGTCATCTGGTCCGTCCGTTTGTCTATCCATCTGTCCGCATTTAACAGCGCAAAAACTACACAACCGAATGATTTGAAATTTAATATATATATAATCGTAGCAGAATTTTGTCCAGTAATATCAAATTTTATGAAAATCGAAATTTTATCAAAACTTAAAAAGATATTAACAAAAGGTTTCTTCATTTAATAAATCCCGTCATTATTTCAATAATATCCCATGATAAGTAATGATTCTAGGTTGCCATGGTGATGACGTTCTATTTAATATAGAGTGCTATTATTTCTGTATTACTGAATTTAATATACATAATCGGAATAAATTTTGTATTCATGCAATTTTGCATAAAAGTGCAACAGCTTTTGCACCAAGATCTGAATATTTATAAAACTAGTTATAGTACGAAGGTATCTTCTTTGCCAGGTTTCATGTACAAATTCTGACTTGTTTGTTTTTGTTTTCATTTAATAAGATGGGAAAATTAAGGAAAATTAAATGTTGTTTCAGCATGCTGTTAAGCACAAAGCTATTTGATGCATTTATTAAGTACATATAATACTTTCTGAATGGTATGAAAATAAATTACTTTTTCTAAACTAAAATTGCCTTCCAGTTGTATGCAGTGGCGGATAATTGCTCTTAATTATGTTTTACCAGATAATAAAAATGGTTGTTTAAACGTTTTATAAATTGCATCAATATTAAAATTACTTAAATGTTATTAGCCCCCGGAACGGTATGCTATTTCTTTCTCCCAGCTTATTTTGTCTCCAAAAAATAACGTTACCTTACAGACGCTAGCAATAAACAAAGCATATGTATTATTGCACAATTAAATGTTCTATAGCAATTTTTTTAATTTCTAAGCATCGCACATTTTCAATGTTTATACCGTCTTATTGGGAAAAAAAGTTTAAATGCAAATTGTTTGAAAACTGTACCTCCATTTATTTTTGAAATATTAATTTTTTTGTGGTTTTTAGCACCATTTGTTTAATTTTGGCAACTCAAGTACTCCATTTATATATAAAGTAAAGGGAAAATAGTTAAAAAATAGCAATTATATCTTTTTGTTGCCATTTTCTCATAACAGCCAAAAGAAAATGTAATTAAAATATGAGCTATTTTGGAAAAAATATAAACGAACAATTTCTACGAATAGTGAAACATAAATAATAATAATATTATAAACTATATACATAAATAATATTATAAACTATATTTAAATTTAAGTATCTGTAGACCCTTTCAGTGTGACATCAGTCATGACGTTTTTGTTGGAAACTGACTCCAAACAAACGGTACCTATGCGTCATTTCTTTTTAAATATAAATCGTGGAAAATGTTACCAGTACATATCAAGTATTAAAACACTTAGATGTGAGATATAGATATAACATACAGTTGCAACACACAAACAAAACAGAAAATACAACATAGCTACCGTTTGTTTGGAGTCAGTTTCCAACGAAAACGTCATGACTGACGTCATGACTGACGCCAGAACTGAAATGGTCTATATTAATGTTACAAACAAATGAATGCCTATGAATCATTAGATAGCCTTTTTTTTTGTCCCGTTTGTTTAATGACGGCGTCCTTTTGCTGCATTTGTGTATTATTTTGAGATAGTGACATCCTATGCATGCTTTACTGTAGATGTTTAAGAGTGGATCGTAAATGTGTAATTCTTAAGCAAGTGCGAATGACGTCATTTTACATAAAATAAAAGTTTGTGCTTTAAGTCTTAAAATTGAAATATGTTTTGTACTATTTATATATACATATTTTTTTTTTCATCGGGGGCGACACTAAATTCTGAAAAAGCAGAATTGATGTTTTCTAGTATTTTTTATCTTTACTTGTTTTATTTAATTACTATTATTAAAGATAATCATCAGTTGTATGTTCGTCTAAAATTTATGTAACGGATATTTACATGTAAAATAAAACGTAATAAGCAAACAAAAAGTGGTTTTATATACCATTAGTGAACATTACAGATTTCATTCGTGTGAAATTTAAAGTAAATATACTTTAAATACTAATACACGAGGCTTATTTTTACTTTCGTTTATTTATTATGGGAAAAATCACTGTAATCGAAAAAAACTTCGACTTCCGGATTTCGACGGACTTGCACGTTTTAAGGATCAAAGACATCGAAAAACATGAATTTTACAAAATGTCTGTCTGTCCGTGTGTCCATTTAACCGTGTGTCTGAGTGTCCTGTTTCTATCACGTAAAGTGAACGAAGTTATGCACAGAATTGAATAAACTTCAAATATATGCTTTTATCCGTGGCTATTTGAAAATGGGGATATCCACTGGCAGGGGAAGCTGTGATAGCTGTTTTTGTGCGATTTTTAGGTGCGTTCGTAATTATATAAGTACGATGCGCCTACAATCGTCGTCTAGTCCGTTCGTCCGTCTGTCTGTTCGTCTGTCCGCCTATAACAACGTAAAAAGGACACAAGCGAATGTTTTGAAATTTAATATATATAATCGTTGCAGAATTTTGTCGAATCATTTCAGATTTTATGAAAATTAATTAAAAACTAAGAAAGATATTAATAAAAGTTTTCTTCCTTCAGTTAAATCCCATCCTACGTAATTAATTCAATGGTATCCCATGATAGGTAATAATTCTAGATTACCATGTTGATGACGTTCTATTGAAGATGGAGTCCTGTTATTTCCGTATTACTGAATATAATGTCTAGAATCGTAATAAATTTTGCATTCATGCATTTTTGATTAAGAGTGCAACATCTATTGCACCAAGATCTGAATATTTATAAAACCATTTATAGTTCGAATGCACCTCATTTGCCATGTTTGACGTACAATTTCCGACTTGTTAATTTCTCTCTTTTCATTTTAAAAATGAAAAATACATGTAAAATACGAAATATATGTGCAAATACGAAATATTTGCGTTAAAGCCCACATTTTAAACAAAAGCCATTAGATTCACTTTTAAAAAGGAAATTTACTGTAGTAACTACAAATTTACTATTTTCTATTGGATCTAAATTTTCAACTTGGCGAAAAATGTCCGGACCAGGATTCGAACCCGGGACCTCCTGGCTGAAGCCGCCAGTGCTCTGCCATCTGAGCTATCCCGGACGATTCTGGTCAAACTTTTTCAGACAGCTAACCTTGAAGATTACAGCATCTGGTCTAAAACCTGGATTAGCTCAATGGAATAAATATCAGGTAATGGAACTCCAGAAATCGCTGGATACGAAATTACACTAGATTAATTTTAACACAATTATTCTAATTCGTAAACAAATCATATTAGATGTAAATTTCCAACTGGGCGAAAAATGTTCGGACCAGGATTCTGTTGAGCTGAACCAGGTTTCAGACCAGATGCTGTAATTTTCAAAGTTAGCTGGGTAAAAAAGTTTGACCAGAATCGTCCGGGATAGCTCAGATGGTAGAGCACTGGCGGCTTCAGCCAGGAGGAGGTCCCGGGTTTGATTCCTGGTCCGGACATTTTTCGCCCAGTTGGAAATTTACATCTAATATGATTTGTTTACGAATTAGAATAATTGTGTTAAAATTAATCTAGTGTAATTTCGTATCCAGTGATTTCTGGAGTTCCATTACCTGATATTTATTCTGTTGAGCTGAACCAGGTTTCAGACCAGATGCTGTAATCTTCAAGGTTAGCTGGCTGAAAAAGTTTGACCGGAATCGCCCGGGATAGCTCAGATGGCAGAGCACTGGCGGCTTCAGCCAGGAGGTCCCGGGTTCGAAACCTGGTCCGGACATTTTTCGCCCAGTTGGTAATTTACATCTAATATGATTTGTTTACGAATTAGAATAATTGTGTTAAAATTAATCTAGTGTTACTATTTTCTAATTACCTTATGGTTGATAACATTTCACATTTAATTAAAAAATATCATCACAGCTTAATATTATATATGTGGAAATATAATTTATTATAGATAATGAATGTTTAAAAAATGTTTCTGTAGCTATAGTTTACATTAATCATTTTTAAAAAGAATATTTGTTAAGAAATAAAAATATGTTTTTAATGGTTACCGGAAACGTATTTTTGGCAAAATATACAATATGAAATTTAAAAAGCTCATTCTTAGTACTTTCGGCCTGCAATTCCCGTGGAAAATAGTCAAAAAATATTTTTATTATTAATTTGAGTATTTGTGAGCATTGTGAGCATTTTAAAGTTCATATTGTGTATTTTGTGATTGAATCAAGCTGCAATATTGCCTTTCGTCTTATGATTTTATGTATTTTTCACTTTCACTTTAAAATCTAAATATTTTAATAATACTAAAACACTAAAAAATAGAAAAAAATTGAAAACAGGAATTTTACTTTTTCAGAATTTAGTGTCGCCCTCTATGAATATATATATATATATATATATATATATATATATGTGTGTGTGTGTACATAAATATCGATAGTACAAAACACATTTCAGTTTTAAGACTTAAAACACGCACTTTTATTTTATATAAAATGACGTTATTCGCATCCGCTGAAGAATTCCACATTTACAATCCAGTCTTTAAACAGCATCTACAGAAAGGTATGCATAGGATGTTACTATCGCTGAATCCAAATCCAGCGAAAAACCGATGTCGTCATACAAGAAACTCGACAGAAAAATTCGTCTATCGAATGACCCATATGCCTTCATTTGTTTGTAACATTAATATAGATACTTAAAATTAAATATAGTTTATAATAGCTTTATGTTTTATTAGAAATCATTCATTTATATTTTTAAAATTAGCATGTATTTTAATTAGTTATCTTTTCAGTTGTTATGGGAAAATCACAACAAAAAGATATAGTTACTATTTTTCAACTATTTTTTTCTTTACTTTCTACAGAAATGGAGGTTGCCGAAATTAAAGAAATTGCGCTAAAATCTACAAAAAAATTAATATTTCAAAAATAAATTGAAATGCAATTGCAAACAAATTGCATTTCAGAATACTTTTTTTTAACCTTACACGACGGTACAAAAATTAACAATACTTAGAAGTTTTAAAATTTGCAATAGAGATTACCAGTATTTAACATTACAATGAAACATCTGCTTTATTTTTGCTGGTTCTGTATCGGGCATTATTTTTTAGAGACTACACTTTAATTGCTGGCCGAAAGGTATAACATACCGAAGGCTAATAATACATGAAAATAAATAAATAAATAAAATATTTCTATACAAATTACATAACTTATGTTATTCATTTTTAAAAGAATGACTATAACAAAGGATTAAATTAGATTTTTGTAAAATTATTTGAAAATTTATGTTGCGATTTCTCACTCACTCTGAAACAGATTGGTAACATTAAAAGATAATGGCTTTAAAGGGTAAACATTTAAACAATAATTTGTTTTTATGTTCATTTAATGAGGTAGTCAAATTAAGGAAACTCAGATGTTGTTTCATTATGATGTTAAATACTAAGCTATCTGATGGAGTTTATTAAGTATAATATTTTCTGAATAATATGAAAATGCATTACTTTTTCTAAACTAAAATTGCCTTCTAGATTTATACAGCGTGGGATAATCGTTCCTAATGGTCTTTTACGAGATAATAAAAAAGCTTGTTGCAACATGTTTATAAACCGTATAATTTTATCTTTTTTAAAATAGCTTGAATGTTATCGTAATTTATTTTCTCTAATTACTGTTGTTAAAGCTGATTGCAAACTACATGGCTTAAAACGTTTGAAACTGTTGTTATATGTAAAATAAAACGAAACAAGTAAATAATTT
The DNA here is from genome assembly GCA_963932465.1 of Maratus speciosus. Lineage (NCBI taxonomy): Eukaryota > Metazoa > Arthropoda > Arachnida > Araneae > Salticidae > Maratus > Maratus speciosus. The sequence goes on from OZ010797.1 coordinate 472,998,499, forward strand.
ATTGTTATATAAAATTAGACAGTATTAGCAGGTTTCCTTTTGTAATATTTAACGTAAATGTTATTAAATGCCCAAATTACTTAATCACCAGCGATGAAGACCGAGCTAAGCTCTGTTAAAATTAACTCTGTGTTCAACTCGATAAAACAATAAATTCTCGGCGGGTTAAGAATTATACATCGGTGCCAAATTTCACCAAAATTTCGCCGAATTTGGCGACATTCTTTTATTTGGCATAAAGCATTTGTTGAGAAAGTTCTATGTAACCTGATGGTTGAATTCTGTTTTCGAGAACCCTATATTGACTCTAATTGATTGAATCATTTATCTCTGCTCTGTTCAGAATTTCTAGAAAATACCTTCAGATTCAGAAAGCCTATGTTTTCGACAAATATCGCCAAAATGCCGCCAAATTTGATGATATTCTTTCGTCTGCCGCCAAGCATGTGTTTCGGCATTGGTAATTTTGAAAGTCGATTTCCTCGCCAAATATTGACAATGTCGCCTACATAAATATGTAATATGAACTTTAAAAAGGTCACTGTTTTACTTAAAAGGCGACTAAAATAATAAAACAGATGTTACAATTTAAAAATATACATTTTATTTAAAAATTTCTTAGTACTTTTGGGCTTTAGCGTTCAATTTATTTTATTTTATAACCGTTAAAGCCTTTTTATAGATAAAATTTGTATACCACATACGTAGACACACACACAAACAAGATTTGCTGGTGCTTATAATAATAGGGGCTGTACATATATAACGTTATCACTTTAGGGGTGAGAGGGGTATCTGGCACCTGATATCATCAGAAATCTCTGGTAAGAAGGAGGGTTTGTCCTTTGATATCTTTATCATTTTTGATCGAACCAAATTTTTCTTTTCTTGGTACTATTTTTCATACATCAATATAATCTGTTATCTTTTTGTTAGTCTGCTATCTATTTTTATGAAAATATAAAGTTATTATTAAAACAATTAAATGATTATAAAATTATTTCTTCCCAAAATATTTAATATCCCAACGTTCACCATTCCTATTCTTCTGCCTTATGCGATATAATTCGTTGTTGAAAAACCAACTTAAAAATGATACTTACCATGGTTAAAAGATGAAGCAGAATGTTGCTCACCTGTTTTGTTTATATGAAGTTCTGCTTACACCTGTTCAGGGGGCAAGTGCGAGAAGACAGTATTGCTATTAAATGCATTATGTAACATGGAAGCTATTATGAAGGGGTATCAGGACTCTTGAAGGTTTAAAATTTTCGAAATTTATTTTTTTTAGATGTTAAACTACTATCTTTTCTAAACATTTTGATGTAATAGTTTCCATGAAATTTCCATTAAAAGAAGAGTTATGGCTTTTAGAATTAGACCCGCTCAATAGCTGAAGCGGCGCAGCGTTTCCGAAAATATGAAGTCATTTTTCTTCAAATGACGTTTTCGTGTTTAACGCGCACGATATCTCAAAAACTTCTGAATATTTTTTCATGAATTTTTCAAAACATATGTTTTATGTTAGTCTGTATAAACTAAACCTAAAATTTCCTTTTTATTGTTAAAAAAAATATTTTTTTAGGTTGCTATATTGCTGATTTTTTTTTTAATTTTGCTTTAGCTAAATACAACTTTGTATTAAAAATATAAAAATGCTTTAAGTACAAATTTATTTGGGTTCAGGGTAATCATTATAATCTAAAGTATAAGTAGGTACCAAAACTTTCATTCTAGATGCAAAATTTATTTGGTAATCCTGCGCGTAATCTGTTATGCTGATTTTCTGCTCGTCAAATGTCTGTCCGTTATAGACAAATTCCCTTCTTAGGAGTTGTAAATGTAGTCTTTTTTTTCTCAGGTATTATTATATTCATTTTCCATGGATCAACAGATTTTTCGTTTTAAAAAGGATTCCGTCATATGGAGATTTTCTCCACTAGTTTTACTGTATTTTAATTTTTTTGCCTTAAAACCTACTATCCTTTAAAAATATGAATTTTAAAGTTTTATTGTAAAATAATGGCCATTTAAAATTGTATGCATTTGTTGTAAAAGTTTTTGGCTGAGCCAAATTTTAGTTATTTTTGCACGGATTAGGTCAGTCAGAGATAATGATTTTAATACGGGTTGTTTCGAGATCGGGACTGAAATTTTCGCCCAGGGGAGACCTAGGAATAAGGAAGCCAGTCTCGGTTCGGTATAACCAGTGGCCGAGAGGTTCTGCTCCCAAAGCTGGTCTACGGGAAATGCTGGGTTCGAACCCAATCGAGGCCTTCGGCCCAATCGTTCGGAGTTTTCAGTGGTTTTCTTCGAACCTTGGATATCCTTGCGTAAATACGGGTTAGGTTTCCTTAGAAAGACCTCCACAGAAGGCACTCCCCTCCCCTTCGGGACCATATCCCTCTTGTAGATAATTGGCCGTCATAAATCGCACCAACACCCGGTTCGGTTTGAAAAAATACGAACCCGGCGTGGCCGAGTCTTCAGAAAAAAGTCGCCAATCCCGGGTCTGGACATGCTAGGCCCCAGAATACAGACTGTTTTAACGGCCTCGCCGGGACGATAGAAAGCCTGAATTGGTGAGGGCTAAAATTATGAAAAACTCTTAATTGGCATGTTAGAAAAAGCATTGTTTCAAATTACATATTTAACATTTATTTATGGACATTTAAATAGTACAAAAAGGAGGCGGAAACGGCAAAAGTTAAAGTGAATTGGAAGTTTAAGCTACAGAAAGAAGTTACTTTTTCACGTGCAATTTATTAAAAAGCATTTAAACATTTTATAAAGAGCCAATCTTTGTTTAAAACTTTAAATGCGTTTTTCTGCATGATTTTTTTTCTTTTCTTTTTTTCTTTCTTTTCTTTCTTTCTTTTTTTTTTTTTTTTTTTTTTACCATTTCTCGTCCTTAAATTAGTATAAGTCAAGAATCTTAAATAAAAAAGGTGCAAACTTGGAACATGTCTTTTTTTATTATTTTACATTTATTTTGTTTCGGCAAATTTGAAAAAAAAATTTACTTTTGAAAATATGATTTTTTTAAAAGATAAGTTACATAATTTTTTAAATAAATATTTTTAATATTTTTTTAATTAATATTTTAAAAAAAATCCTGAAACAAAACTGAAATTTTACTTTCCTTTTTAATTAGATGAAACAAAAATTGAAATCCGATTAATAATGTTTCGAGTTTTAAAGATTTTAAATTATATCCGCTTAAAAAAATACTAATCATTTCAACTTTTCAAAAACTTTATGAGAAATATTAAGATGTGATTTTGTTTGCAAATTATATGGTTAATCATCACAAAAAAAAGAAAAAAAATCAAAATTCTAATTCAACAAATATATTTTTTACACGTTTCCTAGAACTCTTAAAGTAACACTGTTTCTTGGATTGCATGCATTTCAATTTGCGTCTAATCCCTTAAAACGTGATGAATTATTTAAACGGTCATAACTTTGCGAGTTTTTCAGATATGAAGATGCAATTTTTTGTGTTTAATTCAGGAATGGATAAGGAAAGTCTTCCTGATTGGAATTTTTACACTACGGCGACCGTATAAAAATTTAGTTTTCGTATTTTTCAAATAGACACCCCATTGGAGTAGCAACTTATGTCGTTAAATTTTGCACCTTTTTCAAAGAAACTTCGCAATTGGAACTATGGGGCAATATTTAAGGAAATAGCCTATTGTTTCGATATTTATGAATCACCCTGTATAAAGTTATTCAATTTATTGTAGTGATATTTTATTAACTTTTTTTCTTTATTTAACTCAGCAGAGTATGCAGAAAATAAATGTATAACCATACCTGTATATTATTGCAATGTATATACCTGTACCATTGCATACCTATATATTATTCCAAATGTATAAAACGAAAGAAAAAAAATGTAAACATAAAAACAATTTTTAGACGCTGATAACGATATCATTAGGGGAGGGGGGGGGGGGAGTTAACGTAGTGAGGAATTATAACGTATGATATCGTAAGGAGGGAGGGGGTACAAAATTGCCAAAAAGTTGCTAACGTTATGTATGTACTTCCCCATGATAATAGTCAAATATTTTATTTTTTCAATATACAGCGTGTTTATAAAGTCCCGGACCCATTTTGATGTTTAATAACTCATAAAATAATAAAGATAGATTAAAATTAATAACATAAATGGTTAGATAGACTCAAAAAAGTTTCATGACCCCTGACAATGAACTTCCACGTGTGCCCCCCTTTGTCGCACTGAGAACTCATTCTCTGTGCTTGCACTATCGATTTTAAATTAGCAATAAAAGCCTTTGTGCAGGAATATTAAAAAGCAGTAAACCAACGTTTAAAATGCACAAATAATGCGTTAAAAGCAGCAAGCAGCTGTTTCGAATCTACTAGCGAGATTCTTCTTCAGTGCAAGATAGGGAAAAAGGAACAGCGTGCTTGAAAAGCTCTTTGCTCAGCCTTGCTTTCTCAAGCACGCTGTTCCTTTTTCCCCTATCTTGCACTGAAGAAGAATCTCGCTAGTAGATTCGAAACAGCTGTTTGCTGCTTTTCACGCATTATTTGTGCATTTTAAACGTTGGTTTACTGCTTTTTACTATCGATTTTGTTTCTATGAACCACCATAAAATCTGTGCTTTCTCTTGTGGTGTATGCATTCTCCTTAATATCCTCTCGAATAAAACATCACATACAAAAGTAACATAGAACAAACACATCAAAAGTAAACATAACATTGCAATAGTTGCCAAAAGCAAAAGAGAGAAAAATGCAAGTAATAAGCAGACGATATTTTGAAAAGTACAGATATTTAGACTGGAAAATGAAATTATCTGAAATTAACCACACGCGCAGACGATATTTACAAACGTAAAGATATTCAAACCAGAAAAGGAAAATATATGAGTTATTCCATCAATAAATGCCATAAGTTTGTTTATATCGTCATTATTTTATGAGTTATTGAACATCAAAATGGGTCCGGGACGCTTTTTCAGGAAAGCTCACGTTTTCAGCACCAGCCTTGGCGAGTTGGCGAAAGCGAGAACGTTCAGCCAGCTCTAACGCCAAACGTCGTCTTGTGTTTCGTTTTGAACCGAAATGGCGAAAGACAAACTAGCGTATTTTAGAATAAGTCCTACCTAAATTAAAGGAATATTTTCAATTATGTGTTCGAAATGAAAAAAAATCTTTTCAAAAGAAATTGTATTACGAACTCTCATAGTGTGTTTTATCCAAAGGTCTTTATTACTTTTGATGATATAGACTAAAATTTTGATTATTTGATTCCCTCAAAAAGCTACATTTTCATTCAATTGAGTATTATTAATTACATACCTGTTAAACAAAAACTCGTTACCTTCATAAATCTAGATATTTGATTACATATAAAGATGAATTTATGGGGATGATGAATTAATGCAGTTTCAGAGCATTTTGATGTATATAAACACAGATTAAAAAAAATACCTGTGGCAGAAAATATAGTAATTTTCTGCCATGAAGTTATATAATTAATTTAATACCAAACCATTCTGCAGAAACAGTCCCCAAAGTCGAGTGAAAATAGGCCAAACCAGAGGGAAAAAAAAAAAACCTATTACACCCCCAACCAGGATGTTTAGAAATTGCCTTTTTAATGCGAGATGAAATTCTTAAGAGGAGGTGGGGGAGAAGGAATATTGAATGACTACCTTTTGTTACTTCAAAGTAACAAATAAAATCACTAGAGAAATTTTCAAACTGTGTATGATAGTGAGGGCTGTAGATTTAAATAGTTAAATTTATCAATTAACAAATGGTAAAAAACAAACCAAAAAATTAAACTTTTGTGGGGATGAAACAAAAACAAGCTTTTCTTTTTTTTTTCGGGAGGGGGAGGGGGGTACAATTTGAATATTTGGTCCTTTACCTATAGTTACTTCAAAGTAATAAATAGAACAGAAATTTTTTTTTTAAATGTAAAGAATTGCGTGTGCACAACAGGTTAATCCTGATTTTTTTCTTACCTTTCATTCCATTTCTTTCCTTTTCTTTTTTTATGGTAAATTATTTGTCATTTGAAAATCAACAGATAGAGCAAAACAATAAACTTTATGCACTGTTATGGATAAGCGATAAGCGAAGGGATAGTTAACATTTCAGACACAATTTTAACTGATCTTTTCTGCAAGGCAATAATGAATTTTAAATGGTCAAAAAATAGTGTGCTGGAGGAGAAAGAAGGGGGGGGGGGGAGAGAAGAGAAAATTCGAAATGGGAGGTTACCTCAGACGATTTATCATTATTTTATTGCCACTTCAACTTAATAAAAAGTGCAATATGTGTGCAGAATGACGAAAAAGGGAGTGTGTGTGTTGGGGGGTGAGGAGGAATTTCATTCGAGAGAATTTAGATGATTTATTCAAATATGAAGAATTACTATTTTAAAATGGCAAATAAAACAACTTGGATAAATAATATTTAAAAATATGGCAAAAATTTTAAAATAAACTGAAGAATTTTAATGATTTTTAATTTTGTGCATTAGGTGCAGACCAAACGTAAAATCTCAAATAATGATAAAAATTTAACAGTATTAAAATATAATAGTAATTGATTTAATTACATGCATCAACTTGCAATTATTTTAGCTGACTGATTTAACTGCAGAATACAGCTAAATAATTTATGATTTATCGTTCAATCTAATTATAATCGAATTGATTTTAGTTTCAACTTCCTATTAACTTCTAATCGCAATTAAATTAAAAACAATTAATTTTAAATGAATTATTTCAGTAAAATTGTTTTATTAATGCAATAAACACGTCACACAATTATGCCGTTTAATAATAATAATAATAATAATGAACTAAATTAATTCAGTAGTAATGCTAATAAAACTAAGTTCAATTGTGTCATAAAAACATGAATAGAGTTATATTTATTACAAGAAAATCTTTACGTGTGTTTTTATTTTTCCTAAAAAATAAAATACGTTCTCAATTACTTCGAACATAGTGAATTAATCAAATAAATGAATATTATTGAACTGAAAAAAATAACTTATGTTTGAATTATATATATATTGTGAAATTAAAAGCATTTCAATCCGAAAAAGCTCTTTGTTGTTTTGTCAAGGTTTTAATTGTAAACCACGGTGAAATAACATTTCGTCATACTTTATTCTCTGTTTTATAGCGTTTTACATTTGCGGAAAAACAAATGAAAAAAAAAAAAAAAAAAAAAAAAAAACATGTCTTTGCTCTCAGCAAAAAAATGGGGGCTGCTGTTCGCTACGCGTATGACGTCACGAACAAGAAAGGGTGCGTAGTGTTGAATTCATCTCCGCGCCAACATGTTACTCTGGCGATATGGTGCTCAAAACGTGAGCCTTCTTGAAAAAGCGTCCGGGACTTTATAAACACCCTGTATATTATTTTAAATATCAGATTTAATCATTAAATAGGCGCTTTCAGATGCATACATTATTAATGTTGTAGGAATATTAATTAATTTATTTTACAGTAGGCTCTCGATTATCCGACACCTGATAATGCGATAACTCTGAATGTGTAATTCTTGGTGCCGTAAGTGTAATGTAATCGCACGTCTACTACAGTCTATCTTACATGTGTATTGTAAATATGTCATCGACTATCTGAAGATTTGACTTTTCTGTTATGCTCATGGTCCCGTTAGTGTTGGATAATCGAGAGGTCATTGTATTTTATTTTTAAATGAAAATACATAAAATTTAGGATAACAAATAGTGTTGGAAGAAGCGCACATTTTGAATACATTCCAATAGCTTTAAAGAGAAAATATATACATTTCGCTACAAACTTGCTATTCAGAATTATCTGACCATTTATTACTTTCTTCTATCTTTACAAGAAGAAAGTATTGGATTCATGAAAATTTTCGAATTCCGGTTTTTGACGGTTTTACACGTTTTAGAGGTCAGAGAACCCGAAAAACATGTTCTTACAAAATGTCTGTCTGTGAGTCTGTCTGTCTGTCTGTGTGTGACACAAACTTTGTGGGCGCTCTTATCTCAAGAAATAATGCACGGAATTTAATAAAAATTCATAATCAGTTAGTCTCTGATACAAAGTGATGCTGATTAGGTTTCGGTGCAAAACGCTCAACAAGTGGCGCAGCTATACTGCATTTTTTATGATTTCCGAAATGGCTCTATCTCAAGAACTAATGCACGGATTTTCATGAAACATCAGATTCTGTTAGTCCTTGATATGACTTGATGCTGATTAGGTGTTGGTGTAAATCGCTCAACAGGTGGCGCTGATACGCTGCATTTTTTACGATTTCCGCAATGGCTCTATCTCAAGAACTAATGCACGTATTTTCATGAAACTTCAGATTCAGTTAGTCCTTGCTATGACTTGATGATGATTAGGTGTTGGTGTAAATCACTCAACAGGTGGCGCTGCTACTCTGCCTTTTTTACGATTTCCGAAATGGCTCTATCTCAAGAACTAATGCACGGATTTTCACCAAACTTCAGATTTAGTTAGTCCTTGATATGACTTGATGCGGATTACGTGTTGGTGTAAATCGCTCAACAGGTGGTGCTGCTGGGCTGCATTTTGCACGATTCCTGCAATAGCTCTATCTCAAAAACCAATGCACGAATTTTCATCTAACTTCAGATTTAGTTAGATGTTACCACAAGTTGTTGCTGATTAGGTTTTGGTGTTAATCGTCAAATAGGTGGCGCTGCTATGGTGGCATTTTCATGATTTTTGCAATAACTCTATCTCAAAAACTAATGCACGGATTTTCCCCAAACTTCAAATTCAGTTAGACTTTGACGTAAGCGGTTGCTTGGCAGTTTTGTTTAACATAGGTTTTGGTGTAAAGCACCCAATAGGTGGGGCTGCTAGGCTGAATTTTGCTGCATTTACACGATTTCGTAGATAGCCATACCTCAAGAACTAATGCACGGAATTTCATATCTATAGAATCCTCATGATGGGCATAGATTGCCGTTTAATTTTGGTAGTGTGATAGCGAATTTTCAAGTATTAACATGTATGAGATAGAAGAAAGCTTTGGGATTGGTATATCCGACTAGTTAAATTTGGCATTGTATATGAAAAAAAAATAGTCTTCAAAGCTTTATATATTAGTGTAAAGCATTAACTCTTTAACTCGATTTTCACTGTTTAACTTACAATTTTCAATTAAAACGATAGGTACTAGTGAAATTTTGTGTCGTATCGAACCCTAGTAACTACTATCGCTGGAGATTTTTGAATGGACAGATTCCAATTGTAATAGTCCTGTACATAAAGTTTAGTACAGAATCAATATCTCATGAGTTAATTGGGCCTTTTACCTATCCTTTTATCAAACGGTCTCGGAGGAAGTTCGCAGTATCTACAGGGTGCAGCAGGTATTTGAGAGCGCACATTATAGGTGAAATACAGCACTGTACATCATAGTCACAAATCATTTTCTATTACATAAACATGTCAGAATCTAGACTAACTGAGAAAATGAAAAGGCATGATGTGCTGTCATCGTCTCATTGGCTGAAGAACACCCCGATTTGGAGATTGGCACGTTCTTGAAACTCGCCTGGTCATTCGTCTTTAAAGTAAGGAGAGAACTGAAGGCTGCCTTGTTTCATGTGGCAATCGTTTCATACAAGGAACGACATTTTCAGCGATATGACAGTATAGTCCAGGCAATAGAGACCGTATAGGGGCTCTACCTAGCAAAATTCATGGTAGTTCTGGAAAAAGGCTTACTATATGTTTTTGGGGTCGCTGAATCCAAATTTTTAACTTCCCACCAAAATTTCCCCCGGCAACCCCCCAAATTTTGGTAAAATGCCCCCAAAAAGGGTTTTTATTAAAAAATCAATTTTTTTATTGTTTTATGAAAAAAGTATCTAGAAATTCAGAAAGTAGACAAAATTAGCAACAAATTAGATATATTACATTATGACTTAGGATGAAGGGTAAGGGGGGATCTGCCTCGGAATATGCGCACAGTGCTGTGCGAACAAAATTGCTCAATTCCACTTAACCACTCACACGTTTACATTCGCCCTCCCATCTCCCCTCTGAACTTTCTCTATTAGGTTTACGTTAAGTTTTTTGGGTCGCTGAATCCGAATTTTTAACTTCCCCCCAAAATCCCCCCCCCCAAATAGTTGTTTTTAACTTAAATTTCTCATTGTTTTAGGGGAAAAGCATTACGAAATTCAGAACCTAGACAAAATTTGCAACAAATAGGATACATGACATTATGACGTACGATGGACGGGGAGGGAGAGGGCTCCCTCTGAACATGCACTGCGGCGCTACGTGCACTAAGTTATGAATTCCAGGCAATAGGGATTTTACCTGGAAAAATTAATACTAGTTCTGGATTTCGACTCACATTATGTTTTTTGGGTCGCTGAATCCGAATTTGTAACTTCCCACGAAAATTTCTCCCGGCAACCACCCCAAAAATTGATTTTTTGAAAAAATTTTGTTTTTGAGAAAAGCGCGCGGGGAATGTTTTGAGGCAGCCCCCTCTCTCCCCGTTTATCCTACGTCATAATGTCATATATTCTATTTGTTGCAAATTTTGTCTAGTTTCTGAATTTCGTAATGCTTTCCCCCTAAAACAATAAGAAATTTAAGTTAATAACAACTATTTTGGGGGGTTTTCGGGGGGTGGAAATTTTTGGTGTAAGTTAAAAATTCGGATTCAGCGACCCAAAAAACTTAAAGTAAACCATATAGAGAAAGTTCGGAGGGGAGATAGGAGGGCGAATGTAAACGTGTGAGTGTTTAAGTGGAATTGCGAAACTTAGTCCACGCAGCACCGCGCTTGTTGCGAGGCAGATCCCCCCTTCCCCTTCATCCTAAGTCATAATGTCATATATCTAATTTGTTGCAAATTTTGTCTACTTTTTGATTTTCTAGATATTTTTCCCCTAAAACAATAAAAAAAATGATTTTTTTTTGATAAATACCTTTTTGGGGGCTTTTTACCAAAATTTGGGGGTGGGGTTGCCGTTGGGGAAATTTTGGTGGGAAGTTACAAATTCGGATTCAGCGACCCAAAAAACATAAAGAAAGCCTAATTTCCAGAACTATCATTAATTTTGCTAGGTAAAATTCCCTATTGCCTGGACTATTATCAAGACGCTGGAATTCGTCATTCGTGTCAATGAAAATTCCAGGAATTCGATCAGGGCACTCACTAGGGGGCTGAAAATTGTTGAGACCACCATCCGATGTGTGGTTAATGAGAATCGTCGTTAATGGTCGTACGTGATGAGGAGAGGACAGTTCTTGTCCGAGAGAACCAGGAATAAACACCTCCTTAACAAGTTGAAATATCAAAAAGAGCCATGAACGTTGTTGTTTTTCTCCGATGAGAAAAGACTTTGTTCAGGTCCTGAACGTGAACCGCAAAAAGATCGGAAACTTAAAATCTTCGAAGAGGTTACGACCGTCATTCACAGAAAATTTTCAGCCTCATTGATAGTTCTGGGGGTCGGTAGCATCGAAGATGATCTAATGCCTCCACGTTTCTTTCTTCGTGGTATCAGGGTCAACGCCTTTTTAAAGCATAAATAAAAGGGGGGAATTTACAGTATTCGGAGTCCACGTGATAATAACGTATTGTAACAAAATTTATGGGAACGAAATGAAAGGAGGGAAAATACTGAAATTTGACTGATTTGGATGTAAGTATAAGCATGCGTATTGTACTTACCAAGATCGCGACCGAACACGTTGGGCAACTTGGTCCACCATCTTGTTTAAAAATGGCGGCCACTTACAGATTTCAAACGAAAAAAAAAAAAAAAGAAAAAAAAAAAAAAAGCAATTTATCAAATTACAACGACTATTTGGAAAGTGATTTTTTCGAAGACTAAAATTTAAGACATAAAAAATCGCACGGAGTTGATCATACATTACGTACGCCATGAATTAAACATTAATAGTGTTATTACACGTAAAAATTACAAGCGACAAACATCGCCTGCGACTCGTGCGTATTATCCACCTGAAACTTATGTATTATCCAAGCATTTCATTGGCAGCTCTGGAAAAGGCTTTTCCATCGTCAGATTTCTTGGAAATCTGGAACCCATTTTAAATGAAATTTCATTCTTAAACTTCTAAACATCCCACAATATTACTTTTTACACCGTCGTATGCAGAAAAAAAATGTACTTTTAAATGCAATTTGTTTGAAATCTGTATCTCAATTTGTTTCTGAGTTATTAATTTTTTTTTGTAGTTTTTATTACTTTTTTGTCATAGTGGCAACAGAAGGTATCCATCTCTGTTGAAAGTAAAGGGAAATACAGATTACTGTATAGACCAATTAGAAAACGAATAAAATGCGGATTAAACCAATAAAAACCTTCATATGTGCTTTTGATTTCCTACCCTGACGAGAACAATAACCATTTTTCCAAATAGTTAAGAAAAAAGAAAAGAAAAAAGAAAGAAAAAAAATTCAAACTTATTTTTTCCCTAAATTTTAGGTCTTGATACGAAAGATTCAAAGCATTTATTTTCTTTAAAAAATGGCTTAAATGAAGCAGTTTGAAATTCTAGTGTGGCTGACAATTTGAAACATGATATAAGTGCTGCCTGTAGCTGCAGAAGCCATTACCTCACCGAGTAAACGGCTGAAATTCCAGGATTACATAGAAGTCGATTAGCATATCAAAATGGTACTGGTATGCAAAGTCATTTCTTCACGGAAACCAGTTTCAGACCCTATTTTACTGATCAATTGGTAAATCCTCAATGAGTTTTCTGATTAAATTTCTGCATCAGATAGCATATTAGCATGGGAAGGGATAATATGAGACAGTAATTTCATCAGAAAATTCAATGGGGTTCCACCAATCAACCACTAAATGTGTGGTTTACACCAAGATATGGATTGGCAAACCAATTTCATTTTAATAAACTAATCAAGTTCTATCAAATCGTAGCATTTAAAACGTGAAATTGATTAGCTGATTGTTTGTGCATGAGCCGCCCGGTCTACAGTAGATTTTAAAAAAAATAAGGGATTAATTTATGAGCTTTATCGAACGTAGTTTTTAGCAAATTATTTTTCATTTTTAATTTAATTTTTCCCACTGTCATACACTGTAATAAAACCACTGTAGATTTGCCAGCAGTTTGTGCTGATAATTTTACGCAACTACTGTTATTTTTCATGTTTATATAGTCAAGAAATCAAAGAAAGCTACAGCATATTCGACTATGATCGAGTTTGAGCGCGAGATGAACAGTACTTTGTGCTGTAAAAATGTCGTTTTTTTTTTTACAGTGTACACATAAAAATATATGCTCATATCCGCTAGTGTCACATTCTCCACAAAATAAGTTATATTTGGAAGAATATCGTCAAATTTGGTGACAAAAATTAAATCACCATAAATGAAGGCAACTTGGCTATTGCTGATTCATTTGGAGAAATTCTAATTCAATATTGAAGAAAACTGGGGATAAATGATCTTTCGGTTCCTCGCATATTAGATTCAAATTAACAAGTAAAATTAGGTAAAATTTAAAAATTAAGTAATATGTAAACTATCATTTCCCCCCGGTACATGCCGGAAGGACTTTTTTCTTGGGGTAAGAAAAACGAAGAATGATGATACAATTATTTATCACAAGATCATCCAAATCCAGTCTCAGAGTTGGCGCAGTCAATTTTTTTGTCTACCGCTATTTCTAAACCTATGATCTTCCCTTGAAAACCCTTTCTTCGTGATAGAATTCTACAAAATTTACAATAGAAATCTACAACAACAACGATTGCTGTTTGGAAATAGCGATAGCTAAAAAATTAACTGCGTTGACTCATACAATTAATTATATTTGTATTCAATTTATATTCAATTAAATGTTATGTGATATTTTACTAATTTTTATTGATGAAGTGATGATAAATTGCTTTGTATAATTCTGTGTATTTTATTTCACTTATAACTCGTCAAATCTCTATAATATCATTAATCTTGATCTACTATACGTTAAATTAAAGATGCAAATTCGCATAGGAATTTTAAAATTCTAGAGCTACATTCACCTTTAGTAAATAATTAAAGTTTGTATAAAACACAAATAAAATATACTAAAATTGCTTTTAGAGGCATATATATATAATATAAAATTATTTAAAATACATTAAAACAACTTAAAAAACATTAAAAATCAAATTAAAATCTCAAAACGTTTTCGGCCAAATTCACACGGTCATCGTCAGTGGTTATTTAAATGTTGTTATTTCTCTTTGGGCTTATTCGTGAAGGAGAGGTCCATACCACCCTTAAATTACAATGGTCTCTGCTTGATGAATAAGCGCAAAGCAAAATAACAACATTTAAATAACCACTGACGATAGCCGTGTGAATTTGGCCGAAAACGTTTTGGGATTGTAATTTCATTTTTAACACTAGAAGAACCGCGAGGGGTCATTTTGACCCTTACCATATGAATGTATTTCGGTTTCGAACCAGATTTTTTTTTTTTTTAAATAAGTTTAAAAGATACAAAGAAGAAAAAAATAAAATAAATAAGTTAAACAGTTTAAAATAAAAATTCTGGTGTAAAATGTTTTTTATAAAACTTGAGTAAAATTTCCGGCCTTTCTAGTGTTAATCTATTTTTAAGGTATTTTAATGAATTTTAAATAATTTTATGTTACATATATGCACATAAAAGCAATTTTAGTACATTGCTTTATACGAATTATAATTATATACTCTTTCGTCCTTTTAAAAAATTGCACCTAAATTAATGCTATCGATAAAAATGATGTTAGGAAAATCAAGGAAATCGATTTTGGCAAAGAATCCACAAAGCAACGAGAATTATTGATACTTCAATACAAACACGGCGGAAAATAAATTGACAATGCAAATAGTAATGTTAATAATTCGAAATCGATAAAATGAACATCCTTCATTCATCACTAACACGCTGAATGTTGAAAAGCGATAAAAATACTTTCATTTGCATACAGTGAATGATTAATATCATCCAGGTAATATTTTTCTGCGACAAAATGATAGAAATAATGATTAATTTTGTGAAAGTTGAATTTTTGGAAAGAATATAGTTCGAGCTCGCTTAATGAATGTCGCTTGAGTAATATCCTGCAATAAAATGTGATAAATCTTCTGTCTGCAAATTCACTCTCATTTGATTGCTTACTAATATTGCAAATTAGTGGAATACACAAATTAAAATAAGAAATATTTTAGAAATACATGTATATACACTGCTCAAAATAATTAGCGTAGCACATGGTTTTAACAAAATTATGCAAATACTTACACCGGTAAGTAACATAAAATAAAATACCCATAATTTTAAGCGTAGTAGAAAACATATGAAGAAAACTTCACAATCAAATCAATGTTTATGACGTCAAAAACTACAGAAAAGGAGATAACTGCAGAAATCGGGATTTCGCTGAAACGTCTGTTTCACTATCTCATTTGTGAAATTCAATTATTCAACTTTTGATACAAGGTGACTTGAAAATTTCACAACGACATGATTTACCGAAATCCATGTCTTGGCGTATTATCCGGACAGTTGAATCCGCGTAAACACATCGAAGTGTACCGGGCGCTGTTGGAGTCACAAGAAGGTTTAATGTAAGGCTGCGGAATCTATTCCAAGACACAATAAATGAAAGACGTCGACCAGGGTAAGGTCAGCCATGTGCTACCATAGAAACTGATGACAAATATATCCTGGTAACAGCTCGTCGAGACGGAACAGACAATGCTACTCAGCAGCAAAAACAGTTGTTCTTGGCCACAAGGCGAAAGATGTCCAGCCAAACAGTCCGAAATAAGCTTCATCAGGTTTCTCTCTAAGCACGTTAGCCAATGGCCTGTATTCCATTCATCTCAAGCAAATGTGCGGTCAAAAGAAGGTGGGCAACTGAACATCGACATTTGAGGCAACGTGGTTGGAATCAAGCGCTGTTTACACACGAGTCCCGATTCAGTCTGGATGTGACATCCGACGTGTTTTGGTATGGAGGGAAAGGGACACTCGAAATAATCCCGCATTCGTTGTGAAAAATCATACTACAGACGAGGTGGATTGATGATATGGGCTGGAATAAGTATAGGTGGAAGTACGGGCCTGCATATCATTCGGAATGGCTTTTTGACAGCCCAAAGTTATGCAGACGAGATACTGAGACTTCATGCCGTATTTTACGCTGAAGATATTTGTGATTCTTTTTTTCCATGCATGATAATTCCATACCTCATACAGCTCGTCTTGTGGAGATCATACTTGAAGCTGAAACAATACAGCGTATGAAATAGCCAACACGCTCTCCTGACCTAAATCTGATAGAGCATGATTGGGAAACGCTCAGATGATGCCTCGCAGCAAGTCTAAGGTTACCTTTTTATTGTCATGGACTTGGAGATTGCAATGGACTGAGGAATGGAACAATACTCTCCAAATTCTTATAGATAATATGTCATCGAACCTATCGAAAACAAGTGTTTCATTTATTCGAAAGGACAATGTGTCCTATTAAACACCTTGCATCATTTCTAAAGCGTACTTTGTTTTTGCCATTTACGAGTACTTGTAACAAAATTGATGCCCAAAACCTTCTTTTCATGATAAGTCTATCGTTTCAAAGAATTAAAGCTCTCTTGCAAATTATTTTGCATCTTTTT
Source organism: Maratus speciosus (assembly GCA_963932465.1). Taxonomy (NCBI): domain Eukaryota; kingdom Metazoa; phylum Arthropoda; class Arachnida; order Araneae; family Salticidae; genus Maratus; species Maratus speciosus. The sequence goes on from OZ010797.1 coordinate 473,015,204, forward strand.
TTCTGTATTGCGCATTCATACACATGTACTCTTCATTTTATGCCCATGCATGGCTGTCTCGCACTGTTCTACCTATCTGATAAAGCACGATTGGGACATACTCGGACGATGCCTTGAAGCAAGACTAAGGCTTCCTTTTATTGTCCGGGACTTGGAGATTGCAATTCTTGAGAAATTTTCTTCACTTTTTTTGCTTGCTCCCCTAATTTTTTGAGCTTCGTATTTTCATTCTGTTGTACTCAAATTTTATTCTATTTTTGACGCCCGATTTCATAATTTTGATATGTGTCTTTCTTTAAAAGCCATTTGTTCAGCATTTTACCCAAAATTACAATCATGCTAAATTACAGTATCAATGCCTTAAAAATCATACAATAAATGGCACATTCTTACTTTTGTTGAACTCTATAAAAAAATTTTATTTGGTGGCACTCTATTTTTTTTTCCATTTCTAATACCCAATTTCATAAATAATTTCATAAACAGAAATTTAACATACATGCAATAGAGGTGCGCGCTTAAATCACTGAATTTATCATTATCAAAAAGTTGCTGCGAGTAGCGAAATCTTTGGAAATTTCTTCAGCTGTTAACCCTTGGCATATGACTAATACGAAAATATCACTTTTAATTAATTTCAAAAGTTTATTTGAATACATAATGGATATTTCTTACGTAAAAATGCCTTTTTGTGTTTTAGTGAGCAATCTAAAAGATATATACATTGAATGCATAATAATCTTTTAGAGTTTTCAGTAACTAAAAAAAAAGGGTTTACTATAATATTTTCTAATCTTCTGGTTTCATTAAATGTAATATAATGGTTCACAATTTTTAATAATATATTAAATTTAAAAAATCAAAAAACCCGACTGCGTAAAAAGCGAACTAATTAATTATTACTCATCAATATGAAACTATTTTTTATATTACTTACCTTTTTTCTTTATTTACTTGTATTGATGACTTTTAAGTTGTGTTTAATTATAGATGTCTAATAGATGTTTAATTATACGCCTATAGATGTCTATTATAAAGGTTAGAGTTATGGCAAAGGTAGAGATCCAAAGTACACAACTTCCAGGTTGTGTAATATTTAAACGGAGCTTCTGACTACAAAATGGTCAATGAAACATCGTCTTCATTTTGAAAGACCTATCCAATGATATGCCACTCAATAAGGTGCGTAAAATGTTTTTCGTCTCTATCGCTATTTTTTATTTTACGGCCCCCATTTTGAATTTATAAAAACAAAACCTATCGCATAACCATCGAAAGATTAAGACCAATCGATAGAGACCTCATTCATCCAGCCGTTGGGATGTTTTGAAGGTATAAAGAAATCCACATACACAGATACGCGTGAAACACATAACCCTTCTTTTCAGTCGGGTAAAAAATATCTAAAGAACGAAATTCGGTTCGTCACTTAAATATAACAAAATAGGGTAAAATGCATATCACATTCAGTAAAGCTCAATTGTACATCCTTTTTATTTTCTTCTATCTTTACAAGAAGAAAATATTGGATTAATGAAAATTTTCGAATTCCAGTTATCGATGGATTTACACGTTTTGGGGGTTCCATTCCAAAAAACATGTTTTTATAAAATGTCTGTCTGTGAGTCTGTGCTCTGTCTGTCTATCTGTATGTATGTGACACAAATTTTGTGAGCGCTCTATCTCAAGAACTAATGCTCAGAATTTAATAAAAATTTATATTCAGTTACTCCCTGATATAAATTGAAGCTGATTAGTTTTTGGTGTAAATCGCTCAACCGGTGGCGCTGCTATGCAGCCTTTTTCACGATTTCCACAATAGCTCAATCGCCAGAACCAATGCTCGGACTTTCATCAAACTGCAGATTCAGTTAGTCCTTGACTTGATGTTTTAAACATTTTTAGGTGATTCGCTCAACAGATGGCGCTGCTATGCTGCATTTTTTGTCATTTCCGCAATAGCTCTATCTCAAGAACTAATGCTTGGTTTTCAACAAACTTCAGATTCAGGTATACTTGGTTATGAATTAATGCTGTTTCGTTTTTGGTGTAAATCGCTCAACAGGTGGCGCTGTGCAGTATTTTTCACGATCTCTACGATAGCTCAATCTCCAGAAGTAATGCACGGATTTTCATCAAACTTGAGATTCAGTTAGTCCTTCACATGAATTGACATTTTGTACATTTTGGTGTAAATCGCTCAACACGTGGCGCTGCTATGCTGCATTTTTTGCGATTTCCGCAATAGCTCTATCTCAAAACCAATGCTTGGATTTTCAACAAACTTCAGATTCAGATATACCTTGATCTGAATTAGTGCTGTTTATGTTTTGGTGCAAATCGCTCAACAGGTGGCGCTGCTATGCTGCATTTTTTAGAATTTCCACTATAGTTCTATCCCAGTAACTAATGTACGAATTTTCATCAAACTTCAAATTCAGATATGCTTTGATATGAATTGGTGCTATATTAATGCAATTTCTTGTACTGTTTAAATGATTTAATTGACGTGGTTTATATAGAAGAAAGTTTTGTGATGGCCACAGCATACTAGTTTTAATAGTCATAAATAAAATATTTTACTTAGTAATTAGAAATACATTTAGTATTATTATCTAAATTGATATCATTTGACATAAAACAAAATAAAAAATAGACAACTTCGAAATGTTCATATCTTATCGAAAATATGTATACATATAAAACGCAGGAAAAATTGATGTAGTACAACTTGAATCAAATGCACTAAAAACTGTCTAGATAAACGTACCTAAAATTAAACAGCCGGGAATACAAAACTAAAAAAGGATAACTAAAAAAGATTTAAGTAGCTTGAAATCGATAATAGGAACATCTGTGATACCTGAACAAGATGGTTAAACATTTGAAAATGTGTAAACAGGTTATATAAATATCTTCATTAATATCGGTTGAGAGCCAGATAGACAATATCAATAAATACATATTTTATTAACATAAAAAATAAAATAAAATGATAAATAAATGAGGGAAAATTGATATAGTAAAACTTAAATCAAATACAGTAAATACTGAATAGGTAAGCTTCTGTAAAATGAAATAAACGCATATATGAAAGACGACATATTTCAAAAAGTGTTAAGAAATCGTTAAAAGGAACATATGTCATTCCTTAAACAGACAGTTATATGTTTAAAAGTGTAAACAAGATTTCACGTTATATAAATGTCTTAATTTTAGTATCAATAAATACATATTTTATCGACATTAAACAAAAAATTAGGGGAAATTAATGTAGTAAAACTTGAATCAAATACACTTAAGTCTGACTGGATAAACTTATCTAAAATCTAATACACGGAAATATAAAAGACGAGAGATTTAAAAAAGTTTTAAATAATTTGAAATCAATAAAAGGAACATCTGTCATTTCTTAACAAGACGGTTAAATGTTTCAAAGTGTGAAAAAGTTTTCACGTTATATTAAATGCCTTAATTAATTTCATTCATTCATTTCGATATTCAGTATCGATAAATATTTATTTTATCACCATAAAAAAAAAAAAAAAAAAAAAAAAAAAATCAGGAAAAATTGACGTAATGAAACGTAAATCAAATGCACTCAAAAATTGACTAGATAAACCATGGTTCGTACGGATATCGTTATATCTCCAGGAAAACTACCAGTATCTCTTTATAGAAAAATAAATCTAGGTTAAAGGCGCTGAAAGGTGCTGAACAGTGGAGCAGCGTTGAGGGGTTTCCTAGTTGCGATGAACTTAACACCCAGGCTGAAGATGAAATGTCTTATAAATATGAGTCGTAGGGGAAAAAGAAGAGGTGTAGTTAAACTACGTTAAAGTATAATTAAAATTAAGGATGGAATAAAAAATTTAAGGACTTAATAAAAGAGATAAAAATTAAAATTAATGTTAAGTCTTAAGACTTAGAGGAGAAGAAGAATGAGTTATATTAAATATAGGTTGTAGTTGTCATAGCTACCATAAAAAAAAGAAATGTTGAGCAGAATAAAAGTTAGCACTTGTTCACAAGTAACTCTCGCCAAGCTTGGGCAGGAAAAGCAATTAAGGAGACAGCAAGCCACTATAACAAAAAAAGCCCCTCTCAGGCACCTATATTTTGAATTACAAGTTAAGTAGATAATACCACTTAAAATTTTTAGATTTTTTTTTTCAATTATTAAGATTAATGAACGGTATTATCGTTCGGTTTAGAGGAATTTGAAAGGTACTCAGAAAAAGTTAATAGTTTTGAGAAAATATCTTTTTTGGCAGGAATCTTTTCCAAGACGCTGCTGAGTTTTTCGGTAACTTCCGAGAAGTTAGTGATTTCTAGCTCGGTTTTGATTTTTTTTATAATATCAATAATTTTTGGGATTTCGTTAGTGAATTCGTTGAGCTCATAGAGGTGTTCAATGGGGGTGGGGGGGTGGGTGGAGGTGGGTTTAATCTTTTCTTTAGGTTTTCCGGTGGTTTTTTTTTGGGGGGGGGGTGGAGTTGGGACTTTCACCGTTGTTCCCTTGGATGCCCCCCTTCGTTGTATTGGAAATAGCTTCTACATAATATTTTTTAAATTGGTGTTTAACTGGGTAGTTTTTACAGCCTTTTTAGATTGAAGCGTGCGGGAGATCGCAATCGATACATTTCGGGGGGTGGGGGTCTGGGTAGCTCAGTAGCTTTTTTAAGGGGCATTCTGTTGAAAGATGATCTCCACTGCATCCTACACGGCAGGGGTCCATGTTATATGGAAGAATTTTTGGCAGCGGTGGCATTGGATTGCCTTTTTTGCAACTCTGAATTTTTTAATATTAACTCGAATTTGAAATAAGAACCTAGGATTGAAAACTTCGAAAGAAGTTTCGTTTTTTGGGAGTTCAATTAGGAAAAGAGGGAGAGGTTTTTTCCCCTCTCTGCGACTTTTAGGTTGTGATACTTTAATAAAGGTAAAGCCTTTAAAAGTTAGTTTTTCTTTGATTTCATCAATGTAAGAAGAGATTGGAAGGCCTCTAATTACCGCTTTTATGGGGGGTATCTCTATCAGGAACTATATAGAATTGAATTTTATTTTGTTTGAGATGTTACCTGTGACCTTGGCCTAGGTTTTTTGCCTTCGCGTAATTCCGGTTCAGTATCATCTTTTACAAATTCCATATCAGAATTATCGGGAGAGTTTAAATTCATCGGTTTTAGAGGAAGTTGAATTTTAGGTGCTGCTTTTCCTACGATTTTTTTTTAAACAATCTTAAATCCATTTTCAGCAACGCCTGGGATAGAAAAAATTATCAATTTTGTCCTTACGGTACAGATTAATTGCCCATTTGAGAGCATCGTACAGATTAGCATCGTTGTTTCTACAAAGAAAGTTTTAGATTTGGATTTTTTCTGTATTTGTGATCTCATAAGGAGAATCATCGAATAAAATCTGCTTAGGGCCGCAAATTTCATTATCGACAGAACAGACAGAGCTAAGAGAAGACGTACGACTCATAAGACAAGCTGTAGAAAAATCAGGAAATTTCTCACCCGGCTCAGGTTGAAACGTCATTAGGCACAAGTTACCACCAAAAGACATCTGTCTGGTGCTAACACACACGCTGGCTTTAAAGGCACAAAATTTCGCCTTCTTTTAATACGAGATTTTCTATAAGATAATACTGTTGCCAAAACATTTTCTGGTCTTCAAAATTCAAGGAGGCGTACGAACCATGTAAACTTATCTAAAATTAAATAGACGGAAATATAAGAGACAAGATATTTAAAAAAGTGATTATTAATTTGAAATCTATAAAAGGAACAACTGTCAATTTTGAACAAGACGGTTAAATGTTTGAAAGCGTAAAAGCGATTTCACGTTACATAACTGCCTTAATTAATTTTATTCTTTAGAATCGATAGACAGCCATATAGACAGTATCGATAAATAGTTTATCGACATAAAGAAAAAAAATCAGGGAAAATTGATGTATTAAAACTTAAATCAAGTACACTAACAACTGACTAGATAAATTTATCTAAAATTATATAGCCGGAATTATAAAAGTCGAGAGATTTCAGAAAGTTTTAAATAATTTGAAATCGATAAAAGGAACATCTGTTATTTCTCAACAAAACGTGTAAATATTTGAAAGTGTAAAAAAATTTTACGTTATATTAAATGTTTTAATTAATTTCATTTATTAGTATCTACAGAGAGCAAGATAAATAGCATCTATAAATACATATTTTATCTACATAAAAAAAAATAATGTAATTGATGTAATGTAATGTAATTGATGTAATAAAACTAAATCCTGACAAGGTAAGCTTTTATATAGACGGAAATATGAAAGACTACATATTTTTGAAAAATATTAAATAATTTGAAATCGGTAAAAGGAACACCCGTTATTCATTAATCAGACGGTTGGATTTTTGAAAGTGTAAAAAAATATTTCACCTTAACGGGTTTATTTATTTTCATTCATTAACATCGATACACAGCCAGAAAGACAGCATTGTTAAATACATATTTTATCAACATATTGATAAAAATCTATGGACAATTGATGTATTACAAATCCAATCAAATACACAGAAAACTGACTCAAAAACTTCATAAACTTAAATACACGGAAATATGAAAGAAGGATATTTTAAAAAGATGTTAAATAATTTGAAATCGATTATAGGAACATACTTTATTCATTAATCAGATGGTTAAATTTTTGAAAGTGTAAAAAATGTTTCACGTTACATAAAAGGTTTATTTAATTTCATGTACCAGCAACGATAGACAGCTAGATAGCATCGATAAATATATATTTTACCGACATTTTTGTAAAAACGCAGGGAAAATTGATGTAGTTTATCTTAAACTAAATGCACTAAAACTGACTGGATAAACCTATCTAAAATTAAAAAGCTGGAAACATAAAATACGAGAGATTTAAAAAAGCGTTAGTAATTTGAAATCGATAAAAAAACATTCGTCATTCATTATTGAGATGGAGGAATGACTGAAAGTGTGATAAAAGATTTCACGTTACATAAAAGGCTTGATTAATTTCATTCCGCTAATATGTTTCAGTCACAAGTATTTTAAAAGGAATCGAGATAGTGAATGATGTCTAAAATCTACGCTGATGAAAAATATTTCTCCTTTTGAGAAAAACTTATTTACATTTTGAAAAGTAAAGAATACTTTTTGATTGTGCAATCTTGTTATAGACTACTCGTAGAAACGTTAGGGTAATGTTTTTGACTATGTTAATTCTAAGATTCTTTAACCCCTTGAGGGGCGGTGAGATATATTTTATCCCACTTATGATTAATGAAGATTTGTACGAAAAAAAAAATTATTAAATTTTACTTTTCTAACTTTGGCGGAAGAAAGTCGTAACTTGCGTTTCCTTATTTTGAAATAATTTTTCCAAAATTTCCGGTGGGAGTTCAACATTACAGAAACACAATTGCTTGCCCCTGAAAGGGTTAATCCCTGATAAAATGTGAAAGGGTTGAATGGATTTAAACAGAATAGTAGGATAGTATGGATAGAATAGTAGGAGACAGCTTATAACTGTTTTTCTGTAGTAAGTTATGAAGCCAACAAACGTGTTTCTTACTGCTCTCCTGCGTCCACCATATTTCCCTTTGCACGACCAACGACTTACAAGGCCAATTCATGACGTTTAAAACGTCACACTGTGTGGATCATCTTTATAAGGTGATTTGCACCATGTTTTGTGCCAATCGCCGTGTAAAGAAGAATCACATAGTAGAATACGACAGTGCATCAGATAGAATTATAAGGTTAGTCATACGTGTCAAAAAGATACAAGCAGCAAGTTATGTAAGTTTATGCATAAACAATAAGCTATTCTTGTGAAGAAATTGAGGATTTCTATTAAGAAGTAGCTTCAGTGCATCAAAAAGGGAAATACTACTTATAATTAGCAATGAAAGACTGGAATGCTGGAATTCGTGAATAAAAGAAAGACGAGTTCTCAGTAAGAAATTATGGATATGGTATGCGTAATGAAAGAGGAAACAGATTGATTGAATTTTCAGAATGCGAACAGATGTATATCATGAATTCACTTTTTCAAGAAAAAGCCACAAAGAAACTGGTCATGGCGTAGTGCAAATGGCTCTATAAGTGAAATCGGCTACATCTTTACAAACAAAAATTATCTTATTCCGGATTGCAGCGTTCTCAATAACTTTAATACAGGAAGCAATCAGAGGTGGAATGAATGAAGGTTTTGAACAACTCAAAGATATCAGTTGACATTATAAATCTCCAGAAACATAAAGAAGAATTTAATTTTGGAATTTAAAAACCGTTTCCAAATATATTCAGTCAATTTTAGAAGACGAGCAAGATATTACAGTAGTGAATACCAAATACCAAATTTCTGAAACTAGTTCTTATGTTAAGATAAGATTGCACGTAATTTCTATAAAACTACTCTTTTATGAATGTCATTTCATTTAATAATTAACAAGAAAGAAAAAAATCATGCGTCAAGCATAGATTATGAAACACTTTCCAAAACATTCAGAATAATGTAACAAATCTTTATCATTTAAAAAATTAAAATATTACGTTTAATTCAACCATATGGAAACGCACAACACATCTCAAAACCCAATATCAGCTGTTCCCATCTACAATCGGAAAATTAACCGAATTTTTAGCAGCCCTGTATAGGTTGGTTGGTTGGTTGTATTTATGACGGCCAATTATCTGCACGAGGGATATGGGCCCAGGGGGGGAGTGCCCTTCGTGGGGGTCTTTCTAAGGGAACCTAACCCGTATTAATGCTTGGAAATCCAAGGTTCGAAGAAAACCACGAAAGCTCCGAACGATTAGGCCGACGGGCGCGATTGGGATCGAACCCAGCACCTCCCGTCTACCAGCTTCGAGAGCAGAACCTCTCGGCCACTGGTGGGGCCCAGCCCTGTATAGGATATATAGATTTGCATTTATTAACTATATGCATGCCAAAATTTAGTTCACTTAAGAGAACTAAATTTTAAGTTCTAATTAATTTTTAATTTTTAACTAAATTTTTAATCACTTAAGAGGCATACATCAGGAAAAATATCCCTTCAGCAATTTCCTCTAATAAGGAGAATGGTACGTGAATAGTTTTGTCCAGCCCTGTATATGTTGTGTAGAGTTTATATATGACGAGTAACATTCAAAAAATTAATTTAATTTAAAAGCGTATACCGAATTTTAAACCGTACACTCAATCAATTATTACTCAAACACAGTACTATAACCAATTTCTTTTGTGTGTCCCTGTAAATGAATAAAAAATGCCATGAATGCTCTGTTCTAACGCGATCGTAGTGAAATTCAGTGATTTATATCAGTTTCAATACATTTGAAATAGCGTAATGTCATTAAAATACTCTGCAAACGATTTTCCCCCATATACCATAATTTAATGGAATCCTTTTGGGTGCCCCTGTAATTGAACTATTAATCCTACATATTTCATACACAATACCAAACATGCTTTGGTAAGCCTAAATAACCTTTATCAATTTCATGAAAATGCGAGTATATTTATGGGAGTTTGAGCGTGGACAGACGGCCAGACAAGCCAAATGCATAAACACTTTTCAACTTTGTTGAAAAGTGTTAAAAGGCACGTTTAACTTCATTCATGATATCATTCAACATAAAATCAAATTAAACATGGATGGTATCGATAAAATATCTTATTTTATCAAACTCTGTTAAAAATAATTTTCTGTAGCGCAACTCACATTAATTACAGAATAAATTGACTAGATTGTTTGAAAGATGAAAAACCTTTCTAGAATTAAAACGTCAGAAATATAAAAGAGGGGATAATAAAAAAAAAGTGTTAAAGCATTTGAAATCGATAAAAGAAACATCTTTCATTCATTAATGGGACAACTGAATGTTTGAAAGTGTAAAATTATTTTCCATTACCTAAAAAAAGGCTTAAGTAATTTCATTCAGCTAATATGTTTCAGTTGCATATATTTTAAGAGGAATTGGAAAGCTGATAGGTTTCTGAATTCTGTTAAGTATTATTTTTTAACAAAAAATGGAAATTTATTTTAAAAGGAAGTCTGAATTTTTGATTGAACGAATTTGTCTTCAATTATTTGTACATTTTTTTTTTTAGGATGGTTTTACAATAAATAAAAAACAGTCAGGGCTGCACAAAAAAATTCAGATTTTTTCCTACTATTCATGGAAAATACAGAAATTGCGTTTTCAAATGCATTATGCATTTTTTTAAATTGTTTATTTAGACACATTTCATCTTAATAAATTGTAAAGCAGAGCTGCCAACTTCTACACCTTTTTAAATGAAATTAACATGTTTTGAGTCAGAAAATTTATTTAATAAAATACATGGTGGATTTATTTCATGGTATATAGTACTACATACTTTCTCCACTTGTTAAGTAAAATTTCTGATTCGAATGCGCTTACTTGATTGCAGGAAGGCGTAGAAATTGGCAGTCGTGGTAAAGTGTTGTTACAGTAATCGAAATGTATTGGAAAATTTTCATAATCTATTCTTGATGAATTATTTTTCGTTCTTTTTTTAAAATAACATCATTATTCAGCCCTCAAAATATTTTATAACTTTTATTTTTCGAATTTATATATATATATATATATATAAAAAAAAAAAAAAAAAAAAAAAAAAAAAAAAAAATTCTTTCAGAATTCTAAAACAATTGTTTAGCATTTCACAAATTATCGGCTTTCCTCCCAAGGAAAAGTTGTACTGACATAAACATTTTTCTACTTCCTGCAACTAATATGATTTTCCGAAACTCGATTTCTCGATTAATGGATTATTTTAAATTTAATTTCATTTTATAACTTATGTTCGTTTTATCTGAATAATAAAATGTATGAAACAAAGAACTAAAACAGTATTCCAGTTTAATGCGGACTTCGAAGTTTATGCCATTTTAAATAAACATTTTTCTTTCTTTTTTTAAAATAACATCATTATTCAGCCAACAAAATATTTTACAGCTTTTGATTTTGCATTTATCGAAATAATCTTAAAAAATAGAATTGTTTTTAGAATTCTAAAAGAAAGTATTGTTTAGCATTTCACAAATTATCGCTTTTCCTTCCGAAGGTGAAAAGTTGTACGGACATAAACATTATTCTACTTCCTGAAACATAATTTTTCGATACTCGATTTGCCCAACCAGTGGCAGAGAGGTTCAGCTTTCAAAGCTGATAGGCGGGAGGTGGTGGGTTCAAACCCAATCGCGCCCGTCGGCTTAATCGTTCGGAGTTTTCGTAATTTTCTTTGATCCTTGGATTTTCTTGCGTAAATACGGGTTAGGCTCCCTTAGAAAGACCCCACGGAGGGCACTACCCCCTTCGGGCATATATCCCTCGTATTGATAATTGTCCGTCATAAACAACACAAACCGAAACTCGATTTCTCGATTTCTCGATTAATGGATTATTTTAAATTTCATTTCATTTTCTAATTTATGTTCGCGTTATCTAACTAATAAAATGTACGAACCAGAAAACTAAAACAGTATTCCAATTTAATGCAGACTTCGAAGTTTACGCGATTTAAATAAACATTAAAGCACAAATAAATTAACGTCTGAATGTATTTATTTAATTATTAAAGGCACATATATACATTAAGACAGACTTGAACACAATTAATACAATAACCCAACAAGAGTGAAAAACAAGTCGGAGCCAGGAATCGAACCTGGGTTCACAGCATACCGTGCTGTTGCTTTACCACTAAGCTACCCTGGGCGATATCCTAGCCTGGTAATGTCTCATTAATAAACCATGTTGGGGAACGTCATCGGCCGGCAACTGCACGGCATACGATAACGGAAAATACGATGACTAATTTAATATTCCATCGATCACCATGTATACAAAGTGTCTACGTATAACCTGACCGACCTTTATTTTCGCAACCGTTGGTCCTAGATGCATACTTCCAATTACAAAAATGGTCAAAATTAGGTGCAGGGTTAAGATAAAAAAAAGTTTGAAGAGAAAAACAATTTAGTGGGGAATTACAGAATCTAAATTTTTATACGGTCCCACGGTCCTATAAGTTATATTTAGTAAAATTTCCCTGTTGCACTGGCAAGTAAGGAAAAAATAGTCCCGTTATTCTACGATTAAAATTGACCGAGTAATAGCTGTATGAAGTTGGAGTATATTTTTTGCTGCATATTAGGGGTCATTCACAAATTTAGTAGAAATATAATGCTTCAGATATATTAAAGAAATGGTTGACAGTAAAATTAGCATTGCAATTTAAATTTGAAATCTTTAATCATTCTGACATATTACTGCAAAATGTACAATTTATACTGAACATTATAAGATGATAAAAATAACAGATTTTTTGTTAAATAAAAGGATGAAGATACATATTTTAAAATGCTGTTAGATTACACTGTCTTTCAAATTTTGGGTTGTGGCATGTTTTTTAGCTTTTGAAAATGGATTTTTATGTAGTTTTTAGCACTGAATCCGAAAATGATCTTCATTTTAAACCATCACGTCAGGAATTTTCTCAAATCGCAAATTTCAAAGTTAAAAAGCTAAAAGTTAAAATTGACCCCCCCCTCCCAACCTCATCGGACCCCCCGAACTGTTTAGATGTAAGAAACCCAGTATAAGCCAAAAAATCTAATAAATTATTGAACTAAATAAAATTAAACTGAATAAAAAATTACATCTATTTTATATTATCAGATTTTTCGCTGTTTTTTTAACCTTGAAATTAACGATTTGCGAAAAATCTTGACATGATGGTTAAAAGTGAAGGTAATTTTTTGATTCAGCGTTAAAAAATACATAAAATGTAATTATAAAAGTTAAGAAATACAACCATCGCAGGTTGATGTTATCTAATCTAAAACTCTTTCTTAAACTTCTTGACGGTAATCTATCCAATTTTTTTTTTCTTTTTTTGTTATCTTCTAATATAAAAATGTATAAGATGGTAAGAGTCTAAAATCATAATAATATTGCATTGTCATCAGATTTAAGTCACTATGTAAAATTTAACTTCGATCGGACTTTTGAAATTAAGTTAAAGTTCGAGTACAAATTTTAAACTGGATAGACGATCATTGCAAGTTAAATAAAACCTTACGAAAATAACATAATTTTAGTTAAAAGAAATCATAGCCTCAAATCCTTACAAAATAAAACATATGTTAAAATACAATTATTTTAACTAATCTGAAACTTAACTAATAAAAGTTAATCGCAATATTTTTACGATTTCTCTCAAAGCGCTGATACCTTGAAATAAGTTTAAGTACTTTATACACGACCCCTGAAAGCATGGTCGAAATCATCTGTTTTGATATGCAAAAAAGGGGTATAAGTCATGCATTTCAAAGTTTCATAACTCGGCCAATTTTAATGTTAGATGAACGGGACTTTTTTTGTCTTACATGTTAGTGTCACAGTAAATTTTTACTAAATATAACTTATAGAACCGGGGGAGTGTATAAACATTTAAATTTCGTATTTTTTAATAAATGTTTTTCTTGACCCAAATCGCTTTAAAAATAATTCTTTACCTTATTTAAATCATTTTTGTAATTGGAAGTATGCATCTAGGACCAACGGTTGCGAAAATAAAGGTCGGTCAAGTTATATGTGGACACACTGTATATTAAAGCAATTACAGGTTAATTTATGTGTGCTTTAATATATATATACATGGTGTGTTCACAAAGTTTCAAGACTGGTCTAATAATTCAAAATTTAGTAAATATTTTTGTACCAACATTTTTGTGCGAACTAAAATTCTTCAAAATATAACCCTTGGACATCAACACATCGCTGCCTGCGTGTTTGCCATTGTTCATAGGCCCCATAGAAGTCTTCGCGCGAAAGGCTGTTAAGGGACCTCGTCGAAGCTGCCTGGATCGCTAGAATCGTGCCTAATCGCTTTCCTTTCAGGTCTTTCTTGACCCGGGGAAACAAAAAAAAGTTGCTGGGGAAAAGGTCAGGGTTGTAAGGGGATTGCAGCAGTATTGCCACGTTAAATATAGCCAAAACTGATAGAGTACTTCAGAGAAAAAGTGACCTGACCCGTCGCGCCCGCCCAGACATAAAAAACGATTGGATTGTTCCCCACGACAATGCACCCTCTCACACGTCGCTCACCGACACCGAAGTTTTGGCTATCTTTAACGTGGCAATACTGCCGCAAAACACCTACAGGCCCGACGTCGCCCTCAGGACTTTTTTTTGTTCCCCCGGATCAAAAAAGACCTGAAAGGGAAGCGATTTGTCAGGATTCCAACGATCCAGACAGCTTCGACGAGGTCCCTTAACAGCCTTTCGTGCGAAGACTTCTATGGGGCCTATGAACAATATATAAAACGCTGGTAGCGGTGTGTTGATGCCCAAGGGTCATATTTCGAAGAATTTTAGCTCGCAGTACAAAAATGTTTAATAAATTTTGAATTATCTGACCAGTCTTGGAACTTTGCGAACACACCATGTATATATGGTGATCGATGGAATATTAAATTATTCATCGTATTTTCCGTTATCGTATGGCGTGTGGTTGCCGGCCGATGATGTTCCCCAACATGGTTTATTAGTGAGAAATTGCCGGGCCAGGATATCGGCCAAGGTAACTTAGTGGTAAAGCAACAGCACGGTACGCTGTGGACCCAGGTTCGAATCCTGGTCCCGGCTAGTTTTTTACTCCTTTTGTGTTATTGTATTAATTGTGTTCAAGTCTGTCTTAATATATATATGTTCTTTTAATAATTAAATAAACATTTTTCTTTCTTTCTTCTTTTTTTTTTAATAACAGTTTTATTCAGACCACAAATTTTTTTATAACTTTTATTTTTCGCATTTATAGAAACAATCTTAAAAAAATTGAATACTTTTAGAATTTTAAAACAAAGTATTGTTTAGCATCTCACAAATTATCGCCTTTCCTTCCGAGGGTGAAAAGTTGTACTAACATAAACATTATTCTACTTCCTGCAACTAACATAATTTTCCGAAACTCGATTTCTTGATTAATAGACTATTTTAAGGTTAATTTCATTTTCCAAATTACGTTTGTGTTACCTAAATAATAAAATGTATGAAATGGAAATATATCTTCAGAGGAATCCTTTCTTGAAGATTGATATAACTTTTGTCTTCAACCAATCCACTGGTATTTTACAACTTATCCAACATGTGTTAAATAGGTTTAGGATGCGTTGATGCAAGACGTATCCTCCATATTTTATAAGTTCAGGATTGATATTATCAAGTCCAGTTGCTTTTTGATTTCTTAGCTTCTTCAGTGTCTCTTGAAATTCTCACTAAATCAACATTTTCATCTATATTATCAACATCATTAAGATCTTCCATCTGGGGGTTATATCATAATTATGTGTAGTATCCTATCTTTAAAATAATATGTTTTGCTTATTTAGATTTAAAAAATCTATTGGTTTATATTGGGTGATTGCAAAAGTTCGTGCCCGATTTCCGATGCATGGGAGTGTACCAAAGTTGTTTGAACTCTTTGCTTGTGGAATATATTTGAGAAAAACGCGCCAAAAATGGAAAAAGAAAATTACGTCACGCCGCACATTTGCCGAAAAATTTGCATAAAACAAGATATTGGAAATAAGAAAAAGATGTTGAAAAACTCTCCTAATTCAGCCATACTCGAAAACTTCGTAGAATGCGAAGTGTCTGACTAAATGAGGGGAAATAACCGGCAATGTGTGGGTGCAAAGGATTTTTCTCTAGCCCGAACTCACGTCGGGCATTCCAAAACTGGCGCATTTGCGTTGTCCAAACTTAGTTCTGGCGTCACAAGCAAGGGGTTAAATGGCGAAATGCAGTCGAATTGTCAACATTTAGTCCTTAAGCAATCTCTTCAGTAGTAATCCGTAAATTATTATTCATTAAATCATGAATTAAATTACAGTGAAATACGTTTAACACGAAACTGAGGGGACCAAAATTTTTTTTTCGTGTTAAAAGATTCTTTAAAGAAGAACAAAACTCAGAAACATTTTCGACATCGTCAAATTTTATTTCGATTTCCTGTTAAACTACGAGTACGTTGCATCCATTAGGATAAAAAGCAAGTAAACAAAATGTTGTTTTGGAGGGAAAAATTCAGATCTTTTTTTGCAAGTGTCTTTCTCAGCATTCTGAGATCTAGCTTGTTTGAACCAAATAAGCAAAGCTGTCTCTAAATCTTCGTGCTTAGCAGTTCTCATGTGTTTTCTCTCAGGCTTAAACATACTGCGCTCAAACATTAGCATTGAAGCGCTTATTAACATTAACATTAGCTTCATCTTCATTTGAAACGAAATAGCAGTTTGTTTTCACACCGATTTCTTAGCAATTGTGCTCATAAATTATAAACTAATTTACAAAAAACACGATTTCCACCCAAAATTCAGTGGTTTTAACACAAAATTCACCAATTTCTACTCAAACTTACTAGCTCGAAAGCGAATTTTTTTCGTATTAAACGATTTTTGTGTTAAAAGAATAAAAATGTGTTAAATTGCATAATATACTGTCCGGACCGATATATTATTTCGTGTTAACCGATTTTTCATGTTAAGCGTTCTCGTGTTAAACGTATTTCACTGTATTAGCAATGACAGAAGATTGCCCAGAGCGAATTTTATCGTTTAGATTGAAATCACCATTTCAAAATTGGCAAAAACACTTTTTAACTGTCCTATGAGCAGGATCACGATCCAGATAAACGTTTTGAATATTTTTTGAAGCACTCACTTCTTTTTTAAACTCATATAACATAACATGACTAAAATGTAACTTTTCATTTCCTATTTTAAATATTAACCTTGCGCACAAATTAATTTGAGAAACTTTTTTTTAACGTTATGTTCACTCACGGCACATGTAGATAACTGTCAGTTAATAACGTGGTTATAATAGAAACATCAGCACATTAAAAACGGCAAACTACTGCTATCCACGAAATAGGACACAGATTTTTGCAAACCACCAAGGGGTGATCCATAAATGATGTCACGCTTTTTTTCAATATTTTTGACCCCCTCCCCCCCTTTGTCACAAAGTGTCACACTTGAACTTACCCCCTCCCCCCTCTTGTCACATGTCACGTTATATTACAGAAACATATACTTGCATTTCAGAAACAAAGCACTGCGTTATAGATCATATTTAATATTTTATTTTTTAACTTTAACTATGTGTTTTAATGACATTTGTGACTAGAACTATAAAAATGATTCGTGTACTTATTTTATATGAAATACGATTAAGGTTTACGACAAAAAAGATAATTAATATACAAATAGTAATAAAATATTAATATGAAAGAGCAATTTAAAACAGGAGTATTTTGGAATTTGAAACGGAATTTAATATATTTGGCTTTAAATCTTATCCTTACTTTACGAATATAAAATACTTTAATTTTAAAATAACTTCAAAACTTAATCTGCTGATTTTTAATGCTTTTATTTTAACAAAAGTGTGTGATGTCACATTTCTTCTTACCCCCTCCCACCCCCTTGTCACAAACTGTCACAATTTCATGAACCCCCTCTCCCCCCTCCAAGCGTGACAGCATTTGTGGATGTCCCCCAATAGGGTTTTGAAGGTTTTGGAACGCTTTTTGGAATCGTGGGTAACTGAGAATAGGTTATCATAAATCATTATATTTTCGTAGATTAAAAAAAATTTGCCCTTTTTTTTTCAGCTTACCTGTTGTTGTACGCAATGAACTTCTAATCGGGCGACCATTTTTCTCACATCACAAGAGTCTGACACACATTTGTTCGTCAAATTAAACTAGTCGGATGTACCAATCCCAAAACTTTCTTCTATCTCCTACATATTAATACTTCAAAATTCGCTATCCCAATGCCAAAATTAAATGGCAATCTATGCCCATCACGAGGATTCTAAAGATATGAAATTCCGTGCAGTAGTTCTTGAGATATGGCTATCGCAGAATTCGTGTAAATCCAGCAAAATGCAGCTTAGCAGCGCCACCTATTTGGGGATTTACACCAAAACCTAATCAGCAACAACTTACGTCAGCGTTTAACTGAATATGAAGTTTGGGGGGAAAATGCATGCATTAGTTTTTAAGATTGCGAAAAACTATTGCGAAAAACGTGAAAATTACAGCATAGCAGCGACACCTATTGGGCGATTAACACCAAAACCTAATCAGCAACAACTTGCGTCAACATCTAACTAAATCTGAAATTAGATGAAAATTCGTGCATTAGTTCTTGAGATAGAGCTATTGCGGGAATCGTGAAAAATGCAGCACAGCATGCGCTACATGTTGAGCGATTTACGCTAACACCTAATCAGCATGAATTCCTCTCAAGGACTAACTGAATCTGAAGTTTGATGAAATCCGTGCATTAGTTCTTCAGATATATCTACGGAAATCTTGCAAAATGGAGCATAGCAGTGCCACCTTATGGGCGATTTACACCAAAACATACCCAGCACCCATTCATATCAAGGACTAACTGAATCTGAAGTTCGATGAAAATCTGTGCATTAGTTCTTGAGATAGAGCTATTGGAGAAATCGCGAAAAATGCAGCATAGCAGTGCGCCTGTTGGGCAATTTACACGAAAAACTAATCAGTACCAATTTATGTTATGGACTACCTGAATATAATTTTTTTTTTTGTATTCCATGAAGTAGTTCTTAGATAGAGCTCCCACAAGATGTGTGTCACAGGGAGACAGACAGAGTCCCAGACTCACAGACACACATTTTGTAAAAACATGTATTTCGGGATCTCTGAACCTTAAGGGGGTAAGATACCTTTAAACCTACAAAATTTTCGGAATTTTTTTAATATATATTTTAATTCCGTAATTATTTCTGAACAATATGCAAAAAACCGCATTAAAAAATTTCCATTAGTTTACTAATTAGTGCAGCTTTATTAAGATTACATATTAAAACTACATAGGATAATTAAACTTTGCACTGCGTTTATTCAAAATGATGAATTTTGATACTGCGCGCAGTGTTACTAAAAAACTATGCATGGCAATCAAAAGAAATTTTCAGAATATCCGATTTTCAGAATATCCGAATTTTCAGAAAACCAGAAAAATGTAAGATTTTATTTTTTGTTTTTTACTTTGAAAATTTTTAATTTTTTGTTAATTTTTTAATTTAGTCAATATTTGTTACAGATATTCTGGTTTTAGTATAAAGTTAACCCTATTATGTATTTATTTTCACCAAAATTTCATCTTTATATTCATATTTTCAGATTTTATCATGCGTGCAAGATTCTTTTCTCTTATTATCATATATTTTTAAACTTATCATTTCAATAGTTATTTATGAATTTACAAGTAGGGGAGGTGGGGGATGAATGGGACATTTTCACAAAAATACTTTTTTATATTTTTTTATTTAAGTTACTATCAATATTATATATCACATTTCATACATTAGGTATTTGCCAACATATATGAACAATATTTATTCTAGCTTATGATTTATTCATAAAAATATTATGAATTCAAAAAAAGTTCCTCCCTGTCCCAATCATCCCCAGAGCAGGGAGGAATGGGACACTAATAGGGATGGATGGGACACAAAGATTTTCCTCCCTGTATTCAATTTTACCAAATTAAAATTTATAATTATAACCTTATATGAAAATTATATTTGTAATATATGATTTTACAGCACGAATCGATATGTTTTTTTTTTTTTTTTCAATAACTTCTTTTATTGCAATTTTAACTTTTAATGCGGACTTCGGCTATCGACCTGTTCTTTTTTTTCCACTTATGAGGCATTTTAGATTTGAAATGAAAGTGCAAAGTGTCTTTTAAATATAGCATAGCTAATAATTTTCAATCATAACTTATTAATAAATATTAATTAAATGTATCGTAGAAACATGCAGAACGGAAATTATTGTGTCGATCGGAAAGTCATGTCGTGTTGGGAAAATCAATTCGTACCGGAAAATTCTGCCCGATAATTATTAGACATTAGATATCGGAATCAATGTCTAATAATTAAATGATTGAATTTTCTGATACGAATTGATTTTCCCAACACGAACCGACTTTCCGATGTTAGGAGTGGAGATTTATTTGTGCAACATTTCAAAATTCAATATAATTTACCCCATTTGATCAATACACATATACTATTTTTATCAATTTTATCTATTTTGATTAAGTTTTAGTACCAATTTTTTGATAATCCATTAATAATTATTACAATACAATAAGTAACACTCAGAAATTTTAAACAATAACAACTCATATAATACTATTTATTACTATTAATTGACGTAAATTATTGATTTATCATCCTATATAATACTATTTAATTAATAAATAAAATTTTCAACATCTCTAGGGAGGAGTGAGAATGTCTCATTCATCCCCATTTGAAATGTCCCAATCATCCCCATGATGCATAATATCCCTTCTCAGCCATTTTACCTCAAAAATTATTTTGTCACAATGGTTACTATTCATTCATTTTAATTATTGATATTGAACCTTAAAATAAATAACTACAACATAGCTTAATTTTTTATATTGTATAAGATATTTCACATCCTCAAATGTAAAAAAAACTTACTTTTAAGCAGAGATTTCAGAAAATGCAACCTTGAAGGAAAATGAAAACAGCAATATGGTCCTACTTTTAGTTCTGAAGCACACTGTGGTAGAGGTATATGGGGTTAGGAAGAAATTTAAAATAAATGTTTATTGCCTGAAATATTGAGAATGTCCCATCCATCCCTTGTCCCATACATCCCCTAGCTCCCCTATATATATATTTTTAAATATAAATGTAAATATGAGCTTTATGTTTAAATGAAGTTTTGTTTTTATTTTTGACTTATTACACAAGTTTTGAATCTTGGAACATAGTGATATTTTTTTCCTTTTTAGACGTGTTCAAAGGAATCCTACCCCCTTAAAACGTGTAAATCCTTCGAAAACCGGAATTCGAAAATTTTCGCGAATCCAATTTTTTTTTTTTTTTATTTTTTTTTTTTGTAAATACAGAAGAAAGTAAAAAGGGCATGAAATTGTCTCTATCTGATACAGACATTTAGATTTAAAAGTTGATTTTTAACAAAATTTATGTCATTAGAACACAAAAGTCATATTTTTGCTTTTTTTATTTTTTACATTTCGCGAGCGCAAACAAAAAATAATAATTAATATATATATAGTTTTCGGTTGTATGAGCTCCAGCAAAAACAATTATTTTTTTCTTTTAAACAAAAATGAAGGAATAAAAAAGCTAAAATCTTTAACAACGATTTTACGCACAAATAACGTACAGAACGACAAAAAAAAAAAAAAAAAAAAATCCCATACGATCATTTCGGGGATCCAGGAATCCTCGAAACGATCGTATGGGATTTTTTTTGTCGTTCTGTACCTTATTCTCGCGTAAAATCGTTGTTAAAAATTTTAGCTTTTTTATTACAATTTGTGCAAAGTTTAATTTATGCTTATAATCTAGCTTCAACGGGCCTTTTAGTCTTTTTATTAGTATTTTTAACTATTTTAACTTTTCCTTTTTGGGGGATTGAGGTTTTAGCTGTTTATTTAGTTATTTATTTAGGATTTATCATGTCTTTGGCCAATCGTTTGGTGAATATCCGTCTTAAACTTTTCAAATTCCTTAATCACTGAGGAGGGGGATCCAGGAATCCTCGAAACGATCGTATAAGATTTTTTTTGTCGTTCTGTACGTTATTCTCGCATAAAATCGTTGTTAAAGATTTTAGCTTTTTTATTACAATTCGCACAAAGTTTAATTTATGCTTAAAAGTGAAAGAAATCCGCCTTTTAGTTCTCGAGAAAAATGGTCAACCAGTAGGAAAGCATTGTTTTAAGAAAAAGAAGTTTGAAGTTTAACAATAGCAGTTAGGTTCGACAAGAGGCATTATAGGTTAAAACAAAAATGATTGTAAGGAATTAGAATATCTTGAAATTATTTTAAGGCAACAATGTACACACTTAAGGATTAAAAAAATTAAAAAAGTCGAAAATTTCGACCTAAAGAATTAGTATCTTCTCTTGAGAATAATATTATTCAGTCAATAAAAAAATATTTTTAAAAATCTTATATCTGGCATTTTAACATATATAGTGTTTATTGTCTTTAAAAAAAAAAGAGTTGAAAGGAAAAAAAGATACTAGAAAACGGGTAATTCTAGGGTTTTTTTTAATTATTATTTAGTGTCACCACCGAAGAAAAAAAAAGTATATTAATATAGATAGCACAAAACATTTTTCACTTTTAAGAATTAAAACACACTTTTATTTCATATTATTACTTATCTTATTCTGTGGTTCTAATTTCCTCATTAATCGTATTATCTAATAAAAAGCTTTCAACTTATGCAATCATAAAATAAAAGCTAAATGTCCTACCTGTTCTTTCCTTTGTATAAGGGGAAATAGACGGGCATTCTATGCAGTAAATAGAAACATCCAAATAATAAATCTTGAATTTTCGAAATAAAGAAAGCTGTATTACGTTAAATATTCATGAACATACGTACACACTACACACAACATGGTTAGACACTCACAAAATAAACATTATATACAAGTTGCAATTCAAGTATTAAAGTTTCTTTTTGAAGTTATTTTCTTTTCATCTACGTACATATCTGGTTTCTATTCTATTCTAAATCTCAGTCAATTCGCACAGAAAAAGGAAAAAAAGTTCTGTCTTCTCTTGCGCAATAGGATCGTTCGGTCTGACGTAACACACCGCAGCTGCGTTTTGTTTTTGTTTTTAATTCAAGGGTTAAGGGGGTAAGAGGAGTTACGTGATTTCGCAACATCCTCCCACCTTGAGTTGTGATCCATGGGAGGAATTCAACAATTTACAAGTCCAGATTGGAGTCTCAGAGGCGGTTTCACTAGTCGTCCACTTCTGGTAACCACAGGAGAGATATCTTTGTCACTGGGTTGGCTCTTTTCTACACTGATTCCAGTCGGATCGATTTCTGGAGTAGTCTTTCGTCGCTCATTAGGGACATTAAAGTTCACTTTCTGCTGGATTATGTTATCTGATGGGGAATCGCTAGCTGCATCAATTTCCAAAGGAAACAGGCGTTGGAAAGGACGGAGGAAAAATCCATTTTCTGTTTGGACTTTGGCCAATCTTGCTATTTTGTCTTTTCTGGGAAATATATCTATTATTTTGGCTAAAGGCCAGTGAAGACGTCTTTTGTTGGTATCTTCCAGAAGAACGATGTCTCCTATTTGCAAAGGTTTGGAATTCTCCTTCTTCATAGACTGTTGCCGGAGCTGTCCTAAGTACTCCTTTCTAAATCGGTTTCGCAGATCATTTCTTATTCTTTGACGATATCTTGCTCGTCTGTTAAGATCTTGTGAGTCTAATGTATCAATATCTGGAACGCCGGATGTAGGCAGTTCTTGAAGGAACATCAATGGAGTTATAGGTTCAGGATCCCGATTATCTTCCGAGATGTATGTGATCGGTCTTGAATTGATAACATTTTCACAATCACAGAGTATTGTGCTCAGTTCTTCGTAATTTAATGAGGCGCGACCCAAAATGTTTCTTAAAATATCTTTCACTGTTCGCACGAGGCGTTCCCACCACCCTCCCCACCAGGGGCTGAAGGGGGGTTGAATTTCCATCTGATCTTCTGAATGGAGGCTAATGTACTTATAGCTTGCCAATCCACACTGGAAAGTGCTCTGTTAGTGCCAACAAAATTCTTTCCATTATCTGATTAAATTATATATGGTCTGCCTCGCCGTGCGATAAATCTTCTTAGGGACTGCATAAAGCATTCAGCTGATAAAGATGTTATCAACTCCAAATGTACCGCTCGATAGACAGCACAGGTGAATAAAGCTATCCACACCTTTGAACCATCAGCAAGGTATAGAGGACCGGCTAAATCGACACCCACCACTTCAAATATAGCTGCATCTCTGATTCTGTCTTCAGGTGGGATTCCTGGTTCGACCTCTGTTCTGGGTGTTTGGAATCTTTGACACTTAACACATTGTCTAATGACGTTTCTGATATACTTTCTTGATTTCAAAATCCAAAATTTTTCTCGAAGTTGAGCCATTAGTATGGTCACTCCAGCGTGATGATTTTCTAAATGTTTTTCAAAAATTAACTTCTGGACCACAGGATGTTTTGAGGGCAAAATCATTGGAATCAAATCTTCTTTGTCTTGTCTACAGATTATATTTGTTTTTGCTCTCAAAAGTCCGTTTTTATCTTCTAATGGTCTTAAAGCTCTTAATTTGGGATCTGTGCTTCCTGAAAAGGATTCCTTTTGTAATGAGTAATATTTTTTCTGCTTTTTCAAATTCATCAACGGGGATGTTAGGTGATGAAATTCTTTATTTCTTTCTTGTGTTGTTATAAAAACGATATATAAATGCAATCATTCTTATGTTTTTTCGATAAGAGGAAACATATCGATAAAAACGTTGTAAATCAGTGTCTTCATTGTCTAAAAGTGTTAGGACTGTCTTTTTCCTTTCTTTATTCATTATATCCTCGTCAGGGTGTTCTTACGGTTGTGGCCACTGATCTTCCGGTAAATACAGCCAAGCTGGTCCCTCCCACCATCGTGATTTCTCCAATTGCTCAAAGGAACATCCTCTGGATGGGAGCTCTGCCGGATTTAAATTTCTTGGTATATGTCGCCAATCTTCAACTTGAGTAAGGCTTCTGATTTCTAAAACTCTATTCTGGACAAATGTACCCCAAGATTTTTCTCTTCTTATCCACCCTAAAGCTGCTGAGGAATCGCCTCAAAAGATTGTCTTCTCTGGTTTCAACTGAAGATCACTCATGATAGTTTTAGCGAGTCTAGCTCCAATGAGGCACGAGAGTAGCTCAAGGCGAGAAATTGTGAGTTCTTTAATGGGCGCTACTCTACTTCTAGCATTTACTAACTGAACTTTAACTCCTTCTTGTGTTTGACATCTAAGATACACGCAAGTGGCATAGGCGTGTCTACTAGCATCGGAAAAGGTATGCAAGGAAATGTTATTTTCATTTTCGGGCGATACATTCAACCAGCGTGGAACTTGAATTTCTTGTGAAAAGTTAATTTGTTTTAACCAGGTCTCAAACTGTTTCCTTAAATTTTCACGAAGTTCTTCATCCCATTTCAATTTTTGTTTCCATGTTTCCTGAAGAATTAATTTTGGAATAAGAGTGCTCGGGGCGGAGAATCCTATGGGGTCGAAAATCTTTTGGGTAACCGATAAAATTTTTCTCTTTCTGAGTGGGTCTTTCGTTTCAATTTTTTCCTCTATTTTACACATTAATCTATCTTGCTCTAAGCCCCAGACCAATCCCAAAACTGGTGCTAACTTTGTATTTTCTTCAGAAACATCGATCATGGCCTGAGGCAAATTTGATCGCCAACATCTTAAATTAAAATGAGCTGAGGATAAAATACACTCTGATTCTGTTATAAATTTTCCAGTATCTCCGATCGATTTTAAACTAGTAATGGAATTGTTAATGTAAAATGAATCTTTCAAAATTCGTGCTGTATTTTCCCACTGTTCGGGTACTTGACTTAAAAGATGGTTTAGTGTACCCATTAATAAAAACGGGCTTGAAGTGAGTCCGAAGACTACGCGACAATGTCGATAAACTTTTAAATTATGTTTGGAGTCGAATCAGAAAAAGCGTAAAAAAATCGCGATCTTTTTCTGTGATTTTTATCTGGAGAAATGCTTTTTCAATGTCTGAAGAAATACCTATTTTGTATTTACGAAAACGGTTCAAAATACTCGGAATTATTTCAATCAAATTAGGTCCCTTTGTGAGACAGTCGTTTAAAGAAGGAGAGTTTGCATTATGTGCGGAGGCATTAAAAACTGGACGTATTTTCGTCGTTTCACTATTTTCTTTAATTACTGGTCTGTGGGGTAAGAAATGTACTTTATTCTCCTTATCGTCTGAAATTTCTTCTATAATATTATTATCCTTCCACAAATTAAAAAATTCTTCATATTCTATTCTCTTATTTGTTTTGATAAGTTTTTGTTCCGTCTTGCGCAAATGTTTCTCTGCTAATATGCGATTGTTCGCTAAAATTGAGTTATCAAAAATCCAGGGTAGTGTCACTTCGTACAGGCCACTTTCATCACGTTTGACTGTTTCAAGAAAATGGTTATAAGTTTCTCTAGCTAAATCGTCTTTATTTTTGTAATCTTCATTAGTGATACCCAAGATATCTAAGTTCCACAGTTGTGATAAACTGGCATTTGAAGTAAATAATGACAGCGATAGAAATGACAACGAACCTTCTGAATCATATCCATTACCCTGTGTTTTCCCCATAATTGTCCTGCCTAACTTTGTTTCAAAAGCTGTTATACCCAAATCAGGAAAATATTTTATATTATCTGTGAATAATTTCGCCGCCATGTCAGTGCCAATTAAAATGTGTACTTCTTCCGGATTATTCTCATATAAACATAGTCGATTATTTTCACGAACATCGGTCAGATGAATTCCCCTTTTTTCTAAGATTTTTATCAATTCTCTATCGCGGCATAAATTTACGCCTGAACAAATTTTTCCTTCATCTAAAGCTTGTATTTTAAATCGGAAACTATGATCTAAATTACTGATAGTAAATTCATAGCGATTATGTATACTCGTTTTTTCTACCCCATCCGAATAGTCCGTGTTTAATTGTTTCTGATCAAATTTTCCTTAATTTCAATTTACTTGCAGCATATCTAGTTATAAAGCTATCATGACTCCCAGTATCTATAATGATACGAATAAATTCGGAAGATTGATTATCATTACGGATCTCCACTATCAAGGTTTGTAAATAGACATTAGAAATTATATCCTGATTTGACAGCATCGGTCTCGTAACATCGCTACTCTCTGAATTAGTAGATTTCCCTTTTGAATTTATTTCTTTATTACACATTATCTGGGCGTGTCTCGAATCGCAAATACCGCATAAATCCTTCGATACACAGTATTTGCCAATATGTTCGTGGGATAAACATATATAGCAAAGGCCTCTCTTTCTCAATAAATCAAGTCTTTTTTTCAAACGGTAAATTACAAGTGCTAAAACATTTATTTGTCTGGTGCCTGCCAAAGCAAAATCCACAAGTAGTCTCATTTTCGCTCTGAACTAATAAATCACTCGCTGACGGTAATTTTCTATTCGGAGAATCAAATTTATTACTCTGCGAATTAAATTTATTGACTCGGGGGGGGGGAGGGGGGTAGGAAGGATTTTTCCTAAATGACTGCGCACCGTAATTATTTTGTGTTGATTTTTCATTTATTTCATTCAGTGATGACGCATACATTTTCTCTCTGGATATTAATTGCTTATGTAAGAACGATATTAAATCTTAGACATTAATTGAGTCACCATGCGTTTTATGAAACTCCAAAACTAGGTCTCTCGGTAATAATTTAAATAAAATGGGTGATAATAAACTTCCATAAGAGTCTAATGAAATGTTAAGGGACTCTAGACTTGTAATGTTAGTTTGTATCTCATCAAAAAGTTATCGAAATGATTTGGTGTCATTTGAGTGTCTGAGCGGAGTTGAGTTAAGAAGTTTATTTGTATGTACCGAAATTAACATATCCTTATTTCCGTACCTTTCTTTCAAAATATCGACGGCCTTTAAATAATTATCTGCAGTGACACAAAATCCATCTATACTTTTTAATGGAAATGGAATGGGGGTTAGAAAACATTTTAAATAGTTAAATTTATCTACTGGATCTAATGTGTCATTGTTGTGAATGGTTGTTTCAAATGCTGACCAAAACGAAAGCCATTCAACGAAATCCCCAGAAAATTTTGCGATATTTAGTCTCGGTAATTTAATGTTTATGTTTTCCTTTAAGGGATTTTCTTGTTTAGAAAATGAATCATCCTCTGTTTTCTTTTTATCTAACTCTTTTATCTTTCTGTTTGCTCTAAAGCGCCATGACGTAATTTTCCCTTTAAATTCGCGAGCGCCCTGTAATTCTGTATCTAATTGTGCTTCTTGCACGAATTTTTTAATTTCCCCGTCTGCTCGTGTCAGTTCCATTTCTCTCACACTTAACTGTTCCACTACTTCTTCTAAATAAAAAATATCTGGTTCTTCCTATTTCAAAATCGCTTCTATTTTATTTATAAATTTATTTATGCTTTCACGTAGCACAGATCTTTCTTTTTTGGCGATAACTAAACTTTCAGACATTGCTAACTAATAACAACAGCAACTAAATTCTATTAAAAAGTAGAATTCTCTATATGTTCATCAGTTCTCAATAATTTTTCAGTTCTTCAAATTAAATAGCTTGCTAAATAATTTCTAATTATTCTAATATCTTAATATCTTATTCTATTTATCTTATAATTAAGTCATATTCACGGAAGGGATGCCAGAATTTTATTACTTATCTTATTCTGTGGTTCTAATTTTCTCATTAATCTTTTATCTAATAAAAAGCTTTCAACTTATACAATCATAAAATAAAAGCTAATGTCCTACCGGTTCTTTCCTTTGTATAAGGGGAAATAGCTGGGCATTCTATGCAGTAAATAAAAACATCCAAATAATAAATCTTGAATCTTCGAAATAAAAAAAGCTGTATTACGTTAAATATTCATGAAGAGACGTACACACTACACACAACATGGTTAGACACTCACAAAATAAACATTATATACAAGTCACAATTCAAGTATTAAAGTTTCTTTTTAAAGTTATTTTCTTTTCATCTACGTACATATCTGGTTTCTATTCTATTCTAAATCTCAGTCAATTCTCACAGAAAAAGGAAAAAAGTTCTGTCTGCTCTTGCGCAGTAGGATCGTTCGGTCTGACGTAACACACCGCAGCTGCGTTTTGTTTTTGTTTTTTATTCAAGGGGTAAGGGGGTAAGAGGAGTTACGTGATTTCGCAACACATATAAAATGACGTCATTTGTATTCGCTGGAAAATTCCACATTTACGATGAAATCTTAAACAACACTTGTAGAAAAAGTATGTATAGGACGTCATTATCGCAGAATACAACACAAATTCAGCAAAAAGCGATGTCGTCATTCGAGAATCTCTACAAAATATCGGCTACCTAATGATTTACATTTCTTCTGTTTGTAAGATTAATATGGATGCTAAAAATTAAATATAGTTTATAATAGCTCCATGTTTTATCAGAAATCATTCATTTGTATTTTTTCAAAATTCGCAAAATGTTATGATACACGGATTAATAAAATTTTATTCTTGCAGCTTTTTGATAGGAATTAAGTAAATGAGGCAAAAATTAGTACACAAAAATTCTTTAAAGTGCATTTTTATAGCAAACAATACTCTTGGCATAGCACGTATTTTAATTACATTTTTGTCAGTTATTATGAGACAATGACAACAAAAAGATATAGTAACCTACGATTTTCGCTTTACTTTTTACATAAAGGGAGTTTGCCACCCTTTCGCTACCAATACAGAAATGGCATTAAAAACTACAAAAGAAAACTAATGTCTCAAAAATAAATTGAGATGCAATTTCCAAACAAATTGCATTTAAAAGTATTTTTTCCCTATACGATGGTGTAAAAAGTTAAAATGTACGTTGTTTAGAAGTTAAAAAAATTGCAATACAATATCATTATATAACCGTACAATGATACACCTGTTTCGTTTTACGGGTGTCTTAAAAAGCAAAATCTGGGGCTAAATGGTATTTTAATTTGAAATTAAATAAATAATGTATTTTGAAATCAAACGCAATTTATATTTAAACAAAATATTTGTTTCTCACAAAAATTTATTTATTTATGATTTATAAAAACAATTTTAATGTAACTGAGACTCCAATCCTTTTACACCAACACAAATATTATTCAGTCCGAAGCACTTCCTACGTTAAAATACTTTGTCGATGGAAATAATAGTTTTAAAAACGTATTTTAGAATTGTACAACTGTTAAGGATTTCACAAATTATCGTCTTTCCTTTCGAGTCTGAAAAATTGCGCGAACACAACCATTATTCTATTTTCTGGAACAGAGATAATTTTCCCAAACTCAATTTCCTGTTTAATGGTTTCTTTTAAGCTTAATTTCATTTTCTGACTTAATGTTCCGCATTATCTAAATATCAAAACGGCTGAAACGGAAAACTAAAACAGTATCCCAGTTTAATGCACACTTCGAAATTTGAACTAAGAACTGTGTCATTTTAAATAAACGCATACATTATAAGTAAAATACGAGGATGTATCAATAAGTTTTTGCCCTCACATAGAAATAATTTAGTGAAATTTATGAAATTGCTGCATTGTATTAGTTTTTTTCTATATAGTCACAGTGCACAGTAACACATTTCTGCAAACGGTATTTCAAAGAGACGGGGAGGATGTATTCCAGGAGGCGCGATTTTAGGCCCAAAGGGGGGGGGGCATTTTCTTGCCAACCCCCACATGTGACATATTGTTGTAAAGGAATGTGGCCACTTATTCATGCTATGCACTTCCCGAGCCCCTCCTCCAAAATTTCCCTTCCGGTTGGACATGAAGGATGTCCGCAAAAATTAGAAAAGTGCCCCCGGAGGTCAAATTTGGTGGGAGGGGATCGGGAGGTGCATAGCCTGAATAAGTATTCACATGCCTTTCCAACAATATGTCACATGTGGGGTTCGGCAAAAGTTAGAAAAATGCCCCCCCCCCCCCCTTTGGGTCTACTATCGCACCTCCTGAAATACATCCTTCCCCCCTGTCTTTGAAATACTGTTTGCAGAAATGTGTTACTGTGCACGGTGACTATATAGAAAAGGACAATTACAATATAGCAATTTCATAAATTTCACTCAATTATTCCTCTGTGAGGGCAAAAACTTATTGATACACCCTCGTGTGTTTAAAAAAATCCTAAAACGAACTATACACTGTCAGAAAATCTTGTCTATATACACTGTTAAAAATTTGCAGCATTCTGTCCAGTCATTCGACCGTTTTTTGAAAAAACGGTTTCATAGCCGTAATTTAACTATATTCTGACCATAAAATGGCCAATAATCTGGTCAGATTAGTGTTAAATTACAGTTGTGTAACCGTTTTCGATAAAAACGGTCAAATGACTGGACAGAATGCTACAAATTTTTAACAGTGTATACTAAATTATTGTTCATTTAAAAAAAAAAAAAAAAAAAAAAAAAAAAAAAAAAAAAAAAAAATCCTAGAAAACAATGTAACGACCGAAAAACTCCGCAGCCTATTTTGTTTCGTAAGTTGCGAAACTGGTTTTGTCCCTGAATCCCAGCCTAGAGTCAGATCTTGTCCACGGATCGCAGCCTAGAGTCAGATCTTGTCCACGGATCGCAGCCTAGAGTCAGATCTTGTCCATGGATCGCCGCCTGGGTTTCGAAGACTGATCAGCCGTGCTCTCGTATCGGAGAGAAACTTTTTCGATATGCGGAAAGAGAGCTGAAGATGTTAGGTGAGAGGTCAAGTGAAATGAAGAGAGCTAGTCGCTTGTGAGGTGAAGATGCAGTTTAAGAAAAGTTTGGCGGATTGTATACGAACTGAATTGTGGAAGGCAAAAGACGTTTATTTTTGTAGCCGGAGAGTGAGTGTGGACATGGTGGTTTTATTGACTGTGATTTGAAAGTGATGGATTTTTAGAGATGTGCTGAAAAGTAGTACCTTTTGTTTAAGAGTGACGATGTGTTTTTTAATGTTTGAAGAGATTTTATTTTGAAATATAAACTGTTAAATAAAGTTAATAATATATGTTAAATCGTCGTTTATTTAGTGCTACCAAAGAACCAGACGACATCGTTACATTATGTTTAATCCGTGAATTCTTCACGAAAGTCTATAAAAGAGGAAGAAATTCCGTTAATTCCTGGCACGCATGCGTATTGGCTTTATTAATACTAATATCCGAATTTATTTTTAAAATAAAAAACCAAAAATTCTATAAATAAATAAATCTAATTTAATTTAAACAAGTAAGAAAGATCATGCGTACAGCATAAATTATGAAACACTTTCCAACACTCCCTGAATGCTTTAACGAAACTTCGTTACTTAGGGAAATAAGGTAAATAAGGTAACTAAGTAAACATTTAAAAATCTGATTTCAGTAGTTACCGCCCATAACCAAATATGTATTCCAATACTTTTGAACAACCATGTATTTGATCTGTATGTTGATATATATACTATATAATGGAAAAATTTAGTTTAGCAAAAAAAAAAAACAAAAAAAACGTATAACAGGTTGAAATTTTTTTTCAGCAATTAATACAATTAATTGCAAAAATACTTGAATACTTTTGCACAGCCCTGTAGTTTACCTAGTACCCTTATTACACGCCACTGTTTAGCTCAAATTTAATTCAAACTAAAACACTCTTAAAACTACTGAAACCACATTTCCAGAAATTATCATCCATAGCGATATGTATCCAATTCTTTGCGTGACGCTGTATATCATTGTATCTATATTCTACAAACTTTTAAAAATAAACTAAAGGCAGTTCAGCGTAAAAATGCATAGCTCATTTAAAACCCACCTTTAACCAATGTGCGCTCATACCCAGTAACCCTTACGAATTATTTTGTGTAGCCCTGTATATGAATTACAGTATTTATACATACCATATTTTATGCATAAATATAGTGCAACATAAAAGCGCATATCATAATTAAAAATGCATTTCCAGCAATCACCGCTAATGTACAGTACTTCTGATACAATATACTATCTGAAAACTTTTGTGTGTCCCTGTAAATGCTATGCACTTCGTAATATACATGAAATAACTTATAGTAAACCTCAGCCACATATATCAATTTCATTATATGTGAAATAGTTTAACATAATTAAAATACGACGCAAACAATTCCCGCATACCTTCCTATATCCTTATGCACCGGAATTCTTTTGTGTGGCCCTGTAAAGAATAATAACTATTCATTGCACCGCATATTATACATAATGCATGTTTTAGTGCACTTCATAAATGCATATCAAATTTGTTATGTTTGCATGCCTGTAACAACATTAAAAATCCTTTTAAACAATTTCTTCCCATAGGCCCTAATGTTACGGAAAGCTTTTGACTGTCCCTGTAAATGAACTAAACATTCTACAAACTTCATTTGAAATAGGAAATGTGTTACGGTAAACGTCAATAAATTCCAAAAAAAATTCAGGGCAATCCGAGTATATTTACTGGAGTTAAAGCGCGGACAGATGGCCAGACGGTCATACGGACAGACGGACAGACAAACCGAAGTCATAAACACTTTTCAACTTTGTTGGAAAGTGTTTGGAAAATGGTTGTTGGAAAATGTTTAAAAGAGCAACAATAAAAAAGACAGTTTTCAAATTTAGGAAATAATCTAATGTTTAATCGATTGATAGTAAAAGGCCATGTCTCAAGGGGCTCCAATCCACTAGCCACGGCGTTTTACAATCGGTGGATTCTAACCGGGAAAAATTGAGCTCAACGTAGGTAATTTGTCGCAATCTCTGGATGATTCGGTGGAACTGCTTTCGATTTTTAACCTCTTATCTTTCTCGGCTTCTCTTGCCGAAATGCCCCAAAATGAAAACTAAGTAAATATTAAGTAAAAGAAAAATCCAAATGGTCGTTGTAATCTATTAAATTACAATTTTTTTTTTTTTAAACATTCGTGTGAAAAGTTTTAATCGCCGTCTTTAATAATCGCCTCTTTAGGAAATAGTTAAAAATCTGTTTTGATACTTTAAATTAGAAAAGCTACGATGGATTTTTTTTAGTTTACGTCAGTGGAATGCGCCTGAATATTCCAGTCGGCAGACGGTTTTTTAACACTTTCCAATAAAGTTAAGAAGTGTTTATGACTTCGGTTTGTCTGTCTGTCTATCTGCGCTCTAACTCCCGTAAATATACTTCGATTGCCCTGAAATTTTTGGATGTTATTAATATTTACCATAGCACGTTCTTTTTTTTCAAATGAAGTTTCTAGCATGCTTAGTTCATTTACAGGGACAGTCAAAGGTTTTCCGTTACCTTACAGCCTATGGGGAAAAAATCGTTTAAAATGATTTTTAATGATGTTACATGCTTTCAAGTATAATAAAATTGATATGCATTTATCAAGTGCTCTAAAATATGCATTCTATAGATTATGCAGTGCAAAGAATAGTTATTATTCATTTACAGGGCCACACAAAAGAATTCCGTTACGTAATGATATAGGGGTGGTGAGAATCGTTTGCGTCTTATTTTAATTATGTTAAATTATTTCATGTATAATGAAATTGATATACGTCGCTGAGGTTTACTAAAACTTATTTCATGTATAATACGAAGTGCATAGCATTTACAGGGACACACAAAAGATTTCAGGTACTATATTGTATCCCAAGTACTGTACAGTAGCGATGATTGCTGGAAATTCATTTTTAATTACGTTATTTGCTTTTATATTTCACTATATTTATTCATATATGGTGTGTATAAATGCTTTAATTCCTATTCAGGGCTACACAAAAGAATTCGTAATGGTTATTGTATATGATTGCAAATTGCTCAAAGGTGGTTTTTAAATGAGTTATGCATTTTTACACTGAACTGCAATTAGTTTACTAAGAAATGTTTGTAGAACATAGATGAAATGGTATACAGGGTCACGCAAAGAATTGGATACATGGCCGTCTATAAATGATAATTTCTGGAAATGTGATTTCAGTAGTTTTAAGAGTGTTTCACTTTGAATTAAACTTTAGCTAAATAGTGTCGTGTAATAAAGGTACTATGTTAACTACAGGGTTGTACAAACGTATGCTAGTATGTTTCCATCTATTAGTATAAATTGCTGAAAATGAAATCCCAACCTATTATGCGTTTTCTTGCTAAACAAAATTTCCCCTTTATACTGTATATATATCAAGATACAGATCAAATACAGGGCTGTTCAAAAGAATTGGAATACATATTTGCTATGAACGGTAACTACTGAAATCAGGTTTTCAAATGTTTTATGAGTTTTCTAAAATGTTTACTTAGTTCTCGTATATACCTTATTTCCCTAAATAACGAAGTGTTGTTAAAGCATTCAAGAAGTGTTGGAAAGTGTTTCATAATCTTTGCTTAACGCATGAATTTTATTACTTGTTTCCTTTACAAAATAAACTGATTCCTGAAGGTTGAATATATGAAAATAAGTTTTCATTCCTTAAAATTTTCTTCAATTATTTTAAAAATCCTTAATAAATCAGTTAATTCAGATACAGTTTTCAAACATTTCAAAGTAGATTTTTATTCCTATATGACGGTGTAAAAAATGAAATTGTGTGATATTTAGAAATTAAAAAAATTGCAGTAGCAAAACTTGAAAACCAAAATTTCATGTCAAGTGTTGCCATTCGCAAAATGACGTCAGCGTTACGCAGGGACACGTTTGGCCTTTATTATATAGATAGGTACTGTATAATTTTATAACAAAGTAACATTTTACATTTCACACATTATCGCTTTTCTTTCCGAAGGTGAAGAATTGTGCTGATATAAACTTTATACCAATTTCCGTAACTAAGATAATTTTCCGAAAAAAAAAATCTCTTTTTTAATGGATTCAATTAAGCTTAATTTCATTTTCTAACTTATGTTCTGCGTTATCTGTATAATAAAATGCATCTAAAGGAAAATTAAAACAGCCTTTTCGTTTAATACGCACTTGGTAATTTAAACGGCGACTGGATAATTTAATATCAGCTTCTGAAATCCAAATGCGAAATTTAAATTTTTAAATTTCAAACAATAATTTGTGGATTTCATTATTTTATGTTTTATGAGATACTTTTTAAAAAATAATCTCTTTTTAATGGATTGCTTAATTTCATTTTCTAATGTATGTCCCGCTTTATCTGCATAATAAAATACATGTAAAGAAAATTAATATAGCATTTTAGTTTAATAAGCACTAGGTAATTTAAAAGGCGACTAGATCATTTAACATCAGCTTCTGAAATGAAGATGTGGCATTAAAATTTTGAAATTTCGAACAATAATTTATGGATTTCATTATTTTTTGTTTTATGAGAAACTTTGAAAATGAGATATTTTGTAAAAATGATCTATTTTTTAATTAAGCTTAATTTCATTTTTTAATTTATGTTCCGCGTTATCTGCTAATAAAATGCATGCAAAGGAAAATTGAAACAGCATTTTCGTTTAATAAGCACTTATCGTAATATGAACGGCGACTAGGTCGTTTAATAACAGCTTCTGAAATCAAAATGCGCAATTTAAATTTTAAAATTTCCAACAATAATTTGTGGATTTTGCTATATTTTGTTTTATGAGATACTTTGTACAAAATAATCTCTTTTTTAATGGATTCTTTTAAGCGTTTTCATTTTCTAATTTATGTTACGCGTTATCTGCGTAATAAATGCATACAAAGGAAAACTGAAACAGCATTTTCGTTTAATAAGCACTTGGTAATATAAACGGCGACTAGATCATTTAACAACAGCTTCTGAAATCCAAATGTGCAATTTAAATTTTAAAATTACGAACAATAATTTGTGGTTTTCGCTATTTTTTGTTTTATGAGATATTTTGTAAAATGAGATACTTTGTGCAAAATAATCTCTTTTTTTTATAGATTCTTTTAAGCTTAATTTAATTTTCTAACTTATGTTCCGCGTTATCTGCGTAATAAATGCACGCAAAGAAAAATTGAAACAGCATTTTCGTTTAGGAATCACTTGGTAATGTCAAAGGCGACTAGGTCATTTATTATCAGCTTCTGAAATCAAAATGTGCAATTTAAGATTTAAAATTTCGAACAATAATTTACGGATTTCATTATTTTTTGTTTTATGAGATTCTTTGTAAAATCTCAAACATAATGCGCATACATATTTTGAATAAATATTATTTCCAAATATTAATTAATAGTTAGTGATTATTAGAGATCGACCGAGATTTCGGTTTCGTTTTTCTTTTCGGCCCAACATCAGAATCGAATATTAGCTTTGTTAATTATTTCTTCAAAACCAACTTTGGTGTAAAATTGGCTATTGAGAGATTAAGAAATTGTAATCGCCAGTACGAGGGTTGCCTTTTATGTTTTGCCAATAGAAGGGCTACTAAAATTTGTTTTCAGGATATTCGTAAAATTCATATATTTTTTTTAAATCTTAGAATCAGTGGCATCTTAGAAATCGTCTGCGTATTTTGTTTACAGTGAGTGTCCTGAAGAAACAAGGGAATGAAATAAATGGAAATAACTTGCGAAGGTTTCTGCTGGATGATTTTTTTTATGATTTTAAGAAAGGCCTCACTCGATACGAATGCTTAGTATCGCTTCGTAAAACTTTTAGTAATGAAGCACCATCAGAAAAGCCTGTTTACATTTGGTTTGCAGAATTTCGTCGTGGTCGTGAATCCGTCAGTGATGAATCTCGTGTAGGACGACCAGAATCGGTAGTGATTCCAAACAACATCTATGCTGTGCGCAAAATGATGGAAGAAGATCGGCATGTCACGTATCGTGAGGCAGAAGCATCCCTTGGTATATCCCAAACTGCAATATATTCGATTTTGCATGAATATTTAGCTGTTAAAAAGATTTATTCCAGATGGATTCCGCATAATTTGACAGAAGCTCAAAAAGAGGCTCGTGCAAATTGGTATAAGGAAATGCTAAAAAAATTCAAATTTGGAACTGCAAAATTCATACACAACATCGTTACAGGTGACGAAACTTGTATATATTCGTATGAGCTGGAAACTAAACAACAATCCACTGTTTGGGTGTTTCCAGATTAACCGAATCCTACGAAAGTTGTTCGTTCACGAAGCGCTTCCAAGAAAATGATTGCTTGTTTCTTCTGCTTTACATAGGACATATCGCAACCATTCCTTTATAGGATCAAAAAACTGTTAACGCTAAATGGTATACAGAAATTTGTTTGCCAAAAGTCATCGACGAAATCAGAAAAAACAACAAAAATCGCCGCATCATTCTTCATCGCAACAACGCCAGCTCTCACACAGCACGTGAAACAATTGATTATTTGAAGGATAAAAATATCGAATTAACGTCTCATTGCCCATATTCTCCTGATTTGTCCCCTAACGACTTTTTCTTGTTAACTTATGTCAAACAAAAAATGTGTGGGCAGCGATTTTAATCACCTCAAGAAGCTGTTGATGTCTATGTTTTCTAAGATATCAACTTCAGAGAGGAAAAACTGTTTCAAGAATTGGTTTGAACAGATGGAGAAGTGTATAAATCCTAAAGGCGAATAGTTTGAAAAGCAATAAAACAGTTTGTTCCCAAAGAATTCTTTTCTTCCTACTTTTTGAAGAAACTTAAAAGGCCACCCTCGTAATGAAGGAAAAGAAAGCATCCCGCCACTGAAAATATAAGAGGTTCAAACATCGGTAACGCTTTCACAAATAATACCGATCAAACTATAATGTAACAAGCTAAAATTTTAAATGTTTCAGAGAATTCGAAAATAGTGTGGTAAAAAGCCCATCGGTTCAACTTTTGCAAACAAACATACTAATGAAGATTATATAATGAGATTGAAGAGGCGGAGAGGAATATGTTAATTGTAATTTCTATTCGAGATTATTGATGAGTGTTCAGCAGAAATTATGCTTTAAAGTAGATGTATTTTTTAACCCTTTCGCGGGCGGTGTCCTTAAAAAATGGACACCTAATTTTAAGTTTACTGGAACTCAGAAAATTTAAATAAACTTTTCTTTTTATAACGTACTTGAAAATAAGCTAGTTTTTATTTTCTAATTAATTCGTTTGCAATTCTGGTGCCAATCTATCATTTCGCCATTTTAGAAACAGAATCACTCCGCGCCGGAAAGGGTTAAATCTGGCATGTTTTATGCTACAACAAGAGTGTTGGTTTTCATGCAAATAAAATCTCTCTATTCTAAAAAAAAGTAACTACCGCTGTCACCGCCGCCGCCGCCGCCGCCGCCGCCGCCGCCGGTTTTGAATTTTTTGTGACCGGAGGTCTTTCTTCGTTAATATTAAGAAAAATAATGCATACAAAAATATGAAAATCGGTGGTTTTATACAGAAATGTTTGATAAACACGCTGATGCAGACAGTTTTCAAATCGAAGAATTATTTTAAGAGATATTTAATGCTAAAGTTGGACAAAATCGTTCCACTAAAAAAGTTTTATAGCAGCAAAAACTATACATGACAGTGTAATCATTTTTACATCATTTTATGCGTTAAAATTTGCCGGAGTGCAGATTGTATTTCTTTTTTTAATTTGGCTAATTTTTTGAGGTTTTATTTCTATTTTAAATTCAAATTTTCAGCATTTCTAGAGATATTTTTTACAGATTTTAGAAAGTCATATTAATTTAAACTGTTGCCAACAGTATAAACAGCGAAAACAATAATGTTTGCTTCAAAAAGAAAAAAAATATTTATACGTGTAATAAATTAAAAATTTATTTACACGTGGCTATTATAAACAGAAAAAAACGTTTGGAATTAGAATTAAATAATTATGTACAAAAAGCAGGAACTTATTAAAAATTACGTCATAAAAATTATAATTACACGTGAATTTTAAGAGAGAAAGGAATTTGTAAAATAATAAATTTATTAACATGCGTTAGAAGTCTTAAATAGGAGAAATTACGTCTTATTTACGTCACATTACAATTATTACATAAAATGAACACAAAATAATATTGCAAAACGGTTTAAATTTAGAAATTGCACTAGACATTTATTTGATATTTTGAGAGGATACTTTTCAACTATTTTTGTTAGGAAAGCGCAAATAATATTTCATTTCTAACACAAGCATTTTCACGTGAATATTAAAAAGAGAAAGAATAGTTTGGTCAAAATTACGTCAGATTAAAAACGATTAATTTAAAATGTCTCATTTAAAAGAACTTTCTTTTCGCTTTGTTAAAAAATACCAGCAGACAAAGACTCTGTTTACTTAATTCCTTTTATATTAGCTTATTTTGAAATGTTGTTACACGTGTCTACGTCATCAAGTTATTTTTATTTCGACGTTTTATTTGTATTTTATTAATGTTGTACTAATTTATTTGTTCTTTCGTTATTTAAAATAAAAATTATGTCAATTTGTATAATTTGGCGAGTGGTTTGGCGATTTATATAATTTGGCGAAATTGGTCGACGGAATAATCAAGTAGTACCGCAGCGGATTTGGCGTTAAAATTTTCCAATCAAAGAGAAATGAATAGAAATTCGTTTATAGGGAGATAAACCACTGTTTTTTAAAATATAACTCAATCTTTCGAAATCTTTTTAAAGCCAATCAAATTAGCGTGCATTTAGCGTCTGCGGTGTCTGGACGGGGGTTGGCGAGCGTAGCTCGTAGGGGGCCGAGCCCCCTAGTAATAGGAAAAAAAGATAAGTGCCATTAACACATTTCTGATGAGATTTGAGAAATTTCCTTTATGTATACATATATGTGTATATATATATATATATATATATATATATATATATATATACACACATTTGTTGATGATAATTTGTATTGGTTTATAAAGGATTTATGTATAGATTGATAGATAGATATTCCAGACAGCATGAACGTTAGCAGCAAGTTTGATTTTTTCTGGTATTATCTAGCCGTGACAAATTTGAATTGAGATTTTTGCAGAAAATCTCCCGCAATACCAATGACCGATGACCATCACCCACTTGCATGTGTAGTTTGTTGTGAAACTGATGGCAAGACTGTCTTTCATTCACGAAAGTGACGAAAGCGAAAAATCCCTCTGTTGAGAGAACAGACAATCAGCAGATACGCAGACATTTCAGAAAATGTATTCGGTTAGCACCGCTTTTTTTAAACGCTATACTTAAAAAATACCGAAATAGGCTCGAATGCTCGAATTGAAAGGTACAAATATTACCCTATCCCAGATAGCATGAACATTAGCAGAAAGTTTGATTTTTTCTGATATTATCTTGCAGTGACAAATTTGAATTGAGAAATTCGCAGCAAATCTCCCGCAAGGTATACCATCACCTACTTGCATGAGTAGTTTGTAGTGAAACTGATGGCAAGACTGTCTTTATTTCACGAAAGTGACGAAAGCGAAAAATCCCTCTGTTGAGAGAAT
This sequence comes from Maratus speciosus, assembly GCA_963932465.1. Lineage (NCBI taxonomy): Eukaryota > Metazoa > Arthropoda > Arachnida > Araneae > Salticidae > Maratus > Maratus speciosus. The sequence goes on from OZ010797.1 coordinate 473,056,405, forward strand.
AGACAATCAGCAGATACGCAGAAATTTTATTAGGTTGGGACCGCTTTTTTAAACGCTATACTTATCAAATACAAAAAAAAAAGCTCGAATTGAGAAGTACAAATATTACCCTAACTTGTATATGGTAGTAAAAACGATGCATCAATAGACCTACGGAACTATTAATAAAGAGGAACTGACATAGCCTTAAAATAGTGAAGCTTCAACCGTAACCGCTATCGCAGACGTTGTTTACCGCCGGTGGAAACTTCCACCAGTAGATTTATATAGATATTTTCAACTTATTTTAAAAAACTCATTATTACAAAATTTCTGTCATAAATAAAGGTAAAAACATATTTTCATTTTTACTGGTAGGAATTTACTTTGGCAGTAGTTAGACCCTGTATCTCCGCCATCTTGTGACAACCAGGGGAAAAACTGACAGTTTTACGAGACATACTGACACCAGTAAAAACAAACAGAAAATTTTACGACATTTTTGAGAAAAAAATCCATGAATAAAACGCTTAAATAAGACAAAATTTTCTGTTCAGTTTTACTGGCGGGAAGTTTGCCCTGGCGGTAATCAGAAATTGAAGATCTGACTTTAAATAAAAGCAGCCGCCATCTTGTGACAACCTCCTCAGTTACTTCATTCGCAACTGGTAGACAGCAGGGGAAGTACAGGAGGTTTGATACATAGGGAGGGTTGATACATTGACAATTTTTCTCAACAAATGGCATTAACAGCTATTGTAATAGATGTAAAGTCTTCTGTTATTAGCATAGGCCATCATTAGCTGGACTTAGCAGTGAAGAACTGACAACATTTTTTTTTCTTTTAATTTTGAAGACTTTTGGAATGTCAATGTACATTTTTTTAAATACTGATTTTCTTTCATAACTCTTATTATTGTGAAGATAATATCTTGTAATTTTTTTTATTTGTAAAGCACATTGTTAGGGTGAGTTTTACCAGAAATCAGATTGGCATTTTGCAACACCATTTATACAAAGTGATTGAAAATCCAATAAGGCATGATAGGGTGAAATGATACATTAGTGCTGGGGAGAAATGATACACTTGTATGTTTGAAATTTAATAGTTTTTTTAAGTTGTAAACTAATATAGGACTGTAATATTCGTTATTGTTTTACAGCAAGAGCTACTGAAATTGGTAAGGAAGAACAAAGAGACTATTCATAGACATTATATAGGTTAAATAGAAAAGCAGTGCGATGATAGATGGTTAGTTCGCTTTGCTCGTCATGTAGAAAGAAAAAAGTTTAAATGGTCTGAAAGGGAAGATGTTTCTATAATTGACGAAGGGCAAATTTAAAAAACATTAAATCTACCCGATTTTACTTGCCAAAATGATAGAGTCTTTAGTTTTTCTTTTAACTGTTTCAGGAGTGGTGTTATGTTTATGAAACCACTTAATTTTAATTCCCAAACGTCACATTAGCACCAGCATTTTAGTAAAATATTTTACATTTAATATGAAAGTGAAATATAGCCCTTTTCTTATTTCCAATTAAATTTGTTGGCAAATTCCGGTGCCATTTATTTATTCAACACTTTAGCATTGAAAATGCTTTGCCCTGAAAGGGTTAAAGAAATCTTAAATGTGCTAAATGTATGTTAAATTGTTTGCAAATCAGCAATGTTTACTTCATTTTTCCTTGCAGCAAAATCTCTAGGGGTTTTTTTCATTATTTATTTTCTAAAAAGTGCGTTTATAGAATTGTTTAAATAATAGCAATCGTTTAAATATTTTTGTAAACAACATTTCTGAAACAAAAATATGTCAATGTCATTTCTTTTTAAATTTTACTTAAATATTTCAAGATTTATCATAAAAAATTGTATGACATATAAATTGAATTGTCTGCATTTTTTTTTTTCAATTTACACAACAATGTATCAAATCTCCCTTGCCAGTGTATCAATCCTTGGGGAGATTTGATACAGTAGTAACCATTCACAATATTTGGGATATATTTTTCAAATGATTATTTTTTTAATTCACAATATTTTTAATAAATGAATAAAAGGTCACTTTATAAGGAAACACGAAAAAATTGTTTAAAAATAGGTTTCTAAGGGTTGTAAAAAATTAGCAAAAAAAAAAAAAAAAAAAGTGTATCATACCTCCCCTACCTCCCCTACACTATATGTCTCCTCCTCTTTATTCATAACTCCATTAACGGGTCTCAGGACTCTTTAAGCTTTAAAATTTTCGAAATTTTAATTTTTTTAGATGTTAAACTCCTATCTTTTCTGAACATTTTGAAATAATTGTTTCATTGAAATTCCTATTAGAACTGAAGTTATGGCTTTTACATTTATACACGTTCAATAGCTGAAGCGTCGTTTCGGAAAATTTGAAGCCACTTTTCTCCAAATGACGTTTCTGGGCATAACGCGCGCGATATCTCAAAAACTTATGAATATTTTTTGATGAAATTTTCAAAACATATGTTTTATGTTAATCTGTATAAACTGAACCTAAAATTTCCTTTTTATTGTTCAAAAAAAATTTTTTTTAGGGGATTATACTGTTGAAGTTTTCTTAATTTTGCATTAGCTAAATACAACTTTGTATTAAAAATATAAAAAGCTTTAAATACAAATTTATTTAGGTTCAGGGTAATTATTACAATCTGAAGTATAAGGAGGCACCAAAATTTTCATTCTAGTTGCAATACTTATTTTATAATCGTGCGCGTAAGCTGTTATGCTGATTTTTTGCTCGTGAAATGTCTAACAGTTTGGAGCCCCCTGTAAATGCTAATTCTGCGTATTATAATTTTTTAAATACATGAAATGAAAGAACATACTTATATATTTTATTCCAATTAAAATTGTGTCTTAAAATCAAATGCGTTTTAAGATATTAAATGTTAAATATGGTCTTTTTTTTCCAATTTTAAGAGTCCTGACACCCCTTAATAGACCTTACTGGTCTATGGACCCCTTCGAAGGGGTTAAACTTATAGTGTAACAGTTGTAAGTAGTTAATGTGGCATGGAAGATTACTATTTTGCAGTAAGTTTGCAGTATTTTTGATTACTTGTTTGCAGTTAATTCGCAATAAATTTGATACATTATGAATTTAACTTGCACGACAAGTTAGCTGCTAGTTCAAAGAGTGGTGAATTCGGCGTTTACGTCATCTTGCTACCGTCTTGTTATAAACTTTCAGTCTTGCCATGCTGAGCTTGCTGCAACTTTGCAGGTTTTCAAAGCAAAACTTCTGCAAATTTTCTGCATAAAAATGCTATGTGGGATATAACCATAAATGATTAAGAGCGTGGCTTTCACCTTACAGAAAACGCATTTATATAAGTGATTGGCAGAATGAATGACTTTACTATTCGAATGAATCATTCGGGCATTCGCAAAAGCACAACATCCAATTTTTGTTTTTTAAAAAATCAAATCCTGCCAGAAATTTTGTATCGCAAAACCAGTTTCATATTTTAATTATAATCCATTTAAGAAACGCGCAATAATACTATCTAAAGCCATGCTTTGTGTTGAGTCGTGAAGCATTATTCAATAACATAAATATTTAAGAGAAACAATTACTTTTTTTTTTCTTTTTTGTATCTTTATTATGCAAAAACGTTATTTTATGTTTTGGTGCATTTTAATTTTAGAAATGTAAATTCAGCCAAATATCTAAGTATTACCTCGGAATTTTATAATTATGATATAACGAATTAAACAATTAATTTTATTTGTTTATAATTCTTTTGTTACCACTTTACAAAAAAAAAAAAAAAAAAATCATAATCTAATTCTTTTAAAATGCTTAAGTATCGTCTGTGTAAATGATTTCACATAATAAGAATAAATTGTGTATTGGAATTCTTAACACTGAAAAATATTTTTATAATTGAATCCAAATAATTAAATTTTCACAAATTTTAATTCATTAAAAATATGCTATAATTTTCATAAAAAAGAGTATTTTTAAATTTTCATAAAATAAATCGTGAAACTATTTAATTAATCAATCTATCTGTAATTACTAACTCCATGATTTATTTTTTCTTCTGAAAATATACGTGTTTCATTTTATATTTGCAAATATGCATCCGTAATAGAAAAACATGTAAAATAAATTAATTAAAATAATAATTTTTTTAAGGCTGTTCTGTAAAAAAATATTATTGTGCAAATCTACAGATCATAATTTACATTTTTTTTTTGACATTTGAAGTCCACCGAAGTGGAATGCTTTGGGGCCTATAGCTACTATGGCTGTCGCCTCGAATGATCCATATATTATAGAGAAACAACAACAAGTCACAACAATTTTTATTTTCCATTACATATATTATATTACTACAATGGGACATTCACAATTACATCCATGTCTTACTCGAGGACTCGAACCCGGGCCCCCGCCGTGGGAGCAGCTGTCGCTACCGACCACGCCACTGGGCGACATCATAATTTATTTTTATGTTTAATTTCAAGTCAAAATACGGAATAGTTTGTTTGTAAAGTGTACGATGAAATATAAATTGTGTAGCCTAGTAGAGGATTTGCTTCGCTCATCCTAATAATAATTCTTTTCATCTTCAAAATTTCTGAAGATAATTCACTAAAAAAATTTTTGCCGGCTTCCAACTAAACTTTTACTTATTTTCTTTTTACAAAATTTCTGGTGGTAATTGATTGAAAATACATACAAAGGTTGGAAATTATGTTTTTACGATTGCGGGAATAATTCGTTAGATAGTAAAATATCTACACATATATCGTCTGTACTATGTCAAACTATCCAATGTGAAAACAATGGGCTACTTCTTTTAAATTCAGGTTTCTGGATTGGCAGCACTTTTTTGAAGTAGTAAAATTCGCCTTATTTAACGACAGATTAGTTAAGGCGAAAAAAAAAAAAAGAATTTTACCATTTCAGAACAGTTGTGCTAATCAAGAAATCTGAATTTAAAAAAAAGTAGCCCGCTGTTTTCACATTGGATAGTTTGACATAGTACTGACGATATGAAATTGGAGTATCAGTTTCCCATTTTCAAAAATACATCTATTTTTGAGTTCATTCAGCGTACAGAAAAAAAATGTCTGTCTGTTTGTGCAGAATAGGCTTATAAACAGTTTCTAAACTTATCTGCGGCAGATGATGAAGGATTCTGGTTATATTTTGCAGCTTGTCGCAATATGCCATAGTTGCCAACCTCCCGATTTTTTTAATACCAATATTTTGATACAGAAATACTTGTTTTATACAATCGCGCAATTTCTGCAATAAAATAAAACGAACATTTTTGTAAGGATTTACTGGTATTAAAAAGAAATTGGGAGGTCAGCAACTATGATATATCTAATACAATCCTTGAGTAAACAGAGGAAAATTGCAAGAAACACACAATCGACAAATCTTTGAACACTTAAAAACTCATGAACTAATGGATAAATACAAGGATGACCTCAAGATGTTCAAATCAACAAAGTCTTCTGGTAAAAGACATGGCGCAGATGTCATCATCATAAGTATAATTATGAAATCGTTGCAATAGCAACGACAGCACTTGACACAGACAGAGCCCATTATTCGGAACTGCATTTTCAAAAATGATATTATTAAGATAATTGTTTTATATAAAATGTTTTCCGGTGCGAGTTTTTGAATTTTTTTTAAAAAAAGAATATTGTAACAGTAAAAAGAAAACTTTTAAATGTTTAGAAAACGATTATGAAAAATTGTTCGAAAAAATTCCTTTTGTAATTAAATTAGATTTATTGCGAAAAATAACTCTATCTTCTAATGAAACTGGGATCTGGGAGCACGGCAGCGCGTCCGCCAAGTTCGCACAAGCCGTAAGCTACCTTTTCCTGAACCATTTCGGCATACTTTTCACCCCCTCATAACGTCGTTTTAGGGAGATATATAGAAATTTTTTTTTATACACATGTTCGTATGATCAAATTGAACTAAGGTTCCACGATTTCATGTTTCTATATTTAGTAGTTTTCGAAATATTAAATTTCGAAAAAGCGCTTTTTTGTCACTGACTCACTTCCCATCATTAAATAATTAAGGTACTTCTTTCTATAAGTCGTAGAATCATGAAATTTCTCAAGTAAGTCGGGTTTGTAGCACAATTAACCAGAAAAATCTGAAAACACAGAATTTTTGCCTCTCAACCCCTCAAACAGGGGGTGTTGATTTGGCCGTAAACAGTTCCTTAACACATTCAATTGGGCCAATGTTGGTCGCCTACAACTCGATTACAGAGTTTTGACGGTGTCGCGTAGTTTCAAGCAGAATAAAATTTTATATGATTTTCAAAAAATGTTTGTTAAATAGAAAAAATAAATATACCTGACATTTTTAATCAGTGTAATTATGATCTATTCACAATATTAAAACATTTAACAAAATATAATTGCAATTCGGTATTTTCCGATATAGTAGCCTTGGCGAAATAAAGAAAATTGGCTTGACGAAAAAAGAAATTTGGTAACGTATTTTTTGGGAACCTATTTACTGTTTCATGTACGCAAGCAATTTTTTCCACATGTATACAATTTATTTAATGTAAGGAACCCGTTTATTTATTTTTAAGGTTCGGTACTTAAAAAGTAAAAACGGAACCATTATAAGATCACTTCTGTGTCTGTCCGTCCATCTGTCTGTCTGTCACAGCCATTTTACTCGTAAACTATGGAACGTGGAAAGTTCAAATTCGGGGAAGTAACCATTGACCCACATATTTTCAGATTAATAAACATTCATAAATATATTTAGTAAAAAAGTAGAGGGGCTAATTATGCTACTTGAAAAAAAAAATCTTTTCTTTGTATATCATGTGGGGTATCCTGTGAAAGCTTTTGTAACGCTGAGCTCAAAAATACATTCCTTTTAATTTTAGGTATTTTATTTTCAAAGATATTGTTGAAAATGTAACGCAAAAATATGTTCCCCCCCCCCCCCATCTAATTCCGAATCTACTGAAACTAAAATTATGAAAAAATTAGATGTAGTAGACATTAATATAAACCTTGCCGGAAAATTATAGCGATTACCTTAGGTCACGTAGTTTTTGAGTAATTAGCATTTTTCTGCTATACACAAATTTCGATTTACTGGCATTCAGAAAAATTGTTGAGCATCGCTGAATATACCTATCGTTGCAGAAGAATAAAAGCATTGTTGATAATGATTTTCGAAAAAACAATCATCGGTAATTAGCCGAGATATTAACCCTTTAATTTAGGGTCAGTTTGGAAATACACAAGGACAGGGGCGGCGTACTCTATGCCTAGTTAACAACTTTTAATGATATACAGGGTGTCCGGTCTCAACGGTGTCCAATGGCTAATTCCTAAACCGTTAGTCATAGACATATATTTCCAATTAGAAAAATGTTTAAAATCAGATAAAGAAATATTTTAAAAGCAATTTGGGTCAATAAAAACATTTCTTACAAAAAATAAGAAATTTAAATTTTTATACGGTCCCCCGTTCCTATAAGTTATATTTAGTAAAATTTTCCTTTTATACTGGCAAGTAATACAAAAAATGTACCGTTATTCTGCTATTAAAATTGACCAAGTAATAGCTGTTTAATGTTGGAGTATATTTTTTCTGCAAATTGGGGGTCATTCGCAAATTTAGTCGATATATAATTAACACTGCAATATAAATTTGAAATCTTTAATCATTCTGACATATTAATGCAAAATATACAATTTCTAATAAACATTTAAGAAGAAAGAAAAAACCGAATTTTTGTTAAATAAAATGATGCTAAATTAACAGCCTCAATTCTTTACAAAATGATACGTATTTTAAAATATTATTAGATTACACTAGCCAGCAAAAGTTGGGTTATGTCATTTTTTTTTAGCTTTTGATAATTGATTCTTATGTATTCTGTACCGCTGAATCTGAAATTGACCTTCATTTTTAACCATCACATCAGGATTTTTCGCAAATTTCAAAGTTAAAAAGTTCGAATTTAAAATTGAATCTACTCCCTCATCTCATCGGATCACTCAGCTCTTTAGCTGTAAGAATCCCAGGATAAGCAAAAATATCGAATAAATTATTGAATAAAATAAAATAAAATAAAAAAGTTTTACATATGTTTTATAGTATGAGATTTTCGCTATATTTTAACTTACACATTTACGATTTGCAAAAAAAATTCTAACTTGATAGTTAAAAATGAAGTTCATTTTCAGATTCAGTGCTAAAAAGTACGTAAAAATCAATTATCAAAAGTTAAAAAACACAACCATCTCCTCTACTTTAGAGTATCCGATTTTTGTTATTATTTAAATTTGGCAATTTATGATTTGCGAAATATCCTGACATGATGGTTAAAAATTAATGTAATTTTCGGATTCAGTGCTAAAAATGCAAAACAGTAAAAAAATAAATAAATAAATAAATAAAATAAAATAAAATAAAATAAAATAAATAAAAAACCAACAATCGCAGTCTTGTATTATCTAATCTAAAAATTTTCTTAAACTTCTATCCGAAATTTTTTGTGTAATCTATCCGAAATTTTTTGTGTTATCCTGTAAAATAAGTATAAATGGCAACCACCGAAAATCATAATAATATTAGATTGTTATTGGATTTGCGCCAGTATGTAAAATGTAATCTCGATTGGATATTTAAAAGTGAGTTAAAGTTCGAGTACAAATTTTGAACTGGAAAAACATACATACGATCGTTGAAGTAACATAAAAACCTTTAGAAATAACATAATTTTTGTTAAAAGAAATCATAAAAGAAACAGTCTCAAATCCTGACAAAATAAAACATATGTTATTTTAGCCAATCTGAAACTTAATAAATGTTAATTTAATCGTAATACTTGTACGATTTTTTCAAAGCGCAGATACACATGAAATAAGATCTTCGAATACTTTAAGCACTTGGTATGTGATCCCTCAATGCCAAGCCGAACTCATTTGTTTTCAGAGCCGAAAAGTGACATAAGTCATACATTTTTAAAGTTTCATAACTCGCTCGATTTTACAGTTATATGAATGGGACTTTTTTTGTCTTACTTGCCAGTGTAATAGGAAACTTTTACTAAATATAACTTATAGGATCGGGAGACCATATAAAAATTTAAATTTCGTAATTTTTTAAGAAATGTTTTTATTGACCCAAATCACTTTTAAAACATTTCTTTAACTGATTTAAAACATTCTTGTAATTGGAACCATATGTCTATGACTAACGGTTCAGGAATTAGCCATTGGACACCGTTGAGACCGGACACCCTGTATATGTATGTGTAATGTAATGTCCAGTACCAGTATAAAAGCAATAAACGTCAAATTGTTAAAAACATACTAATTTAAGGGGTCTCGGGACTCTAAAAAGTGGAAAAAATTAATATTAACGAAGAAAGACCATGCTTAAGCATTCAAATTGGATGTCGATCTACCGGTAATATCTATGCAAATTTTCATTGGTCCATTTCCAAATCAAAACTTCTTTTTATATATAGAAGGATATATAAACAACATAAAAGTTCATTAGGTTTGTTTTCATAGTTGCTTATATCATTTGGCAACATATCTCATTTCAGTTTCTGAAGCCCGAATTGCGTCAAGATTTTTTAAAAATGCCAAAACCCCTATAGCGGAAAAATATCCTAATTCTCATATGAAAATTTAAAAATCTCCTTTTAATTAAATGAAATGTGTAACTAACAAAGCTGTCTTTAATGATGCGCGACAGATGCGGCGTCCGAAGACCGCTGCTAATGTTATTATATCGTTATAATGTTATTATCAGGGCTCCCAAATGGTTCGCCAACTGAATACCAATAAATTTTAACAGAAAATTTTATGGTAGGTTTGCGCTAGAATTAACTTTCAAAGGTGCTTCCGGGGCGGTTTGTAAGAAAAATCTAAAAAGAAAATGTTTCTAAAATAATATTGGTATTCAGTTGGCGGACCATTTGGGAGCCCTGTACTATATATTAAAAAAAGTGGCCCATCTGGCAGCACTGAACAGGACCCAAATAGTCATTTAACGCTGTGACAAACCATTTCCAGCATTTTCTGTTGCATAGCTGATCGCACATATTATTTTACTATTAAATTTATTATTAGCCCCCTAATTGTCGGCCCGACTAAATCTTCATCGAGAAATATAAAATTAAACATGTTCTTTACATCCCAAATGTTCAAGAACAATTCGTCAATAATGTTGGTAGATATTCGACAAACCGTGTGCAATCGAAAGCATCCAGTCCCTGTACCTTAACTTTTGGAGGCCAGTGTAATACAACTGAAAACGCATTTCCAGCAATTTTTCTTCACAGGCTGTACTGTAGCTAATTACTTTAGAATGTCACTGTAAATGAACGCTAAATTACATGCACACCAGATTCTGCTGTAAGCATTTTGTGGTACAATATCAATATACCGGGTGTCCCAAAAAGGACTGACTGATTTTAAAATTCAATAACTTCCAAACGGTGACAGATATTTAAAAAATTCTTGCAGGAGGGTTATGCATATAGTCAAAAGTTTTATTACAGTGATTTTCGATTTTAGTTCGAATTACAAACAATAGATGGCGCTGTAAGCAATAGTCGCTAAATACAGGCTAGATGTTTGGTCCTTTCTGTTGTTCCATGCAGAAAAAGGAGATGGAAATGTATTATTCGGGCCACGAAGTACCAAAAATCGAGCCTGAATTTAGCCTCCATTGCTTACAGCGCCATCTATTGCTTGTAATTCGAACTAAAATCGAAAATCACTGTAATAAAACTTTTGACTTCATGCATAACCCTCCTGCAAGAATTTTTTTAATATCTGTCACCGTTTGGAAGTTATTGAATTTTAAAATCAGTCAGTCCTTTTTGGGACACCCGGTATTTAAAATAGTGAAAATCATTAAAATATACCGTAAACGATTTTTCCCCATAAGCCGTACGTAATGGAGTTCTTTTGGGTGTTCCTGAAAATGAACTGTTAGTGCTACACACTTCATTTTCAATACCGAACATGCCACCATAAACACCAATAACATGTATCAGTTTCATGCCAATCTTATTATACAGGGTGTTTCACTACCAGACCGACAAACTTGCAGGAGGTGTCGGGGGGACAGAGACGAATCGGAATCACATAGGAATGCAGGGTCGAAAATGCAGTAGTAGCGAGGTATGGTTCAAAGAATTGAAGAAAAAGTACAGAAACAGTAACACATTGATGGGACAAAAACTATTTTATCGAAAGGTTGTACTACAGAAGGCGTTCGAAATGACGACCAGAAGTCGTCAGGTAGACTTCACAGTGACTTCAGTTGAATACCTCGCCACTCGAATATTTGTAACTTCCGGGAGGATACGCGACACGCCAGGAATCTTCCAGAATGTAAGTAATTCCATGCGTCGCTGCTGTATAGCCTGAGTGATGACTTCTGGTCGTAATTTGGAACGCCTTCTGTAGTACAACGTTTCAATAAAATGTTTTCTGTATCATTAATGTGTTGCTGTTTCTGTTATTTTTTTTCTCTGCAACATGGCTCGCAACTACGGCATTTTCGACCCTGCATTGCTATGTGATTCCGAATCGTCTCTGAGCACCCAACACCTCCTGCAAGTTTGTCGATCTGCTTGTGAAACACCCTGTATTTACACAAAATTAGAGCACTGACGGACGGACGGACAGACAGGCCAACCGAATTCATAAACTTTTTTCAACTATGTTGGAAAATGTTAAAAACAATTATGTACAAAAAATGAACCAGTGTCTGACGCTTTATTTTCAAATATAAAGCATTATTTTGCTGAATTTTACAAGAAAATTTCTATTTGAGTTCGATTTCTACTGAAGTGACAGTTACTGTGCACATGTCAATAACTGAGGGGTTTCATATTGAATAATATATAAAAATAAAATAAAAGTAAAATAAAATATATGATTTTTAAATATTATAAAAATAATAAAATATAAACATTAACTTAACATTTCAGTGAAGATAATAATTAGTAATTTAATAATCTATACTTTTTCAAAAGAACATGTGATCAAGTAGCAGCGTTTGACAGCTACGCTGGTCGTTGTTTTTCAAACGAACGTCGAATAAACAAGAAAGAAAAATCACACGTTAAGCATAGATTATGAAACACTTTCCAACACTTCCGGAATGCTTCAACAAAACTTCGTTATTTAGGGAAATAAGGTAAATAAGATAACTAAGTAATCATTTTATAAAACGCATAAAACATTTGAAAAACTGATTTCAGTAGTTGCCGTCCATAGCCAAATAAGTATTCCAGTTCTTTTGAACAGCCATGTATTTGATTTGTAGGTTGATATATCTATATCTATACTCATATTATAAAGAGGTAAAAATTGTTTATTTGTAGTAGGTAATCTCTGGAACTACCGAACCGATTTCAAAAGTAATGGTATCAAAATGATGGTGTTAGTCCAACTTAGAACATAGGCTATATCTTATGTCGGTGCCACTACCCCAAAGGGGTGCAGGAGGAAAAAACGTTCTAAAAATGCGCTTTTTGCGTTGCTGAAGGGCCTAGAAATATGAAACTTAGAATATTAGTTACTTATAAGATATAAATGATGTCTAAGAACAGTTCTTAAACAATTCGAAATTTAAAAGGTGTGAAAATGCACAAAAAGCGTTCTAAAAAACATTCTAAATGGCAGTTTCAACATAATCTCAGGAAATACCAAACCGATTAAAAAATATTGGTGTCAAAATGATGGTGACAACACTTGCTCCAAGATAGGCTATATTTTATGTCAGTGTCACTAACCCAAAGGGGGTGAAGGAGAAAAAAACGTTCCAAATTGCGGTTTTTGCGTTACGGAAGAGCCTAGAATCATGAAATTTGGAATGGTAGTTAGTTATAAGATATCAATGATCTCTAAGGACATTTCCTAAAAAAATCGAAATTAAAAAGGGGGTCAAAATGCACAAAAAGCGTTGTAAAAAACGTTCTAAATTGCGATTTCTATGTAATCTCAGGAAGTATTGAACCGATTTCAAATATAATGGTGTAAAGATGATGATGACAGCTCTTGCTCCAAGATGGGCTATATTTTATATCTGTTTCCACTACTCGAGAGAAGATGCAGGAGCAAAAAAGTTCTAAAAATGCAATTTTTGAATTATGGAAGGACCTAAACTGATGATATTTTGCATGGTATATATTTATTAGATATAAATGATCTCTGAAAGTACATTTTTTTTAAAATTTGAAATTTAAGAGGGGTTAAAGTGCACGAAAAACGTTCTGAAAACGTTCTAAATGCCGATTTGTCAGCAGTATCTCAGGAAGAATCAAACTGATTTCAAAAGTAATGGTAGGAAATTGATGCTCTAACATAGACGCTATTTCATGTCGGTATCACTATCACCTAAAGGTTGCAGGAGCAAAAAAAGTTCTAAATCTCGATTTTTGTGATCAGTAGGGGCTAGCAACTTGAAATTAGGCAAGGTACATATTTATTAGATATAAATTATCTTTAAGAACAGTTTCGAAAAAATTGGAAATTTAAAAAGGGGTGAAAATGCACGAAAAGCGTTCTAAATACGTTCTAAACTGCGATTTCTGCACAATCTCAGGAAATACCAAAGCTATTTCAAAAGTAATGGTTGCAAATCAATGGTGACAGTCCCTGCTCCAACATAGGCAATATTTTATGGTGCTGTCACTACCATCTGGGGGTTGCAAAAGCAAAATATATTCTAATTTGCGTTTTTTGCACTGCTGAGGGATCTAACACTTTGATATATGTCATGGTATTTACTTACAAGATGCAACGGCTTTCTAAGGACAGTGGAAAGAAAATTCCAAATTTAAAAAGATGAAGTGAGCGAAAAGCGTTCTAAATTACAATTTTTATCCAATCTTATTAAATACCAAACCGATTTAAAAAATAATGGTGACAAATTCATTGTGATAGAACCTGCTCAAACATAAGCTATATTTTATGTCTGTGCCACTACCACCAGAGGGTTGCAGGAGCAAACATCTTTCTAAATTGCGATTGATTTCTATGATACTGAAAAGGCTAGAAACTTTAAATATGGCATGGTAGTTCCTTATAAAATATAAATGCTCTTGAAGGACTGTCGCAAATAAATTCGAATTAAAAAAGGGTGAAGCGAAGAGGCGGTGCGAAAAGCATTCTAAAAAAGCCCTAAATTACGATTTGTATGCAATTTCAGGGAATATAAACCGATAATAAAAGTAACAGTTGCGAATCAATGGTAACAGTCTCTGATCCTACACAGGCTATATTTTATGCCGATGACTCTACCACCTGGGGTTCACAGGAGCAACAAACGTTCTAAAAAAGGCCTTTAAAAGCTTTCTAAATTACGTTTCTATGGAATATTAGGAAATAACAAACTGATTTCAAAATTAATGTTGGCAAATTAATGTGACAGTTCCTATTTCAACATAGCCCTTTATGTTGAGAGAGATGGTAGGTCTTGGAATTTGACATGATAGTTAATTTTAAGATATAAGAAGATGGTTTCTAAAAAATTCAAAACTTCAAATTAACACTGAAATGAGCGTATTAATTGAGCACAAAAGTTTCAAAATATTTTCTAAATTATCATTTATTTAGTTTTATTTCGTTTTATTAATTTAAGTCTCATTTCTGCCTAATGCAGTGTAATAATGATGTTTAGTCAAACTGTGTTTTAAATAGTCATTTTTGAATTATTCCTAAAAGTAATAAGTACCTTTTAATAAAATAAAATATTACCTTTTAATAAAATAAAAATTTAGTTAGTACCTTTTAATAAAAATTAGACATATTAATATCACTTGGCATATTTCAACTATTACGCGAGCAAAGCCACGGGGTTTGCTAGTATACTATATAATGGGAAAATTTAGTTTAGCAAGAAAATGTATAACAGGTTGAAATTAATCTTTCAGCAATTTATACTAATAGATGTAAACATACTTGAATACTTTTGTACAGCCCTGTAGTTTATCTAGTAGCTTTATTGCATGCCAGTACTTAGCTGAAATTTAATTCAAACTAAAACACTCTTAAAACTACTGAAATTACATTTCTAGAAATTATTACCCATAGACGGCCATGTATCTAACTCTTTGCGTGGTCCTGTATATCATTTTATCTATATTTTACAAATATTTCTTAGTAAACTAAATTCAGTTCAGTGTAAAAATGCACAACTCCTTTAAAACCCACCATCAGCAATTTATGCTCATATTCAGTAACCTTTACGAATTCATATCTGTAGCCCTGTATATGAACTATAGTATTTATACGCACTTTATAGTATGCATAAATATAGTGAAAGAAACGCATATCATTATTAAAAATGCATTTCGAGCAATCATTACTAATGTACAGTAATTCGGATACAATATATTATCTGAAATCTTTTCAAATGCACCGCAAACAATTCCCCCTATTACCATTATGAATGGAATTATTTTGTGTGGCCCTGTAAATGAACAACAACTATTCTTTGCACCGTATATTCAACAGAATGCATATTTTAGTGGTCTTCATAAATGAATATCAATTTTACTATGTTTGAAATAGTGTAATACCATTAAAAATAATTTGAAACGATTTTTTTCCCATTGGCCGTAATGTAACGGAAAATTTTTGACTGTCCCTGTAAATGAACTAAGCATGCTACAAACTTCATTTGAAATAGGGAACGTGCTATGGTAGAGGTTACTAACATCCAAAAATTTCAGAACGATCCGAGCATATTTACGAGAGTTACAGACGGACAGACAAACCGAAGTCATAAACACTTTTCAACTTTGCTGGAAAGTGTTAAAAAAAACAGAATATATCTGTGAATTTGACCTTTGTTGTACAGAAATGTGAACCTTTACCTGGCACTTTTTTCCGCATTGCTGTGAAAGATAAGAACCCCATTGCTTCATTATATTTTACAATATTTATGATACGAAATTTGGGCTGTTATGAAATAATTCCTTTAATTGCTCATTTACGAAAAAAAGGGAAGAACGAGGGGATAATACCTCCTCTTCATTTAGATAAGTAGGTTTTTCATGCAGAATTATCCGATTTGCTTCACATATGGTATACCGGTTTATTCTGATAAGGCGCTTTCCTAATTAAATTTGGAGGTTCATTGGTTAAGTATAAAGGGGGGAAATGGGAAAGCTACCACCCCTTTATTACAGATAAGTCGGTTCTTCATGCAGAATTATCAGATTTGATTCAAATTTGATATAGCGATTTTTTCTGATAAGGTGCTTTCCTGATTAGATTTGGAGGTTCATTGGTTAAGTATAAAGGAATGAAACGGAGCGGGGGGGGGGGGGGGTTCCCCTAAATTTATTTTTCGAGCGGAATTATTCTTTGAAATAAAAGTATAGTATACAATTAGTGTGAATAGCCTGTGAGATTAATGCCAATTAACTGGGCACTTTTCTTTTTGTTAAATATTTATTCAAAGATGGAAGTATTATTATACAAAGATATACCGTAATTTCCGGCGTATAATCCGCGGATCAAACAATTCTGTTTGGACCCAGAAATTTTTTTTTTTAGTAATTGAAGTCAAATATTTACAGCGATCTGATAACTTACATTTTATTTTTAAAAGTTTCTGGGTCGAAAAATGATTGTTTGATCCGCGGATTATATGCCGAAAATTACGAAGTCCAACATTAAAAAAAACCTATTTATTTAATGGTTTTTAAACATATAATAGTGTAAAATTCAAATTTAAGGAAGGGGGGTAATTTAAATTATATTTCACAAGAAGCAGCTTTTAAATCTAAATTACAGTGAAAATTGCACTTCTCGTTTATTAAAGTTAATCTAAGAACTTCATTTTGAGAGCAGTAAATGGGTACTACATTTTGGAATGCATTAGCTACATATCTAATTCTATTCTATCTTAAAAGCGGTTTTATAGACGGTCGTTATTTTCTGATCTATTTTAGAAATTTTTTAAACGAAATGAAATTGTTATAATCTTTTTAAGTATGATGAAACTATAGATATTTTTTTAAATGTTAAAGCAATAGAGTCATTAACTTATAGCAAGAGATTTTATCAGATTTTGCCTATATTACATTAAAATTTGACTGCATGCATAATTCTTAGAAGCGAAATAATATTTAGATATTTAAAAGTATTAAACTCTCAGAAATACTTTCTTCAATTCACAGAAATTTTTCTGGCAGCAGTTCTACCAGGATTTTCCCTTTAATAGACGAATGCCCGTTTCTTTTTTTTTTCTCCGTTGTAGGAGGTAATATATACGTGAATTGAAGAAAATGATGGTCAAATAAAGGTTACTGATCTTCGGATAGAACCAGCTACCTTATTGTTAGGAGACTAGTATTCCAACCACTAAGCTACACTTGTACAGTAGGGAAACGGTTTGAAGTAAATATGTTTGTCTCAGACGGGCATGAAGTTTAGTGAAGCGAAACCAGGACCTGAGGGTCCCATGTCGGCATAGACATCCAAAAAGTGAAGCTCAGTCAGAGCGTCAGCTCACATGCCCGCACTAGGAGAAAGCAAGCTGGAATCCGGCGCAGCCCCGAGATTCACTCGAGACGAAAAGCCGTGCTCAAACGAGAAGTACCAAAAATGACTGATGGATTTTAAAATTCAGTAACTTGCAAACGGTGACAGATATTAAAAAAATTCTTGCAGGAGCGTTATGTAAGATGTCAGGAGATTTTATGCTGAGATTCTCAGTTTTAGTTACAAATAGCATCGATAGAGGGCGTTGCAAGCAATAACCGCTAAATCCAGGCTCGATTTTTCGGCCTCTTTCTACTTCCATGCGAAAAAGGGAGATTAAATTGTATTGAATGGATCCCGAAGTACCAAAAATAGGGTCTGGACTGAGCATTTATTGCTCTCAGCGCCATCTATTGCTTGAAATTCAAACTAAAATCAAGAATCACAGAAAAAAACACTCCTGACATCATACATAACCCTCCTGCAAGAATTTTTTTAATATCTGTCACCGTTTGTAAGTTACTGAAATTTAAAATCCATCAGTCATATTTTGGGACACACGGTACGTGCGCATGGCCAACGCCAGCAGACGCAGCTAGAGCCATACTGCTGAAGCATGAGACTATGCCTTCAGGGAGGACTTAATAAGAAAAGCGACCCGAATTATTCCTACACATAAGGAAAAACCTTATGCGGCCGCCCGTCCGAAACGCACCGACACTACGGTATCAGACTCGTCTAAAACAGTGTTGCGTTCAAATGACTTCGATATCTGCATTCATAGACTTCGGAACTAGATGCCCGTTCGACCACCAACCCGATCTAGAGTCGTTGTCAGGAGGTCGCTGACAATAGACATTCGTGCTGTAATGGTCAAGGCAAAGATCGGTAAGCATTCGATGGGTATGGCTTGATTAATTTCTCTACGAAGCTTCGAATTTTGAAGTTAAATTCGGGAAAATTTCCTCTTTAATGAAATTGTGGCTTTGGTTTTAATACAGTGGCTAATTCTATGAAAACTTGTCATGTCTGTCACACATTTGAAAATTGCTATGCTTATTGGCTACCAGTATTTTAGAGCGGAAAAATGTGACTTATTTTATCGGAGATATCTCATTAATTGAATAAGGCGAAGCAACCTTTTCGAAAATAACGATTTTCAGCTGCGTGACAGACATTCACAAGTTTTCATGGAATTAGCCTAGCATTAAAATAGGATAGAAATGTTAATTATAACTATTTTTATGTAGATTGCTAGATGTAAAGTATAAATATTTATTTTTATGCGAGAATTTTTTTTTTTTTTTTTTTTTTTGAAAAATCAATTTATTTCTATTTAAAATTTTAATTAAAATATCTACTTTAAATGTGTTCATTTAACACTAGAACGACTGGAAGGAGTCGATCCGACTCCAACCATATCATTAAATGTCAACTGGAACCAGAACTTCTTTCATAAAATAAGTTAAATTTAAACCAAGTAAATTTACGTTAAATATATCAGTTAAATAATTTTAAATAAAAATCCTGGTGTCAAATATTTTTATGAAACTACAGTAAAATTTCCGGACGTTCTAGCGTTAAAATATATTTTAAGTGCAAATATATTTTTATACCTTTAAAAAATAAATTATGAATACTTTTAAATGAATGAGAAAATGAATTGTTATTTATTTTTAAATTCGAAAACGTTTCTTTTCTTTGTTGTTGGTTTAGTTTTTTCATTTTACTTTAAATTAAATTAGAAATCTTAATTTGTAGAATTCTTGGTTTTTCATTTTTGAAATGAATTCGGATTTTATTATTAATGGAGCCAATACGCATGCGTGCTAGTAATGAACGGAATTTCTCCCTCTTTTTCAGACATTCGGGGAGTATTCACGGATAAAACATGTTTTCTAGGAGTATGGAAATTATTTGTTAAAAATTGAGGAATAATTTAGTGTATATACAGGGTGTCCCAGAAGTAATGGGACAAACTTTAAGGAGAGGTAGGGGACATCACAAGGATTCAGATTTGCATATTAACCCAGGGTCGGAAACGCTTTCCTGGGGCTGTAGTGACGTCACAAAACACAAGAAAGACAGGATATGAATAAGAGGAGAAAACATGTTTATTATCCTTAGTACATCAAAAAACTAAGAAAAAAGAACATTAAAGGGACAACGATCGTCATCAAAGTAGGTCTTCGAAATTACGACCCCGGGCCGTGATGCATGGAAGCGCATCTCCGGCGTATGGAAGATCTAATATTCTCGAAATTACTGGGAGTGCCCCGGACTTTCCCAGCAGCTGCCACGATCCGTGCAATAAGTTCCTCAACACTTTCCAGCATTGTCCCGGCATTTTTGCAGTACTAAGAATAATAAACATGTTTTCTCTCCCTGTTCGTGTCTTTTCTTTCTTGAGTTTTGTGTCGTCCCTACCGGGACAGGAAAGCGTTTCCGAGCCTGGTTTGCTATGCAAATCTGGATCCTTGTGATGTCCTCTACCTCCCCTTAAAGTTTGTCCCATTACTTCTGGGACACCCTTTATACGAGTTTTTCTGACATTGTGGGAAATCCAATCCGCAATTCCCGGGTTACAGAATGTAGGTGAAATCCATTTTTTTTATATTGAAAAATCTAATTGCTTTTCTAAAGTTAATACAGTGAAACCTCCCTGAAAAACCACCTCTATAAGGAGACCACCTCTCACAAAGACCGTTTATTTATAGTCTA
Source organism: Maratus speciosus (assembly GCA_963932465.1). Classification (NCBI taxonomy): domain Eukaryota; kingdom Metazoa; phylum Arthropoda; class Arachnida; order Araneae; family Salticidae; genus Maratus; species Maratus speciosus. Next base: position 473,076,614 of record OZ010797.1, read on the forward strand.
TAATTTTTGGCTATAGGCTCAATGTTAATTTTCCTCCATTAAAGGACCACTATTTCGAATCTCCCTCTCTGAAAGACCACTTTTCAACTTTTCAGTCGAAGCGTAGGATTACTTTCCTTTGGATGGGGAAATCTCGAAACTCTACTTCTCTCCGTAAAACACGCTCAGCTAAGTCTACTCCTTTATTACTCCTCTATTACTACTCGACAAAATTTTGCAAAAATTATATATTTAAAATTTCAAGCCATTCGGAAGGCTGTAACATCATTAAAATGCACTTGCAATATTTTTTTCCACATTGGCCGTAACGTAACGGAAAATTTTGACTGTCTCTGTAATTAAACTATACATCCGATTTTCATGGAATTTGAAATAACTCGACAAAACTTTAAAACAATTATATATTTGGAATTTCAGACCATTTAGTTGGGTAGTTTTTGCTCTGTTATATGCAGACTGACAAACAGACAGACGGTCGGACTGAACGACGACTGTAAATGCTACGTATTTATATAATTACGAACGCACCTAAAAATGGCATTTTTGGCTAACTTTAATTATCCAAATTTTAGTATGGATAAAAATTAGTATGGATATTAATACAGCGTAATTAATAATATTAAGAACCATTTACGAAAAACTGTAAGATGCTATTCGCAGGACTACCGATGGCGACTAATTTTTTTTTAAATTATTATTACTGGTACCACTATTTTAAACCAGTAATATTTGTGATAATTGTTTTCAATTTTAATTATTGTTATTTGTTTAAAAATAGTGGTAAAAGAATAATAACAAAACAGTTGCGTATTGCAACCTTGTAAAATTTTTTTCGGAACTTATGTAGTATTTTCTGATAATTGCATGCATTTATTTCCATAAATAATACGTAAATATTCCAGAGAGATTTGAGTTGTTGATTGGATTACATAAAAACTCAGAACAGGACTTAAAATTATTGAAACATTAAATTTACTTTTACGCTTATATTTTATGTCGTTATGCCACAATCAATTTTAAGGGAGAAAATATTAAAATGACTTTTCACAAGAAGCAATTTCTTAAATCTAAAATTCGCAGAAAATTGCAATTTTCCTTTACTGAAGTTAATCTAAGACCTTCATTTTGAGAGCAGTAAATGGGCACTACGCAATTTACATTAACTACCTATCTCATTCTGTTCTATTTTAAAAGACAGGCATTTATATTATCATCTCTATGTCATAGATTTTTTTTTCCTTTAGGAAAAAAAAAAGTTTTTATAATTGTTAAGATAAAAGTAAAATGCAGACAGTCTCTTGCACCATTAAAAATTATTAGTTTATCATTATGTTACCAAAAGTTACATACACTTGGTTTTATCAATAATATTAAAATTAATGTTAATAAAATTTCGTCTATTAGTTGATTGCAAAAGTTCGTACCTGATTTACGATGCACCGAGTTTCAAAGTGTACCCAAGTTGTTTTAACAGGGTTCGTACGGGTCCTTGAATTTCCAGATTAACACTAGAACGCCCGGAAATTTTACTGAAGTTTCATAAAAATGTTTGACACTAGAATTTTTATTTAAAATTATTTGACTGATTTATTTAACGCAAATTTGCGTGGTTTTAAATTTAACTTATTTTATGAAAGAAGTTCTGGTTCCAGTTGACATTTAATGATATAGTTGGAGTCGGATATACTCCCTCCGGGCGTTCTAGTGTTAAGAAATTCTTCGGCACCAGTATTTTTTTATGGAAAATCTCTCCTCAAATAAGGAAAAATTTTGTCCGTTTAACCCTTATCTACTGCATTATGATCTATTGCAATTTTTTTCATGTAATATATTTTTTTAGTTACTACAATGAAAATTAAAGGATAAACATAAAAAAATACTCACCTGTGAGAAATTTAATTATTTAGAGGTAATTAACTAAAGTGGTACTTTAAAGTACCGTCAGTACACTATGACTAATATATCGTAACAGAAAACCCACAAGGTATTTCAAATGGCACCAGGAAATACTTTCGATTTAATAGGTATGTTAAATATAGTCTTTTTCTTATTTACAAATAAATCGCATGACAAAAACCTGTGCGTATCATTTATTTAAACACTTTAGAATTAAAAATGTTTTGCCGCTTAAGGGGTTAAAAAAACTATTTTTTTTTTAGGTTTCGGTCTTGTTAGCAGTCCTTTAGTTATGTGACGTCTATATTCCAGGGACAACATGTTCTCTCGCATCTCCGCATATGCAATATATGAATTTACATATGCCATTTCTAGCATAGCAAAAACGAGCCGGTGCCACAACTTTTTTCGATTTCCTATAAAAAATAACAATGAAACAGAAAAGAAATACCAGGGAAATCCTTACTACACTACATTTTAGTAATTACATTTTAAAGGAGATGAAAACGATGGATAACTGCGCAGACGAAAAGCAAACAAGAAGTTTTTTTCCAGCACCCAGTGTACTGACGGTACTTATGAGTACCACCGAGTAATTGAACAGTTAAATCAAATACATACACCGTTCACCTAAAATAGCTGGTCAAACTGTATTCTAAGATCATAATGAACACATAAAAAAAAAAATCCAACACTTATCTTATATCCTTTAGTGTGCTTGCAGGAATAAAAAGATGAGCATGACAATCTGTACAAAATGTCTGCACAAAACACATCGTCTGTGTCAAAGATAGCCTTCTTCCTCGCTAAAATAACAAATCTAGAACTACTGTTGCTATTTATCCGATAAAGCGGAGTTAAAAGAGTGTTTTTTGAAAAAGTACCATCATAATATTAGTAATATTCACTATGGGATGAAAGTTTAAAGTAAGTGGTACTTATAAGTAACCGTCAGTAGATAAAGGGTTAAACTAGATTTATTTTTCTATTAAAAAAATACTGGTATTTAACCTTGAAAATAACGGTACCCGTATGAACCCGGTTTAAATGGTGAAATGGTGTCTAATTTTCAACATTTAGTCTCTCAGCAATCTCTTCAGTAGTAATCCGTGGATCATTATTCTCTAAATCACGGATTTGGTCATTAGCAATGCCAGGAGGTCGCCCAGATGTAATTTTATCGTTTAGATTGAAATGATCATTTCGAAATTGAATAAAACCACTTTTTAACTATCTTAAGAGCGGGAGCACTATGCAAATAAATGAATATTTTTTTTTTTTTTTTTTTTTTTTTTTTTTTTGTAACATGACCACCACTCACTACACTTTAAAACTCATGTAACATGACGAAAGTGTAACTTTTCATTTTCCACATAAATTAATTTGAATTTTTTTATTAACGTTATGTTCACTCACGGCACATGTAGATACCGGATGTCCCAAAAATAACTGATGGATTTTAAAATTCAATAACTTGCAAACGGTGATAGTTTTTAAAAAAATTCTTGCAGGAGGGTTATGTATAATGTCAGGAGATTTTTTACAGTGATTCTTGATTTTAGTTTGAATTTCAAACAATAGGTGGCGTTGAGAGCAGTAGGTGCTCAGTCCAGACCCCATTTTAGGGACTTCGGGATCCATTCAATACATTTTAATCTCTTTTTTTTTGCATGGAAGAAGAGAGAGGCCGAAAAATCGATCCTGGATTTATCGGTTATTGCTTGCTGCTCCATCTGTCGATGCTTTTTGTAACTAAAACTGAGAATCGCAGCATAAAAACTTCTGACATCTTGCATAACACCCCTGCAAGATTTTTTTAAATATCTGTCACCGTTTGCAAGTTATTGAATTTTAAAATCCAACAGTCCTTTTCGGGACACCCGGTAACTGTCGGTTAATAATACGGTTATAATAGAAACATAAGCACATTCAAAACTGCAAGTTTCTGCCATCTATCTATGAAATAGAGCACGTACAGTCGTGGAAAAAAAAAAGTAAACATCCCCTACTAACTCCTCAAAAAATTATCGTAGACGAAAGTTTCTGATACCGGACGATTGAAAATAAAGTCTACTTTTAAATGATGTATATAAAATTTGTTTAAGAGGCCATCTACATATTAAAATGAATCAAAACTTAATTTTTTTCAATAGCAATACCCAATTTTAACGAGATATTTCAAATCTTTGGTTCAAACTATGCCTAGACATCAAATTTCAAGTCATTTGAATGATAAGTTTTTGAATTAGAAACATTCAAAATTTAGTGCTTCTAATGTTAAATTACATTTTCATATTTTTATTTATAACTTCTGAAATTATGATCCTAATGATTTTTTGTGTAGCAATAATACTAATATACCCAAGCATAAATACGTTGAATTTGCAATTTTTATAATTTTCTGATATGAATTATGAATTATTAAACTAAGATTCGAAAAAATTATGAATTGCAACCTACAATTTTTTTGATGGATTTAGATTTATTAAGTCCTGCTTAATGGAAATCCGAAATTTCACATTTTTCTTACAAGTAGTTTTCAAATTATGCTTAAAAAACGGCAAAATGATAGTTTAAGGGGCCGTCTATGATAGAAGTGAGTAAAGTTTTGAAATTTATTCTGCTATCCTGTAATAAAACAGGTTTCATTGACGCTTAAATGGGCCTTGATCAAGAAGGCGGCTCTCTTGGTTAACAATCGGGTTCGGAACTTCAATTTGGATACATCCCTTAAAATACGCTCGTTTTAAAATAATTAATTTCTCGGAAACTTATTGCACGAATTGCATAAAAATTTGTTTTTAGACTAATTGAAGGATGCAGAGTTCATTTATGAGGTCAGAATTGTATACTGCCATTGAAAAAAACAAAGTTATGGTTCGTTTTAATATGTAGATTGCCGCCTAAGCAAATTTTATATACATCATTTAAAAATAGACTTTATTTCCAATCGTTCGGTACCAGTAACTTTCTTCTACAATAATTTGTTGAGGAATTAGTGGTGGGTGTTACTTTTTTTTCCATGACTGTACTTATGCCAACGCCCAATGTAAAGCACAAAAGTATTTGTCAATACTAAGGACGTCTTGATACTAAAACAGAAAAGGTCAGAGGTTTGTATATACTTCATATATACACTATGTATTTCTGAATACAATAGAACCTGTTTTATCCGAAACTCTTTTAACCCTTTCAGGGGCAGTACTATGTTTATGAAACCACTCAAATTTAATTCCTAAGCGACACAATTGCACCGGAATTTTGGTAAAATATTATCTATTTAATATGAAACCGAAATATATCCTTTTTCTTATTTCAAATTAAATTTGTTGGTAAATTCCGGTGCCATTCATTTATTTCAACACTTTAGCATTGAAAATGCTTTCCCCCTGAAAGGGTTAACCAAAATCAATTTTTAAAGTTTTTTTTTTTTTTTTACTATCTTATTTTTTGTGTGCAAAATCCCTTTTAAATGATTTTTTTAACTATCATATTCCTTGTGTGCATGAGGTCCTTTCCGAACTATGAGTACATATACATATTTTCGATCATCTTTCTTAGAGTTCCTTTGAATTTAACTTGAGCTCCCGCAAGCTGCGGAGTGAAATGAAGAAAACGAACAAATTAGCAATTCTGAAGCTTTTAAATGTTTTTCAAAAGCTTTGGAATAGCTGGAGCAACAGAAAGACTTTGATACAGGTGAACTAATAATATTTTAAAACTCCGTCAAACTTCAAAGCAAAGGCAATCGAAACTGCGACAAACACAACATTTTTTTAAAACTCTTGTGAAATATGTAAAAGGTAATTAATTTCAAAATTAAAATTCAGATAATCTATTCTTGTTTCTATTTTGCTATTGCTTTATTTTTATTAAGCACTTGTTACCATGATAAGGAATATTACATATACAGTGTGCAAAAAAAGTATTTGCACACCAGGTAAATTTGTTGTAGCATATGTATAAATAAATAAAAAACAACTAAGAATTAAATATACCAACACTTTTACAAAACAAATAAACATATTTAATATCTGACTTAATAATTATATTTAAAATAGGAAAACATAAATAAGTAGCATTTGTACAGCCAAAAAAATATTTGCACACTAGCAATAAAAATAGAACTAGAGGAATTGTTTATTAGTTAAAAACTGTGCTAATATTTAGTATGCATGCCCTTTGTTCAATTTTAGCTTGTAATCGTCTGGGCATTGATTCTATTAATTTGTGACATGTTTCACTGCTGATTTGTAGCCATTCTTCATTAAGAGCTTGCTTAAGTTCTGATTTGTTAGAAATTTTCTTTTTCCTTATTTTCACATGCAAAATATGCCATAAATTTTCAATAGGATTGAGGTCTGGTGATTGTGGTAGCGTTTTCAATTGATTTTTTACATTATAAAGCAACCATGACCTCGTAATATATGCAGTGTGAATCGGATCGTTATCCTGTTGCAAATAATATGAATTAGGAATTCCTAATGTCAGAGCACTATTAGATAAATGATCTCGCAATATATTAATATATTGTTTAGCATTCATATTGCCTTCAATAAAGGTCATTTTGCCAACTCCGTTAAAAGACATGCATCCCCAAACCATTACATGACCACCGCCATGTTTTACAGTTGGTTTCAAGTTTTTAATTTGAAGAGACGTATTTGGCTTTCGCCATCCAGTTTTCTTACCATCTGAGCCAAAAATATTGAACTTGCTTTCATCGGAAAAAATAACAGTTTTCCAAAACTCTAGTGTTTTGCTGACATAAGCTTTTGCAAATTCAAGTCTTTGCACCCTATTTGTTTCACTAATAAATGGTTTTTTTCGAGGGGATCTTCCTCGAATATTTGCATCATGAAGAATATTTCTAATTGATTGTGGTGTAACTATTGTTCCCGACGTTGAAGCGACATCAACAGCGAATTCTCGAGCACTTAGAAAAGGGTTTTTTGAAGATTCTTTTATGATGGCTCTCCTTTGCCTGGAATTTAGCTTTCTTGGACGCCCAGTTCGCGGCTTATTTATTGCCGAACCAGTTTCTTTTTTCTTCTTAATTACATAACGAACACTAGAAAAGTTCAGATTTAATTTTTTACCTATTCCTCGGTAACATAATCCAGAATTGTGAAGAAATATAATCGTCTCACGGGTAGCAACAGACAATTCACACGTTTTTGGCGCCGTTAGAACAAAAACTCCCCAGAATCCCTGCTCCAGTTGATATATTACTTGACCATAATATAACCACTGACTTTAAAGTGCGGGGCTAATGTACTACGGGACTGATATGCTAAACATTTGCATAATGTTCTTATTTAATGCCTTTTTTAACAGTCAATGCTTCTTGTGCAAATACATTTTAGGTATGAGAAAATATTAATTTATTTTTTAAAATGTGTAATATTACTGTTTAAGGAAAATGGGCATTTATTTTTATTTTCTTCTTTTTTAAATAAATGAATAATTAAGAGAATAGTATCAAATTTGCTTTCTATGGTTACTTATGCAAAAAATCGTCTGCGTGCAAATACTTTTTTTGCTCACTGTATTTCTCCTTAATCTTAAAATGGAAGCATTCTCGATTATCCGAAAATTTCGATTTTCCGAAAGACGGTCGGTCCCAATTACTTCGCATAATCGAGGTTCTACTGTACTGTGAAAATATCTTTATTAGCAGTGTAACACGCATTGTAAATCGTTTAAGCAAATCTATGCGTTTAAATCAGAGCTTAATTAATATTTCCAAACAATAGTTCTAGTCTTATTTAATCGTAGAATGATTGTGTTTAACTAAGATTAAAAAGTTTCACAACCCTGCAATGGTTGTGTTGCTTTACATTTGATAATTCATTTTTATGTATTTCATAGCACTGAATCCGAAAATGACCTTCATTTTTAACCATCACGCCAGGATGTTTTGCAAATCATAAATTTCAATTGTAAAAATTAAAAAAAAATAGAGAACATCTGATACTGAAATATACTGGGAATGTTTGTGTTTCTTAACTTTTGGTAACTGATTTTTATGTACTTTTTAGCACTGAATTCTAAAATGACTTTCATTTTTAACCATTAACTCAGGTTTTTTGCAAATCGTAAATTTCAATGTCAAAAAATAACAAAATTCTGGTACTGTAAAATAGATGTGATAGTTGTGTTTTTTAAATTTTAATAATTTATTTTTTTGTACTTTTTAGTACTAAATCTGAAAATAACCTTCATTTCTAACCATCAAGTCAGAATTTTTCACAAATCGTAAATTTCAAAGTTAACAAGTAAAAAATATGCAAAAAATCCTGACATGATGATAAAAAATGAAGGCCATTTTCGGATTCAGCACTACATAATACGTAAGAATCAATTGTCAAAAGCTAAGCAATATGACACAACCCAAATTTTGCAGGCTTGTGTTATTATTCCGTACTAGTGGCTCTAGTAGGCCGCACTTTCAAACCCCCCGATGTAGATTGTACAAAAATGCATTTATGATTACTAGTTCATATTTTTACTATAGGGTTAATGTAGGAAGAACGTCTTTTTGCACATTTTTTTCCTTACGTATTATCCCTACACAATGCTATCGGTATTGTGTAGCGATAATACGTAAGGAGAAAAGCGTGCAAAAAACGTCCGTCTGAAAGTAGCCTAAATGGTTTCGGAATTTCACGCGAGTGCTCTCATACAAAATATAAACTTATGAAAAAAAAATCCTTCAAAGTTTAAAGTAGTAATATGCTTTAAGACACATACCACACACTTCTTAGATTTTCCAAGGAGTATAATACCACTTTTCCTGATTAGAAATCGCCACCTTATTTACTCACAGAATTTGTTATAATTTCCTGTGATTAAATAAGGCGAAGAATTCTCTTACTAACAGTCGGTAAAATGAAGAACTATACACACCCTGTTAAGGGTGAAAATCACGAAATGTGAGATCTGAAAACTAAATTTTTCGAAACTTTGAATCGTTCCAAAGCTTCTGATTCTTTTAAAAATGTTTTTTGAGCAGCTGAATAAAGAAATTTACGAGTAAAATTGTTAAAGTTTGAAGAACTTAAGTTTTTTATGTAATTATAATTATATGTCGTTTTCTTTACATATGTGTGCCAGGTTAATGACAATTTCATTCTAAAACATTTTTCCCGTTCTTGTTTTTTTTTTTTAAACCATTTGGAAAAATGGTTATTGTTCTCGATCAGGGAAGGAAATAAAAAACATATCTGAAGCATTTTATTTGTTTTCTGATTGGTTTATACAGTAATCTGTATTTTCCCTTTACTTTCAACAGAGATGGATACTTATGTTGCCACTATGACTAAAAAGTAATAAAAACTACAAAAAGAATTAATAACTCAGAAACAAATTGAGATACAGCTTTCAAACAAATTGCATTTAAAAGTACATTTTTTTCTCTATACGACGGTGTAAAAAGTAATATTGTGGGGTGTTTAGAAGTTTAAGAATGAAATTTCATTGAAAATTGGTCCAGGAATATTAATGTTTAATCCATGGCGTACGTAATATATGACCAGACCAGCTCCGTAGAAGTTTAAAAATTTACAGTACCGAAAAATGTAATCCATGGCGTACGTAATGTATGATCAATTCCGTGCGATTTTTTATGTATTAAATTTTAGTCTTTGAAAAAATCATTTTCCAAATGGTCGTTGTAATTTGTTAAATTGCATTTTTTTTTTTTTTATCTTTATCTTTTTTTTTCTTTTAACATTTTAATTTCGTTTAAAGGAACATGTTTCCTCTATAGCACCTCAAATTCAGTGTAATGTTCAGTTTTATTTGTAAATTATTAAAGCCAGGAAAATGACATAATAAAAATCTACTCAATTTTTACAAAGCCTTTAAACACATCGTTTTCAAAGAAATATCCAAAAGATCTTACTGGCAGTAATGATTTTATTACTTCTGACTTGAACTATGTCAAAAACAAGAAGAATGCAGTGCCATATTTATACCTCATAAAGAACTAAAATAAGTAGGCCAGGACAGTGACATTCATTTTCAGAGACAGTCATATTTTAATAATGGAAAATTATTTGTAAAATACAGAACTTGTTACCTTTCTCATACATGTGTTATATAAGGTATAATTAATAATCAGAAATTTAAAAAACTAGAAAAAGATTTTTGTACAGTATAGCAGAAAGCCTTTTACTTTGCACGCATCATAGTGTGACATGCCAGGAAAATGACAATCTGAAACTTTAAGTCTTTTAATTGCTTTATTTTTCTGTTATTATGAATATACTATCTCTTGAAAGTGCTTCTAAGAATATATTTTATTAGAATGTAAAAAAGAAATTTGCAGTATATAACATTTAATAGACATTTTATTGTGCGGACTGCAATTTTCGCATTTTGTGATATTGTCCCTTAAGGATATAGCATTGCTTAAGAGAGTTGTAACTCGGGTAATAATTAAAGTTTTTATTTTACTTTTATTTTTCTTTATTTATTGATTCATTTTCTACTAGTGGTGAATAAATTAACTTCAAAATAAAAACTAGTATGTTATAGCCATCACAAAACTTTCTTCTATATAAATCACGTCAATTAAATCATTCAAATAGTACAAGAAATTACATCAGTTTAGCACTAATTGATATCAAGGTATACCAGAATCTGAAGTGTGATGTTAATTAGTGCATTAGTTATTGAGATAAAGCTATAGTGGAAATTCTGAAAAATGCAGCATAGCAGCGCCACCTGTTGAGCGATTTGCACCAAAATATAAACAGCACTAATTCATATCAAGGTATACCTGAATCTGAAGTTTGTTTAAAATCCAAGTATTAGTTCTTCAAATAGAGCTATTGGGGAAATTGCAAAAAATTCAGCATAGCAGCGCCATCTGTTGAGCGATTAACAACAAAAACTATAAAACGTCAATTCATGTCAAGGACTAACTGAATCTGAAGTTTGATGAATATCCGTGCATGAGCTCTAGAGATTGAGCTATTGTGGAAATCGCAAAAGATGCTGCATAGCAGCGCCACCTGTTGAGCGATTTACACCAAAAACTAAACAGCACTAATTCATATCCAGGTATACATGAATCTGAAGTTTGTTGAAAATCCAAACATTAGTTCTTGACATAGACTTATGCGGAAATCACAAGAAATGCAGCATAGCAGCGCCACTTGTTGAGCGATTTACATCAAAATGTTTAAAACGTCAATTCATGTCACGGACTAACTGAATCTGGAGTTTGATGAAAATCCGTGCATTAGTTCTCTAGATTGGACTATTGTGGAAATCGCGAAAAATGTTGCTTAGCGCTGCCACCAGGGCTTGATTACCAACGGGGCACACTTACAGCAATAAATTTTAAAAGAAATGTTCCCCTTATCTAAGCGCCGTATTCATGTTAAATTTCTGCCATTAATGAGGCAAAATTTTCTGTTTCATTTTACTGGTGGGAATGTGCCCCGTTGGTAATCAGGCGCTGGCTGCCACCTGTTGCGCGATTTACACTAAAAACTAATCAGAACCAATTTATATCTGGGGCTAACTGAATATAATTTTTTATTAAATTCCGTGTCTTAGTTCTTGAGACAGAGTGCCCACAAAATTTGTGTCACATTTAGAGAGACTCACAGAATTACAGACTCACAGACAGCCATTTTGTAAAAACATGTTTTTCGGATCTCTGACCCCTAAAACGTGTAAATAATTCGAAAACCGAAAGTCGAAAAATTTCACGAATCCAATACTTTCTTCTTGTAAACATAGAAGAAAGTAACTAGTCGGATGTGGCAATCCCAAAACTTTCTTCTATGTCATACATGTTAATACTTACTGAAAAATGCAGTATATCATCAACACCGGTTAGATGATTTACACCGAGATCTAATTATCAACAACTTTGACAACTTCTTAACTGAATCTGAAGTTTGGTGAAAATTCTTGCATTAATTTTTTAGATAGAGCTATTGCGGAAATTGCAAAAAATTCTGCATAGCAGAGCCACATGTTGGGCGATTCACACCAAAAACTAATTAGGACCATTTAAACCAGGAAGTAACTCAGTCTGAAGCTTGATGAAAATTCGTGCATTAGTTCCTGAGATACAGCCAGTGCGGAAATCGTGAAAATACAGCACAGGAGAGCTACCTGTTGGGCGTTTTACACCGAATGTTAAAGCGCTAATTTATATCAGGGACTATTTGAATCTGAAGTTCGATGAAAATTCGTGCATTTTTTCCTGAGTTATAGCTATCGCGATAATCATGAATAATGCCGCACAAAAGCGCCACCTGTTGGGCGATTTTCGGCAAAACTAATCAGCACCAAACTATATCCTGCACTAACTGAATCTGAAGTTTTATGAAAATCCGTACTGTAGTTCTTGAGATATAACTATTGCAGTAATCGTGAAAAATGCCGCATAGCAACGCCACCTGTTGGACGATTTAAACCAAAAACTAATCACGGCCAGTTTATATCAGGGTCTAACTGAATCTAAAGTTTTGTGAAAATCCGTGCATTAGGTCTTGAGATAGACCGCTCATAAAATTTTTGTCACATACAGATTCACAGAGTGACAGAATGACAGACAGAGTGACAGACAGACATTTTCTGAAAACCATCGAATCGTGTTCAGAACATTCTAAAATTTATAAACCATCGAAAACCGGAAGTCGAAAATTTTCAAGAATCCGATACTTTCTTCTTGTAAAGGTAGAAGAAGGTAGTAAATATAAAAATCGCTTGAGTAGTTCCCGAAGAAAAAGTACGCCAATATCTGCTTATTTCTATCTAACTTATACAGATAACTGTTGTTCTCACTTTAGCAGCTAAAATTCAAATTTGTAACATTAAAAATGTCTTATTTTGTACAAGATGCGTTGATGTGTTTATCTTTGAGTATCACTCAAATACCGCAGAATTCTTCGATTAAATAAAGTACTTGAAATAAAAAAAACAAAGGTCTTACGATATTTATTTTTTAACTTAAAACTTTATTCATTGAAAAAAATACTATATAGATATGGGGGTGAGACTCCATACAAAACTCACAACTCACTTTTAGGACGAGCACTGACATTTATTGGGACGAACACACAAATAAAAAATACAGATATAAACACTCTTCTCGTTCTTTAATTAGCTTAAAGTCTATAATTTAGGACGTCGTTGAATATATTTCTGAGGTTTTCTTACGTCGTGTAAATATTCAATCTTATTTCATCGAAATATGTTCTGTTCTTTAATAAAAAAAACCTTCCGTCGTCGAACTCATTTCGTTCTCTTTACTTCTTCTGCATTTTCACTTCACACCGCTTCGTTAAGGCTCGTTTCCTTTTTAATCTCGAAGCGGAAAATACGGAGACACTCAGTCTAATGCAGGTGTTGCTTGCGAAATCTCCACAAGCGGCCGTCCTGACATCTGGAGCTGCCGCAGCGACATGTGGTAAAATAGAATCTGAAAAACAAAAAAACATTAGTTGTATAATTAAAATCATCTATCATAATGTTCGTAGAGAAAAAACCTAGGGGTTTGATTATAGTATTTCCTAATCCAGTTAATGTGATAGTTGAATGTTCAAGGTTCGAAATTGTAGGGAGTTTGCGATAAATACTTTCCTTTAGTAAACTTCTTTCACTACCTGTGTCTACCAATGATGTAACATTTACAGACGAAATAATGACTTGTTTGGTCATGAAAGTGTTCGACGTGACAGTGGAAACATTGGAGGGTTCTGACTTAACTCTAGGCCTCCTTGGTTGATCACATTGAGCCGATTTATGGCCAAAATTCGAACAATTAAAACAACGAGGGCCTTTATCTTTATGTCTGCATTGGCTACTTTTATGATTCGACAAACCACAATTAAAGCAAAAAAGATCAGATTTTGGTCGAAAGGATTTGTCTTTCACTGGCATTTCAGGTTTGACTTTACGAAATTTAGTGTTCTCAAAGTCATGTCGAATTTTGTCATAAATTTTGAGCTTTTGCTTAAATTCTACAATGGATTGGCATCCATATAACATTGATTTTCTGAAAACGTTGTCGGGTATGCCGTTTATGATGTATTGCATTAATGCGGAATCCTCGATTTTACCACGCGAGCATATTTGTTTCATGATAAGAAAATATTCTTCTATTGATTCATTTTCTTGCAATTTTCGTTTATTTAATATATCATGTAACTCGGCAGAATTATAAGTGGTGCTAAATTCTGATATTAAGAGTTGTTTAAGTTTATCATATGAATTAATATGAAATTCTGTTTGTGCTAATAACTGGGCTTTTCCTCGTAATGATCTTTTACAAAATATGAATTTATGAAAGTCAGATAAATTAAACATATTAGTAACACCCTCAAAATTATTAAACCATACCTGTATATCACTAAAAGAACTACCATCGAAAGGAGGTATTACACTTTCAATATCAGTAAAATTAATAGACGATTGCATAAAACTTTGAACTGGAAATTGCTGTTGTTTGTCAAAATTTGATAATTGAGTGTTATTACTTGAAGTCATATTATTTGAAGGCAGTTCGGGTTCCGAGTCGGTGTCACTTTCATTTTGTATAATATTATTTTGTAGTAAGGTCAAGTCTGAAAGGTATGTCACTAATCGGGTTGCGAGATCGTTTAAAGATCCCTCATTATCAATACAAAGTAGATTGCACACTGTAATCAGATCATTTAATGAAAAATCAGTTTGAACTTTAGTTATTTTATTTTTGAATTCGGTGCTGTCAGTTTGAAAACCGAAACCAGTAAAATCACGTATTCTCTTTCTATTAGAGCGATCACCGTCAGCATCAAATAGGAATTTATGCAGCAATTTAATTTTATGCGTTCGTTCGTTTTTAAACGCAACTTCCAGTTCTGGTATTTCAACTAACTTCATAATAAAATAAGAGCAATGAACTCACCGTTAGAAGAATATCCGGCTTGAATATGTAGGATGAATAACTCTAATTAATCATATTGGTGGGTTAACTGTCACTTCTGACGCCAATTTATGGGGGCGAGACTCCATACAAAACTCACAACTCACTTTTAGGACGAGCACTGACATTTATTGGGACGAACACAAAAAAAAAATTCAGATATAAACACTCTTCTCGTTCTTTAATTAGCTTAAAGTCTATAATTTAGGGCGTCGTTGAATATATTTCTGAGGTTTTCTTACGTCGTGTAAATATTCAATCTTATTTCATCGAAATATGTTCTGTTCTTTAATTAAAAAAAACCTTCCGTCGTCGAACTCATTTCGTTCTCTTTACTTCTTCTGCATTTTCACTTCACACCGCTTCGTTAAGGCTCGTTTCCTTTTTAATCTCGAAGCGGAAAATACGGAGACACTCAGTCTAATGCAGGTGTTGCTTGCGAAATCTCCACATAGATAATATTTTTTTTTTTTAACCAACGTCCCAGGTTCGAACCCTGGTCTGGATAATTTTTCACTCTGTTCGTTTTACGCCTTGTTAGCAATGTGAATAAAAATTCACAAAATTAAATTTAGAATAATATACAGTAAAATATCCCTAAAGCGACCACGTTCAGTTCCAATAAAAATTGGTCGTTCCGAGAGGTGGTCTCTTAATAGAGGTCATGTTTAAATCTAAATTTTAATTGTACAAAAATGGTAACAATTAATGTTACTAAAATTTATTTTTCCCATTAGGAAACAATAAAAAAATTAAGCATCAAAACAAAAGTTAATTACATAAGTTAATTACTTCAAAATTTAAAAAATGAATACATTGACGTTTGCTTTGATTTTACGGTTTTTTCTTTTATAACTTTTATTTTCAAGTCCTTTCGAAGTTCAGTAAATAAATGGTATATTTTTGGACGGAAACAATGACGATTTCATTAATCTATCCATTTCCTTGACAGTTTCCTGACAGAATAGAGCAGGGGAATTTATTGACTGTCATTCTTAATTTGTCATCAGAGTTAAGTTCATTATCTAAAAAGGCACAAAGGGGTTTAATCACTTAAAAGTTATCAGAACAAAAAAAAAAAAAAAAAAACTTAGTTTAGAAATTTGATGAATAATGCGCTATCCGGGATTATTTTTCTAATAAAACGTTCTTCAAGCGATCAGGAAAAAACGAAATTTGTTTCATTTTCTTCAAAGAAATGGGTCGCTCATGGAGGGTGTTTAATTGGGATGGTCTCTGAATGGAGGTAAAATTAGTATTGAGCCTATGGAAATAAATTTCGTTCCATGAAAAAAATAGTCTTTCAGGGAGGTGGTCACTTAATAAAGTTTGTCGTACAGGGAGGTTTCACTGTACATAATTCTTTTTTTTATCTAAATGTATTGATGCTTATTTCCCATTTATTCAAATAGAAACTTATACTATATTTTTCTTCTTTTTTAGGTATGTATAAAAATTCCTATACTCTTCGTTTTATTTACCTCCTTGAAAGGTGAGAAATTTTACATAAAAATTTTAATATTATGTATATTACGTATATTATAAAATATTTTTTTCTGTAATCACAAGCGTGTTTTATAATACGAGCTCAGCTATACAGAAGCATGGAATAAATCTATTTTCTTCAATTCCCCATAAATCGCAATGTGTGTAAAGAAACCAGTTTTAACCTCTTCAGAACTGACGTAAACAAATGTGGATTGATATTCTTGTCCTCATAATAACTCAACTCTTCGATTTTTTAGATTTTACTTTACTTCTATATAGCTTAATGCTTTCTAGGTAGATTTCGTAAGAAATACAAACTACTGCAATCTTCCCTATGTTGGAATTTCTGAAAAAAATTTTGCAGATATACGGCAATCATGACCCATAGAACTCCAAACCACCGCAGTTTAAAAGTTCTAGATCTATCTATTAATCTATCTCTCTCTATATATATATATAACTTTTTTTATGGACACGATAACTTCTACAATTCTGCACAAATCTCTTTTAAACTAATACATAAAATCAAGGGGTTGAAAACCTCGGTCAAGTTTGTTAATGGACAAAATCAGTCGAAGGGGATGGAAAAACCGAAAAAACACATAACTTCTTCATTATAACACATATCAAATCAGTTTAAAGTTATTATTATTTCTAGGAAAAGGGCCGATAATTTAGGTATCACAGATTTTTCATAAAATTAAAAATGGTCTCAAGGGGAAAATAAAATAGAGTTTTAGGGAGAAAAAAATTCATAACTTCGCCAATTCTTAAGATATCAAGTTCACTTAAACTTATTATAAATCTTCTTAATATTATCTACAATTTTTATACTGACAAAATTTTGATAGGACCAACTCTTACCAGAAAAAAAAAGAAAAAAAATTAAAAACGAAAAAAATGGGGGGGGGGGGGTTGAAGAAGAAGAAAAAATCATAACTTCGTCAATTCACAAGATATCCAATCCAGTTAAATTTATCACATCTTCTCAAAATTATCTACAACATTCATATTGACAAGATTTTGATAGGACCAACTCTTACAGCAAAAACAAATTAAACAAAAATAGGGGTTGACAAAAAAGTTGTTGCACTAAGGGTTAAGTATTTCAAATCCAAACGGCTTATTTTCTGACTCATTTTTAAATTCATTTTTGCTTTCAAATGCATCCAGTTGGCAGGTTCTCTTATTCAGAAACTGTATAATGTGCTGTCTTGGTCGATTTTTTGATAAACGCAGAATATATTTCAAAAAAGACTGTCTAAGTGGGCATTTTTATCCGAATTTTCCGAAGCGATAGTCTTAGAAACGAGAGAAAAATGGTCCTACTGAGAAAATAATTGTTCGTAAATCAAATTCTAATTCATTGAACGAAATATAAAAACACAGTTCTCTTATAAATCTCTTTAAAAATCAAGTCAGCAAGTTTCATGTTTTTACTTTTAAAAATGAATTTGAATTTGTAGCAGAAAATTTCGAGTTGTTGAGCGTGGAAAAATATTTTTGAATACCGCCTTGATATGATTCTGATAAAACCAGCTCTCACAGAAAAATAAAATAAAAAATTCGTCAAAAGTGGCCAGATAAAATAATTAAAAAATCCCTGCCGGCCCGGCCTACAGGCAGAGGTAGATTTCGAAGTTAAGTATATTAATTGCTCCAACAAAAAATAAATCATGATTAGATATAAATCTACTTTAACAGTTTTATATGGCCGCTTTTGACAAGTTTTTATTTCATTTTTATATAATAGCTGGTTTTATCAGAATCATGTTAAGGCGGTATTAAAAAAAAATACTTTTCCATGCTCAACAACTCGAAATTTTCTGGCACATTTTAAGATTCCTTTTTAATAGAAAAAATACGAAACTTGCTGACGTGATTTTTGAAAAGATTTATAAGCGGCATGTGTTCTTGTTTTTCTTTCAATTAATTGAAACTTGATTAATAAACAATTATTTTCTCAGTAGGGCAATATTTTTCCTTTCTAACGCAATCGCTTCGGGAATTTCTGTCCAAAATGCCCACTTTGACATCATTTTTTGAAATATATTCTGCCTCTATAAAAAAAAAAAAAAAAAAAAAAAAAAAAAAAAAAAAAAAATTGATCATTACGGTACATTATATAGTTTCTGAAGAAGAGAATCTATCAATTGGATGTGTTTGAGAGCAAAAATGAATTTAAAAATGAGTCAGAAAATAAGCAGTTTGGATTTGAATAAACCCTTAATAAGATGATTTTTTTCTTCAACCGCATGTATTTTTAATTTGTTTTTGCTGTAAGAATTGGTCCTATCAAAAACTTATCTATATAAATGTTGAAGACAATATTAAGAAGATATATGATAAATTCATGGGGATTTTATATCTTGTGAATTGACGGAGTTATGGAAATTTTTCTTCTTTACCCCCCTCCCTTTTTTTTGTTTTCGTTTTTAATTTTTTTGCGGTACGAATTGGTCTTATCAAAAACTTGTGAATATAAAAGTTGTAGATAATATTAAGGAGATGTATAATAAAATTAATTGAATTTGATATCTTGAGAATTGACGAAGTTACGAATTTTTTTCTCGCAAAAACCCTATTTTTAGCGCCCCTTGAGCCCATTTTTAATTTTATCAAAAATGTGTGATGCATAAATTTTTGGCCCTATTTTTAGGAGTAATAAAAACTTTAAACTGATTTGACATGTACAAAATTTAAGAAGTTATGGGTGTATTTCTATTTTCACATAACCCCTCCCTATTTCCAGCCCTTTGGCCCGATTTTGCCCATTAACGAACTTGACCGAGATTTAATGCCCCTTGATTTTATGTATCAGTTTGGAAGAGATTTGCGCAGAATTGTGGAAGTTATCGTGTCCAGAAGAAAGTGATATATATATAGATAGATACCTACATACATAGATAGATAGATAGATAGATAGATAGATAGATAGATAAAGTTTTTTACTGAGGGTGGTTTTGGGTTCTAGGGGTCATGATCGGTGTAGATCTGCAAAAAGTTTTCAGAAATTCCAACATAGGAACGACGCCAATAGGTAGTATTTCATACGAAATCTACCTAACTGGGTTTTATCTCTAATCTTCATTTAGTTTTAGTTGGTGAAATTAGTACATAACTTCGAAATCTACCACTGCTTGTAGGCCGAGCCAGAAGGTATTATTTGCTTTGGAACAAAACCAATAACTGAGACTTATTTCCTCATAAAATAAATGTTATATTTATCCGAGTTTGCAAAATGCCAAGAAAGTAAGTAATTTTCATACAGAGCTGCCAAGTCTCTGGCTTTTTGGATACCAGTATTCTAATACCGAAAATGTTCTGTTATTGAATTGAAACATTTGGGCGATTTAGAATAACAACATTTTCACTAAGATAATAGTGATGTGCACAAAGTCTGAGACTCTGCAGCGCTGTTCATAGATTTGTAGATCATTCTCTTGTTTAAATCTCTAAATTGGCTGTTTCGCTATTTTAGGTTATTGATAAAAGAATATAAGTTGAAACTGGTGTGAAACAATAAGAATTAAAAGATTCTTCTTAAATTACCATCAAAAAATTTTAAATGCACTAGACTTTCCGACAGATCTTAGTCTTTCTTCGTTCGAAGAAAGACTAAGATCTTAGGCGTAGTGCATTTAAAAAGATCTTTCGAAAGACCTAGTGCATTTAATTTTTTTTATGTTGGTTTAAGAAGAATCTTTCTGTTGTTCGCTTATTGACAGTTAAATTGATATTATAAGGGGGCTGATAACTTTAGAACTGTATTTTTGAACCTTAATTACGAACCCTCTAAAGTATCAATTTCGAGAAATGGCTTTATTGTCATCTATTCTGTCATTTGATTGTGCAACAGCAATGAATGTGTTTTTATAGTGTTATTTTAACCCCAGGTCTTAACCCCTTGGGGATGAGCGTTACGTATACGTGCCACATTAGGTGCTCAGAATTCTTCATTATTTCCACCAGTTATTTTTTATTGTAAATTTTGCCTTATTTAATAGGGGCATTTTTCCGATTAAATTAGGGAAAATTTCTGTTTTGAAAAACCGGTGATAAATGATAATTTTTTTTGTGAAAGACGCATGTCGCGAAGGGGTAGCCCGCGTATAATGAATAACTTTCAAGCTCCCGGTACTTCGTTATAAACAATTTCTATTGTAATAAATGAAAATAAAAACCGATTTTTGTAGAAAATAGTTCACATACCATGAGCTATTAGGCTTACATGTCGTATACTCCCTTGGCAGCCATCTTGGATTTTTTTAGATTTCTTGGCGATTTTTTGTTGGCGATGTTTGCGATCTTTATCGATATGGCAATCCCAACGAGTGACGTGTTCTGGCAACCCCGTTTTTTCGCGAGATTGTATTTTAGCATCACTTCACTCCTGGATTTATCTGCTGTGAGTGCGTGACGCTGTTTTGCCCACGTGCTTTAATACCAAATTGTATCTTTCTACCTTTATATTTTTATCTTAAATTTATTCGATTAATTTGATTGACTATGGCTTCTGTAGTCCGTTTACCCGCTGTTTCTGATGTACTTGAGAAGTATCAGGAAATTTTGCAGGAAAAAGGAGATTTGTTTAGAGTGTCTAGTCCTAGGCCTATTTTGGGAAATGAAGGTAATGATAGCAGGTATTTTGTGCTTGAGCTTTCTAGAAAGGATATGTCTGTTAAGGTATGTTAATAATTTTATGCATATTTTGTTGTGGTGTTTTATAATAGCCGTTAATTATATATTTCTCCTGCATGTGGGCCTTAGAGTTTCGTGCATTTTTGAGATTGCTGCACAACAAGTTTGAGGAATCCAGTGATGTTTTCTTTCGGTTTATGAACACGTAGCGTTCATACGTGCATTTAATAATTGCCACTTTAACGAGTTTCGTGCATGTTTGAGATTGCTGGTACAGCTAGTTTGCTGAATCCGGGGATTTTTTTTCGGTGTATGAACTCGTAGCATTCATACGTGCATTTAATAATTGCCACTTTAACGAGTTTCGTGCATGTTTGAGATTGCTGTACAACTAGTTTGCTGAATCCAAGGATTTTTTTTTTCGGTGTATGAACTCATAGCATTCATACGTGCATTTACTAATTGCCGCTTTAAGGTGTTTCATCATTTTTCAGATTTATATTTTATTATTTAAATTTTATTTTCGTTAAGTCTAACATGCGCATAAATCGCTACTTGGTGACATTTACTAAATGGCAGAAAAGGGGTTTTGACGCCAAGAAAAAAATCCAAGATAGCTGCCGCGGGAATATATGACTTCTGTTATAGCTATTATAAAGGTTATAAATATACAAATGCAGTTCTGTAAAATTATCAAGA
Organism: Maratus speciosus; assembly: GCA_963932465.1. Lineage (NCBI taxonomy): Eukaryota > Metazoa > Arthropoda > Arachnida > Araneae > Salticidae > Maratus > Maratus speciosus. The sequence continues at coordinate 473,098,272 of OZ010797.1, forward strand.
AGGAATATAAATAAATATGTTCGTAAGTACTATATTGTGAGAATTTGACACTGATAATAAATATAAATAATATTTAACAATCGTATTATAGATAGAGATAGGTATAATTTCTTGTACTATTATTTAGAAAAATGTTTAGATCAAAATTTTCGGTAATATAATGAACATACATTGGAATCGAGAAAAAAATTCAGATAACAAAGTTAGCAGAATGAAATAGTCGACGTTTCTCTATTTACACTAGTAATTTTTCGCTGATGCTGCAGACACAATGAAAAATAAATGTATTATCTCAAAACCCTCTATTATATATCGTCAGATGACACCGATTTTAATTTATTTTCAAGTATTTATTTATTTATTTTTTATTACAAGTGTTTGTATTGTTCAAATTAATAATAATTATTTTTCTGCAAAAATAAAAGATGTTTTAAAATTTTCTTTATTTAATTAACCCCAAAATTAAATAATAAAAATTAAGTATTCATTAAATTTCCGTTAGTAATGTTTCAGGAATTGGCTAAGATGTGTTATTATCCCACCCTCCGCGATGTTGAGTATTTGGCGATTTTTATCGCTCTGGCAACCCGGGCGTTTGGCGTCTAGTAACTTATTATGGCAACCCCCTTTTTTACGACGCGAGAGCGGGCTTTTTGCGTGAACGTGAACATCTCTCGTGTTTGACTCTTGTACCAGGTTGTATCTTTTTTTTTTTTTTTTTTTTCATTTTATTTTGAGGATACGCGACAGAGAATTGTTTTTTAGTTTTTTAAAAGAGATTGGCTTATTGAAATCTAGCATGTGTTGTAATAAATGTAGCGGCGATTTGAAAATTAGAAAAAGAACGCAATTCTCTGACTGTTGCACGTGGGTTTGTCGTAATAGGAGAGTTGTGGATGGTCAGAATAAAAAGTGTAACACTGAAATGTCTTTTAGATATGGTTCCTGGTTTAGTGGTTGTAGTAAATTGACGATTGAGGAGATTTTTTTGCTAACATTTGAAATTGTTATTGGGAAAAAGACAAATCAAATTGTATCGCAGTATAAGTTTAATAGTCATACTATGGCCGATTGGAGGCAGTTTATCAACGAGCAGGTGTTGGAATATATTGAGAGTAAGTCAGATTTTTTTTCATATTTTAAGTTATCGGGAGATACAACCTGGTATCGGAAATATAACTTATTATAATCCAGAATTTTCGTTTTTTAATTTTTTCGGAATTTGTTTATTTAAAGTGTGTATTTCAAGTCGGAAATATAACTTATTATAATCCAGAATTTTACTTTTTAATTTTTTCGGAATTTGTTTATTTAAAGTGTGTATTTCAAGTGTAAAAAAAACCCCCAAAAGGTAAGTAATCTTGAAAATCTAATATTTTTATGTGTATTTTTCCAGAAATATTGGTTTTATTACAGAGAATCTAATGTCATTTTTGTATTTTTTTCGGAAATATTGCTTTTAATTTAGAGGGGAATTAATTTTGGTTACATTTTCTTTAATGTGTTTTTTAGTGATTTATGTGTGGCTTAACGAAAAAAAAATGTAAATTAGACAAATTTACATTGTTTTTGTTAAGCCTAACATGCGCATGTTTTCTTCATTATTTACATTTTTTTTCGTTAAGCCTAACATACGCATATATCGGTACTTGGCGACATTTTCTACTTGGCGAAAAAGGGGTTTTCTCGCCAAAAAAAATCCAAGATGGCGGAGGGTGGGATAATAACACATCTGTTCCCAGGAATTTATTTTAAATAACTTCATTGTTACACGCAGGAATTACGTAATAAAAGCTTCCGCACGGAATTTATTTAGAATTTTTGAGATTTAATAAATATTAGAATATCTAAATGTTTAGAATACTTTAGTGTACTATATTTAAAAGCATTAATATCCATGTATAATTTAAATTAGGAAAATAATTTCAGCTGCGGATACATTTTCTGTGGTAATTAATTCTGAGTTCGAAAATTACGATTATGATTTTAATAAATTTACAATTTAAATATTAAACGTTTGTGCTTCATTCATGTTCAAATAAATAACCAATAAATACTAAAATAATTCTCCATTTCAGGGCTGCCACAGGCGACGGTTTTTTATTCTATTTCGCACCACTTTTTCTAAACAAAAAACCTTTTTCACATGCTTTGACAACATTTGCAAGGGAAATATACTTTAAATGTAGTAGTGCAAACAGAATTTAAAAATAGTTGCCTGCGGCATCGTTATCATTCATGCAAGGAATAAAGATTAAAACCCTTTAGAGGGCGGTGTAATTAACACCAAAACCGCCCTAGTGGTCATATTGACCGCTACCAAATAAAAATATTTTGATTACCACCAGAAATTTTTTTCTAAAATAAGTTTAAAATGTACTTCGGAGAAATAAGTTAAATAAATATGTTAAGTTGTTTCAATTAAAATTTCCGGTGTAAAACATCTTTATAACACTTCAGTAAAATTTCCGGCGGTTCTAGTGTTAAAAAAAGACACCTAATTTTAATTCCAAAACTGAAAAACGGCACCAAGAATATTTAATTAAAATTTTTCTTTTATAATGTACGTGAAAATAAGCAAGTTCGTCATTTTAATCCTTCTTTATAGTAGTTTTACAACTACAGTTAGACCATTTTTTTAAAATCATTTGATATTTTTATTAATTTTTTGCTCATCCGAAGTCCTAACTTAAAAAGTAACTTTATTTAATAATCAAAGTGAACATGACGTCCGAAAATTATAGTTTAAACCAAGGTTCTTCTATCGTAAGGTTGTTCCATTTGAAGAATAGCCAGTCAGGGGAGAGAAGTGACTGAAACGCCACTGACGCCGCCACCAAACGCCGCCAAACGCCGCCAAACGCCGCCAAGTGACTGAAACGTCACTTGGCGGACACGATCGGAGATCGACCAGCCGTCATAAAGTAAATGGATGCGAAAGAATAAAATATGAAGTAAAATAAATTCTAATTAAGTAGACCTTCGAAAATAAATTGAACGAAATCACTTTTCTTAAAATAATTTGTTCAAACACTGATTAGAGTTAATTAAATATAAAATGTATTATTGTTAAATAATATCACGTTTGTTTACATTCAAATATATTAAAATAGCAATTAAAGCCTTTGTGCAGGAATATTGAAAAGCAGTAAACCAACGTTTAAAATGCACAAATAATGCATGAAAAGCAACATTCAAATACTTGAGTAAATTCTGGAAAAAAAAATTAAATTTTTTAATGTGTAAAAGTACAAATGCAAAATTTTAAACTATTGTATAATAAAATGAATAAATGAATTATATGAATATGATTACAAAGTAGTAGTATAAAAAAGACTAGTATTATCAAACAGAATAAATTAAACAAAACTCACACATCAAAACTTTTAACAGTGATATAAAAAACTGGTGGAACCAGAAAGAAAAATAAAGCTCGATCTAAAAAAGTTACAGAAATTTTTTTTCAAATAGTTTCAGTTTAAAAAAGTAAGTAGTGCGTAGAAAAGTAATGGAACCAGATTATCTGTAAAGCTCATGAAATTACCCAAATTTTTGTTGATAGCTGAAAATGTCGACTGAGCATTACTGGTGCCTTAAAATCAATCAGGGAAGTAAAGGCATTTTTAACTCATTCTGAATTCCAATCATTCATAATCAGTTTAAAAATTCGGATTCATAAGAATAGGTTAGAGGTTGATTTGGAAATGAGTGAGAACATGAGAGATCGTTCATTACGACATATGGACCAAATTCCATTCCAGGGTTCACTGATAAGCCTGGAAGATCAAAGCCCAAATCCCTAAGAATGTACGATTCAACCATATGCTAACTACTTGTCTGGCTTAAGTCCATTGACATAAGGTTCTCTTTTCACAGTAATTACATGAAATAAAAATTATTACGTTAGATGTGTTATGTCAGAAATGTTAATAAAAACAGTTCCTCAAAAACCTGACTATATTAATGCTATACTTAAAATATTACTTCATGGTTTACATTCTTTTAGCTTTGTGGAGTTTAGCTTGACTGGATGCAATCATGTCCACAATTCTGGGCCTGACAGAAAATTTTTAGCACATAACTACACATTCTGTTTAGTACACCCAGTACTCATTTTGAGTGGATAATATGATTCTGAATATAAGGCAGCAGTAAAGCTCAGCCCACATTTTAAGCTATCAGCAACAATTGGGTAATTTTATGAGCTTCACAGATAATCTGGTTCCATTACTTTTCTATGCACTACTTACTTTTTTAAGCTGAAACTATTTGACAATTTCTTACTGTAACTATTTTAGATCGAGCTTTACTTTTTCTCTCTGGTTCCACCAGTTTTTTTTATATAATTCCACACCTTTTTCAGATCCTTTCAGGAACTTAATCAACCAACTTCAACTAACCAAACAACAGCCCCAACTAACCAACCGATTGCCCCAATCAAAAAGAAACAGAAACATTGGTTCACCAGTGTATTTCAAGAGTTCGGATGACCCCATACTTATTGCCAAGCCCCATATTGGGATATTGATCTATACTTTACTCAGGACTGGCCGCCAGACTAGTCCTTAGATTAAGTTTTATACATAGTGTTACCTCTTGAATTTTTCTGCTACGTACCTACGCTTCTCTGGTTTAAGGGACTATGAAGTATCCTAGGTCAACCCCTCAAACACACAAAAAGCTAGGGTAAGAAACAGTCATAAGAAATGAATTAAAACTGCGGAAAAACTATAAAAAGGGAAATTTTCTGTTTTGGGGACTTAATGGGAATTTAAATTTTAAAAAAATCTGAAAACGACTGAATGCAGAAAAATGATCAATAGTGATTGAAAATATTATACAATACGCCTGTAAATAATATCAGAAATGTTACTAATGGATATTTATAATAATGTTTCGTAAGTCAAACTAAAATACCGCGATAATGACTAACATATTTACATTTAACTGTAACCATTGATCAAAAAATCAGGAAAATTGGAAAGTAGGTGCCCTTTTTAAAGTATGCATTAATTAAGGATATAAATTACGTAAACGAGTCTATTGACAATTGGCGTATATAGTACGGATAAATTATATAATTGAGCCTACAGACAATCAACACATGTTACCGGAAGTCGTTTAGGGCATAATTGACTTAACCGTATGCACACGGGCCTATTTTTGTACCGTTACCTCATGCGTGGGGTAAATCTCACCTCGTTTTATCTCCCATTATATTTTTGGCTAAATGCGTTTTAAAAACAAGTCTACTACTCTATATTGTAAAATGCATCAGTACTACCTCTTTTTAGGGTAAAATCAAGCTTTTCATATTTATTTTCCGATTTTGTAACAGTTTCTGTAAAAATGGCGCTTTTGTTTTCTATAGAAAGTATTCAACGATTTGTTTTACCTCTTAAAACATATGAATTATTTTGTAAAATTTACAGTAATTATATTTGATACGCTTTCTTCAGAATATGCAGGTAGCTTTCATTTCACTCTTTCAGTAAAATTATTTTAGTGTGTGTTATCCGTAACGAATGAACATGTCAAAATGTTTCGTTTGTACACGCGTGGGTTTATTTAATCCCAAAAGTCATATTATTACCCTTCTATCCAACAAAGTAAAGACAGTCCTTCATACAACCTTTCTTAGCGCTGGCCTTGAAAGGAAAAGGAAGGTCAGAAGTGTCCTCTAAAATGACGTAATTTTGAAGTTTTTTCACCTGCCTTCTGCTGCACACCTGCCTCACCTGCATTCTCTCGCATGTAAACGCAAAGTCTCCCGCCAGCCAGACCGTCCGCATACATACAGCACCACAAAACGGAAGAGCATATAGAAAAATGAGCTTTGCTAAAATGACGATTTTTTTAAGTTTTTTCACCTGCATAACCCCTTCTCCCGCAGGTAAACGCAACGTCTCCCGCAAGCCAGATCTTCCGCATACGTACTACACCATAAAACGGCAGAGCATATAGAAAAATTAGCCGTGCTAAAATGACGTAATTTTGAAGTTTTTTCACCTGCATAACCCCTTTTTCCGCAGGTAAACGCAACGTCTTCCGCCAGCCAGACCGTCCGCATATATACTACACCATAAAACGGAAGAGCATATAGAAGAATGAACTTTGCTAAAATGACGAATTTTTGAAGTTTTTTCACCTGCATAACCCCTTCTCCCGCAGATAAACGCAACGTCTCCCGCCAGCCAGATCGTCCGCATACGTACTACACCATAAAACGGCAGAGCATATAGAAAAATTAGCCGTGCTAAAATGACGTAATTTTGAAGTTTTTTCGCCTGCATAACCCCTTTTCCCGCAGGTAAACGCAACGTTTCCCGCCAGCCAGACCGTCCGCATATATACTACACCATAAAACGGAAGAGCATATAGAAAAATGAACTTTGCTAAAATGACGAATTTTTGAAGTTTTTTCACCTGCATAACCCCTTTCTCCGCAGGTAAACGCAACGTCTCCCGCCAGCCAGATCGTCCGCATACGTACTACACCATAAAACGGCAGAGCATATAGAAAAATTAGCCGTGCTAAAATGACGTAATTTTGAATTTTTTTTCACCTGCATAACTCCTTCTCCCGCAGGTAAACGCAGCGTCTCCCACCAACCAGATCGTCCGCATACGTACTACCCCAGAGCATATAGGAAAATGAGCCTTACTAAAATCAAGTAACGAAAACGTTTCTAGCTCTTAGACTATTACTTTCGCTACAACAATATTATTATTTTTTTTTAACTCGCGAAATTGAATTTCATTTGGCGTAATAATGACGCAATTATAGTAAAGTGTTTCAGCTTTTAAAATTAAAATGCATGTTTTCTTTGGCGCGTGTAATAGGAGTACACGATTTCCTTGACAATACGCAGGAAAATAAAATAAATACAACCAAATGAACTAGCATTTACAGAAAATTTCTTTCGTATGATTTACAAATAAATCTTTCACTTTATAGATGATAATAATAAAGATTAATTTCAAAATATTAGGAGTCTCTTTTCAGAATAAAACATCATTACAAAGTTGTGTCAGTTAAACAGAAATTGACGTCATACCTAGATTTTTTTTTATTATTAAGTTTTCCTAAATTGTTTTCTTGAAATTAAAACTCCTGTATTAAAATAGATTTTTTAACTTTAAAAACATTCAAATGAAGATACTACGTCATTTTAACCTGTGTTTAGTTAAAGTTTTTACATATATATATAGGAAAAATTTTCATTTTCTGATTAGAATGACGTCGGTTTCAAAAATGCAAAAATATAGCTAGAAAATCTCATTTTTATTTCCTCGTAAAAACAAAATGCGCGTGTTATCACTTTTTTTAAATTTTTGTGCCGCTTTTTAGGATGTGACAAGAGGAAAGAAACGTTTGAATTAGAAAATTAAAAAAGGAGATATTTCTATATTGTTAAATTATGGAACGCCATGTAAATTTTAAATGGGTGCCCTTTATATTGGATATTTTTTTACCCGACCTTCGAAAGGCACATTACTAAATTAAGACCTCTCCAACAAGTCAGTACTCATCACTAAATGTTTCCTGGTTTGGATTGTAATTGAATAGTTGCCTTTTCATCATGTTTCAAAACGTAACAGATGCGGCTGAGCTCTACTAAACAGCACTATCGTGCTGTTTGATAATGCATTGTCCAATTACTAGATATAAGTTTTCAAAAAATTTCGAATGTCACTATGCTTATTCAGGATCAAAATAATACAATAATATTACTCTATAATTAAACTAATTCCATTATGTAAAAAGGGTATGTACTATGCATATTTTTTACATTATAACATACAAATAATAATATCGTAAAATTTAAAACAGCTTCAGTAATAAAATATCCATGTTATCTTATAAAACACATAAAGTTTAACATTTCTCCATACAAATAGGAAACGATAGAAAGAAAATTTATGGGGGTATACAGATTTAACAATGTATTAACATTTTCAAAAAAAAAAAGTAAGAACCATTATCATATTTTTAATAATGCATGCGAATAATACTTTTCACACACTATCATGTTGTTAAATCATTGATCCTCATTATTAATAATCAAAATTAAATTTTTAAATTCTTTAGTTTCAAATGCACATCAATATGATTCAAACATCTGTAGCAATATATCGCTCACCCGCAAGAAAAGTGACACCTCTCGACGAAAGGAAATTTCACAGGAGAGGCAAAAGAAAATTTGCATGATTTTTTAATAACATGAAATTGTAACACTTAGCTCTTCATGCAGGAATAAAAACGTGCTTAAAAGCGTAAAGCACTTAAGAATGAAGAGCAAGGAGGAGGTTTGGAGGGTTGGTAATTTGGCATCCCCACACAACCCATCCTCTTTTGTGGTCACGAATGGACATATAGCGTAATAAATTGATTTTCCGTATAACTACACTTATGAAACTGCTTGTGTAGCAAGACACGCCTATGACAGACCTATTAGTGGAATGAAACGCAAAATGAAGTTTGACGAGATGTGTCACTTTTCTTGCAGGTTAGCGACATATACACAGGGCTTAGCTTCTAGCAAAAAAAAAAAAAAAAAAAAAGAAAAAAGTACTGGAGCTCTAATATTCTGCAGTAATAGCCGTCCCCTCCACCCGCATATTTATATTTCTTATAATATTTGTAAAATTTAAACCAATTTCGTCTTCAGGATAGAAATTTTAATTTTCTTTTCTTTAACTTTATTTATATGCATTTATATCTAAGAAAAAATTATACATGAACAGAGCAAAAACATTAAAAGCAGGAGTGGAGATTTTTCAGAAAATTCTACACACCAAGGATTTCTTTGTATCAATCAGCGGGCTTGAGTGCACAGCATTTATAAGCTCCGGTGGGTTCCGACTAATGAAATATTCACTAAAAATAAAGAAGCACTGGAGCTGCGCTCCTTTGAACTTCGGTGCAAATTAAGCACCGCATGAAGCTAAAAAGTCGACCGCAAAGAATATTTTAAAAATTGGAACAAAAAGCAGTAAGTAAAAACGGTAAATACGGTTGTGATTAATTCTGGCATTCCTCACCGCCGGTCGGAAGCCATCCATACGGTAAGTCTTTGAGTTTAAGAGGCTAGATGCAAGGTAATCAAATGTATCAAATAGGTGTGCTGCAACGTTTGCGACACATTACGTCACACAAGTAAGCGCAGGGCCGGTGTAACCATCGGACAAAGAGGGTAGCTACCCAGGGCCCCGCACGAATTGAGGTCTTAATAGGGGCTCTGAGTCTCTCTATTCAATTCAAAATATCGTTTTCTAAGTATAAAATAATGTTTTTGCTCTAGATTTGTTTTTAAACGTTTATTCGAGAGAAAAAGCTAATATTAACTTTATTTCTTACAGGCAAAGCTGATATAAATGTCAACGGATGCACTGATTCGGCGATTTCAAAACTAATCGTGGGTTAGAGGTCTGTACGTGCTGGAATTTCTAGGCCCGATCCAAACATAAACTATCTTGGACTGGCTCGATGCAAAAGCCAGTGTTCAGATACAATGTAACTGTCCGACGCCTATAGCTACGCTGGACATGTTACATTCCTCTATTGATATTGCCAGTGTTGAATTCAGGGAGTGACCCGGGGAGGGGGACATTCCCGCCGGAGCAATGAATTGTCTCCCACGGAAAATTTGCGAATTTGTGTTTTCAATGGTCAAAAAGTTTAATTTCCGCCCCGGAACTCTATAATCCCCCCCCCGGAGGCACAGAAATCCCTCCCGGAGAAAAGTGTCTTAATTCAACACTGGATATTGTCAAACTAACATCATCGGCTCGTGCAGCACATTTATAATTATTCTCGCGAAAATCATATCCATTGAAAACGTTTCATATTTTATCGGCTTCGTTTAAATTTTTATATCGGGCGGACGGGTCGCTTAATTTTTTTGTCGGCCCGGCTCGTTTATTTTCTTTATCGGCCTTGCCCGTTAGAAAATTTTCTAATTCTGTCGACTCAGCTCGTTTGAAAGTTTACCTTCATTTAGACAGCCCCATATGGGCCCGTGCCGACCTCTACCGTGAACGCAAAAAAATATTTAAAATTTTGTAAATGACAGAAGAATTTGCAAAATTAAAATTAATTGTGCACATTACGTGGGAAATTAGTGGCATTATTCACGTCTTTATTATCCTTATTATGTACAATTCTATGGTATCTACAAATTAAAAATAAATTTCCTTAGTTTAGTATTGCAGTATATATGTTGGGCCCCGCTAACTGCTTTAACAGAACCCCGCGCGACGTTGCGCCTGCCCTGTGTAAGCGCTTTGATATTAATGAATGCAAAGAATTAGAGTTGGGAGGAAAATAAAATATAATTTAGGCACCGTTTTTCGGAAACGCTGTTCCTGCGGGCTCCGGAGCGCATTATTTATGAGTATTTATGAGTATTTATGAGCTCCGATGAATCCCGACCGATATTTAAGTATTCATTAAAAATATAGAGGTACCGGAGAGCTCCGGTGAGCTCCAGTGCAAATTAAGCACTGGTTTATGTGAAACAGTTGCGCCTAACTCTGACATTCCCCATCGCCGTTTTGAAACCATTAAAAAAAAAACCTACACATGACACACTATGTCACATACGTAAGCGCTTTGGTAGGTAAGAACGCAAAAGATTGGAGATGGGAGAGAAAGAAAAATAAAATTTAGGCTTTGATTTTTTAGAAACATTATTTCTGCTGTGCTCCGGAGTAAGTGCTACTGAATTCAGAACAATATTTAAATTTCCACTAAAACAATGAAGTAGAGGAACTGCACTGCTTTTAGCTTATTATTTCAATCCTACACTAACATTAATTTTCATGCTAAATTTCTGCTTCATTATATTAATCAGAGTAAAAATGAGTTAATCTCGAACATAATATTTAATAAAAGTAATATTATCATTATTTTATTGTACGTCAGCTTTTTGTTAACCACCGGGTAAACTAGATACGAAGTGCATGTCGCTACATCAGCAGCCGGTCTACGAAAAATCGAGAAAATCGCACTAAAATCCTTATCACAGCGCCCGCTCAAGGCGGAATATCCCCAAATTCAACCTGGACCTGCTGGCCTAGTAAACATACACATGAAACTTTGTTCAATGCTATGCTTAACTTCATACACTTTTCGAGGATAGAATAGTGGCACAGAAATTGCTGTTACAGCACCATCACAGCAAAACACCTATATATGAAATTTGGTTCAATTCCATGCATAACTTAGTATACTTTCCGATGATATAATAAGATACAAACAGATAAGGACAGGCAGATATTTTGTAAAAACATGTTTTTTAGGATATCTGACCCTTAAAACGTGGAAATCCGCCGAAAACCGGAAATCGAACAAAATTTCGGCTAAAATATTTTCTTCTATTATACTAGATAAAAGAAAGTAAAAAAAGATAATACTAAAGCAAATATTTTAATAGAAGAATTAAAACTATAAAATAAAATAAAATAAAATCACAGTAACAAAAGAAATTTTCTAAATATTTTATGCAATTTTTTACTTATTTTTTTTTTTAATTTTGCGGCCCTTTTTCTATATCAGTAAAATGAATCCGGCTTTATTTTTTTTTTTTTAGCACAATATAGTAAATCTTGTCATTTTTTCAATAAAGTTTATTCGGAGTTCGTGCAGAGATTTTTTGCATCTTTTATGAATTTTTTATGCGATTTTTAGCGTTTTCCGCGGCATTTTTTTTTTTTTTTTGAGATTTGTAAAAGGAACTCGATTTCCAACTTTTATCCAAATATAATAAATTTTCTCCTCTGCGAGTTTTGAACTTTGAATCTTTTTTCCCCCATTTGATGGCGATTTTTCTGCATTTGTGAAAGAAATCCGGTTTCCAATATAGTAAATGCTGTCCTCTTTTTTCCCCTTTCATTAAAGTTTATTCGGAATTTTACGCGATTTTTTTAATGCAATTTTTAGAGATTTTCGCGTTCTGCTGAAATTTTTTGACATTCTCAAAAGGAATTCGGTTTTAGAACTGTAGCATAATATAATAAATTTTGTCCTCTGCGATTTTAGTGTTTTTCATTGCGATTTTCCAGAATAATAACTGGCAGTTAACAAAATGCCGTATTTCGAAGTCCGGATTTGAGACTGTGTACTGTATTGTTAAATCTGTATACGTGTTCTCGAAAGTTACTAGAACACGTTGATATAGCGCATTTACTGTGTTTTGTTTTCAAAAAGTCTGTTAAAATAATAGAATAATTAAAATCATTCACAGAAAAAAGCTTCCACCGCAGAACAGTATTAAATACTATTGAAACATTTGAAACAAGCGGACCGAGGTGAATCTGTCCGCCACGTGACGTAATGCGCGAGCAGTTAAGACATCTTTACAATTGGCGCATCGCACGAATGGTACCCCCCCCCCCCCCCCTGGTTTAAACTATACTAGCCGCCCATGGCGACCAGTTTGGTCTCCCTTAAAATTTATGTTTGGGAAACCATGCTAAGCATTGTATCATGTTACTTTTATTCATAATTTAATTTACTTGGACTCCTTTAAATATAATTAATATAATCCCTTAAGCTAATATTAGATTTTGTTGCTTTAAAATATCTCAATTTCTTGATTTTCTGTAAGCAAGTAAACCCTATTGGTTTACAAAGGAAGTCTATGGGAATTTGGCGAAATATTAGAGACATCGCCAAGTTGGCGTCACTTTTGGCGAATAATTTTAGTCACCAAATTTCGAGACATGTCGCCAAATGGGCGACAAACTAGGCGGCATTTGGTTACAGAACAGGGTCCCTCCTATGGTAACCTCCGTTATACGTATGGAGAGGCATTAAATTCTGTTCAATAACCAAGGAGATGCAATTCATTCGGGCATTGCCATTAAACAATTGACAAATAATCGTAATTTCTGTGTCATTTATAATAGCGTAATATATATATAGATTTTATAATAGTTACGCAGTTTTGAATTTCTTTTAAATGAAGCCAAGACTTTGTTTTTAAATTAACGCAAATATTTGACTTTTTTATTTTTGTTTGTGGCCGAACTATCAATTTATAGTTTAGGTATTGTCAAAACTATTATTAAAAGGAATTTAAATCGCTTCAATAGATCCCGAAAAAAGGCAAGTCAATGTCATTATTTTTACATTCGAATTTCGTGTTTGTTTGTTTGCAGAATAACATATTTTTACCAAACAATGAATTTACATTTCAACATAATTAATATCCATACTTAATTAATATGGGAAATTAATTTGACTAGAAATTACATTCTCTGTAAAAAGGAATGTTCAATTTTAATAACTGTTAAAAATCTCTGAAAAAGTATTTAAATAATTTCGCAAATCTATCACGTAAATACAAAATTTAATTATCTTATTTCAAATTTTTTTTTAATTGCAATTAGAATAAATTCTTCATTCTAATATTAAAAATGCATAATTAAGAAAGCTCATTTGATTATGTTGGATAGAATACGGTGCAACGAAAGAACGTTCATACTTCATTTCAACAAAATAATTTGACAATTAATTATCTTTTCAGGAAAGCTAATTTACGTTTCAAAATTATAAAAATTTAATTTTTTTCTCAGAAAAATAATGGTAGAAATAAATTGGTTTCAAAAAGGTAAGCAATTTATTTTAATGTCTTTTTTTTCTCGAAAAATCTTTCGATGAAAGTAAATCGGGATTTTCTTCTAGAATTGGATCTGAAGGACTCTATTTAAGAGGTGCATGGATATTTTACAAAACGTTTGCCAGAAATTGCCAATGTTTGAAATTCTGTGAATCAAAACTCACTCGATATAAAGAAGATCGAGAATGATGTTAAAATATATATATATTCTGATACATTTTTGAAGCCAGAAATAGAATGTAAATCACAAACACATTTTATGAAGACTTAGTATTAAAAAAAATACATCAACCTATCAATTGTTTCTTTTTTGTTTGTTTGCTTGCTTGTTCTTTAAAGTACTAAGTCCCTATAATTTAGGGATATAAAGAAATTACTTCATTCGCTCAATATATATATAAAAAAAAATGCAAATTAACTCATATGAGAATCCGAGAATTCAATTTTAAATTAATGTCGGAGTCATTTCGAAGGCATAAAAAACATGACCTAAGTCTGAAGAACTCTTTATGAAGGCTCAGTATATTAAAAAAATAAATATAAAGAAAGGCCTTGAAAAACCGAATTTTTAAATAAATCTATTATAATTAAATTATTATTTTTTAATTTACTTCTTTTCTTTTCGTTTAGTCTGTTTCTTTCATTCTTTTCTTTTTAGCCCCCGGTGTGCTGGTTCTTTCTCACATCTTATTTTGTGTCGTCTCCAAAAAATAACGTTACAGAGTTCGTACGGGTGCTTAAATTTCATGACTAAGAAATTCTTCAGTACCAGTTTTTTCTTATGGAAAATCTCTCCTGAAATAAGGCGAAATTTCGTCCGTTTAAATTAGTTTCATTTTTCTATAAAACAATTCTGATATTCGTCCTTGAAAATAATGGTACCCGGACGAACCCTGCGTTACTTTGTATAAGCCAGCCGTAAAACAAAGCAGATATATCATGGTACGATTAAATACCCTTCAGCAATTTCCTAAGCATCGCACATTTCCACTTTTTATACCGCCGTATTGGGAAAAAAAAGTACTTTTTAATGCAATTTGTTTGAAAACTGCATCTCAATTTATTTTTGAAATATTAATTTTGTTTAGTTTTTAGAGCCATTTGCTTAATACAGGTAACGGAAAAACTCCATTTATGTAGAAAGTAAAGGAAAAATAGTTTTTAAAGTTTAATAGTTCAAAAATAGCAATTATATACTTTTGTTGCCATTTTCTCATAACAACCGAAAGAAAGTGTAATTAAAGTACGTGCTATTTTGAAAAAATATATAAACGAATGATTTCTGCTAAAACATGGAGCTATTATAAACTATATTTAATTTTAAGTATCTATATTAATATTACAAACAAATGAAGTCCTATGATAGCCGTTTTTTGTCGAGTTTCTTTAATGAAGGCATCTTTTTGCTGCATTTGTGTATTATTTTGAGAAAGTAACGGTCTATGCCTACTTTACTGTAGATGTTTAAGAGTGGATCATAAGTGTGGAATTCTTAAGCGGATGCGAATGACGTCATTTTATATAAAATAAAAGCGTGTGCTTTAAATCTTAAAATTGAAATATGTTTTGTACTATTTATATATACATTTTTTTTTCATCGGGGGCGACACTGAATTCTGAAATAGCAGAATTCCTGTTTTCTAACTTTTTTTTCTATCATTTTGGCAACTCTTTCCTTTGTGTTTACTTTTCACGTAGCACCGCCTGTCGCATTCTTCTTAAGTTCTACCATCTACCTTTCAGTTCATTTCTGACCATGTCCCCTTACGGACACGTGTTTACTTCGACTGATGACGGGCTGTGAAAAATTTCAATCCCGTCCTGCGGTTTTTTTTTTTTTTTTTTTTTTTTTTTTTTTTTTTTTATGAGGAAATTATTGTTTAGTTTTACTATTTAATCAAAGTTTTAATATTTAAACATGAAGATGATAGTTTTGAAATAGCGGTACCAAATGTGTAAAAAATCAGGCTGCTGCGGTGTGCTATAAACACCTCTATTAGAAAGAGTACCATTTTTATATGCACTAGGATCTAACCCGGGGTTCCCTGGTTTCATAGTATAGGAGAAAAACTTTTTTATCAACGTTGATACAACTTTTTGAAAACGCTGATACAACTTTTCACATTAATATATTTTTTCGATTACCTACTAATAACACCTAAAAACATTTTTATATGAAAAATTAAAATAAAGTTTTAAAATTTATTAAAAGCCATAGTTTCATATCAGACACATGCCAAGGGTTGAATTCCAAAAAAATCGCCAATGATTTCGCTATTTATAGCAGCCTTTTCAATTCTAATAATTTCAGTGGTTTAAGCGCTTAGTTCGATTACTTTTAACCCAATTGAAAAGAAGGGTTATGTGTTTTACGCATATCTGCGTATGTGGATTTCTTTATACCCTCGAAACATCCCAACCAATAGATGGATTTTAATGAATGAGGTCTCTATCAATTCGTCTTAATCATCCGATGGTTATAGGATAGATTTTGTTTTTATAAATTGAAGATGGCGGCCGTAAAATACAAAATGGCGGTAGAGACGAAAAATTTTTTTACGTACCCTATTGAGTGGCATATCATTGGATAGGTCTTTCAAAATGAAGACGATGTTTCATTGACTATTTTACAGTCAGAAGCTCTGTTTAAATATTACACAACCTGGAAGTTGTGTAAGTAGGATCTCTAGCTTTTCTGCAACTCTAACCTTCATAGACATCTATAGGCCTCATCAAAACAGTGTTTATAGATAGGAACTAACAATTAGACACAACTTAAAAGCCATCAATACAAATAAATAAAAAAAATAGGTATGTAATATAAAAAAAAGTAGTTTCACATTGATGAGATATAATTTATTAGTTCGCTTTTTACGCAGTCGGGTTTTTGATTTTTTTAATTTAATTTTTTTATCATTGTCTTTCATTGTCTTTTTTTTAATGTTATTCATTTTTTTTTTATTTTGAAAATTAAAGAATTAAATGTAAAAAAAGATAAAGAAGAAATATATATCAGAAAAAAGAAATGAAATTAATAATGTCAAGTTTACAGTACAGATTGAAAAACAACAAAAAATATTCCATTAGTTCCTAGATAAAGAACTGGAACCAAAGCTTTATCTAATAAAAAATGACACTTTTCAGTGGCTATACATCTTAATGTAATAAAATTAATGTGTTTAGTACGCAACAGACTAGAGCAGTGTCTTGCACACCAATAATTTTCAAGCTTTCTAATAATTTAATTAAAAAAAACAAGTTGGAAATTGCTCGTCAAACGTGGCAAATGAGGTGCGTTCGTACTATAACTAGTTTTATAATTATTTTTTGCACCCCATATTGTACTGAATGTATAATTTTTTGCACTTCATAAAGCGCATAGTCTGATACATCATTAAAATGCACTTCCAATATTTTTTCCCATTCCCCGTAATGTAACGGAACACTTTTGACTGTCCCTGTAATTAAACTATACATCCGATTTTCCTAAAATTTGAAATAGCTCAACAAAATTTTGCAACAATTATATCTTTAAAATTTCAGACCATTCGGAAGGCTGTAATATCATTAAAATGCACTTGCAATAATTTTTCCCATTGGCCGTAATGTAAAAAAAAACTTTTGACTGTCCCTGTAATTAAACTATGCGTCCGATTTTCCTAAAATTTGAAAGGGCTCGACAAAATTTTGCAACAGTTATATCTTTAAAATTTCAGATCATTCGGAAGGCTCTAACATCATTAAAATCCACTTGCAATAATTTTTCCCATTGGCCGTAATGTAAAGAAAAACTTTTGACTGTCCCTGTAATTAAACTATACATCCGATTTTTCTAAAATTTGAAAGGGCTCGACAAAATTTTGCAACAGTTATATCTTTAAAATTTCAGATCATTCGGAAGGCTCTCATATCATTAAAATGCACTTGCAATAATTTTTCCCATTGGCCGTAATGTAAAGAAAAACTTTTGCCTGTCCCTGTAATTAAACTATACATCCGATTTTCCTAAAATTTGAAAGGGCTCGACAAAATTTTGCAACAGTTATATCTTTAAAATTTCAGATCATTCGGAAGGCTCTAATATCATTAAAATCCACTTGCAATAATTTTTCCCATTGGCCGTAATGTAAAAAAAAACTTTTGACTGTCCCTGTAATTAAACTATGCGTCCGATTTTCCTAAAATTTGAAAGGGCTCGACAAAATTTTGCAACAGTTATATCTTTAAAATTTCAGATCATTCGGAAGGCTCTAATATCATTAAAATGCACTTGCAATAATTTTTCCCATTGGCCGTAATGTAAGGAAAAACTTTTGACTGTCCCTGTAATTAAACTATACATCCGATTTTCCTAAAATTTGAAAGGGCTCGACAAAATTTTGCAACAGTTATATCTTTAAAATTTCAGATCATTCGGAAGGCTGTAATATCATTAAAATGCACTTGCAATAATTTTTCCCATTGGCCGTAATGTAAAGAAAAACTTTTGACTGTCCCTGTAATTAAACTATACATCCGATTTTCATAAAATTTGAAATGGCTCGACAAAATTTTGCAACAATCATATATTTGAAATTTCAGACCATTCGGTTGGGTAGTTTTTGCTCTGTTACATGCGGACAGACAGACGGACGGACAGACGGACGGACAGACGGACGGACAGACGGACGGACTGAACGACGACTATAGGTGCTACGTATTTATATAATTACGAACGCACCTAAAAAAAATCGGATAATTATATGAAGCATGTTGAAATTATTTTACGTTTTATCTCATCAATTCCTATGACTTTTTAAAAATCATTTTGGAGGAAAAATATAATGATTAAGACACTGCTACTGATAACAAATAATTAACTTTTGAGGTACAACATTGTGCAATAATTAAAAAAAAATGCAATTTAACAAATTACAACGACCATTTGGAAAATGATTTTTTCAAAGACTAAAACTTAAGACATAAAAAATAGCACGGAGTTGATCATACATTACGCACGCCATGAATTAAACATTAATAGTGTTATTACACGTAAAAGAAGCAAGCCACAGAAATCGCCTGCGACTCGTACATATTATCCACCTGAAACGTAAGTATTATCCAAGCATTTCATTGGCTGTTCGGGAAAAGGCTTTTCCATCGTCCGATTTCCAAGAAATCTGAAGGCCAATTTTAAATGAAATTTATTTCTTAAACATCCCACAATATTATTTTTTATATCGTAGTATAGAGAAAGAAATGTACTTTTAAATGCAATTTGTTTGAAAGCTGTATCTCAATTTGTTTCTGAGTTATTACATTTTTTTTTTTGTAGTTTTTATTACTTTTTTGTCATAGTGGCAACACTCTGTTGTCCATTTCTGTTGAAAGTAAAGGGAAATACATATTACTGTATAGACCAATCAGAAAACGAATAAATTGCAGATTAAACCAATAAAAAGCTTCAGATATGCTTTTGATTTCCTACCCTGACGAGGATAATAACCATTTTTCCAATTGGTTAATAAAAATATTTTTGAAAATAATTTCTTATGACACAAATTTTTCTCTTATTGTTACAAAATATATTGTTTCAAATAATTCTAACCACATAATTCGATGAACAAATTATGAAACTATAGAACATCAGGATTTGCCAGCTAAGACCAAAACAGAAATAATCAATAACCTCTTGTTTATATTGGTGACTCCTGCTGATTTTGCACTCAGAGAAAAATAAATATCATGTCGATAAAATTTTATTATACAGTCGGACCTCTATTTAACGAAGTCGCTAAATCCCGAAAAAAAGTTCGTTATGTGGAAAATTCGTTAAATAGAGATGAACATTTTTAAATACTTTAAAATACACAAAACAGATTTTTAATTCATAAACACTAATCATTATTAAAAAACTTAACTAATTACACTTTTTTTTTGTAAATCATATTTTTTTATTATTATTATTATTCATTTTAACCATCAAAAAGAAATTTGTAAGGACAAGAATTAAAAAATATATTGTCCGGAAACACACTGTATTTTCAGTTTTAAGAAAATAGTTACACTAAAATTAATGAATTTTAATGACATTATCGTATTTATTATAACAAGTAATTTTAAGCATTATATTACTACATGCGTCATTAAATTTATTTACTACAGAACAGCCTTTTTGAGTGTGAAAGATGGATATTGAAAGTTTGCATTCCCTGGATGAAATGTAAAGAATGACAGGGATTTTACTGCTTCCGTTGAGTTAGGCACCTGGTAAAACTAATTCAAGGTTATTGAGCATTATAAAATGTGTAAAAGAAAGAATAAGTTTGATGTATCAAGAAATATTTTGAGCAATAGGGAGAAGAAAAAATTATATCAGAAGAAAAAGTTCGTTAAATAGAGAATACCCTTCGCTATTTGGAGGTTATTTTACGAAGAAATTCGCAAAATGTTATTGGTTCCGAGGAAAAGTTCGCAAAATAGAGGCTCGTTAAATAGAGGTCCGACTGTATATCATTAGAAAATGTATATATCCTATGGAATCGGGTTATGTCGCAATAGAATTGAAAGTTACGAGTATTATGCTAAATGTTATTGATTCTACCTACATAATTACATCATATATAATAATTTAACAAAATGCAACTGAAATTATATTTAATGTTTGTTATTTAAATAACAATTAGTAGTTCATTCAACATAACTGCCAACTTTTACGAATTTCTCCTACCACTATTTTTTGAAAAGAAAAAAAATTCCTTATTAAAGATTTAGGACTAAAGAAAAGGTGTGACCACTTAATTTTAATTCCAAAACTGACAAACGACATCAGAATATTTTAATCAAATTTTGCTCTGAAATAACAGTGCGAAAAAGCAGGTTTTTATATTCTTAAAAATTCTTTTGTTAATTCTGGTGTCAGTTCATTATTTCATCATTTTATGAACAGAGTTTTTCTGCCCCTGAGAGGGTTAAAAAAGGCAAATTTTTCTGTTGAAAAATTGTTGTAGGAAAAGAAAAACGTAACAGTTGGCAAATAGGATTCAAAGTTAAGAGATAATTGTAACAAAACATAATGGTTTGCAGTTTAGAACAAATAAATTTGTATCTCTCCTACCCCCTGCCCGCGAAAAGAAATTTTTTTTTTACAAACATTTAAAGTTTTAAATCTGACTAATGATATTAACATTTACAATTCATTATTTACAAAAATTAACCGTCAACCGCTGTGACAAGAATTGTCGCTTAGCTACTATGAGCGGTCTCTGATCGAATAATGAATAAAAGGCTCGATTAACCCATAGGATAACGTTTCTGTACGAAACATTATGTACTATTGTACATAATGTTTCGTACATATTCTTCTTGTACTATTATAATTAAAAATTTTCTTTGCAGAAGTCTCTGGCAGGCTCCAAATGGAACAACATTTCACTAGTCTATATTATAAAGGACAAACATATCTGTGCGTAACGCATACGTCATTTTGCGAATGACAACACTTTAAAATTTGAAATAAAATTTTGGTTTTGCAATTTTTTCTACTGCAAATTTTTAAACTTCTAAACATCGTACATTTTAAATTTTTACACCGTCGTATAAAGAAAAAAAAAATGCTCTTTTAAATGCAATTTGTTTGAAAACTGTATCTCAATTTATTTTTGAGATATGAATTCTTTTTTGTAATTTTTAATACAATTTTTCTTATCGTGGCAACAAAAGCACCCCATTTCCATTGAAAGTCATTAAAAGTAAACAGAAAACAGTCGAAAATAGGAGATACTGTATCTTTTGTTGCCATTTTCTCATAAAACCTGAAAAAAAGTTGAAATTAAAATATGGGCTATGTCAAGAATATTGTCTGTTATTCCGTGACAATGACGTCATATGCATACTTTTCTATAGACGAAGTTTAAGACTGGATTGTAAAAGTGAATTGCTTTAGCGGATGTAAATGGCGTCATTTTATAAAAAAGCGCGTATTTTAATTCTTACACCTAAATTATATTTTGTAGAAGTGCGTCATTTTCACAGCCCAGCTGCTTTGAAATTCTTCACAGGTGAAAATGCTTCACTTTTGAAAATAATATAATCGAAATAACACACTAATAAAACTCAACGTTTTACAGAAATTTAGCGTATCTTTATAAAAGAGAGGTGACATGCAAATAATAGCGATTTATATTACAGAAATTGATGATTCTCGCCTGGATGGATTTGCTTCGCCGAGTTAGGCAAGCAAACTAATAATTCGTGGTTTAAAATAACATCATGTTCCTGAAAGTTTTGTCCAAAATTCTCTCGAATAATAAAATTTTAATGCTATTCTTTAGGACATTCTACTATAATTTTATCAAAGTTACATAATTTGCTTAATTTAATTTTTTCTAATTTTATATTTTCTAATTTTCATTTAAAACAGAAGTGTGCTTTTTAGTCATCTGCCCTGATCTTTCACTGAACCAATTTTACTATTTTTTTTTTTTTTAACTGAAAGCTCTTCATTTGTGGATGTGATTGCACTATCTGTTTTTTATATATATATATATAAATGTCCCCACTTTTATATTTTAATTTTAAAAGCATTTTATGAAATTTCTTCAAAATGGTGAAAATTAGATAGCTTTCATTATTGCAGACAAGAGACAAATAATGAGGTATTTTTATCTTTATTCATGCTATTTTCTGATAAAAATTCAAAATTGTTGATAAAAATTGTTGTATGGGGTTTAGTGTCGCAAAATCCCATTAGGAGCGGAATATTATATTAGGGGCATAATAACGGAAAATGACATACTGCTTTTGAAAACACGCATTTTTCCTCATAAATTTTCTATATTGTTTTTCCTTCTGCATGTGTACTGATACTAAGTTTCAGACACTAGGTGAAATGCTTATTTAAGTGAAAATGAAGTCATATTTAAAAGAAAACAATCATTTTCTTAGATAAAACTAAACATGCGACACAAATGAGTCTAAAAAAAAGAAATTACAGAAATTTTTACTCTCCGGAATTGAGATTAGAATCTCAAGTAAAGAGTGCGTCTGTTCACATAAAAGATGTTGCTGACAATCGTGACTTCAAGTTTTGAGTTGAAATAATTTTTGAATGATCAAACAAAATACAATTTTTTTTTAAAAAAATGATGAATATGGATCTGAGAAGTGCGTATGCAAATTTTGAGAAGGTGCAAATTGCTATTTATCATTCCGGAATACCGAGCATAAGAGCCTCAATTCATAACCATCCTAATAACTGATCTTTATTATATTTTACTGATTAAGTATCTATATTGCAAAGAACAAACGTATCTGTGCGTAACGCTGATGTCATTTTGCGAATGGCAACGCTTCACGATCAAATTTCGGTCTTGAACTTTTCGCTATTGCAATTTTTTAACCTTCTGACCATCGTGCATTTTCAATTTTCGTCTCATAGGGTAAAAAATTTACTTTCAAATGCAATTTGTTTAAAAACTTTATCTTAATTGACTGATGTATTATATTTTCTATAATAATTTTTAAGCATGATTTTTTTTAATTTTATCTTATCACGTGCCCGTTTCAATACATAATAAAAATAAACATTTTACACATAAAGCAACAAACGATTTTCAGCATTTGTTTCGGACTATTTTTGCATAACGAAATTAATACTTTCTTTATAAACAAATAAAAGAATAATATTAAAAAAAACACCAATATAACATATTTGTGAAAGACAAATTAACGAAATTAATACTTTTATCAACAAATAAAAGAATAATATTGAAAAAACACAAATCTAACATATTCGTAATCGTACAATTTAAATTTTTAGATCACCAAATAGGATTTTTTTTCAAATGAAATTTGTTTGCAAAGTTCATCTCAGATTACTTATTGTCTATGGTTTTAAAAAAAATTTTAAAGCATGAAATAATTTTTTAATTTATCTATATCACGCGGAACTCGATTACGAAAAATTAATCCGTTTGCCCGTAGTAAAATCTTGATCAAATAACTCTTAGCATGCGACTAATAAGAAAATATCGCCTTTGATAAATTTAAAATATTTATTTGATTGTATAATTGGTATTTCCCATATGAAAATTCTTTTTTTAATGTAAGTGAACAATCTAAAATATTTATTGCATGTAAAAAAAATATATATATATATTAGTTTTCAATTAAAAAAAAATGTTTTCACCTATGTTCTTTAACCCGGGAAGCCCGGGTACGATCCCCTAGTATCTATAATGGAGTTATAAATATAGAGGAAGAGACATAAGTGTACTGTCCGCCAGTTGCAAGTGAAGTAAATGAGGAAATAATCATAAAATGGGGGATCTGATTTTACATCAGATCAACAGTTTTCGATTACCGCTGGGGTAAACTTCCACCAATAAACTTGAATAGAAAATTTCGCCTCATTTAAGCGCCTTATTCATGGAAACTTTCTCACAAACATGGTAAAAAATTTCTATTCGTTTTTCCTGGCAGCTGTTGGCCCCAGTATCAAAATCTCTTGTAATGACACTGACACGTTACTTTGTTACAATATGGCGGAAACGTAAGGCCTGACTACCGTCGAAGAAAACTGCCATTAGTAAAAATGAATATTACTTTTTCCACAATTACTGGTGGGAGTTTGTCCCTGCGGAACCGGTTACATTTGAAGATTCACCATTTTAACCGTATGTCAATTCCTCTTTTTTTCATAGTTTCACGCTATCTATAGTTTAATTGAAAAGTTAAATTGTGAAAACTGAAAAAAAGCAGCAGTCTGTGAGACAAATAACAGCAATCGACGGTTAAATTGTTATTTCGAGTTTTAGATGAACTTTTTTATCAAAACATCACTTATTCGATTACATAGGTTCACTATTAAAAATGATTAATATTACTATACAAAAACTGCGATATTCAAAATTTAATTTTGTCATTTGTCTGACAACCTGGCTTACTGCATATCAGCCATATAGCGTAAATTATTAAAATATTACAGCTGAATATTGTGAAAATTCTAAGAGGCAGTGTTGTCGCATTTGGCGGATTAGTTATTTATGAATCCACGCCAGAAAATTTTGAACAGCAATTTTATTTAAAATTTATCCGTCATTACCCGTGAACTTAAAAAGCAAAAAAAAAAAAAAAAATATATTCTAACTTACTATTGATAATTCGGAATGTCTAAATTAAAAATCAGCCGGTTATGGCAACACCGCCTTTAACAACACAGAGGATTGAGTGACTGAAAAACTTGAAAATCTTGGTTGAAAGTCTGAGTTCAAACGTTTTCCCTACATGACCAAAATGAAGAACAATTAAAAAATAATAATTTTCAAGAAATTTGAAAAATAAACTTTGAATTAGAAAGTGGTCAGTGACATTTGGTTATAAAGAATACACCCTCCTATTTTATGTTCGCAAGTGTATAAATTATTAAACTCAACCATTTTATTTACATTTTTTAGTTAAAAAGTTATTAACAAAAAAAAAAGAGATATTTACTAGAAATTTTTTGAAATTCTGTCTTTCTTTAAAATTTCTTTTAACTATTGATTTTCGAGTGACAGCGTTTGTGTAAGCTCCGGTTCTCATTGCTTTTCGCTCTGACTTTACATGAATATCGCTGACTGATGGCTGCAAAGGATGTGGCTGGCGGCTCCTCTAAGCGCCCGAGAAATGGTATGGGTCGTTCTCCTTCCATTTCCTCTATTACTTCCACTAACTCCCATAGGAGCTTAATTAATAGAGAAACTCTCTCTAATATTGGTTTAAGTAATGTTCTTAAAGCTCTTAACTCAAATGAGAATAAAATTCAAAATTTAAATTTCTCTACTAAAAGTAATGTAACTAGTGACCAAAAGGACATTGATGAGGGCTTTACCCCCGTTATCCCTAAATCCAAAAAAAAAAACGTAAAAGTAAAAAAACGAATAGAGTTGCTAATAAACCTGAAAAACCCGTAAAATCACCCCTGAAAATGTTAACGACGACGTCGAATTCCATTCTGATGATGACTCAGATATCGCTTCCTCTAGCGAACATGAAGAAAATGTTCCCGAAACTCCAAAGAAAAAACCTAAACCTATTATGGTGACTGAAGTCCCTAATATTATACAATTTCTCAATGAACTATCCTCCATGGACAAATTCAAATTTAACGCCAAGCTTGCTGGTGAATTCATTAGAATTTCACCTGATACCATCCGTGACAAGCTAATGCTGCATGAGCATTTCAAACAAAATAATATTCAACATTATATAATCCCAGGCAGGGAAATTCCCCTTAAAGCCGTAATTCGTGGACTTCCTCGAAATATTGAAATTGAAACTGTCAGAAAAACCCTCGCTTGTCGAGGATTTATCATCACTAAATTTTTGCAAATGAAAAGTAAAAGAGACGGGAAACCCCTCCCTCTCTACTTGATTGAACTTCCTAAAAATCCCACTAGCTTTGAAACCTTCAAAGTACGCTCTGTGTACAATCTTAGAGTTGAAATCGAAAGATTTCGACCGACTAAAAAAGCCACACAATGTTACAAATGTCAAAAGTTTTTTCATATAAGTGCCAATTGTCATATTAATCCTAAATGCGTAGGGTGCGGTGGACTGCACCTCTCTACAAACTGTGAAAATAAAAAAAAACTAAGGACTCTGATGTTCCTAAACCACCACCGAAATGTGCTAACTGCTCTCTGGAACACCCTTCATCTTACAAGGGTTGTTCATTATTTCCAACGAAACCCCAGTTTCGAAAAACTTATGCCAATGTAACTGCTAACGCAAAAAATCCTGTTTCTGCAAACGAAGAGAAAAGAAAAAAGAAAAAAAAACAGCGATTCTACTGCTTCTAAGACAAACCCACTTTTCGACCAATCAAATTCTTCCAATATTGCGTCACCACCACCTCAGCAACTCTATGAGTTACACGAATTCTCTGGTGCTATCCCTGCGATAGCCGAGATCGTTAGTAAAATTAAAGAAGAACTTAATGTCAGTTCTTTCTCGGAAATTCCCCAAAAACTCAACAATGTTTTCCAAAATATACAAAGTAAAGGAGATTCTCTCTCTAAATTACTTGCCTTCTCTGAAATGTTGGCAAATTCCGCTAAAACTCCTAGTAGCGAGTCGTAAGTATTCGGCTCCTACCCTTTATTCAAAATTTTCTTAATATTTACTTGTTACTATTTTAATGTATGGTCACGTTAAGTGTCTTTTTTTTAATTAAGGATTAGGCTTTGCTTCTATTTTACGTCTGTTTCGAACATGCGAACGCTTCATTTTTCATCTATTCTTACACTTTCCAACATTTTTTCTCTTCTGCGTGCTTCATTGTTGAAGCCACGCCTTCCTACTTTCCTGGTTTTCGGATTGGCTGACTAGTTCAGCCACTTACGTAAATAGACTTTCTCGTTCTTCCTCTCCTCTTTTCGTCTCTGGTTCTCGGCAGTAATGCTGCCAATCTTAGACTCTCACTCATATTGTGACTTTTTGTCGCGCTTAGACTAACAATTCATGTTTTTCTTAGGATGTGCTCCTACTATTTACTCATATACAGTGCGTGAATTTGATTTTCAAATAGGTAGCCCCTGGAACTGCTCTGCTGTTCGCTGTTCGCTGTTGATTTTAGATTTTTGGAACTCATAGACTAAAAATTTTATCTTTTTGAATACTATCTTACATTTTATCGAAATTCTGTTGACATCCTTCAAAAATTTTCATGTTATTAAATAACATGAAAATTGTAATAGTTATAGATTGAAATAATAGAAATAACAGTTATTTACATTTAAGTACTAAATATCTACCGGGTGTCCCAAAACTGACTGATGGATTTTAAAATTCAATAACTTCCAAACTGTGACAAATATTAAAAGAATTCTTGCAGCAGGGTTATGTACGATGTCAGGAGTTTTTGTACTGTGATTCTAGGTTCGAATTATAAACAATAGATGGCGCTGAGAGCAATAAGCGATCAGTCCAGACCCAATTTTTTGTACTTTGGGATCCATTCAATACATTTTAACCCTCTCGCTGCATAAGTAATTCTTCGCGATGAGCGTCTTTTACAAAATTTTTAATCTTTTATCACCGTTATTTTAAAGCAGAAATTTTTGGAAATCGTAATGGGGGGGGGGGGGAGGGAAGGTCATGATTAAATCAGATAAAGTTTTTGCTAAAAAATAACTAGTGGGAGTAACGAAATAGTATTAATGAGAAAGAAAATGCATGTCCGAGTATACCTTGGGTTCAAAGCGAGAGGGTTAATCTCATTTTTTCGCATGGAAGAAGAGAGAGGTCGAAAAATCGAGCCTGGATTTAGCGGTTGTTGCTTGCAGTGCCATCTATCGGTGCTATTTGTAACTGAAACTGAGAATCACAGCATAAAAACTCCTGACATCTTACATAACACTCCTGCAAGACTTTTTTTTAAATATCTGTTACTGTTTGCAAGTTATTGAATTTTAAAATCCATCATTCATTTTTGGGAAACCCGGTATATAATTTCTCATATAAAAACGTCCAATATCATTTCTCAGTAAAAGGAATTTTACACAAAAGGTTAGTTTATGCAGAATCAGCATGCGAACTGTATCATGATGTTTCTGAAAGTACTCACACGTCGTAAAAGGAATGTAGTATGTTTTTTCATAAGGGTTTAAAAAATTCAAATAAATAAAACTGAAACCAGAAATAACCTACTGAAGCTGTATAATGAAAATCTTCTTCCTACCGAAGCGTGGGGTTTGCATACGTAACACGGTTAACCCCTTCGGGACGGGAGCCTTTTACGAAATTTTTAATCTTTAGTCACCGTTTTTTAACAACAGAAATTTGTGTCTTCTTGAATACAGAAAATGCGCTGATTAAATAAGGAAAATTTTACAGTAAAATTTTACTGGTGAGAAAAAACAAGGATTCTGAGCGCTTCATGCGGCACGTATACGTGTCGCTCGTCCCCAAGGGGTTAATCAAGATATCTGACTGTTTGTTCAAATAGTCGGACTTGAAGAAAAACACATAAACCGTTTTGTGGACGGTAATGTTGCCAACTGGGCGAAATTTATTTTTTAAAAACTGTTAAATGATTGCCATCACGCATTTTAAATGGTCTGATTGACCCTATTTAATGACTGATTAAATGCCATGGAAATATGAATAAAGAGGAACTGACATATTTTCAAAATGGTGAAGCTTCAAGTGTAATCGATTTCGGAGTAACTCATTATCGCCTGCGCAAACTTCCACCAGAGAATTTGAATAGACATTTTCTCCTCATTTAAACGCCTTATTAATGGAAAAATCCAGTCATAATTATGGCCAAAAACAAACCGTAATTTACCGAAAGTAACCCCCTTCCCTAAGAATATAAGCCCCTCCCATATATGGGAATGTTTCCTTTTTTTTAAAGTGTCATTTATAAGCCCTCCCCTTCAAGTTTTATTTTCTGACGCTTTCAATCCTTCTGTTTTTTTTTCGGGAAATTCCTTAAGTTTTTTTTTCATAATTATTAAACACATATATCATATGCAATTTCTTTTTAACTATTCTCTTTACGTATCATTGTATCATTATGGCATACTTCGCTATTCGCGCTACCAGACCTTTCAATCCTTCTGTTTTGTTTTTTTTTGGGAAATTCCTTAAGTTTTTTTTTTCATAACTATTAAACACATATATCATATGCAATTTCTTTTTAACTATTCTCTTTACGTATCATTGTATCATTATGGCATACATCGCTATTCGCGCTACCAGGCCTTTCAAAGGAATGTTCAATTCAAAAGATATTATTAATGTTTTCCTTGATTTTTATGCACTAAGATTTAATAGATATTTATATTAAGTTTAAGGTTTATAATTTTTCTTTTATTTCTTTGGTATCTAATTAAATTATTCTATGTAAACTTGATTCATTAATTTATTATTTTTATTAAAGTAAACTATTTAGCTTTAATGGGAGGAATTTTAAAACCAAAAAAAGAACATTTGATCTGATTTATTTTACAAATTTTATAAATCCTGAGAAATTTCATAAGTTCAAAATATACCCCTCCCCCTCCCTCCCAATTTTCATATCCTTTTCACAAAAGTTCCTATTATAAACCTCCCTTAAAACTATTAGAATTTCCTGTCTTGTAAAAGGTACTTTACGGTACATTTATTTTTACTTGTTGATGGTTTCTTCGTAGGTGGTCAGCCGCTACGTTTCCGTCATATTGTAACAACCCAAACAATCTCCTGTCATTGTCAGCGAAAAAGATTAAGTAAGAAACCAGAAGCTGTTACAAAAACGGTAATCAGAAACTGTAGATCCGATGTAAACTAGTATGTTGTGGTCATCACAAAACTTTCTTCTGTATAAATCACGTCAATTAAATCATTTAAATAGTACAAGAAATAACAACGATTTAGCACCAATTCATATCAAAGTATATCAGAATTTGAAGTTGGATGAAATTCGTGCATTAGTTCTTGAGACAGAGCTATAGCGGAATTCTGAAAAAATGTAGCATAGCAGTGCCACCTGTTGAGCGATTTACACCAAAAGTAAACAGCACTAAACGATATAAAGGTATACCTCAATCTGAAGTTTGTTGAAAATCCAAGCATTAGTTCTTGAGATAAAGCTATTGCGGAAATCGCAAAAAATGCAACATAGCAGCACCACCTGTTGAGTGATTTACACCAAAAATTAAACAGCCCTAATTTATACGTCAATTCATGTCAAGGACTAACTAAATCTGAAGTTTGATGAAAATCCGTGCAATAGTTCTTGAGATACAGCTCTTGTGGAAATCGTGAAAAAATGCAGCACAGCAGCGCCACCTGTTGGGAGATTTACACCAAAAATTAAAAATCACTAATTTATATCAGGGACTAACTGAATCTGAAGTTTGATGAAAATTCGTGCATTTTTTCTTGAGTTAGAGCTATTGCGATAATCATAAACAATGCAGCATACCAGAGCCACCTGTTGGGCGATTTTCACAAAAAAGTAATCAGCACCAAACTATATCTTGGACTAACTGAATCTGAAGTTTATGAAGATCCGTGCAGTAGTTCTTGAGATATAACTATTTCAGAAATCGTGAAAAAGGCCGCATAGCAGCGCCACCTGTTGGGCGATTTTCACCAAAAACTAATCAGGTCCAGTTTATATCAAGGTCTAACTAAATATGATGTTTTGTGAAATTCCGTGCATTAGTTCTTGAGATAGAGCGCCCACAAAATTTTTGTCACATACAGACTCACAGAGTGACAGAGTGACAGACAGACTCACAGACAGACATTTTCTAAAAACCATCAAATCGTGTTCTGGGAATTCTAAAACGTATAAATCCGTCGAAAACCGGAAGTCGAAATTTTTCACGAATCCAATACTTTCTTCTTGTAAAAATAGAAGAAAATAAAAATCAGCCGTCATCTTGTGACAGCAACCTTAGCTACTTCAGTGGCAACTGACAGAAACTACATGATACATCTCCTCCTGTTTATTCATAACTTCATTTTAAATACGGAAAAAAAGAAGGTTGCCAGGTTTCCCTCCTTTTTTATAGTGGGTCAACAAAATAAAGTAGAATATTTTAAAAAATCTATTTACTTATCATGAGCGAAAAAGCCAGTGATGATCGGGTTGATCCTAAATGTTATATAGATGCAAACACTTAGAGACAACTTATTTAGTAATAAATTTACACGCACAACTCAGTACAAGACACCTTAAATTGTTATAGGTAAAAAAATTTTCTAAACGACCTTGATTGGATGCACAATTTTATAATCAACATCATTCATCATCTTATAGGGCCAGTTCCATGGGTTTTTGTAGTGTAAGTCACATAGCTGATAACTGCTATGCTTGTTGGCAACCATTATTTCCGAAAAGTTTGTTTCCGGTTATTCAATTAATGAGATATGTTCGATAAAATAAGTCAAATTTTTCCTTTCTAAAATACTGGTAGTCAAACATCGTAGCATGTGACTTACACTACAAGTACTCATGGAATTAGCGCCAGTGTTTCCCAACCTTCTTTTGGCCGCGCCCCACCTAAGCATCTCTAAAATCATGATGTCCCCCCCCCCCCCCACCTTCTATATCATATAAATATTGTCACATAAAAAATAAACTTCCATTTTTCCGGATGGATCCGAAAATAACATTAAATCTGATAAGTGATTTCACATTCTTTAATTTATCAAAATCATATTTTTTAATTACAAGTATGCTTTTAACCATGAATGCAGTGATGCCATGGATCTTCGGATTTACATCTACAAAAGTTTTATTGTTTTTTGGCAACTTTTCTCAAATTTAAAAGTGATAAATAGTCTACATTTTTATTCTCGTAAAATTTCTTGAAATCTCTCTCATATTTTGTATTACATCTGATAAAATTGATACATTTTATAATGGATTTTAGTACTTCGTTCAGAATAAGTGATATTTGTTTATCGCCGAGACTGTATGGATAACATAATTCGCAAGTAACATTTCCGGATTCGCGCTTTTATCCATTTTAAGTTACAATTTTTCTTTCCTCTCATAACATACTTCTTTGATAGCGGGCCTTTCCCCCGCGCTTTTATAATTTGGCCATCATGTTTTCTTCAATTTTAAATTTTAAAATGCATATGTCATGAATGTCATATTTTGTATGTGGTCTGCAGAAGAGCCATAAGAAGTTTACTTTCAACCCTTTCCTTCAGTGATGCGCACAGAGTTTTATTAATTTCGTAAATGTAGCACCCCATTTAGATCATTAAAAACATTTTTTAGATTAAACATGTCCAAATAGTCAAAACCCTACAAAATTTCCCTCATGGGGCATATTACACTATAAATAGGTGTATAAGTTTTTTTTTTTTTTTTTTTTTTTTTTTTTAATAAATAGTAAAAAAAAAAAAAAAAGATGTAATTTACTAAAATAATAATAAAACCAGGAAAATTAAAATGATTTTAATACATAAAAAGTGTCAAATTATCCAAAACCATTCACGTAATTATTCCGGTGTCAATATATTTTTTTGAACTTTTAAATGAGATCGTTTCGAAAATTTTTATTCAGTTATTTTTCGATTTTTTCATCTATTATTTCTATTTTTGACTAAGACACTACTTTCATTAGAAAAAAAATGACAGAAAATTTGTTAATAAGAAATCACAAATTGCCCCCCTGAAAAGTCGTATTGCCCCCCTATGGGGCGAACGCCCCACGTTAGGAACCACTGAAGGTAAGTTTTTACTACACCAAAAAAAAAAAAAAAAGCAATTATATAAAATGGGATTTAAAACGAAAAATGGGAAAGGAATATTTATCCCCCAATAGCTGGGATTAACTGTAATATCAGTTTATATAAAAATAAAATTAGATTGATAGGATTTTTTTACAACACAAGTTCCTGTTAAAACTTATGAAATAAAGAAAAGTTTAAATATATAACAAATTAATTAACACCTTGTAATAATATACTAAATTTTAATAGTTAAAAGGTGTAAATTAAAACTTTAAAAACAGTAAAAGTAGTTTTATTCGGACTGTTTACATCAGTGTTTCTCAACCTGTACGCCGCAGCACACCAGTGAGCCACGAGACATTGTCAAATGTGCCGCGAGGGTTTTTGACAAATAATTGCATAGTGTCGTATCAACGATACGGCATTTTCTATTTATCATATGTAATATTCCTTGTTGACTCCTTTCCTAGTATTACCCTTCCCATTTGTAATTTGCAAGACACCGAATTTGACAAAAATGGAAAAAGAAAAACTCATTGATTTGAAAACGATAAGTTTTACAGTTCAACATTCTTTGATAAAAACTTTTTTGAGTTTTGTCTTTCTGACAAAAATGTGTGCCCCACAATCAACTTTAACCCTTTATGTACGGAATTATGAATTCATGAAAATTATATCTTCTAAAGCATTTTTCGTGAAATTTTTGAAACTACATTTCACGATTTACATAATCATTTAAAAATTTTAGAAGGATTTTAGAAGGATTGTGGGATTCAAAAGGATTAATTAAACTTAAATTTATAGGAATTTTGTGAAATATTTATAACCCCACTCAAATCTTTTATTTTAAATATATTTCTTAGTATTTTGTAGAATTAGGAAATGTACAGATATAATGTTCTTACAATAGGAATATAGAAATATATCAGAATTGACCAACCCCCCTCCCCCCCCCCCACCCCCGAATACCAAGAAAGCTGAAAAGATGCAAAGGCAAAAGAAATTATCCTTTTAAAAATATTTTCGTTTTGTGTAACCAATAATGTTTTTAGAACAAAATAAAGTAACGCATCTATAACTCATTCTAAACTGTATTACAACTAATCAATGTATTAAATGAATTTTATAACAAGTTATTTTAATGGTACTTATAAGTACCGTCAGTTAGATAAAGGGTTAAAACTATTACAATTCTTCTACCTTCTGCATCTTCATGATTCTGGGAATTTGGATTTTCATCATTGACAGAAATCAAGTCCAATAAGTGAGAATGCCTTTTAAAAGTTGACGATGAAATGCGAACATGTCTGCGACTTTGGAATCTCGTTTTGATTGAATTTGCGCAAGAAAATAGGGTCAGCCCTCTCATTGAATAAATTTTGTGAATATACCGGGTGTCTTAAAAAGGACTGACTGATTTTAAAATTAAATAATTTGCAAACGGTGACAGATATTTAAAAAATTCTTGCAGGAGGGTTATACCTGAGGTCAAAAGTTTTTTTTATAGTGATTATCGATTTTAGTTCGAATTACAAAGAATAGATGGCGATGCGATCAATAGATGCTAAATTCAGGCTCGATTTTTGGCACTTCGGGACCCACTCAGTGCATTTTAATCTCCTTTTTCCGCATGGAAGAAGAGAAAGGCTTAAAAATCGAGCCCGTATTTAGCGCCTATTGCTTACAGCGCCATCTATTGTTTGCAATTCGAACTAAAATCGAAAATCACTGTAAAAAAACTTTTGACCTCATGCATAACCCTCCTGCAAGAATTTTTTAAATATCTGTCACCGTTTCCAAGTTATTGAATTTTAAAATCTGTCAGTCCTTTTTAGGACACCCGGTACATACTCTATCTATATGTATATATTAGTATCATACAACTTTTACAATTTTTATAATCACAATTTTTATAATATTTTTAGAGTGCCGTCAACCAAAAAAGATGGGAGGAATGATGGCTTACATGTTTCGACTCTATCCGAGTCATTTTCAAAATGGATAAATAAAAATATTCTAAAATTGCATGGGTTTTGAAACGCAATCATGCGTTTCAAAGATCGTGCAGTTTTAGAATATTTTTATTTATTTGTCTTAAAAATGAATCGGGTATAGTCGAAACAAGTAAGCAGTCCAAATAAACCTATTTTTACAGTTTTTAAAGTTTTAATTTTCACCTTTTAGCAATTAAAATATAAGAAAAGTTTAGTTAGAATAAAATATTGATTTCATTAAATATAATATATTAAAGCAGGATTGCCAAGGAAATTCTACAAGTGAATTTTTGATAAAGCTGTTTAACACGTTCACGCGGCGCGGTGGGTCACACGCGACTGTCTCAGATCTGCAAAGTCTCCGGCTTTTTTTATACCAGTATTTTAATACAGAAAATGTTGTTTTATTTAATTAGAACAAATGGGCGATTTAAAGGAACAACATTTTCTCTAAAATAATAGTAGTGTAAAACTAGTTGGATGTGCCAATCCCAAAACTTTCTTCTATCTTATACATCTTAATATTTCAAAACCTAGTTACACATGTTAATACTTCAATATTATTAGTTCAATACTATACCAACTTTGATTTTCATCTTAAATTTCTGCTCAAGTCAATTAAACGGACTAAAAGCGAGTTAATCTATATCATGATATTTGTTAAAATTATTAATTTTTCCTTATTCTGTCGTTATCAGCTGTTTGCGAATAGCCGGCATAGCAGGAAGCGAGTTCCCGCCGCTGCATGAGCCGCCGATGCACAATAGAACTACGAAAAATCAAGTAAAGTATACAAAAATCGCTAGCACGGAGCCCCTTTACCGCGCAATATTTCCAAATTCATGGAGAACCTGTTGGCCAAAGCCAAAAACAAGCACAAACATTTTGGTTCAATTGTATGCATAATTTTATACGCTGTTCGATGGTACAATAATGAAAATGGCACATAGATCGGAATTATAGCGCCCCCTTCTTTCGGAATTTTTTCAAGTTCAGGGAGGACTTGTTTGCTATAGCCAGAAACATGCACAAAAAATTTGGTTCAATTATATGGATAACTTCATACACTTTTCGATGGTACAATAATGAAAATGGTACAGACATCGCAATTATAGTGCCCCCTTCCGGCAGAATTTTTCCAAATTCAGGGAGGACCTTCGTGACATGACCAAAAATAAACACATAAAATTTGGTTCAATTCTATGCATAACTTCATACACTTTTCGGCGGTACAATATTCAAAATGGCACAAAAATTGTACAAAAATCGTTATTACAGTGCCCTCTACGAGCGATTTTTTTACAAATTAAGGGAGGACCTCCTTGCCATAGCCAAGAACTTAAAATTTTTTTGGTTCAATTCAATGCATAACTTCATACACTTTTCGATGGTGCAATATTCAAAATCGCACATAAATCGCTATTACAGCGCCCCCTAACGGCGAATTTTTTGCAAATTCATGGAGGACCTGCTTGCCATATCCAAAAACTTAAAATAAAAATTTGGTTTAATTCTATGCATAACTTCATACACTTTTGGATGGTACAATATTCAAAATCGCACAAAAATCGCTATTACAGCGCCCCCTACCGGCGATTTTTTTCCAAATTCAGGGAGGACCTGCTTGGCATAGCCAAAAACTTAAAATAAAAATTTGGTTTAATTCTATGCATAATTTCATACACTTTTGGACGGTACAATATTCAAAATCGCACAAAAATCGCTATTACAGCGCCCCCTACCGGCGAATTTTTTCCAAATTCAGGGAGGACCTGCTTGCCATAGACAAAAACTTAAAATAAAAATTTGGTTCAATTCTATGCATAACTTCATACACTTTTCGATGGTACAATATTCAAAATCGCACAAAAAACGCATTTACAGCGCCCCCTACCGGCGAATTTTTTCCAAATTCAGGGAGGACCTGCTTGTCATATCCAAAAACTTAAACTAAAAATTTGGTTCAATTCTATGCATAACTCCATACACTTTTGGATGGTACAATATTCAAAATCGCACAAAAATTGTTATATCAGCGCCCCCTACCGGCGAATTTTTTTCAAATTCCGGGAGGACCTGCTTGCCATAGCCAAAAACTTATAATAAAATTTTGGTTTAATTCTATACATAACTTCATACACTTTTTGATGGTACAAGGGCGACAGACAGACGGACGGACGGACAGGCGGACGGACGGACAGACGGACACACAGACAGACAGACATTTTCTATAAAGATGTTTTTTGGAATCTCTGACCCCTAAAACATGCAAATCCGTCGAAAACCGGAAGTCGAAAAAAATTTCGATTACAATACTTTCTTCTATTGAAGATAGAAGAAAGTAAAAAAAGCTGGAGACTTGAGAACTCTGAGACAGTCGAGTGTGACCCACCACGCCGGCGTGAACGTGTTAAGTATAATAACATCTGTCATATACAATTATACAGAATTTTTAATTAATTAAGTTTAAAATTACTATACGCAATTAGTTGTATTCAATATTAATTTTGGCATTTTCCGGGCAAACTTGCTTACAGCATATAAATTATATTCAGTGGTGGAAAATTGGCGCAGAGGAGGAGCCTATTGACACCACTAATGTTTTATAGTATTATTCCCTTTAATAAAAACTCAGAAATTCTGTCATTAGATAAGTCGAAAAATACTACTAAAATTTGGTGATGTCAATAGGCTCCTCCTCTGCGCCAATTTTCCACCACTGTATATTGGGTAACTTTGGGTAAAAATCTTATAGTAGAATATTTTAAAAAGTCTAAGAGATATCTGTAATAGAGTTATTGAATACCCACTGAAAATTTGAGTTCTTTACACAGCCGAAATGAAGAACAATTAAAAAAAAAAAAAACTTCTGAATTCGAAAGTGCCAAAATATTTTGTATAAAGTGTACCTCTATTACTTTACTTCCAAAAGTATATAACATATTGAACACATATAATTTTTTTTTTTCAATTCGACAAAAGTCTTCAACAAAAAGATATATTTTCTATGAGAATATTTAAATATTTAAATTCTTATTGTTTTTAAACGATGTTGTAACATTAATTTTATATTTTCGGAACTCGCAGACTATGAATATTGATTTACATTTCGCTTTATGAATATTGACATATTTTATTGTAATTCTTCCGAAATCCCTCAAATGCTATTATTATTTTTTTATTATTCTTATTATATTACTGTTATTATTTTTTTTTATTTATTGCAATTATATTACTGTTATTATTATTTTTATTTATTTACATTTAAGTAATAAATATCTATATAGTGTTTTGTAAAAAAATATTCTAATATAGTTTAATAGCATAAAAAATTTAACACAAAATGCTATATTACACAAAGTCTTCTTTCAAATTATGAGTATCATAATGTTTCTTAATTCTTTATGGATGATTTCCTATGGCAATTACAGGGTTGCCACGGTTCAGGGAATTTCCAGACAAGGAAATTCTTCGGTACCAGTATTTTTTTATAGAAAATCTCTCCTTAAATAAGGCGAAATTTCGTCCGTTTAACCTAGATTTATTTTTCTATAAACAAATACTGATATTTCACCTGGAAAATTCCCTGAAGCGTGGCAACCCTGAATTAGCCGCCCAAGCTTTATATACATGACTTAATTAGGTAGCTTTCATTACAAAAAGCTACCTATTGAAGCCGTTCGGAGGACAGCGATTTCCAAAAATTTTGGTATATTTTCATCGATCATGACCCCCAGACCCCGAAACCACCCTCCGTTCAAATATGGATATATATATATATATATATATATCCTTATATATATATATATGGGTAAATGTTAGAGTACGGAGGAGGGTGGAGTTGTCTGGATAATACGCAATGGTTAATAAAAAAAAGATAGGGCTTTTGTATTACAACTACATTTCTAATACGTATTTTATATGGATGTTGATTTGATGTTTTATATGTAATTGGTGACATTTCTTTCTTTTTTTTTTCAATTCATATTAATTTTAGCTTATTTAATCAAATTCAAAATTAAATTGTTTTTGAATTTTAGTCTACTCAGGACAATATCATATTAATTAATAATAGTATACCATCTTTATAGTGATTAATATGCATATAAGTTTATTTGATATAACTAATGTTATACTGTATGTATTAAAATTGGGTAATTAGTTTTTATTATTATTCCTCTATACTTTTTAATATTGTTTTATTTTCAACTTTGTATTCCATGATTAATTATCGGTTTAATGTGTTTGATTGTCACAATCATATTTTTTAGCTTTTTTATGGCTAATATGAAGTTAATCCACACACTATATTTGTGATCTTTAGGCTATTGGGAATTTTAGAATCTGACAATCTTCTATAAACATCCATTTTTTTCCCTGTTCATTTTATTAATTTATTATTTTTTATATTGAATAGTAACTATTAAAGTTTTTTATATTTTTATTATATATAATTTATTTTATGTTATAGCATATAGCTATATTCTAAATATTATCAGTGTTACATTTTTTTAATTTCTCAGTGTAGATTAAATGGTTAGGTAATAGAATATATTGACAGCATTTTATTAACATTTAATTTATCTAAATTTTTTTGAATAATGATATATAGTATGGTATTATTTATATATTAGGATTTGTGTTGTAATGCAGTTGATATATTTTAATTTCATTAGCTTTTATTAGGTTCTTCTTGTGACATTTGAATAATAATAATAGTTTTAAAATAACATAATAGATGGCAGCACAAAAAAATTGTCTTTTAAAGCTTCTATTAAAGTAATAATTTTAATTTTTTACACAAGATGTTATTGAACGATGAATATTGGCAATATTGTAAAATTGAAATTAAACAATTTAAAATTGTTTTCAGGTATTTTAAATAATGTAATTATTTCTATTTACATTATATTAATTGAATTTATCACGGTACTTCAAAATGAATTAACTGAATCCATAGGTTTTAATTTCTGTGTTAACTTAACTGTTTTATTCACCTTAATCTTATCATGCTTTTCATGCTTTTGGATACCATGTGCGGGAGGATATTTTGAAAATCAACTGGGGTTTTATTCGGTATGTTGTGTAATATTTCTATTTTTTATGCTATAAATTAAATATTTAAAGGGTTGAATTGTTTTTTCCATTTCATACCATTTGATAATGTTCTGTTTTCATCTTGAAACTATTCTCTTGGTCATATTGGTTGTTTGAGTACAGGAGAAGAAAAAAAATTTCAGCTTTTAGCTTTTTTTCTCACAGAAAACAACCGATTTGCTTATATCATTGAATTCTGTACTCTTGAAAACGTAATTCAATATATAAGTTTTTCAATTTTTTTCGCTATCCATATTCTTCTTTTTTTCTCCCTTATTAATTCTTGTAATTAAGTATAAGGCACTTTATTTTATACATACACTTCTATATTATAGGTTTGAAGAATCCATTTTTATTGTCATTTCATTCGCAATATTGCGGTTTTTGATGATGGTCGGTAATGTTTAATTAATGGTTACATATACATATATATATATATATATATATCTGATCTTTTCTCATACTGTAACTCTCGTATTTATGAGCCGATTCGGATATAATTTTTTATGTACATAGTACATACCAATGTCTCGACCGAGTTCGTTGACCAGCTTCATCCGCCATCTTGTTTCAAAATGGCAGCCATTTAAATATTTTTAAAAAATTTAAAATTTAAAATGAGGCACAAAAAATTATAAATTGTAAAAGATTCTTTTCTTATGTGTTTGAGCTTGATACAAAGATTCCAGAGCATTTTTTGTTTCGTTTATATCTTAAAAAATGGCTGAGTTATAGCACTTTGAATTTCTAGCATGGCTGACATTTTGAAACGATCTGATTTTTGTCACGCGATAATAGGCGTATTTATATACCGATTTGGATGTGACAAGGCTTGTGCATAGTACACAGCAATATCTTGACCTAGTTCGTTGGCCAGCTTCATTCGCCATCTTGTTTCAAAATGGCGGTCATTTAAAAAATTAAAAAAAAAATAAATTTTAAAATGAGGTACAAAAAATTAGAAACTGAAAAAGATTTTTTTTCTTATGTGTTTGAGCTTGATACAAAGATTTCGGAACATGTTTTGTTTCGTCTATATCTTAAAAAACGGTTGAGTTATAGCACTTTGAAATTCTAGTGTGGCTGACATTTTGAAACGATCTGATTTTTGTCATGCGATAACACGCGTATTTATGAACGGATTTGGATATAACTTGGTGTGCACATAGTACATACCAATGTCTCGACCAAGTACATTAGCGAACTGGATCCGTCATCTTGTTTCAAAATGGCGGCCATTTAAAAATTTAAAAAAAATTAAATTTAAAATGAGGTACAAAAAAATTAGAAATTAAAAAAGGTTTTTTTCTTATGTGTTTGACCCTGATACAAAGATTTCGGAGAATTTTTCTTTTCGTCTATATCTTAAAAAATGGCTGAGTTGTAGCACTTTTAAATTCTAGCATGGTTGACATTTTGAAACGATCTGATTTTTGTCACGCGATAATGCGCGTATTTATGAACCGATTAGGGTGTGACAAGGCATGTGCATAGTACATAAAAATCTCTCGGCCGAGTTCTTTTGCTAACTTTAGCTGCCATCTTGTTTCAAAATGGCGGCCATTTAAAAATTAAAAAACAATTTAAATTTAAAATGAGGTACCAAAAAATTAGAAATTGAAATTTTTTTTCTTACGTGTTTCAGCATGATACAAAGACTCCGGAGGATTCTTTGTTTTGTCTTTGTCTAAAAATATGGCTGAGATATAGCAGTTTGAATTTCTAATATGGGTGGCATTTTGAAAAATCTGATTTTTTGCCTGAAACAGCAATCGTATATATCAATCTATTTAGATGTGAGTGAGCATGTGTACAGGAATTACTAAGGTCTCGACCAAGTTCATTGGTTAGCTTTGTTGCAGCCATTATGTTGTTTTAAAATGGCGGGCACTTCAAGATATCACCCAATTTGGCGACCAATTATAAATCACTTTAAATGAAACCAGCTTTAATAACACTTACTAATTTCATGAAATTTCCATTCATATTCAGTTTTGACAAAAATTAGTATTTAATCTTCTATAATCGAGATCCACTGATTTGAGCTCCGTGTGTTTGGATGATATAAGCTGGCTTTTAAAAAATAAGGAATATGAAAGCTAACCTCTCCCTCCCGGCACTGGCCAGAAAGACTTTTTTTATATTTCATTTGCACCACTATATTTCAAAAGTGCATTTTTTAGTAATTTCTCTTGCAGATCGCCAACAATGTGCAAGTAAAAATGTTTCTTTAAAAAAATTCGTACCATCCGAATACGTTCGTGTAAGAGATTCCTGTTCCTGGGAGAAGTATTTATACCGCAAACAGTTAACCGCTTTGGTTAACCCTCTCGCTGCATATCCCACGATTTCCACGGGTGACGCAAAAGTAGCAAAATTTACCTAATCCATGATTTTCGCGATCTTTTTTTCTATATAAAAAAAGAACTCTTTTACAAACAATTTTTACATATTTTAACTCTAAACTATAAGTGGATTTGAAATATGTAATAAAATAAATGCGCAATTTTTTAACTTATTTTGATTTTTAAAAACATTAAGCAACGAGAGGCAATAATACAATGTAAAAAGAATGCATACTTGACTACTCTTCGGTTTTTATAAATCAAAGAAACATACTTTGAAGCAGAAAATTTATTTTATTAATATATATCTTGCTTTTGTTTTGTAGCTATTTGCTCCATTTGTTAAATAAGATTTTAGGTTCATGTATAGAATTTATTTTATCAGGAATTTACGCTAAAATTGGGTGATGATTTGGAAAATATGAGAAAACAATTAACTTTTTTTACATGTTTTTAAAAAATGCATTTTAATACCAGAAATAACATGTAGAATCTTTAAACTGAAAATCTTGCTCCTCCGCAATAGCGATATAGCCGATCTTGTTGCTTATAAATCAAGAGAGTTGATTATTGTTTCAAATAGTCAACCGAAATTAAGAGACGATGTTGGTAGATTTGTGGTTGGCGGCGTTGCTACTCCAGGCTTGCCATTGACGGCTATTTTTTAATTCAATCTCACAGTGTTGCCAGTGGGCTACTTTTTTAAAGTTCAGATTTCTCTATTGGCGCCACTTATTTGAAACAGTAAAATTTCGCCTTATTTAATGACATATTAATTAAGGCGAAAATAAGGAGAATTTTACCATTTCGGAAAAGATGTGCCAATCAAGAAATCTGAGTAAAAAAAAAAGTAATCCATTGTTACCTCGCACAACTTTCTCAAAACAAAAATCTTTGACATACAGTTTAACAACATTTGCAATAGAAATATACTATTTTTTTTTTTTTTTAATATTGGTGCAAATAGAATAGAAGCTAGTCGGGGGGGGGGGGGGTAAGTAAAAATTCACTCTGTATCAAATCGAGAGAGTTGACTATTGATTCAGTTGCGAGTTTGGCCTCCATTTTTACTCAAAAATTCTGAATTCAGACCAGAAAATACAAACACTCTTTTCTGATTTAATGAATAGCAGACATTTTGTGATTACTTAACCACTTAATTCTCGCCCCCGTCAATATGACGGGCTGAGGTGCCATTGTCTATCTCTCGCGCCATTTACATTGCAGGGCTAAAGACTTAATTCGAAAAAAATTCTGAAACCAGAAAAATTGTACTGGCATTTCCATATGAAGTCTTTGAAAATTCGCGCATGAGTTTGCTTAGCACGATCTATGTTTGAGTGAGTTACGGATTCTGATTTGCCCGTATGAGCAAGAAGAGTTTGCTTGATCCATCACTTAAAGCTTTTTGAGACCACCAACTTTTTTTAATTA
Source organism: Maratus speciosus (assembly GCA_963932465.1). Lineage (NCBI taxonomy): Eukaryota > Metazoa > Arthropoda > Arachnida > Araneae > Salticidae > Maratus > Maratus speciosus. The sequence continues at coordinate 473,141,973 of OZ010797.1, forward strand.
CAATTTCATACTATTTAATGACAGAATTTTTTAGACTAACTATTACGAATATTTTAGTTTAAAAAAAGTGGTATTTATTCCATATTTTCAATTTATTGTATCAAAAAAAAAAAAAAAAAAAAAATTACTTGAGTGGTTAATCATGCATTTTTCATCATAATTTGATTCTAATTGATAGTGAGTATTTTGTGTATATATATCATTTTAAATATTATTTGTAAGCGTTTTTGAAGTAGGAAAAAAATAATAATAATTAAAAAAAATAAGGATGTTATTTGTATTAATTTGTATGGTGTAAAACAAACATTAAGATGCAAAGTTCATGCAAGATGGCTTTTCGGCAATTGTGATTTGTTCTATGAAATTTTCTTTTTTTTTTGCCTCAAACATATAATTAATTGCATATTTCATTTAGAAATCTTATAATTATTCCATTTCTGCAGTAAAAAGTAGGTACTTTTTTATGGTTTGTATAAGCACTAAAAGATCCTTAAGGGATTAAAGTGAAAATTCTTCTTTAGGAAATTCCGGTGACAGTTCGGAATTTCGGAATAAAAATGGAGGCCAAATCGGCAACCCTGGTTCAAATAGTCAATTGAAGTAAAACACTATAAGTATAGTTTCGTGGTCGGCGCTGTTGCTGGAGCAGTGTTGAATTCAGGGGATGACCCGGGGACATCCTCACCCCAGAGCAATGAGATGTCCCCCCGGAAGATTTGAGTTTTTGTGTTTTCAATGTTCAAAAAGTGCAATCCCTCCGGGACTATAATGTCCCCTCCGGAGTCAAAGAAATTCTTCCTGGAGAGAAGTGTCTGAATTCAACACTATTGTTGGCTAAATAAATATCCAGAATGATTGATTGCTAACATTCTCTTTAATTATTTATATTCGCCTTACTTAGTGACTGATTGAATATGCCAATATTACTAGTTCAGAAAAGTAGTAGCAATGTGAACAAAAAAAATCCTGTTCAACTGGCAGCACTAATTGCACTGACAGCTAATCGGATTATTTCAGTATTCACAATTTAAATTTAAATGTGAATACGGGATATTCACCTGTGGCCAGAAAGTTCGGGGAATGAATTTTTATTTTATATACAGTATTGTACAGCATCAAATACAATTTACTGTCCTTCAAAATAATCTCCATGGATGGTAATGCAAACAGTATATAAGTCCTGGAAACTCCTGTAAAACAGTTCTTTCGGAATGGCTTTCAGCTCGGCCGTCACGGCGGAGTCCGTCGTCGCCTAAAAAAACCAAAGTACGGTCAGAAAAATCGTGCATAAAGACAATACTTTTCGCATTCTTTGACTCTAATGGTCTCATTCACAAAGAATTCCTCCCTGAGAGTACCACATTGAATGCTGTTGCCTATGCCGATGTTTTGAAGCGTTTACTGCTATGGATCTGTCGCGTTCGCTCTGAGTACGCCACGCAAGGCTCCTGGACTCTTCTCCACGATAATGCCCGGCCACACAACGCCTTGGTTGTACGGCAGTTTCTGGCCGCGAATGGAGTTGTGACACTTGATCACCCCCTTATTCGGCACCTGCAGACTTCTTCCTCGTCCCCAGATTGAATTCAGCCCTGAAGGGAGAGAGATTTACGGACATCACCGACATTCAACACAATGTGACGGCCGAGCTGAAAGCCATTCCGAATGAACTGTTTTACAGGCGTTACTAGGACTTATATACTCGTTCCCAACAGTGCATTACCATCCATGGAGATTAATTTGAAGGGCAGTAAATTGTATTTGATGCTGCACAATACTGTATTTGAAATACCAATTCATTCACCGAACTTTCTGGCCACAGGTTGTACTATAAAAGTCAGCAGGTACAGTCTAGTGATCAAAATTGCTCTCTATATGCTGTATTGTCATCGTATGAAGAATGAAGTAGTCCCGTTTCGAGTAAGGATTCCAGTTATGGACCAATAACAGGGTGGCGAGCGATCAGGGAAAAACACAATTATAAAAGGTGTTAAATACCAGTATTTCGTTATATATATTCGCCTTCTTTAAGAGGGTCTCAAGACTCTTAAAATTGAAAAAAAAAATAAAAAAAGGACCATTTTCAACATTCAATATCTTAAAATGTATATAATTTTCAAACACAATTTTTACTGGGATGAAAGATATAGTATGTTCTTTATTTTCATCTATTTAAAAAACTGCATGATGCAGAAGTACCATTTACAGGGGCTCCAAACTGTCACACATTTGACGAGCACAAAATGGGTATAACAGCTTACGCGCAGGATTACAAAATAAATTTTGAAACTAAAGTAATAAAAAACTAGTATGTTGTGGCCATCACAAAACTTTCTTCTATCTCATACATGTCAATACTTCAAAATTCACTATCTCAGTGCCAAATTAAATGGCATTCTGTGTTCATCATGAGAATTCTAAAAATATGAAATTCCGCGCATTAGTTCTCGAGGTATGACCGTCGCTGAAATCGTGTAAATCCAGAAAAATGCAGCATAGCAGCGCCACCTATTGGGTTATTTACACCAGAACCTAATTATCATCAACTTATGTCAACGTCTAACTGAATATGAAGTTTGAGGAAAATTCGTGCATTAGTTCTTGAGATAGAGGTATTACGCAAATCGTGACAAATGCAGCATAGAAGCGCCACCTGTTGAGCGATTTGCAACAACACATAATCAGCAGCAACATTAATCAAGTTATACTTAAATCTGAAGTTTCATGAAAATTCGTGCATTAGTTCTTGAGATAGAGCTATTGAGAAAATTGTTCAAAATGCAGCACAGCAGTGCCACCTATTGGACGATTTACACCAAAACGTACACATCATCCATTCATGTCAAGGACTATCGGAATCTGAAGTTTTATAAAAATCCGTGCATTAGCTCTTGAGATGAAAATGCGAAAATTCTGCAAAATGCTACATAGCAGCGCCACCTGCAGGGCGATTTACACTAAAAACTAATCAGCACCAATCTATATCAGGGACTACCTGAATATAAATTTTTATTAAATTCCGTGCATTAGTTCTTGAGATAGAGCGCCCACAAAATTTGTGTCACATACAGACAGACAGACGGACAGACAGACAGACAGACTCTCAGACAGACATTTTGTAAAAACATGTTTTTTGGAATCTCTGACCCATAAAACGTGTAAATCCGTCGAAAACTGGAATTCGAAAATTTTCATGAAACCAATACTTTCTTCTTGTAAAGATAGAAGAAAGTAAAAATGATGCCTACTTATACTTCAGATTGTAATGTTAGCAGTCATTCAGGGTAACTTTGATCCGCATTTTCTCTATTTTCATATGTCGCACTCTTATTTTAAGACTATTGTTTCAACTAGAGGCATAAAAGCGAAGAAATGGTCCTAAATTATTGTATGACTATCAAACTGCAAGGAATAATAATGATAAAAGCTATAAAAAATGAATTTTGAACCTGGTTCAAAGTTAACAGCCATTTAGGGTAACATTGCACCATTTGATAAATATTATCTAAAACAATGCATTATAAAAAAGTATTATAGTTAGGACAACTTTGAACCCCAAAAAATGTTTTCAGATATGTAAAGACTCCGAATTTACATTTTCCATCATCACAAGATTTGTATAATTTATGATATTACAACAAATATCAGCATTAGAAAAGTGGAAAAAGTCCATGAACGTTTAGAAAAAGAAAAAACCTGTTTATTGTTCATATAAAGCATAAAAATGCAGTGGAAAACAATTTTCAATGTTTTATCTCAATAAATATATCCATAGTTACAGTAATACATACTAGTACTAGTATTATTCAAACAAGAATAAAAAATGGCGGATGTATGAAATGTCAAATTTGAGTAGCTCCGCACCGAAAAACGCCTTTAAATGAATTGTATGCATTTTACACATATTTGCGAAAATATTTACATGTTATATCTAATGTTCACATTCGGCATTTATATAAAATATACGTACAAATATAGGAAATTTTTGACAGTAGCACCTATAATTAGTAAATTATAAGCATCAGTAAAACTTTGAGCCGGCTCAAAGTTACCTGAGAATGTGATAAAGTGTTAGTGCCTTCTTATTTTACATTTTAGTAATTATTAATAAATAAATAGTCACAAAATATTGTCACATTTACAACATTTAGACAATAATATGTCTGATAAATGAGTATATTGTTACTTACTATGAAAATTTAATTGGATTACAGCAACTTCAAAACAGCATTCAAAATTACCTTGAAAACAGTGCTTCACAAAAATAGCTAGATGATGCATTCAATTGCGTATAATGTTGCGAATTTATTTTCTAAAATAATGAGTAGAAATCCCAGTTTAGAACTTTTCCAACAGAACACAGTTCTGGAGCTTATTTAATCTTTTGAAGTGAAAAATATTGAAAATTAGGAGGTGGTGTAAAGTTACACATCATGGTTCAAAGTTACCCTGAATGACTATACCTTAAACCTAAATAAATTTGTATTTAAAACATTTTTATATTTTTAATATAAAGTAGGAGTTAGCTAATGCAAAATTTTGAAAATTTCAACAGTAAAACAACCTAAAGAAATATTTATTTTGAGCAATAAAAAGTAAAATTTAGGTTCAGTGTATACAGACTAACATGAAACATATGTTTTGAAAATTTCATGATGAGATATTCAGAGCTTTTGAGATGTCGTATGCGTTATGCCCGAAAACGTCATTTGGAGAAAAATAACGTCAAAGTTTCGGAAACGCCGCTTCAGATATTGAGCGGGTATAATTCTAAAAGCCATAACATCTATTCTAATGGGAATTTCAAGGAAACAATTATATCGAAATCTTCAGAAAAGATAGCAGTTTAACATCTAAAAAAATTAAGATACCGAAAACTTTGAAGCTTTAAGTAATCCCCTTATATTATTCCAAGTATTTTCTATAACAAAATACTCGTAGTTACCTCTTTTTAGACTGTGTTTTTTTCTGACCATTCGCCGCCCTGAATAAGCTGCCAAATCTCCCAAATTTTAAATATACAACTATTTTTAATGGTAAATTTCATTTTATTTAATTGCAAATTTCATTCAATAAAGCCATGTTTCTTTCAGGAAGGACGGGTGTCCACAATTCGGGAAATTTAGCAGCTATGCACAAGATAATTAAAAACCGGATGATTGTTAATTACTGTTGAGGATTACTTTACTTTTTCCTTTCCGTATGCAGTTGATGAATCGCCGAATATTGTTTCAAATATATTGACTGAACACTATATCTTGCCTTTTTTCTTTTAAACTTCAGTATTATTATTTTTTTTTCTTTTTTAGACACGGCGCATTTATGTTTCAAGGGTCAAAAAAACAGAGATGGGCACTGTCGGCCGAGATCCTTCCTGGATTGTATAGCCACAGAGTTTAGTTTAGTAGTAGTAGCATTTATGTTTAAATTACAATATTAGTACAAATTAAAAAGTTTTATTTTTTCATACATTTATGAAGCAATGGTTTTATTTATGCATATGGATCAGGATTTGTACGAGTCGGGGAATTTTTCCAGGAGAACCACCAGTATTTTTTTTTTTTTTAGAAAAAGAAATCTAGGTGAAACACGCTAAATTTCATGTTCTTTTGAGAAGAGATTTTCTGTAAGAAAATACTATTGTCGAAGAATTTTCTGGTCTGCAAATTTCCAGGAGGCGTTCGATGCCTGTGGATATAAATAGTTATTTAATGGAAAATACTTTGAAAAAATTTTACCCCATAATAATTTAATGTGCTTGTATGCGATTGCAAAGAGCTCGTGATTGATTCTATAGAAAAGGGAGTTTAAAACACTACTTAAATTCTATTATTTCAGGATAACTTACACACAGGAGGTTCAAATAGCTAGAAGCATGCTACCTGCCTTTCGAGCTTTTCTAAGAAGAAAGTGATACTTGATACTGAGAGATGTACTGATCTCTATTGGAAATCGCAACCAGTGAGTCATCTTCTGGATCTAATCGGATTGGTTAATTTGTTTTAACTCTTTATATCTACAGACGGTACTTATAAGTACCATTAAAATAACTTGTTATAAAATTCATTTAATACATTGACTAGTTGTAATACAGTTTAGATGACTTATAGGTACATTACTTTGTCTTGTTCCAAAACAATTATGGGTTTCACAAAACCAAAATATTTTTAAAAGGATGATTTCTTTTGCCTTTGCACCCTTTCCGCTTTCTTGGCGTTGGGCAGGGGGGGGGGGGGGATATTTCAATTCGGAAATATTTCTAGTGTAAGAACATTCTATTTGTACATTTCCTAATTCTACAAAATACTAAGAAAAATATTTAAAATAAAAGATTTGAGTGGGGTTATAAATATTGCGCAAAATACCTATAAATTCAAATTTAACGAGTCCTTCTAAATCCTCCGATCCTTCTAAGATCATTCTAAAATTCATTAAATGATTATGTAAATCTTCTAATGTAGTTTAAACAATTCACGAAAAATGTTTTAGAAGTTAAAATTTTCAGGAATTCATAATTTAGTACATTAAGGGTTAATGGCAACTATTTTGAAAAGATAGTTTCGGAAAAGTAGATCGATCTAAACAGAATTAAAATATCACTTACTGTTTTTTTTTTTGTTTTTTTTCATTTTTGGACCACCTAATTTTATTTACTTAACCCCACATTGGCACCAGAATATTGAAATGAAAATGTTCCTGTTACTAGGTACGCGAATAAAAGCTTATGTTTATTTTGAAATAATTTTGTTTATGAATTCAGGTGCCATTTACTCAGTTGAGCATTTTACGATTGGAAGTACCTTGCCCCTGAAAGGATTAAAGGAATATTGGTTTATAAATATATCAAACGAAAATAAATCACGTATCCAGCCATAAGGTCCCTACTATGAAGAGTTCGATGGGGAAAATAAATGAAGAAGAAAGCATAATGAATAATAGTAATTTTGGAATTACATTTTCCTACGAGTGAGACCTACCAGAATATTATGCAGAAAAGGAGCCGAAAATTTAACATCGCTTATAATATAATATGTGGAACATAATGACGGTAAACATACATCTTTTAAAGCGAATGTTTATTTTAAAAACTCCCAGGAACGTGAACCATTCAAAAGAGCGACATGGCACGCGCGGGCATCGAGTTGGACAGTCCTGCTCTATAAAGTAAATTTAGCATAGTTTCCTACCATTAAGTTTCACAACCTATCAGTTAGTTCCTACCATTAAGTTTCATAAAGTAAATTTAGCAACAAGTAAAATAATCGAGATTATACAAATATTTATAATATGCATAACTTCTGGTCCCTTAAAATACAATTTAAAATTACTCTACTGTATATTAATATGTTCATCCAAATTTAGCTATTTTTAGAAATATATTACTATTCATCAGACATACAAGTAAAAGATATATAAATACATATACAATTCAAATGAAAACGTCAACAAGCAAATTTCGCCGATTAATTAATCCTGTGCAGTTCGTTTTGAATTCACAGCATTGCTTTGATATGGGTCTTTATATTTCATTTTATTTTAATGTTAAATGTATAATTATTAACTGTAAACATGATGTATAGTTTTCTGGTCATTTGAATGTTATTGCACATTTGAGGACTCATACTTTCTTGTGCTGGTTATGAGAGAAAGGATTAAGGGGACGAGGGACCTTGAAAATCATTTTTTTTTATTTTTTGTAAATTTCACTTTAAATATTATTCAGGGGTACATTATATGCATTATGGTACATATTCACCACAAAAAAATTATTATTATTATTATTATTATTATTATTATTATTATTATTTTTTTTTTTGAGAAGAGAAAGGAATTTTTGTGTAATATTTTAGAACTTTACGAAAGTGTCCCATACGAACTGCATATCAATTAAAATCCCCAATTTTTTTTTATATGCGTTTGGTTTATATATATAAATAAAACTATGCATTCAATTTGATATATTTGAATATAAAGGTAAGAAAAAAATATTTTCTAATTTTTTTTAAATTTTGAGGCTTAAATTAACTGCTACCATAATACTAAATTACAACCATAAATACTACTACTACCTATAACTACCTCTAACCTACTACTACCATAACTTTGCCAATACTTTTACCAATACTAACTACATAGTTAAAAATTTTCTTTCACCGGAAAAAAAAAAATTGATACTACTTCCTTATTTAAAAATTCCATTATAAAGAAATATTATGATCTTATTGATTGATGGATGGATAATCTCGTAATTACGTTGTCTTTTGTGGAAGATAAAGTTTGAAGGTAAAAGCGATACAGTGTTCCCAGATTGGAGATTTTGTCCCCATTTTGGGGAATTTTGAACCTCCAGGGGAATTTTTTGGGCACAAGTAGTTCTTGGGGAAATGTTTGAGGACTATCAACATTTTTGGGGAAAAACGTGCGGAATTTCTTTCGCTATTTTACGTAAAGTTTACTTTCTGTCAACTGACAACACTGGATCTCTCTCGAATTCGATTTTGATTTGGAAAACGAAAATAAAATACAGAAATCAGAGATATCAATCATTATTCTCGTGGTCCTATCCCTACCTGAATTTTCATATTACTAAGTGCGGCAGGGCAGATTTTCCTTGTCACCGAGGACACACACACAAATACATATACACATTTCTTTTATTAGTATAGTTTTATACAACAGAAAAAAAAAAACAATTTTGTAAGGGTTTTTTTTTGTTGTTGTTGTTTTTTTTGTTTGTTTGTTTAAGGCTGGTTAATTTGTGTTTCATGGAATGACAGTAGAGCTTTTTGGAAGACAGGCAATAGCATACTACAATCACATTCCTGCGTTTATAATTCAACACTGCTCAATGAAAGCAGCAGATCCCCCCCTTCCTCCTTTAGCTCTCCTTATAAGAAACTTGAGCGAAAAATCTGCGGTCTTAAACGGCATAAATCTTCACATTACTAAATCTTCAGGATGTATCCAAAACGCTCATTTGCTGTGCTTTTTAAAAGATTTAATTAAAGATGTGGAAATCAGCTATTTTTCTTTTATTATTGACAAAAGCACAGTGATTGATACAACGAAGATGCTTTGCATTACAATTAGGTGCTTCAGTAGGGATGACAAAAAATTTAAAGCAATGTTTTATAGCTTAAGTTAGATAGAAACAGATGATGCCAACACCATCTCAGATTCATTCAAACCCCAACTGATAAGAGTTGGTCTAAACCTTGAAAAAGTTATTGGTTTAAGTGTAGGGGGAGATAAAGTAATGATAGGTCAGCATCAACGATTGGCAACAATTTAAAAAACAAGTGTAAATGAACTTGCCGTTGTAAAATATATTCCTCATTCTTGTCATTAAGCTGCGAGTATGCATGCAAAATTCTGCCGAGTTTAAATGTTTATTTTTTCTACATGAGGAATTTTTTAAAAAAAATGCTTGATTTGGAGAAATTTTTCTAGTTTAAATTAGTTAAACGTTTTTCATAATGCAGAATCGAAAATTGAAAATTTACTTTTTTGAGTAGCAATTGCGTTGGAGACTTTTTTGGAAAAAAGCACTGATTTGAGGAATTTTTCAGAAATTTTATAGAAATTGACTTTCAAGTATCTGCCAACACTGAAGCGATAAATGAAACATGCAAAATACTTTTAATGTGATTGGTTTACCGCAGAAGTTGAAAAGGATGCATTCATTTCAACTTTTGCTAGCGGTATAAAACACATAAATATTTTTAAGTTTTTATTTCATATTGTTTTCTATCTATCTTTTCTATCCTACAATCTGTTTTAAAAAACCGTTACAATGTTCATAAAAAACAAAATACATTTCAATTTATAAATTGGAAACATATTTTCTGTTTCAAACATCGCATTTATTTACTGCCATATAATTCGAACTTGTTATTTTTAAAGAAATTAATAAAAAAATATTATTAACACATGATAACAATAAATTATATCTATTAGAAATCATGTATTCGTAATTTTAAATCAAATGTGGTATTTGAGGTTTAAGATTTACGGTTTTAATTATATTTTGTAACTTTAAATAGATTTTTCGATCGTAGTCACCGAAATGGAACGAAGCATTATACACGGCTGCCATTGGCTACTATTTTTTAGTTCTATCTCGCACCGACTTCTCAAAACAAAAATCATTCACATACACTTTAAAAACACGTGCAAGAGAAATATATTAAAAAATTTATTTAAAAAAATAGTGGTGCGAATAGTCGTCCATTACAGCCCTGATTATATAGATCAAGATCTTTTTCTCCATATAATGATATAGTACACGGCACGGCCAAAAGTCATTCAACACGTTCGATATTAGATGCCAGATTAGATAATTAGAGAAATACTTGACTAATTCTCCTGGAACTTTCAGAATATAATGAGTCATATATTTTTCAAACAAAGTTGGATTCCGAGGGCAATTAGGGAACAGATAACAAATTGAATTTTAGAAACTAGATAACCCTGTATAGAGAAAATGTTCGAAATAATCTATAGCTGAAGGACATGACTATTTCGAACTTGTACAGTCGTGTATAAAATAAATAAATAAATAAAAAACTTCCCCTACTAACTCTGCAAAATATTATTGTTGGAGAAAGTTTCTGGTACCAAACGATTGAAAATAAAGACTACTTACAAATAAGATACATAAAATTTGCTTAAGGGACCTTCTACTTATTAAAACGAACCCAAACTTTTTAATAGCAATACCTAAGTTTGATACCATAAATATATTCTTCATCATTCAATTACGTCCACAACAAATTTTCAGGAAATTCGCACGATTAATTTCAGATAACTTAATTATTTTAAAATGAGCCTATTTTAGGGACTGTATCCAAATTGAAGCCCGGTACTCGATTGTTAGAATGCTACAGAATGATTATGTCACTTCTATTAATGTATTATTTGTTGCCAATATGGCAGTTTCATTCGCTTAATATGTTTGGACTATTCCCAGCACAAATGTTTCAATAAAATAAGTAAAATGATTTTTTTTTTCAAATTTTGCTTTTATGCATAACATAGACGGCCTATTAAAAGATCATTTTGATGTTTTTAATCATATTTCGAAAACTAATTGAAAGAAGAATTTGAAATTGAGAATTCGCATAAAGCAGGACATAATAAAGATAAATCTATCAAAAAAAATTCAAGGTTGCAATTCATATTTTTTTCGAATATTAATCTCATAATTCATACTTCATATTATAAAGTTTTTAAAATTACAAATTCAATGTATTTACGTTTGGGTTTTTAGTATTACAAGGTGGAACCCGTCGAATTTCGACGAAAGAAAATGTTTACAAAGGAACTGTAGCATCAAATTTATAATACATCGACAACAATAATTACAGTAAAATATCCATCTTACACTTGTTAGTTTAACTCTCCAAAGACATATTTTAACCTAAGATTAACAAAATACTTTTTTCATAAACTTCAACTGTTAAAATTATTGAAAAATTAAACTTTATTCATATACGTAATCAGTAAGTAGTATATAATCAAGATAAGTAATTTTGATTAAGTTATCAATTGATGCTTGGTATTACGGAATGAAAAATCAGCAAAAATGATTTCACCTTGACATAATCATAGAATTTTTCCCCTTTAAATCTAAACCGAATCAAGTCAATTTCCACCTTTCATATCCATATTAACCATTTAAAATTTTTTTTAACGCGCAATAGGTTATTAATAAATATATTTTCAAGCTTGAAGTCACGTTTGTCAACTTTTACAACTTTCCATGTTAAAATTCTCACTCGTGATTTAATGTCTTAGAATAATCTCTGTACCTGCGCGTAAAAATTCCAGAAATTTATAACTTTTAGACGTATTCAAGGGGAAATATCTCATTTTATCAAATAAAATTATCGTTTTCTTTTAAACATGACGTCATTTTCAGTCACTGAAATGTTTAGCCTATTGTCTCAAACTCAATATGAGCGAAATGAAAAAATAGGGAAATATAACGGCATCATCAGGGAAATTGTGTCTTTTTTAAAGTGTAACGTCATTTTCTGTACAAAAAAAAAAAAAAAAAAATAAAATAAAATAAAATAAAAAGATATTTTTAATTTTAATGAGAAAATGGCATCAGTAAGAATATAATCAATATAGATAACTAAACCACTTTTAAAAGAAATGAAGTATTTCAGTTGCCACGATTAGAAAATTGGTATTAAAAACTATAAAAAAAATGAATATCTCAAAAATAAATTGAGATACAGCTTTCAAACAAATTGCATTTAAAAGTGCATTTTTTTCTGCATACGGCGGTAAAAATCTTTAAAATGTGGGATGTTTAGAAGTTTAAAAATTTGCAGTAGCGAAAATTGCAAAACCGAAATTTCATTTCAAATTGTAAAGTGTTGCCATTCGCAGAATGACGTATGCGTTACGCACAGATATGTTTGTCCTTTATAATATAGATAGCCGCACACAAAATTAGCACAGTAGGATTATAATTTCAGGAGATATTAACAAAAATATGAAAATGTAATTTAATATTAGAAGCTCTCAATTTTCAATCTTTATACTTCAAAAACTTGACATCTAACAGACATGAAATTTGCTTTCTAGGCCTAGTTTGAACCGAAGGTTTAAAATATATAGTCAAAATTGAATGCCGCTATTGAAAAAAAAAATAAAGTTTCGGTTTGTTTTGAAATCTAGATGGCCGCTTAAGAAATTTTATCTTCACCATTTAAAAGTAGAGTTTATTTCCAATCGTTTGGTACCAGTAACTTTCTTCTATTATAATTAGTTGTAGAGTTAGTAGAGGGAGTTTACTTTTTTCTTCCACGACTGTACAACAGTTGTGTTCATTTGTGAAAGAATAGCACGTATGTTCATAAGGATAAAAAGGTTTCTTTAAAATGTTTAAGAAATCGCCGCATGATTTTTGTTTATATGAAGCAGGGTTTTTCACCAAATTTTTCACACCATTTTTAAGAAACACAGTATGCTACAAATAAATTAAAAATATATTAAAATATTCGATTAAATAATGCACTTGTATGAAATAAGTTTTAACTGTGCATGCTAGAACGATAACTGGTCATTTTTTCCATAATTTAGGAGTGTATTAGAGCAAGCAATTCATAAAGAACAGCCAGACGAACATACGGAAAATTCAGAAATCTATCGGCGATATAGTGAGCTGAATTTCACTTGCTTTATAAAAGTAGATTTTCTAAAATTTATCATTGTTTTATAATTTGATTTCCAACAAAGGTGTTACTAATTTACGTATATCGCACAAATCTTTCGGACGGATGCTTCAGTTTGGTTATAAAAAAATCTTTTATTTTATTATTTATTTATTATTTATTTCTTAGAATTGGTTTATTCTGGTGTTTCTTTTCTAAAGAATCAATTAAAAATGGAAATAAAAGAACTTTAATAAAAAAAGAATTATGGAAAATCGTTTTACCTTGCAGCTTTTTTTTCGAAAGCAACTTGAATTCAGCTCGCTATATCACTGATATCACATCTTTTGAATTTTGAAACTGGAATTTGAACTTCAAAAATTCTATATGCAAATCTAACCATCCAATTAAAAAAAATTCAGTATCAAAATAATCCTAACGCACCTACCTAAAGAAAAAAAAAACAAACTTTTTAGGCTACTTCTATAAATAATCTTTTTAGAAGTAATGGAATAAGCAATACTGTTTATTAGGTATATTTTCTATCATCGTTATTTAAATATCATATTATAATTGTAAAAATTCTATAAGTTAATGCCCTAGGAAACATTATAAAGCAAAATCATTTAATTTTGATTAAAAACCTGAATGGTAATATTTTGATTAAATTCATATAAATAGTACAAATACCTGTACAAAAAATAAATCAAAATATAACCATAAATGAATGTTAAAATTCTAGTGCTCAATTCACCTTGAGTTAAATAATTAAATTCATATAAGCAGTACAAATACCTGTACAAGAATTATCTTCAGGTGCATATATATAATTTATGCAGGGTTCGTTGATATATATCAATCGATATATATCTTGATATATATCATGATATATATCCGATATTTATTTTGAAAATATCAAAATTTTTGATATTTTCGATATTTATTTTCAAAATATCAAGATGTGTGCTATTTTCAATATTTTTCTATATTTGATATTTATTTTCAAAATATCACTGTGCAAGATATTTTTTATATTTTCAGTCAAAACAAGTGTAAATGAAATTTCTAAGTGCTGTTGACTGTGTTTTTCTGTAAATAAAGAATTTTTGTCTCTGATAGTGACTTTTTTAGCCGAAGAAGAAAACAAATATCTTTTCCAAGCTTTATGTTTGAATTTTTTACTTTTAACTGTAGATTATGAGGGACATTATTAATTTAGAACAGACACTGAATAATAAACTGTCTAATTTAAATACCCAGTTATATATACATATAGCTTCATTAGAAAAGAATCTGTTCTGGCATTGATTTAGTTCAGTTTAAACTGTACAGCATGTTAGGGAATAAAAAAATTTTCAAAATTTTCAGTTAAAACAATATTATGTATTAAAATTTTGTTTTATAAATTTTCTGATTTCTTGGTAGTTGATACTGAATCCTATAGTTTTTTTAATGTAAGTGCATAAAGCAAGTTGTTTCGGTTTTCAATTAGTTGATCTTCAGTTTTGTTCAAAGTAAAAAAAAAAAAAAAAAAAAAAAATGTGCTTTTAGTTATATTGTTTAAGTTTTCATGTTAAGTGCAATATGTTTCAGTTTCTAATGTATACTATGCTTGAAAATATTTATTATCAGCAAAGTTGACTATTTTGAAAATATCGGATATATATCGAAAATATCGGATATATATCAAAATATCGGATATTTTGGACATTTTCGAAAATATCATGATATTTACGAACCCTGTTTATGAGCATTTAAAATACATCAAGATATCTTAAAATACATCAGAAAAAAACCCAGAACATTTTCAACCTTCACAAGGCTATCGTCAGTGGGATTTAAACGTTGTTATTTTCTCAATTGAAATAAATTTCTTCTAGACAATTCTCAAAGAAAATAATAACATTTAAATCCCAGTGACGACGGCCTTGTGAAGGTTGAAAACATTCTGGTTTTTTTTTTCTAATGTATTTTAAGATATTTTGAAATACAGGGTGGTTCAAATTAAAGTATCCTTGTTTGGGACGCTCTAGCGGGAGAAGCAGTGAATGTAACGACTTCATATTTGGAGTGTATACATATCAAACCATGATAAACTGATTGGTGCAAAAAAAAAAAAAAAAAAAAATAGTTCAAACAAAGGCCGCTAGGGGAAAATGAGGCGCTGCGATCGGTTTGGAAAATTTAATATGACAAAAGGTGTAAACATCTAGGTGTCAATAAGCCGATTACCGACAATAAATTTTATTAGTATTATTCGTTTAAATTTTATTAGTACTAGGGGATCGAACCCGAGCTTCTCGGGTTACAGAGTATAGGTAAAAACAATTCTTTTTTTTTTCTTTTTTTTAACTCTAATTATTATTTTTTTACATGTAATATATATTTTAGATTGTCCACTAACATAAAAAAGAATTTTTATATGAAAAATATCAATTATGCAATCAAATAAAGTTTTAAAATTTATTAAAAGCGTTACTTTCACATGCCAGGAGTTCTTAGCCTAAGATTTTGCGACTTAAGGCAGTCTTTCCGATCATTTCAGTGCTTTAAGCGCGTGGTTCAATCCCATGTTTGTTAAATTTGTTTCTTATTTACATTATTTTATTTATTTTTCTACAGAGGAAGTTTTAATTTTGCTATGGGACATCAGACGGAAACAAATGCTGACATTTTTACATTGTTTTAAAGGCAAGCGGATTAATATTTCATAATCGAGCTACACGTGATAGAGATACATTTAAAAATAATTCATGCTTGAAAATCTCTCTCTCTCTCTCTCTATATATATATATATATTACGCTATCGCACGTGGCACAGAAATCTCAATTATTTGTTAATTGTTTAATGGCAACCCCCGAATGAAACGCATCTCATTGGTTATTGTGTAATAGTTTTCAAAAGGGAATAACAATAAATATAAAAAAGTTTAATTAATAACTATAGAAAAAACAATTTATATAATAAAAAAAAGAAGTAAATAAACAATTTATTAATAAATAAACAACAACATCCGGGTTACAATATCAAGCAAAATAACGACACTTTGGCGCCAGTTAAGTACCCCGGTGCGTATATGACATTGGCGTCAGAAAAAAATCGCGCCAACGTGGTGCGTATATGACATCTGTGCCGTCTTTTACTTATTTATTTATTTATTTATCGAACAACAAACATACGACTTCATCTCATTTAAAATACAATAAATAAATAAATAAATAAATAAAGGTACTTTTCCAGTATAGGTACTTGGCGAAATAGAGAAAAGGTCCATGGTGAGGAAAGAAATTTGGCAACGTACTTTCTGGCAACCTATTTAATCAAAATATTTTTTCGAATAAAACTACATAAAAGTTGCCATGATCAGAAAGAGTTTGTACTTTAATGTTAGCTGGGCGCAATTCTCGCCAATGGCATTTTTTAACTCGCCAGCACATTTTTTTATTTTTCGAGGGGTAAATTAAAACAATGCTTTGATGTTGAAATTAAATAGTTTATGGTATTATTTATTCTTTTTCTTTTTTAAAGATTTTCTTTTTAAGTGAAAGTCATGAATTTTAGACGTTTCAGTTTTAAATTAAAGCTATCCATTTTAAATAAAATGAGTGAAAGGATTATATTTTAATCATGAAATATGAAAAACGGGTACAATGTTTGGCGATTTATCACCTGTGCCCCACTAACATAAAAATACCGAGTTCTTGATTTCTCTATCAGAATCTTCCTCTTTGGCGAAGGATCGAGCAAGTAAATTAAATTATGAATAAAAGTAACATGATACAATGGGATTACATGACATTATACCTAGGATACATTTAAGGGAGACCAAACTGGTCGCCACGGGCGAATAGTTATTTTAAAAACCATAATAACTCAGTCAATTAAGATACAATTTTCAAACAAATTGCATTTGAAAGTAGGTTTTTTTCTCTATTTGACGGCGTAAAAATTGAAAATGCGCGATATTTAGAAATTTAAAAAATCGCTGACATAGCAAGCATTTAAATTTTTTTTTTCAGGTTTTATGGGAAAATGACAACAAAATATGCAGTATCTCCTATTTTTGACTATTTTCCGTTTACTTTCAATGACTTTCAATAGAAATGGGGTTCTTTTGTTACCACGATTAGAAAAATGATATTAAAAACTACAAAAAAATTAATATCTCAAAAATAAATTGAGATACAGCTTTCAAACAAATTGCATTTAAAAGAGCATTTTTTTCCTCATACAACGGTGTAAAAATTTAAAATGTGCGACGGTTAGAAGTTTAAAAATTTGCAGTAAAGAAAATTGCAAAACCAAAATTTTATTTTAAATTTCAAAGTGTTGCCATTCGCAAAATGACGTATGCGTTACGCACAGATATGTTTGTCCTTTATAATATAGATATACTCCGATTAATTTTGTTAGTATTCTTATTCAGCGAAGAATACTACGAATTTAGTGGTGGGAATTTTTTTTTAAATGTTAATTACCGACACCTTGTATTCTTTGCTTATTTGTTTTGCTACATTTTCCTTACCTTAATCCGATCGCAGAGCCTCATTTTCCCCTAGCGGCCTTTGTTTGAACATTTTTTTTTTTTTTTTTTTTTGGCACTAATCAGTTTCCCATGGTTTGATATGTATATCCTCCAAATATGAAGGCGTTACATCCACTGCTTCTCTCACTACAGCGTCCGAAACAGAGATACTTTAATTTGAACCACCCTGCATTTTAAATACTTATAAATTATATATATGCACCGGAAAGTAATTCTTGTACAAGTATTTGTACTGTTTATATGAATTTTAATTATTTAACTCAAGGTGAATTGAGCACTAGAATTTAACTTCCATTTATAATATTTTGATTTATCACATTTAAAAAAGCGAGATACACAGAAAAAGTAATTTTGAGAAAGAAAAAAAAAACATTTTTAACTAAATGTTTACGCTTAATTGACTATCAAAATAAAACTGGAGATCAAAATAAATGCGTACGAAGAATTAAATAATTATGCTAACGCTATTTAAAACATGTAAGAAAAATCATGCGTCCAGCATAGATTATGAAACAGTTTCCAAGACTTTCAGAAATACATAACGCATTTTAGAACCCAATTTCTGCAATTGCCCCTGCATAGCACGAAAAATATCCGAATTGTTTGTGCAGCCCTGTATATGATCCATAGTTTCACATGTATATTACATAGTAGTCTAAAAGTTAAACGCACAGCACAGTTGAAATTCCCTATTCAGCAATTTTCGTCAATAATCGGAACCGCACTTGAGATCTTTTGCATAGCCCTGTATATGATCTATGGAATTCATACACTCCAAGTAATACAAGGTATTTATATTTTAAAACGCATATTACAACTGAAAACTCATTTACAGCAACTATTCTTCATAGGCAATACTGGTAGCCAAATACATTAGTGTGTCCCTGTAACTGAACGATACATTATATGCACACCAGTTTCTACAGCATGCGTTTTGCAGTACATCTCAAAGATACATACAAATTACAATTCATTTAAAATAGTCTAATATCATTCCAATATATACCTCAAATGATTTTTCTCCATGGGATTCTTTTGAGTGTCCCTGTAACTAACCGTTTAACCCTCTCACTGCGCAACCCGAGACTTTCTCGGGTAACGTAAAAGTAGCAAAATTTGTGCAACCCGAGATTTCATTGGGGATGCATTTTTTTCATCTAATTAACCCTCCTTGATCATTCCCACCAATAATATGATAATATGAAAGAGTATAATATGACGCATAATATGAAAGAGTAAGAGAAAAATTGAATGATTCACTGTAAAAAAACGGAAATACTACTGGCAGTCTAGACGCCAGTACTATTTCCATTTTTTTACGGGAATTTTTACCCATAAATTACAGAACATTTTCCGTGTTTCTGATTAAAAACGGAAATTTTCCTGTAATTTATGGGTAAAAATTCCCATAAAAAACTGAAATAGTACTGGCGTCTAGATTGCTAGTAGTATTTCCGTTTTTTAGTCCCTTTTTTTTTTACAGTGTTGCATTTCATCTATCCGGCAATTTTAGAGAATATTTACCGAATTTAAATTCACCAGATGAATAAAATATTTTATCGGATGAATGAAGTGCGGCAGTTCGCAGCCCTGTCCAACAAATAAAGATTGAATTATGTCAAGCAGGTATCATCCGGATAGCTTAACAGGTAAAACTTGGGCACGGAACATCAAGTATCCAAGGTTCGATTCCTGGTGTGGACATTGTTCGCTCCGTTGGAATAGACATCAACTGTGCTACTCCAGTCTTGAATATGAATGTTTTTATCTAATTGTTTTGAAAATGACTCGGGTAGAGTAGGAAATTGTAAACAGTCAAATAAACCTATTTTTACTGTTTTTAAAGTTTTCATTTACACCTTTTAGCAATCAACATTAGTATATTACAAAATGTTAATTTGCTCTATATTAAAATAACCTATTTTACTCGAGAAAAAATGTCAGGTATATTTTTTCATGTATATATATATTGTTTATAGTCATCATGCTAAATCTGCCCCACTCGCGCTGGCGAGACGTCATCTGTGCCTTGAACACTTCATTACTTTTTTACTATGAATAATTCATTAGAATACATCAGAAGTTCTATCTTGCGAGAATAGCATTGCTTAAATTTTCGCATTAAAAACTTTCAATACCATAAATACAAATGATAAAACGTAATGAAAAGTTTCAGCTTTGGGAAGTATAAAAATAATGTTCTACTTCACTTTATACTTAAAAAAACTATTTTACGATATCTAATGAATTTGCTTACATAAAAAAAGTCGAGACAAATTTGCCGTTGTAAACCCTTTTATAATCTAAGCTTCATTTAGACAGCTTAGCTACATGATCGACTCTGTTAAAAATAATCATATATGTTGCATTTTCGGACTAGTAATATGTTACATATTTACTTCTTTATTTTTCCGGTATGTAATTTTCTTTGCCATTAAATTGATTAAAAAGATTTTTCGAAATAAAAAAGAATTCATATATGGATAAAATTGGACAAATTACTCCCGTTTATACCACTTTAATAACTAATATATAATGTAATGGAACCCGTCGAAATCTGACGTTAAAAAGAGTTTTAAAATGTCCTCTTGTTCGTTTCAATTTAAAATCTTCTTAAACGCATCCATTGTTTTAAGGTAATTGATTTTTATGAAAAATTAAGAAATTATTTTTCAATAATAATATGACAATTTGCAGATGAGACAGGCTTTTAATGCTTTCAACTGATAATTTCTTTATATGGTTTTCTGTTCCCTTTCCATAATCGGGATGGCTGTCCCTTATCCACAATCAGGATAGTTTCCCTATTATAATAACATACCCAACGGATCCTATACAATTCTATACTATTCCAACGTCTATGAAACTCCATGATTCAATTTTTTCACATAGCTATTCATATTATGTCATATTGTAACTATTCATATTATGTTTTCACATAACTATTCATAACTATTCATATTATATTTTTCTATTTTATTTTTATTTCACTCCATTCTTATATTATCCATCCATTACACAGACCTGCGATGAAAAAAATACAAGGACACTGATAGCTGAACATTAGACATTTTTGGGGGCTAATTTAAAAAAACAATCATGAAAAATACCTATCACGTCACGTTTTCTGGAAAAATTAAATTTTACTAGGATTTTTATGAACATTTACGAAAAAAGACCTACTCCATGTTCCTGTCTCCTGAGCTCGTGCGCGCTGTGCGCGTGCTTCTTGAACAGATCTCTACAGAATACAGGTCTGTTCACGATGCACGCGCACCGCGCACGCGAGCTTAGGACACAGGAACATGGTCCATTTTTTACAGGAACATTGTCCATCCATGGTCCACCATTTTTTTATAAATGGTTTTTCAAATCTGGAAATATATTAGTTTATGAGATTTCTAAAGACATTTCGAAATCAAGCAGAACTCGGAAGAAATTATAGCATGATTTCGTTCGTAATTACATTGTATTTTTTTATAAGTCGTTAATTTGCTATATCTAATATATAAAAATGAAAATTTGCCTGTTTGTCTGTAGCGCTATACAAATCCACAGTTTGGAAGCCAGAATTGTGAAATGTTACGTACATATGTATTAAAACACGACCGAAGCAACTACCCAGTAAAGAAAGAAACAGTGGGCCATCAGCTAGAAAAAAGATGGCAGCAAGTACTGCCATCAGCGGTTACTTAAACCAGTACAAAAGTGTCCATGCGGAATGCAGGTGGCCCGTCAGTGATGGCCAACAGCAGGCCAGTATTGGTATGCCATCACATTACTTCAATCCGGTACTTTTCCTGCAGTGCTAGAACCTATCCCACTGCTATTCCTTTGCAGGCCCAGCACTTTCCCTTACAAAAATTTGTTATAGAATTCTTTAAAAAAGCACAGTATTATGCCTTTTTTTCTATAAGCTAGTTTCACCAAGAGTTATAGGAATGTCTATAGAAATACTTGAATTTGCAGCGGTTTATATGTGGCCACCTTCTCAAGTACAAATCGCGCTCGATGCTGTTTGGTTTTCATGATCGGACATGTAATAAGTACTTTCAGCGTATGCTACGACCGCTGGTAGTTTACAATCTCTCATTACACTATTTCAAGTTTGCTTCTTTTATGATTTACGTTCCCAATCATTAAACTGGTATAGAAATTATTGTATTGTATAGAAATCCTATATATTAGATCCGTCTTTTTTTTATTATTGATTCTGAACTGGGTAAATTATGAAAACCGAAATCCTTTGTAACTTAGTAAAACCAGATTTAAGGAGAAAAAAAAGTGCTGAACAGGTGCTGAACAGGTGAGCAGCATTAAGGGGTTTCCTAGCTGATAACAGCTTAACACCCAGACTAGGAATTGAAATGTCTTATGTTTTAATGAGCCATTGGGAGAAAGTTAAACTGCAGCAAAAAGCTACTAAAAGAAAAAGTAAGTTAAATGATAGAATTTAAAAAGTTAAGATAAAAAGAATAAAAAGAGAAAAAAAAAGTGTGTTGAAATAAAGAATTTTTTTATTCATTTACTTATTTATTTTGTTGGTGGCAATGGTGCTATATTATTTAAAGTTTTTAAAAAAATTAGCTTCACAGCTTAAATTTTGTTAAGATATTCATTTCAGATTTGTGTTCAAATTTTCAATGTCTTCAATATTCGCAACGCCACCTAGCGTAAGAGCTCCCAGCAAAAATACTGCAAAAGTTCGTGCGCTTCCATATAGCGGTGGGCCAGCGCGTCAGATAAAACGAAGCCCACCAGAATTTTATCTGATGAATTCCAACAGCAAAGTTGACTAAAGCTGTCCAGCAGTGGTCATGCAGTGGTAGACCATCAGCCAGCACTTCTCCATTATTGCCAGCACCTATCTTGCTGCTGGCCAGCAATTTCCTCTTTGCTGGCTAAAGTAATCCGGATTCGAAATAACTTATAGTTCATTTTTAACTAATAAAAAACCACCAATTTTACAGCAATTTCCGATCAAATTGAAACATTTTTCGTTATAGCTATTGCCAACAATTAAAAATCCACAATAAAATTCTTACCACAGCAATTAATTTTCTATTGCAAGATTTCCACGTGAAAAAACGAAATAAATGGTTTGACGAATTTAATAAAAGGGAATAAATAATACACCATAACTTTTCCACTGCAAGATTTTCACATGAAAAATGAAAATAAAATAAGTACTAGTTTGACGAATTAAAAACAAATGTGAATGTTACGTCATAATTTTTCTGTTTTATGATTTCCATGTGAAAAATTGTAATTATTTAATTAATTTAACGAATAAAAAAATGGAATATTACGTCATATTGGAAATATAAAGGATGTGATGAATATATAACGTCATATAAGTGTGAAAAAATTTATTGAAGCATGATAAAAACTTGATTATGGAAATATTGGCGTATTTTAACATTATTGCTCCAATGGTGAATGGAAATAAGTTCATTTATAGTTGTATTTGCTTCTGTTATATAAATTTATACATTTTTATGTTTGGTTTTCATTGATTCATGTGTACAACACTTCGATTGTTTATTTTTATTTTGTTTTACGTTGTATGTTAAGTTTTGAAATTGGTTTTTCAAAACAAGCATTCTTTAAATTCCGGGCAACGCCGGGTACTTTAGCTAGTATTAAAATACATATATTTTACTCGAGAAAGATGTCACGTATATTTCTTCGTAAATGAATTATATGTTTATATAGTCATCAAGCTAAATCTGCCCTACTTGCACTGGAGAGACGTCATCTGTGCCCTGAACACTTCATTACTTTTTACTATGAATAACTCCTTATAATGAATCAGAGGTTCTAATTTGCAAGAATACCATTGATTAATTTTTTGCATTAAAAACTTTCAATACCATAAATACAAATGATAATACGTAATGAACAGTTTCAATTTTGGGAAGTATGAAAAAAAAATGTTCTACTTTATTTTATACTTTAAAAAAACTATTTTATAAGATCTAATGAATTAGTCGACATAAAAGACGCCGAGAAAAATTTGCCGTTGTGAACATAATTACATACAAGGTTCTTCTATCATAAGGTTGTTCCATTTGAAGAATAGCCTATCAGAGCAGAGCAGGACTGAAACGTCACGTGGCGGACAAGATCGGAGATCGACCAGCCGTCATAAAGTAAATGAATGCGAAAGAACGAAATATGAATTAAAATAAATTTTTAAAAAGCAGATCTTTGAAAGTAAATTGAACGAAATCACTTTCCTTAGAATAATTTGTTCAAACACTGATATGAGTTAATTAAATATAAAATGCATGATGGTTAAATAATATTACGATACGTTTGTTTGGATTCAAATACTTGAGTAAATTCGCGATAAAAATTAAATTTTTAATGTGTAAGAGTACAAAGGAAAACTTTTAAGCTATTGTAAAATAAAATGAATGAATGAATTATATGAATATGATTACAAAGCAGTAGTATAAAAAAGACTAGTATTATTAAACAGAATAAATTAAACAAAACTCACACATCAAAACTTTTAAGAATAATGCATTGTCCAATTATTAAATATAGGTTTTCGTGAAATTTCGAATGTCACTATGCTTATTCTGGATGAAAATAATACAATAATATTACTCTATAATGAAACTAATTCCATTATAAAAAAATATGTACTAAGCATATTTTTTACATTATAATATTCAAATAACAATATCGTAAAATTTAAAACAACTTCAATTATAAAATTTCCATGTTATCTTATAAAACACATCAAATATAGCATTTCTTCATACAAATAGGAAACAATAGATAGGCAATTTATGGAGGTATAAAGATTTAACAATGTATTAACATTTTTAAAAAATAGAAAAGAAAAAAAGTGAGAACCATTATGACATTTTCAATAATGCATGTGAATAATACTTTTTACACACTATCATGTTGTAAAATCATTGATCTTCATTATTAATAATCAAAATTAATTTTTTTAATTCTTTAGTTTCAAATGCACATCAATATGATTCAAATATCTGTAGAAATAATATACACAGGGCTTAGTTTCTAGCAAAAAAAAATAAAAAAGTACTGGAGGTCTAATATTCTGCAGTAATAACCGTCTCCTCCACACGCATATTTATATTTCTTACAATATTTGCATATATTAAACCAATTTCGACTTCAGGATAGAAATTTCAATTATTATTATTATTTTTTTTTTTACCATATCTATATGCATTTATATCTAAGAAAATATTATAAATGAGCAGAGCAAAAACATTAAAAGCAGGAGTGGAGATTTTTCAGCAAATTCTACTCGTCAAAGATTTCTTTGTATCAATTGGTGGGCTTCAGTGCACAGCATTTATAAGTTCCGGTGGGTTCCGACTAATTAAATATTCACTAAAAATAAAGAATCACTGAAGCTGCGCTCCTTTGAACTTCGGTGCAAATTAAGCACCACATGAAACTTAAAACTTGATCGCAAAGAATATTTTAGAATTCGAACAAAAAGCAGTAAGTAAAAACGGTAAATCCGGTTGTGATTAATTCTGGCATTCCTCACCGCCGTTCGGAAGCCATCCATACAGTACGTCATTGAGTCTATATTTGAGAGGCTAGATGTAAAGTAATCAAATGTATCAAATAGGTATGCTCTAACGTTTGCGACACATTACGTCACACAAGTAAGCGCAAGGCCGTTGTAACTATCGGACAAACGGGGTGGCTACCCAGGGCCCCGCATCAATTGGGATCTTATTAGAGGCCCGGAGTCTCTCTATGCAATTCAAAATATCGGTTTCTCTGTATAAAATAATGTTTTTGCTCTATATTTGTTTTTAAACGTTTATTCGAGGGAAAACGCGAATATTAACTTTATTTCTTACAGGCGAAGATATAAATGTCAACGGATTAACTGATTGTGCGATTTCAAAAATTTAACGTGGGATAGAGATCTGTACGTGCTGGAATTTCCAGGCCCCGATCCAAACGTAAACTATCTTGGACCGGACCGATGTAAAAGCCAGTGTTCAGATGTAACTGCCCGATGCCTATCTCTATGCTGGACATGTTACATTCCTCTATTGATATTGTCAAACTAACATCATCGGCTTGTGCAGCACATTTATAATTATTCTCGAGAAAATCATATCCATTGAAAATGTTTCATATTTTACCGGCTTCGTTTAAATTTTTATATCGGGCGGTCGGGTCGCTTAATTTTTTTGTCGGCCCGGCTTGTTTATATTCTTTATCGGTCCGGCCCGTTAGAAAATGTCCTAATGCTGTCGGCTCAGCTCGTTTGAAAGTTTGTCTTCATTTTGACAACCCGGTACGGGCCCGTGCCGATCTCTACCGTGGACGCAAAAATTATTTAAAATATTTTAAATGATAGACAAATTTGCAAAATTAAAATAAATTGTGCACATTACGTGGGAAATTAGTGACATTTTTCACGCATTTTATTATCCTCATTATACACAATTCTATGGTATCTACAAATAAAAAATAAATTTTATTAGCCTAGTATTGCTGTATATATGTTGGACCCCGCTAACTGCTTTGAAAGAACACCGCGCGACATTGCGCCAGCCCTGTGTAAGCGCTTTGATATTAATGAATGCAAATAATTAGAGTTGGGATAAAAAGAAAATATAATTTAGGCATCATTTTTCGGAAACGCTGTTCCTGTGGGCACCGGAGCGCAGTATTTATGAGCCTAGATGAATTCCTACAAATATATAAGTATTCATTAAAAACAAAAAAGTACCGGAGCTGAGCTCCGATGAGCCCCAGTGCAAATTAAGCACTGCTTTATGCGACTTAGGCTATGGAGGGCCCCGGGGCAAGCATCATTCTGGGGGCCTCCTTCTATCTATCTATAGAATTTGTTTTGTGAATAATATGGAAGTGGCTAGTACTAAACTTCATGCATATTGTATTTATGCATAAATTTTGTACCCGATACTGCTCACATCGGTATACAGGGTATCACAAAAAGCTGGACACAATTTAAAAAAAATTACTAGTAGGATAATAGTAGAAAAAATGATAAATTGGTTGATACGAGTATTTTACGTACGTTATAAGAAGTCTAAAAGAAAATGCCCCTAATTGGTCATAATTAATGGTTTTAACTTGCCACGTTACTAGGAAAACGTTAATTCTCTGAGCGACGCGAAGGCTAATACACAACGCAGTATTACTTTCCGGTCAAAAACAGCTACTATGGATATTAAAATCTTTCGTAAAACCTTTCGTCAAGCATAACTCAAAAAATATTTGTCGGATTTCGGTTTTGGTTTTACCAGAAGGTTCCTATGAGGGTAACCTACTGAATGCACTTACTATGGAAAATAAGTTCCAATTCGTTTAAAAATTACATTAAAAAAACTGATTAAAAAGCACAATTTATCTACATACGTCACGGAAATTTAGTGTATGTCATTTTCACCTGCTGAATGTTTTCGTAGAAAACCGAATTATAGCACATGGAGCAAAGAAAATATGCCCGCACTAACCAATATTTATATTTTGCGTGTGAAAATTTGAAAAGTTATTTTATGTTTAAATAAACAATTTTTATTTGTGGCATCATTTATTCTTAATTTATTTATTCTTGTCTTTTTAGTATTTTAAATGAAATTTGGGTGCTTGTTAGTTATCCCGTCGACCAATTTCGCCAAATTATATAAATCGCCAAAACACCCGCCAAATTATACAAATTGACATAATTTTTATTTTAAATAACTTTTTTTAAAAAATAACTTAATATTAATACTAAATAACTTAAATATTTTAAAGAACAAATAAATTAGTATAACATTAATAAAAATACAAATAAAACGTCGAAATTAAAATCACTTGATGACGTAAACTAGTGTTGTCAAGTGAATGTGACATTTACGATCAACCATTATTGGCATTTAATCTTACAATTTGGCGACAGTAATTTGGTCGACGGGATAACTAACAAGTACCGAAATTTGTACTTTTCCAGAATAGGCGTCTTATAGGTAAGGAAAATGGGTTTGGCGAGAGAAGTAAACTTTTCATGCATATTTTCTGGTAACCTACTAATTCTTTCATGTACCCAAGCAATCTTTTAAAGATTTAAACATTTAATTTAGTGTAAACAAGACATTTATGCACAGATGTCACATGCGCACCACGTTGGCGCAATTTTTTTTCTGACGCCAATGTCATATATGCACCGGGGAACTTAACTGGCGCCAAAGTGTCGTTATTTTGCTTGATGGTAACCCAGATGTTGTTGTTTATTTATTAATAAATTGTTTATTTACTTTTATTTTCTTTTTTTAAATTATATAAATTGTTTTGTTCTATAGTTATTAATTAAACTTTTTGCTACTTGTTAGTTATCCCGTCGAACAATTTCGCCAAATTATATAAATCGCCAAACCACCCGCCAAATTATACAAATTGACATAATTTTTATTTTAAATAACAAAAGAACAAATAAGTCAGTATAACATTAATAAAAATACAAATAAAATGTCGAAATAAAAATCACTTGATGACATAAACACGTGTTGTCAAGTGAATGTGACATTTATGATCAACCATTATTGACATTTAATTTTACAATTTGGCGATAGTAATTTGGTCGACGGGATAACTAATAAGTACCAACTTTTTTTATTTATTGTTACTCCCTTTTTAAAAATGAAATGATATAAAAAACTGTTGGAACCAGAGAGAAAAGTAAAGCTCGATCTAAAAAAGTTACAGTAAAAAATTGTCAAATAGTTTCAACTTAAAATAGTAAGTAGTGCGTAGAAAAGTAATGGAATCAGATTATCTGTAAAGCTCATGAAATTACCCAAATTTTTGTTGATAGCTGAAAATGTGAACTGAGCTTTAATGGTGCCTTAAAATAAATCAGGGAAGTAAAGGCATTTTTAACTCATTCTGAATTCCAATCATTCATAACCAGTTTAAAAATTTGGGTTCATAAGAATAGGTTAGAGGTTGATTTGGAAATGAGCGAGAACATGAGAGATATCGAGAACATGAGAGATCGTTCAGTACGAAGTATGGACAAAATTCCACTCCAGGGGTCACTGATAAGCCTGGAAGATCAAAGCCCAAAGTAAGCCCAAAACCCTAAGCATGTAGGATTCAACCATATGCTAACTACTTGTCTGGCTTAAGTTCATTGACATAAGGCTCCCTTTTCACAGTAATTACGTGAAATAAAAATTATTACGCTAGATGTGTTATGTCAGTGAAATGTTAATAACAACAATTCCTCAACAACGTGACCATATTAATGTTATACTTAAAATATTACTTCATGGTTTACATCCTTTTATTTTGTGGTATTTAGCTTGAATTGATGCAATCATGTCCACAATTCTGGGCCTGACAGAAATTTTTTAGCACATAACAACACATTCTGTTTACTATACCCAGTACTCATTTTGAGTGGATAATATGATTTTGAATATAAGGCACCAGTAAAGCTCAGTCCACATTTTCAGCTATCAACAAAAATTTGGATAATTTCATGAGCTTTACAGATAATCTGATTCCATTACTTTTCTACGCACTACTTACTATTTTAAACTGAAATTCTTTGACAATTTTTTACTGTAACTTTTTTAGATCGAGCTTTACTTTTCTCTCTGGTTCCAACTTTTTTTTATATCATTTCACATCTTTTTCAGATCCTTTCAGGAACTTAATCAACCAACTTCAACTAACCAAACAACCGCTCCAACTAACCATCCAATAATCCCAAGTAACCGGTCCAACCAATTGTCCCAATCAAAAACTAACAGAAACATTGGTTCACCAGTGCATTTCAAGAGCTCTGATGACACCATACTTATAGCTAAACCTCATATTGGGATATTGACCTATACTTTACTCAGGACTGGCCGCCAGACTTGTCCTTAGACTAAGTTTTATACATAGTGTGATCTCTTGAATTTTTCTGCTATGTACCTACCCCCCTCTGGTTTAAGGGACTATGCAGTATCCTAGGCCAACCCCTCAAATACACAAAAAGCTAGGGTAAGCAGCAGTCATAAGAAATGAATTAAACTGCGAAAAAACTATAAAATGGGAAATTTCTGTTTTTGGTACTTAATGGGAATTTAAAATTTAAGTCTGAAAACGACTGAATGCAGAAAAATGATCAAATGTGACTGAAAATATTACACAATACAACTGTAAATAATATCAGAAATATTACTAATATTGGATATCTATATTATAAAGGACAAACATATCTGTGCGTAACGCATACGTCATTTTGCGAATGGCAACACTTTGAAATTTGAAATAAAATTTTGGTTTTGCAATTTTCTCTACTGCAAATTTTTAAACTTCTAAACATCGCACATTTTAAATTTTTACACCATCGTATAAGGAAAAAAATTATCTTTTAAATGCAATTTGTTTGAAAGCTGTATCTCAATTTATTTTTGAGATATTAATTTTTTTGTAGTTTTTAATACCATTTTTCTTATCGTGGCAGCAAAAGTACCTCATTTCTATTAAAAG
Source organism: Maratus speciosus (assembly GCA_963932465.1). Lineage (NCBI taxonomy): Eukaryota > Metazoa > Arthropoda > Arachnida > Araneae > Salticidae > Maratus > Maratus speciosus. Next base: position 473,172,196 of record OZ010797.1, read on the forward strand.
TCATTGAAAGTAAACTGAAAATAGTCTAAAATAGGAGATACTGTATCTTTTTGTTGCCATTTTCACATAAAACCTTAAAAAAAAGTTGAAATTAAAATATGGGCTATGTCAAGAATATTGTCTGTTATTCCGTGGTAATGACGTCATAGGCACACTTTTTTATAGACGAAATTTAAGACTGGATTGTAAAAGTGAATTGCTTTAGCGGATGCAAATGACGTCATTTTATAAAAAATATCGTTTTTGATAAATTTCAAAAAATTATTAGATTGTATAATTCGTATTTTGCATATGAAAATTGCTTTTTTAATGTAAGTGGTCAATCTAAAAAATTTATTGCACATAAAAAATTATTAGTTTTCAATTTAAAAAAATGTTTTCACCTATATTCTTTAACCCGGGAAGCCCGGGTACGATCCCCTAGTTTATAATAATATTTCGGAGGTCAAACTAAAATATCGCGATAATGACTGACATATTTACATCTAGCTGTAACCATTGATAAAAAAATCAGGAAATTTGGAAAGTAGGTGTCCTTTGTAAAGTATGCATTAATTAAGGATATAAATTACGTAAACGAGTCTATTGACAATTGGCGTATTTGGTACGGATAAATTATATAATTGAGCCTACAGACAGTTGGCGCATGTTACTACCGGGCATCGTTTTGTTTGTCGTTATGTTTCCTATTCGAACGATTAACGCACATTTTTACACAACAAGTCGCTGGCATGGTGATGCGAACAAATGTGATAATTTACGTGATGACACCTGCAATAAGATATCACAATAATGTAAATAATCGCTCAGAAAAACTTTAAAATGTAGACTCAAATTTATAAAGTGAAATCTTTCACAACAAAAGCAACAGCAATGTGATTCACTAGGACCGATGTGAAAGTACGAGTCAAAGAAAACTACCAATGTTATTTGTTTGCCACCAAGTTTTTCGCTAGAGATCACGTGCTAGAGCCGTGACGTCAGTTGAAACTGACCTATTACTTTCGGTCTGTTGGGGCGCTGCTTTTAACATCAATGTTTAAACTATATTCGTATTTTCAGATATTATAAATCTTACGATTAAATATATTTAAAATGATTCACAAATCCCACTTATTTATTCGTCGAACATCTTTTATTTTTACAAAACAAAACTGAAACTTTTGAGCTGTTGCCAACTCAACAAAACTAAATAAATTTAAGCCACAACAGTACTCTCCTCCCAGTAACAAAGTTACGTTACAATATATACAAAAAATGTTAATTACAAAAATAACAATGCACTAAAATTTGAACATTACTTAAAAAAAATATGTATATGCTAGTCTCGAAATCTCACAGGAAGTTTAATCGTTCGTCCCGAACGTGACTGTTTTTCAGGAAGTTTTTGGTCTTGAATATGAGAGTCATGTGATGCTTTTGCAGGTTGTATTTTCTGTGTTGGTTGCTTTGTAGCAAAGTCTGGTGTTTGCAAGAAGTATGCAGGCTTTAACCTATCAATAGAGACAGTTACAGTTTTGTCTTTGATTTTGAGCGTGAAATATTTTTCGTTTCTATCAACGACTGGAAATGGACCTTCGTATGGGGGTTCCAGTTGCTTTTTAACTCTGTCTTTGCGAACAAACACATGTGACGTGGTTTTTAAATCTTTAGGAACAAATATTTTTTGTACATACTTTTTTGACACAGTTCTTGGTCCGACTTCTTCCATCACTTTTTGAAGTTGTTTGGCAAAATTATCAGGTGGTGTAGGAATTGTACTTTCATGGAAAAATTCTCCAGGTAAACGTATGTTTTGTCCATAGACCATCTGGGCTATAGTATGTGCAGAATCTTCTTGCATGGCAGTGCGTAGACCAAGAAGAACAGTTGGCAGTGTTTCACTCCAAGCTACATTATTGTGTGCCATTAGTGTGGTTTTTAGAGTTCTGTGTAATCGTTCGACTTTTCCATTGGCTTGGGGGTGGTAGGCAGTCGTGTGCTGCAATTTTATCCCACACATTTTTGTCAGGATGTTTAAAAGCTCTGATCCAAACTGTGAACCACGATCTGTGACGAGTCGATATGGAGTTCCAAATCTAGAAATCCAATTACCGTAAAATGCTTTAGCAACTGTATCGGCTGAAATGTTGTTCAGCGGAATCACTTCCATCCAGTTAGTATACCGATCTATGCAGGTCAGGCAGTAGATATTACCGTTTGATGGTGGTAAAGGTCCTATCAGGTCAATATGAACATCACTGAACCTTTCCGATGGAGGTTGAAATTCACCGAAGCTTGATTTGGTATGTCGATTGATTTTGCTCTTTTGGCAGGCCATACATGACCGGGTCCATAGCTGTACATCTTTTCGGATGTTTGACCAGATAAATTTTGATGTCAGGAGTTTTACAGATGATTTAACCCCAGGATGAGACATTCCATGCATTTGATGAAATATTTTCATGCGATAGGATTTAGGAATATATGGTCTTATATTACTTGTTGAAGTTTCACACCACAAAGACTTTCCAGAAGGTAGCGGATACTGCTTGAATTTCAGGGAAGTTTTGGATGTCTTCAAGTTTCGGAATTCTTCATCTTGACCTTGCTCATCAGCTATTTTATCATAATCGATCAAAGAAATTTCTTCAACTCTAGATAGTGTATCAGCAATGATATTTTCTTGACCTTTAATATGTTGGATATCAGTTGAAAATTGTGAAATGTAGTGTAAGTGACGAAGTTGGCGAGGAGATGCTTTCTCAGGTTTTTGTAGGAATGCAAAGGTTATGGGTTTGTGGTCTGTATATATCGTGAATTTTCTTCCTTCTAATAAATGCTTGAAATATTTGATAGAGAGATAAATACCAAGTAATTCTCTATCGTAAGTACTGTAGTTCTTTTGTGCATCATTTAGTTTCTTAGAATAAAATGCGATAGGTTTCCATCCTTTATCTTCATATTGTTGAAGTACTGCTCCAATTGCTGAATCTGAAGCGTCTGTACATAGTGACAGAGGTAGTTCAGAATTCGGAAATGATAAGAGTGCAGTATTGGCTAAATCATCTTTGCATTGTTGGAACTGTTTTTTCGCTTCATCTGTCCAAGGAATTTTTCTTCTATCTTTCTTTCTTGCTCCCTTGAGGTAATCATGTAAAAGAGATTGGTTTTTAGATGCATCTTTTAGATATCGACGATAAAAATTAATCATGCCCAGAAATGTTCTAAGTTCATGAATAGTTGTTGGAAGTTGATAGTTAAGAATGGCTTGAACCTTGTCAGGTAAAGGACGTGAGCCTTGAGGAGTAATTAAATATCCCAAAAATTCTATTTCTTGTGCTCCCATGATTGATTTGGAAACGTTTATTCGAAGACCGTAATCATTTAATCTTTCAAACACTAACTTGAGGTGATTTTTGTGTTCTTCTTCACTAGTAGATGCAATAAGAATATCATCTAAATAGGTGAAAACAAAATCTAGACCTGAAAAAACTTCATGTACAAATCTTTGGAACGTTGCTGGTGCGTTTTTCAAGCCGTAACTCATCACATTAAATTCATACAAGCCGAATGGCGTGATAATTGCAGTTTTACACCTATCTTCTTCGGCAATGGGAACTTGATAGTAGGCTTTAAATAAATCAAGTTTAGAATAGATAGTTGTATCTCTCAAAATGTGATGAAAATCTTCGATTCGCGGAATAGGGTATCTATCAGGAATAGTTTTTGCATTTAATTGTCTGTAATCTCCACATGGGCGAAAAGTGCCATCTTTTTTCGGAACCATATGAAGAGGGCTTGACCATTGAGAACTAGAAGGCTTGATTATATTATTATTGAGCATAAATTGGAATTCTTGTTTCGCTATTGCAAGTCGTTGATGATCTAACTGTCTTGCTTTAGAATGGACAGGTTGACCTTTTGTAATAATATGGTGTTTAACATTATGTTTTACACTTGATAAAAATAAATTTGGTTTGGTTATTTCAGGATATTGCCTTAACAGAGTATAAAATTTAGTGGAATTACTAACTGTGCCGATATTACTATCTTCACTGATGGAAGCAACTTCGCCATTAATACTTAGTTGAGTTACTCCATCAATTAGTTTCTTCTTATGTAAATCAATTAACAAGTTAAATTTGTTTAGAAAATCAGCGCCCAAAATACCTTTGTTTATCTTAGCAACAATAAAAGGAAATTGGAATTCTCGCCTAAGTCCTAAATCAAGTGTTAGCATCTTTATACCATACGTTTCAATTTCTGTGCCATTTGCAGCATATAGTTTGTAATCAACGGATTGTTTATCTTGAGAAGAAGCTGGTAAAATACTAACATCTGCACCGCTGTCTACCAAGAAACGCACTTTCGATGTTTTATCTCTAACAAATAAGCGAAATTTGCGACAATCCGAAAATCTATCTGCAGTGGAATCTGTCGCTACATCTACTGCAGATCTTAGTTTTCCTGTTTAGAATCGGTCTTTTTATTCCAGGCACAAGGCTGGGTGCATTTATCAGGAAAACAACGATTGCCGAAACGGAAATGAAAATAACACAGTTTGCCATTAGGATTGTAGCGCTTACGAGATCTGCTTCGCGAGCCAGAACGGTATTCCTTATTTCGAGAATTAGCTCTGGAGTTTCGTGAAACGCACAGTTGCGAAATTTGCTGTTCCAGAGAAGCAATTCGATTTACAAGTTCATTATTAACGTGAGATCCCGCATTATCATTAATATCAGATTTATTATTTGTAGAAAAAATTTCAGGTTTTGAATTCATATCACTGATTTTATCTGCCATTACAGCTAATTTTTCTAAGTTTTCTTCGCTGACCAGCAATATATTTTTTATGCCGTCGGGCAATTTTTCAAGCCAAAGTGTTTTAATTAGGTTTTCAGAAACGTCAGAAGTAGCTATAGTTCTTAGCTTTTGAAGGAGCTGACTAGGTTTCATATTTCCTAGTTCAATTCCGGTTATCAATCGCTTAATTCGCACGTTTTCGCTTTCTCTAAATAAATGTAGCAACCTAACTTTGGAATCGGAATATTTGGTTAAACTGTCGCTATTTATTATATCCCATACATTCTCTACGTATTTAGATTCAAGTTGAGCAACTAAATAATTAAATTTTGTCTCTTCCTTAGTAATATCATTAATTTTAAATTGTGCTTCAACTTGAAAAAACCATATTTCTGGTCTATCAGTCCAAAATGGAGGAATTTTTATGCTCACCTTGTTTAGTTCCGGCATTTCTTTCACAGAAGGATCATTACTGTTCGGCGATTCACTTTTAGACATTTTTGGGCTTCACGGGTCACCAGTTTGTTGGGGCGCTGCTTTTAACATCAATGTTTAAACTATATTCGTATTTTCAGATATTATAAATCTTATGATTAAATATATTTAAAATGATTCACAAATCCCACTTATTTATTCGTCGAACATCTTTTAGGTAGCTTTCTTTACAAAAAAGCTACCTATTGCAGCCATTCGGAGGAAAGCGATTTCAAAAAATTTTGGTATATTTTCATCGATCATGACCCCCAGACCCCGAAACCACCCTCCGTTCAAAATTGATATATATATATATATATATATATATATATATATATATATATATATATATATATATATATATATATATATATATATATATCTGACCTATGTCACACTGTAACTCCCGTAATTATGAACCGATTTCGATGTAATTCGGTGTGTACATAGTACATACTAATGTCTCGACCGAGTTCGTTGGCCAGCTTCATCCGCCGTTTTGTTTCAAAATGGCGGCCATTTAAAATTTTTAAAAAAATTTTAAACTTGAAATGTGGTACCAAAAAATTAAAAATGGAAAAATATTTTTTTCTTATGTATTTGACCTTTATACAAAGATTCCGGAGCAGTTTTTGTTTCGTCTATATCTTAAAAAACGGCTGAGTTATAGCATTTTGAATTTCTAGCGTGGCTGACATTTTGAAACGTCCTGAATTTTGTCACGCGATAAAAGGCGTATTTATGAACCGATTTGGATGTAATTTGGTGTGTACATAGTACATACCAATCTCTCGACCGAGTTCGTTGGCCAGCTTCATCCGCCATTTTGTTTCAAAATGGCGGCCATTTAAAATTTTTTTAAAAATGTAAAAATTGAAATGTGGTATCAAAAAATTGAAAATGGAAAAATATTTTTTTCTTATGTATTTGACCTTTATACAAAGATTTCGGAGCAGTTTTTGTTTCGTCTATATCTTAAAAAATGGCTGAGTTATAGCATTTTGAATTTCTAGCGTGGCTGACATTTTGAAACGTCCTGAATTTTGTCACGCGATAAAAGGCGTATTTATGAACCGATTTGGATGTAACTTCGTTTATACATAGTACATACCAATGTCTCGACCGGGTTCGTTGGCCAGCTTCACCCGCCATCTTGTTTAAAAATGGCGGCCATTTAAATTTTTAAGAAAAATTTAAATTTGAAATGTGGTACCAAAAATTGAAAATTGAAAAAATATTTTCTTCTTATGTGTTTGACCTTGATAAAAAGACTTCCGAGCAGTTTTTGTTTCGTCCATATCTTAAAAAATGGCTGAGTTATAGCATTTTGAATTTCTAGCGTGGCTGACATTTTGAAACGTCCTGATTTTTCTCACATAATAACAGGCGTATTTATGAACCGACTTGGATGTACCTTGGTGTGTACATAGTACATACAAATATCTCGACCGAGTTCGTTGGCCAGCTTCATCCGCCATCTTGTTTCAAAATGGCGGCCATTTAAAAAATTAAAAAACAAAAAAAATTTAAATGAGATACCAAAAAATTGGAAAATGAAAAAGATTTTTTTTTGTATGTGTTTGACCTTAATACAAAGATTCCGGAACAGTTTTTCTTTCGTCTATATCTAAAAAAAAATGGCTGAGTAATAGCATTTTGAATTTCTCTTGTGGCTGACATTTTAAAACGACCTGATTTTTGTCACGCGATAACAGGCGTATTTATGAACCTATTTGGATGTAACTTGGTCTGTACATAGTACATACCAATGTCTCGACCGAGTTCGTTGGCCAGCTTCATTCGCCATCTTGTTTCAAAAGTGTTGCCATTTAAAAAAAATTAAATTTAAAATTCAAAATGAGGTATTAAAAAATTGGAAAATGAAAAAGATTTTTTTTATGTGTTTGGTCTTGATACAAAGATTCCGGAGCAGTTTTTGTTTCTGAAAATTTTTTCTTTTGTTGATATCTTCAAAAATGGTTTATTTATAGCTTTTGAATTTCTAGCATGGCTAACATTTTGAAACGATCTTGTATTTGTCACGCGATAACACGCGTATTCGCCTATTTCGATGTAAGAAGCATGTGGATAGTATACATCAACACCTCGACCAAGTTCGCTGGCCAGATTCATCAGCCATCTTGTTTCAAAATGGCGGCCATTAAATTATAAAATATATATATATTTAAAGTGAGGTGCAAAAAAATTAGAAATTGAAAAAGGTTTCTTTCTTAAGTATTTGATCTTGATATAAGGATTCAGGAGCATTTTTTGTTTGTCTTTACCTTAAAAAATGGCTCAGATATAGCAGTTTCAATTTCTATTGTGGGTGACATTTTGAAAAATCTGATTTTTTGCATGCGACAGCACTCCTATATATTAACCGATTCCGATGTGAGTGAGCATGTGAACAGCAATTACTAAGGTCTCGACCAAGTTCACTGCTTAGCCTCATCCACCATGTTGTCTTAAAATGACAGGCACTTTAAGAAATTGCCGAATTTGGCAGCCAAATATAAGTTACTTTAAAGAAAAGCAGCTTGGATAAAGCTGACTAATTTCGCGAAATTCTCATTCATTATATTGATAAAAAATAGTATTGAATCTCCTATATTCGGTTTCCACTAAATTGAGCTTCGTGTGTTTGCATGATATAAGTTGGCTTTTTTTAAATAAGGATTATGAAAGCTACCTCTTCCTCCCGGCACTGGCCGGAAGGACTTTTATTTTTACAAAACAAAACTGAAACTTTTGAGCAGTTGCCAACTCAACAAAACTAAATAAATTTAAGCCACAACAGGTCCAACAATATTAATTTTTTTTTAAACTCGCGAAATTGAATTTCATTTGGCGTTATAATGACGTAATTATAGTAACGTGTTTCAGCTTTTAAAATTAAAATGCATGTTTTCTTTGGCGCGTGCAATAGGAGTATATGATTTCCTTGACAATACGCAGGAAAATGCAATAAATACAACCAAATGAACTAGCATTTATCGAAAACTTCTTTCGTATGACTTAAAAATAAATCTTTCACTTTATGGATGATATTAATAAGGATTAATTTCAGAATATCAGGAGTCTCTTTTCAGAATAAAACATCATTACAAATTTATGTCAGTTAAACAAAAATTGACGTCATAACTAGCAAACGATTTTTTTTCTTATTACCTTTTCCTAAATTGTTTTCTTGAAATTAAAACTCCTGTATTAAAATAGATTTTTAAACATTAAAAACATTCAAGTGAAGATAGTACGTCATTTTAACACGTGTTTAGTTAAAGTTTTTACATATATATAGGTAAAATTTTCATTTTCTGATTAGAATGACGTCGATCTGAAAAATGCAAAAATATAGCGAGAAAATCTGATTTTTATTTAAAATAAAATACGCGTGTTATTACTGTTTTTCAAATTATTGTGCCGCTTTTTAGGATGTGGCAACAGTAAAGAAACGATTGAAAGAGATATTTCTATATTGTTAAATTATGGAACGCTATGTAAAGTTTAAATGGGTGCTATTCCCTTAATATTGAATATTTTTTGACCCGACCTTCAAAAGGCACATCGCTAAATTAAGACCTTTCCAACAAGCCATTATTCATCACTGAATGTTTTGTGGTTTGGATTGTAATTGAGTTGTTGCATTTGCATCATGTTTCAAAACGTAAAAGATGCGGCTGAGCTCTACTATACAGCACGACCGTGCTGTATGATTAACTGGTATTGGTAAAAATGTAACTGGTATTCGAAAACGAGGTTTTCGCCAAATTGGCGTCAGAAAAAAATCGCGCCAACGTGGTGCGTATGTGACATCTGTGCCAAAAAGGTTTATATTTATTTGTAAAAAATAAACACAAACGTTCATCGGGTTTGTAATAAATTGTCAGGTTTGTATCTTTTTGTAACAAATCTCACTTTCTGAAGCCAAAACTGCATAAAGCTTTAAAAAAAAAAAGAAAAAAAAACGCCAAAGTAATGTTATTTAAAGTACAGTGAAATTAGTTAAAAACGTGTGTTTTAAATGAAGTGAATGACTGCGGTAAATGCGCTACAAAATAATTATACTTAGTTTTCGATTCAGTAATAGCTTTAGGAGTAGCTAATTCGAATGTGCTTTCCAACATATGAAACGATAATGTAGGGTCCACAGGGATATAGGGCGGAATGACTACGGCAGATGTTTCAAAAGTTGCCATTTTGCTAGTGAAACAAAACGTTCCATGAAACAGTTGAATAGTTCGACGTTCTATGAAATAGTTGAAAGCTCAAAGATCCGCGGTCACCATTTTAGAGAAAAGATTGAAGGGAGATGATAAAATATCTCGGTGACTCGAATAATCAGAAGGTTTTTGTAGAAAAATAAACTTTATTAACAGAACAACACATAGTCAAATATTCGCCAACGTCACTGACGAAATAAACTGCCGCTCTCTGGAGAGTTCGAATGTTACTGCGTCGCGTGACTTCAAAAGCGCTCCGAAGAAACGCGGGGGTGGGGGGGGGGGGAGAAAATGCGTCTCATTGCTATTGGCTGAAAATTAAAATTGCTCCTCGAAAGAGAGAGAAAAATAGCACAGGGCTACACATACAATATATGTATATACATGTATATGTATATTTACATATATGTATGCATATAAATATGTATATATAACACTGGCGCCCGGCTAACCGAAAAGTACCCAATTATGTTATAACCACTCTTCGTGCAAGAAAAATGGCCAATAATTCGTATTCAGATACACAAGCAAGGTTGTCAAACAAGAGTAATACTAACAGCAACATTGTTATAATGGATGGGAGTTATAATAGCTAAGTAATAATGGCTTTAAGCACACATACCACACAAGTAGTTTTTACATATGTTTCGAGTGAAGCTCGATCATCAAGGTGCTAATTATTCATACAAGTAACCGTTACATAAACGAAAGTTTAAAATTTAAATGTAAATATATGCAATCTCGCATTCCACCCCCCCCCCCCCCCCCCAAAAAAAAAAAAAGTTACAGCAATGAAATTTAATTGGAGTTAAGCGAAGCTTTTTAAAATACGATATTGGTTGAAAACCGGATTACGGAATATTCCTATAACATTTGAATTAATCACGGTACATTTTTTTTTAGCCCGGTTCAGATTTCGCCAAGAGTATTTTATTTTATTTTTTGTCAAAAGCCGACTTTTTTCCTTGCAAGTATAACTTGTGTTGATATTGAAATAAATGTTTTGACTTATGCTATTATCTCTTCTTATTATTTTTATTTATTTACTTATTATTATTTTTATTTATTTACTTAATATTATTTTTATTTATTTACTTATTATTATTTTAAATTAAATGAGTCAAATCGTGTTCATAAATTTATTTAATGTGTGTATTTTAAATTAAAAGAATGCATTACGAAAGATGGCGATAAGAACAATATTTGACGATTTATCAATTGCGCTCACCTAAGTGCTTTATTGCCATGTGTTTAATTCCCTTCTTCGAATTTTATTGTTATATGGACTTTACTTTTTTTAAAAAGCTTGACGCAATTCGAGTTTAAGAAAGTGAGAATTTTTGTCAAATGATATAAACGACTATGAAAATAAAACTGAAGAAGTATTATACTGGTTTATGTATGTATTTTAAAAAATGCAAAAATGTCGGTATGAAACAGCGAATAGGTTGTCCGAAAGTAGTTGTAAATGTGTTCCTTTTCTAGGCTATTCTATCTCTTGCCAGGGCCCTTAACAGAGGGAAGAGCTGGTTTAAAATTGATATGGATTTTTTTTTCAGGTTCACTAATCTAGATATTTCATCATTTGAATTAGTAACCAGTATATGGCCAATTAAAGGTAGTATCTCATTTTCTTTACTTGCAACAATTTATTATTAAATCTATGTTCTCGGCAATATCGCTCAGACTAATCCCTCTGAGGGAAGTCCTAGTAAAGAATATCTTTTGAAAACAATAGGAACTTGATTGAAACAACGATACTAAGTTGTTATAATAAAATTTTAATCATTAGTTTTCTAATGATATAGTTTGTTGTTTGCATGGGTGGAGGAAGACCGCACCTCCTTCCTAAATGTTTGAAAATATATGAATTTTGGTCACTTTTGGTTAATTTTAATCATATGGCACCTTTTAATGAAAATTCTGATTACTCCCATGGAGGCCCTCCGGGCGGGGCAGCTGTCCCTCACGCACCTGCATAAGTCAGGCCCTGGCTTTATGTGAAATTGTTGCGCCTAATTCTGACATTCCTCATCGCCGTTTTGAAACCATTGAAAAAAAAACTACACATGACACACTATGTCACATACGTAAGCGCTTTGGTAGGAAAGAAATCAAAAGATTGGAGATGGAAGAAAAAGAAAAAGAAAATTCAGGCTTTTATATTTTGGAAACATTTTTTCCGCTGGGCTCCGGAGTGAGCGCTAGTGAATTCATACCAATATTTAAATTTCCACTAAAAACAAAGAAGTAGCGGAGCTGCACTGCTTATAGGTTTTTATTTCAACCCTACACTAACATTAATTTTCATGTTATATTTCGGATTCATTTTATTAATCAAAGTATAAACCAGTTAATCTCGAACATAAAATTTAATAAAATCAATATTATCACAGCTAATCGCCGGGTTAGCTAGATACGAAGTGTATGTCGTTTCATCAGCAGTCAATGTACAACAGATCTACAAAAAATCGAGAAAATCGCACGAAAAGCCTTATCACAGCGCCCCATGTATGAAGTTTGGTTCAAATGTTTGTCTAACTCCGTATGCTTTCCGATTAAACAATCATGAAAATGGCACAATAATCGCTATTACAGCGCTCGTTCCCGGACGGAATATCCCCAAATTCAACCTGGACCTGCTGGCCTAGTAAAGAAACACATGAAATTTTGTTCAATGCTATGGATAACTTCATACACTTTTCGACGACAGAATAGTGGCACAAAAATTGATATTACAGCACCATCCCAGCAAAACACCTATATATGAAATTTGGTTCAATTCTATGCATAACTTCGTATACTTTCCGATGATATAATTAGATACACATAGATAAGGAAAGACAGATATTTTGAAAAAAACATGTTTTTCGTGCTATCTGACTCTTAAAACGTGGAAATCCTTCCAAAACCGGAAATCGAACAAAATTTCGACTACAATACTTTCTTCTATTATTGATAAAAGAAAGTAAAAAAAAGATAATGTTAAAACAAATATTTTAATACAGGAAATTTTTTTTAAAAAAGGTAAAAAAAATCGCAATAACAAAATAAAATTTTTTATGCAATTGTTGAATTTTTTTTTCTTAATTTTGCGGCGATTTTTCCATTTGAGTAAAATGAATCCAGCTTTATTTATTTTAGCATAATATTGTAAATCTTGTCATTGTTTCAGTAAAGTTTATTCGGAGTTCGTGCAGAGATTTTTGCATTTTTTGTGAATTTTATGCGACTTTTAGAGTTTTATAATGTTGCGCGGCATTTTTATTTATTTATTTATTTTTTTTTTTAGATTTGTAAAAGGAACTCGGTTACCAGCTTTTATCCAAATATAATAAATTTTCTCCCCTGCGAGTTTTGAACTTTGAACCTTTTTTTTTCTCCATTTGATGGCGATTTGTCATCATTTGTGAAAGAAATCCGGTTTTAATCTATTAGTCCAATATATTAAATGCTGTACTCTTATTTTCCCCTTTCATTAGAGTTTATAAGTGTAAGTAAAGTCACATGACAATATTTAAATTATTTTTTCATAAGATAAACTCTTGAACAATAGACATTTTTTCCTGACTCCATGTATTTAATTTTTTTTTGGGTTCAGACGAAAAACGTGAGATGTTCGACGATAATATTGATGTTGTTATTATGGTTTGGAGATGTGTATTCGTAGTTGCTGTAATGTGATTGTCTAAATAAATGTTTTGTGTGTTTTTTAAAGAAGTTATGTTTATAGTAAAATAATTATCATTATTTTAACTAAAATGTTAGAAAATAAATAACAATTTGGTAGCAGAGCGTGGTTTTTAAAGCGAATTTTATATTTTGAGTGTACAAGTAAGAAGAGTAAATAAATATGAATTGTATGAACTAGGCCTAATACAAGTTAAGAATTTGTTCCATTGGACTAACCGCCAATAGAAAAAATTTAAGAGGTAAGAATTTTGTATGCATTTAAAAATAGTTTGGAAGATAAAGTATTTTAATTATGTGTGAATCCAATATGTTTGGAATTCCTAGAATAGAGCCGTTAACAAGTAAAAATTATACATTATGGAGTATGCGAGTTGAAGCTTTGATTAAATCAAAACATTTATTTGATGTTATCGAAAATGATGAACCGGTAAAAAATGAAGGGGATCCCGATAGTTTGAAAGCGCATAAAACATGGTTAGAAAAGAATGATGAAGTTTACGGTATAATTATATTGACGTTGTCCGCAGAACAAATGATGGCTGTTAGAGGGATTAAAAAAGCTAAGGATTTATGGCAATTACTGAAAAAGCGTTATGCGGGAATTGAAAATCAGAGAAGAATTCAGTTAAAAATTAATCTTGCGAGAATAGAGAAAAACGAAAGAGAAACAATAGAAGAATATTTGATAAGAGCTCAAGGGATAGCTAATGAAATATTAGAATTGGGTACAGAAATTGATGAATGCGAATTAATAGGATTTATTATAGAAGGGCTCCCAAAAAAATATAGCGAAGTAACAACTGCGATATCATCAAACCCAAATATAACTTATGAAGTAATGCGAGAAACTTTGTTGAGATATGAAAGAAAATATGATAAATTTCGAGAAAACGAGTCTAAAGCATTTAGGGCTAACGAAAAGAAAAAGGTTTTATGTTTTGCTTGCGGAAAGCCAAATCATATAGCGCGGAATTGTTATAGTAAATCGAATATGACACACTCGCGAAATGATAGGGAGTATTCACCTAAGAAAAATTTTCAAAATTATTATAGTAATAAAGTTCAAGATGTAAGAGAATACTCACGCAATAATAAGAATTATAATAAGAATAATAATGTTTCAAACAAGAAGGCAAAAGAATATACATGTTTTACAAATGAACATGCATTGCAGTCAAATGAATTCAATAGAAATGAGTGTAAAGAATCTGAAAATAATAGGGAAATAACCTGGATGTTAGATTCAGCTTGCACTTCGCATATGACGCATAAAGAAGATATTGTTGTAGAAAGAAAACCTGAAGATGTAGAAATTGCAACTGCTGACAGCGAGCGATCAATACAAGCGAAATATCGTGGAAATGTTCATGTTACGTCTTACGATAAGAAAAGTGGCGAAACAAAAATAAAACTTACAGAAGTTCTTTGCGTACCTAATTTAAGAGAAAATTTAATGTCAGTTCCAAGTTTAGTCAGAAAAGGAAAATATGTGATATTTGATAATGAAGGAGCAGCCATTTATGAAAAGAATATAGGCGAATTAATAGCTAAAGGAACATTCGAAGGTAATACATTTAAAATAAACTTAGCTGTACGAGAAACAGATGAAGACAGAAATGAATCTTGTTTACAGACAAATGAATCAAAGAAAGAATTATGGCATAGAAGACTTGGGCATATAAATTATGTATACTCACAAAGAATGTCGAGAGAAAATCTTGTAAGGGGATTAGAAAAGATGAATGGTGAAGAAACAAAATGTGAAATATGTATTCAAGGGAAATTAACAAGAACACCATTTAATCATGTGATAGAAAGAACAACACGCATTTTAGAAAGATTACATGTTGATTTATGTGGACCAATGAAAGTACACTCATTGGGAGGGAGTAAGTACATGCTAATGGTAGTAGATGAATATAGTAGAAGATATTTTGTAGATTTTTTAAGAAGTAAAGATGAAGCAAAAGAAAGAATTATAAATATAATAGAGAGAAGAGAAAATGAAACCGGCAAGAAATAAAAAGCGGTTAGATCAGATAATGGTGGTGAATTTACTAATGAAGAGCTCGTGAATTATTACAAAAGGAAGGGCATACAGAATGAAAGAACCACAATTCATAGTCCACAAAGTAACGGGATTGCAGAAAGGGCTAATCGGACTGTTATTAATACTGCAAGAACATTGCTGATAGAAGCAAAACTACCTTTATCCTTTGGGGCCGAAGCAGTATCAACAGCTGCTTATATACATAATGTTACTCCAACAACTACGAGAAAGAAAACGCCATTAGAATTGTGGTCAAATAATAAACCAACAGTAAAGCATATGAGAGTATTTGGATGTAAAGCTTTTTATCGCAACGATGATATCAATAAAAAGAAATTTGATGTAAGAGCAAAACCAGCAGTGTTTATCGGATATTCAAGAGATCGGCGAGCATACAGATTGTATGATTTAAAAGAAAAGAGAATACGTGAAAGCAGAGATGTAGTATTTATAGAAGAAAAAATGGGATATGAAGATATAGCTAACAAGGAAGAAATAACTGATGAATTTGAATACATCAACATTACCAATAATAAAAATGTAATAGATGAACAAGAAGATAATAATTCCGATGAAAATGAAGAAGAGTTAAATCAGAAAAAGGAAGCAATTGCGTTGTCAGATGATTTGAATGATTCTGCGACAGAAGAATCTGAAGTAAATCATATAATTGATGAAAACAAGGAACAGCAAGAAAAAGAAACTAATGAGAATAAGTTGTTTGAAGAACCTAGAAGATCATCACGAATTAGGAAACCCAATCCAAAGTATTTAGCGAATCTAGTGCACGAAGAAGTTCCAAAGAATTACAAAGATGTATTAAATTCTAGAGATAAGGATAAATGGATAGAAGCAATCAAAAAGGAATTACACTCATTAGAAGAACACAAAACGTGGAAAATCGTTGACAAACCAAAAGATGTGAAGGCACTGAGAAGCAAATGGATTTTTACTGTAAAAGAAGACGGTGAAGATGTAAAATATAAAGCAAGATTAGTAGCCGACGGATCAAGACTTAAATTTGGAACAAATTATCAAGAATCGTAGAGTCCTGTAATGAAAACTGAATCATTTGGAACTTTATTGGCAGTCGCAGCGATGAAAGGTTACAAAACTAGATTTTTCGACGTAGAAACAGCATATCTGAATGCAGATCTATAAACTGCAATTTATATGAATCCGCCTGAAGGTCTACAAATTGAAGGAGGGAAAATATTATTGGTAACAGGAAATTTATATGGGTTGCCAGAAGCAGGAAGATGCTGGTATGAAAAATTAGTTAATATATTTGATAAAATTGGGTTACAGCCATGCAAAGCAGATCCATGTGTGTTTTTTAATAAAAATGATAATAAATTTATTGCAGTTGGAATATATGTCGATGATGGAATAATCGTTAGTGAATCCGAAGAATTAATAAATAAATTGATACAAAAATTGAATAAAGAAGCAAAAATTAAAGAGCTGAAGAAAAACATTAAATTCCTTGGTATTGATATTGAAGAAAATAATGGAGAATTTTTGCTAGGGCAAGCTAAGTATGCAGAAAAAATCTTAGAAAGATTTGATATGGAAAATTGTAAAAGTGTGAAAACCCCTGGTGTTTCTGGAATAAAATTAGATGAATATGAAAATGAAAATAAAATTGATGAAACACTATATCTAGAAATGCTTGGAAGTATAGGATATCTAGTAAGAGGAACAAGGCCAGATTTAGCTTTCACTTTAAGTAATTTGTCTCAATATGCAAAAGATCCTAGAGAAATTCATTTACAGGCAGTGAAGAGAGTTTTGCGGTACATTCAAGGCACTAAAAACTACAAACTTCGAATTAAAAATAAAAAGGGCCAATTATCACTTTGTTCTGATGCTAGCTGGTGTACTACACGGGATTCAAAATCATTTGGTGGATATATCGTACAGATAGGAGAATCACTGATTGAATGGAAAAGTAATAAACAGAAACTGGTTGCGCTTTCTACAATGGAATCTGAACTTTTAAGTTTATGTGATGCTGTTTGTGAAGGAAAATGGTTAATGGGTCTCTTGGAAGAGTTAAGCCAGGAAGAAATGGTGAAGCGTCCAATAGAAATCAGTACTGATAGTCAATCTGTAATTGATTGGATTAAAAACCCAAGAGTGAATAATCGCAACAAACATATAGGTAGAAAATATCATTTTGTAAAAGATGAAAGAGCGAAAGGAGAAATTGAAACAAAATATGTAAATTCGTCTGAACTGGAAGCAGATATAATGACTAAGAATTTGAGTTATGATGTCATGAAAAAACATATTACAAGTCTCGGAATTACTGAGGATTATTGACATGCGAAAGGAGGGATTTGTAAGTAAAGTCACATGACAATATTTAAATTATTTTTTCATAAGATAAACTCTTGAACAATAGACATTTTTTCCTGACTCCATGTATTTAATTTTTTTTGGGTTCAGACGAAAAACGTGAGATGTTCGACGATAATATTGATGTTGTTATTATGGTTTGGAGATGTGTATTCGTAGTTGCTGTAATGTGATTGTCTAAATAAATGTTTTGTGTGTTTTTTAAAGAAGTTATGTTTATAGTAAAATAATTATCATTATTTTAACTAAAATGTTAGAAAATAAATAACAATAAGGAATTTCTCGCGATTCTTTTATGCAATTTTTAGAGATCTTCGTGTTCTGCAGAAATATTTTGACATTCGTAAAAGGAATTCGGTTTTAGATCTGCAGCATAATATAGTAAATTTTGTCCTCTGCGATTTTAGTGTTTTTCGTTTCGATTTTCCAGTATAATTAATCGGCAGTTAACAAAATGCCGTATTTCGACGTCTGGATTTGAGACTCAGAAATGTATTTTTAAATCTGTATACGTGTTCTCCGACAGTTATTAGAACACTTTGATATTGCGCATTTACTAGGCTTTGTTTTAAAAAAGTCTGTTAAAATAATAGAATAATTAAAATCATTCACAGAAAGAAACTTCCAACGCAGAACAGCATTAAATGCTATTGAAACGAGCGGAACGAGGCGAATCTGTCTGCCACGTGACGTAATGCGCGAGCAGATAAGAAATCGTTACAGTTCGCGCATCGCACGAATGGTACCCCCTGCATAATTATTTCTTTTTACAGATTTTTTTATCTAAGCTTCATTTTAAAGCTTAGCTACATGATTAATATAATTGGAAAATGCAGCTTAAGTTAAAATTTCGACTACTAATATGTATATATATACATTTACTGCTTTATTTTTCCGCTAGTTAATTTCCTTTGCTACTAAATTGATGAAAGTGATTTTTCAAAACAGAAAAGAATTCATTTATGCAGGGCTCGCAGCGTTCCTAAAATTTTCGCACTTTGCTACCACTAAATTAAAGCGATAATCTTAGTTGTGTAATCCTATTATGGATGTTAAAGGAATCTACAACGAAGAATTCTTATTTAAAATACTGGTAGCAAAGTGCGAAAATTTTAGGAACGGTGCGAGCCCTGTTTATGGATAAAATTGGACAAAATTACCCCCGTGTATAAATTTTTAATAACTAATACATAACGAAGTAGTAGCCGTCAAAATTCGACATTAAATTGACGTTCAATCCTTGTTCGTTTTCATTTCATATCCACTGAAACGTATCCATTGGTTTAAGCTAATTAATTTTTATGTAAAAATGGAGAAATTATTTTACAATAATAATAGGACAATCTGCAGATGAAACAGAATTTTAATGCTTTCGACTGATAATTTCTTTGTATGGTTTCATCGATCACCTTCCACAATCGGGGATACTTTCCATGTTATAAAGTGACGTACCCAATGGATCCTTAAAAAATAATGAAATGCAATTCCTACCATATTCTGAGGCAAGACATATTTGTACAAATTTAACATGATATTGATATCATAAATAAGCACATGAATACTTAATTCACCATACATTTTTTTACTAAATAGGTGCAAGTATATAAAGTTTTAAAAAACAATTAAAACCATTGAAGATGTTAAAACATTGGTGTTAGAAGATATTAAAATTCCTAGTGACGTACCCAATGGATACTTAAAAAATAATGAAATGCAATTCCTACCATACTCTAAGGCAAAACATATTTGTACCAATTTAATATGATATTTATTTCATAAATAAGCACATGAATACATTTTTTCAATACAATTGTTAAACTGTATTGAAAAATACAATTCACAAAAAATACAATTCACAATACATTTTTTTTTACTAAATAGGTGCAAATATATAAAGCTTTAAAAAACATTTAAAACCATTGAAGGTGTTAAAACATTGGTGTCAGGAGATGTTAAAATTCCTAGTGACGTACCCAATGGATCCTTAAAAAATAATGAAATGCAATTCCTACCATATTCTGAGGCAAAACATATTTGTACCAATTTAACATGATATTGATTTAATAAATAAGCACATGAATACTTAATTCACAATACATTTTTTTACTAAATAGGTGCAAGTATATAAAGTTTTAAAAAACATTTAAAACCATTGAAGATGTTAAAACATTGGTGTCAGAAGATGTTAAAATTCTTAGTGACGTTCCCAATGGATACTTAAAAAATAATGAAATGCAATTCCTACCATATTCTGAGGCAAAACATATTTGTACCAATTTAACATGATATTGATTTAATAAATAAGCACATGAATACTTAATTCACAATACATTTTTTTACTAAATAGGTGCAAGTATATAAAGTTTTAAAAAACATTTAAAACCATTGAAGATGTTAAAACATTGGTGTCAGAAGATGTTAAAATTCTTAGTGACGTTCCCAATGGATACTTAAAAAATAATGAAATGCAATTCCTACCATATTCTGAGGTAAAACATATTTGTACCAATTTAACATGATATTGATTTAATAAATAAGCACATGAATACTTAATTCACAATACATTTTTTTACTAAATAGGTGCAAGTATATAAAGTTTTAAAAAACATTTAAAACCATTGAAGATGTTAAAACATTGGTGTCAGGAGATGTTAAAATTCCCAGTGACGTACCCAATGGATACTTAAAAAATAATGAAATGCAATTCCTACCATATTCTGAGGCAAAACATATTTGTACCAATTTAACTTGATATTGATTTCATAAATAAGCACATGAACACCTAATTCACAATACATTTTTTTTACTAAATAGGTGCAAGTATATAAAGTTTTAAAAAACATTTAAAACCATTGGAGATGTTAAAACATTGGTGTCAGAAGATGTTAAAATTTCTAGCGCTTTACACTAAACATTAGTCGTGATCAGGGGAACGTCATCAGATTTCAACATCTTATGACATCAATGTTTTAACATCTTGAATGGTTTTAAACGTTTTTTTAAAACTTGTATATACTTGCACCTATTTAGTAAAAGAACAAAGTATTGTGAATTAAGTATTCATGTGCTTATTTATTTTATTAAGGTGACTATTTCGTTTCAACTTGAGATATAGAGTTTCTATATATTTTTTATTAATTTCATGTTCAACATAAACTGAATATCTGTCGTTTTGGCTGTTACATTTTAGTTTAGTGACAAAATGCTCCATCCTATGGATAATTTGATCTTGTGATTTATCGTTTTTTCGCCTTCACTTTTTAAGTTGTTTCTATGCATTTTTTTATTAATTTTATGTTCAACATAAACTGAATATCTGTTGTTTTGGCTGTTAAATTTTAGTTTAGTGACAAAATGCTCCATCCTAATGATAATTTGATCTTGTGATTTATCGTTT
Source organism: Maratus speciosus (assembly GCA_963932465.1). NCBI lineage: Eukaryota > Metazoa > Arthropoda > Arachnida > Araneae > Salticidae > Maratus > Maratus speciosus. The sequence goes on from OZ010797.1 coordinate 473,193,179, forward strand.
TTTTGTCTTCACTTTTTTGTTGGTTGAAATAGATTTGAAAAATAATTCATGCCTAAAAATAATTTAAAAAGTCGCTAAATTGAGCGTCAATTAAATAAATTTTATCCTAAACTTATTTTTGCTGCTGTTTTATCATGTAAGAATTGAAATTATACATTATTTAGAAGTAATGTAAGACCGGTAAAAGCGAAAGCGATAGCGCCGCTAGTTGTCACCATCGTTATGCATTTTTAAAAATTGTAATAATGGGTTTATGCTGGCTTTTAAATGAGTCTACTATATTTTGACGACGATAGAGAAATCAACAGTGAAAGAAGTAGGACTTTGTCGATAATAAGGAACTGTATTGAACTTATAATAAACTTATAAATGTTATTACTATAGAATATACACTTTACATCAAGTCTTCTTTTTTAATGTAGCACTAATTTTTAGATCCCGATATACTGTATCTTTCGGCCAGCAATTAAAGTGCCGTTTCCAAAAAATAACGTTCCGTTATATAAGCCAGCCGTAAAACAAAGTAGATGTAGTACGAGGTAATCTCTACTGCAATTTTTTAAACTTTTAAGCATCGCACATTTTCAATTTTTATACAGTCGTACAGGGAAAAAATTTACTTTTAAATGCAATTTGTTTGAAAACTGCAACTCAATTTATTTTTAGATATTAATATTTTTCAGTTTTTAAAGAATTTTTTTAATGTAGCCAACTGAAGTACTCTATTTCTGTAGAAAGTAAAGGAAAAGTAATTGGGAAAAAGTAGATTGTTACATCTTTTTGTTGCCATTTTCCCATAACAACTAAAAAAAAAATTATTAAAACACGTGCTATTTTGAAAATATATAAATGAATGATTTCTGATAAAACATGGAGCTATTATAAACTATAATTTTAAGTATCAATATTAATGTTACAAACAAATGAAGGCATATGAATCATTAGATAGCCGATTTTTTTTTTTTTTTTGGTTGAGTTTCTTGAATGACGACATCGCTTTTTGCTGGAATTGTGTAATATCCTGCGATAGTGACGTCGTCCCATATATACTTTTCTGTAGATGTTGTTTAAGACTGGATTATAAATCTGGAATTTTTCAGCAAATGCGAATGACATCATTTTATCAGGTCTCCCAAATGGTCCGCCAACTGAATACCAATATTATTTTAGAAAAATTCTCTTTTTAGATTTTTCTTACAAACCGCCCCGCAACCACCTTTAAAAGTTATTTGTAGCGCAAACCTACCATAAAATTTCCTGTTAAAATTTATTGGTATTCTGTTGGCGGACAATTTGGGAGCCCTGTTTTATATAAAATAAAAGTGTGTGTTTTAAGTCTTAAAACTAAAATGTGTTTTGTACTATCTGTTTATATATTTGGTCTAGGAATTAATTCGTGCGGTTTTTAATAAAAAAAATAAAGCTTTATTTCAAAAGCAAAATACATGAATGCGTTAACAAAAATATTGTCCATCGCTACCCACTACTTTTTCCCATCTTTCAGGTAATTTACGAATTCCGTGTCGAAAGAAGTCCTCACTTCAATTAATTGCATTGCTGTAACGTCGAATTCACACCGGAATCTTCCAAAAATTTTATTGCAAAACAAGGAAAAGCAATTTCAGGATTTTTTTTCTATCAATGTTAGAAAAGTAAAATGTAATAAAATTGTTCTGGTGCAAATCTTCATTAATTGTAGGTAGGATATAATATATCCCACTGCCTCCCAAGAGGTTAAATCAAACAAAACAGTACCGGGTTAGCCTTAATGATTCATCGAGTTTCAAAAAATTATGTTTTGAAAGGTATACGACCCACAAAAGCGGGTGATACTTGACAGGATACATACACTCACTAAGTTTAACCCTCTCGCTGCGCAACCTGAGAGTTTCTCGGGCAACATAAAAGTAGCAAAATTTGTGCAACCTGAGATTTCATCGGGGATGCATTTTTCCGTCTAATTCACTCTCCTTGATCATTTCCACCAGTTATTTTTTTATTCTAAATTTTGCCTTATCTAATCGGAGAAATTTCCCGGTTGAATCAGACGAAAATTTTTGTTTTGAAAAACCGGTGGCAAAAGAATAAAAATTCTTAAAAGACGCTCGTCGTGAAGGAGTTAAATACGCAATTTTTGAAGCTATTTTGATAAAACAATTACGCAGCGAGAGGTTAACACTAGAACGTCCGTCTCGTGTCACTTCGACACCGATCAAATGACAAAATGTTGATTCAAACTAGAATTGCTTTTGTAAAATTATTTAAATTGTAACTAGAGAAAACTCGGTTGAATAAATAACTAAAATTATTTTAAATAAAAAGTCTGGTGTTAAAATGTTTTTATTGAGATTCGGTAAAATTCGCGGACGTTCTAGTGTTAAAAGCCGACCTCGTGCCTTGCATGCCGGATCGCTTCACTGCTACTGTGACTAGAGTTGTCGGGTATCCCGCGTAAAGCGGGGTTCCAAATGCTCTGGACAGCAGTGTTTAAAAATAATTTTCTTTGCCTTATCTAATGATAGATTTGTCTGCGATTCAAAAGGGCGAAATGAACTGTAAGAAATTAGAGGTGTCCAGGGCATTTGGAGACCTGATTTACGCGGGTCACCTAGCAACACTAGCTGTGACGGTCAATGACAGAAAGACACTATTGAACGTATGGAAGGAACTGGATTACCGTTGAGATGTGTGCCGGGTGATTAACCCCTTCGCGACGGGAGCCTTTTACGAAATGTTTATTACTTTGCTACCGGTTTTAAAAAACAGAAGTTTGTGCCAAATCGGGAAAATGCTCGGTTTAAATAAAGCAAATTTTACAGTAAAATTTTACTGGTGAGGATAAACGAGGATCTTTAGGCCTATTTCCGGCACGTATACGTGTCGCTCGTCCCCAAGGGGTTAAGGGCTCACACATTAAACATTTGTAGTATGTACCAGAAACTTGGTAAGTGTATGTATTTTTTCATGTATCACCCGTCTTTGTACATCGTATACTTGTAAATAATAAACATGATTTGAAACTTGATGAAACATTTAGGCTAACCTTGTATTTTAATAAACGAAAGTTAGCTACATTACCAATACTTGTATTTTAATATTACTAAATATGAATACTCTTACTAAATCTGAGTGCATATTTACCCGTTAGAAGATGGGGTTTTGTTGATGAGAAGAGTGCAGGAACGCATCACTGATGCTGTGACTAGTGTTGACAGGTATTCCGCGTAAAGCCGGATTCCAAATGCTCTGTACAGCAGTGTTTAAAAATAATTTTGATCGCCTTCTCTAATGGCAAAATTATCTGCGATTAAAAATGGCGAAATAAACTGTTAGAAATTAGTGGTGTCCAGGGCATTTGGAGCCCTGATTTACGCGGAATATCTGTCAACACTAGCTGTGACGGACGATGACAAAAACATACTATTGAACGCATGGACGGAACTGGATTACTGTTGAGATGTGTGCCGGGTGATTAAGGGCTCACACATTAAACATTTGTAGTATGTACCAGAAACTGGGTGAGTGTATGTATCTTTCATGTATCAACCGTCTTTGTATGTCGTATACCTGTAAAGAAACGGTATTTTGAAACTCGATGAATCATTTAGGCTAACCTTATACTTTAATATTACTAAATCTGAAAATTCTTACTAAATCTGGCCCCACCAGTGGCCAAGAGGTTCTGTTCTCGAAGCTGGTAGACGGAAAATATATTTATCTGATATAATTTCTTAAAAAATACATGAAAGAATTTTAATAACCAGTTATGAAACAACCAAGCAAAAAATATGTTTCGTTTTTATTTACACCTACCAGACTAAATTAGAATTTGAAAAATCTTCTTAACCAGTTAACTTTTTAAGTAAGAGGAAAGTTTACAAAGATTAAAATTTTCTGAAATTAAAGTAAATAATGAAAAGAAAAACAAGAACGAAAAATCATGCGTCAAAAAAGCACCGATTACGAAACACTTTCCAGCACATTCAGAATAGGGTCATTCCATACAAAATGAACACCTCACCAGTGGCCGAGAGGTTTTGCTCTCGAAGCTGGTAAACGGGAAGTGCTGGGTTCGAACTCAATCGCGCCCATCCGCATAATCGTTCGGAGTTTTCCGTGGTTTTGTTCGAACCTTGGATTTCCTCGGGTAAATACGGGTTAGGTTCCCTTAGAAAGACCCCCCTCCCCACGTAGGGCATTTCCCCCTTCGGGCTCATACTACACGGAAAAAAAGATTTAGTTAATATAAAGCCCCAGCTAAAATGTTTGGTTGGACTGACCAAATGTTGGTTCGACTGATCAAATGCTTTTGTTCGTTCAATAAAATTTTATTGAACTAAGAAAAGGATTTTGTCAGTCCAACAAAAAATATTTGGTGGGGGTAAAATTTGGTTGGCACAACTATTTTTTTTTGTTGTTTTAACAAAATCGTTCTTTCGGTGTATTCGTGTTGATAATTGGCCGTCATAAAACAACACACACATGCACTTAATAAATCTGAGTGCTCTTACTAAATACTCCTCCGCCCCAAATTAGTTCGACATTTAGGTCCAAAATTTTGTCCCAAATTAGTTGCTACATTTCAAGTGGGTAGGGTCATAAATAACTTTCAATGCAGTTTAGTAGATCAACACCATTTTGTAAGGACTCTACCACCAGTATACCGTAACGATAATTTCCTTGATAAAGAATTAACGATTCATTAGATAGAAGGTAGTTTTATGCAATTATTGGTGGAAGAATCCTTACAAAATGGGGCATGGATTATCAGTGTGCGGACCATGGATTATTTAAACTAATTTTGCAGTTATTTAAGGAGAGATGGAGGAAATGCTTGGTAAGTAAATGTTGTTGATTGATAGCATAGCACCCTCAAATCTCTGAAAAATCTTCAAACAAAATCATAAAATCATCAGTATTAATAATCAGTATAAAAGTAATGAAATGTAGCAACTAATTTGGGACCGAGGGAGTATAATTCTTATCCCTTAGAAGATGGTGTTTTGTTGATGAGAAGGTCAAAATAAATTAGTATGAAAATTTGGCAATCAAGCTAGCGCTATAAAAAAAGGAAAAAAAAAGTTATTTAGTTACAGATACTTTGCGATAAAATAAAAGGAAGATTAACTTTCGGATTTCCTGGTGACGAAAGACTTTCAGTAAAAGAGTTATAAACTACCTATCGTACAATTTTGAACTAAAGGCTGTTGAGCGATATGATTCTTCTTCTTTTTAATGGCCCCATTCTTACCCTAAATTAATGTAACCTTTCACGGTATTGTAATCTTGATTTATGTTAAAACATCAGCCTAACTGAATAAAAGAGAGATTTATCTGCATTAACAAATTCGATAAACCTAAAGTATTTCAATGTAACCTTTTAAGAAATTCCAACAAATTTTCTAAAATGTAATTTGATTAACTTGGATATAAATTCAGTTTATACAACTAAAATTTATCATCAAAACAAACCACATATATTACCACAAATACAATGTATAAAATTGTAGCGTTATATAATTCGTTTGTTGTTATACGGAAAAATTACTTTTTGTAAACCTTTTAAAGAAATTTTACTTTTACAAAAGTTTACTAATTTGATAAACCTGTTTTTTTTTTTTTTTTTTTTTTTTTTTTTTGCATATTGAATTTATGCTTTATAAACAAACCTCGTTTATTACCTCAGATAGAATATATAGCGTAATTTCGCGCGCATGCGCCGCAGCTCAGATTACTCGATTTCTACCAGAATTCGCTTTAAATAAAATGTGACCTACTTTTGTTCAGCATTTATTTTAGTTCATTTTTTAAATAAAATTTCCGGTATGAAAAAGACGTATCTAAACCACGGCGCATACGCGGGAAATTTCGTTAAAAATGAAAAGTAAAAAAATTCGTTTAATGTAACAATAATCTTATATTTTCGGTTTAGACCAAAGATCGCCGAAGTACGCCATTCAAATGACGTTTGCTGAGTAATTGTGCTGCAATACACCAATTGGGATAATTTGTCTAAGATTTCCGAGGTTTGTAATGATAAAGAAAGCTTTTCGTGATTGTAGGTAACTCGGAAGTTTGTAATGCATGTATTCGTTCGTGGATATGTTATATTTTTCTGCATTAAGAAATATATATTTTGCTTTTGTTTTACCCGACTGCTAAGAAGGGTTATGTGTTTCACGCGTATCTGGATATGTGGATTTCTTTATACCCTCGAAACATCCCAACGGCTGGATAGATTTTAATGAATGAGGTCTCTATCGATTTGTCTTAACCGTCCGATGGTTATAGGCTAGGTTTTGTTTTTATAAATTGAAAATGGCGGCCGTAAAATACAAAACGGCGGCAGAGACGAGAAACATTTTTTACGCACCCTATTGAGTAGCATATAACTGGATAGCTCTTTCTAAATGAAGACGATGTTTCATTGACTATTTTACAGTCAGAAGCTCCGTTTAAATATGACACAACCTGGAAGTTGTGTAGGTAGAATATCTAGATTTACTGCAACTCTAACCATCATACACATCTATAGGCCTCATCAAAACAGTGTTTATAGATAGCAACTAACAATCAAACACAACTTAAAAGTCATCAGTACAAGTAAATAAAAAAAATGGTAAGTAATATAAAAAATTAGTTTCACATTGATGAGAAATAATTAATTAGTTCGCTTTTTAAGCAGTCGGGTTTTTTGATTTTTTTAACTTAATTTACAGTGTAACTTTTTGACTATCATCGTCATTACATGCAATTAATAAGAAAAAAAATTGTTACGATAAAACAATATTGAATGAAAATACATGTCCTATTAACACAGTAAGGACACACCTTCTTATACTTGACACAAATGGAATAAAATTTTATTTTATACATGGGTGAAACATTTTTTTTTAAATGAAAAAAATTGAGACGAATCGACAGTCCACTTGAGGACCATATAGAGTGTCACCAGCTATGATTTCGATGCTTCCAATTCATCTCAATTTATTTCATTTTAAAATCTTCTAATGCACTCACTGCAGTTTTTAAAACTTTCCAACAAAGTTGAAAAGTGTTTATGACTTCGTTTTGTCTGGTCGTCTGGCCGCGCTCTAACTCTTGTAAATATACTCGGATTGCCCTGAAATTTTTGGATGCTATTGACGTTTACCATAGAACGTACTATATTTCAAATGAAGTTTGTAGCATGTTTAGTTTCATTTACAGGGACAGTCAAAAGTTTTCCGTTGCATTACGGCCTATGGGAAGAAATCGTTTAAAATGATTTTTAATCATGTTACACGCATCCAAACATACGAAAATTGATATGCATTTATTAAGTGTATTAAAATATGCATTCTGTAGAATATACGGTGCGAAGAATAGTTATTAATCATTTACAGGTCCACGCAAAATAATTCCGTTACATAATGATATAGGGGTGGAGGGAATTGTTTGCGGCGTATTTTGATTATGTTAAATTATTTCATGTGTAATGAAATTTATATAGGTCGCTGAGGTTTACTATAACTTATTTCATGTATAATACGAAGTGCATAGCATTTGCAGAGATACACAAAAGATTCCAGTACTATATTACTATATTGTATCCGAACTACTATACAGTAGCGATGATTGCTGGAAATGCATTTTTAATTATGTTATGCGCTTTTATGTTTCACTATATTTATGCATAGTATATGCGGCGTATAAATGCTATAATTCTATAAATGCTATAAATTCTATATCTCTATAAATGCTATAACAGGGCTACGAAAAAGAATTCGTAATGGTTACTGGGTATGAGTGCATATTGCTTAAAAGTGGTTTTTAAATGAGTTCTGAATTTTTACGCTTAACTGCATTTAGTTTACTAAGAAAAGTTTGTAGAATATAGATAAAATGATATACAGGGTCACGCAAAGAACTGGATACATGGTCGTCTATAAATGATAATTTCTGGAAATATGATTTCAGTAGTTTTAAGGGTGTTTCAGTTTGAATTAAATTATAGCTAAATTGTGGCGTGTAATAAAAGTACTAGGTTAACTACAGGGTTGTACAAAAGTACGCAAGTATGTTTCCATTTATTAGTATAAATTGCTGAAAGAGAAATTTCAACCTGTAGTGCGTTTTCTTGCTAAACTAAATTTCCCCATTATACAGTAAATATATCAACCTGCAGGTCAAACACATGATTGTTCAAAAGAATTGGAATACATATTTGCTATGGATAGTAACTGCTGAAATCAGTTTTTTAAATATTTATGCGTTTTCTAAAATGTTTACTTAGTTCTCTTATATACCTTCTTTCCCTAAATAACGAAATTTTGTTAAAGCACTCAGGAAGTGTTGGAAAGTGATTCATAATCTGTGCCTAGCGCATTATTTTTCTTTCTTGTTTATTCATATAATTGATCAAGACTCACCAGGAAGCTTTCGTCTCTACACTTTTAAACATTTCAACATCATATTTATCCTGAAGACGACTGTAGAAGCAGTTCGAAACGTCGAGGTTATGATTTATCGTCAGTTTTATTTGTATAAGTGCATATTGAAGGTTCTTGTTTATGTGTACCATTAAGCAAGTTTATGTGTTTTTAAGTATACAACTTATTTACCATACTGCATTTTTTTCCCCAAGTGTAGAATACAAATACAGTGAAATACATTTAACACGAAAACGCTTAATATGAAACATCGGTTAACACGAAATGATATTGTGGTCCGGACAGTATACTATGCAATATAATACATTTTGTTTCTTTTAACACGAAAAAAATCCGCTTTCGTGCTAGTTAGTTTGAGTTAAAATTGGTGAATTTTGTGTTAAAACCACTGAATTTGGGGTGAAAATCAGTGAATTTCGTATTTTTTGTAAATTAGCTGATGTTTTATTTAAACAATTGATGAGAAATAGGTGCGAAAACAAACTGCCATTTCGCTTCAAATGAAGATGAAACTGCTTAAAGCCGTTGATGAAAAAGAAGGACGAAAACAGAAATCTGCAAAGAGTTTTGCATTGCCAATTCTGCTTTATCAACAATAATAAAAAACAGGGATCCCATTACATTAATGTTTGAGCGTAGTACATTTAAGCCAGAGAAAAAAAGCATGAGTACGGCTAAGCACGAAGATTTAGAGGCAGCTTTGCTTATTTGGTTCAAGCTAGGTCCCAGAATGCTGAAAAAGACACTAAAAAAAAGATATCTGATTTTTCCCCAAAAAACAATATTTCTTTACTTGCTTTTTATGCTAATGGATGCTACTTACTAGTAGTGTAACAGGAAATTGAACTAAAATTTGACGACGTCGAAAATATTTGTGAGTTTTGTTCTCTTTTTACGAATCTTTTAACACGAAAAATTTTTCGGACCTCTCAGTTTCGTGTTAACCGTATTTCACTGTGCGTTAATGGAAGAATAAATTAGCGGTATTCTTAAAGTTCGAAAAGTTGCATTGTTACGACATATAAAATATGCGATTATATCTTTTCTCCAACGCGACGGAAAAATAATTTAAAGATCAATTCAGCTGTTCAAAAGAAACATTTTGTTACCATGGGAATAAGTTTAGGATACTTTTTTCATTATAACAGAAAGCATTAGTAAAGAAATGAAACCTGTACCGTTTAAATATTTTGCATTGTATGTGAGCAATAGTCAAAATAATTCTTTCCTTATTTTTCTTTCTTCGTCTTCTTATTTTGTCATTGGTCACAATAAATGAAATTTGTATCATGGATAAGCATTGATTTCAGCCCCGCCCCCTCCCATCATGGGATATAATTTTTGTGTATTTTTCTAATATGTTCTTATAGTTTTAATATAATTTATCATTTATGCTTTCAAAATAATCTGTAGATCAGAATTGTCAGTTTGGTCTACTTTTTTATTCAGAAATTTCGATTTCATATTGGAAATTTGAAGAAAGAATTTTTACTTAGTGTAATCACGACATGTCTGTCAAGCAAAAAATCAAAAATTATTGTTCGAAATTTCTCGATAATAAAGATGGTCAAACTGGTAAGCCTGGCATACATGGAAACATATCGGTATTTTTGAGGAGTCTGACTTAACTCGAATATGTTTTGAACCGGAAAATGTACTTAAGTAATTGTATTTTGTTTCTATGTGATACTCAAAACATTTCATTTTGCTAAAAAAAAATTCTGAACTAAAACAGGTTTGTATTAAATGAGAGTCTGGCCAAATATCGCATATTTGGCAGATGTTGGCATCTACAACTGTGTCAGTAAGACAATTAATTAACATTGTTTAACACTAGAACGGCGGGAAATTTTACCCAAGTTTTATAAAAATATTTCACATCAGAATTTTTACTTAAAACTATTTAACGTAGCTATTTAAGTTATTTTTGTGCAGCATATATTAATCTTATATTATAAAAAAATTTCTGGTTCGAATCGACATGTATTCATTCGGCAAGGGTCAAAATGACTCCTCGCCGCCGTTCTAGTGTTAAAAAGAGTATACAAAATACAGAGAAATTTCATTCGTAAATATATTTCAAAGATCTTGAAACTTGTAAACTGATTTTCACTTATTGATTTTACAATAAATAAATAAATAAAAATAATAAACTTTTGAACTTATGTTGTTTTTGTTAGAAATGAGTATTGGTAAAAAAGTATCGGGTCAATCGATTTCAAGTGGTCCAGAAAATCCTTTGTTCGTTGCTTGACCATTTTTTAAAAAAAAAAATCTGAATTTTTTTGTACAGCAAGCAACAGGGTTCGTTGATATATATCAATGGATATATATCATGATATATATCTTGATATATATCCGATATTTATTTTTAAAATATCAAGATTTTTGATATTTTCGATATTTTCAAATTCTTGATATTTATTTTCAGAATATCAAGATGTTTGATATTTTGTATATTTGATATTTATTTTCAAAATATCACCAAGTGAGATAATTTTGATATTTTCCACATTCAAAGCAAGTGTAAATGAAATTTCCACATATTATTGACTGTATCATTCTATAGATAATTTACTTTTGCCTTTGGCAGTAATTTTTTTAGGAAAAGAAGAAAACAAATCTTTTCCAAGCTTTATGTTTGAAACTTATTTTTAAATGTAGAGCTAATAATTATGTTAGACAGTTAATTCAGAACAGCCATTGAAAGATAAAATGTAATTTTGATAACTCTTTATATATAGCCAGAGTTCCTTAATATATATCAATGAATATATATCCAATATTTATTTTCAAAATATCAAGATTTTTGATATTTTCATATTACTTGACATTTATTTTCAACATATCAAGATGTTTCATATTTTCTGCATTTGATATTTATTTTCAAAATATGAATGTGTGCTAGATATATTTGATATTTTCAGTCGTAATTCGTAATATTTCAGTGTAAATGAAATACATTTTCAACTGTTATTGACTATGAATCTGTAGATAAAGAACTTTTGTCTCTTCTGGATGTGACTTTTTTAGCCAAAAAAGAAAATAAATATATTTTTGAAGCTTTAGATTTGAAGCTTTTATTTTTAAAATGTTGAACTAATAATTATGTGGGACATAATTAATTCAGAACAACCATTGAAAGATGAACTGACTAACTTAAATAATCAGTTATATACCGTTTCATTAGAAAGGAATCTTTTCTCATGTTTTGATCCAGTTTAGTTTAAACTATACAACATGCTAGAAAATACGAAATAAGATATTTTATACTTACATTTATGTTAAAATTTTTCAATTAAAAGAACTTTTTTGTATTTAAAATTTCTGATTTTTTTATACTTGATCTTGATACTGAATCCTATAGTTAGTTTTTTTTTCTTTATAAAGCAAATTGTTACTGTTTTCAATTAGTTCATCTTTAATTTTGTTCTAAGTGAAAAAAAAAATAAATAAATAAAAAGAAAAATGCATTTTTAGAATATTCTTTGATTAAGTTTTCATGTTAAGTGCAATATATTTTAGTTTCTAATATATATTATGCTTGAAAACATTTATTATCAGCGGTAAGTTGGCTGCTTTGAAAATATCGGATATATATCGAAAATATCGGATATATATCAAAATATCGGATATTTTTGATATTTTCGAAAATATCATGATATTTACGAACCCTGGCAAGCAACCATAACATGATGGAAGTTCAAAATCACTGTTATTTTAATTTTATTAAATTTTTGTTTGTGCATGGTGGCCATCTTTGTTTCATCGTCTGCAGCAATCTTCTCACATGAAGGGTTTACGGAATTGTAAATATCTCATCGTTTATTTATCCAATTTTAGTGCGATTTAAAGCAATTTGTACACAATAAATTGGGCTAAAAATCTGGTAATAGAGTTGTTTCCGAAAAGAAATCCTTATTGGTGAAATTTCAACAAAACGTTTAAGGTTTTTTCCAAAATTTGTCCGTTTACAAGAGGAAATTTTTCTAGCAAGGAAAACTATCAACATGACATAATTTGTTTTACAAATATGCCGAAAATACTTGTACTCACACGCCAAGTTCCAGATCTGGGACTTGCTTTCTCTTCGCTAAAAAAATTCCCAAATTTTTCAAAAATTTCAAAAATCGCACTTTTTAGGCTTTGATATCTCTGGTGGGGCACGAGATGAAAATCTGAAATTATGGCTTCTGATACTATTTTATGGTAATATTACGCACAAAAATTTCAGAATGGAGATTTGACTACAGGCTGAGATATGGGAAGGGTAACATGTCAAAACAATACAGCCAAACTATTGTTTTGTTGTAGTCACGGGTAAGTATTTATCTCAGAGTGTCATTTAAATTTATTTTTTTATTATCTTTAAGTAATTGGCCAGGAGTCTCCCGGACACATGTCACCACTTCAGCGATCCGTGCCATGAGGTCTATGGCCCATGGAACGGGTGGCTCGTACACCAGACACTTAATTCTTTCAGGGGCAAGGCACTTTTGATCAAAAAATGTTCAAATAATTAATTCGCACCGCAATTAACAAACAAATTTATTTGAAAATAATCAACAGCCTCCCCCCCCCCCCTACGCATATTATGAAATCGAAATTGTACTAAAAATATACTAGTGCCGTTTGGCAATTTAGGCATTAAAATTAACCGTTTGCAGACTGAAAACGGCGCCACTCAAAGGGTTAAGATATACCCAGAGGTAGAAATCTAGACGGTACAGGTCCGGGGATCGCGGTGACCACGGTACAGGGCCGATTGGAACGTGTTCGCGATTCCATTCGGCGCCGATATGATGCATTCATCACGCCTAATGGCTTTTTGAGCACTTGTTATGAGTTGTAACAATTCACATTTATATTTTGTACTTTGATTAAGTTTTTTTTTTTTAAACAAAGGTCTTTTTACGCTGTTTGTTATCTTTAATTTGCGTCACGGTCACGATGCAATTGCACCGTGACGATCGCGTTTCCTATCCCCAGTTCCTATGTAATTCTTGCTCCTCATGACATTACACTCCCATGCGTGACGTTTGGACATAACTTTTTGAAACACCGCCACCGTGTATACAGGGTAAGTCAAAATGAATATAGCGATTACAAACGGCTATAACTATTTAATGGAAAAGAATTTATCAATATGATTAACACAGAATGTAGACGGAATTTCAAAATTTCTTTATGTAAGGCACAACTACAGTGAAGCGGAAGCCTACGCATGCGCGATTTGAAACTTTGCAATGACAAGAAACTTGTTCATTGCGGTTGTCTCATTAGTAAAAATGGTCAATTATGAAGGTAAAAATGGCAGATTTTATTCTATGGGGTTATGTGAAAGACAGGGTGCCTCCCATGCCCAAAACAATTGAAGAACTCAAAGTACGCATTGGTAATGCGCTTGCGTAGGTGACTGAACAAATGCTTCAGAATGTATGGCGTGAAATGGACTACTGCCTAAATGTTGTCCCTGTGACCAAGGGAACTCACGTAGAACATCTATGACGAATGTATAAAGAATTTTGAAGTTCCGTCTATATTCTGTATTAATCTTATCGATAAATTCTTTTCCATTAAATAGTTATAGTCGTTTGTAATCGCTATATTCATTTTGACTTACCCTGTATATTACATGCATATAACTACCGATAATTTGTGTATGTGTGTGTGCAAAACGCAAAACAAGCATGTTGAGAATTAATAACATTAATTCGTAATTCAAACTCAATTTTCTTATACTCTCGTTTAACAAAAATTATATTATAAAACGCTTAATAAAACACTAAACGTTTATACAATTTTCATATGCAATTTACTATTTCATTTCAATGAAATTCGTATTAAAGTCAAATAAAGACATTAACAAAAAGAATGATAATTCTTATCTCTAAAATTTATTTTTCTAAAAGAAAAATATGCAATAGTTCAAGAGCGGAAAAAATGGTGATAGTTTGCTTCCATTCGCATAATATATTACTTAATTAGAATTAAAAATAAAACATAATTTATGGCAAGAATAAATTTCAAGATTTGCGCTGTATTCGTTCTTTTTAATGTTAAGATTTATAGGGTTTGTTTTTAAAACATTGATCATAAAGCGTTTTCTTTTATATATATATATATATATAGTTTAAGTAAATTTGATTGTTGGAGTTAGCGTGAAACTGCACCTTTTAATATGTTACGACTTACTTGCAAAATTCGGGAAGATATTTGTCTGCTTGATAATTTTCTCTTTCTTTCTTTTCTTTTTTTTTCTTTCGTACTTTTCAGGTTGTAATTCTTAAAATACTCATATATATAATACAATACAAGTGATCTATAAATAATACAAAAAAAGATAATAATCACATTTTTATTTGTTATTTGACAAAATAGGCAATGATCATTAACTTCTGTATTTTCAGAATTTACGTTAAGGAACATAAAATTCACCATGATCTAATACATTTTCTTTTTTTGTTGTTGGCCATTGAAAAATAATTGATGTCGTTGACTGACATTCCATTAGAAATGAATCGCAATTTTTTTGCCGTTTAAGTGCAATGGAAAATTTAAACTATATTAATTTAGTCCATATACATGAGATTTCCATCGTGCGCATGATTGCAACAGAAATTTCCATTTAATACTAGAACCGCCAAGGCGGTCATTTTGACCGTTTGGAAACGTTCATTCCTTACCAATTTGTTTCTATTTAGAGTATAACTTCCAGTTTCCGTGACTTTTCCTATAATTCGAAAAGCTATGATATGCCAGTGATAAATTTTCCAGTCAGCCAAAATTTATGAAGTATTGCAGCAGTATACCTAGAACTGCCGAAACCGTCAAAATGACCACCATCAATTTTAATGCACATTTTATTTAGTAGATGTCGTAACAGTCCATACTTCATACAACCATACTTCCACAAAGGTTACAACATTACCACAGATAACTTCGTTACTTCACTGCCCCTTGCAGAAAAGCTGAAGTCACTCAAAACAAGCATTGTTGGCACAGTCAATCGCGGATGAAAAACAAAATTCCACAGGCCATAAAATCTGAAAAAGTCTTTGTAGAGTAGCCAAATTCTTCCCAAAGATGATATTATGTTCAGTTTCCCACATAGCATTTTTAGTTTGCAGAAAATTTGCCGAAGTCTTGTTTTGAAAACCTGTAAAAGTTGCAGCAAGCTCAGCATGACAAGACTGAAAGTTCATAACAAGACTGCAGCAAGATAATGCAAACGCCGAAGTCACCACACATTTAACTTGCAGCTAACTTGTTGTGCAAGTTAAATTCATGCGGTATCGAATTTATTGCAAATTAATGGCAAACATGTAAACAAAAATGCTGCAAAATAGTAATATTTCCATGCCACATTAGATGTTACACTATAAGTTTGACCCCCTCGAAGGGGCCCATAGCCCCGACCAGGTCTATTGAAGCATACGCATCGGTAAGGTGGATGCATCGTTTTTTACCACCATAAACAAGTTACGGGAATACTTGTACTTTTCAAATCGAGTCTTTCTTGGTATTTCATAAGTATAGCGTTTAAAAAAAGCGGTACCAGCCGAATAAAATTTCTGCATATCTGCTGATTGCGTATGCTCTCAACAGAGGGATTTTTGCTTTCGTCATTTTCGTGAAGGAAAGACAGTCTTGCCATCAGTTTCATAACAAACTACTCATGCAAGTCGGTGATGGTATACCTTGCGGGAGATTTGCTGCGAATTTCTCAATTCAAATTTGTCACGGCAAGATGATATCAGAAAAAATCAAACTTGCTGTTAATGTTCATGCTATGTGGGATAGGGTAATATATGTACCTTTCTACTCGAGCATTCGAGCCTTTTTTGGTATTTTTTAAGTATAGCGTTTAAAAAAGGCGGTGCTAACCGAATAAATTTTCTGCAATTTCTGCGTACCACTAAATTTTAACTGTAATTTCAAAGTATTTATCTGCAGAAAAATATTGCAAAATCTGTGAATAAAGGCGGGGTTGCGAATTCTGTGTTTGAAAGATTAAATATAAATTTTCTTATCATTAATAGTGGTGGAAGAGTCCTTGGAAATTCCAAGGAGTGTGCAAACCTTGTATATATCAATATAATATAATTATGACAAAATAAAATATAAAAATATATAATAAAAAATATGAAATATATATTATTATATGTGCAATCATTGTAATAATAGTAATAAACGATACTAAGAGTAAAAAATGGCAGGTAAACAATAATTGAGCATGGTAATCCCCTTCGGTCAAAATGACCGCTTTGGCGGTTATAGGTAGGGGAGATGGGGGCACATGTGAACCGTTCGCATAAATATAGCTTTTTCTCATGACTGGATTGATTTCTATAAACAAAACCTACTCAGTATAGTAAATAGAACTTTCTTTTATACATGGTATTTTTTTAAAAAATCACCTGTATAGTTCTTCTTACATTTTTTAATAGTTTTATAAATTCGGAAAATTGTTCACATGTGCCCCATCAGCGGGGTAGTTGTGAACACACGTGGGACACATGTGAATACAAGGAAAAAATATTCTTTGACATGCTTTTTATTCTGTTATTCATTTGTCATCGTAATCATTAGTTAATTACCTGTGAAATTCACCCTAAAGAAAAAAAATATATATATATATATATATTATATATATATATTTCTCTAGTTTCTGGGTGATATGTTTAAGCAAAAGATTATAAAATGAAAATAAGTAGATTTTGGGGGGTGGAGGCTTAGATGATTCGTTAAGTATTGCTGAAATAAAATAAAAAAAATAAAGAAGCAATTTTAAAAAAGAAATTAAAACTTTTAAATTTTGCTTAGGGGTTTTTGTTTGGGGGAAAGTTTTAGGGAGTGGGCTATTACATACAACTTATCTCAAATCTGCCGAAATACAAAAGATTCTAACTGCTGTATTTGCCTTATTTGCTTGTAAATTACAGATAAAGAAGGGTGTAGAGAATTTGAAGAAAGAAATCCTTGAAATTTTCTTAATTTTATTTCACAACACAAAAACAAATCTTGACATTCACGAAAACTTAACACACAAAGAAACATACAGTTCTGGTTTCAGAATCAAATTTCTCTAGTTAAAATTAACACTCTAATTAGTATGCTTTCATCACATGAAAGCCTTAAATTACATTATAAAAATATATCCCCTGCCTAAACTGGGTGCAGATAATTAAATAGAATAAAGAAAGACAATAATGCAGCAGGAGCAACATTCTCCATGCCACACTCTCAGGAAAACCAAACATCAAATCACTGATGATGTCATAATTAAGATTTCACAACAGCACAGAATGCATAGTGCTGCCATCTGTCAAAAAACAGAATAACTAAACCTTAAATTTGATTTCTAATCAGTTTAGCACTGAACATACTCCCACCCATCAAGAAGCTATTCTTGATGCAAAGGAAGTAAACAAAGTTTTACAATAGGTCTTTTTAAAATACCCCTAGCGGTTTTAACAGTTACTACACGGACTATACCATCCTTACCTGGATGAATTTCAATAATTTTGCCTAATGGCCAAACAGAAGGAGGAACATTATCCTCTTTCAAAATTACTACATCATTTACTTTAAAATTTTCAGTATTTACTCTCCATTTTTTTCTATTTTGCAGAGTACTCAAATAATCAATACTCCACCTTTTCCAAAAACATAATTTCAATTTTTGTACAATATCCCAACGAGATCGTAAAGACAAATTTTCCTCATTTAAAGGTTCAGCTGGGGAAGTTATGACATCACCAGTTAAAAAATGAGATGGAGTCAATATATTTATACCATCTGAATTGTTATCACTATCAATTGCCACTAATGGTCTAGAATTCAAAATAGCTTCAATTTGAGTTAAAAATGTATAAAGTTCTTCAAAAGTTAAATTAGTATTTCCAATTACACGTTTGATATGAAATTTTACAGAACGAACAGCGGCTTCCCACAGTCCACCAAAATGCGGACTCACTGGAGGAATCATATGCCACTCAATGTTTCTTTGAGACAAAAAATAACAAATTTTTTCATTTCTTTCAATTGAACAAATAAATTTATATAAATCTGAGAGTTGCCTTTTAGCACCTACAAATGTTGTGGCATTATCACTATGCACATGTTGAGGAGCTCCTCTTCGAGAGCAAAATCTGTTTAATGAAGCAATAAATGCCTCGGAGGTTAAATCACTCACCAACTCTAAATGTAGAGCTTTAGTTGCAAAACAAACAAATAGAACAATATAGCATTTAGTAGTTTTCGCTCCTCTACCTCGATATTTCAAAATATTAATAGGCCCTGCATAATCGATTCCACATGCAGAAAATGGCCTGTTAGGAGTAACTCTGTTAAGAGGAAGATCTCCCATTAACTGTTTGGAAGAAGCTGCTCTATATCTACAGCAGGTAACACATTTATGAATACAATTTTTAATTATCTTCTTGGCACATACAATCCAATAACTCTGTCTAATGATACCCATTAACAAATTTAACCCAGCATGAAAATGCATAACATGAAAATATTTAACAATTAGCACACTTAATTTATGTTGAGTTGGCAAAATGACAGGATGTTTTGCATTGTACTGGAGGGGTGAATTTCTCAGCCTACCTCCCACCCTAAGTAAACCATCACTATCAATAAAAGGACAAAGTGAAAAAAGAGAACTTTTTTTAGAAACTGGTCTGTTTGATCTAATACAACTAATTTCATCTGCGAAATATAGCTGCTGAATATAAGAAATAATCAAATTACCTGAATGTCTTCTTTCGTTTGTCGATAAAGGAAGAAATTTACCTTTACTCAAAGGACTGGTGTTCATTTTGCCAACTTTCTGTTTGCAATTTCTCACAAACCTAATACAAAAAGCTAAAACATCAACAATTTTAGTAAAAGAAGAATATTTTTCAAAAAGTAAATCAATCAAAGAATTATTCACAGTTACTGGAAAACAAAATTTAGAGTTCTTTTTCTCTTTATTTACAGTGTCTAAATTAGTTTTTATTTGAGGTTGTTCAGGCCAATGTTCTTGACTTAAAGAAAGCCACTTTGGTCCCTCCCACCAAAGGGAACAATCAGGAAGATCCTTAGGAGATAAACCTCTAGAAGCAATGTCAGCTGGATTTTCCTTGCCTGGAACATACCTCCAACAGTCAGATGGAACAGAGTCTAGAATTTCTGAGGTTCTATTGGCCACATAAGGTTTCCAACACCTAGGATGAGATGACAGCCATGATAGAACTACTTGCGAGTCAGTCCAAGCATGAAACTTAATAATGAAGGTATTCAAAATAGTCACTAATGCAGAATATAGTCTGGAAAGTAGTAAAGCACCATTGAGTTCAAGCCTTGGAATGGAAACTGATTTAAGGGGTGCTACCTTGCTTTTAGCAACTAAAATGGTCACCTTTGACTTCACTTCACCAGGTTGAACCACATATATGATGGCGGCATATGCTGATTCTGATGCATCGCTAAATCCATGTAAAATGAGCTCTTTACTGGAAACTTGGATCCATCGGGGAATTCTAATAGAGCAAACTTGTTCAAATTCCTCTTGGAATTTCTTCCAATTTGCTTGGAAATTTTCAGGAAGAGCAGTATCCCAGTCTAACTTCATCAACCACAATTGCTGGTAAAACATTTTTATAGAGACAGTACATGGAGCCAAAAATCCTAATGGATCAAATAATTTGGCAGATTGTGAAAGAAATTTTCTTTTAGTTATGTTATCATCAAATTGTAAATTAACTTTAAAGACAAAAACATCATTTGAAGAATCCCAAATAAGCCCTAAGGCTTTGGAACAGTCATCAGGATGAATTTCTAAATTTGTTGACTCAAGAGAATTTGAAGATAAATGATTCACTACATTAGAAGAATTAGATCTCCACTTCCGTAAATGAAAACCTCTATTTTCTAAAGCCAGTGAAAGTTTTTCAATAATTCTAATAGACTCTTCACTTGAGATTGAACCGGACATACAATCATCAATGTAGAAACTATCTTTAATTATTGAGGCTGTTACAGGATCATCCCTTTCAATATCTTTTCCAATTTGAAATAGGCAACGAGTAGCTAAAAATGGAGCTGATGATGTACCATATGTAATAGTTCGTAGCCTGTATTCCTTTATAGCTGAGTATGCTGAGTCACGCCAAACAATACGCTGTAAATCTTGATCTTCTGGAGCAATCAAAACTTGTCTATACATCTGCTGAATATCAGCGGTAAAAGCAATAGGATTTGCTCTAAATCTTATCAAAATGGTAAAAAGATTTGGTTGAGGAATTTGTCCAACAGCTAAAACAGAATTTAACGAATTAGCATTAGGAGGTTTGCGTGAACCATCAAACACCACACGTAACTTTGTTGAAATAGAGTCGCTTTTTATAACAGAATGATGTGGAAGATAATATACTTTGTTGCTTGCAGGATTTGAGTTTTTGTCGATAAGTGTCATATGACCAATGTCTTCATATTGCTTCATAAAATTTCTATACTCATTTTCAAAATTTTTATCAAATTGAAATTTTCTCTCCATAGCAAACAAACGTGACACTGACATGGATTTAGAATTGCCTAATGATATCACATCTTTATAAACTGGCAATTTAACTTCAAATCTACCTTCTGGTGTTACCTTGTAAGTTGAACAAAAATGTTGTTCACAAAATTCTTCTTCCTCAGACAAATGGGGTTTATTAACATCTATTTCTTCTGCTTGCCAAAATTTTTGTAATAATAGATCAACATTGGATTCGTTTTCAACACTAAGAAAATGAGATTGAATACTAGAAGAATATTTACATTTAGGTTCCAATTTTCCGGCTACCACCCAACCAAACATAGTGTTTTGGGCAATTGGCTCATTCTCGGTACTAACAATTCTACCATATCTTAAAATAGTAAAGATCCCAAAATAATATCACATTCTTGTGGTTTCATGAAATCTTCATCTGCTAACGTAATATTTTTAAGATACTCTATATTTTTTGTATCAAGTAATTCTGCAGGTAATTGAGATGTCACTTTAGGCAGGATGTATGCCTGAACCTTTAAGGACTCAGTAGAAAGCTTTGAACCTACTGTAAGAGTTACTGAACCACGAGTTTGTCCAGCCAATACTCCAGCAATTCCATTTAATCGAATTCTGTCATTCTTTCTTTTTAACCCTAAGGTTCTTATGACATTTTCACTAACAAAAGAACATTCCGAACCAGAATCGAGTAGAGCTCTAAAAGAGTAAGGTTTATTTTCATTATTATATAAGAGAACTTTAGCAGTAGGTAGGAAAGAAACACATTTTGAATTATTGAAAGAAGCACTAGAATTA
Source organism: Maratus speciosus (assembly GCA_963932465.1). Classification (NCBI taxonomy): domain Eukaryota; kingdom Metazoa; phylum Arthropoda; class Arachnida; order Araneae; family Salticidae; genus Maratus; species Maratus speciosus. Next base: position 473,214,953 of record OZ010797.1, read on the forward strand.
ATTTGTAATTCGTGAGATGTTGACTCCTGTACAAATTCTTTATTTGAATGGTGGTTTTTATTCTCAGATGAATTTGGAAAAACTTTATTTTCAAACTTAGCAGTGCAAGCATTATTACTTTTATTCTCTTCATGTAAGAGTGTATTATGTTTACTTTCACATTTAAAGCATTTCAAATGAGAATTTGGACATTCCTTAACTTTATGAGTGTTTAAACATAAAAAGCAACAGTTATTACGCTTAATAAAGTTCTTTCGAGCAACAACATCCATGGATTTAAATTTAATACATTTATAGAGCGGATGTATTCCTTGACACTTTAAGCACACCTTTGATTGCTTATCATTAGAACTGTACTTGGAACCAACAAAATTTGAACTTTTGGAATGTTTCATATCACTTTCATTGTTAGAGATGAGCTCTAAAGAAGAACATCTTACACTTAAGAAATCAAAAAATTCTTTCAAAGTGGGAAATTCATTTTCTGTACTTTCAATGGACCAAAGTCTTCGACTTTCCGGATCAAGTTTTTGAAATAACAAATATATTAACCATGGGTCTCTATTTGTAGCTTCATCACCAACAGCTTTCAAACCCCTAATAACTTCATCACTAGTATTCAGCAAATTTCTTATATTTATGCTATTAGGATGCAGAACTGATTTTTGTTCTAAAAATAATTTAATCAAAGAATTAACAATTTGTTTCTTTTTATCATATCGATTTAACAACTTTTCCCAAGCTTCTTGATAAGATTCATTAGAAAGGGGAATATGCTTAATTAATGTAGCTGGTTCTTCAGAAAGTAACCCTTTAAGATACTGGAATTTCTGAATGCTACTTAAACCTACTTGTGAATGGACAGTGGAAACAAACATATCCTTAAAATTTGTCCATTCTGAAAACTTTCCAGAAAATACTGGAATATTCAATTTTGGTAGTCTAATATTACATTGATTAGGAATAGTAACAGAAGAACCTTGCACAGAATTGTGTGTTGCAACATTGACAACTTCTGAAGGATTCAAAGAATCTAGTTTGTTTTGATATTTAGTTTTTAACTGAAAATACCTGTCTTCAAATTCTGCTAATTCAGAATCATCATCATTTAAACAAGAATCTAATCTTAAGAACTCTTTAAGTAAATCATCTAATCTTTGTAATCTAATCAAAATTTCATTCTTAGTATTCACATTATCAAAACTATTCTCTAATCTAGTTACAGAGCCTTTCACCCTACCTCTCTCAATTTTAATTTGAGCAGATTTTTTTTCATAATCATCCATTTTATACAATAACTTATAAGAATAATTTCCAAAATAAAATTAATCAGATAACTTCAAAACAAAACTAATCAAAATTACTTCAAAATCAAAAGTAATCAGAATTGCTTCAAAACAAAACTAATCAAATTAAGTTAAAAAACAGAAGTAACTGAATTAAATTCAAAAACAGAACAAATCAAAGTCAAAAACAGAACTACTATAAAATGTTCATAATTATTCTTTCATACAAACAATAGAATTTTCTGTTCTCAAATGTGCATAAAATTAAAAATCTTCAAAATTCTTCAAAAATAATAATTAAATATTCAAATATTTCAAGCAAATAAATCATAATGTTCTTGAGAACAAGAAGTAAATAAATCATAATAATCTTGAGAACAATTTTCTTTTTCAAGAACTATCAAAACATAATATTGTAGAATACTATTTTTTCTTATTTTATCAATTCAATAAAGAAGATACTAAATTGTTCTCATATTCTAAAATAATATCTTGCTAAATGCAACTTCAGTAGAAAAATTAACCTTTAGCATCAAAGAACAATTTCAAAACAAAGTAAGTACTCACATATCTCGCCGGTGCCTCCAATTTTCTTTATGTAGAGAATTTGAAGAAAGAAATCCTTGAAATTTTCTTAATTTTATTTCACAACACAAAAACAAATCTTGACATTCACGAAAACTTAACACACAAAGAAACATACAGTTCTGGTTTCAGAATCAAATTTCTCTAGTTAAAATTAACACTCTAATTAGTATGCTTTCATCACATGAAAGCCTTAAATTACATTATAAAAATATATCCCCTGCCTAAACTGGGTGCAGATAATTAAATAGAATAAAGAAAGACAATAATGCAGCAGGAGCAACATTCTCCATGCCACACTCTCAGGAAAACCAAACATCAAATCACTGATGATGTCATAATTAAGATTTCACAACAGCACAGAATGCATAGTGCTGCCATCTGTCAAAAAACAGAATAACTAAACCTTAAATTTGATTTCTAATCAGTTTAGCACTGAACAAAGGGTTTTTAATGATTTAACACTAGAACGCCCGGAAATTTTACTCAAGTTTCATACATTTTACACCAGAATTTTTATTTTAAATTATTTGACTGATTTATTTAACGTAAATCAGTGTTTTAAAAATCTATCTTATTTTGTGAAATATTTTCTGGATCCAATTGACATTTAATCATGTGGTCGGAGTCGATTCGACTCCTTCCGGGCGTTCTAGTGTTAAAAAAAAATCTCGACTATAACCCCCCCCCCTTCCCCTAACTCCTTTTGAAAGAGGGAGGCGGTTACAATAGGGATTTTACCGTAGTTATCAGTTTAAAAATTTTACTTTCTTAAAATATTACTCATATCTATCTCCATTCAATGCATCATATACATAACTGTTTCAGATATGGAAGTAAGCCATCATTGCAAGTTCAGAACAAATGTAATAGAAAACTTTGCAAAGTTGTTCAAGGTAATACTTTTGTATTAACAATGCATGAAAAATATTGTTGTAAACTGTTTAGTAAAATAATATATAAGACTTATTGCATTTTAGAAAACATTAAATTTATTTAAGGTGCAATTCAATGTAAATGAGCTTGTTTCTCTTTATGTATTTGCTGAAAGATGTGTTTGAAGTTTCAATGCAAAATCAACTTTGCGTGAGGAAAATATCTTCTATTTCAGGAAAATTATAGATAATGGAACTGACATTATTTATCATTAAATTAACTGAAAGGAACAGAATCACAGAATGATTATTGTGGCACTTATGTACTGTTCATATCTGCCCCAACTTGTCTGTTCACAAGTGCCCCACATTGCTGCTTCTGTTAAATTGATAAACCATTACCATTTCTTAATTTTAGAAGAAAAAGAACTTTATCAAAAATATTTATTAGTATTCATAGTATATGTTAAAACACTCAAATTCAAATAAATGAATAAATAAATAAAGTTATACGCTTATCAATTTGGAACAAAGATTTTACTTTTGAGATCTAAAAACAGTGTTTTGGCTACAGAGGACAAACAAAATGTCAAAAAGCTTCAGAAAATTTTTACCATATGTCTACAGATACCGTCATCTTTAGTAATTTTTTCAAATAAAAAAACTTATAATAACTATTGAAAAATTGCGATGTTCACATCTGCCTGCTGTTCACATGTGCCCCCATCCCCCCTATACGTTTTTGCCGGCGGTTCTAGTGTCAAAGGAAGACACGACTGGGACGCCACGCCCACTCAAATTAATTTTACTCTAACATTTTATACTCATTTATTATATGTAACTAAATTTTATCCAAGTGTTTACATATACTTTAATTCGTGTGTTAGATAAAACTGTGCCTGGACTTTACATAAGTAAGAAAAGTCTAAGTTTTTCGATCTCCAAAAAATTTAACTGAAAAAACCCATTAACTCCTAAAGTACTCGAGCTATTTTGATAATAGTGTTTTTTATTGTAGAGTATAAATATATGTGGCAGATCATATGTGGCAGACAGTTTAAAATTTTTTTAATTAGTTACAGAAAAAACAACATTTCTGACAATTGAAAATTTGTGAATAATTACCATTGTTCTAAAATAAAAAGTTTTAGCCGCTGAAAAAAACTGTCTGCCATGAGTTTTGACCATAATCTAGCTCTTCAAAATCGGTCGGTTAGTTTCCAAGGAAGCGGGTCTTAATCCTTTCAGGGGCAAAGCAATTTCATTGCTAAAGTATTGATATTAATGCTTGACACCGGAATTTGAAAACAAATTTATTTGTAAATATGTATTTCAATCAAAAAACATCATTGAATAAGGGCGTGGCTTCTACCTTACGGTAAATGCATTTATATCATGTTGTCCCTATTTATTAGACTGTAAGACATTTTATATTAAATTCACACGTTGAAAGTTATTTACCGATGCATAAACTGGGAAACCTATCTAGAACACCAATTTATAAAAGACTTTAAGAACAGGGAGGGTCTTCTACTTTTTTAAAATTCATTTGATAGAAATTGCCCATCGGCAATCTGTTAAAGATAATATATTACAGCTATTGTATACATAACATTCATGGCAAGAATTTCGTTTTATTATTATTATTATTATTATTATTATTATTATTATTATTTACTTACTGCTATAAATTTATTCTAGTTGCAGTTTAGCAGTTCGATTAACTCTGATTATAGACCGGTATTAGCGTTTTTTTATTATTATTCCATTGTACCATAATTTAGAAATAAAAATCTTTGTGGGAAGATTTCTGTAAAAAATATCATAGTACAATGTATGACAGAATAGGTTTTGTACAATGGTACGAATAGGATAAACAAAATTATACACTGAGACATATATATTCCATCCCGATCCGTAGACAAAAGTGTTAATACTTTTTAATCGGCGACGATATAATAGGTGACGAGGTTTTTCACTTTATTTTTAATTTTTTACACCACATTTTAACATTGATTTTATTTAAATGATAAAAATGGATACTTTTAATTTACGTTGTATCAGCCCTATTCATCCAAAATTCGAGTAAGCACACGACTTGTTCTTGTCTATATAGACAGTCGTGTGTAATTATGGAGCAAATTAACCCTTAAATGCGCGATTTTTATTTTGCTTCGAAAAAATTATATATGATTCTCTGAAAGGTTTATTACATAGGAAAAATAATGAAAAAAAGTGAGGTGCATTTTTCATATAATACGTCAATCTTTTCTTCTGTTGCACATCTGCAATATAAGTAAAAACTAATGTCGTATGGCTGTTTTACCCTAAAATATTGCAAAATAGTAAACATTTTAATGTCTCCAAATACCTTATTTTATATAATTATTTATTTTATAAAACTTAACATTTAACCCTTTAATTCCCATGATAGAATGCGTTCTAGAAATTACGTTGTTCGGAGAATCTGACTTGACACCAGAAAGTTTCAATGGTTAATTTCGGTTTATGGAATGCCTGTTTTTAATTTAAGCAGACATTGCTATTTTAATTTTCTGGTGTGAATTAGGCCTATGCGAATAAACAAAAATTACTAAATTCAAAACACTGTTGTTTGCATATATGCAAAGCTGCGCACTAATGGGTTAAGTATCGTTGCGGATTACCTAGTTGCGTTGCAAATTAACATCCCATTTATCAATAAGCGACTTGCAGAAGCAACAGGGAACCATAGAAGGAAAAACATTTAGCTGTAATAAAAACTACGTAAAGATGAAAAACAATTAAATTAAAGAAAAATTTAAAATGAGAATAAAAGATAAAAAAAAAAAGTGTATTTAACAGCTTATTTAATTTAACAGTTTATGATAAATAAATAAAAAAGAAATTCCATTAATTCCAAAACAAAACAGAAAAAAAAATACCACCGATGACTAACTCATCTAAGGAGGGAAAAAAACTCTTTACAGACACCATACATTTAAATATAATTTTGGCGGGATGCTACTAGAGCAGTCCGAGTAGATTATTCTTTAGGGAGTCTTAGGACTCTTAACGCTTCAAAATTTTCGAAATTTTAATTTTTTTAGATGTTAAATTTCTATCTTTTCTGAATATTTTGGTATAGTGGTTTCCTTCGAATTTCCATTAGAACAGAACTTATGGCTTTTAGAATTACACCCGCTCTATTGCTGAAGTGGCGCTTCCGAAATTTTGAAGTCATTTTTCTTCAAATGACGTTTTTCGGAATAACGCGCATAATATTTCAAAAACAAATATTTTTTTCATGAAATTTTCAAAACATATGTTTCATGCTAGTCTGTACAAACTGAACCTAAAATTCGCTTTTTTTGTTTAAAAAAAAAAAAAATTAAGTGATTATAGTGTTGAAATTTTCAAAATTTTGTAATAGCTAAATACAACTTTGTATTAAAGATATAAAAATAGTTTAAATAGAAATTTAGTTAGGTTCATGGCAATTATTACAATATGATGTATAAGTAGGCAGCAAAACTTTTATTCTAGTTGAAAAATTTATTTTGTTATCCTGCGCGTAAGCTGTTATACCAATTTTTTGCTTGTCAAATGTCTGATTGTTGGGTACCCCCTATAAATGATAATTCCGCATCTTGCAATTTTTTAAATACATGAAATGAAAGAACATACTTATATCTTTCACACCAATAAAGACTGTGTTTTAAAATCATATACATTTTTAAGATATTAATTGTTGAAAATGGTCTTTTTTTTTCAATTTTAAGCGTCCTCAGACCGTTAAATAAATTATAAACAAGGACAGAACAGACAAAAAAAAAGTGTAATTGAATATAGCGGAAACTCAGTCTTCATCACCAATTAATAAATCACACCTAGGGCGATTGCGATTAGCGGGGGTCGAAGACCTAACTGTCTGGTAAATCTGCAATGATTTCATTGGGAATATTAAAAACACTTTTATAGTCAGATCGTTCATTCAGAGCACCAGTTCTGAATGAACGGTTCTCCAGTTCTCAGAGCACCAGTTCTGAATCAGACTTTCAATAAAACTTTGAACTTTTCTGGAAAAAAAAAGCTGCTGATTTGAGTTCTCCATGTTTCGAGACCACTATTTCCGAATAGAAATCTTCATTTTTTTTTCGCAGAATTTTTGTCATTAATCAAATTAAATATTGCTGTTCGGAAATAGTGGTACTCAGAAAACATCAGGGTTGTCTCTTACGGATAATACCTACGTGATGAATTCAATATTGTGGAAGAGATTTACCACAGAAGACACCGCTAAATATTTGTGAAAATACTGTAACGAATTCCCCAATTTAACGATAAATTTTAATGGTTCTGATTACCTATATTTAATTCTATGTTGAATTATCCTCGTATTAACGATAGTGGTCCTCTACTTAACGATAATTTAGATGACTTTCAAATATTTTAAATAGCTTTTTTCTCAAGAAGAATTGTCAAGTTTTCCCTTTTTTCTTTTCTTCTATTTTTACAAGATGAAAGTATTGGTTTCGCGAAAATTTTTGGCGTATTTACATGTTTTAGGGGTCAGAGATCCCGGAAAATATGTTTCTACAAAAGGTCTGTCTGTCCGTCCGTCTGGATGAGACACATATATTGTGTGCACTCTATCTCAAGAACTAATAAACGGAATTTATCACAACTTATGATTCAGTTAGTACCTTATATATATTGGTGCTGATTACTTTTTTGTGTAAACCGCCCAACAGGTGGCGCTGCTATGGTGCATTTTTCACAATAGTTATATATCAAGAACTAATGCACGAATTTTCAAATAACTTCAGATTCAGTTAGTCTTTGTTGTAATATGGTGCTTATTACTTTTGGTGTAATTCGTCAAACAGGTGGCGCTGCTAAGCAGCTATTTTCATGATTATTGCAATAGCCATATCTCAAGAACTAATGCACGAATTTTCATCAAACTTCAGATTCTGTTAGTCCCTCATATAGGTTAGTGTTGTTTAGTTTTTGGTGTAAATCACCCAACAGGTGGCGCTGCTGTGCAGCATTTTTTACTATTCCGCAATAGCTCTATCTCAAAAACTAATGCACGGATTTTCATCAAACTTCAGATTCAGTTAGAAGTTAACATAAGTTTTTGATAATTAGATTTTGGTGTAAATCACCTAACCGTTGACGCTGCTATGCTACATTTTTCAGGAAGTACTAACATGTATGAGATAGAAGAAAGTTTTGGGATTGCCAGCTCCGACTACTTTATGTATTTTGACCTATGCAGATGACAAAGGTATTTATATAGAGAGATTTAACCAGTTTGGTATGCATTTTCTAGCCCAAATTTTTCATTTAAAGATCCTGTGAATTATGACTTTGATGTTCCTGTTTGTGAATAAAGGTTTTTCTGATTGTTTTTCATGGGTAACTTTTTTTACAAGAACGTTGTGGCGTAAATAGGCTAAATCCAACTAATTCAGATTTTCATTATGACGTAGAACATGGCAAAACTCGAAAGTTACTTCAGATGTGGCCAATACTACATTCCAAGCCGTGAGAAAATAACGATGTTTGATGTGAATGATATTTATATGATGTTTCCTGATTTTTATGAAGTTTTAATTTATCTAATGTGTATATAATACCGATTTATTGAGTATTTTCAAGGGGCCCTATGCATATAGAATCGTTAAATCGATGTTCGACTTTACTAGCATTTTTTAATCTATCATTATTGATATTATATTCCTTTGCGTATAAGTATTAAGAAAGTGTTTGTAATGTCTACCGGAAAGTTCTGTCCGATAATGTTATTTCGCGCCTACTTTTTTAAAATTCAGATTTCTTCACTGGCACCACTTTTTTGAAATGGTAAAAATTCTATTGTTTTCATCTTTATGTGAAATTTGAAAACAGTGGGAATTTTACCATTTCAAAAAAGTGGTGCCTATGAAGAGATCTGAATTTTAAAAATGTAGGCGTGAAATAACATTATAGGACACAACTTTCCTAATGTATAATATTATTTTCCTAATATATAATATTATTCACGTTTCACATTAAGATGACAACAATGGGAATTTAACCATTTCAAAAAAAGTGGTGCCATTGAAGAAATCTGAATTTTAAAAAAGTAGACGTGAAATAACATTATCGGACAGAACTTTCCGGTAGACCTAATATAAATACAATTGTCTTTTCTTAGTAAAACATGCCTCTTTTAAATCAATAATTGTAAATTAATCAGACATAATAAAAATTAGTTTGAACGGATGCTTAATAAAACACTAAAATATTTACACAAAACAAGTTACTATTTTATTGCGATGAAAATGTTTTTAAAATCTAATAAAGATATAACAAATGGGGCGATAATTCTTATCTGCAGAATTTATCGTCCTAAAAGAGAAATTTGTGTCAGATACTTCGAGAGCGGAAAAAAAATTCATACGTTTCTTCATCTCGCATGATATATTATTTAATTAGAATAATAATACAAAAACATAATTTATGACAAGAATAAATCTCAAGATTTTCACTGAATTCTTTCTTTTTATTGTGATGATTTACGCGGTTTCTTTTTCAAAATTAAGTTCATAATATGAGTTTTTAACTATATTTTAAGTAAATTTAGTTATTTGTAGACAATGAGAAACTGCAATTTTTAATTATACTGCTTACTTTAAGCCTACACTGCACTAATTTTGATTTTGGAAGGACGTTTTTCATAATAATATTTAGGATGAACTACCACAAATTAAAAAAAAATAATTCTACAAAGTATTTAATAGCATATTTGGACATACATTTGGACATATGCTTATTCAAATACAGTAATATATAATAACTGAACTTATTTAATAAAAATTAAGTTTTAATTCATTCATATGTGTATTAGTACGAAGTGTAAGGTTAAAAACATCTGTCAAAATTTAGGAAGATTAAGTATATTTCTTTCATTCCGTACTTAAAAAGTAAAAACGGGACCATTATAAGATAACACCTGTGTCTATCTGTCCGTCTGTAACAGCTGTTTTACTTGTAAATGCGGAACGTGGAAAGTTGAAATTGGCTGAAGTAATAAAGGGTATTGCTCAGATATTTATAGATTATTAATCATTCACAAATATATTTAGGAAAATGTAGAAGGCTAATTAATTTACTTAAAAAAATATTTTCTTTATAAATCATGTGGGGTATCGTGTGAAAGCTCAAAAATACGTTTCTTTTAATTTAGGATTTCAGAGATATGGTCGAAAATGAACTGCAAACATATGTGCACCCCCCCCCCCCCTCCTTCTAATTCCGAATCTACTGAAACTAAAATTATGAACAAATTAGGGGCAATAGAAGTTAATTTAAACCTTGCAGGAAAACTATCGCGATTACTCTAGGTCACATAGTTTTTGAGTAGATCGCATTTTTCCGTTACACACAAATTTCGATTTACGGGCGTTCAGCAATGGAGTCGAAGAGCGATGGAGGTACCTGTACTCGCAAAAGTATAAAATGATTATTGATAATGATTTTCGATGTAAATTGTGATAACATGTCATTGTAGCAGCAGAAAAAGATATAACAGCTTCTCCATATACTTTTTTCTCCTATTGGAGATGTCGACCTCATCACTTTACGCTGATTAGTTGCCTACTATGGTGGATCGAAAAATCGAATTGTGGATAATCGAATCGGTGCGGGGTACAAAAGTTGCCTTTTATGTATATTAGTTTACATGTGCTTTTTATTAAAATCGATTCATACCTTCCGGTTCCCCAAGCGCCCCAAAAATTAGACAAAACTTGAAATTTTTATGAAAATGTAATTTTTTTTCTTTTTTTAAATTTTTTAATTGCTTTTAGCGTGGTCTGCAAAAGTTATATTTTATGTATATTTGTTTACATATTTTATTTTATTGAAATCGCTTCACATCTTGCGGTTCCCCAAGCGCCCCAAATGTAGTTAAAAATTGATTTTTTGTATGAAATTTTATAATTTTTTTTGTTTTTCTATTTTTTTATTAAATTACTTTTCGCGCGGGGCGTTAAAGTTGATTTTTAAGCATACTGGCATGCATGCAAAAATTCACAACTTCGATAAATTTCTTCCGGTGTCCCAATACACTTAAATATTTGCCAAAAGTCGATTTTTATGAACGTTTGGAACTAAAAAATATAAGTAAAAGCAAGACTTAAAGAATCTTTTGTATAACGTAAAATGTACTCCCTATAAAAGATGAAAAATTATTTATAGTTTATTATTAAATGTTAAAATTATTTTGTTATGCTATATAGAAAAGACCACACAAAAGTACAAGTGATGAAGGGCACAAAGTTCTACACAAAAACTACAATGGAGGGGAACATTATACTCTTGTGAAGGAAACTTACTCTCAGTAAATTGGACACGTTTCACTTGCAACAGGAGGAGCTAAAACCATAAAAGAAGCAATAATATATTTTTTTATCAAATAATATACAATTATATGGGCTTTCAGTAATTGAATGCGAAGGAACAAATGTAAATATTGGGCACAAAGAAGGAGTTATTTGCCTGATGGAGCTGAACTCAATAGACCCTTACAGTAGTCATTTGTTTGCTTCATACAAATGAATTGCCTTTACGACATACTAAATTCTGTACATTGTGCAACAATTAGTTCAACAGTCTTTTGTGGATCAATTGGTTCAGCAATTAAAACGTGCCGGGGACTACCTGTAGTTACCTTTTCTTCAATAAGTGTGGAGAATATGCCAGATAACATAGGTTCTCAGCAATGAGCAGCGATATTTATATGATATTTGCATAGTAATATTTCCAGTTGAATGTGGTTCTGACCTGGCATTAAAAAAAAAAAACCTGGTCCAGTTGTTCACTCAAGATGGCTGACAACTGCAGGTAGAATATTAAAGTTGTATGTATCCACAGAAAATCCATTTGAGAATCTCATTATTCTTACAGTGTACATTATGGAGGTATATGCCCCATATGGTTCCATATAAAAACTTACCATCCCTTCATACCAAAAGGAGCGCAGCATATTTGGAAACGTATCACATTTTCTAGATATTTGGAACCCAATCAAAGAAAGATGTTAGACGCTGTGGTTCAACGATATAGCTTCTTTTGTCATCCTGAAAAGTTATTGTCAATTCTCCCAGATAATACAGGGTATATGAGGTCTTCAGCAATGCGAAAGGTAATTTCTACTAGAAATGAAAATAGAGGAAAACCAGAAATAAGGATTTTTAAACTACCAAAAATACACTTGAAAGCAAAGGATTATTCTGAAGTGATTAACTGGCAACGAGTTGGACATTTTGAACCACCTCTATTGATGAACGTGCCTTGCGAATAAATTGAGTCCATGGTAAAAGTAGGAAAAACGGAGGAATTGTCAAAATGTCTGTTCCATACCCACGCTGTTGATAGATGCATTAGCCTAGTGTCTGAGGCATCATAAAGTGCAAGAAAAGAGATAAGGTTACATATTGAATAGAATAACATCCAGAAATCATATCATATATTTTAACACCAAAACTTATTACAAACTTCAGAAATATGTAAAACTTAAAAATAAAAGAATTAAAAAAATTCTACATAAGTTCAATTTTTATAATTTGTATGATTTAGTGCTTTTATTTTTTAATTTATGCTTCATGTGTTATTATAAAATTATTATTAATTATAAGTTTTTTCTTTATTAACTAAACACTTTGTCAAATTTGTAATCAACTTTCGTAAATTTAAAACTTTTAATGCATTTTCTTAAAAATTTTAATTTTTAACTATATTTGGGCGACCGAAAGATATGAATGGATTTAGAAAAAAATATTATACAAACTATACAATTATGTAGTACACACAACTTTCACACCTGGCGCTAAATGGAATTTAAAATAAATTAAAATAAAATAAAATAAAAAACAAAAAAAAGCAAATTTTCATAAAATATTTCAATTTTTAGCTATTTTGGTGGCGCTTGGGGCACCGGAATATATGAATGGATTTCAATTTAAAAAATCATGTAAGGTAATGTACATAAAAGACAACATTTGCATTCCGCGCCAAAACTAATTAAAAAAAATTATAAAACATAAAAAATATATACAATTTCATAAAAATTTCAATTTTTAATTATTTTGGGGACACTTGGGGCACCGGAAGATATCAATGGATTTCAATAAAAAGTAGGTGCAAACTAATATATATAAAAGGCAACTTTTGCACCCCATGCCAAATGTAATTTCGAAAAAAAAGTTTTTTCGTATACTTTTCGATCCACCCTATTTACTACCTCAGTTATTTGTGTGCGCATGCCTGTATCAATTTTTCTGGCTCTTTAGTGTATTTATGATCGCCTACTCTGCGTCAGAATGAACAATATTGAGAAAAATAGTATTTAAAGATAATACGAATAACAATAAACATTTTCACAACGCTCTGTTTTGCAAATCACTTTTTCAAAAATATGCCAACTACAAGATAAGTTAATAATCAATGTTTTTACTTAACAATTACTGACTCTGGTGAAGTTTTGATTTATTTTTTCTTAGTAATCCTATCAGTGAGCCAACTTAAATTTTTGTGAATCTTCTCGCGAATTTTCTGTTTACTGTGTGAATATGATTCTTTTAATCTAGAGAGAAAGGAGAAAATATGTAAGCACGTACTCTTTCTAAGGCCAACACTTTAACGTTAGACAGAGAAATTTGTGGTTTTTACTGATAATTAGCCTTTAGAATTTCGTATACGTTTGACATAAAAAAATAAAATTTTAATAAAATAATTCATAATAATACTAGCAACAATATTTTTTTCTTGTGAAATTTATATTAATACAGTTATTTTATACATCAGATGACTGTGGTGGTACGAATTTCGTTTTATTATTTTTTTTTTCAAATTTTAGATTTTGCTATACATTTTATTCTTAATTCGCGTTTACTAGTTCAATTAACCCTTTGAATACGATCTAAGACTGGCGACTATTTTATATTCAATTATACAAAAATTTACAGATTTTTTTTTGTCGACGATTTCCTTTTAAAATATCCCATTATTAGTGTATGGTATGGATTAATTTTTTTTAAAAAAGGTACAAATAGAAAAAAAAAAAATTCACTGCGTCATATATGTCCTGTTTCAACTTGTAATCAAAGTGGCAATACTGGTTAAGTCGTTACACGGAAAATAATTTTAACTTAATTTTTATTTTTAGTGTACCACTTAATTTAATTTAGATTATTTGTATGATAAAACTGTAAATGATTCTGCGCAGGGTTATTTGGACAATTGTGGTTGATTTCAAGTGAGCTTGCGGCTTGTTCTAGAAACTTGACGCGGCCGCATGTAATTCTCTAACATTTAAGGATATTGTAGGGTTCTCTTTAGATTAACGTTCATGAAGTAATTTGTGACTGATGGTTTATTATAGATTTTTAATAACTTTTCTCTTAAGGTAAATATATATATATATATATATATATATATATACAGTAAAACTCGGATATAACGCTCACCGCTTAAAACGCTTTTCCGCCTTTTACGCTCATTTATCCTGATACCTTGGACCATACTCATGAGAACAATGTAAGAATTCCTCGCTTTTAACGCTTTCCCGCTTTTAACGTGCTTTTTATTGGTCCTTTGAACAAAGAAATTCCGGATATTACGCTTTGGTGCTTTGGTTTACATCCGGAGTTCTCATTTTCTCCCCCGTACAAAGAAAGAGAGAGAGAGAGAGAGAGAGAGACAAAGAAAGAGAGGATACGTGGAATTGGCAGCCAGCCAACGTCCAAAGACTATGTAAAAAATGAAAAAAATGAGCCGGCGCGGCGGTTTTTTTCTCATTGGATCAGAGAACAAAAGAATTTATGCCGTCCATCTCAGCAGCACCAGTCTGTCTCTTACTTCACACAAACTGTTTTCACTTTTTTCATTTACACATGCAAATAGCGTCGCTGCCGACTCCAATTAGGTGCAACATGGAAGTATAAGAGTATGAAATGTAAGAGTAAGAAAGACGCTGACACTTTCGAAAAAATTAGAAATTCTAAAAAATTATGACAAAAAATCACCTATTCTGAGCCAGAAAGATTTTGCATTATCTATGAATATCGCATCGACGTCTCTTCGGACTCTTCTTCAAAACAGAAAAGATATTGAAAAAATTGCTGCGATTGCTGGCTCAAAGAAAAAGAGAGTAAAAACAGGAAAATATGAGGATTTAGAAAAAGATACGTACGAGTGGTTTCTTGAGTCAAGACACTGTAACATACCTATCAGCGGATCCATAGTTAAAGAAAAGCTGCAGAAGTAGCCCAAAAGCTGAGAATTGAACATTTTACTCCATCTAATGGGTGGTTAGACCGATTTCAAACCCGCCACGGCATTGAGTACAAGAATATTTGCGGAGAATCTGCTGCCGTGAACATAGAAAATGCAGAATTTTGGAAAAAGAACAATTTTCCAAGGCTTATCAAAAACTATGCCAGTTGTGATATTTATAACGGCGATGAATCTGGCTTATTTTTGAAAGCGATGCCTGATAAATCCTTAACGCTAAAAGATGAGCAGTGCCATGGAGGGATCTCGGTGTAAAGAACGTGTGACTGTGCTTGTTTGTTCCAACGCCGATGGGAGCGACAAATGCAAGCCTCTGGTGATTGGAAAATCGGTCAAACCTCGCTGTTTCAAGAACATCAAACGACTGCCCTGTGACTATGCACATCAACGTAAGGCTTGGATAACGGGTCCCCAGTTCATGAAATATGTTTCTGATTTTGATATCGAGATGCGGCAGCCAAATAGGCATGTCATACTATTCGTAGACAATTGAGCAGCGCATCCCCAAGAAATACCAGATATTTCAAACGTCTCTCTGGAATTTTTACCTGCAAACACCACAAGCGTACTTGAACCGTTGGATCAAGGGATCATAAATGTTTTAAAACAACATTATCGCAAACGTATAGTGAAACGATTTCTACATGAACTGGAAATTAAAAGTAGTCGGTCTTCTGTAACTCTCCTCGACGCCATGAACTACCTTAGCGCTGCTTGGTATGCAATCGAACCTAAAATAATTCAAAATTGCTTTAAAAAGGCAGGCTTCATAACGGACGCCGAAGATGATAGGGATGCGGCTGATGAGGGGTCTGATCCTATAGACGACGAGGACTTGCAAGCTGTTTGCGGGCATCTTGCAGAAAACGCACACAGCCTTCAGAATTATCTTAACATTGATAAAGACGTTATTACAAGCAACGTTAGGAGCATTGACGACATTATAGGAGACACTGTACAGGATACCGCAGAAGAAGAGGACCCTGATGAAGTTGCTGATGGTGATGTTCAAGAGCGCATCCCAATGATAGCTGAATTAATGGAAGCTTTTAGAATTATCCGCCTATACACCGCTTCAGCAGATACCGCCGCTTCCCATAAAGATATATTAAGACACATAAACAAAACAGAAAACGCTCTTTTATGTGGTCGTTCGTCCACCCGTCAGACGAAACTCGAAGAGTTTTTCTCTAAAACAGAATAAACAATCAGTGAAAGTTTATAGTCCTCATAGTGGTGCTCAAGAATACAAATGCTACATTTGAAAAAAAAAAAATATTATTATTTGTTTCTTTAATAATTTTATTTTATGTTTAATATAATGATAAAGGTTCCTTTTAGAAATGTTAAATATATTTTGTAGCTTTTGTTTTAATACTAACAATTCTTTTAGTTATTCTGATGTGAAATAATAATACACTTTGTAAACACTATGTAAATTTGTAATATTTTAAATGAAGGAAACGTTTTTGTACCTATGCTGTAGAGTTTCTATTTTAAATAATACACAAAAATGATTTCCCGCATTATTTGAAGCAGATAATCTAATATTCTCAATTTAAAATATCGAAAACCTTCTCCCGCATTTAACGCTTTCCCGATTTTAACGTTCTCCTTGCCCGGTCCCCCGGAAGAGCGTTATATCCGGGTTTTACTGTATATGTAATTTTCTTATTTCGGATTTTATATAAGGGAAACTGCCTGCTAGGGAAATGAAGACCATTATGCTGACCTCCCACTGACACGTTTTTTGAAAACTACAACTTTTGAAAAAAAAAATCATGGTAGTTTTTTGCAATAATTGTAACAAAACCGCCTTTGGGAAGTTTCGACAAAAATTATGGCGGATTTTTCTTTGAAAAAATTTTTGTTCAAAAAACGGTCTGAGTGGTAGCCCTGCGTTACAGAGAAGAATATATCTAAACCTCCGATTTTTTATTTACAATATAGCCACGGCAGCGCTCCCTACATTATATTAAAAAGATAAGGGACGCTACTGATTTTTGCTGGGATTTAAGCTGTGGTGTAGTGGAGGGTATACGGAAGTATACGCCATGTAACTTCTGGATTTGTTTAAGAAGCTGCGTATACTCTGTGTTTCTAAAATAAAGCTATAGTGTATACAGGGCTCGCAGCGTATACTTAAATTTTCTACATTTCCTACCACTATTTCAAATCAAAAGCCTACGTGGGATATTCCTTTAACCTTGTAATGCCCATGGTAGCATATATGCTATCACCAGTGTTTCGAATTTAGTAGACTTTTTTAATTAGGGTATTCCAAATTCATACCAAAAGTTTAAAATAGTATTATTTGCTTTATTTTACAACATATATTCCGTATTTAAATAAAGCGAAATTTATTGGTGGAACTTTCTGGTATGAATTCAGATTCTCCGAATTACAGAATTTCTAGAAGGTATTCTACCATGGGAGTTAGAGGGTTGACATCTGCAATAAAGATTATCGTTATAAAATAGTGATAGCAATGTGTGAAAATTTAATGAACGCTGCGCGAGTCCTGCGTATACTCTAGCCATGACGTCATGACTCTGCCTTTTTACGACTACAAAACTGGATTTAAGGAAATCTAGAGGGATAAGAGTTGTTGTCTGCAGCATAAATCCTTCGTAGATGCTGTAGTTTTTCTCTTCTTTTTTTTTACATATTAATACGCAAATTTCACTACTTGTTTATACAGTTTTGTAAAAATCTGTTCATTTTTTGTTTGGTATTATCTGGTAGGTAGAGCTAAATACTTGATCACAGAGGTAAGTTTGTTCATCGTCCCTCATCATAGGTGCCACGAGTATATATTAGGTATTATTAGTTCCGTTTTTTTTCGTATTGTAAAATACGTCTTATCTAAATCGGAATTCTGCGATTAAATAAGACGAATAAAATTACGAAAAAGGGGTAATATTTCGCACCTGCATTGTTTAGAGACCACTATTTCCCAATAGTAATCTTCGCCTTAAATCATTGCAAAAATCTCTCATTTAACAAAGTAAATATTCTTGTCAGAAATGGGGGAAACAAGACGGTTACGGATAATATCTATGTGATGAATACAATACAAAAAACTCTACTAAACATACATGCATATATGTGCTAGCATTATTTTAATGTGTTGCTACCAGTTTCAGATTACTTTGTATTTCTCATGAAAAAAGAAAAGGAAATGCACAAAAATGTGTACATATATATATAAATACAGATTTTTTCTTTGGAAAATATGCATCTTGAGAATCAATAACTTTAATCTGTAAGACAAATCAATTATTTTTCATGCTAAGCTGAATAAAGATATTAACAAAAGGCATGATCATTTCTATGTTGGAAAAACAAAACAGAAAAAAGCGTCAAATAGTTTAAAAACAGAAATAAACTCATACACTTTCCCCTATGGCATGCTATATTACTTTAATAGATAAAACAAGTCATAATTTATGACAAGAATAAATTTAAAGAATTATATTTCATTTGTTCAATATCAATATTTATACTTTTTTTTCTTCCGAAAGAGTATTCATAATGGAGGTTTTTGAATGTATTTTAATAAATTTGATTGTTTGTAGCAGAGTTGCCAGACTGACTTCCATTTTTATTTTGAAATGTCACACTCATACCGGGAATTTTTTAAAAGAATCTGTACTTTATATAATCATAAAATTTATGTCATTAATTAAACCAGTATATACTATTTTTAATTTCTGGCACGAATTCGGAATTTCTGAATAAAAACGGAGGCCAAACTGACAACCCTGGGTTGTAGACTACCATTAATTGTATGATTTATATACACTATTAAAATACGTGTCAAAGTTTTCGAAGATTACAAACATATGTCTGCTTAAACATTTTATTGGAATTTTTTTTTTCTTTCTTTTGTTTTTTAGTTGTAACTCCTAAAAATTAGCCAATCAGAAGCAGAATATTAGTATGCTGTTAACTCATTGGCAACGGGTGCACGTGAGGCGACGGGTATACTATACAGTTAGAAATCTTGAGAATTTCCATAAAAAATCTTTGCTTTTTATTTTATTAAGATCTTTTGTCAATTAAAACTTTCAGGGTCAAAGCATTTTCAAAAAACTAGTATGTTGTGGCCATCACAAAACTTTCTTCTATATAAATCACGTCAATTAAATCATTTAAATAGTACAAGAAATAACGATTTAGCACCAATTCATATCAAAGTATATCTGAATTTGAAGTTGGATGAAAATTCGCGCATTAGTTCTTGAGATAGAGCTATAGCGGAAATTCTGAAAAAATGTAGCATAGCAGCGCCACCTGTTGAGCGATTTACACCAAAAGTAAACAGCACTAAACGATATCAAAGTATACCTGAATCTGAAGTTTGTTGAAAATCCAAGCATTAGTTCTTGAGATAAAGCTATTGTGGAAATCGCAAAAAATACAGCATAGAAGCGTCACCTGTTGAGCGATTTACACCAAAAATTAAACAGCACTAATTAATACATCAATTCATGTCAAGGACTAACTAAATCTGAAGTTTGATGAAAATCCGTGCAATAGTTCTTGAGATACACCTCTTGTGGAAATCGTGAAAAATGCAGCACAGCAGCGCCACCTGTTGGGCGATTTGCACCAAAAATTAAGCAGCACTAATTTATATCAGGGACTAACTGAATCTGAAGTTTGATGAAAATCCGTGCATTTTTTCTTGAGTTAGAGCTATTGCGATAATCATGAACAATGCAGCATACCAGCGCCACCTGTTGGGCGATTTTTACAAAAAAGTAATCAGCACCAAACTATATCCTGGACTAACTGAATCTGAAGTTTTATGAAAATCCGTGCAGTAGTTCTTGAGATACAGCTATTGCAGAAATCGTTAAAAATGCCGCATAGCAGCGCCACCTGTTGGGCGATTTTCACCAAACACTAATCAGTTCCAGTTTATATCAAGGTCTAACTAAATATGAAGTTTTGTGAAATTTCGTCTATTAGTTCTTGAGATAGAGCGCCCAAAAAATTTGTGTCACATACAGACAGACAGACAGACGGACGGACAGACAGACAGACAGACGGACAGACAGACAGACAGACAGACAGACAGACTCACAGACAGACATTTTGTAAAAACATGTTTTTTGGAATCTCTGACTCATAAAACGTGTAAATCCGTCGAAAACTGGAATTCGAAAATTTTCATGAAACCAATACTTTCTTCTTGTAAAGATAGAAGAAAGTAATAACGTTAGCTTACAGACGCTAGCAATAAACAAAGGAGATGTATTATTGTGCGATTTGCTCTAAAGCATTTTTTTAAACTTCTAAGTATCGTACATTTTCAATGTTTATACCGTCGTATTGGGGAAAAAAAAGTGCTTTTTAATGCAATTTGTTTGAAAACTGCATCTCCATTTGTTTTTGAAATATTAATTTTTTTGTAGTTTTTTGCGACATTTGTTTCATTTTGGCAACTCAAGTACGCCATTTCTGTAGAAAGTAAAGAAAAAATTGTTGAAAAATAGCAATTATATCTTCTTGTTGCCATTTTCTAATAAAAATTGAAAAAAAAAATTAAAATACGTGCTATTTTGAGAAAAATATAAATGAATGATTTATGAGAAAACATGGAGCTATTATAAACTATATTTAATTTTAAGAATCTATATTAATGCAAATGACGTCATTTTACATAAAATAAAAGCGTGTGTTTTAAGTCATAAAATTGAAATATGTTTTGCAGTAGAGTCCCGATTATCCAAGTCCCGCTTAACCGAGTTATTTCCTTCTGGTGGACTGGTGGTTTCTATTCTTATGAAACAACCATTATAATTGAGGCGTTAGGTGAAGATGAAAGAGCAGCCGTGATTTTCTGGTGAGAATGGAAAAAAGAAAATGGCCATTTTTTTTTTTTTTTTTTTTTTTTTTTTTGAAAAAACATTATGGCCATTTTTTTTTTCCATTCTGACCAGAAAATCAGAGTTCTAACTTTTTACGACTGCTCTTTCATCTTCACCTAACGCCTCATTTATAATGGCTGTTTCATAATAATAGAAACCACCAGTACACCAGAAGAAAATGAAGTAATGGAAATGCCGGGGGCGACACTGCTTCTGAAAAAGCAGAATTCCTGTTCTCTAGTATTATGATTTTTATTTATTTATTTTTTTTTTTAAACAGTCATACTTAAAAAGGAAATAATATCTGATAGTACACTCTGTGTCAAAATTAACATCAACGGAAAAAATGGATTTAAAGTGAATATGAATAACAATAAAGAGCAACCTCTAAATTATTTTGATAATCATCGGTGGGGGTTTTTATTTTATTTATTTTTTTTTTGTGTGTGTGTGTGAATCACATTTTTTATAATTACTGTTTTTTTTTTTTTGTTGTTGTTCTTGTTAGATTTTTCAAATTGTAATACCAAACAAAATTTTCATCGTGTTTTATCACCTTCCTTCCCTATTTATACTTTAAAGTAGAACAGTGTATATATACAGTCAAACGCCTTGTTATTGAGAAAATGAATAATTGTACAGGAATTGATCTTATTGGTACAATGACTTTTCACAGAGAAAATAATACAACAAATTTGTATAGGCTAGTTCCATGAGTACTTGTAGTGCGTCGCATGTTCCGATGTTTGGCTACTAGTATTTTTGAACGGAAAAATGTGAATTAATTTATCGGACATATCTCATTATTTGAATAACGTGGAGCAACGTTTTCGGAAATAACGGTTGCCAAAAAGCATAAAAGTTATCAGCTATGTGGCTTGCACTATAAAAACCCATGAAACGAGCCTATAATAATAAATCCAATGATAGTATATAACTTCAAATTTGAATTTAAAAAATCTTCAGTGCCAGAATTAATAAAGAGTAAAATTATGTATATAATAACTAGAGAAGTTCGTCCTACTCTTAGTTTGCTTATGCTGAACTATTTTCCACCACTCTTACAGTTTCGGGTTGTCACAGCCTGTACGCTGTGGGTGGGGTTTAATTTTATAACGCAATGGCCATTTTAATCACCCAAAATTTAGTGAGGTGCGTAATACAGTGATTCTGATAATCGAATGATTTGTATTTGAGTTATGCCCTCTTGGTAAACAAGGATAATGTGATCAAGGAGGCATTTGGACAGAACTGGTTTTCAAATATAAGATTATTCTGAATGATGTACGGTATTTTAACATACTAGAATAAAGTCAATTATAAACAAACACATATCAGAACAAATTTAAAGGAAAGAACAACTTTAAATCTTTACTTACGTTACTAATAAAAAAGTTAAAAAAAATATTACAATTGTTAGTTCATTAACTTTGTGAACTTTAAAATTTTTCTTCCTCTCAGCATGCGCATAATGACGATGACCTACAAGAAAGAAAACTAAATTGTTGCAGCTTTTTGTAACAAATAAGCCTTAATCTTTTTACGGGAGTAAATAAATGGCAGTTCTTATATGAATTTGCTCCTTTCTAAGTCTTCGTTATCTTAGAAAGAAGTGACACACCTTAAGAGTTTAACTGTTATTAAAGTATGAAAAGAGAGTTGTTTTCAAACTAAAGCTCTTGTCTTAAAGTAGCAAATTTGTTATATTTTTGTTGTAATGTTATAAACATTGTAACATAATAAAAGAAGATTTGTTTAAATCACTGTTGCCAGTGAGTAACTTTTTTTAAATTCAGATTTCTTGATTCGAACCACTTTTCTGAAATGGTAAAATTCCCCTTGTTTTCACTTTAATTAATATGTTATCAAATAAGGCGATTTCACTATTTCAGAAAAGTGGTGACAATTAAGAAATCTGAATTTTAAAAAAGTAACGTACTGGCAACACTGATTTAAACTTCAGACATTTTAACCCTTTAACCCTTTACGGCACCGTGTGCCCGGGTCGGGATACTTAATTTTAATTTCAAACTTACGAACGGCAGCAAGAATATTTTAGTAAAATTTTTGTTTTACAATCAACATGCAAAGTAACATGTTTTTCATATCTAAAAAAGTTGTTTTAAAATTCCGGTGTCAGCCAATCATTTCATCATTTTTTAACAAAATTTGCCTGTGCCGGAAAGGGTTAACGGATAATTAGAATATACGTACTTCTCAGTTAATTTTATTGAAAACTGATCGATTCGCACCAGAATTTTTAGTAAAATATTTTGCATTTATACTGCATGCGGTGAAAATGCCGCTTTATATTTTGAAATCAATTTGTTTGTAGATTCTAATAGCTTTGAATCTTCTCCACATTTCAGTCACATACCTGACTTGCCCGATAAATTGTTAAAACGTACGTATAATACATATTAAAAATAATTAGGTAGACGTTCCGGACCAAAATTCGTCCCTCACCAGTACTTTACAACGTAAAAGATGAAATAAACAGCTTACAAACTAAACACAGTTAAGGTAAGCGCAACAGTAGTGGGCCACTTGAGGAGATTTTTCTAATTGTTATTAAAGTGTTAGTGGATTCCAGAAGATATATATGTTTATATATATATTTTAGGCTAGTCCTAGCCATCATGTATCAGAATAAACATTCAAATTTCAAAATATATTCTTTAGAAAAAAAAATAAAAAAATGTTACCTTGCTCTACGCTCCTGTAGTGGGTAAAAATTAGTGCATTTCGGATGAATTAATTTTTAAGTTTTTGGCTTATCTAACAAATTATTTATAATGTAGTACAGCATATCAACAGCAGTTTAACCCTTCCAGAGGCAAGGTACTTGTATTCGTAAAATGCTGAAATAATTGGGTGACACCAGTATTTACAATAAAATTAATTTGTAAACAAGTAAAAGTATATTTCCGGTTACTTAATAAAAGTGAAATTTTCATTGAAAAATTCTGGTGCCAATGTGGCAATTAGGGATAAAAATTAGGTGATGCCACAACGTCATCACCGTCCTTCAAGGGCTTAATTCAAAATTAAACATAATATTAAATAAACAATGCTTTAAATAAAGACTTATCTTTAACCCTTTAAGCGTCTGCCTGTGTTTTTCCGTTTCCAGAGAACATGTTAAAATGGCTGTAGACAAAATTATTTTTTAAACTAATTGTGTTTTGAAAAGCATCTAGATTGAAGAGATACAGAATATATTATAACATCAAACTGCGATTAATATATATATATATACTTTGAGGTTTGCAATCATTTTTATGAAAATGCAGAAAAATCCTCAGACGCTTAAAGTGTTTTAATAAAAACTGTAAGAATTTACCAAGAAGTTTTTGTAGATACTCTAGAAAATAAACAAATGTACCGCAGAAAAAGAAACAATTATTCCAAACAGTTTATGGAAAATATTTCAAATGAAAATCAAATTTCAAAGTAATTGCTTAATAGGCGCAAAGTCCAACATAGTGAAAAAGATTCCAAGCCGGGGAATCGAACCCGGGCCATCAGTATAGCGCACTGACGTTCTACCGACTAAACCTGTGCTATACTGATGGCCCGGGTTCGATCCCCGGCTTGGAATCTTTTTCACTATGTTGGCCTTTACGCCTATTAAGCAATTACTTTGAAATTTGATTTTCATTTGAAATATTGTATGCAAGGCGAATGTTTCCCTCTGAAATAATTTCCATGTATTAATATATAGTATATGGAAAGTTAACATTTAATGATGTTAGTCAACCAGTCAATTCTTTCAGTCGTTTTTCAGAAATGCACCGTGGGCTTGTTTTTAAACATTAAAAACAAAAGCCTATAAAATTTGGGTTGTCCTATATTGCTTTGAATCGATAATTGATTCTTACGTATTTTGTAGCCCAGAATCCGAAAATGGCCTTCATTTTTTATCATCACGCCAGGATTTTTTGCAAAATTTTTAGTTTTTTACTTTTAAATTTCTGACGTGATGATTAAAAATGAAGGTTTTTTTTAGATTTAGTGCTAAAAATTACATAAAAATCAATTATCAAAATTTAAAAATCACAACCATCACATCTATTTTATAGTATCAGAATTTTGCTATTTCTTTACAGAAATTTACGATTTGCAAAAAATCCTGACTTGATGGTTAGAAATAAAGGTCCTTTTTGAATTCAGCACTAAACAATATATAAAAATCAGCTATCAAAAGTTGAGAAACACAATCATTTACTGTGTATCAGTTTTCTCTATTTTTTTATTTTTTACCATTGAAATGTACGATTTGCAAAAAATCCTGACGTGATGGTTAAAAATAAAGATCATTTTTGGATTCAGCGCTAAAAAATACATAAAAATCAATTATCAAAAGTTAAACAACACAACCATCTCAGACTTGTGAATTCCGTGGCCCACTACTGGTACATAGCCTATAGGCGCATTTACCTTAATTAAAAAGTTAAAAGTTACCCCCAGAATAATGTATTCAGATGGGATTTGGCCTGATTGAATAATTGGGTTATTCGCTTAACTCGTATACTATGACTCAAGATGAATACGCTGTTTTTGGTATAACTTTATTTTTTTATAACTAACTGTTCTGATGCACGTTTTCAGCTTGTAAGTTGTTTACGTCATCTTTCGTGATTTTGGGTTCTATAGCACTGATGAGGGACGAATTTCCGTCAGAAATGTCTACTTAACTGTTTTTAATATGGATTATGTATACTTTTTTAATTTAAAATGTCTAAAATTTAAACATGCATTTATCTTTAAATTCAGACGTAATATTTTCATTACGTAATATTTTCGTTTAATTCAGACGTCTTTCCTATAATATAACACACTTTTTTCAATGCTTATGATCCTTGTCCTGTATAATATTTTATGAAGTGATACATTCAGAATATATCTATATTATAAAGAACAAACTTGTCGGTGCGTAACGCTGAAGAAATTTTGACGGTGGCAACAGTAGGCGATAAATTTTAACTTTTGCTGTATTTTTTTTAAACTTCTAAACACCGCATATTTTAAATTTTTATATAGAGTCAAATTGGGAAAAAACTGTACTTTCAAATGAAATTTGTTTGAAAACTGTATCGCAATTTGTTAGAAAAATGTACCGCTATTTACTCATCTTTTATTGATTATAAAATAATTTTCCAGCATGATTTTTTTAAAAATCGATTTCTATCGCATGCAGACGATTACTGAATCTAAATCCGTTTGCAGTTAAATTAATATAAATAGCTCAGCATTAGTTTCCAGCTTATATTCCATAACGGAATTAAAACATTCATCAATCTATAATAATAAAGAAAGAAGTTTGTGTGTGAGTGAGTGAGTGTGTCGACGGTGTTCTGAAGAGACCACTGCACGTAGAGCTACAAAATTTGGGGAAAAGGTACGTATATATATGAAGTTTTGCACCTCGAAGCCCGATTTTCGGTTTTTTGATTAGAATTTCTTTATTTAATTTTTTATGCGATTTTTAGCGTTTTTTTATGTTTCGAGGCGATTTTTCCATATAAGTGAGAAGAATATGGTTTCTTTCTTTTAACCCAATGTAGTAAATTTTGTTCTCTTTTCAAAAAAGTTTATTTGGAATTCGTGCAGCGATTTTTGAATTTTTAGCGAATTTTTTACGCAATTATTGAACAGCATTTAATGCATTTAATAAGGAGGTTACCGTAGAGGGACACAGTTCTGTCGCCAAACGCCGCCAAGTTTATCGCCAACTTGGCGGTATATCGCCAAAAGTGACGCCAATTTGGCGATATCTCTAATATTTCGCCAAATTCCCATAGACTTCCATTGTAAACCAATATGGATTACTTGCTTACAGAAAATCAACAAATTGAAATATTTTAATGCAACAAAATCTAATATTAACTTTAGGGATTATATTAATTATATTTCAGGGAATCCAAGTAAATTAAATTGTGAATAAAAGTAACATGATACAATGCTTAGATTATTGTATTTTATTGACATTTTTGTCTATAATAATAAAGAAAGAAGTTTTTGTGTGAGTGAGTGAGTGTGTCGACGGTGTTCTGAAGAGACCACTGCACGTAGAGCTACAAAATTTGGGGAAAACGTACGTCTATATATGAAGTTTTGCACCTCGAAGCCCGATTTTCGATTAGATCTTTTTAATTTAAATTTTTAAGCGATTTTAGCGCTTTTTTTATGTTTCGAGGCGATTTTTCCATATAAGTGAGAAGAATATGTTTTTTTTTTCTTTTAACCCAATATAGAAAATTTTGTTCTCTTTTCAAAAAAGTTTAAACGTGCAGCGATTTTTGAATTTTTAGCGAATTTTTTATGCAATTATTGAACAGCATTTAATGCATTTCCATACCTATGAGGAGATTGCCGTAGAGGGACATAGTTCTGTCGCCAAATGCAGCCAAGTTTGTCACCAACTTGGCGGTATATCGCCGAATTTGGCGACCAAAATGAGTCGCCAAAAGTGACGCCAACGTGGCGATATGTCTAATATTTCGCCAAATTCCCATAGACTTCCATTGTAAACCAATATGGATTACTTGCTTACAGAAAATCAACAAATTGAAATATTTTAATGCAGCAAAAACTAATATTATCTTTAGGGATTATATTAATTATATTTCAGGGAATCCAAGTAAATTAAATTGTGAATAAAAGTAACATGATACAATGCTTAGATTATTGTATTTTATTGATATTTTCGACGAAAGTGTTGCCAGTGGTCATTTTGGTGAAAATTATAGTTGATAAATGAATTGAAATGGCTATATCCGTTAGAAAATAATGTAAACAACTCGCAAATTAAAAGGAAAAAAACAGTTTTTTGCTTAATAATAATAAAAAAAGAATCAAAAACCTTTTTAATGCGAGATAAATTTTATAAAATGAAAATATTTAATTTAAACATGAAAGGAATGTTTATAAAACTTAAAAAATAAATTAGTATGAAAGAAGCAATTGACACATTATTTGGCGATTTTTTGCTTCGCCAGTTTAATAAAAATCTTATTAGATGTAAATTTCCAACTGGGCGAAAAATGTCCGGACCAGGATTCGAACCCGAGACCTCCCTGGCTGAAGCCGCCAGTGCTCTGCCATCTGAGCTATCCCGGACGATTCCAGTCGAACTTTTTCACCCAGCTAACCTTGATGATTTCAGCATCTGGTCTGAAACCTGGTTCAGCTCAACAGAACCAGGTTTCAGACCAGATGCTGAAATCATCAAGGTTAGCTGGGTGAAAAAGTTCGACCAGAATCGTCCGGGATAGCTCAGATGGCAGAGCACTGGCGGCTTCAGCCAGGGAGGTCCCGGGTTCGAATCCTGGTCCGGACATTTTTCGCCCAGTTGGAAATTTACATCTAATATGATTTGTTTACCAATTAGAATAATTGTGTTAATATTAATCTAGTGTAATAAAAATCTGCCTGAAAAAACTTGAAGAAATAAAATTTAAGTAACAGTCTTTTAGTCCTTTTTTTTATTCAATATAATTGTCTTTTTTATGTTATTTCCCCATCGTATGTCTTACAGGAGAAAGGCTTTATTTGTGAGTTACATGCTATTTAATTATTACCTTGGTCGCCAAACAATGCAATTTTAAGCCACAAAAGCAGAAGCGTGAAATAAGTCAGGCGAAGGTCGCAATGATTTTTTTTAAGTGTAGGAGAACATTTTGGAGTAAATCTTTATATTCAAATGTAAATTATATAAAAAGGAGTTAAAATTATAACTATGCAGTTAAGTATTTAAATTTTAGTGTAAAAATGCGCCATATACACACATATTTTATAATCTGCGATAATCAAGTCACCACCAAATGACATATTTACTATCTATATTATAAAGGACAAACATATCTGTGCGTAACGCATACGTCATTCTGCGAATGGCAACACTTTGAAATTTGAAATAAAAATTCGGTTTTGCAATTTTCGCTGCTGCAAAATTTTAAACTTCTAAACATACCACGTTTTAAATGTTTACACCGTCGTATGCAGAAAAAAATGCATTTTTAAATGCAATTTGTTTGAAAGCTGTACCTCAATTTATTTTTGAGATATTATTTTTTTTATAGTTTTTAATGCCAATTTTCTAATCGTGGCAACAGAAGTACTTCATTTCTATTAAAAGCGGTTTAGTTATCTTTATTGATTATATTCTTACTGATGCCATTTTCTCATTACAATTAAAAATATATTTTTTAAAAATTTGAACAGAAAATGACGTTACGCTTTAAAAAAGACACAATTTCCCTGATGATGCTGTTATATTTCACTATTTTTTCATTTCGCTGACTTTGAGTTTGAGACAATAGGCAAAATATTTCAGCGACTGAAAATGACGTCATATTTAAAAGAAACCGATAATTTTATTTGATAAAACAAGATATTTCCCCATGAATACGTCTAAAAGTTATAAATTTCTGGAATTTTTATGCGCAGGTACAGAGATTGTTATAAGACCTCAAATCACGAGTGGGAATTTTAACATGGCAAGTTGTAATAGTTGACAAACGTGACTTAAAGCTTGAAAATATATTTATCAATAACCTATTGCGCGTTAAAATGTTTTTAAATGGTTAATATTGATGTGAAACGTTGAAAATGACTTGATTTGTTTAGATTTAAGGGGGGGGGGGGGGGTATTGTATGATTATGTCAAGGTGAAATCCTTTTTGCTGATTTTTTCATTCCGTAATACCAAGTATCAATTGATAACTTAATCAAAATTACTTACCTTGATTATATGTTACTGATTACGTATATGAATAAAGTTTAATTTTCCAATAATTTTAATAGTTGAAGTTCATGAAAAAAGTATTTTGTTAATCTTAGATTAAAATATGTCTTTGGAGAGTTAAATTAACAAGTGTAAGATGGATTTTTTATTGTAATTATTGTTGTCGATGTATTATAAATTTGATGCAACAGTTCCTTAGTAAACATTTTCTTTCGTCGAAATTCGACGGGTTCCACCTCGTATTATTGAAAGTTTTGTTGGCACGACGTCCTATACGCTCCATGGTACATAATGAGCTCCAAAATGACGTTATTTTGCCTGACGTGGTAATTCGGCTATTGTTGTTTATTTATTAATAAATTGTTTATTTATTTTTATTTTCTTTTTTACAGTTATATAAACTGTTTTGTTCTATAGATATTAATTAAACTTTTTATTATTTATTGCTATTTCCTTTTAAAATAATAGAAAATAATTTAAATATATATATATGTAACTGATATTCGAAAACGATGTTTTCACCAAATTGGCGTGAAAAAAAATCGCGCCAAACCCGGTACGTATCTATGCCTAATAGTTATTTACATTATTGTGATTACTTAGTACCAGGCAACAGATTGAAGAATATTTGGTATATTTTTAATATATGGGCTTTGGTGAGTTAGAGAAAATGGCCTTGGCGAGTGAAGTGAATTTTACTATATTTACTGGCAAACTATTTACTTTTCATATACATGTAAGCATTTTTTTTCAATATTTATTTTATTTATTTATATAAAGAAGAGGTATTTGTCTACTTTTAAATACGAACAGAAATAATTTGTGGCTCAACCGGATTATCCCGTAGACAAAAAAAAAAAAAAAAAAAAAAAAAAAAAAAAAATCGTCAAACTATAAGATTAAATGCCAATAATGTGTGATCGTAAATGTCAAATTTACTTGACATTAAACACTTTATGCGTGTTCGTTACGTCATCAAGTGATTTTAGGTAGATTTCGTAAGTAATACTACCTATTGCAGTCGTTACCATGGTGCGACTTTTGAAAAATTTCTTCATAACTTTTCATTATAAGACTCCTGGAACTCAAAACCACCCCCATTTAAAAAACTTATATATATATATATATATATATGTATGTATGTATGTACTACATTTTGTCCGCACGATAAAAGTCGCAATTATGCACGGATCGTCTTCAAACTCGCCAACAACTTTGAGATGGCTAATATCTCGGCGGGGATTGAAAATGGGCAAAATCGGCCCAAGGGAATGGAAATGGGGAGGGTTGAAAATTTTGAATACCGTCTTAACATGATTCTGAACAACCAGCTCTTACACAACAATGACAGGAAAAAATAAATATTTTTCGTTATAGCAGTTGCTAACAATTAAAAAAAAGTACTAAAATTCTCCCCACAACAATTGCTTTTCTATTGCAAGTTCACGTGAAAAATTAAATAAAATAAATAGTTTGACGAATTGAAAACAAATTGAATATTACGTCATAAGTTTTCTAGAGCAAGATTTCCGCATGAAAAGTCAAAATGAAATAAATAGTTTGACGAATTAAAAAAATATATATATTACGTCATATTGGAAATAAAATGGATCTCAGCAGGTGAATATGTAACGTCATGTGAGTTTGAAAAAACGTATTAAAGCATGATAAAAACCCGACTATGGAAATATTAACTTATTTTAACACTTTGAAGTTCTCTGAATTTGCTTAGCTATTTTTTAAACCTATTCCATATACATGCGTGTGTGCATTCATGTGTATTAGAATTTTCACAAAATGTTTAGCTCCCTAGAGCTCATTCTTAATGAAGGAACTGGGTTTATCTCTAATCTTGATTTAAGTTTTGTTGTCCGCCTGTAGGCCTGAGCCGGCAGGGATTTTTTTAATTCGATATTTACGTTTCTTCGCGATCTGCTGCAATTTTTTGACATTCCATTTTTGACCTATAATACTAAAGTAATTTCTACCTTCATTTCAATAAAGTTTATTCGGATTTCGTATAACAATTTTCGAATTTTTCGGGTATTTTGTATGTGATTTTTAGTGTATTTTAGCGATTTTCTACCATTTTTCCACATTAGTGAAAGACGTTGATAGAAGTTGAATCAACTTTCAATCTTCGAACACAATATATATATATATATTTCTCTTTTCGAAATTTGCGCAGCGATTTAAAATTTTTTCGCGATATCTTATTGTGATTTTCAGAGGTTTTTCGCAATTCTTGCTGTTTTTTTACGTACCCGGACAACGCCGGGCAAGTTAGCTAGTCAATAAATGAAACAATAAAATATAAATAAAACTTAAAATTAAGACATGGAATGAAACTATGCACTTATCCCACTGAAATGATCAGAATAAAGCAGACTGACTGTTAATAGGGATCTTTTGAGATTTCTTCACCAGTTATTTTCTGGCGCAAAGTCGATACAAAATTATCGCTTTTAATGAATTCCAAAACTTTATTTGAATGCATAATTTGTATTATCGCAGTTATATTATTTTCATGATTGTTAGTGCGTTTTCTTAAAAAAAGAGAAAAAGAAATGTAACAAATATATTATAGTTATCTTTTTAAAATATGGTTTTCACATATCTATATATATATTACGCTATCGTACGTGGCACAGAAATCGCGATTATTTATTAATTGTTTAATTACAATACTCGAATGAAACGCATCTCATTGGTTATTGAACAGCATTAAATGCATCACCATACCTATAAGGAGGGACCCTGTTATGTCGCCAAATTCCGCCATGTTTGTCGCCAATTTAGGGATATGTCGCCAAATTCCCATAGACTTCCATTGTAAACCAATAGGGTTTACTTGCTTACAGAAAATCAACAAATTGAGATATTTTTATGCAACAAAACTAATATTAACTTATGGTATTATATTAATTATATTTAAGGGAGTTTTAAGGGAGCATAAATTTTAAGGGAGACAAAACTGGTCGCCAAGGGCGGCTCGTATTCTGTAATAAGGGAAGCCCGGGTATATTTTCTTGTATTAGTATTGGGGAAATTACATGCACATATATAAAACAGTAAGGAACTTGTAATCTGAACTGTTTCTAACCGAGTTTGTGTTCAAATTTCAGACTTTTGTGAATTTATGGGCAAAATAATAATAAATAAATAAAAGCACATGCCCTTG
Source organism: Maratus speciosus (assembly GCA_963932465.1). Taxonomy (NCBI): domain Eukaryota; kingdom Metazoa; phylum Arthropoda; class Arachnida; order Araneae; family Salticidae; genus Maratus; species Maratus speciosus. The sequence continues at coordinate 473,247,832 of OZ010797.1, forward strand.
TTTTTTGGAATAATCACGTGAAACGTCTGTACACTGATAAACTATACACATACTGGTAAATACACGAAGAAAAAAAAGTTATTTTAGTAAAATTTGCACACGAATTTAGTAATGATGAATTGTAACCAGCAAAAATATTTTGTTTAGTCCACAATGTTATTTTATTTATATATAGTGGGTGATCTGTTAACGAACTTAATCCGTTCCAAAACAGAGTTCGCTAACTGAATTGTTCGTTAACCAATCTTAGATTTAGCATTAGAATTCAATTAATTCGTTCTTAAAAGCTTAATAATATATAAAAAATAATAACTGTTGAACCAAAAGTTCGTTAAAACTTTAAAAACTCATAAAAAAGGAAGAAATTATGATAAAGGAGTGCGGTTTGAAAGAAAGGGCTCACAAGGTAGTCGGATTTTTTTTAGCAGAAAAAAAAGCTAAAAAATCACATATAGAGGGTGCTGACGACCCGAAACACAATGAAAAGGACAACGATAGTGTCGTAGAATGTTCTGGATGTCATGTTGAACATTTGTTGTGGGAGAACAAATGAATGGAGCGTATTGTTGTCCTGTTCATTGTATTTCGAGTCGTCAGCTCCCTCTACATGTAATTTTTTAACTTTTTTTTTTTTTTTTGCTGAAGAAAAAATCTAACTACCTTCTGAGCCCTTTCTTGCAAACCGCACTCCTTTATCATTAGTTCTTCCTTTTTTATGAGTTTTTAAAATTTTAAAGGAACTTTTGGCTCATCTGTATATTTTTTCCTTTATAATAGGGTACATATGAATTGAATATGAACAAATCGTATTTTGATGGCTTTGTCCGCGTCGTGTCGTATTAAAAAAAATAAATGACATGATCTTTGATTACATCCATTGACTACGGCATTAAATCATATCAATTTGACACTTTGGCCTTTCAAAAACTCCTTAGTTCTCTAAAACGTCGTGTTTAATGCAGGACCCGATAAAGCTCAATTGGAGCCCAGAGCCTGTTAATAATTTGTGAACTGAATTTCAATTAAAATAATTAATTTGCAATTAAAAATATTTCTTTAAAAAGGAATACAAAATATAAAAATTAATGTTTCTTATCTGGGGCCCTAAAGTATAGGACCTGAACCCCCGGTAGCCCATGAATTAATTAGGCCATACGTATACAACTGTTAAAATGTTCTCTAATTCGACAATAGATGGAATTAAATACCACTCGGCAAATCTAAACCACAGCACTGCCTCTTCTTGGCTTTATTTTGTGAGATGTCTGTTAACACGTTAAGCACCACGTCAGCCATCGGTGGCTGACAGCGAACTTTCCGTTTAAAATGCGGCATTCAACAATGGCTGACGTCTAAAATATGATGCAAAACTGAAAAAATATACATTGTTTTAAATAATTACTGAACAAATATTTAAAATTTACCTACCTTTTATTTATTACAGGATTATACTTTCTTAAAAATTACTTTAAACATTGTAAATTTTCAGCGCTTCAGTGTCAGTAATCGTGGCACTTAACGTGTTAACGGAACATGTGTTCGTTATCCGAACATAAAAATCCCTCGCGAAATTGTTCGTTAACCGATCTGTTCGTAAACCGAACAGTTCGTTAACCGATCATCCACTGTATAGTAATAAATACGATGAATGATTGTTCCAAAACTTTTAAAGGCACGGACATTATTACAATCCAATACTAGGAGGCTCTGCCCCCTGCAAGCTACGCTCGCCAACCCCCGTTCAGACACCGCAGAATCTAAAAACACGCTAATCTGATCGGTTTAAAAAATATTATAGAAGATTGAATTATACTGAAAAAAGCTGTGCATATCTCCCTGTAAACGGGTTTCCATTCAATTTCCTTTAATTTCAAAAATTTAAGGCCGAATCAGTTGCTGTTAAGACATCCAATGGTTGTTTTCGTGTTTGATTAAAGAGGATCAGTTAAACGTTTGAAAAGAAGCTAAAAATAAATGGAATTAAGTGTACAGAGTCTTTGTCTCCGGTACTTTAAAACAATTTCTATAACAATAGCCTAAATCATGTGACTATCATCAAGAGTTCCGGGCGAACCACTTCGCTTTTTATATTCCTGGTGCCATTTTGGTACTTTAATATTAGCCAAGTACAGGTGATAAGTCGCCAAATATTATTCTATCGCCATCATTTCATCTATATTATAATAGTCCAAGTCATGTAACTGCTATAAATAAATACGCTCTGATCCCTTCGCTTTTCATATGAAAGTTTGGCCCAGATATCATATACGGCCCCATATTGGCGCGATTTTTTTCCGACGCTAATTTGAGGAAAAGTTCAACAGCATAAACAACAACATTCGGCTTATCAAATCAAGAATGGAATTAAATGTCATCGTTTGTTACATCATTTAATATTTGGCAGATGCCATAGGCGCACCCGGTTTGGCGAGATTTTTTTTTACGAAAATTTGGCGAAATCCTCGTTTTCGAATACCAGTTACATATGTATTTTTGGTACTACTTAGTTAGCCCGTCGACCAAAAATCTATCACCATACTATAAGATTAAATGCCAATAATGGTTGATAAATGTCACATTCACGACTTTAAGCAAGTTACATGTCTTTACGCCATCAAGTGATATTTATTTCGACGTTTTATTTGTATATTTATTAATGTTATACTATTTTCTTTGTTCTTCCGTTATTTAAAATAAAAATTATGTCAATTTGTATAACTTGGCGAGTGGTTTGGCGATTTATATAATTTGGCGAAATGGGTCGATCGAATAACTAAGTAGTACCGTATTTTTTAATTATTTTCTTTTATTTTTTTTTATTTTTAAAGGAAAATAACATAAAAATAATAAACTATAGAACAAAACAATTTATGTAATTAAAAAAAAGAAAAATAAAGTTAAAAAAAAAAACACTTATTATTAAATAAACAACAATAGCCGGGTTACCATGTCAACCAAAATAATGCCATTTTGGTGCCAATTAGGTATCCCGGTGCGTATATGATATCTGTGCCTAATATTTTTCTTTTCATTTCGTTTAAAAAAAATAAAGAAGTGAAAGCCATTTATTTTAAATGTTTCTGCTTGTATTAAATAAAATGATAATGAAATACAAATTGAATTATGATTAAAAGTAGCAGGATACATTTCTTAGCATACATTTAAGGGAGGCCAGACTTCTCGCCAAATTAGTTTAAAATAGTAACCTTTTCTAAAATGTGAAAAAAAATATCTGTTTGATTAAAATTTGAGTTGCCATCATTAGAAAAATGTATACAAAATTAGAAAAAAATTAATATTTCGAAAACTAATTCGAATTTAAAAATTCTAATACCAGTTTTGAAATCTGCGGATCAATATTGATTTTTGGTGTTAATTTCATCGCAAAGTATTCCTTTTTTTAGTAGAAATCACCGTGAAACATAATCAGTTGTTTAATCAGTCGATTCAAAGAATCGTTACATTTCAGGCGTTTCATATATTCGTTTCATAAATTCGTTTCATTAGGATTTTATATATATAGGGTAGATATAAAGGTAAAAATAAGAATAAGAGCAATATAATAGTGAGTTACATTTTAAACAGTAAAATCATCTTTATTGTTTTAAGCTGTAAACTTCCATAAAAATGTTGCTTAATCAAATTTCAAAGAGATGTATGAAATTTCAATTCAGTTTAAATTAATCTAAGTAAAAGCTGGTGTGAAACAGTAAGAAACAAAAATTTTTTAAAACACCATAAATATATGTAAATGCGCTAGGCCTTTCAAAAGAATTTAGTTTTTCTTCCTCAGGCGTAAAGAAGGCGTGCTTCTGCTTTTAAAGCAAAAATTACTATTATTACTATTATTTATTTATTATTATTATTAGGGTTCCGTACTTAAAAAGTAAAAACGGAACCGTTGTAAGATCATTCCTGTATGTGTCTGTCCGTCTGTCAAAGCCATTTTACTCGTGAACTGTGGAACGCAGAAAGTTCAAATTGAGGAAGTAATAAAGACTATTGACCCACGTATTTAGAGATTATTAAACATTCACAAATATATTTAGGAAAAAAGTAGAGGGTCTAATTAAGTTACGTGAAAAAAAAAAAAAAATCTGTTCTTTATATATCGTGTGAACGCTTTCGTAACGCTGAACTTAAAAAATACATTTTTTTTTTTATTTTAACCTTGAGAGAGTTGAAATTTCGATTCTGACGACCAACTAAAAAAAATGTATTAAAAAAATACACACCCAAGGAGAAACGACGCGAATTGGCACAACGATGTATAACGGACTCCCACGAATGATTTGCAACAGTTTTCACGGAAGAGACAGAGTTGAAATTTTGATAGTGTCGAAAACGAAAAAAAAATGTATTAGGTATATATTGAAAAAAAAAAGGGGGGGGGTGAAACGACGCGAGTTGGCACAACGATTGATAACGGACTCATATGAATGGTTTGCAACAGCTTTCATGGGCGAAAAAAGCTTTTGTCCCACTTGGCGCACCGGATTATTTATTCCGTTGGATGGGCTCAGAGCGGAAACTGAAAAAAAATAATCGCCAGAATAAGGGTGGTGGCATTATGGTGTGCGGTATGATTCTGTCGAATGTCTACCTTCAAATTCAATCTATGGAAGAAATTCCAGTGTTTACCAGAAATATATTAACCAAGATATCGAACCATTACGTGAACAATGGTTTGGTAGAAAATGTATATCTGTTTCAACAGGATAATTGCCCGTGTTACGTCTCGAAATCAAAGCTGAAAATTTTACGTGACATCCAATTGAATAGTTTCGATTGGCACTCGAAGAGACCTGATATAAATATAATGCAAAAATGTAGAAAATGATATCCGAAACCATTTATGTGAAGCAGCTGCAATATAACATCTTGGATGAGTTCTGGTGAGCAATGTGTGACGCCGAAATCGAGATCAACAGGAATAGCATCGAATTTATCGAAAACCTGTTCAGTGTTCAAATCGATTTCCAAACGACAGATCGGTGTTCTTACTTCAAAGGGATTCATTACTAAATACTAATCAATGTTAATTCTATCGACAATGAACATTTTTCAGTTTCTAACACTCTTTTTGACGTTTTCAAATTAAAAACAACTTTGCGTTTTGTTAATTTTTCGAATTTGTTTTCCAAGTTTTGATTTGAAATTTCGAATATATCTCGTGATTTTGGTCTTATTTCTAGTTCTGAACTTTCTTGCTTGTCGAATTTACTAGAGTCTTGTCTTTAGAGGATAACTTCGCCTAACATTCTTTTTGTCGGTAAGTCAACAACAAGGTCAGAAAAAGCAACGATGGAAGAACGGCCACGACAGTCGAGCCATGTTGTAGTTCTGCGATAGCTGACTGCAGAATACTTCGCTAAATTCATTTATTTCGTCCACTTCTACAAACAAGTTGGAAATTGCTCGTCAAACGTGGCAAATGAGGTGCGTTCGTACTATAACTAGTTTTATAATTATTTTTTGCACCCCATATTGTACTGAATGTATAATTTTTTGCACTTCATAAAGCGCATAGTCTGATACATCATTAAAATGCACTTCCAATATTTTTTTCCCATTTCCCGTAGTGTAACGGAACACTTTTGACTGTCCCTGTAATTAAACTATACATCCGATTTTCCTAAAATTTGAAATAGCTCAACAAAATTTTGCAACAATTATATCTTTAAAATTTCAGACCATTCGGAAGGCTGTAATATCATTAAAATGCACTTGCAATAATTTTTCCCATTGGCCGTAATGTAAAGAAAAACTTTTGACTGTCCCTGTAATTAAACTATGCATCCGATTTTCTTAAAATTTGAAAGGGCTCGACAAAATTTTGCAACAGTTATATCTTTAAAATTTCAGATCATTCGAAAGGCTCTAATATCATTAAAATCCGCTTGCAATAATTTTTCCCATTGGCCGTAATGTAAAGAAAAACTTTTGACTGTCCCTGTAATTAAACTATACATCCGATTTTTCTAAAATTTGAAAGGGCTCGACAAAATTTTGCAACAGTTATATCTTTAAAATTTCAGATCATTCGGAAGGCTCTCATATCATTAAAATGCACTTGCAATAATTTTTCCCATTGGCCGTAATGTAAAGAAAAACTTTTGACTGTCCCTGTAATTAAACTATACATCCGATTTTCCTAAAATTTGAAAGGGCTCGACAAAATTTTGCAACAGTTATATCTTTAAATTTTCAGATCATTCGGAAGGCTCTAATATCATTAAAATGCACTTGCAATAATTTTTCCCATTGGCCGTAATGTAAGGAAAAACTTTTGACTGTCCCTGTAATTAAACTATACATCCGATTTTCCTAAAATTTGAAAGGGCTCGTCAAAATTTCGCAACAGTTATATCTTTAAAATTTCAGATCATTCGGAAGGCTGTAATATCATTAAAATGCACTTGCAATAATTTTTCCCATTGGCCGTAATGTAAAGAAAAACTTTTGACTGTCCCTGTAATTAAACTATACATCCGATTTTCATAAAATTTGAAATGGCTCGACAAAATTTTGCAACAATCATATATTTGAAATTTCAGACCATTCGGTTGGGTAGTTTTTGCTCTGTTACATGCGGACAGACGGACAGACGGACGGACGGACGGACTGAACGACGACTATAGGTGCTACGTATTTATATAATTACGAACGCACCTAAAAAGCAGGTAACAAGATAAACAAGGTGTGAAGCAAGGCAATGCCTAACTGTCGTTAGACTTTGAAACATATAATTAATAGAATTAGTCAATTTTTCCGGTGAGAATGATTTTATTGTTACTATTAATTTTCTAGTATGTTATTAAATAAAACACACAACCTAATTAATTATGAGAATGAATCAAGACTGATGTGCTAATTTTTTTCATAAGACGGTTGATTGGTTGAATAGTGTTTTAATGCCGCAAAGTTCATTTAGGAACCTGCAGCGCCAAAAAGAAATTCTTAAGAATCTTCAGCAATATTTTAAAGTAATAACGTAAAGTAATAAGCCTATTTTTTGTAAATAAACCCATAACAATTAATAATTATAATTTTTAAACTTAAAATATGATGCCTAATGATGATTAAATTGATTTTAAAGTATATAAAGTAAAAAAAGAATAAATGAAATAATATCAGATTTTAACATAAAACTCCTAAAACTGCTAAAAATGAAATATTCGAACGCTTTTAATTTTAATTAAAATCACTGAAGGTGACAAAAAAATATTTCGTGATTATTAAAAGAAAAAAAAAATATTTTCCGCTTTATAATTGACTAGCTAAAATAACCCGACGTTGACCGGAATTTTAAGAATGTTTGTTTTGAAAAATGAACGATTGGTGCTAATTTACGTAATTTTCACACTTTTTTTTAATTTAATATTGACGACAAATTAACTACTTAGTAAATATAATCTGTGTTATGGATTGAGACCGCGAAAATAAATTCGGAGAACCTCAAAATGTTAAAATATGCACAATATTTCCGTAATCGGGTTTTTATCATGTTTTAATATTTTTTTCAAACTCATATGACAATATACATTCACCTGCTGACGTACGTTATCTTTCCAATGTGACGTAATATTCACTTTTTTTCTTTTAATTCGTCAAACTATTTTTCATTTTCATTTTTCACGTGGAAATCTTGCAATAGAAAAGTTATGATGTAATATTAACTTTTTTTTTAATTCCTCAAACTATTTCTTTCATTTTCATTCTTCACGTGGAAATCTTACAATAGAAAAGTAATTGCTGTGGTAAGAATTTTATTGTGGGCTAGACAGAGCCCGTCAAGATTTGACGGTAAATAACTTGAAAGTTTCATTAGAAAAATTCTTGAATTTTTGATTAGTTGCTTTTAAATTAATTATTGAATGACGAATTTTTATATTGCATAAGATATTTCTTTAAGGTGATAGATGGTGCTGTCAGTCTAACCTAGTCAATGAAGTGAAAGAATTTTAAGTTTATATTTTACAACCAATTATGCTTGCTTTTTATCAGAAATTTACCTAAAAATACAGGATAAAGAATTTATTTTTACTTACTACGGCATAGATTTTTTTCTCTTTTTTGAAAAAAAAAAATAACAATATTTATTTTCATTTATTTTTTTAACTACACGACCATTAAAAGCTGCCATCAATGTTATTTTTATCTGTCTCATTCTCTAAAATCCTAATTTTGAAATTTGATGCAGCTAACGATTTATAATATATACTTTTTATTACTTGAATATTATTTTACATTTTATAATTTTTTTAATTAAACCAGGATATCAAGGTAATTTCTTTTATAGCTCTTATACGATTATTTTTCTTTAAGTTTTATTTTTACACAAATGAATGACAAACGTTTCTTTCTGACACACACACATATATATTCTTGATAATAGTCAGAAAATATAACGAAAATTGTAGATCAGCTCAATTTATTTAATCGATAATTACATACAGAGCAACTCCATATGTGACGGAATGACATTTTGAGTTGTAGAATTACAACTAAAGCTATTACCCTGAAGCTATTTTCACACAAAAATTAATTTATCAGTTTGCACATGACTGTTATTGACTAAAAGATTTTAAAAAAAATATCCGAAACAATTTTTTTACAGATTTTATTCTTTAATTTTTGAGTAATTTCTTATTGTGTGACGGAATGACATTTTTGCAACCATGACTCTAACCTAATATTTAAAACTAAAAACATTTGTGAATTAGGAAACAATTCAGTTTTTAAACTAATACGTATCTTAAATATGATGTATAGGCAGTAAAAAATTAAAATTTAGAGCAACCTATCTGTTCTAGGGTTGGAGTTATTAACTGTTATTTGACGCGACGGAATGACTGAAAGTTTCTTAAACGCTTATTTAAAAAAATGATTAAACGAATAAATTTCAGAATGAACGTACATTACATACCCTTTTGATAGCATTTTCAAAAATATATCGAGATCCATTACCTACTATTTGAAATTAAAAAAAATGCATAAAAACATGTGACAGTATGACACAACACAAGACTTTACTGTGCATGCATTATTATCAAGAATATTGCTTTAAGGCTATTGTAGACCATTAAATATTATACTACATGCATTCATCTATTTAAAAAAAATGCAAAATAAACAACAATTACCTTCTTTTTCCAAGTGTTCTTCAAGAATACTATTTGTACACAACTGCATGCATTTTACTTTTCAGCCTAAGATTTTTCCCCATGCAAACAGGTGCGAATTCGTAACACTGCCCACCCATGAACATATGGGTGTTCATCACAAATAATTAAAATATATTAAATTCATACAAATACAAATATAAAATATGAAATGTTATACATACTTCAAGGTATTTAAACACGTTACAATCAAATTCAAACTAAAATAAGAAAAAAAAAACCTTAGTCTATGAATTGTTAAAGTCAATCAGTTCCCAGTTCCATATAGTACAGAAACTGTACTGGACGTCTGAGAATAGATTTCCCAGTTTTTACTTTACAGGCCCTCACCTTGCCGTATCTTCCAGGAAATAATTCAATATTTTTTCCTAGACTCCAGAAATTTCTGGTTAATTTATCATCTTTAATTAGTACAATGTCATTTAATTTAAAATGAAGAAAATTAGTTTTGTTCGAACTTAAATGAGCTGAACACAAATTTAACAAGTATTCCCCTTTCCATCTAGACCAAAACAAGCGCTTTAATTTTTCCCAATGGTTATAAGATCTAATTAACTATTTCCTGGAAGAGATATTCGAGTCAAGGTGAAGCCGAACTGGTGGCAGAGAAGATATTCTTCTCCCAATTAGGAAGTGAGCAGGAGTTAAAGGTAGGGGGTCTGGACCTTCTGGCGAGGCATACATTAAAGGGCAAGAGTTGACCATGCCTTCAATTTCAATTAAAATAGTATTTAGTTCGTCAACAGTTAGCGATGATTTGCCTAGGGTTTTTCTTAATGCAGTTTTTATGGTTCTTACCACCCGTTCATAAAATCCCTCCACCCCCCCCCCCGACCATGCTGCTCGTTCAATGATATACTTCCAATGAATGTTATGGGAAGCAAAGTATTCTTGCACATCTGGATGAGTGATAATAGACCAGAGTTTTTTCAAGTTATTTCCTGCGCGTTTAAATGTCTTAGCATGGTCGGAATATACTATAGATGGTAAGATGAGGGGTTCATCTTCCGGTCCCGGGCGCTTTTCAGGCCCATTTGTCGACGCAAGGAACCACCCGTGAAGCAAGCCCCGCGACGCGTCCCGAAGGTCGCCGCCAGATAAGCTCCAACAGAGCGGAACCCCACGCAAACTCCGGCCAAACCGACACCGCTGCCCAGCGCACACGGTGACGGCTATTCCCAAGAAGAGACGAACGGCCGCTACGACAGTCCTCACCACCCAGCTAGAAAAACCAAGTGCTCCCTAAACTTGGTTACTCGAGCCGGTAGACCCCGAAAGCCATCGCAGGAACCAGACGCCTATAAAGACGCTGGGCCCACGGACTGAACGGAGGCTTCCCGACCCGAATTTAATTTACGGACAGGCCCCCAAGATCAGATACCATTTTCCGGCAGAGACATTTTTGTGGGCCAGCCGATAGGAAAGTTAATGAGGGGCCCCTAGCTTGAAAACCAAGGAGGACGGGGAAAATCCCTCCGGCCGTAAAGCGACCCAGCTCCTGGCTTTTCGCCCAAACCACCCGGCTCAACCGACGGAACCCCTCGCGGATCACGCCGGGAACAAGTTGGCCCAGACTAGGTGCCGTTAGCGACCCCAGGCGGGCACGGAAAGCTCCACCTAGACGGAATAGACTCCGCCTCGCTAGGGGGTCGGACGGAACGGAGTCCCGCCAGCCCCCACCGACTCGACTCCATCCTAGGACAGAGAAGCCAGTGGAGGCCGGCAGAAGCCCGCCCGCCACTACCTTACCTCACGGCCGTCGAGGGTACCCAGGCCCGAAGGCCCCTGACCCCGTGCAGTGACCGACCGCTACCTTTGTTAGTGCGTTCGAAAGTTAGGTGGAGACACCTCTAGGTCCTCATCACCAGGCCCCAGGCAAACTCCGGTACCGCATAGACACGGAGGACCTGGATCGGACCAAGAGTTCACCCAAGGCACGATGAGCCGCCGCGTTACCGGCGAGCCTCCGGCCCGTTTCCCTGCGGGAGTAGTGTTCGATGGTGGACCTGCCGGCCGACACCCTCCCATGGGGCACGGCACGACGTGGAGCAACCAGAACCATACTGGCCTCCCCACGCGACCGCTCCTTGGTCAACGGGGGCACCGCCAAACCCCACCACCCTTAGGGTCGGCTCCCAACTGCTCCAGCTGAGGTCCTCGGAGGGATGAGCCACCCAAGTCATAAAGTAACTTGGGCGCTGTCCGAAACCCTCGCCCTTCGGTTGCTCCGGGAGACCCTGCATGGCGTTCCCGCGAGCCCCGTCGTCACTAGCGAGCACCGAGGACTTTCCACTACAAAGCCCTCACTCATACTTCAGGCTCCCTCTTAGTCAATAAGTGGATGGGGTCCTATCGCCTTAGCTAGTCTTTGCCCGGCGACACCGTCCGGCCCGTAGACCGGCACCGGGATCGACCTATGGAGCGTCGCTATCTGGCTTGGCCAGAGAACCCGGCTGCCGGGGGATGCGTGTAGGTCGAGCCCGAAGGCCCCCGCACCCCATGCACAACGTCCGTTAACCGTGGCCACCGTGCTCAACGCCTGTCGGAGATGAGCCTCTCGAGGAGGTGGCGAATCGTCCCCATCCGGCCCCCTCGCATTCGTACACAACGAACTCTGCCGAGCTTCCGGTCACCTCCCCCACTCAAGGGGTCGGGTCGGAACCACCCGGAGGGGCGGCCACTACTATAGATGGTAATCTCGTCAAGCAATGAACCTACGGAAGCCTAGTAAAATTGTTAGTGTCGACAAGCTCCAGGTGGACATTTTTAGTTACAGCACACGTAATCAGCAAGATGTATTGTTTGTTATCACTGTCTTTTATGTACAAAGGTCCTGCAAAATCACACCCCATTACACTGAATGGATTTGCCTGTTCTACCCGATCAGCTGGCAACGGAGCTATGGTTTGGTATCCTGGAGTTGAAGAAAACCTCTTGAATATAATGCAATTTTTAATCCTCTAAGTGATTGGGGCGCAATATTCCGTTCAATAAGTTCCAGGTATCATAGCAATACAAGCAATATTTAAGATAATATAATCTTATACATTTAATGAATTTTAAATGCATTGACGAATGATTAATGCTCTCAAGGATTACATTCATATTTGTAATTTAGTTTTTTTTATAATGTTGAAAGAATCACATTTTCTTAGCATTTAAAACAAAATGAAAAAAAAAAAAAAAAAAAAAAAAAAAAAAAAAAAAAATTACAATTTTACCCTTTGGCAAGACGCTCGGAGGGTTTTAAGCGCACTTCTCGCGGTTTTCTAGTAAGTTTCGTGTTTACCCCATGTCGGTGGCTCACGATAAATATTCCATCTTGTGCTGCCTTGCCAATACGTAATAGTGAGAAATTTTCAAGGCTGAGTATGATTCCATGTGGTTTAGTCGGTAGAATGTCAGTGCGCTATACTGATGGCCCGGGTTTCATATACTATACATAATATACACCATAATATACTATACATAATATACACTATAATATACTATACATATTATACACCATATACTATACATAAATATAGTGAATCATAAAAGCGCATATCATAATTAAAAATGTATTTCCAGCAATCGCTAATGAACAGTACTTCGGATACAATATAGTATCTGAAATATTTTGTGTGTCCCTGTAAATGTTATATACACTTCGTATTATAAATGAAATAATTTATAGTATGTAAACCTCAGCGACGTATATCAATTTCATTATATATGAAATAGATTAACATAATTAAAGTACGCCGCAAACAACTCCCTCCACCCCTATATCATTATGTATTGGGATTCCTTTTTTTAGCTCTGTAAATGAACAATACCTATTCTTTTCATCGCATATTAAACAGAATGCATATTTTAGTGCGCTTCATAAATGCATATCAATTTTATTCAGTTTGAAAGCGTGTAAAATCATTAAAAATCATTTGAAACGATTTTTCCCCATAGGCCGTAATGGAACGGAATACTTTTAACTGTCCCTGTAAATGAACTAAACATAATGTAAATGAACAAACTTCATTAGAAATAAGGCACGTGCTATGGTAAGCGTCAATATATAAAAATTTCAGGGCAATCCGAGTATATTTACGAGAGTTAAAGCGCGTACAGAAGGCTAGACGGAAAAACGGACAGGCAAACCAAAGTTAAACAATGTTAATCTGTTTAAAAAAATATTCAGTCCTATATTATGTAAGTAAATATGAACTTAAAAATATGTATACTAAAGCAGTTTAATCTATAAACTTCCTATTAGACATGCAAAACACTTTATTTCAATGCTTGAATATCATATTTTACTTTTTAGTGCCAATAATTACGTGTATCATAAACTTAGAAAATAATTTTATAATAGATGAAAATTTAATAACCGATTCAGAACGTCTATAATTAAATGTTAGATTAAAATCACAAACAGAACAAAAAAATGCTTACATACAATTAAAAAAAAAATAAATATACCAATCTGAAAAACACTAAAAATAATAATTAGTATTTATAATTGTACACTGTAAAAAAAATAGTACTTATTGCCAGTAGTATTTCCGTTTTTTAGTCCGTTTTTTTTTTTTTTTTTTTTTTTTTTTTTTTTACTGTGTACTATTAAACAACAATAAACTACAATAGATGAATTAAATGTACAGTAGCGCTCAAAAGCATTTTGACAACATTATATTCTGTCTTATTTTATTTAATATAAAAATGTAAAAGAAAATATATTCCCTATAATTGAGAACACTATGACTGCAGTTATTCAAATGTATCAAGTTTCAACTTGTTTGTTTACATTCGGCGCCACCGAAGAAATATTACTTCTCCTTAGCTCAAAAGTATTTTGACAATTAGTTTGCATTTAATTGTTGAAGGTGTCAGTGGCGCTATAGCTTCGATTAGTGTTTATATTGACTTATTGTAATTATTTTTAAATGCCGAAATGTAAAAAATATTGAAGTTATTCTAGAAAAGACGCTGTAAATGCACTTAAGAAAGGTTGACTGCAAGCAGAATTAGCTCGTTCTTTTAACGTGTCTCGGCAATTTGTTATTACATGGAATAAAATTTTTAATAAACAGAAATACATCGAAAATAAGCCTCAAAGTGGCCAACCGAAAAAAACAACTTGCAATGTTGACTGTATTATAAAATGATATCTACAAATGATTGTAGTAAGTCTGCTGTAATAATAAAAAATGAATTGAAAGAAAATTACGGCATAGTCATACATGTTTCATCAGTCCAACGACGCCTAAACCTCTATGGTTTACATGGCAGAAGACCAGCAAAAACACGTTTGTTATTTACTAAGAATAGGAAGAATAGGAAGGCTAGAGTTGCATCTGTAAAATGGCATAACCCTTTCAGGGGCAAAGCAATTCCATTGCTAAAGTGTTGAAATTAATGATTGACACCAGAATTTCGGTTTAAAAATATTCAGCTTATTATGTGTGTGAGATATAGATTTTTTCCTATTTACTAATAAATTTGTTTTCAAATTCCGGTGTCGATCATTAATTTCAACGCTTTAGCAATGGAATTGCTTTGCCCCTGAAAGGGTTATGCCGTTTTAGAAGTGCAAATCTAGCCTTCCTGTTCTTAGTAGATAATAAACGTGTTTTTGCTGGTCTTCTGCCATGTAAACCATAGAGGTTTACGCGTCATTTGACTGATGAAACGTGTATGTCTATGCCGTTATTTTCTTTCAATTCATTTTTTATTATTACAATGGACTAACGACAATCATTTGTAGATATCATTTTTATTATACAGTTAGCATTGCAAGTTGTTTTTTCGGTTGTCCACTTTGAGGCTTATTTTCGATGTATTTCTGTTTATTAAAAATTTTATTCCATATAATAACAAGATGCCGAGACACGTTAAAAGAATGAGCTAATTCTGCTTGCGTTCTACCTTTCTTAAGTGCATTTACAGAGTCTTTTCTAGAATCACTTCAATATTTTTTACATTTCTGCATTTAAAAATAATCACAATAAGTCAATATAAACACTAATCGAAACTATAGCGCCACTGACACCTTCTACAATTAAATGCAAACTAATTGTCAAAATACTTTTGAGCTAAGGAGGAGTCAAATTTCTTCGGTGGCGCCGAATGTAATCAAACAAGTTGAAACTTGATACATTTGAATAACTGCAATCATAGTGTTCTCAATTATAGGGAAGATATTTTCTTTTACATTTGTATATTAAATAAAATAAGAGAGAATATAAGGTTGTCAAAATACGTTTGAGCGCTACTGTATTATTAGATTTAACAATATCTCAATAATCTTTCCATGTATAATAAGAAATTCCTATTATTTTATAATTTAGGCAAATGTTAAATCTGAATACATTGGTATGAAGATTTAAGATTTTAAATAATAATTTAAAATGTTATTATCACTAAAAGCAAAATCTTTCAAAAGTTTCACTACAGTAATACGTAAAAATAAAATTTTCCCAGTATAATGCTAATTTCTAATCTGAAATAGTTTCGTAATATCATAATAATGGAAAACCATATTTAACTCCAAAATAATAATGTCTATAACTACTGTTAAGTGCTAGTAATGAGGAAACAGTTAGAAGCCGAAAATATTCCAAATCATTGCCTCAGCACATTTTCAATCTCAAGTAACTGCAAATTAATCTTTAAATTAATTCCACTATGAATGTAGGCAGGAAACAGTCTCTGCGCAGCTGTTTTTTTTCAAGCGATGGCAAATGAAGATATTTTTCAACAGAGCATCGAATAGAAAAATATCGTTTCTGAAAACAATTCCAGACCAGTCTCCTACTAATATAACATAAAACTATTTAAGTCATGTTCATAATATGCAAAACAGGAATATAATATTTAAATTAAATAAGACTTACATATACGCACCATTTATAATATCCGTGTATTTGTAATATCCTAAAATGGCGGGCGTCTTTCTCTTATTTTATAAAAAAGGGTTGTAGACTTGGTGATGTTCTAAACAGCGAACTGACTTCCCGCGTCTTCTCTTATTTATTCTGTGCGCAGACGATTTTCAGAAGATTTTTTTTACCGTTTATTTGTTTTTGTGTGTAACAGATTTCGAACTTAAATGCGCAATAATTTTATGAGACTGTCTTTAATTAAAATTATCTATTTGAAGAATTTTCCAATCTATTTTACCTTTTCTTTTTATCAGTTTCACAGAATTCACGTTACAATGGATTGCAAAGTTTATTTTTTGTAAATAATAATAATAATAATAATAATATTCGTAATTAGAGTTTATTAGATAAAACATTGTTTAAATTTTTAAAATCTGTAAAAATCAGTTTAATGGTAATAATGAAACCCCACCCTCTTTTTTTTTTAAAGTAAAGTTTCTTTCACACGTAATAAATACAAAATATGTTCTTAATAAATAAAAAAGACTTATCGAGGATAAAAAAAAATTCTTTGTTAATCTGTCATTCATTTCATTAAAAAGTTTTTTTTTTTTTTTGCTCAGCTTTGCTTTTTCTAGCACGCTGTGTCTTGCTCTATCTTGCACTGATGAAGAATCTCGCTAGTAGATTCCAAACAGCTGTTTGCTGCTTTTCACGTATTATTTGTGCATTTTTAAACGTTGGTTTTCTGATTTTTAATATTCCTGCACAAAGGCTTTAATTGCTATTTTAATACATTCTTTTCATATTAATTTTCTGTAAAATAAAACAATTTGTAAAATAACTTTTTTTTAAAGTCATATCTCTAAAATACAAATTTGAAATACGAATAATTAATTATATCATGGGTTTTGAATAAATATTGTATATTTCTTTTATTTTCGGAAAATGTTAATTTTATTTAAACAGTCTGAAAGAAGTAGAATTAAAAAAAAAAAAAAAAAAAAAAAAAAAGAAAAAAAAGTTACTTAAAATAGTTAAACACTATCAGGAAAAAATATGACTTGAATGCAAATTATAAAGCAAGAAATGCATATATGACTAAACTCTGAAGACTCTCTCTACGTGCTTATTAAAAGCTGCAGACTTAACTATAATAGAAAATTTTTAATTTGAAACCACAGAAGTGTTTCGAATACCACTGGTTGGCAAAAAAAAAAAAAAAAAATGTTCCTCCCTGCAAACTAAATATATAAAGTGTACAGATTTAATACTCCTAATTCTAAATATGTTATCCAAATTGCTCCAGCACGTACCATTTTTCCGAGAAACACTTTTATAATAATAACAATCAGTGAAGGATTATTATATTAAATTGCAATGCTAGATAAAATTGAAATCATGAAAAAAGTATACTTTCACTGTCTTAGATATCAAATTGATAAAATATAGCATGTAAATTTAGTTTATTAATGCTTGTATCGTTCACTTTGTATATTATGCCTCCCCCCCCCCCCCCCAGCCTTTCGTGACAGAATTTACCATTTGCTATCAACTAATATATTTTCATTCCTTATACCCTGTAACTTGGGAGACTGTTTAAAATACTGTTTAAAATATTTCTCTTAATTTTCAAACATTTTAAAAGTTCATATTTTTGGCACACTGTGACTTACAATATGTTGGGATTTTTGTGTCACATATGTGACGTGACGTACGTTACATGCAATGACATAACAATGACGTCACAATTTATTTTTAATTGACAGAAAAATATAATTTAACATTAAATAACATGTTTTGAAGAATTTTTGTAATTTTTTAAAGTTTTCTAAGAAGTTTACATCTGAGTCACAATGTGACATCACTGAGTGGTGGCATTTTGGTCACAGATGTGACGTGACCACAGTGACTTACAGTGACGTCACAACGACGTCACCGTGACCATGCATGCTATGAGGGGTGTATGAAGTTATGCTTAATTCTAATACAAATACTAATAAAACTAATTATAATGAAATATTGACATGAGATAGAAGGAAGTTTTGGGATTGGCACATCCAACTAGTTCGTAGTTCTATTGTTCATCGGCGGCTCGTGCAGCGGCAGGAACTCGCTTCCTGCTTAGCCGGCTATTCGCAAACAGCTGATAAGAACCGAATAAGGAAAACTATTAATTTTAACGCATATCATGTCATAGATTAACTCTTTTTTAGTCCGTTTAATTGACTGAAGCAGAAATTTAAGAAGAAAATGAAAGTTGGTATAGTATTGAACTAATAATATTGAAGAATTAACATGTGTAACTACTTTTTTGAAATATTAAGATATATAACATAGAAGAAAGTTTTGGGATTGGCTCACCCAATTAGTTTTATGAAGCTTTGCAATTGGAAGTATGTGTCTAGAGCAGTGGTCCCCAACGTGGGGCATACGCGCCACCGGCAGGCAATTTGATCTTCTAGGGGGGACAATTCCAAATTTCTTACTCACTCATTAGCTATCACTTACTTTTTTGGGGGGAGGGGTTGAGGAAGTAACATTGTAGACTAAAAATAAATGGAATACAAGCAAAATTTAAGAAATCAGTTTTTTATTGAATTTTTTAAATGTTCCCTATCGAAATTTTAAAATAGATTTAATACCAGAATAATTATGCGAACAATCTTTTAAATTATTTTCATATCTATAAAAGTATTAAAACTCTTTATAATTTTTTTTGTGGTGTATTTCAAGATTTTTCGTAACGTTTTCGATTATTTATTGAACAAGCTTTCTACTTCTATTCGCGAAGACAATTAAGAATATCGCGAAAGGGAAAATATAATGCGTTATGCGGAATAATGGCTACTTAAATTTGATAAAGATGATAATCTTGAAATACTTCTTGTATATTGTGTTATCCATAGAAAGAAAAGTCATTATCCAAAGATTTTCCACCAACTCTTAATAAGTTACAAGAAAACAATATAAAATGTATGAATTTATCAGTTTTAACGTTAAATGCAAGTATATTTTAAAGATATTTTATGATGATAAAAATGCAGACTGTATAACACTTTTCTTTAACATTCAGTTAAGTTGGAAAAGTACAACAAATCTCGTTTTTGCATATAATCAAAGATGTATAATCTCATTGCATTTTTAAAATTATGTTAAAAACACATTTGTGATAGAAGGCTCACCTCTTTGATAAGTTAAAAAATACGAAATGAATAGTTATTGTTAAGGCACTATTGCACTCCTATCGTGTGAGTAGAGTTAACTTTTTAAATAATAAGAGAATAATTTACAGAATACGGGGGAGGGGGGGGGGATAGTGACTTTATAGATGCTTTGGTGGGGCATGGCCGATAAAAGGTTGGGAACCACTTGTCTAGAGGCAATATTTAAGGAAATAGCCTATTGTTTCGATATTTATGAATCACCCTATATATATAACATTAAAACATTTTTGTTTTAGAAATGAATACATTCTAATAAAAACATGTGCAAACGACAGAGAAAAGAATAAGAAATAATCAGTTAAAGAAAATCATTAAAAATCCTTTCTTAATATGTCACTGCACTGATCATGTGAAATGAGACGGAAGAATCTTTTAATAAAAATAAAAAAAAAACCCTTCTTTGCGTTTTCGTATTTAAATCATTTGTTAACTCTTAGCAATTCCTTTCGAAATACTTGGCAATGAGCCAGATAAGAGGTAACAGTTTGAATGTGCACAGGTGTTTGTAAGTGCTTATTAAGGCTATTGAAAAGTAAGGTAGTACGTTTTAAATTCTTTGAAATAGAAAGACATACTTTATATTCAAGAACGTACATAGACAAAGGGAACATTGAACCCTTCATTTTACTTAAAAGGACGGAAATATAAATATTTTATTGCATAAAAGGCTTTTTACAGCGTCCATTAACCTTTTAAACGATTCAAAGTTCCAAAGTCTGTATTCAGTTTCTTTAATTTGGGTTTATCAGTATAGAAGTATGATTGAAATCATAAAACGTCAACATATACTTTTAAGGGGTCTCAGGACTCTTAAAATTGCAGGAAAAAAAAAAGAGTTTATTTTCAACATTTATTACCTTAAAATTTATATGTTTTAAAAACACAATTTTTACTGAGGTGAAAGATATAAATATGTTCTGCAATTTCATGTATTTTAAAAATTAAAAGATGCGGAATCAGTATTTATATGGCGTTCCAAACTGTGAGCCATTTGTCGCACAAAATTGGAATAACAGCTTACGCGCAGGATTACAAAATAAATTTTTCAGCTGGAATGAAAATTTTCATGCCTAAGTATACTTCAGACCGTAGTAATGATCCTGAACCTAAATAAATTTGTATTTAAAGCATTTTTATATTTATAATACAAAGTTGTATTTAGCTAAAACAAAATTTTGAAAATTTCAACAGTATAACCATCTAAAAAATATATATTTTTTTGAAGAATAAAAATAAAATTTTAGGTTTAGTCTATACAGACTAACATGAAATATATGTTTTGAAACTTTTATGAAAAGATATTTAGAAGTTTTTGAGATATCCTGCGTGTTATGCCCAAAAATGTCATTTTGAGAAAAATACATAACTTCAAAGTTTCGGAGACGCAACTTCAGCTATTGAGCTGGTCTAATTCTGAAAGCCATAACTTTTATTTTAATGGGAATTTCAAGGAAAGAATTATATGGAAGTGTTCATAAATAATAGGAGTTGAACATCTAAAAAAAATTAAAATTTCGAAAACTGTGAAGCTTTAAGAGTTCTGATGCCCACTAAATGGTTAGATTTTTGAAAAATCGATGATTCAGTGCATTTCATATAATTTGTGACCGGTGTCCTATACGCAAACTTTATTCGGTTTACATTTTTTTTTATATAAACACTTATCTTTACTTATATATTTACAAAAAAGCTATAATTATCGGAAATATTGCTTTTCTTAAAATTAATACCAAAACCATATCCTGTATGAACTTTTGAAGGTGCATCCTTCTGAAGGAGTTAAAGATAGGGCTTCCAGTAATATAAATAATTTATTAAATAAATAAAAATAATAAAGTAAATACTTCTTTATAGTGTATTTTTAACCAACTGTGAAGAAGGGTTATGTGTTTCACGCGTATCTGGGTATGTGAATTTTTTATACCCTCGAAACATTTCAACAGCTGGATGGATTTTAATGAATGAGGTCTCTATCGATTCCTCTTAACTGTCCGATGGTGAAAGGCCAGGTTTTGTTTTTATAAATTCAAAATGGCGGCCGTAAAATACAAAATGGCGGTAGAGGCAAAAAACAAATTACGCACCCTATTGAGTGGCATATCATTGGATAGGTCTTTCAAAATGAAGACGGTGTTTCATTGACTATTTTACAGTCAGAAGCTCTATTTAAATATTCCACAACCTAGAAGTTGTGTAGGTAGGATTTTAGCTTTACTGCATCTCTAACCTTCATAGACATCTATAGGCGTCATCAAAACAGTGTTTATAAATAGGAATTAACAATTAAACATAACTTAAAAGTAAATAAATAAAATAACAAGTAAATAAAAAAAATAAGTGAGTAATATAAAAAATAGTTTCACATTGATGAGAAATAATTAATTAGTTCGCTTTTTACGCAGTCGAGTTTTTTTTTTTTTTTTTAATTTAATTTTTACTTGTTACACATGTTATGACATTTTGTTTAATTTTTTTTGAACTAATTATCTTCTTGAAAGCCTGATTCTTGCAGTTATATAATTCGTGTAAGAAATACATACAAAAGAAAAGTTATAAATTTTTCAAATTAATAAGAGAAGTATAGTTTTAAAATATTCTTAATTTTTTAATTAAATTTTTCAAATGTTACCGTTTACTATTTCGCATATCTGTATATTACTTTTTATTCATTTTAGGTGCGTTCGTAATTATATAAATACGTAGGCCCTATAGTCGTAGTCTTCTCCGTCCGTCCGTCTGTCTGTCTGTCTGACCGCATATGATAGATCAAAAACTACCAAAAGCGATGGTTCGAAATTTAATACATTGAATCGTTGCAGAATTTTGTCGAGTCATTACAAATTTTATGAAAATCGAATCAAACATAAAAGGATAATAATAAAAGCGTTCTTCATTCTATTAAATCCTATCATTCGTCATTATAGTAGGAGAGCTGTTGAACATTTTTGAGTAGGTATTTGAGGCACCCTGAAAATTTGTGCAGCACTTCTTTTGTAATGCCTGAATACAAAATCGAATGTCTGGCTGAAGGATCGTGGCCCAAAACCTGTGCCAGACACGTGTCAAGTGCCATTTTTTGACACTACCCAAAAAAAGTATTTGAGGCACGCTGAGATTAAAACAGAATAATATTTATACTTAGAAAAAAATATTTTGAAAATGACAGATACTTTAGTCGGCCCAGAAACTGTGCTAGACACGTGTCAAGTGCCATTTTTTGACTACCCCAAAAAGGTATTTGAGGCACGCAGAGATTGAGGCACAATAATATTTATGCTTAGAAAAAAATATTTTGAAAATGACAGACACTTTAGTCGGCACAAAAACTGTGCCAGACACGTGTCAAGTGCCATTTTTTGTCTGGCACGGGTTTTGGGCCACGATCCTTCAGCCAGACATTCGATTTTGTATTCAGGCATTACAAAAGAAGTATTGCACAAATTTTCAGGGTGCCTCAAATACCTTCCCTAAAATGTTTAACAGCTCTTGGACTATTAATTAAAAGATATCCCATGTTAAATAATGATTATAAGTTGCCATGGCGTAATAAATTTTGTATTCATGCCTTTTTACAAAAGAGTGCAACAGCTATTGCACCAAGATCTGAATATCTATAAAACAAGTTATAGTATGAACGCACCTCATTTGCCACGTTCGACGTACAATTTCCAACTTGTTTACGATTACTGTGGCAGAATTCGCAGAAATGTTTACTGTTTTTCATTTCTGTATATATATATAAATTTTTTTTAATGTATACAAGTGTACATCGGTACATTTAGACCCTTGTGTGTATCGCATTTTGTACATTAAGACTTTAAATATAATTAAAATATATAAATTAACTATTCCT
This sequence comes from Maratus speciosus, assembly GCA_963932465.1. Classification (NCBI taxonomy): domain Eukaryota; kingdom Metazoa; phylum Arthropoda; class Arachnida; order Araneae; family Salticidae; genus Maratus; species Maratus speciosus. The sequence goes on from OZ010797.1 coordinate 473,270,957, forward strand.
CAGTTCTCAATTCAAAAATTTTAATGAAATATTTCGAATTCTTGAAGATAATTCTTTGCGCGCATTACTTACATAACGTTATAAATGCACAGTTAATTATTAACACCGTTATGAAACATCATACATCAATAGGCAATAATATATTTTTAGCTGTTAAATTGCGTTTGGAATGTCAGCAGATGCATATTTTATTCCGAAACTATTTCAGTAAAGCAATTTCAGGAACGTATAATAAATTAAATTTGCTTTCAGAAAAGTAATCTATACCATTTAAATACAGTATATTTGTATGAAGTTAATGGCTTTTCTATAAATAGTTCTAGAGACAATTTTGTTTCATTTATGAAAAAAAAGCAATACGTTTCATTTTTAAGATAATATGCAGAAACGAATTCTAGCATACCGCATATTTGTGAAAGATCGATTAATAACACAGGCCTGTAATGATTTTTTTCATTAAAAATGTAAGGTGTTTCGGATGATTTTTTTTACTGATTTCTAATAAATATTTATGTGACATACAGTTTCAACATATTTTTTTCTATCTTTTGCTAAGATGAAAATTTAGTTCCAATTTAGACCATTGTATGTATTGCATCCTGTAAATTAAGACTTTAAATACAATTAAAATACATAAATTAATTATTCCTCGGTTTTCAATTATAAAATTTTAATATAATATTTCGAATTCTTGAAGATTATTCTTTGCGCGCATTAGTTACGTAACGTTTTAAATGCGTAGTTAATTATTAACTCCGTTATGAAAAATCATATATCAATAGGCAATAATATATTTTTAGCTGTTTGCGTTTGGAATGTCATACATATTTTATTCCGAGACGTTTTCAGTAAAGCAATTTAAGGAACGTATAATAAATTAGAATTGATTTCAGAAAAGTAATCTATGCCATTTAAATACAGGATGGTTATAATTAAACTTCCCCTATAAACAGCATCCAGCGCAAACGGGTGAGCGGAATGCAATGAAATTTGGTATATAGACTATGCACGAGATGCGCTCACGGAATTTCGAAAAAGAAAATTAGTTCCAAAATATCCACCAGATGGCGCTTTTTCCGGAAAAAACATTAAATTTAACACAATAAACGACCAAAATGGAATACAAAAACAATATTAACAATCGAGAACAAGAATTATGAGTAATAAAATGTAAAAACATGTTTTGGCCGTTTATTGTGTTAAATTTCTTGTTTTTTTCGTAAAAAGCGCCATCTGGTGGATATTTTGGAACTATTTTTTTTTTCGAAATTCCGTGAGCGCATCTCGTGTATAGCCTATATACCAATTTCATTGCATTCCGTTCACCCGTTTGCGCTGTAGGATGCTGTTTATAGGGGAAGTTTAATTATAACCACCCTGTACATTGTATTTGTATGAAATTAATGGCTTTCCTATAAGTAATTATTAAAGGTACATATATATTAAGACAGACTTGAACGCATTTAATACAATAACCCAACAAGAGTGAAAAATTTTCCGGGGCCAGGACTCGAACCTGGGTCCACAGCCTATCATGCTGTTGATTTACCACTTAGCTACCCTGGCCGATTTTCTAGCCCGGCAATTTCTCACTAATAAACCATTTTGGAGGACGTCATCAGCCGCAACCGCACGGCATACGACAAAGAAAAATACGATGAAGATTGCCGGGCTAGAATATCGGGCAGGGTAGCTTAGTGTTAAAGCAATAATAGCACGGTACGCGGTGGACCCAGGTTGGAGTCCTGGACCCGGCTAATTTTTCTCTCCTGTTGGGTTATTGTATTAATTGTGTTCAAGTCTGTCTTAATATATATATGTGCCTTTAATAATTAAATAAATAGATTGAGACGTTAATTTATATGCCCTTTAATTTCTATAAATAGCTCTAGAGTTTATATTGTTTCATTTATGAAAAACAAAAAAAGCAATAGGTTTCATTTTTAAGATATACAATACAGAAACGAATTATAGCATATCGCATATTTGTGAAAGATCGATTAATAACGCAGGCCTGCAATGATTATTTTTTTCCATTCAAAATGAAACGTGTTTCGGGTGATTTTTTTAAAATAATTTCTAATAAATAATCATGTGACGTCCAGTTTCAACATTTTTTTTTCTCCCTTTTGATAAGATGAAAATTTAGTTCCAATTTAGACCATTGTGTGTATTTCGTCCTGTACATTAAGATTTTAAATATAATTAAAATATATAAATTAATTATTCCTCAGTTTTGAAATTTAAAATTTTAGTGAAATATTTCGAATTCTTGAAGATAATTCTTTGCGCGCTTTAGTTACGTAACATTATAAATGCACGTTATAAATTACGTAACGTTTTAAATGAATAGTTAATTATACCACCATTATGAAACGTCATTATTCTGAAACTATTTCTGTAAACCAATTTAAGGAACGTATAATAAATTAAATTTGTTTTCAGAAAAGTAATCTATGCCATTTAAATACAGTATATTTGTATGAAATTAACGGCATTTCTATAAATAAATCTAGCGAGTGCTTTGCTTCATTTATGAAAAAAATCAATACGTTTCATTTTTAAGATAATATGCAGAAACGAATTGTATCATACCACATATTTGTGAAAGATCGATTAATAACACAAGCCTGCAATGATTTTTCCATTTAAAATGTAACGTGTTACGGGTGATTTTTTTTCTGATTTCTAATAAATAATTATGTGACATACAGTTTAAACATATGTTTTTCTACCTTTTGATGAGATGAAAATTTAGTTCCAATTTAGACCGTTGTGTGTATTGCATCCGGTACATTAAGACTTTATATATAATAAAAATACATAAATTAATTATTCCTCAATTTTCAAATTTAAAATTTTAATGAAATATTTCGAATTCTTGAAGATAATTATTTGCGCGCTTTAGTTACATAACGTTATAAATGCATAGTTAATTATTAACCCCATTATGAAACATCATATATCAATACACAATAACATATTTTTAGCTACTAAATTACATTTGGAATGTCAGCAGATGCATATTTTATTCCGAAATTATCTCAGTACAGCAATTTAAGTAAGGTATAATAAATTAAAATTGTTTTCAGAAAAGTAATCAATGCCATTTTAATACAGTATATTTGTCGGCTTTTCCATAAATAGTTCTAGTTCTAGAGACTATTTTGCTTCATTTATGGAAAAACAAAAAAAAAAAAAAAAAAAGCAATAGGTTTCATTTTTAAGATATATACAGAAACGAATTGTAGCATACGGCATATTTGTGAAAGATTGATTTATGACACAGGAGTGCAATGATTTTTTCCATTTAAAATGAAATGTGTTTCGTATGATTTATAGGTGCGTTCGTAATTATATAAATACGTAGCACTTATAGTCGTCGTTCGGTCCGTCCGTCGGTCCGCATATAAGAGAGTAAAAACAACCCAACCGAATGGTCTGAAAATTTAAATATATAATTGTTGCAAAATTCTGTCGATTCATTTAATATTTTATGGAAATCGGATGCATAGTTTAATGACAGGGACAGTCAAAAATTTCCGTTACGTTACGGCCGATAAGAAAAAAATATTTCAAATGCATTTTAATGATGTTACAGCCTCCCGAACAGAATGAAATTGAGATGCACTTATGAAGTGCACTAAAATATACACCCAGTACAATATGCGGTGCAAAAATATTTATAAAACTAGTTATAGTACGAACGCACCTCATTTGCCACGTTTGACGTGCAATTTTCAACTTGTTTTTTCAGATTTCTAATAAATATTTATGTGACATACACTCTCAATATATTTTTTTTACCTTTTGATGAGGTGAAAATTTAGTTCGAATTTAGACCACTGTGTGTATTGCATCCTGTGCATTAAGACTTTAAATATTAAAATATATAAATTAATTATTCCTCAGATTTCAAATTTCAAATTTTAATGAAACATTATGAATTCTTGAAGATAATGTTTTGCGCGCTTTAGTTACATAACGTTTTAAATGAACAGTTAATTATTAACACCTCTATGATAATATATTTTTAGCTGTTAAATTGCATTTTGGATGTCGGCAGATGCATATTTTATTCCAAAACTATTTCAGTAAAGCAATTTAAGGAAAGTATAATAAATTAAAATTATTTTCAGAAAAGCAATCTATGCAGTCTTAACCCCTTAACGCTCGAATTAAATTACGGTTGAAAAATTCAAATTGCTTATTGGCACCACTTTTGTGAAAAAGAAATATTCACTTTATTTAATGACAGAAAAAATGATACTAAAATATAGCCAATTTCACTATTTTATAAAACTGGTGGGAATCAAACAATTTGAGAAAAAGACACAGCCCGAGAATATGACGGGAGCGAGAATTAAGGGGTAAATACAGTATATTTGTATGAAATTAACGGATTTTCTATAAATAGTTCTAGAGATTATTTTGCTTCATTTATTTAAAACAAGTTGGAAATTGCTCGTCAAACGTGGCAAATGAGGTGCGTTCGTACTATAACTAGTTTTATAATTATGTTTTGCACCCCATATTGTACTGAATGTATATTTTTTGCGCTTCATAAGTGCATAGTCTGTAACATCATTAAAATGCACTTACAATAATTTTTTCCACATTCCCCGTAATGTAACGGAAAACTTTTGACTGTTCCTGTAATTAAACTATACATCCGATTTTCATAAAATATGAAATGGCTCAACAAAATTTTGCAGCAATTATATATTCAAAAATTCAGACCATTCGGAAGGCTGTAAAAACATTAAAATGCATTTGCTATAATTTTTCCCCATTGGCCGTAATGTAACGGAAAACTTTTGGGTGTCCCTGTAATTAAACTATACATCCGATTTTCATAAAATTGGAAATGGCTCGACAAAATTTTGCAGCAATTATATATTAAAAATTTCAGATCATTCGGTCGGGTAGTTTTTGCTCTGTTATATGCGGACGGACAGACAGACGGACGGACAGACGGACAGACAGACGGACGGACAGACGGACAGACAGACGGACTGAACGACGACTATAGGTGCTACGTATTTATATAATTACGAACGCACCTAAAAAAACAAGAGGTTTCATTTTTAAGATACATACAGAAACGAATTGTAACATACCGCATATTTGTGAAAGATCGATTAATAACACAGGCCTTCAATGAATGATTTTTTCCATTCAAAATGAGACGTGTTTCGGATGATTTTTTTTATGATTTCTAATGTATAATTATGTGACATACAGTTTCAACATATTTTTTTCTACTTTTGATATGATTAAAATTTAGTTCCAATTTATACCATTGTGTGTATTGCATACTGTACAGTAGTGGATAAAAAAAGTATACACCCTCTATTAATTCCTCAACAAATTATTGTAGAAGAAAGTTACTGGTACCGAAGGATTGGAAATAAAGTCTACTTTTAAATGATGTATATAAAAGTTGCTTATGGGCCATCTACACATTAAAACGAACCATAACTTTGTTTTTTTCAATAGCAGTACACAATTCAGACAGCATAAATAAACTCAACACCCTTCAATTAGTCTAAAAACAAATTTTTATGCAATTCGTACCACAAGTTTTCGAGAAATTAATTATTTTAAAACGAGCGTATTTTAAGGGCTGTATCCAAATTGAAGTTCGGTACTCGATTGTTAACCGAGAGAGATCCCTTCTTAATCAAGGAACCTTAAGTAGTCAATTAAGCCTGTTAGATTACAGGATAGCATAAGAAATTTCAAAATATTTAGTCACTTTTATCATAGACGGCCCCTTAAACCATCATTTAGCCGTATTTTAAACCATCATTTTGCCGTATTTTAAACATAATTTGAAAACTACTTGAAAGAAAAATGTGAAATTTTGGATTTCCATAAAGCAGGACTTAATAAATCTTAATCCATCAAAAAAATTGTAGGTTTCAATTCATAATTTTTTTAACATTAATTTCATAATACATAATTCATATCAGAAAATTATAAAAATTGCAAATTCACCGTATTTATGCTTGGGTATATTAGTATTATTGCTACACAAAAAATCATTAGGATCATAATTTCAGAAGTTATAAATAAAAATATGAAAATGTAATTTAACATTAGAAGCACTAAATTTTGAATGTTTATAATTCAAAAACTTATTCAAATGACTTGAAATTTGGTGTCTAGGCATACTTTGAACCAAAGATTTGAAATATCTCGTTAAAATTGGGTATTGCCATTGAAAAAAAATAAGTTTGGGTTCGTTTTAATATGCAGATGTCCCCATAAGAAAATTTTATATACCTCATTTAAAAGAAGACTTTATTTCCAATCGTTCGGTACCAGTAACTTTCGTCTACAATAATTTGTTGAGGAGATAGTAGGGGGTGTTTACTTTTTTTTTCCACGACTGTACATTAAGACTTTAAATATAATTAAAATATATAAATTAATTATTCCTCGGTTTTCAAATGTAAAATTTCAATAAAATCTTTCGAATTCTTGAAGATAATTCTTTGTGCGTATTAATAACATAACGTTATAAATGCATAGTTAATTATTAGCACCTTTATGAAGCATCATATATCAATGGGCAATAATATATTTTTAGCTGGTAAATTGCATTTCGAATGTCAGCAGATCCATATTTTATTCCGAAACTATTTCAGTAAAGCAATTTAAGGGAAGTATAATAAATTAAAATTGTTTTCAAAAGATAATCTATGCAGTCATATATGCAGTATATTTGTATGAAATTAACGGATTTTCTTTAAATAGTTCTAGATACTACTATTTTGCTTCATTTAGGGAAAACAAAAAAAGCAACAGGCTTCATTTTTAAGATATATACAGAAAAGAATTGTAACTTACCGTATATTTGTGAAAGATCGATTAATAACGCAGGCCTGCAATGAATGATTTTTTCCATTTAAAATGAGACGTGTTTCGGGTGATTTTTTTTTTTATGATTTTTAATAAATAAGTATGTGGCATACAGTTTCAACTTATTTTTTTCTACCTTTTGATAAGATGAAAATTTAGTTCCAATTTATACCATTGTGTGTATTACATCCTGTACATTAAAATTTTAAATATAATTAAAATATATAAATTAATTATTCCTCAGTTTTCAAATTTAAAATTTTAATGAAATATTTCGAATTCTTGAAGATAATTCTTTGCGCGCTTTAGTTACGTAACATTACAAATGCATAGTTAATTATTAACACCGTTATGAAACATATTATATCAATGGGCAATAATATATTTTTAGCTGTTAAATTGCATTTGGAATGTCAGCAGATCCATATTTTATTCCGAAACTATTTCAGTAAAGCAATTTAAGGAACGCATAATAAATTAAAATTGTTTTCAGAAAAGTAATCTATGCCATTTAAATAGAGTATATTTGTTGGGTTTTCTGTAAATTGTTCAAGTTCTAGAGACTAATTTGCTTCATTTATGGAAAAAACCAAAAAAAAAAAAAAAAAAGAAATAGGTTTCATTTTTAAGATGAATTGTAGCATACCGCATATTTGTGAAAGATCGATTAATAACACATGCGTGCCATGAATGATTTTTTCGATTTAAAATGTTGCGTGCTTCGGCCCAGCAAAGAAAGAAATAGTGGATCATCAGCTGGAAAAAGATGGCAGCCAGCAGTGCCATCAGCGGTAACGTGTAAAGTTGCCATTACTTAAACCAGTACAAAAGTGTCCGTGCGGAAGGCAGCTGGCCCCTCAGTGATGGCTAACAGCAGGCCAGCATTGGTATGCCATCACATTACTTCAATCCGGCACTTTTCCTGCAGTGCTAGAACCTATCCTACTGCTAATCCTTTGCTGGCCCAGCACTTTCCCTTACAAAAATTTCTTATATAATTCTATAAATATACTCATAGAAAAAGTATTATATAACAATGACCCGTTTTTCTATGAGCTAGTTTCACCAACAGCTATAGAAGTGTCGATAACAAAAACGTCTATAGAAATATTTGAACTTGAGCTGTTTCCATGTGGTCACCCTCCCAAGTACTAACCGTGCTCGATGCTGTTTTGTTTACGGGATCGGACATGAGCAATCACTTTCAGCGTATTCTACGACCGCTCGTTGTTTTCAAGTTCTCATTACTCTATTTCAAGTTTGTTTCTTTTGTGATTTGCGTTCCCAATCGTTAAACTTGTATAGAAATTATTGTATTGTATAGAAATTCTATATATTTTATACGTTGATTGGTTCTCAACTGTGTAAATTACGAAAACCGAAATCCTTTCTAACTTAGTAAAACCAGATTTAAGAAGAAAAAAAAAGTTCGTGGGAATAAGGAATTTATTTATTTATTTATTTACTTATTTATTTTGTTGGTGGCAGTGGTGCTACATTGTTTACAGTTTAAAAAAATAGCTTCACAGCTTAAATTGTGTTAAGATATTCATTTCAGATTTGTGTTCAAATTCATTAATCTGCGGCGGGGTGATAATAATAACTCTTATCTTGATATAAACTTGGCAAAATATTTAAAGGTCTAATAAATTATTATTTGTTAAACTTGAAACGTAATTGTTTAAATATTTTTACCCTTCAGATTAAAATATTTGAATAAAAATTACAATTAGTGAATTTTTTTTTAAACTTAGATGATTTACGCCAGCTAGCGTAAGGGTTCCCAGCAACAATACTGCAAAAGTTCGTGCACTTCCATTGTGTGCTGGACCAGCGCAAGAGATAAAACGGAGGCCCATCAGAATTTTATCTGATGATTTCCAACAGCAAAGTTGAATGAAGCTGTCCAGCAGTGCTTATACAGTGGTAGACCATTAGCCAGCACCTCTCTTGCTGCTGGCCAGCAATTTCTTCTTTGCTGGGGGGTGGGGTTTTTTTTTCTGATTTCTAATAAATAATTATGTGACATACAGTTTCAACACATTTTTTTCTACCTTTTGATGCGATGAAAATTTAGTTCCAATTTAGACCAATGTGTGTATTGCATCCTGTACATTAAGACTTTAAATATAATTAAAATACAAAAATTGATTATTCCTCAGTTTTCAAATTTAAAATTTTAATGAAATATTTCGAATCCTTGAAGACAATTCTTTTCGCGTATTACTTACATAACGTTTTAAATGCATAGTTAATTATTAAAACCGTTATGAAACATCATATATAAATAGGCAATAATATATTTTTAGCTGTTAAATTGCATTTGGAATGTCAGCAGATGCATATTTTATTCTGAAACGATTTTAGTAAAGCAATTTAAGGAACGTATAATAAATTAAAATTGTTTCCAGAAAAGTAATCTATACCATTTAAATAAAGTATATTTGCATGAAATTAATTACTTTTCTATAAATAGTTCTAGAGACTATTTTTCTTCATTTATGGAAAAACAAAAAAAAGCAATAGGTTTACATTTTTAAGATATATGCAGAAACGAATTGTAGGATACCGCATATTTGTGAAAGATCGATTAATAAATAACACAGGCCTGCAATGAATTATTTCTTCCATTTAAAATGAGACGTGTTTCGGGTGATTTTTTTGTTATGATTTCTCATAAATATTTATGTGACACAGAGTTTCAACATATTTTTTTCTACCTTTTGGTAAGATAAAAATTTAGTTCCAATTTAGACCATTGTGTGTATTGTATCCTGTACATTAAGACTTTTAATATAATTAAAATATATAAATTAATTATTCCACAGTTTTCGATTATAAAATTTTTATGTAATATTTCCAATTCTTGAAGATAATTCTTGGCGCGCTTTAGTTACATAACGTTTTAAATGCACAGTTAATTATTAACACCGTTATGAAACATCATATATTAATAGGCAATAATATATTTTTAGCAGTTTAATTGCGTTTGGAATGTCATCAGATGCATATTTTATTCCGAAACGATTTCAGTAAAGCAATTTCAGGAACGTATAATAAATTAAATTTTTATTCAGAAAAGCAATCGATGCAATTTAAATACAGTAAATTAACGGTTTTTCTATAAATAGTTCTAGAGACTAATTTGTTTCATTTATGAAAAAAAAAAAAAAAAAAAAAAAAAAAAAAAAACACAATACGTTTCATTTTTAAGATAATATGCAGAAATGATTTATAGCATATCGCATATTTGTGAAAGATCGATTAATAACACAGGCCTACAATGATTTTTTCTGTCCGCGTCTTTCGGGTGATTTTTTACCCATAGTTGAAAAGTGTTTATGAAATCGGTTTGTCTATCCGTCTGTCTGTCCACGCTCTAACTCGCGTAAATATACTCGGCTTTTCATGCAATTGATATATATTAATGATGTTAATCATGACATGTTCCACATTGAATATGAAGTGTGTAGCATGAATAGTTCATTTACAGGGCCACTCAAAAGAATTCCGTTACGTCATGGTCAATGGGGAAATATCATTTGCAGTGTATTTTAATGGCATTACGCTATTTCGAATGTTTTGAAATTGCTATAAATCCTATTTAATTTATCAAAATCAAGAAAGTTGCTGTGTTTGCTTTATAATATAGATCGACTTCTATTTTCAAAACATATCATAAAATTACTTTTTTTTAGGTGCGTTCGTAATTATATAAATACGTAGCAACTACAGTCGTCGTTCGGTCCGTCTGTCTGTCTGTCCGTTCATCCGCATATAACTAAGCAAAAACTACCCAACCGAATAGTCTGAAATTTTAAATATATAATTGTAGCAAAATTTAGTCGAGTCATGTCAAATTTTATGAAAATCGGATGTATAGTTTAATTACAGGGACAGTCAAAAATTTTCCGTTACATTACGGCTAATGGGAAAAATTATTTAAAGTGTATTTTAATGATGTTACAGCCTTTCGAACAGAATGAAATTGATATGCACTTATGAAGTGCACTAAAATATAGATTCAGTATACGGTGCGAAAAATATTTATAAAACTAGTTATAGTACGAACGCAACTCATTTTCCATTTCTGGTGTGCAATTTCCAACTTGTTATAACATTCAAGGTTTGGAAAAAAATCTATTCAAATTAGCCAAGAAACGATTTTAATATCTATCTATACATATCTTGGAAATTTTTCTGTAGAAAATTTCTCACGCCTTGCATTCAATAATATTTCAAATTTTAGTTGCTTAAAAGCGTATAGACAACAGAGTGGATACTTTGCTTGGCTTGGATACTTTTCACTTTGTTATCTATACGCCTTTTAAGCAACTACACTCACTGCAAATAGAGGCGTCTTAAATTTAGACACATATGTGACTGAAAAAGAATTTCAGTCACTTAAGTGTCTGAATCTGAAAATTCAGACATAACAGGCGTCTAAATTTAAGACACATAAATGTCTTACTATGATCATGCTATAAACGAACCGAGAAACATGTGTAAATTATCCAACAACCGTCTGATTTTAAGACGATACGCTCCAAGCGATAGTTAAACATCATCTTTGGTCATATTCTTAACAGCCAATCAGAACGGTGATTTCCGCGCGTGTCATCTACAGCACCTTCATGAGATAAGAACAGAAACAATTAAATTTTCACCGCCGCCATTGCTTGGATTAAAAGGAAATGTGTTAATCTGGGTATTTACTGAACGAACGAGTAAGTCATATTTAATTCTAATATTTTATTCCGATAGATTTGTATCCTTTTGAATATGAGTGAAATCGTTTATAAAAATTTATCTCTTTTCTGTAGTTTAATGCTAAATTTTTGATTTCACTAACGGTCGTCTGTTATATGCCTTCTTAATGTAACGGAATGAAATATAATTGTTTTGAAAATTAAATAGCAATGCTGTAATTCTATTTGCTTGACCTTTGTAAATAAACGAATGAGTGATAGTTTAATCTTCATTTTCGATAGGGTGATGTGAAATAATTATAATTTGTCTTTGCTCAAAAACAAAACTTGCAACATAGGTTTGAAAAGTTGAATGATTCATCGCTTCATTTATCAGAGATAAAAACATTAAATTGAAGCCATTTGTAACTGTGTTTATTCAATGTTTGTTTTTTACTGTTTACTGACTATAAACGCTTGTAGTATATGACATCAGGCATTTATTTTATTTTTTGTAATTATTATTTTGGAGCTAAATATGATGATTCATATTATTATGATATTAGAAATAGTTTTCAGATTGAAAAAAAGCATTAATACTGTGAAATTTGACTGTATATATTGCAGTTTTTAATCACGGAAATTGAAACTTTATAAAGATTTATTCTTATTGATTTTTTAAATTTATTATTGAAAATCGTAAATTTTGATATCCAATGTTTCAGATTTAACATTTACCAAATTTCTAAAAATAATATGAATTTTTTATATCATCCAGTAAAATTTTTGAAACATTAAACAAACGGAGAAACATTTTATTCATATTTTGCACTTTACGTTGCAGTTTAGCAGTATAATTATAAAGTTTAATTAATATTTTTTGTGTTTTTTAAATTGGTATATTAATTTTTTTATTTATATGCAAGCATTTTTTTGCGATATTTTATTCATGATTTTAAATTTTTAAAATTGAGTAATGCGAGAAATAATTATTAAATTTCCTTTTACTGCAATCGAATTTGCAACGTTTCTGGTACAAGTAATTTTTGGCACAAAAAAAAAAAAAATTACACATGATAATTTAGACATAAATAAAGAGTTGTTTATGCCTTGATATGAAGTTTATGTATAAAGCTGCCTTATATTTTTAAAAGTTCGTATTTACTTATATGATACAGTATTAAATACATTTTTAAGCCATTTAATAACTTCTTTTTTATGTTCAAAACATTTTTCAAACAATTAAGAATAGTGCATATACTGTCTGATATATATATATTTTTTTACTTTCTATTTTCTTCTGTTTTTTTTTTTTTCTATTTCTTAGATCAATATTTTCTTATCAAATATATAAAATCTATTTAGCTCATATTCAAAGGATACAAAGTTTACAGGAATAAAAAATAAAATAAATTAAATATGACTTATATCGTGTTGTTCCATAAAAAAGAATAGTAATGATATACATTTTTAAGCAAAGCGGGTGAAAATTTTAAATTGAATACGGAATATGTTTAAAGAAAATTATATACATATTCCGAAGAATGATATATAAAATTAGATACAAAACTGGTGTTTACTTTTAACTAAACAATGACAAATTGCCTAAAAAGAAAAACATATCTTACACATTTTTACTACTTAAAATGACTTAACTATTTTATTTATATGTACTTAAATGACAAATACAAAAATGGCTATGTTTTGAAATTAGAAGTAATTTTTTTTCTCAATGCTATTAAAATAGAATATTTATTTACTATTTTATTATTTACTCATGGTTATATAGCTGTTGTGATTACCATCTGATACATATGTAAAATTGCCTATGGGGCAAAATCTAATTTTTGAATTATATGAATTTTCCTTTTTTGGAGGGCGGGACGGGGGGGGGGGATTTTCTTGTCCATTTTCACGTCCACGGGATTTTTTAAATCTCTTTCGACATTCCACCGAGTATGATAAATATTTTGAACTTTTAGAGTAGGGCAAGACAAAAAAAAAAAATATATATATATATATATATATCCATATACCTTAAAAACCCTTTATAGCGGACACTTCGGGACCGCGAAATTTGTCCGATAATCGGAGATGCCTGCTTTTGTGAGGTAAAAATAATACAAATATGTATGCCTTGCGGATCAAAAAAGTATTAGCTAAATCGAAGTATCCGCTATTCGGGAATGTCCATTAACCTCCATAACGGATACTCCCGAATACCGAGCATCTGCATTTAGCTAACCATACTGCAGGGTTGCATTTTTTGCAAAAGGACTCCTTGATTAAAGCATGCGTAGTGCCCGTTCTCTTACGATTTTAGTTCCCCCAAATTTCATGTGCAATATTTGCGAAGATTATATTTTAAATCTCTTTCGAAATTGTACTGATTATAATCAATATTTTGAACTTTTAAAGTAAAATAAGATTAAAAACAAAATTTTAAAAAATCTAATATTTAGATAAATATTTTTTCTTTTTAATCTTATTCTACTCCTGAAGTACAAAATATTCATTATAATTAGTACAATGTCGTAAAAGATTTAAATTATCAGCTTTACGAAAATTGCATACTAAAATTGGGAGCACCAGAAAATCAGGCGGTATGGGGGTAGAGGGGGCAGGACAACGGCCAGATATTTTTCCAGTATTCAGCGTGGTCAAACATGGCTACATAAAATGCTTACAAAAATGTCTGCGATTCAGACATTTCAAGTGTCTGAAATTCAGTCGCAAAAAGTGTCTGAAAAAATTCAGACATTTTAAAATGTCTGAAAATTGAACACTCCGTTTCAGACACTTAAGTGACTGAATTTCAGACATTTTAATTTGCAGTGCTGTAAAAGAAAAAAAATCTGTAAAGTTAATAAAGTTTTTCTAGGAAACTGGAATTCCTAGAACTTTTTATGTAACGGCAGCAACAAAAATTCATGTAACACACACACTTTTGTGCCGAAAATCAAAAAATCCGTAAGGTTACTAAGAATTTTTTAGGAAACTGGGATGCCTAGAACTTTTCATGTAACTGCTATCAGGATTACAGATAAAATTTTAGTAAGATTACTGTAGTAAGATTCATGTGTAAAGTTATAGATTTTTGCAGCTTTACAAAAACTAGTTTTGTAGATTAGCAGCTTTTTTTGTACCCTTACAGATGAAAGTTTAGTAAGCATGTAACTTTACATCTGTAGAACTACAGATTTTTTTTTTTTTTTTACAGTGTAAAATTTGAAATGTGATTTTAATATATTTCGACCAACACAACAATTACATGGGATAATTTTATCATGGTCAGTAAGGACGGATAAATAGTTTTCTTTGTTTCCCATGCTATTTTTCTTGTATTAACCGTGTTGCCTAATAAAGGAATGAAGTAAAAAAGTCAAAATTTCTTACTCATTATGTTGAGAGTTCTGAATACTTTTTTTTTATTTTATTATGCAGGAAATTATTTTTTACTGTTATATTATTACATACTATTTTGTTTTCTTTTTTAGGTAAGATTAAAAAGAGTACAATTACTGTAAACTTGATTTTCAACTGTTGAAAGATTTTTCAACCGATTAGAAGATAGATTGTTAATAAAATGTCATTCAAACGGTAAGATGAAAATTTTATTTAACCTTTTTAACATTTTCCAACGAAGTTAATATTATATGTAGTGTTAAAATTATATTCCAGTGAGGTTGAAATTATATGTACTTTTGAATTATATTCCAACGAAGTTGACATTATATGTAGTATTGAAATTATATTTCAACGAAGTTGAGTTTATGAACTCGGTTCATCTGGCCCTCTGTCCTGTCCGTCTGTCTATACACACTCTAACACACTTAACACTAGAACGGCGGGAAATTTTACTCAAGTTTTATAAAAATATTTCAGATCAGAATTTTTATTTAAAACTATTTAACTTATTTATTTAAGTTATTTTTGCGCAACATATATTAATCTTAAATTATAAAAAGTTTTCTGGTTAGAATTGACATGTATTCGTTTGGCAGGGGTCAAAATGACCTCTCGCCGCCGTTCTAGTGTTAAATATACTTGGATTTTCATGCATTTCATATGTGTTAATGATACTTACCATGGCATGTTCGGTATTATTTATGAAGTGTGTAGCATTAATAGTACATTTACAGTATCTCTCAAAAGAATTCTGTTACGTTACGGTCAATTGGGGTAAATCGTTAGCAGAGCATTTTAATGACATTAGGCTATTTCAAAAGCTTTGAAATCGATCTAAATCTCTGAATTTCACTTTAATATGATTACTATAGAATAGGACATTCATAGCATTTATCGTTCATTTGCAGGGACGCACTGATGAAATCGGTTACAGTACTGTTTTTGTGCAATAATTGCTGGAAGTGCGTTTACAATTTCGGTATGCGCTTTTAAATTTCAGTAATTTTTTTGCAGTTTACTCGTTATGTCTAAATTATATACCTCGTATATAGGGCTGCACAAAAGAATTCATGTATCATTCTCTTTATTAGCGGAAATTGCTGAAGGGGAATTTTCAATTGTGGTATAAACTAACTGAACAAAATTTTTGAACGCATGTAGTTTATAAACACAAATCTATATATCATATAGAGGACTGCTTACAGAATTTGGATAATTTTCCGATTATAGATGGGAGTTGTTGAAATCAGGTTTTTAAATGTGTTATGTCTTCCCTAATGGTTCAAATATTTCAACGTATTAGATGGTGACGTTTTGTTACATTATTCTGAAAGTATTGGAAAGTGTTTCATAATCTATGATGCATGATTTTTTTTCATTCTTGTATTTTTCTGATTTCAAGTAAATCATTATGTGACGTACAGTTTTAACATTTTTTTTCTACTTTTTGATAAGATGAAAATTTAGTTCTAAAGACAAAATTTCTAATAAGTAAATTAAGCACTCGAAATGGGAAAAATCTACACTGTAAAAAAAAAAAAAAAAAAAAAAAAAAAAAAAAAAAATCTGTAAAGTTACTAAAGTTGTTCTAGGAAACTGAGATTCCTAGAACTTTTTATGTAATGGCAACAAGAAAAATTCCTGTAACAGACGCTGCTACAGGAATTCTTGTTGTTGCCGTTACATAAAATGTTCTAGGAATCCCAGTTTCCTAGAAAAACTTTAGTAACTTTAAAGAATTATTTTTACAGTGTACGAACTTTAACGCTATTTCAAAATCATAGTTGACTATTTTTTTTTAAATGTATAGACAAATTTATTTCCAGCCATGCAAAAGTAATTTAAAAATTGCATTCAAGATTCTAAATATATATATATATATAAGCTACAAAGATCACAATAAACTATATATTGTTTCCTGTACACTGTAAAAAAAAAAAAAAAATATATGTAGTTCTACAGATGTAAAGTTACATGCTTACTAAACTTTCATCTGTAACTGTACAAAGAAAAAAAAAAAAAGCTGCAAATTTATAAAACTAGTTTTTGTAAAGCTACAGAAATCTGTAACTTTACAAATTAATCTGATATAATTAGAGTAATCTTACTAAAATTTTATCTGTAATCCTGGTATCAGTTACATGAAAAGTTCTAGGCAACCCAGTTTACTAAAAAAGTCTTAATAACCTTAGAGATTTTGTGATTTTCGGCCCAAAAGTGTGTCTGTTACATGAACTTTTGTTGTTGCCGTTACATAAAAAGTTCTAGGAATCCCAGTTTCCTAGAAAAACTTTAGTAACTTTACAGATTTTTTTTTTTTTTTTTTTTTTTTTTTTTTTTTTTTAGCAGTGTAAGGTCTAAATTCACACGAAAATCAATAGGCTTGGATGTGTGGCCTGACATGTTTATTTAATCACTAAAATTTAATATTAGTCTGTCGCGTGAGTCGTTTACTTGGAGTACGTTT
The DNA here is from genome assembly GCA_963932465.1 of Maratus speciosus. Lineage (NCBI taxonomy): Eukaryota > Metazoa > Arthropoda > Arachnida > Araneae > Salticidae > Maratus > Maratus speciosus. The sequence continues at coordinate 473,288,387 of OZ010797.1, forward strand.
CCAATTATTGGCGGAAATTGCTGCAAGGAGTTTAGAGCTTTGCTACGCGTTTCATAACTAAACTAAATTTTTACATATTAATTATACAAATCTATAGATTATATAAGGGGGCGGGGCAGAACAAAAGAATTCGGATATTCTTCGAACTACAGATGGTTATTGTTGTAAATTTTTTTTACAAATACATTATGCGTTTTCTAAGTTTATTTAGACGACATCTTTCACCTTATTCTACAGTGAAGTTTGGTCACATAATCTAAATGTGTTCGAAAATCTTTCATAACGCAAAATTTTTCTTTCTTGTTCTTTATGTTCTTACATCTTATTTTTCATCACTTAATTTCTTACGAAACTTGAATGCGAAGCTATTGAAATGAAAAAAACGTAACATGTTTATCGAACTTTAATAGTTAAATGTTTTATGAAATACCCTCATAATTATTTAATACGTTATTTTCCATACGTCTTTTATCCGGTTATTAATATGTTTCAAATGTAATTATTAGGTATAATTCGTTTATCTTTTTTGAAATAATTCGTAACTATGAAACATCACATATATCAACTTTAACAATTTTAATTCACATATTTACATCTTATTTTTCATTACTTAATTGTTCAGATAATTTAAATATGCAACTAATGAAAAATATTCAACACCTGTCATGCATTTTACCATTTAACAGTTTATTAAAGCCTCCGCATAATTTTTTATTCAAAAGCATTTCCCTTCATTTTTTATATAAACATAAATTATTTTGAGGATGTGGGTTGAAATGTAATTATTATGTAAAAATCAAGTTTCTCTTTTGAAATAAAACCGGGTTCTTAAGCATCGTAAATTTCAACTTTGAAATTTTTCTCCTTTTGTTATCGCTCGTTACGTCTTGGATATTTGCCAAAAATGCAAGAGTAAATTGGATTACGTATGAAAGGTACTATTTTTCTTAGGCAAATTTTAATTCAGTATTGTTTGTAAATGCTTTAAATCAGTTAAATGTTTAAATACGCAGTATACATTCTTAGTGCTCATTTTAAACATACAATAATCCTAGGCCTATTTGAATTTGGAGAAACTTCAGGCCATTTAGCCTTTATTTACTTATTTCTATTTCTGCATTCAGCTGCGACTATATAGTCCAGTCAAATTAGGTTGAAAAAGGGCTTAAAGTGGAAAATTCTGGTGTAATTGTTTTTAGTGTCTTTCTTTATGTTTTCGGGGGTGCTGAACACGAATCTGAAGTTGTCCAACAAAATTTCCCGCGGCAAATATGAAAAATCGTGAAAAAATCACTAAAAATCGCAAATTTTTTGGATTTTTGGCTTATAACTTGCAAAGTAAGCTTTTTACGCAAAAGGTGACCCTGTATTAAAATACAGACGAGAAAATTACCTACAAATCATGTTCTTATCATTTTTATTGTACGACATATGGCTTCCGTAGAGGCATTGAAAAATCGGCGAAAACCAGTAATTTTGGAAAATCGCAAAAAATATATTCTTACCCTTTCTGTTCATAATACTAAAAGTAAGCATTTCACTGTAAACATTTGCTGACGTACTCACTTATTATTAGGTTATATATTATTATGATGTAGGTATACAGTGTGACCTCGAAAATCCGGCATCCAGAGATCCGACACCATAAAAAATACCGCCCTTTTTTTATCACTCCCAACTTACGGGAAGAGCCAAAATAGCAATTATTTTCAAATTAAAAACCGAGGAAAAAACAATGCATTATCGAACAGCGAGATCGCTTACGCTGTGCTAAATAGAATCCTCGATAACACTGGTAGCGTCTCAGAAGAACGAGGACGAGGACCTAGCAGAAGATAAGTTCTCACCGAAAAAATGCATAAATTTGACCTGAAAATTAACGTCATCTTCAAAGAAACAAGATTGTATTTCCGAAATCGATATTCGTCACTTGTATAAAGTCCAAGAAAGGAGATAGTTACTTGACATTGATGCTTGAGAAATTACATGAGAAGAAATGAGTGCACTACTTATCAGATTTTTTTAACATATAAAATATCAACTAAACTAAGTTTTTTAAACATTCAATTTTCTCTTTTTCTTACTTCAATATCATTTGGGTATGTATTAAATTTCGAATAAATGTCACTATCAAGAAATTCGTAAGTACTTTTGATATTTTTTCAGAAATCTGTAATTTTCAAAAATCAATTACAAATTTGCAGTAGTTGACATTCACACAAAACAGGCACGAGAGGATGCGGATGCACTTATTGTCACCACAGCAAGGGACCTTGCACTACAACAGTTATTGTGGATGAAAACGTCGATTTGCTAGTTATCATGATTTGTCGCTGAAGGGGTGTACATTCAAATATATACCTTCTAAAGCCAGGCAAAATGACAGTTTCACCACTCATTTTTTCTTCTGACTGCAAACTTTAACAACCGATTGCTAACAGCATATTATTTTTGCATGACACGGGAAGCTGTGATACTACTCCAGTCTTGTTCAAAGTAGGAAAGATGAGGTTTCTTCACTCTCAAGAAAAATTATGTATTAACTAATACCATTGAGGTTTTTAAAGACCCTATGGCAGATGCTGATGCAGTTACTGATACTGGCAATCGTTCTTTGGAGTCATTGTATAAATTTGCTGACAAGGAAGCCACATCATTAAACAAATTGAGGTATTTTTGTTAACTTAGGTCTGCATACACGACATCAATCCATTTGGAGTCCTTACCTCCTACTGAGTCTGTAGCTCAGCAACATTCCTTTACGGTATATTTTCAAGTTCAACAATGGCTTGGGAATGAAAAAGATGTTGAACAATGGGGTTGGAAGAAAATGAAAGATTGTCTGGAGCCAGTAGCCACGCTACAGCCATCAGCACCTCAAGCCGTTTTGAAACTTATTTCTTGCAAATTCAAGAAGACCTGCCAGCAAAACTGTGGATGTAAAAAAGATCTCAAGTGCTCCAATATGCGTGGAAACTGCGAAAGCAATTGCAATAACATGCCTCTTACTGATATCGAGGAAAACCAGGATGATCTGGAATTCCTGAAGTACTTGAAGGTAAATATGCATAAATATTTCTATTTCACCTTCCCTTTTCACTATTTTTTTATTTTTGTGATCAAAATATTTGTCTTAATACAGTGGTATAACTACTCAATTTTCAAACAATCAGAAATAAATCATAAATTATTTTTTAAACGGTGGTTTGTAATATAATAGTCTAATATGTTTCCTAAATTGAGGTCCAAAAGTAACCTATTCATGTCTTGAGTTGTAAAAGAGGGGTAACAAAAGAAAGATGTAAAAATCATGTTATGATAAAATGTTGCATGACTCATTCTTTACTTATTTAATATTACTTATTTAATCATTAGTTCCACCATTTTTAAAAATACTATGTGCACCAGAGCTGCTCAGGAGTCTAAGCTTCGATCCTTGGATGTTTGCAGCCTTCGCCTACGGCTGGGGCAACAATCTTCTCCCTCAGGATGAAAACGGTCTTTTCGCGCCCAGGTGCTTAAATAAATATTATATTTAATTAAGTTATTTGAAAACAACGTTTAAACACACAATAAAAACAAGCAGATTTGACCATACGTATACGTTTCGTGAGTACTAGGACTCACATCCTCAGTGTAAAAACTATAAAAACTTTAAAAACAATATCCCCCCAACTGCATGTACGGTGAAAAAAACCCAAATGTCAAAACATAATACCAAAAGACCACCAAGTTCTAACAGCCAATGAAATTAATGCGGAAGTGAAGTGTCGTGACACAACAAATCCATCCAGAAAGTTGAGATGTATGGTGTACTAGATAAATCATTAACCAAGGAGTCTTTAAATTTATGGATATGAATAGCCTCAAAAAAGTCTAAATCCAGAGGAGTAATGCATTTCTTGATAATGGTAGCTGAGTCAAAATTAAAATTATGTCCCTCCCCCCAGCAATGAGAGGCGATAGAGGATTTCTGTAATTCTTTTTTCTTTACATAGTTTCTGTGTTCATTGATTCTGTAACGGAGTTTTCGTTTAGTTTGTCCAATGTAGGACAAACCACATTGGCATTGAATGTTGTAAATGCCCCAATAATTATGTGGAGGAATTTGGTCCTTAAGTTGCGAAAAAGATAATTTATTAACCGGCTTAAAAACCACATTAAAATCATAATGTCTTAAGATATTAGCCATCTTAAAGCTAATGCTATTATAAAATGGTAAAATGATAAGGTTGGAAATGGAAACCGCAGTAACAGGAGAATCAAGATTATTAACATATTTATTAAGACTATGAGAAATTAAATTATTGATATAAGATAAACTAAAACCTCGATCAATAGCCACAGATCTAATGCAATTTAATTCTGTAATGAGTGAATTATTATCTGAACAAATTAAGCGACCTCTATTAATCAAATAATGAAAAGCCGAAGCTTTTTGGGAAGGGAAGTGACATGAATTGAAATGGGGGGGGGAGTGTGACAGCAAAAGGTTTACGGTAAACGCCAGTGTCAAAGGTGTTAGGCTGACGTGTAACCAACACATCCAGAAATGGCAATCTATTATCTATTTCAACTTCATAAGTGAATTGAATGACTGAATCTATTGAGTTTAAAATCGTTAATATATTGTCAACAGAAAATAGAGAAAGGTCCAAGAGTGCAAAAGAATCGTCTACATATCTACAATAAAATGGGAAGTTGATGAGGTTAAACATTTTAACCTCAAAGTAATGCATATATGAATCTGCTAAAAAAGGGCTAAGGGGATTACCCATTGCTAAACCATCCGTCATAGAATAATATTGATTACAAATTTGAAGTGAATTTTGTTTTAAACAAGTACTGAATAACTCAATAATGTGGTTGATTTCATAATATGTGTAGTGAAATTCTTTTAATCTAGTAGTGAGACTTTGTAGTGCACCTTGAACTGGAACATGGGTGAACAGAGAAGTAACATCAAATGAAACCATGCGTAAAGAGGGGGAGGGGGTGAAGTTTTTAATCCGATTAACAAAAGAACTAGAATTCTTAATAGTGTAAATATTAGAACTCGAAAGGAATGAAAAGCGTTTCACTAAATATTTAGCAAGAGGGTATGAAGCAGAACCGATATTGGATACGATAGGCCGGAGGGGAACACCAATTTTATGAACTTTAGACAGAGCGTAAAAACGACTGCAGTTAGCAATAGACGGAATTAATGACATTTTAATGCTGTCATCAATACAGGGAGAGGTTTTTATAAGTTTTCTGGTACTTGTTAAATCACTGTCAGAAGGATCCCGATTTAATTTAATGTATGGGCCGGATTGTAAAAGATTTTGCACTTTATCCAAATAAGCTGTTTTATCCTGTACCACTATTTGACCTGCCTTATCAGCTTTAGAGATAACAATGTCATCATTAGATTTTACAGAGGATAAAGCTTCTTTAAGATCCTTTGTTATGTTTGGTTTGAAATTCTTAGAATTGTGATCAACTGTGTTTTTAATGAGAACCCTAATGGAATCCTTTTGAGAACTAGATAGTTTGCTAAATTTGAAACTTCTTTTAACTGGAGCAATAAGATTAGGTAAATCTGGACGTTTGCTAAAAGAAAAATTATAATTAAGTTTGAGAGCTTTCTCCTGTGTAGGTGACAGTTGTGAAGTTGAAAGGTTTACAATAGCATTATTATTCACCTCTGGAAGACAAAGAGGAGGTGTAGCAGTAAGAGGGAGTAAATTTGAAAGTTTTTTTTACTAACGAAAGTTTATGAAAAGCAGAGAACTTGCAGACCGGTACCATGATAACCGATCAAGTGTGTCAAAATTTGACACTGAGTTTCCAAGAGAAAGATGTAAATGAAAAAGTTCTTTTTCAATAAAAGCGAGCTTACTACGAGTATCCTGAAGTATCCGAGTATCCTGTCTCGCTTTTATTGAAAAAGAACTTTCTTTTTCAATATTATTTGCTCTATTTTTGGTCCTTTCTGTTGTTCCATGCAGAAAAAGGAGATGGAAATGTATTATCCGGGCCACGAAGTACCAAAAATCGAGTCTGAATTTAGCCTCTATTGATCGCAGCGCCATCTATTGTTTGTAATTCGAACTAAAATCGAAAATCACTGTAAAAAAACTTTTGACTTTATGCATAACCCTCCTGCAAGAATTTTTTTAATATCTGTCACCGTTTGGAAGTTATTGAATTTTAAAATCAGTCAGTCCTTTTTGGGACACCCGGTATATATATATATATACCAATTTTGAACGGAGGGTGGTTTCGGGGTCTGGGGGTCATGATCGATGAAAATATACCAAATTTTTTTTTAATCGCTTTCCTCCGAACGGCTGCAACACGTAGCTTTTTGTAATGAAAGCTACCTAATGGTAGAAATCGACGCTCATTCTCTAAATAGATAACAGTGAAAAATGACCCTAATTTTAAATTGTATTATGTATAAAATTACTAGCACTATTTTTCTTAAATAAATTTTCGTGCATTATGATTTCTAAAAGCTTTAAATCAGTTAAATGTTTAAATACACCGTGCTTTCTTAGCGCTCTCTTTAAAAATACAAGAATCCTAGGCCTATTTAATTTTCGGAAAGCCTTCAGGCCATTAGCATATATTTACCTATTACTATTTCTACATAAAAGCGTCTGCGACTCTAAAAGTATGCTACAACATGAATACAAAATGGGATAAAATGATGTTTATTTTCGAAATAGATCTCATGAAATACAATGCTAATTGTAAATTGTATGAAATTACTATTTTTCTTCAATAAATTTTATTCAGAATGTATGCTTCTTGCACGATTTTCCTTTCGTGTTCCTTATATTCATACACATTATTTTTCGTCATTTAATTACTTGAGAAATTTTAGTGTGAAGCCATAAAAATGAAAAAAAAAAACGCAACATGTTTAAACAACTTTAATATTTAAATGTTTAATGAAATCTTCACATATTTATCTAATACGTTATTTTCCATCATCTTTTACTAGATTATTAATAATCTTGAGGATTTGGTTCAAATGTAATTATTATGTATGAAGCATTTATCTTTTAAAAAATAAAACTTAACTGTGAAACATCATTTAAATCAACTTTAAGTATTTTAATTTATGTTTTTTTATATTCTATTACTTCAATTTTTATATTATTTAACCCTTTATTTCCTGAATTTTGAATAAATACTTCACCTGAATAATTATTTACGTTAATGTCTAAGATACCCAGAACAATATATATAATAATAAGTTGATTTTTAGATATTTTTTTTAATTAAAACTGATTTAATAAATCAATAGTTAGAGCTATTTTCCAAATTATTTACAATTGTAATTAGATTAATTAACAAAAAATACTGTTATGGAAATCTCACAATTCTCATAAGAACAGTGTAATCAAAAGTCATCCTATCTGTAACAGAGAAAAGTTTTGTAGTCGCAAATTTTTCGTATAACATTTTTCAATAGGATAAAAGCTACACCTAGGTAAATGGTTGAAAAATTAACCACATTAACTCTTTAGTGCGCAGCATTGCATATATGCAAACAACATTGATTTGAATTTAATAGATTTTTTTTTATTCGCATATACCTAATTAACACAAGAAAATGAAAATAGCGATATTTACTTTAATTAAAACACAGATATACAATATTTAAATAAAGCGAAATTAACCATTGATATTTTCTGGTGTCAAGTCAGATTCTCTTAACTACGTAATTTCTAGAATGCGTTCTATTATAGGAATTAAAGAGTTAAAGGTTGAGTTTTAGAAAATAAAGAATTATACAAAATAAGGTATTTGGAGACATACTTATTAAAGTATTTACTAATTTGCAATATTTTAGCGTAAAACAACCCCACGACAGTAGTTTTTACATGTATTGCAGATGTACAACAGAAGAAAAGATTGACGTATTATATGAAACATGTATCTCTGATTTTTTTCCATTATTTTTCCTGTGTAGTAAACCTTTCAGAGAATAATTTATAATTTTTCCGAAACAAAATAAAAAATCGCGCATTTAAGGGTTAAAAAGTATTTAGCTTGAACTGTTTCACTGTGCTTTATAAATATGATTGAGCTCATTATTTTGCATGACAAGTGCAATCTACTTTCATTAGTAGACGAATTAACTAAATATTACATTGACTTTTCTTTAGTGGTACTTAAAAGCACTGTCAGGATATAAAGATTTAAATATGCAGCTATAAAAATGAAAAATATTCAACACCTCTAATGCATTTTACCCTTAACAGTTTATGAAATCCGCATAATTATTTATTCAACAGCATATCCTTTCATTTTTAGGTGCGTTCATAATTTTATAAGTACGTAGTACCTACAGCCGTCGTTCAGTCAGTCCGCCTGTCTGTCTATCTGTCTGCATATAATAGAGCAAAAACTACCCAACTGAATGGTCTGGAATTTTAAATATATAATTGTTTCAACATTTTGTGGAGTCATTTCAAATTTTATGAAAATGGGATGTATAGTTTAATGACAGGGACAGTCAAAAGTTTTCCGTTACGTTACGGACAATGGGAAAAAATTATTTCAAGTGCATTTTAATGATGTTACAGCCTTTAGAAGAGAATGAAATTGAAGTGCACTAAAATACACATTCAGTACAATATGCGGTGCAAAAAATATTTATGAAACTATTTATAGTACGAACGTAACTCATTTGCCCCGCTTGATGCGCAGTTTCCATGTTGCTTATATAAGGATAAATTATCTTGAGGATTTGGGCTGAATTGTAATTATTATGTAAAAATCAAGTTTCTTTTTTGAAATAAAACCAAGTTTTTAAGCATCGTATTTGAAAATTTTCACCTTTTGTGATCTCTCGTTGCTTCTTGGATATTTTCCAAAAATGTAAGAGTAAATTATATTACGTATGAAAGGTACTATTTTTCTTTGACAAATTTTAATTCATTATTATTTGTAAATATTTTAAATAAGTTAAATGTTTAAATACTCTGTACTTTCTTAGTTCTTCTATTTTATGTCGTGGAGCGTGTCTTTTGGGAGAAAAGTATAACTTTTGCATGAAAAATACTAAAGAAAAAAAAGCTTAGTAGTTCAGCTGTTAATTTATAATTACAATATAAAAAAAAAAGTTTAATACCGTAAAACCTCTAAATAACGGACATCTCGGGAGCGATGAAACTGTCCGCTATTGGGAAAACCTCAGAGATTCAAAAATTGCTAAGAAATGCTTAATGTTTCATTAATTGACTTTCATATGTCCATTACATATTCAGATGTAATAAATATTGCATCTAATACAGTAAAACCTCTAAATAACGGACACCTCGGGAACGCGGAAACTGTCCGCTATTGGGAAAACCTCAGAGATTCAAAAATTGCTAAGAAATGCTTAATGTTTCATTAATTGACTTTCATATGTCCATTACATATTCAGATGTAATAAATATTGCATCTAATACAGTAAAACCTCTAAATAACGGACACCTCGGGAGCGCGGAAACTGTCCGCTATTGGGAAAACCTCAGAGATTCAAAAATTGCTAAGAAATGCTTAATGTTTCATTAATTGACTTTCATATGTCCTAAAACCTCTATTATATGATTAATCAGAAATTAAAGTTATTTTTTAAGTAATAACACTGAAATAAAATTGTGCATACCTTTACCCACTATTTATTACATTCTTACGAAAAAAATCTGTTACAAAAGTTTGCTTTTTCTTGCGATTACATGTAATTTGTTTTTCAGTGTGAATTTTTAACTATGTCAGTAGTTTTAATCCTCCTGAATCATCTTTTTTTACAAAAAAATTGTGTTACTGTTCACTGTATTTTGCCGCTTCTTGGAAATTCTTGATATTGCAGGAAAACATCTCCAGTTTCAGTATCTGATTCATCATCGCTAATAGAGTCAGCTTTTGTCCAAAACTCTGAAGGAATATAATCGCATTATATCAACTGATTTTTCTTCAGTAGGTAACTCATCATCAGTATTAATGAAAATTTCGGCAGTTTCTTCATTCCTGATACATTTCCTTGATTCACTTATTTTGCTTAATTCTTCATTTGTATCGGAAATGTGTGTTTCATTTTCTTTTACTATAAAGCCTGCTTTTCTGAAACATTGTCGTACGCTTTCCGGCTTTACGTTTTTACAGCTGACGAAATCCAAATTATAGCATCAAGAGCGTTAACTAATTTTAGTCAGTTTTCAAGTGTATTCATAGAATCTAACTTTGAAAGAATGTGGCGTAATAAAATCTTTCTGTACCTGGCTTTAAAATTGTGTACTACGCCTTGATCAAGTAATTGACATACTGAAGTTGTGTTTTGGGAAAAAACACAATTTTCACGTTGTCGAATTTCAAATGTTTTGGATGAGAACTTGTATTGTCCAAAAACAAAAGGACATGTCTTTGTTGTTTTTTCATCCTGTTACCAAAGGAAGTTAACCATTCGATCATTAAAGGACTGGTCATCCACGCTCCCTTATTCGCTCTCCACACAATACCAAATTTATTAAATTGAATGTTCTTTGGGAAACACCTGGGTTTCAGAGATTTTCCAATAACAAGAGGGATTTCAAATTCTCCTAACACATTGCAACCTAATAAAATAGTGAGTCGCTCTTTTGATATTTTTTCTATTGATACAATCATCCTTTTCAAAACACTAAGTCTTATTCGGAAAAAATATGAAAAAGAGTCCGGTTTCATCGGCATTAAAAATGTTTCTCTCCTCATAACCTTCCAAAATTCATTGCAGTCGCTCATGCGAATCCTCCACTTCTTTAAGATCTAAAGATTTTTCTTCTCCACATATTGTTTTGAAAGAGATGTGCCGAGATCGGAATTTTTCCAGCTATCCACTGGAGGCCTTGAAATTGTGTAATCTGAGTCCTTCAGCGTCTTCTAAAGCCTTTCCCTGAATCAAAGGCCCACTAATAAGAAGATTTTTTGAACGAGCGGAAGTAAACCTATTCAGAATTATTGAATCAATTTAAATGAAATTAGTCTTCCTCAATTTCGTTTTTTTGGTGTTCTCGTTAGAGTTAGTAATCCACAAATTTCTTATTTCTTCTTTATTTCGTAAAATCTCTCCCACCTGTGTTTACAAATTAAAAAAAAGTTCAGCAAGTATCAGTAAACTCAATTTCTCTTGCACTTTGGGGGAATTGCACTTTTTGATCGTTAAAAGCATTAAATCTCAAATCTTCCGGGGACATTTCAATGCTCCGGTTTGTTTCCCTAATTCCCCACTGGACGTGAGAAGGGATTTTCCCCAACCCACCCCCTACGTTTATGGATGATCACGCAGTTTGTGACACATTGCCCAGATAAATTTAGAGGCTTTTTGCTCTTTTTTATATTTTTTTCTCGTTAAAAAATATTTTTTTCATGCCTTATCACCATAATTACTGTCCGCTATTCGGAATGTCCGTTATTCAGCGTTATATATCACATACGAAAATTTAGGTTTGGGGAGTGGGGATTGGGAAACTGTCCGTTAAATAGAGGCGTCCGCTATTCGGGGTGTCCGTTATGGAGGTTTTGCTGTAGTTCAGCTGTTAATTTATAATTACAATATAAAAATAAAGATAAATACCAGGTAAACATAATTAAGGTACAAATTGCACATAATTATATGGGCAGCGTGTATTTTAGCGCGATCTAATTGCAAGAATTAACCCCTTCGAGAGGAGTGTTTTTTGCAGAATTTTTAATCTTTTATCACCGGTTTTTCAAAACAGACATTTTTGCCTAATTTAATCGGGAAAATGACCTAATTAAATAAGGCAAAATTTACAATAATAAATAACTGGTGGGAATATTCAAGGATTCTGAACACCTTATGCGATGATTAAACAAAGTGTTCCGCGAAAATGAAATTTAGTTCCAAAAGTCATCACTAGGAGGATAAATGCGCGTGACCCTTTGATCCTCGTCTTGTTAAATCACACTGGAATACTGGACTCCTTTCTCGCAATAAGATCGCGGTACCGAACTCACTGAGTACACTCAGTTTAAATATGGTCAAGTTGCATACACATGAGCTCTTTTATTGTTGCAATCTGTTATCTTTTGACCAACACTTCTCCAATTTTATTGTTACACGTTCTACATAATATATTTGTATATAGAGTCTTTTGTGTAATCTAACCTACGGAAAAGATGAATTTTTTCGCATGACAAATGAGTAGTATTATGTAATCTATATTATTTTAACACAATCATTCTGTTAGGTAAACATGTCATAAAGGTTAATTTTTTTAAACAAAGTGAAAATGTGTCCAGACGGGAAACGAAATCAGAACCTTAGGCATAAATTGCCTTTTCCAATTGAGCTACCTGGAACGATAACCGTCAACACAATTCATTCTTTTCGCAGTGCCAGGTAAACAGTTCAATAGAATAAGCCACAGTAAAAAAAAAACTTCTTTAAGAGACTACACTATTCACTCGAAAATACCCGGATGATAATGTTAATCCTATGGGGAAGTTATTTTCAAATATCTCATTTACATTTTGATATTTTCGAATGATTTTTTTCCCCGTAGATAGCTGAGGATGATTTACAACCGGACTATTTTTTACTTGAATATTAAAGATGTACATTATCACATTGCTAACAAGGCGTAAACCAACTTAGTGAAAAATGTCCAAGCCGGGAATCGAACCCGGGCCCCTGGAATAGATCTCCAGTGCTCTACCACTAAGCCACAAGGACGATGCCCAGCTTGGCATCTCTCACTTATATAAGTCGGTAAGGCTTCTACCGCAGCACTAGATGGAAAAGTCTTCATGAGCACACAATCTAGTGGCGTAACATGAGACGCAAATGAACCCATGTATGCTCTAGCAATGTGATAATTCACATCTTTAATATTGAATAATTTCAAGCGTAATTTCACGGCTGAAGAGTAGTTGAAAAATTAATGAAAATAGTTTTTACTTTTTTGATTTTGGTTTCATATTTTTTTTTTAATTACTTTTACTTTGAAATTGAGGCTATCCTATAATATAAAAAAAAAAACTATAAACAAAATCGAAAAAGTAAAAACTAGCCTAGTAAAAATAGTAAAATACTTTCTTCTATTGAAGATAGAAGAAAGTAAAAATACTGTCATGGAAACCTCACAATTCTTACCAGAACAATGTAAATAAATGTAATCCTATATGCAACTGAGAAGTGCTTTGTAGTTGAAAATTTCTCGTAAAACATTTTTATAATAGGAGAAAATCTAAATCCATGTAAATAGTTGAGCTAAAAAACAAATTTAAAAAAAATATTTATCTTCGACTATTTCGCTGTGCTTTTACTGAATGGGATTCAGCAAAGTATTTTGTATGAAACGCACCATCTACTTTTATTAGTAGACGAATTAAGTAAAGTTTATATTGCATTTTCTTGGTACTTAAAAGAAACGTCGGAGCATAAATAGTTAAAAGAAACCTTTAAACTCATTTATCTTAGTTTGTGTTTTTTTTTTTTTTCGGATTTTTTGTATCTTCAAAATGACAAGGCTTTTTTAGATATGAAAGAAAGAACTTGAATTAACATTTGTGTAATAATATCTAAAAACCCTTTTTTTACAGTTGGTAATTAATTTTTACTTTCTTCTATCTTTACAAGAAGAAAGTATTGGATTTGTGTAAATTTTCGACTTCCGGTTTTCGACGGATTTACACATTTTAGGGACCAGAGATTCAAAAAACATGTTTTTACAAAATGTCTGTCTGTGAGTCTGTCTATCTGTCTGTCTGTCTCTGACACAAATTTTGTGGGCGCTCTATCTCAAGAACTAATGCACGGAATTTAATAAAAATTTATATTTAGGTAGTCCCTGATATAAATTGGTGCTGATTAGTTTTTGGTGTAAATCGCCCAACAGGTGGTGCTGCTATGCTGCATTTTGCAGGATTTCCGCAATAGCTCTATCTCGAGAACTAATGCACGGATTTTTATAAAACTTCAGATTCAGTTAGTCCTTGATATGAGTTAGTGCTGTTTATGTTTTGGTGTAAATCGTCCAACAGATGGCGCTGCTATACTGCATTTTTCAGCATTTACACGATTTTCGTAATACGTCTATTTCAAGACATAATGTACGGGTTTTCATCAAACTTCAGATTCAGTTAGTCCTTGACATGGATTGAAGGTTTGTACCTTTTGATGTAAATCGCTCAAAAGGTGGCGCTGCTATGCTACATTTTTTTGTGATTTCCGCAATAGCTCTATCTCAAGAACTATGCTTGGATTTTCAACAAACTTCAGATTCCGGTATACCTTGATATGAATTAGTGCTCTTTATGTTTTCGTGCAAATCGCTCAACAGGTGGAGCTGCTATGCTGCATTTTTCTGAATTTCCCCTACAGCTCTATCTCAATAACTAATGCACGAATTTTCATCAAACTTCAAATGCAGGTATACATTGATATGAATTGGTGCTAAACTGCTGTAATTTCTTGTACTATTTAAATGATTTAATTGACGTGATTTATATAGAAGAAAGTTTTGTGATGGCCACAACATACTAGTTCTTTTTTATTTTTGGTGTGTATGTGTGCGCGTGGGGGGGGGGGGGGGTGTCTAGAACCTTTATAAATGCAAACATAGACATACATTATTTTTTTTTTACATAATAGTACTTATTAATATAGATATTATAGATGTTGAAACTTTTCCAACTGAGATAAACAATTAATTGTGGAAGACTTTGTCCTTCAATTTAGCTAAATTCGATGAGCATTGGTTTTTTAAGACAAAGATTCTAGGTTCGATTCCCGACCTCTACATTGTCGCCCTGAGATGGTTCCCTAATAACAATGTAAAACTGGTATTATCCCAGCTTTCTTTTACTGCATAAGAATTTTATTTATTAAAATGATTGCAGCACAAAAAATGCAACTTAAATTCATCGCAATTTATGTTATTGTTTTGCACCTACGACAGAGTCCTTAAACAGAGTGATTTTTTTTTCATATTTTATCCAAAAGTCGTTCACTGCATAAAGTTAAATAAAACACTTTAAAAACTGTTCATCTATATTCTATCTATGTTTTTCATTAAAGTTGTTTTTCAGCAGATAAATTACATATACATTTTTGAAAACCTTATCGGTCTCCCACTACCTCACCAAAACTTTGAAACATAGTTTAAAAACTACAACTTTATTCCATAGCAGCTTTCGTACCTGAGAAACTGCTTGATTTAAATTAATAGCACAAAAAAAAAATGACATGAAACATTGACGGCTTTAATAAATAAGAAACATTTTTCCTTATAATTTTTCTGGGTTAGAAGTATTGCAAAATATTTGTTAAACGTTTTATGTCATTTTTAAAATTAGTTATTTTTACTTTCTCCTATCTTCAATAGAAGAAAATATTGTAATCGGATTTTTTTTTTACTTCCGGTTTTCAAGGGATTTATACGTTTTAGGGGTCAGAGATACCAAAAAACGTCTTTATACAAAATGTCTGTGTGTCCGTCTGTCTGTGTGTCGTCAATGTACCATCAAAAATTGCATGAAGTTATGCATAGAATTGAACCAAATTTTTTTTAAGTTTTTGGCTATGACAAGCAGGTCCTACCTTAATTTTGAAAAAATCCGCCTGCAGGGGGCGCTGTAATTGCGATTTTTGTATATTTTGAATACTGTACCATCGAAAAGTGTATGAAGTTATGCATAGAATTGAACGAATTTTTTGTGTATGTTTTAAACCATGGCAAGAAGGTCCTCTTTGAATTTAGAAAAATTCCGATCGTAGGGGGCGCTGTAATAGCGATTTTTGTTCCATTTTCAATATTGTACTATCGAAAATTGTATGAAGTTATGCACAGAATTGAACCAAATCTTTTGTGTATGTTTTTAGCCATGGCAAGAAGGTTCAACCTGAATATTGGAAAATTCCACCTGAAGGGATCGCTGTAAATAGCAATTTTTGTACAATTTTCTATATTGTATCATCGAAAAGTGTATGAAGTTATGCATAATTCTAATAAAAATACTAATAAAACTAATAAAAATGAATTATTAGTATTTGTAACAACATTTTGAAATATTAACGTACATGAGATAGAAGACAGTTTTGGGATTGGCACATCCAACTAATTGTAAGATGGATAAGACGAAAATATATGATTTGTTAAGCTGTTAAACAGGAAGTGCATTGCTTATGCGGAGCAATAATAGAAATGTAAAAATATACACGATTAAATAATACAAAAAAAAAAAATAAAATAAATAGCAAAACTTCGAAAACAAGATTTTTCTTTCAGAATGTTTTATTTATAAATTTGCAGTAATTTATGTCTCTTTTTTTATTACTTATTAATATTATTATTTAATATTGTTTAGTACTTATTTGAAAAAAATCGTTTAGGACTTTAAATGTATCTTTAAATTTATGCAATTAATTATTCACTTGAGTTAAATAAGATACTATAAAAAAGACCTAGCAGAAAGGCTTAGCATTCATTATTATTTAACAGTTTAGCAAAATTTCTATATAATTATTCAGATAATTTTGTTTCTCTCCAACCGTTCATAAATTTGGGGATTTGGTTTAAATGTAATTATTATGTATAAAGCATGTTTCTTTTATGAAATAATACCAAGCAGTGAAAGATGAAATATATCAACGTTAAGATTTTTTTTTCTCCTTTCTTATTCTCTAAGTAAGTCCTGGATATTTGCCAAAACCGCTAGGGTACGTTTTATTATACGCGTGAAGTGTTTCTCTCAACTAAAATTTAATTCATAGTTGCTTATGAACGTTTTAAATTTAAAGCAGTCATATATTTTAATATGTTACGCATCTTACTTTTTGAAAATATTTATATAAAATTATTCTTTTAAGGCTGTTCTCAAATCCAAAAAGGCTACTTTTTGACATAAGTTTAAATTTATTTTTGTTCGGAAAAGCAGGAAACTAGCAGCTGTTTTTCTTCAGAAACTATGTAATCGAACTGTTTTTGTCCGTTTTTTTTTTTGCATACGCAATAGATCTTTCAGAAAATATTGCCAAATATGACGTTTTGAACCGAAGTTCCCGAAGAAAGCAGAAAAACCAGTCAGCAAAGGGAGAAAAACATCATGTCACGTGATCAAAATCGCTTATAACTGAATAGGTATTTTATTTATCAAAAAATGGAAAACACAGTTCTGTTCCAAATCGCTTCCATAGTCAGGCCTTCTAATTTTATATCTTTCCGTTAAAAAATGAATTTGTAAATGTGTGAAAACGTTTTGCACTTGATGAGCAGAGAAGTTGAGAACAGCCGAATGTATAAACTAAGTTTCTAAAATTTCCGAAATTGTATTCTTTTGAAATTTTACGTTTGAATAAAGAAATACGCGTTATTATAAGCTTAGTATAGTGCCTTTGTAAAACTGACGTAATGATAAAGTGAATTTGTAATATAAAATGTGTAATTTGTAAAATATAACCTTTAATGTAAGATAGAAACTTTGTAAAAGATACGACGCATCGTAAGGTACCCCATTTTTTTGCATTATAAATATGTTTTCCCTGCACTCATTTATAACTTCGAATGATCAAAATAATAACAGAATATATTTAAAATTTAAAGTGTTACAGCATTTATAGATCACATCTAGAACGATTTAAAAGAAAAACATCAATATTTTACCAACAAAATTTAAATAGTTAAATAAAATGTTGTATGTTTCTTTTTTTTTTTCTTAAAAAAAAAAAAAAATCACATGCATTGTGTCTCTCAAATTAAAATTAATTATTCACTTGAATTAAATACGCTACTACAAGAAGATCTAGCAGGAAAGGCTTAAAGCTTATTAATATGCAATTTTGCTTTGCTCCATCCTTTCCTCCAACCGTTTATAAATTTGGGGATTTGGTTTAAATGTAATTATTATGTATAAAGCATGTTTCTTTTATGAAATAATACCAAACAGTGAAAGATGAAATAGATCAACTTTAAGAATTTTTCTTCTCTTTTCTTATTCTCTAAGTAAGTCCTGGATATTTGCCAAAACCTCTAGGGTACGTTTTATTATACGCGTGAAGTGTTTCTCTCAACTAAATTTCAATTCATAGTTGCTTATAAACGTTTTAAATTTAAAGCATTCGTATATTTTAAGATGTTACACATCTTACGTTTTGAAAATATTTAGATAAAATTATTCTTCTAAATAAATTAAGTTTCTAAATTTCAGAAATTGTATTATTTTGAAATTTTATATTTGAGTAAAAACATACGCGATATTATAAGCTTATCATAGTGCCTTTGTAAAACAAACATAATGATAAAGAGAATTTGTAATATAAAATGTGTAATTTGTAAAATATAACCTTTAATATAACATAGGAACTTTGTAAAAGTAAGGTACCCCATTTTTTTACATTGAAAATATGTTTTCCCTGCACTCATTTATAACTTCGAAAGATTAAAATAATAACAGAATACATTTAAAATTTAAAGTATTACAGAATTATAGATGACATCAAGGATGATTTAAAAGAAAAATATCAATATTTTACCTGTAAAATTTAAATATTTAAATAAAATGTTATATGTTTTTTTTTTTTTTTTTTTTTTTTCAACTGCATTGTGTTTCGCAAATTAAAATTAATTATTCACTTAAATACGCTGCTACAAGAAGATTTGGCAAGAAAGGCTTAACACTCATTAATATTTAACAGTTTAGCAAATTCTCCATATAATTATTCACACAATTTTGCATTGCTCCATTCTTTTCTCCAACCGTTCATAAATTTGGGGATTTGGTTTAAATGTAATTATTATGTATAAAGCATGTTTCTTTTGTGAAATAGTACCAAGCAGTGAAAGATGAAATATATCAACTTTAAGAATTTTTTTTTCTTATATGATCTCTGCCTAAGTCCTGGATATTTGCCAAAACCACTAACGAATCTTTTATTACTCACAAGTAATGTTTCTCTCAACTAAATTTTAATTCGTTGTTGTTTATAAATGTTTTAAATTTAAATCAGTCACACATTTTATTATGTTACAAAACTTACTTTTGAAAATATTTTTGTAGTATTATTCTTGTAAGTATAAATTAAGTTTCTAAAATTTCAGTTATTGTGTTATCTTGAAATTTTATTTCAAGATTATTTAAGTAATGAATCGAATGATTATTGAAATTAATTTACAATTTTATTAAAAGTAATTTCTTTTGAGATTTTCAGTAATTTTTATTTCTTTATTTATTACTTATTAATATTAATATTTATTATTATCTGGTACATATTTAAAAACAATCATTTGTTACTAAAAATATATCTTACATTTACGAAAAAAAATATTTACTCGATTTAAATACGCTGCCATAAAACGATATAGCAAGCACGACTTAAAACTCAGTAATATTTAACAGTTCAGCAAAATCTCAATATAATTATTCAGACAATTTTGCATTGCTCCATTCTTTTCTCCAACCGTTCATAAATTTGGGGATTTGGTTTAAATGTAATTATTACGTATAAAGCATGTTTCTTTTATGAAATAATACCAAGCAGTGAAATATGAAATATATCAACTTTAAGAAATTTTTTTTCGTATACGATCTCTAAGTAAGTCCAGGATATTAGCTAAAACCGATAGAGTACGCGTTATTATACACGAGAAATGTTTCTCTCAACTAAATTTTAATTCGTTTTTGTTTTTAAACGTTTTAAATTTAAAGCAGTCATATATTTTAATATGTCAGTCATCTTATATTTCGAAAATATTTACATAAAACCATTCTTTTAAGTATAAATTAAATTAAAAAAATTTCAGAAAGAGCATTACTTTGGAATTTGTTGTTCTTATAAAGACAAGCATAAGATTATAAGTTTATAAAAGGATCTTTATAAAACAAACTTAATGTAGAAGTGAATCTTTAATATAAAAGAGGTACTTTGCAAAACATAACCGTTAATTTAAATTAGGAACATAGTAAATGAGATGCTACATAAGCTGCCCGATTTTTTTCATATTAAAGTTATTAAATCGCATTCATTTTTAATTTCGAAAGATAAAAAATATAACAAAATAGGCTTAAGGTGCCAGAGATCTTTTATAGTGTCCAAAAATCAATCTTTTATTTAAAAGCTTACATTTAAGTTTCATTCACTAGAACACCCGGTAATTTTAGTCAAGTTTTCTAAAAAGTAAATTTGACTTAAATAATTAGCCCAGATTTGGGTGCGTATGTATCTCATATCTTACAAAGAAATTTCTTATTCAAATCAACTGTTATCATTTTTGCATCGGTCAAAATGACGCTCGTGGCGGTTCTAGTCTTAAAAGACGAAAAATTTCGCTTTTGAAGAAAAGTTATTTTCAAAGCAGTTTGAGATCTCTTTTTATTAGCAGAGGGTAAATTGAATATTTAAATATTTTTCCCAAAATGGTAATTTTTGTAGCTGACGCGTTTGATTTCTAAAAAAATGCCTGAATAGAATTTCATAAAACTTTACTGAAAGTTATAAACTTTATTTATGCGCAAAATGACCTATTATTATGTTCATCAAGTAAGAAATTTGGAAATTATGGCTATTTAAAGAAAACAAAATAAAAAAAATTCAGATATTTCATTTTACATTTTTTCCCCCTGTAGAACTAATCGGTATATTTTTTACGGGATAAGTCATTTTAAACAAAATTTCGAAAATACTTATCTTATTATACAAGAAACTAAAAATGTTATTACTTCTAGCTAAATTCGAGTTATATCACAGTTTTAAAACTAAATTTCAGTTTATATGGATATTTTATTTGATATTATTCCCTTAGAATATTTCATTTTAAGATTTTCACCTATTCATATTTCTTTATTTATTACTTATTAATATTATTATTTAATATTGTTTAGTACATATTTGAAAATATTCGTTTCAGACTTAAAATGTAGGTTAAATTTATTTAATTCACTTCAGTTAAATGCGTTACTATAAAAAATATAGCAAGGAAGGCTTAACACTCATTAATATTTAACAGCTTAGAAAATTCTCCATATAATTATTCAGACAATTTTGCTTTACAATACCATCCTTCTCCCGAACTGTTCATAAATTTGGGAATTATATTTAAATGTAATTATTATGTATAAAGCATGTTTCTTTTATGAAATACTAATACCAAGCAATGAAAGTGGAAATGTATCAACTTTAAGATTTTTTTATTTATTTTACGACCTCTAAGAAAGTCCTGGATATTAGCCAAAACCGCTTGAGTACGTTTTATTATACACGAGAAAATATTTCTCTGAGCTCAATTTTAATTAGTTTTTGTTTTTAATCGTTTTAAATTTAAAGCAGTCATATATTTTAATATTATACACGTCTCCTTTTGTAAATATTTTGATAAAACAATCTTTTAAGTATAAATTAAGTTTCTAAAATTTAAAAAATTGTATTATTTTGAAATTTGATGTTTGGATAATGAATACGCGAGAATATACGTTTATAAAAGAACTTTTTTAAAACAGACTTAATGTAAAAGTGAAATTTTAATTTAAAAGAGGTACTTTGAAAAAGGTAACTTTTAATGTAAAATAGAACTTAGTAAAAGAGATGGTCCGTAAGCTATCTGAATTTTCTTCTAATAAATATATTTTCGCTGCACTCATTTATAAATTCGAAAAATCAAAATCATAACAAAATATATTTAAGGTGCTAGGAATCTTTGAAATAGTCTAAAAATCAATTTTTTTATTTAGTAGCTTATTTTAAAATTTAATTCTTTAGGAACATAGAAGAAAAGGTTTTAGAACTCTTTAGAAGAAAAGATATATCCAAAAGAGTTTAAGATCTCTTTATATGATTAAGAGGTGAATTGATCTTTAACGTCGATTTTCTCAAAACGGTGATTTTGGTCATTGCGAGCAATAAAATAACCCTTATCATTCAGCTGTTTTTAGAGACCAACTAAAAATCAGCTCACTCTATCGCCGATATCTTTCTGAATTTCCACGATATTTGACTGGATTTATTTTATGAGTTGCTCCATAGAATTGAATATTAAATTATGTAAAAAAAAAATCTTTGTTATAATTCGCGCATGCGCAGTTAAAAAATATTTCATACAACTGCTCATATTTATAACATATGTAATATATTTATATTCCAACTGTACTATGTTATTTATAGTACATTTTGCTAATTTTCTAAAACTGATGTCAAATTTGGTTGAAATCCCTGCATGATATAAAGTAAAAACATGCAAGAATTTTTTGAACTTATGAAAATAATTGCTATATCTCCATGAATATGCGTGCAATTCTTACACAAATCAGTACACATGTTTTACGGTATCCACATATTTGTATGCTGGAGTGACAGATCATTTCGTGCATTTTACTGTATAGGTACCCCTAATTGTCCTCCTTATCAAATCGACGTTGATAAATATGAGGTCAAACATATTCTTTATAATCCTGAAATTCCAGAAGAATCCGACAAGTATATTTTTAAATATTCGACAAAATGTCTAAAATTGAAAGTAGCCTGTTATTAAAGTGTATACTACATAGTGTTCTAAAATACAGAGCACTTAGATAACGCATAATCTAGTTAAAAATTCGTTTTTGGCAATTTGCTCTAATAGACAGAAATACATACAAATTATTTTGTACAGGCAATATGTTACATAGAGATTTTTAATCGCACTGCATATTAAGCTAAAATTGATTCCGGCAAAAAACGCATAACAAGGGTAAAAATGCGCTTCCAGCAATTAAGAACCATGTATGACAGTGTATCATGTACTCTGCGCTGCCATGTGTATGAATTTATTTATACTCCACAAACGCCATTTAGTATACAAAATATAGTTCGACAGGAAAATTCATTAGTCGATGAAAAATAATCCTGGAGCAATTCACCTGCATAGCCAATAATACTTACGAATTCTTTTGTGTATAATCTATGGAACTTATACATGCCATATTTTATGCATAAATTTTGTTAAACATAAAAATGCCCACCACGGTGGAAAGCGTACTTCCAGCAATTATTTGCTCATAGGCTATCCGAAATCGTTAGTGTGTCTTTCTAAATGTCCAAACAAATGGTAACTGTCAGGTACGTCATTTAAACTATGGGAGTAGGAAAAACACTGTAAAAAAAAAAAAAAAAAAAAAAAAAAAACGGAGATTCTACTAGCAATCTAGACGCCAGTACTATTTCCGTTTTTTTACGGAAATTCCACCCCCCCCCCTCCATACATTACAGAAAAATTTCCGTTTTTAATCAGAAAAACGGAAATTTTTCTCTAATTTATGGGAAAATTTTTCCGTAAAAAA
Organism: Maratus speciosus; assembly: GCA_963932465.1. Taxonomy (NCBI): domain Eukaryota; kingdom Metazoa; phylum Arthropoda; class Arachnida; order Araneae; family Salticidae; genus Maratus; species Maratus speciosus. The sequence goes on from OZ010797.1 coordinate 473,311,682, forward strand.
ACGGAAATAGTACTAGCGTCTAGATTTCCAGTAGAATCTCCGTTTTTTAGTCCTTTTTTTTTTTTTTTTTTTTTTTTTTTTTTTTTTTTTTTTTTACAGTGGAGGTTTTTGTGTTATTCTATGATTTGAACGATAAATATTATACTCACGATATTTTAGAATAAGAATCTTGTAGTGCAGCTGAGTAATCGCTTTAAATTTCAATAAGTTTGAAATAGTTTAACATAATTCAAATATACTGCTAACCGTTTTTAACAGTATACCATAATGTAATACTAGTTAAAATAAAAACAAATGCGATATAACTTATTGTTTGATATAACAGACGCACGACTTCCACATGCGACTATTTTTTAATTCTATTTCGCACCACTTTTTCAAAGCAAAAATATTTTTCATACGGTTTGACAACATTTGCAACTACAACATGTATATTTTAAAAATAGTGGTGCAACAGAACATAAGGATAGTCGCCTGTGGCAGCCACGCAAACGGTTTAATGATTACTATAATCCACAATTAAAAGTATCGTCAAAACGTTAGTTAAAACATCTCGAAACGGAAAAATATCTCGGAATTTAGATATGTATTTATCTTGTAATGCCACGTTTCTATAAGCGATTAGAGACATATTTTACCAAATAAAACTATCATTTCATGGCTTCTAAACAACGTTATTTGTACTTATATGACGTAATTTCATACTAAATAAAGGCCGCTGTACAATTTTTTGATCAAATGTTTTTTGCTATATCTCATACACATCGATTATCCGAAGGAATTGGGACCGACCATCTTTCGGAAAATCGACATTTTCGGATACTCGAGAATGCTTCAATTTTAAGATATAAGAGAAATATATGCGCTATTTTTTATTGCATTAAAATGTGGTTAATAAAAATAAAGCAATAGCAAAATAGAAACAAGAATAAATTACCAGAATTTTATTATGAAATCAAGTACCTTTTACATATTTAACAAGGGTTTGAAACAATGTTTTGTTTGTCGCACTTTCGATTGTCTTTGCTTTGAAGCTCTATCACGAAGTTTTTAAATATCATTAATTCACCAGTATCACAGTCTTTCTGCTGATCCAGCCAAGCGAAACCTTTCACAAAACATTCAAAAGCTTCAGAATTGCTAATTTGTTCATTTTCATCGTTCGTTTTCTTCGTTCCACTCCGCAGATTACGGAAGCTCACGTTAAATTCAAAGGAATTCTAAGAAAGGGGATCGCAAATATATATATGTACTCGCTGTTCGAAAAGGATCTCTTGCACACAAGGAATATGATAGTTAAAAAAAAAAAGCTTTCGAAATGGATTTTGCACACAAGGAATCTGATAGTAAAAGAAAAAAAAAAGCTTTAAAAAGGATTTCGGTTAACCGAGAGTTTTGGGTTAAAAGAGTTTAGGATAAAAGAGGATCTACTGTATTAGAATATCTTTATAGCTTCATCTCATAGTTTTCAAGATAGATTCGACAACTTCCAAATTTCACCATTAGGGTGCTTCGAAGTTACTCTCATAGTTACTCTCATCACATAGCTATTTTACAAAAAGTTGCCACTTGCCCAACAATCCTAGCTTTATCGAGGTTATTTGAAAGACTCAAATACTGTCTTTAGTTTGCGTCCTATATACATGACAATGCATTTACGTATTTAACAAGTCGTAAATTGCACATCAAACGTGGCAAATGAGGTGCGTTCGTCCTATAACTAGTTTTATAAATATTCATATCTTGGTGCTATAGCTGTTACACTCTTATGCAAAAATGCATGAATGTAAAATTTATTACTTTTCTACATATTAAATTCAGTAATACGGAGGTAATAGGTATCCATCTTAAAGAGGACCTCATCACCATGGCAACCTAAAATCATGACTATGGGGCTATACATATATAACGTTATCATTTTAGGGGGGAGGGAGGGTCTGGCACATGATATCGTAAGATATCTCTAGGGAGAGGGGGGTTTGTGTTTTGATATTGTTATGATTTTTGATCCAACCAAAATTTTCTCTTCTTATTTGTAACTTGGTCTTTGCATCAAAATTGTATGTTATCTTTCTTAGTATGTTATCTATTTTCCTTAAAATACAAAAGTTATTATTTAAATACTTAAATGATTATAAAATTATACAGTTCCATAATATGGAATACCCCAACGTGTATGCATATATAATCCGCTTTTCAATAAAGTATAATGCAAAGTATGTTTGAAATTACACTTGTATTTAACAAGTAAATAAAAAAGAATGTTGTCCGCCTGTTTTGTTGATAAGAAGTTCTGCCTGCCCCACCCCGTGAGGGGGCAGGTTCAAAAAGACATTATTACTGTTGAATGCATTATGCAACGAAAAGCTATTATTAAATACTTTTAAACAGTCTGTTTCTTTTAAGTGTTATTTGAGATTAAGTTGTTTCATATATAAACTGACATTTTATTGACTTCTCTTCATATGAATCAATAAAGTATAAGAAAAATAAATGTAACATATTTGTATATCACTCCAAACAAAAGAAAAAAATTCCAAAAATCTAAAGAATTTTTATATATTTTTATTATTTATTATTATAATAAAATCATTACTAGGAGGGGGGGGGGGGGTTCGAGAGATGATAACATATGATATCGTAAGGGGGGAGGGGGTCCAAAAATACAAAAAAAGTTGATAACGTTATATATGCTCAGCCCCTTATCATGGGCAGGGCCATCGCTACGACATTTTCTTCGTGGGGAGAGGACCTTAAACTGCCAAGTTAAATTTCAATATTTGCCAACTAATTTTATAATTTTGCCAACTTACCACAATTAAAAAATGTAATATACTTCTTATTGGTAAATAGTTTAATAATATTCCCAATTAAATTTGAAACTTTTGCCAAGTCTATCAGAAATAGAGAATGTATTATAGTTTTCATTAAAGTTTTAAACAAATTTGACAACTAAGTTTGTAAATTTGCCACGTATAACAGCATTCGCGAACGTTTGGGGGGGAGGCTCCCCCCTGTCCCCCCCCCATTAGCGAGGCCCCTGATCATGGGATATCATTGAATTCATTACGTATGATAGGATTTAATAGAAAGGAGAAAAATTTTATTAATATCTTTTAAGTTTTGACTCTACTTTCATAAAATTTGAAATGACTGGACAAAATTCAACAACGATTATATATATACACTGGTGTGCAAAAATTAAGGAAAAGTCACAAAATGCTAATTTTCAAATACGCGAACACTCAAAAGGAAATAATATAATTCGAGTAATTACTATCTCTACAACACAGCTAGTCTATATAACATCTCATTCATGTCACACATGGTCACAAGTGTCACAGTCACTACGGTGAAGCCAAAAAATAGGAAATTCCATACAACTCATTATGAGTCTCAAATGATCTATATATGTGACTCCACTGAGACGTCACTGTGACAGCTGCATTGTGACGAGTCACCATGTGACTTTACAATGTAGTTACATTGTGACTGTCATGTGACTGTCATTTGTAGACTCAATTTCAAAGTCATCGTGAACGCTGCATTGTGATAAGTTACCAAATAATGTCACATTAAAGTCACATGATGACTTTCAGGTGAGAGAGAGACTACTTTGAAGTCACCATTGTGGTCTTTTGGGAAAAGTCTCCATGTGACTATAATATGATATTATTTGGTGACTTATTATAATGCAACGTTTATGATAACTATGAAATTGAGTCTAAAAATGACAGTGACATGAGTCACAATTTAACTACATTGTAAAGTCACCTGGTGACTCGTCACAAAGCAGCAGTCACAAAATGCTAATTTTCAAATACGCGAACACTCAAAAGGAAATAATATAATTCGAGTAATTACTATCTCTACAACACAGCTAGCCCATATAACATCTCATTCATGTTACTTATGGTCACAAGTGTCACAGTCACTACGTTGAAGCAAAAAATAGGAAATTCTATACATCTCATTATGAGTCTCAAATGATCACTATATGTGACTCCACTGAGACGTCAATGTAACTGCTGCTTTGTGACGAGTCACCAGGTGACTTTACAATGTAGTTAAATTGTGACTCATGTCACTGTCATTTTTAGACTCAATTTCATAGTCATCATAAACGTTGCATTATAATAAGTCACCAAATAATATCATATTATAGTCACATGGAGACTTTTCCCAAAAGACCACAATGGTGACTTCACAGTAGTCTCTCTCTCACCTGAAAGTCATCATGTGACTTTAATGTGACATTATTTGGTAACTTATCACAATGCAGCGTTCACGATGACTTTGAAATTGGGTCTACAAATGACAGTCACATGAGAGTCACAATGTAACTACATTGTAAAGTCACATGGTGACTCGTCACAATGCAGCAGTCACAGTGACGTCTCAGTGGAGTCACATATAGTGATCATTTGAGACTCATAATGAGTTGTATGGAATTTCCTATTTTTTTGCTTCACCGTAGTGACTGTGACACTTGTGACCATGTGTGACATGAATGAGATGTTATATGGACTAGCTGTGTTGTAGAGATAGTAATTACTCGAATTATATTATTTCCTTTTGAGTGTTCGCGTATTTGAAAATTAGCATTTTGTGACTTTTCCTTAATTTTTGATAACCAGTGTATATTAAATTTCAAACCATTCGGTTGGGTAGTTTTTGCACTGTTATAGGCGGACCGACGGACCAGTCGAAGACTATATGTGCTACGTGTTTATATAAATACGAATGCACCTAAAATGCACTGTTAATGACCTAATAAGCGCCGATGTTTATAAAATAATCAAAAATTTTAATTTATTAATAGCGACTCTTTTAGATTAATATAATTTTGTTTATTTTTTATTTCGAAAGAGTTTGCTGTAGATTTTTTTGTGTTGAACATTTCATTTAAATAATAAAAACATTTTAAGTTATATCCGAGTCGTTAGTCACAGGATAAATACATGACATATAAATTACGCTTTAAAGTATTTAGTGGTAGATTTATATCGGTTTTGTTTATAAAAATGCCCTTCAGTTTAAATCTCCTTTTGAGTGCTAAATAAGCCGTGTTATTTATTCTACGAATTAAAAGCAAAAACTTTGTACTCAAGCAATAGCTTAAGAAAATACCCTTTCTTTAAAATGCAAGCTATCGAACCCCTTGTGATTTGGCCTCTTGCCAAAAATATTGGCTGAATGAAATGGAGTGTTTATTTAAATGCGGCAGTTTATTCTGAAATGCATATAAAGTAATTCGTATAAAGTGTATATTTTAAGTAAGTCCAACCGTTTGATACGTGGTACATTTCTTGTACCGTGCTACCGCTACACCGAAAATGCATTGTATAAAAAAGTTTCAGAATCTATGAAAATATAATATAACCTTTCTATTCTTGCGCGTAACGATTTGAGACGTTTCCGAATAGCGTATAAGAAAACGTTGCTTAATCGAACCAGGAACGAAAATGTAATGTGACCTCTTCCGAGTTAACCACGATTTCGAAAAGCGTTCCCTTATCTTCAGAAACTTCAGTAATCAATAGTGTCCGAGATTTTAAGAAGCATTTATTAAAATAAACGTTATTTTACTGCCCGTAATGTTTGGAAATGTTTCCGAATAGTGTAAAAGAAACATTGCTTAATCTACGCGAAATGTAATAGAACCAGGAACGAAAATATAACGTAACATCGTCCGAGTTACTCACGATTTCGAAAAGCGTTCCTTTACCTTCAGAAACTTCAGTAACCAATTATTTCCGAGATTTTAAGAAGCATTTATGAAAACAAACTTTATTTTAGTACCCGTAATGTTTGGAAACGTTTCCGCGTTGTGTAATAAAAGACGTTGCTTAATCTACAAAAATGTGATAGAACCAGGAACGAAAATATTATATAACTTCTTCCGAGTTACACACGATTTTGAAAAGCGTCCTTTATCTTCAGAAACTTCAGCAAGCAAATATTTCCGAGATTTTAAGAAGCATTTCTTAAAACAAACTTTGTTTTACTGCCCGCGATGTTCAGAAACGTTTCCGAATAGTGTAAAGAAAAACATTCCTTAATCTAAGAAAATGTAATAGAACCAGCAACGAAAATATAATATAACCTCTTCACGCTTACCCACGATTTTCAAAAGCATTTCTTTATCTTCAGAAACTTCAGTAACCAATAATTTCCAAAATTTTAAGAAGCATTTCTTAGTACAAACTTTATTTTACTGCCCGTAGTGTCTGGAACTGTTTCCGAGTAGTGTAAAAAAGACGTTGCTTAATCTACGAAACTGTAATAGAACCAGGAACGAAAATATAATTTAACTTTTTCCGAGTTACCTACGATTTTGAAAAGCGTTCCTTTATCTTCAGAAACTTCAGAAACCAAAAATTTCCGAGGTTTAACCCTCTAAGTGTTTGGGGGCGTAATATTCCGTTCACTAAGCTCCAGGTTTCACAGCAATACAAGCAATATTTAAGATAATATAATTCTATAGATTTAATGACTTTTAAATACATTGACGAATGATTAATACTCTCAAGGATTACATTCATATTTGTAATTGAGTTTTTTTTTATATATATAATGTTGAAAGAATCATATTTTCTTAGCATTTAAAACAAAATGAAAAGAAAACAACATTACAATTTTACTATTTTGAAAGATGCTCGGAGGGTTTAAAAGAAGAATTTATTAAAACAAACTTTATTATACTGCCCGTAATGCTTAGAAATGTTTCCAAATAGTGTAAAGAAAGAAGTTGCTTTATCTATGAAAATGTGATAGAACCAAGAACGAAAATAAAATTTTTTCACACTTACCCACGATTTTGAAAAGCGTTCCTTTATCTTCAGAAACTTCAGTAACCAATAATTTTCGAGATTTTAAGAAGCATTTATTAAAACAAATTTTATTTTGCTGCCCGTCATGCTTGGAAACGTTTCCGAGTAGTGTGAAAAAAGACGTTGCTTAATCTATGAAAATGTAATAGAACCAGGAAGAAAAACATACCTCCTTCGAGTTACCGACGATTTTGAAAAGCATTCTTTTATCTTCAGAAACTTCAGAAACCAATACTTTCCGAGATTTTAAGAAGCATTTATTAAAACAATCTTTATTTTACTGCCCGTCATGCTTGGAAACGTTTCCGAATAGCGTAAGAAAAAAATCGTTGCTTAATCTATGAAAATGTAATGGAACAAGGAAAGAAAATATAATATAACCTCTTCCGATTTACCCACGATTTTGAAAAGCTTTCCTTTATCTTTAGAAACGTCAATAACCAATTATTTCCGAGGTTTTAAGAAGCATTTATTAAAGCATACTTTCTTTTATTGCCCGTAATGATTTGAAACGTTTCCGATCCCGTAGTGAAAAACATTGCTTAATGTACAAAAATTATAGAACCAGGAACAAAAATATAATGTAACCTCTTCCGAGTTACCCACGATTTCGAAAAGCTTTCCTTTATCTTCAGAAACTTCAGTAACCAATAATTTCCGAGATTTTATGAAGCATTTATTAAAACAAACTTTATTTTACTGCCCATAATGTTTCGAAATATTTCCGAGTAGTGCAAAAAAAGACATTGCTTTATCCACGAAAATGCAATAGAACCAGGAACGAAGATATAATATAACTTCTTCCGAGTTGACCTCGATTTCGAAAAGCGTTCCTTTATCTTCAGGAACACAAGTAAGCAATAATTTCTGAGATTTTAAGAAGCATTTATTAAAACAAACTTCATTTTACTGCCCGTAATGTTTGGAAACGTTTCCGAATAGTGTAAAAAAAGACATAGCATAAATTACGAAAATGTAATAGAGCCAGAAACGAAAATATAATATATCTCTGATTTATCCGCAGTTCCGACATAACGCTTCCTTATCTTCATAAATACCAGAAGCGAATAATTTCTGATATTTAAAGAAGCATTTATCAAAACAAAGTTTCTTTTGTTGCCCGTAATGTTTGGAAACATTTCCGAGCAGTTTAAAAAAGAGGTTGCTACGACGAAACGTAATGGAAGCAGGAACGAAAATATAATATAACCTCTTTCGACTTACTCACGATTCCGAAAAGCGTTTCCTTATCTTCAGAAACACTAGAAATCAATAATTTCCGATATTTGAAAAAAGAAACATTTATTAAAACAAAGTTTCTTTTGCTGCCCATAATTTTTGGAAACGTTTCCAAGTAGTGTAAAAATAATACGTTTCTTAAAATACAATGTAACTACGAAAGAAAATACTATATAACCAATTCCAAGTCTCCCACGTTCCCCAAAAGCGTTCATTTATCTTCAGAAAACCTCAAAATCAATAATTTCCGTGATTTAGAGAAACATTTATCAAAACAAGGTTTTATTTGATGCTCGTAATCTTTGGAAATATTTCCGAATTTTTTTATGGTGTTAATCAGTTATTATTAATTAGTGTTCTGAACCTGGAATGGAAGTTTTTCGGATGTTATCGATTTTCAACTAAACATTTTCCTGCTCAGCAAACGTGAAGAGACAGACATGTTAAATTTACAGCCTTAACAACAACATTAAGATAGTTATTGCTATTTTTGCGTGGATAAAATCAGTTATTCCGCATGACATGTTTATTGTAGTATTTATCACATCGGAAGACCCGTATTCCAGTTTGAGAAAACTTATTAATGCTACTTGGATATGTTCAATAAAAAATAAGAGTCAGAAAAAGAGCATTGTTTTTCTTTAGCATTAAAAATGCATGAAATTATTATTAGAGTTAGAAACAATCCGCTTTAATCCTATGTTTAATCAATTCCCAGCTGATGTCTTTTAACCAGTATAATCATTTTCAATACCAGCAATTCTGCATGGTATTTTCCGCCTTATTTAATACAAGAATTCTACTATTACTTACTTTTTTTTCACGACTTTACATTTATTTTCTGTTATATTTAACACGCATAATTAAATCTATTAATGTTACTAATATACATATAAAATTACTAATATCGAAATTAAAGTATAATTTCGATTAATTGTTATATTTTTTTCTCAAAATGTAAAAATGTGTACTAATGATACATTTTAAAATTAGGTTTTCTCTTTTACATGAAATTAAAAATATTATTCCATGCAAATATTTTGAATAAAATATTGTGTTAAATATGCATACAAATCTAACCATAAAATTACATAATAGATGTATGACATATGTTTTTTGCTGTTATTCGATGTCCGAAAATTCCTTGTATTCTGGCATCATCGCGTAAAATAACATACTTTTAGAAGCATCAGCGTAATTTTTTATGTGGCATTAAGCCAAACATAACAAGTGTTATGAAAGAATTGGATTGCATAGAAATTTATTTTCATCATTTAAATACATATGAGTATATATATCGCGAATTGTTGCTGATAGAAATGACCATATAAATCGTTTCCGCTTATTTAAAAAATGAGGTTTTTTTTTTTTTTTTTTTTTTTTTTTTTTCAGGAAATAAAACATTTTTAATCTTTGAAAACTGATTTTGAAAAACATGTTGAGTATTTTGGAAGTACTTAGAATATTTATTTTACTGTCTCATGTACAAGTAAACAGCTTTCGAATAAAAATAGTAAGATACTGTTTATTTTCGGAAAGCAAAACCCTTCGCGCTTTTGCGCCTGCGTCAGGTCCGCTTTGATTTTATCAAAATAGGGGTGATCGGAGTTTGTTTAGCGTCTCGCTAGGTACAAATCTTAGTGACAACGTACAAGTGAACGACGTAGTAGAACTTTGGAAAATAAATACCCATCTCAGAGTAACACCCCTTTGGATAGTAGAATCGAACCAGAGTGCTAGGCTCGGCTTTCGAAAACGAACAGTACTATTGTTTATTTTCGCATCGATTAGTTTCCCTCTCTCTCTCTCCGTGTGTGTCTCTATTACTCTACAGTTTAATTTATTTTCATGTTATTCATTTTTGTATATTAAGAAACACTGGTTATTTTAACACTTTCCAACATAGCTGAAAAGCGTTTATGAATTCAGTTTGTTTATCCGTCTGTCCATCTGTCTGTATATGCTCTCACTCCAGGAAATATAGTCCGATTGCCATGAAATTGATATATGTTAATTTGGTTTACTATGTCATGTTCGGTATTGAAAATGAATTGTGTAGCACTTACGGTTCCTTTACAGGGACATTTAAAAGAATTCAGCTACATTACAGTCTGTAGGGAAAAGGCGTTTGCAGTGTATTTTAATGATATTATACTATTTTAAACAAAATAAAATTGATATTTATTTAAATATTAGTAGGTGTGTATAAAGTCTATAAATCATATACAGTGCTGCACAATAGTTTTCTACAAAATCCATTTATTGGCCAAAATTGCTGAATGAAAATTTTCAACTATGCTATCCGTTTATCTGAACTAACTTCTAACATATTGTGTAGTATACATACAGGGCTACACATATACAGGATCATATACAGGGCTACACATATACAGGATCATATACAGGGCTACATATATACAGGATCATATACAGGGCTACAGAAAAAAAATGTATATTTTCTCGATTATTCATGGTAATAGCAGAAATTGGGTTTTCAAATTCATTATGCATTTTCCAAATTATACAGTTAGAACGTCACCTTTTACCTTAGTACACTCAGAAATGTTGTTATAGAATTCTGAATGTGTTGGAAAGTGATTAATAATCTATGCCGTACACATGTTTTTTCGTTTTTATTTTCTTCTTTTCAGTATATTTCATAGAAAAACTGAAAGATTTTCTAAGGAGTTATTTTTAATTAAACTGCTTTTGAATTCCCCAGTTTACTTATCACTAAAAATGTCTATCATAAAAGTTACGCTGATAAATTTCTCCATATGATGTTACACAGAACTTTTTCGAAAGTAAATTTAGTATTTTGGGACATTTTCTACATCAAGCATAGCATATCAAATTCAACATGATATATGTTTGTTGATAACTTCTATATCATCATATTAAACCGAAATCAGTAAAAAAAGAAAAAAAAAAAATAGTTTACAAACAAGAAATGAAGGCGGTATTTTTTTAAAAGAAAATTTGGAGAATGTTTCCCATTTCACTTACACACTTAAAGGAAATGTTTTCCATACGTTATAAACTATCTTTTTAGAACGAAGACTGAAAGTATTTCGAATGTGTATTGTTTCAGTAAACGGTTGCAAAATGGTTCTTTTTTGTCTTAAAAAAAGAATATACCGTATATACTCGCGTATAAGTCGAGGAATTTTTGACAATTTTCCGTAAGCAAATTTGGGGGGTCGACTTATACGCGAGTCAGTTAAAAAAGAAAAACCAAAAACTTCGAATACTGCAAAATTATGGCTTTTTATGTATATGAATAAAAAAAAAATACATAAAATATACAAATAACAATAATTTATCATTTAAAAAAATTTCAATGATTTGTTTTAGTTTACTTAATAGCTTTTCGCATTGGCAAGTGAAATCTTTGATTTGATTTTGTGCAAAATTGAAGTAAAAAGTTAGGGGGTCGACTTATACGCGGGTTTTTCATTTTTTCCAGAATTTGCATTCGAAAGTTACGGGGTCGACTTATACTCGAGTCGACTTATACGCGGGTATATACGGTAACTTTTCTTAAACCATTACCAGATATGTGCGAACAAAATCGGAAAATTTCATTTCTATTAAACTACGAAGAAAAGCAATTTTATGCTACTGCGAAAGTAGAAGTTTTCTATTCGTTACTTTACTAAACATTTTATATTTGATTTTATCAGGTGCTTTCGTAATTACATAAATATGTAGCACCTGTAGTCGTCATCTGTTCCATCCGTCCTTCTGTCTGTCCGTCTGTCCGCATATAACAGCGCAAAAACTATCCAACCGAATGGTTTGAAAATTAATATATATAATCGTTGCAGAATTTTGTAAAGTCGTTTCAAATTTTATGAAAACCGAATCAAAACTTAAAAAGACACTTATAAAAGTGTTCTTCATTCTATTAAATCCTATCATACGTAATGAATTCAAAGATACCCCATGATTCTAGATTGCCATGGTGTTGGCGTCCTATTTAAGATGAGTCATATTATTTAAGTATTACTGAATTTAACATATAGAATCGTAATAAATTTTGTATTCATGCATTTTTGTATAAGAATGCAGCAGCTATTGCTCTAAGATCCGAATATTTATTAAACTAGTTATAGTACGAACGCACCTCATTTGCCACGTTTGACGAATAATTTCTGACTTGTTGTAAATTAAGAAACTCTGATCTTTTTTTTTTTTTTTTTTTTTTTTTTTTTTTTTTTTTACCATTTGGAAAAATGGTTATTGTCCTCTGTCAGGGTAGGAAATCAAAAACATATCTGAAGCGGTTTATTGGTTGAATCCGCATTTTATTCGTTTTCTGATTGGTCTATACAATAATCTGTATTTTCCTTTTACTTTCAACAGGTATGGATACTTCTTTTGCCACCATGACAAAAAAGTAATAAAAACTACAAAAAAAAAAAAATTAATAACTCAGAAACAAATTGAGATACAGGTTTCAAACAAATTGCATTTAAAAGTGCATTTTTTTCTCTATACGACTGTGTAAAAAGTAATATTGTGGGATGTTTAGAAGTTTAAGAATGAAATTTCATTTAAAATTGTTCGTTAGATTTCTTGGAAATCTGACGATGGAAAAGCCTTTTCCCGAACAGCCAATCAAATGCTTGGATAATACGTAAGTTTCAGGAAATCTGATGAGCCGCAGGCAATTTTTGTCGCTTGCAATTTTTACGTGTAATAACACTATTAATGTTTAATTCATGGCATACGTAATGTATGATCAGCTCTGTGCGATTTTTTATGTCTTAAATTTTAGTCTTTAAAAAAATCATTTTCCAAATGGTCTATGTAATTTGTTAAATTGCTTTTTTTTTCAGTTTATTTGATAGAAAAACTGACAGATTTCCTAAGAAGTTATTTTATCAAACTGATTGCTTGTTTACTTATCACTAAAAATATCTATCATAAAAGTTAATCTGATAAAGTCCTGCATACGATATTATAATGAACTTTTTCGAAAGCAATATTTTGGGATACTTTCTACATCTAGCATACCATTTCGAATTCAATATGATATGTGTTTGTAGATAACTTTCATATCATGATATTAAAACGAAATTAAATAAAAAAAACAAAAACGAACAACAGTTGGAGGCGGTAGTTTCTTTTAAGAATTTTAGGCGGATTTTTTCCATTTCACTTACACACGTAAAGGAAATGTTTTTCATAAATTTCAAAATATCTTTTAGAACGAAGATTGAAGCTATTTCGAATGTTAAATGTTTCCGTAAACGGTTGCAAAATGGTTGTTTTTTGTCTTTAAAAAAGAATATAACTTTTCTTAAACCATTACTAGTGATGTGTCGAACAATATCGGAAAATTATATTTCTCTTAAATTAGAAAGAAAAACAATTTTATGCTATGACGAAAATAAAAATAAAATTTATATTTAATACATTACTAAAAACGCTTTTTATATTCGACTTTTTAGGTGCGTTCGTAATTACACAAATATGTAGCACCTGTATGCGTCGTCTGGTCTGTCTGTCAGCCTGTCTGCACGTAACAACGCAAAACTATCCAACCGAATGATTTGGAATTTAATATATAGAATGTTTGCAATTACATAACTATGCAGCACCTGTAGCGTTCGTCTGGTCCGTCCGTCCGTCTGTCTGTCAGTCTGTCCGCATATAACAGCGCAAAAATTATCAAACCGAATGGTTTGAAATTTAATGTGTGTAATCGCTGCAGAATTTTGTCGAGCCGTTTCAAATTTTATGAAAATCGAATCAACAATTAAAAATATATTAATAAACGTTTTCTTCATTCTATTAAATCATCTCATGCGTAATTAATTCAGTGATATCCTATGATAGGTAATGGTACTAGCTTGCATGGTGATGATGTCCTATTTAAGATGGAGTCTATATTATTATTGTATAACTGAATTTAATGTATGTAATCGTAATTAATTTCGTATTCATGCATTTTTGCTCAAGAACGCAACAGCTATTGCACCAAGATCTGAATATTTATAAAGCTAGTTATAGTACGAACTATATAGTTAGTTATAATACGAACTCATTTACCACATTTGAAGTACAATTTCTTACTTCTTGTATAGTAAACAAGTAATATAAAAATTTTGTTTTTAAAGTCAATTCCTACTTACAAGGGAACCACTTTTGGTGCATGTTGCTCGCACCTAGCATCGAGACCTGTTGCGTTTTGTACCTCTATACATAAAAGTTAGAGAACCGAAAAAATTTCTCTGTTAAAATAATATTTTATATACTTTTCTATGCTTTTAATTTTTTATTATTACATATTTATTTGTTTATTTCACGCCAAAAGTGAGTTAAGTCGCCAAATATGGCGCTACAATTTTTCCGCCCACTTTATCCAAAGAGAAAATGTACAGAAGATATTACTAAAATTATATCAGATTGCGATTTTTTTTTTATATAATTGATAGCATAAGAAACAAATATTAGGTTTTTATTTTTTTTTCTATGCAGACGATAAATGTATAAGTAATAAATATAATTCTATAAAAGCTTCGAAGATCATTGAAAACTATTTTTTAGTGAAATACAAAATAGGCAAACTATTTTCTTTTGAAATCGAATGAAATAAAGTTCCAAATGTTTAAAATGAAATGTTGCTGTATTAAATGGTCCTTCGGTAAAAGTAATCATAAAGTAAATTAATATTTTTACACAATTTAGAAAAATTACTGTGGCGAAATATGTGGGACATTGCAATATCTAGCTATTACGAATTCAGCTATGACATTTGGTTAGGGTTGCCGGAAAGCTCTACTTTTGAAAATAAACGCCAACTGTTTCCCCGCCAAAAATATGAATATAAAGTTGCAATTTTTCAAAATCAAATTCGTGGGTTTTTGCAGGAATTTTCAAACTTTTTTGAATATTTTATACTTATTATTAACTAATTTTTATTTTTAAATGCTTTTCTTTAAAAAAAAAATGCAATGTTAATAGTCCGATAAATGGTTTCGAAAATTGCATTTTCAGAAAGCTATGCTGCTGTATAATCAAGAAATATTATTTTAACAGAAAAATTTTATCGATTCTCAAACTTCATAATATAGGGCTTTAAAATGCACCAGGTCTCAATGTTAGGTGCGAGCAACACCAAAAGTGGTTCCCTTGTTAGGCCCTCAAAGAAATATTTAATATAATCCATTAAGCTAATATTAGTTTTTGTTGCATTAAAATATCTCTATTTGTTGATTTTCTATAAGCAAGTAGGTTTACAATGGAACTCTATGGGAATTTGGCGAAATATTAGAGATATCGCCAAGTTGGCGTCACTTTTGGAGACTCATTTTGGCCGCCAAATTTGACGGTATATCGCCAAGTTGGCGACAAACATGGCGGTATTTGGCTACAGAACAGGGTCCCTTCTATGGTAATCCCTTATTGAAAATACTTTCATTGATTGTCAATAACCAATGGGCGCCATTTTATTTCCCATGCAAAACTAAAATTAATTAATTAAAATTTAATTAATTAATTAATATTTGAAAAAAATGTATTAACATCAATTTTCATCCAGTACAAGTTTTAAAAAATTTATTTCAACTTGATAGGATGAATTATGAGTATTTTATTAACGATTGAAAATTTGAACAAGATATATAAATAAATGAATATATATAGGGAGAGTGTGAGCTAATAGTAGGAATTGAAAAACACTGGTCTTTTTTGTTTGCAGTTTATTTGATGAAAAAACTGAAAACTGAAAGATTTTCAAAGGAATTATTTTTGTTAAACTGCCTGTGAAATGTTAAGTTTACATATCACTAAAAATATTTATCATAAAAGTTACGCTGATAAAGTCCTGAATGTGATATTATACTGAACTTTTTCGAAAGCAATATTTGGGGAAATTTTCTACATCTAGCATCCAATTTCAAATTCAACATGATATATGTTTGTCGATAACTTTCATAGCATGATATTAAAATGAAATCAATAAAAAAACATAAAATAAGTATAGGAACAAGAAATGAAGGCGGTAGTTTCTTTTAAGAATTTTTAGAATTTTTTTCCCATTTCACTTACACACATAATGTATTTCATAAATTACAAAATATCTTTTAGGAACGAAGATTGGAGCTATTTCAAATGTGAAATGTTCCCTAAACTGTTACAAAATGGTTCTTTTTTAACTTAAAAAAATATGTAACTTTCCTTAAACCATTACCAGAGATGTGTCGAACAATATCGGAAAATTACATTTCTTTTAAACTACAAAGAAAAGCAATTTTATGCTATGACGAAAATAGAAGGAAAATTTCTATTTGTTACATTACTAAAAACGCTTTTTATATTCGACTTTTTAGGTGCGTTCGTAATTACACAAATATGTAGCACCTGTATGCGTCGTCTGGTCTGTCTGTCAGCCTGTCTGCGCGTAACAACGCAAAACTATCCAACCGAATGATTTGGAATTTAATATATAGTATGTTTGCACATAATTTTCTCGAGTCATTTCAAATTTTATGAAAATCGAATCAAAACTTAAAAATATACTAACAAACGTTTTCTTTAATCTATTAAATCCTACCATTCGTAATTAATTTATTGACATCTCCTGATACGTAATGATTCTAGGTTGTCATGGTAATTATTTTATTAAATCCTATCATACATAATTAAGTCAATAATATCACATGATAGGTGATGATTCTATGTTGCCATGGTAATGACGTTCTATTTAAGTTGGAGTCTTGTTATTTCCGTATGACTGAATTTAACATATGGAATCGTAATAAATTTTGTATTCAAGCATTTTGCATAAGAATGCAACAGCTATTGCTTCACTATTTTAATATTTATGAAACTAGTTATAGTACGAACACACCCCATTTGCCACGTTTGACGTACAATTTCCGACTTGTTATTTATTAAGAAACTTTGATCTTTTTGGAAATGGTTGTCGTTTTCGGGCGAGGATGGGGCCAAATGATACTCGCATTTTATTTTTTTTAATGAAATTCAACGATGTTCTTTACTTCTAGAAGAATTTCTAATTGAATAGGTAATAGAAAGGCATAAAATAGTTAAAAATTGTTTGAATAGTTAATTGAAAGGCATAAAATCGTTAAAAATTGAAAAAGTTACAAAATGGGTAGGCGCAAATTATCAGATATGGAAAAATTCAAAGCCAAAGAGCAACACGAAATGAAAATCGTCTTGCAAAGCAAAAATCGAGGTCTTCAACTCATTATGTAGCCCATGAAAATAGAGGTCTTCAACTGATTATGTAGCCCATGAACATCGAGGTCTTCACCTGATTATGTAGCCCATGAAAATCAATTACAGAATAAAAGACGAACGCGAAAAAGGAAACAATCTAATGTTTAATCGATTGATAGTAAAAGGCCATGTCTGGAGGGGCTCCAATCCACTAGCGGCGGCGTTTTACAATCGGTCGATTCTAACCGGGAAAAATTGAGCTCAACGTAGGTAATTTGTCGCAATCTGTGGATGATTCGGTGGAACTGCTTTCGATTTGTAACCTGTTTTTCTTATCGAAACGGGACTTGGAGAGTTTATCGATGAAGGTTTTGGTCATCTGCAGTTTGATCTTTGCGATCTGTTGTTGAAGAGGATGCGACGGAATTTGCTGGACGAAATTTAGATTACAAGAATTAGAAAAAAATTTCGAAATGGTCGTTGTAATCTATTAAATTACAATTTTTTTAAATCTTATATATTTTTTTTCAGTTTATTTATAGAAAAACTGATAGATTTTCTACGAAGTTATTTTTATCAAACCGCTTGTGAAAGGCCTAGTTTACTTATCACTAAAAATAGCTACAATAAAAGTTACGATTATAAAGTCCTCCATATGATATTATACCGAACTTTTCCGAAAGCAAAATTTTGAGACATTTCCTACATCTAGCATACCATTTTATATTCAACATGATATATGATTTTCATATCATGATATTAAAATGAAAAAAAAAATAGTTTACAAACAAGAAATAGATGCGGTAGTTTTTTTTTTTTTTTTTTTTAACTTTTTAGAGCCTTTTTTTCATTTCACTTACACACGTAAAGGAAATGTTTTTCATGAATTTTAAAATATCTTTTAGGAACGAAGATTGAAGCTATTTCGAATGTGAAATGTGTTCCGTAAACTGTTACAAAATGGTTCCTTTTTGGCCCTAAAAAAAGTATATGTCTTTTCTTGGACTTTTTAGAGCCTTTTTTTCATTTTACTTGCACATGTAAAGGAAATGTTTTTCATGAATTTTAAAATATCTTTTAGGAACGAAGATTGAAGCTATTTCGAATGTGAAATGTGTTCCGTAAACTGTTACAAAATGGTCCCTTTTTGGCCCTAAAAAAAGAATATGTCTTTTCTTGGACTTTTTAGAGCCTTTTTTTCATTTTACTTACACACGTAAAGGAAATGTTTTTCATGAATTTTAAAATATCTTTTAGGGACGAAGATTGAAGCTATTCCGAATGTGAAATGTGTTCCGTAAACTGTTACAAAATGGTTCCTTTTTGGCCTTAAAAAAAGAATATGTCTTTTCTTGGACTTTTTAACCAATACCAGAGATGTGTCGAACAATATCGGAAAATTACTTTTCTCTTAAACTACGAAGAAAAGAAGTTTTGTGCTATGGGGAAAATAGAAGTAAAATTTCTATTTGTTGCTTTACTAAAAATGCTTTTTATATTCGATTTTTTAGGTGCGTTCGTCATTACATAAATATGTAGCACCCGTAGTCGTTATCTGGTCCGTCCGCCCGTCTGTCTGTAAGTCTGTCAGCGCAAAAACTATCAAACCGAATGATTTGGAATTTAATATATATGAATCGTTGCAGAATGTTGTAGAGTCATTCCAAAATTTTTGAAAATCGAATCAAAACTTAAAAAGAAATTAATAAAAGTTTTCTTCATTCTATTAAATCCTATCATACGCCATTAATTCAACGATATCCCATGATAGTTAATGATTCTAGGTTGCCATGGTGATGATGTCCTATTTAAGATGGAGTCGTATTATTTCCGTAATACTGAATTTAATATATAGAATTGTAATAAATTTTGTATTCATGCACTTTTCCATAAGAGTGCAACACCTATTGTTCCAAGATTTGAATATTTATAAAACAAATTATAGTACAAATGCACCTCATTTGCCACGTTTGACCTACAATTTTCGTCTTGTTGTATATTAAGAAACTCTGATTACTTTTTTTTTCAGTTTATTTGGTAGAAAAACTGATAGATTTTCTAAGAAGTTATTTTTATCAAACAGCTTGTAAAATGCCCAGTTTACTTATCACTAAAAATATCTATCACAAAAGTTACGCTGATAAACTCTTCCATATGATATTACACCGAGGTTTTCCGAAAACAAAATTTATCGACATTTTGTACGTCTAGCATACCGTTTCAAATTCAACATGATATATGTGTGTCGATAACTAACTTTCATATCATGATATTAAAATGAAAAAAAAAAAAAACTATTTTACAAACAAGAAATGAATGCGGTAGTTTTTTTTTTTTTTTTTAAGACTTTTTAGAGACTTTTTTTCATTTTTCTTACACACGTAAAGGAAATGTTTTTCATAAATTTTAAAATATCTTTTAGGAACGAAGATTGAAGCTATTTCGAATGTGAAATGTGTTCGTAAACTGTTACAAAATGGTTCTTTTTTGTGTTAAAAAAAAAAAAAAGAATATAACTTTTCTTAAACCATTACCAGAGATGTGTCGAACAATATCGGAAAATTACATTTTTCTTAAACTACGAAGAAAAGCAATTTTATGCTATGACGAAAAGTAGAAATAAAAGGACTATTTGTTATTTTACTAAAAACAATTTTGTATGTTCATTTTTTTTTATCGCAAAAGTCGGCAGTCATATATTAAGTACAGTTGGGAAATTTTTTGAAACGGAATATTAATTATTTTCTAGAAGTTCAACTATTCCCCTGAACCATTTACTTTTATGTTATCAAAAAAGGTGTACCTGATTTCGAATTAAAATAAATAAGGCATTAATAAAGATAAACCATTTATTACCCTCCGATATGCTATTTCTTTCGGCTAGCAATTAAAGTGTCGTCTCTAAATGATAAAGTTCATTGCAGAAGCCAGCCGTAAAACAAAGCAGATGTATCATTGTAGTGTTAAATACTGATAATCTGTATTGCGATTTTTTAAACTTCTAAGCATCGCACATTGTAAATTTTTATACCGTTGTATAGGGAAAAATAGTACTTTTAAATGCAATTTGTTTGAAAATTGCATCTCAATTTATTTTTGAGATATTAATTTTTTTGGTAGTTCCTAGCTCCATTTCTTTAATTTTGGTAACCTCCATTTCTGTTGGAAGTAAAGGAAAAATAGTTGGAAAATAATAATTATATCTTTTTGTTGCCATTTTATCATAACAACTGAAAAAAAAATGTTTTTAAAATACGTGCTATTTTGAAAAAATATAAATAAATGATTTCTAATAAAACATGGAGCTATTACAAACTATATTTAATTTTAAGTACTATCTATATTAATGTTAGAAATAAATGAAAGCATATGAATCATTAGACAGCCGATTTTTTGTGTCGAGTTTCTTGTATGACGACATCGCTTTTTGCTAGATTTAGTGTATTATTCAATGGTAGTGAAGTCCTATGCATACTTTTCTGTAGATGTTGTGTAAAGACTGGATCGTCAATGTGGAATTCTTCAGCGGATGCGAATGACGTCATTTTATATAAGATAAAAGCGTGTGTTTTAAGTCTTAAAATTTAAATGTGTTTTGTACTACCTATATTTATATGCATATACGGGTGTGTAAAAATCTAGGTGCAAGCGGGCAGTCTCTCATCATTAAATTTTATTAGTTTTCTTCGCTTAAATTTTATTAGCATTTTTACAAAACATTTAGACGAAAAATTACGATTAAAATTTAGTGGTGAGAGACTGTACCATGGTGCCTAGATTTTTGCACCCCTGTACATATATATCTTTTCTTCATCGGGGGTAACGTTAAATTATGAAAAAGTAGAATTCCTGTTTCCTAGTTTTTGTTCTGTTCGATTGGAAAAATCTGTGAGTTTTTTTACATTACTAAGAAAACTTCCATATGAGCTAGCACTGCTGCTCGACAAACATCTAAGAGGTAGTTAATCTCCTTTTAGGTGCACTTCCACATCGATAGAGAGAAAACTCCAAAAAGAAGATACGAGACAACACCTATTGAAAGAAATCAACATTGGGTGTTTAACCATCATGTGTTTAGTGTGCAGCTAGATAAAAAAGTTATGAAACACTGCTCTACATCTAAAGCAGCAGTGGCTCAGTTGGTAGAGCATCGGACTGATAGCCGAATGGTCGCGCACGCCGGCTGAAAATCCGCCATGTACGCTAATGGCACCTGGTGCATGTAAAATCCGTCGTGGGCGCAATATAATCCAAGTCCCCTATGAATTATACAGTTAGAGGTGATAGTCAGGTGAAGGTCTCGTCACATAATCAAGGTTCTAAATTACGAGATCAAGTAGCGTATGCCGCTCTTCTAGTGCTCGGCATGTTGTATAAATTGTGTAAATATTAAACAAGCAAATCTACCAAATGTAGCCTGTCAACATAGAACCAAAAGAATGTAAAACAAAGTATTAAGACAGCATAAGTGCTTGTCAGCAGACCGCCGCAATTTGGCATTCATGTGATATCGCCCCGTTTCCAGGTACTCAAACCCGTAAAACTGAGTTATAGTCCGGTAGGTAGGGGCCTGGTCAGCGGTTAGAAAAAAAACTGGTTAAATCAGCGAAAAGTGGTTTTGCTTGTAAGTGGATCATCGCCATACGTACGATGAAAAGGACGTTGTACCATAATAACAGATTTAACCTCGGCGTGCCATAATACGCACTGCGCTTTCTGATACACACTCACCATGATTGCTGTGAACTGACTGATGAGTGAAATAACATCGCATCAGGGAAGTGGCGTCAGTGT
The DNA here is from genome assembly GCA_963932465.1 of Maratus speciosus. Taxonomy (NCBI): domain Eukaryota; kingdom Metazoa; phylum Arthropoda; class Arachnida; order Araneae; family Salticidae; genus Maratus; species Maratus speciosus. Next base: position 473,333,743 of record OZ010797.1, read on the forward strand.
ATGCGCTCAGACACGTCAAGGTCAACGCAATCACCACTACCAAAGCTCCTTCAGATGTTCTGCAATTTCACGTTGCCTTCGTACCGATTGATTGCATATATTTCTCGTGTAATTTATATTTTAAATGAAGGTCACTTTTTTCGATGACCCAGTATTTGTACTTCTAGGTATTATCAAGGTATGATTACCAACGAGTCAAACTGCTACCAATATATTTTAATAGAAATTTTCGTCTTATTTAAAATCCACATTCACACGCAATTACTGTCAAGATTTAGGCAAAAATTCCCATTCCTTTTTACTGGTGGAAATTTGCCCCGTTGATAATCAGGCTGTGGGTATTATAGTCATTTACGAATGAATGGCTTGCCAGGGAGATCGTAGAAACCAACAAATTCGAACCGCACAATAATGAGTATTCTGCCTTAAAGGGATAATATTCAGAAATTTTATTATTCTTTTTTTGGGAAAAAAATTGTATGGAAGAGTTTTTTAATGAATTTATCTTTTCGGAAACTTCCATGTATTTATCACTAAAATTTTATGAACAATGTTGTTGATAGATTACATTATATGAAATCAATCTTAACATTATCAAAAGCAGTCGTTTGAGAGATTCTCTATATCTAGAGCTTCTTTTGAAATTCAACTAGCTGTATACTTGTCAATAGTTTCCGTACAGGATGCGGCAGGTATTTGAGGACAAAATAACACCTGCTTTCTTACAGAAACAGACACTAGAGGTAAAGTATTTTTTACATTTTAATGTTCTGTACATGTGACCTCATACACAGTGGATGACATCATTCATTGGAACCACCGCCAGCCACAATAACCACCTCTACATGCTGTCGAAACTTACTACATGCAATAATCAAATGCGTTTTGGGAACAGTTGCCTTTGCATACACAACGACTGCCCTGAGAGCTTTAACAGTGTTGTGTGGATGACTATTGCATGGCTGCCACAGGCGACTATTGTTATATTCTATTCGCACCACTATTTTTGAAATACAAATTTTGCAGTATATTCCTTTTGCGCATGTTAGCAAAGAGTATGTAAAATATTTTTGTTTTGAAAAAGTGGTGCGAGATAGAATTAAAAATAGTTGCTTGTGGCAGCCCTGCTAATGGAGTGCCACTTAACTACGCCCCATATGTAACAGCCCATCGTGTAAATATTTGGGGATCTGAGGGCAACAAGTTGAGGGTGACATGGTCATGAAACTTTTTAGTCATCGATTAACGGGTTGTATGGGCTGTATGGGATGGTGCAGAGTCTTGTAGAAAACATATGGCCTCCCACGTACTACAGATAAGTAATCTAGAGCTTTTACACGTCCGTATAAGCAACTGCGTTGACTCTGGTGACTTCAAAAAATAAATGTAGAGGCACCAACTCCTAGGATCATCAGTGACACTGGACATTTTCTGCGCATGACAAACGGAATCTCTTCTGGAATTTTACATAGTCATCGAGCTTTTTGTGGTTCACTTTCTGGACCTGGAGAAAGTTTTTTCTGATAGGAGGCAAACAACAGCATTCCTGGCTCCCCTTGATATTCCAGCTTATTAAGGAGTCGATTGGCTCTGGTCCCGTCGGAAAAGGACTGTCCTCTTCTCATCATGTATAAGCTCTAATAAAGGTCCTCATGAACCACACATTGGAGGTTGGTCGCATCAACTTGCAGCTCCCTTGCGAGTGCCAGCATAGAGTTCTTAGGATTTTCATCGACACGACTGACGGATTCCGACGTCTTGATGAAGTCATATCTCTGACAATATCGTTTACAATATGAAACGGTTTCCACATCAAACATAAAAGGCTTCAGTTCACGCCTTACCTTAAAGACGTGTGACTGGAGGAATTTCATAAATCCGGCAATCTCTAAATCAGAGTATTCTTCAGAAAATAAGATATTGACAGCATGCCTCTTCATTACCTCAGTTTAGATTCTGAATTGTTTACATGTAACTTAAAAAAATATAACTGTGATGTACAGAGTGGTGTTTCATCTATAATGTCTGTTCTCAAATACCTGCCGCACCCTGTATATGAGAGAAAAAGAAAAAAATTAGAACATTAATTTTCAAGCTGTTATAGTTAAAGTAAATATTATTGGAATACTTTAGTTCTCTTTACAATTTCAAGAGCATTTTTTTTTCACTTCCATACATTGTTGTCGCAGACACATTATAAAATCTTAATATATTATATAATAAATATCTTAATATAATAATATAATCTTAATATAATATAATATAATATATCTTATATATATAATATATAATCTTGATATATAAATATCTTAATATAATATAAAAAAATCTTAATATAATCACAAAATATAGCTTAAACTAAAGACTGAAGCTATTTTGCATCTCAAATCTGTCCTTATAGTTTCAGAAAATGGTTCTTTTACGTGTTAAAATACAATATTACATACCTAATCTTCTTGCATCATTACTAAAGCTGAATCGAAGAAAATCGATAGAATAAATTGCGCTTAAACTCAAAAGAAAAGCAACTTTTTACAAAAATTCAATAAAGTAATTTTTAATGTACTAAATAAGTTTTTCCATATTAAAAACATCATTCGCTAGCTCTATATTGCATAAAGCTATTGTATTCAGTATTTAGATACGATTATTTTTAGGTTTAGTTTTTACACATGCAGATATACAAATGAAAGATCGTCTAATTAAATATTATATCACGCGATTTTTTTGAAAAGCTTTGTTTTTTTACCACTAAAAATATTCATGAACAAAGTGATTGATAAACGTTACCATATGATATTATTCTGAAACTAACCAAAAGTAATCATTTGAAAATTCTATGAAAATAGCATATAACTTCATATTCAATCTATTATGTATTTGTCAATAATTTTTATACATTACAGAAAAACGAAGGTTTTGAAAAATTAGTTTTTGAGCTGCTATAATAAAAAAAAATTCCAAGACGTTAAGTGCTTTTTAAAGTTTCTGGATCCTTTCTTTTTCGTTTCGATTCCAGTAGATTGTTGTTGAAGACTGATAATATCAGGGTTCGTACGGATACCGTTATTTTCAAGGCACAATATCAGAATTTTTGCATAGAAAAATAAATCTGTCTTAAACGAACGAAATTTCGCCTTATTTCAGGATATAGATTTTCCATAAGAAAATACTGGTACCGAAGAATTTTTTAGTCTGGAAATTCAAGCACCCGTACGAACCCTGTAATATATTACACATACGTCAGAATGTATCTTATACAGCAAAGATTGAAACAATTTTGTATCTCCAATTCGTTCTTATACTTTCCTGAAATGGTTCTTTTTTTCGTTAAAAATGGGAATTTTGGCGATTTTACTCTCCTTGAGCCATTACTATCGCCGCATCAAAGAAGATCGGAAGATTAAATTTCTGTTAAACTTAAAAGAAAAACCATTTTGTACCAAAATAAAAAATAAACTTAAAATATTTTTCTTACAGTACTAAAAATATTTTTCCATGTTAAAAACATCTGAGGCTAACTACATATTACGCAAAACCTTTGTATATAATATTCACATGCGTTATCTTTTTTTACGGATGTAAATATGCAAATAAAAGAGTTTTATGTGAGAACAAAAACAATAAATTGCAACCCAACGTACGCTTTATTTTGAGATTTCAAAAAAAGATGTAAAATTTAAAATCACAAAATGAAAAATTATACTCGACGTTTCGATTTATCTTTAAAACTATACTCAGGAGTTAATTTTCTAAAATATAAACTAGCAAAAATTATTTACATGTTAAATAATCAAAAACGTATTCATGGATCAGTTTAAATATGTCTTTGATTATTTAACATGTAATAATTTCTTGCTGATTTATATTTTAGAAAATTAACTCACGAGGATGGTTTTAATAGTAAACCGAAACGTCAAGTATAATTTTTGTTTTTGTGATTTTAATTTTTACATTTTTTTTTTTAAATCTAGAAATAAACCGTACGTTGATAGCAACTTATTGTTCTTACTCGCACATTTGAATTTACAATGTAAGGTCCTTATTTATTAAATGAGTCTTATTACAATATTTTATCATGGATTTTTTTCGTTGAGTTCTGCTGATTTATTAATAAATATATTGATCCACAAACTGGTTCATTAATTTCACTATTTGACATCATCCTGAACTAAACCAAAAGTAACCATTCAAAAATTCTGTACAAATGGCATATATAATTTAATATTAAACTTGTGAAAAACATCCATATCATGACAATAAAACGCAAAATTTAAAACATAAAGTATCAGATTTTTATGCCTCAAAACAACAATTGAAGGTGGTTACATGCTTTCTAGTATTTTTTCAGCAATTTTCCCATTTTCATTCCAGTATAGGTTGTTTTTTGCCACCGAATCATAAACGAAAGATTGCTGATAAAGAAAACATATCCAATACGTACAAAGATTGAAGCTATTTTTTGTATCATAAATATTTCCGTTAACTGTCACAAAAAAGTTCGTATTATGTTTAAAATAACAATTTTGGTGTTCTTAGGCTTCTTGAGCTGTATTTAACCCCTAGAGCGAGCTGTATTGATCAAAATTGGTACAGTGTGACTTCAAAAATCCGGCATTCAGAAATCCTGCATCAAAACAATCTTTTTTTCCATTTTTTTTTCTTTTACTCTTTCAAATTATGGTAGAAGAAAAATAGAAATTGTTTATGAATTAAAAACTTTAAGATCGAAAGCAAAAATGCAAAAAAATAATATCTGACATTTTTTTCATTTGCCAGAGGCGATTATTTTCTGAACAAATTTTCTGGGAGCTGCACTGTTGCTCAGCAACGATGTGGACACTAGTAAACAAGCTCTTTGGAGTCTCTCTTCTGACGCTGTGCTAATAAAACTGCCGATAACGCTAGTAACAGCTCAGAAGTTCAGGATGATCAACAGGTAGAAGAAAACGTGTCACTAGAAAAATGCATGAATTTGCCTTTAGAATTAATATCTGCTTTAGAGAACAAGACTGTATTTCCGAAATAGATCCTTAACCCCTTAATTCTCGCCCCGATGAATATCACGGGCTAGGGTGTCGTTCGTTATTTCTCGTGCCCGTCATATTTCTAGGCTGGAGATTTATTGCTGGAAAAAACTTCTGGAACCAGAAAAATTTAACTCCCATTTCCGTCTGAAGTCTTTGAATATTAACGTTAGGGTTTGGTTTATGGCGCTGATTGTGATGTTGGACTTGGTATTGCATGTTTCGAAATATATCACACTCAAAAAAAATATTAATAATCAAAATTTAATGTACATTATATTATTTCAAATATTATTTGTAAAAAATTGTCGGATGATGATAAATAAAGATCTAAGATGTGAAAATTAAACGTCTTATTCGCATTAATTTGTATGGTGTAAAACAAATATTAAAACACACGATTCTCGCATGATGGCTTATCCACAAATGTCAATTTGTTCTATAATATCTTTTTTTTCGCCTTAAAAAAAAACTAATTGCATATTTTCTATAGAAACCTTATAATTATTCAATTTCTGTAATAAAAAAATAGGTACATTTTTGATGTTTTTTCCAAATATTAAGCGACCGTTAAAGGGTTAATAGAAATTCGTCATTTGTATACAAGAAAAACTTGTTAAAGAACGGCCAAAAAAATTGAAGGAAACAAAATTGACATGGATTTTTCCGAAATTACACGAGAAGAAATAATTTCACTCTTTATTAGATTTTTTTTCTGTAACATAAGAAATATCAATGTAACAGAGAAAATATTAATGTAAGTTTATTAGCCCCCCGGTACGGTATGTTATTTCTTTCTCCCACCTTATTTTGTGACATCTCCAAAAAATAACGTTACCTTACAGAAGCTATCGGTAAAACAAAGCAGCACGATTAAATAGTCAATAGCAATTTTAAAACTTCTATTCATCGTACATTTTCAATTTTTATACCGTCGTTTTGGAAAAAAAATTTACTTTTATATGCAACTTTTTTGAAAACTGCATCTCCATTTATTTTTGAAGTATTAATTTTTTTGTAGTTTTTAGAGCCATTTGCTTAATATTTGCAACGGAAGAACTCCATTTCTGTAGAAAGTAAAGGAAAAATAGTTGTAAAATATTAATTATATCTTTTTGGTGCCATTTTTTTTTTATAACAACCGAAAGAAAATGTAATTAAAATACGTGTTATTTTGAAAAAATATAAACAATTGATTTCTGTTAATGACGGCAGCTTTTTGCTGCATTTGTGTATTATTTCGCGATAGTGACGCCCTATGCATACTTTAGTGTAGATGTTTAAGAGTGGATCGTAAATGTGGAATACTTAAGCGAATGCGAATGGCGTCATTTTACATAAAATAAAAGATTGTTCTTTAAGTCTTAAAATTAAAATATGTTTTGTACTTCGATACATTTTTTTTTTCATTGGGGGCGACACTAAATTCTGAAAAAGCAGAATTCCTGTTTTCTAGTTTTTATTTTTATATTTCATTTTCTCTTTTTCTTACATAATTATCACTTAACCCTCTCACTGCGTAACCCGAGATATACTCGGGAATGCATTTTTCCATCTAATTAATACTATTTGATTATTCCCACCAGTTTTTTTTTAGCCTATTTAATCAGGACATTTGCCCCGATTACTATAGTAAAAAATTTCTGCCTTAAAGAACCGGTGATAAAAGATAAAAAATTCTGTAAAAGACGCTCATCGCGAAGAATTACTTACGCAGCGAGAGGGTTAATAAAGAAATAAAGAATGGCTAAAGGCACCGTTAAGAATATAGTGATACTTTTGATATTCGTAGTTACTACTTTTGACATTACTTCAAAAATCCGGCCTAGTCTCGGTCACGATGAAGCCGGATTTTTGAAATTATACTGTATACTGTAGAGGGGAGGCGGGATCTATCCTACTTAATTTTAATGAAGATTTCCACCAGACTTTTTTTTTTTTGGGGGGGGGGGGGGTTAACTTTCATAATTTTTTTGGGGGGAAAAGTTGCAAAATTGCATTTTGCTATTTTGAAATCAAATTTTACGAAAATTCCCGCGTGAATACAACAATACAGAAAGACAATTGATTGCCCCTGAAGGGGTTAAATAGAAAATAAAAGCATTTTTATATCAATAGGAAAATGGAAATCTTTTACTCTTTATGTTATTGAAATATGTTTTTATTTTCGATTATTTTTTCAGGTTTCCATTGCTTAACCATTTGCAAAAAAAAAATTGATATATTGTTTTGTTTAAAAATGAAGGATAGTCTAATAAAATGTTTTTATTATACATGAATTAAATACAAAATTAATTTGGGCAAAGAATTCAGTCAGACCATTTTTTGGCTAACGCCGTTTAATCAATACTAAAAAGATCTCAACAAAGCTGTTAATAACGATCGGTTCATATTAAAATCCTGAACATTTCAAAAAACAATCGATTGCAATTTTCTCTACATTTAGAGAATTATTGCATATTCAACTTACAACATAACTATCGATAACTTTTATATCACGAAGAAAAAACAAAGAATTTAACACATTGTTCGAAGTTTTATGATCAAAAACAAAAATTCCAAGACATTACTTTCTTTCTGGATTTTTACTAAGCACCTTTTCCTATTTCGATAGCAGCAACTTGTCGTCACACACGCATAAAAGAAATCTCGCACATAAATCAGAAGATATCTAATAGAATGGAAGATTAAAGCTATTTTGCGTCTCAAACGTTTCCTTAAACTTTCAAAAAATTGTTCGTTTTGGTGTTAAAAAAACAATGTTACTGATCTAATCTTCTTGAGATAATACTAGTGCTGCATCGAAGAAAACTGGAAGAATAAATGTCTCTTACACACAAAAGAAAAGCAATTTTTTACAAATATTCAATAAAATGTAATTTTTTAAAGTACTAAATATATATTTTCATATTAAAAATATCATTAACTAGCTCCATACTGCATGTATCAGCTCCTTATATCAACTTGTTGCCAATAACCTCCGCATCACGAAAATAAAACGAAAAATTTAAAACATAAAGTTTCAGAGTTTTATGCCTAGGAAAAACAATTGAAGGAGGTTACATACTTTCTGGTATTTCTTCAGCAATTTTCCTATTTTCATTTCAGTAGGTTGTTTTTTGTCACCGATACATAAAAGAAATGGGAACGTCCATTCGTTACTCTAGTGACAATTACAGCAATTTTTCCTAAATACTTGCAATTATTTCATTATAAAATATATTTAAGATAAAAATTGATATAACAAATTAAATATCACTGTGTTCCACTCTCGTAATATATATCTAATTGGCAACAAAATGCATTTTATTTGTTTATATATTAAACCAAAATTTAGTTACTCTTGTGACCAGAGTGTCATAAGAGTAACAAAATTTTGATTTATTACATAGACAAGCAAAATGCTTTTTATTCCAAATTAGATATATATTAAATGAGTGGAGCACAGTAGTATTTCACTGGTTATATCACTTTTTATCTTAACCCTTAAATGCCTGGTGTTGCTTTTCGGCAACATACCCAATTTAGGCTCTAAAATACTATAGAATACTATTGAAGCTATAATGACTAATGATGCCAATAAAATACATTCTGAAAATATTATTAAATTGATTTTCTACATGTTGATGGCACCACTTGTGCTGTTTAAGAATAAAGATAGACTCTTTTTTTCAATTGTTGCTACTTGTTCTTTTTGTTTTGTTTGGGAGCTAGCGAAATACCCTATTTTGACCTGCAGTGAGCAAGTAAAATTTATTTCTTATTATACTTTCTAAAATTCTTGTGTGTTTAATATTATAAAATTTTATCAAGGGGAATTATTTTTTCAATTAAACACCAGTATTGCCGATTAGTAACAAACTTTTTTTTAGCCGTAAACGGGACTTAAAACAAAATGATTTTTTAAAGTATTTTTCCCATGATTTATTTAAAAAATGAAAGCCGAAAAACATTATTACAATGATTTTTGAAAAATCAGGCATTTAAGGGTTAATTATATTTTGCAATAAAATAATTGGAAGTATTTGTAAAAAACCGCTCGAATGGTCACAAGAGTAACAGTGGACGTTTCCAAATTTTACTGAAAAATCAAAACATATCCAATACGTACAAAGATTGAAGCAATTTTTTTGTATCATAAATATTTCAGTTAACTATAAATAAAAATGTTCTTTTATGTTTGAAATAACAATTTTGGCGTTCTTAGGCTTCTTGAGCTGTATTAAACCCCTAGAGAGGTATTGATCAAAACTGATATACGGTAGAGCCGGTGGGATCAGTCCCGATTAATTTTAATGAAGATTCCCACCAGAATTTTTTATTTAGGTTTTACTTTTATAATTTTCCAGGGGGTAAAAAGTTGCGAAATTGCATTTTTCTATTTCCAAATCAAATTTTGAGAAGATTCACTTATGAACCCAGTATTACCGAAACATAATTGATTGCCCCTAAAAGGGTTAAATACAAAATAAAAGCATTTTTATATGAATATGAAAGTGGAAATATTTTAGTCTTTATTTTATTAAAAATATCTTTTTCTTTTTTTCGATAATTTTTCCAGGTTTCCGTTGCATAACCATTTACAAAAAACTTTGAAATCTTGTTTCTATCTATTCTAAAAAAAAAGTAACTACCGCTGTCACCTCCGCCGCCGGTTTTGAATTTTTTGGGACCGGAGGTCTTTCTTCGTTAATATTAAGAAAAATAATGCATACAAAAATACGAAAATCGGTAGTATTATACAGAAATGTTGGATAAACACGCTGATGCACACAGTTTTCAAATCGAAGAATTATTTTAAGAGATATTTAATGCTAAAGTTGGACAAAATCGTTCCACTAAAAAAATTTTATAGGAGCAAAAACTATTCATGGGAATTTAATCATTTTATACGTTTGAAGTTCCCTGTGTGCAGACTGTATTTCTTTTTTTAATTTGACTCATTTTTTTGAGGTTTTATTTCTATTTTAAATTCAAATTTTCAGCATTTCTAGAGATATTTTTTACAGATTTTAGAAAGTGATATTAATTTAAACTGTTGCCAACTGTATAAACAGCGGAAACAATAATGTTTGCTTCAAAAAAAATATATATATATTTATACGTATAAATAAATTAAAAATTTATTTACATGCGACTATTATAAACAGAAAAAAAAAACATTTGGAATTAGAATTAAATAATTATGTACAAAAAGCAGGAACATATTAAAAATTACGTCATAAAAACTATTATTACGCGTGAATTTTAAGAGAGAAAGGAATTTGTAAAATAATAAATTTATTAACATGCGTTAGAAGTCTTAAATAGGAGAAATTACGTCATATTTACGTCACATTACAGTTATTACATAAAATGAACACAAAATAATATTGCAAAACGGTTTAAATTTAGAAATTGCGCTAGACATTTATTTGATATTTTGAGAGAATACTTTTCAACTATTTTTGTTAGGAAAGCGCAAATAATATTTCATTTCTAACACAAGTATTTTCACGTGAATATTAAAAAGAGAAAGAATAGTTTGGTCAAAATTACGTCAGATTAAAAACGATTAATTTAAAATGTCTTATTTAAAAGAAATTTCTTTTCGCTTTGTTAAAAAATGCCGGGAGACAAAGATTCTGTTTACTTAATTCCATTTCTATTAGCTTATTTTGCAATGTTTAACTTATTTTACTTAATCAAAGACGAAAACAGCTATTGACATATGTATTTTTGGTACTACTAAGTTATCCCGTCGACCAAAAATCTATCATTCGCCAAACTATAAGATTAAATGTTAATAATGGTTGATCGTAAATGTTGCATTAACTTGACTTTAAGCAAGTTACACGTGTCTACGTCATAAAGTTATTTTTATTTCAACGTTTTATTTCTATTTTTATTAATGTTGCACTAATTATTTGTTCTTTCGTTATTTAAAATAAAAATGATTTCAATTTGCATAATTTGACGAGTGCTTTGGCGATTTATATAATTTGGCGAAATTGTTCGACGGGTTAATCAAGTAGTACCGCACCGGATTTGGCCTTAAAATTCCCCAGTCAAAGAGAAATGAATAGAAATCCGTTTATAGGGAGATCGCCACTGTTTTTTAAATTATAATTCAATCTTCCGAAATCTTTTTAAAGCCGATCAAATTAGCGTACTTTTAGAGTCTGCGGTGTCTGAACGGGGGTAGACGAGCGTAGCTCGTAGGGGGCAGAGCCCTCTAGTTGTTTTTTTTTTTTTAAATAAACAAATAAAAATGGAGGATAGTCCGATAAAGTATTTTTATTATACATGAATTAAATACCAAATTAATTTCGCCAACGAATTCGGTTAGACAATTTTTGGGCTAGTGCTGTTTAATCAACACTAAAAAGATCTTAACAAAGTTGTTAATAACGATCGGTTCATATTAAAATCCTGAACATTTCAAAAAGCAATCGATCGTAATTTTCTCTACATTTAGGGAATTACTGCATATTCAACTTGCAACATAACTGTCGATAACTTTTATATCACGAGGAAAAAACAAAGAATTTAACACATGATCAAAAACAAAAATTCCAAGATATTACATTCTTTCTGGATTTTTAGTGAGCACCTTTTCCCATTTCGATAGCAGCAACTTGTCGTCACACACGCATAAAAGAAATCTCGCACATAAATCAGAAGATATCTAATAAAATGGAAGGTTAAAGCTATTTTGTGTCGCAAACTTTTCCTTAAACTTTCACAAAATTGTTCGTTTTTGTGTTTAAAAAAAAAAAAAAAAAAAAAAAAAAAAAAAAAAAAAAGCAAAAACAATATTACTGATCTAATCTTCTTGATTCATTACTAGAGCTGCTTCGAAGAAAACCAGAAGAATGAATTTCTTTTACTTGGCAAAAGAAAAGAAATTTTTTACAAAAATTCAATTGAGAGTTACATTTTTAATGTACTAAATATATTTTTTCAAATTCAAAACATCTTTCGCTAGTTCTATATTGCATAATGCATTTGTATATAATATTCAGATATGTTTTTTTTCCGTTTTTACAGATGTAGCTTTGTGAATGAAAGATTTTTTAATAAAATATTATACTGCGCCATTTTTGGAAAGCTTTGTTTTTTTTACCACTAAAAATATTCATTAACAAAGCGATTGATAAACTTTACTATATGATATTATTTTCAACCTAACCAAAAGCAATCATTCGAAAGTTCTGTGCAAATAGCATATAACTTCCTATTCAACGTGTTATATATTTGCCAATATTTTTTATACATTGCAGAAAAACGATTTTGAAACATTAGTTTTTGAACAGCTATAATAATAATAATAATATTAATGATAATAAAAACATTCCGAGGACGTTAAGTGCTTTTTAGCTCACAGGCTATCAAATCCTGAGAGCTAATGTGTCCGCCGGTTCTGTATGTATGTATGTACGTACGTATGTACGTAACGCCATAACTCTTGATAGAAACATCCGATTTGCTTCAAATTTTTTTTCTAGGTTCCTTCTGATAAGGCGCTTCCCTGATTAGATTTGGAGGTTCATTAGTTAAGTATAAAGGGGGCTACCCCCCACTTAATTTAGATAAATGGGTTTTTCATGCATTATTCGATTTGCTCCAAATTTTGTATACCGGTTTATTATGTTAAGAAACTGCCATGATTAGATTTGGAGTTTTATTAGTTAAGTATGAAAGCGGGGAAAGAGGGTTAGACCTCCCCCCCCCCTAATTTAGATAAATGGCTTTTTCATGCAGAATTAATCGATTTGCTTCAAATTTGATATGCCGGTTTATTCCAATATGGTGCTTCCTTTATTAGATTTGGAGGTTCATTGGTTAAGTATAAAAAGGAGAAAGGGGGGGCAATACCCATCCCTTAATTTAGATAAATGGATTTTCATGCAGAATTATCCAATTTGCTTTAATTTTTTTTCTATGTTCATTCTGATAAGGAGCTTTCCTAATTGGATTTGGAGGTTTATTAGTTAAATATAACAGGGGGAAAGGCGGTTAGACCCCCCCCCCCCCCCTTAATTTAGCGAAATGATTTTTTCATGCAGAATTATCTGATTTGCTGCAAATTTGGTATACCGGTTTATTATGTTAAGGTGTTTCCCTGATTAGATTTGAAGGACATTGGTTAAGTTTAAAGTGGGGGAACGGGGGCTAATCCCCCTTTATTTATTTTTTGTGGGCATTATTCTTTGAAATAAGAGTACAGTACAAAGTCTAAAGTTCGGACACCCAAATTTCGGAATTCTCCAAAGTTCGGACTTTACAGCGGCAGTATTCAAGAAAGAAGTGAAAAACAAAACTGTTGAAACAAAAAAAAAAAAAAAAAAACAAAAAAAAAAAACAGTCTTCTAGATAACTGGCAGCACAGACAAATTGCAATAGGTCTGCAAAGTCATATCTGGGTGGAAAACACCTGAAAACCCGATTTTAGCGGCTGACTCGTAGGTTTACCATTGGGTTTTCCTGCACCAAAAGGTATGAAAACATAGAGGACTGGGTGCAAGAAAACACAATGGTAAACCTGCGAGTCAACCGCTAAAATCGGGTTTTCAGGTATTTTCCACCAAGATATGAATTGGTAGACCGATTGCGTTTTAATATGTGAATCAAGATTTAACTAATCCTAGAATTTCATCCGTGAACTCGAAGAGGTGCTGCCGCTCTAAGAGCAAAGAAGCTTTTTTACTGAATCTTAACTCATGTCTATGTACAGAATAAAAGAAAAACTTCTTAATTAACCTAAGTTAATAAAGCAGCCCTTATTAACTAAAATGTTCAACAGTTCAGAAAGTTACAATTTCTTCTTAAATTGTTCCCTTAAGGCTGTTCTCAACTGCTCTGTTCAACAAGCGCAAAAAGTTTTGAAATATTTAGAAATTCTTTGTTTAACGGAAAATCATAAAATTGGAAGGCCTGACTATAGAAGCGAATTGAGATTAAACTGTATTTTCCATTTTTTGATAAATAAATTACCCATTGAGTTATAAGCGATTATGTCCACGTGAAAAAGACGTTTTTCATCCTTCCTTGTGCAGTTAGTTATTCTTCTTTCGCGCGGAATTCGGTTCAAAACGCCCACTTTGACACTACTTTCTGAAAGATCTATTGCGTTTGCAGGAAAAAAAACGTAAAACAGATTACGATTACATAGTTTCTGAACAACAACACCTGCTAGTTTCATGCATCTCCGAACAAAAATAAATTAAAACGTATGTCATAAAGTTGCCCTTTTGGATTTGAGAACAGCCTTAAATAAATGTTTTTGTTTTACTTTTTATTTTGTTATGTTTTACTTAATGAAAATGATTGTTTAATTTAGTATTAATAGTTGATATGTGCAATTTTTAATATATGAACGCCATATTTTGCCTTTTTATGTAGTGAATTTTCTTTTCCTTTTTATTGGAAAAGCAATATTTTTGATGACCCAAAGTTCGGAAAAATCCGAAGTTCGAACTTGGTAAAGTCCCGAGGATTCCGGACTTTAGACTTTGTACTGTATAATATACAATTAGTGTGAATAGCCTGTGAGCTCAATGCCAGCAGTTTAACTGGGCACTTTTCTTTTTATTAAAGTTTCTAGACACTTTCTTTTTCATTTAAATTCCAATAGGTTGTTTTCGCAGACTCATGATATTTTACACATAAATCAGATGGTATCTTATATAGTCGAAGATTGAAGTAATTTTGTATCTCCAATTTTTCCTTAAACTTTTTCAAAATGGTTCTTTTTTGTGTTAAAAAAAAGAGAATATTACTGATTTTACTCTTCTTGAGCCATTAGTATCTGCATCAAAGAAAGTCGGAAGATTAACTTTCTGTTAAACTTAAAAGAGAAACCTTTTTGTACTAAAATAGAAATTAAAGTGAATATACTTTTTCTTACTGTACTAATGTTTTCTCCATGTTAAAAATATTTGTCGCTAACTCCATACTACGTAAAACATTTGTATATAATATTCACCTACGTTAATTTTTTACTTTCTTACTTTCTTTTACTCCTCCTATCTTTACGAGAAGAAAGTATTGGATTCATGAAATTTTTCGACTTCCGATTTTTGACGGAATTACAGGTTTTAGGGGTCAGAGATTCCAAAAAACATATTTTTACAAAATGTCTGTCTGTGAGTCTGTGTCTGTCTGTTTGTCTGTCCGTCTATCTGTATGCGACACAACTTTTGTGGGCGCTTTATCTCAAGAACTAATGCACGGAATTTAATAAAAATTTATATTCAGGTAGCCCTGATATAGATTGGTGCTGATTAGTTTTTGGTGTAAATCGCCCAGTAGGTGGCGCTGCTATGCTGCATTTTGAAGGACTTCCGCAATAGCTCCATCTCAAGGACTACTATACGGATTTTTATAAAACTTCAGATTCAGTTACTCATTGATATGAGTTTCGGCTGTTTACGTTTTGGTGTAAATCTCCCAACAGATGGCGCTGCTATGCTGCATTTTGTAGGATTTACACTATTTTCGCAGTAGCTCTATCTCAAGAACTAACACACACATTTTCATCAAACTTCGGATTTAGATAGTCCTTGATATGAAATTATGCTGATTTCATGTTGGTGCAAATCGCCCAATAAGTGGCGCTGCTGTGCTGCATTTAGAACGATTTCCTCAATAGCTCTATCTCAAGAACTAATGCACGAATTTCATCAAACTTCAGATTCAAGTATACCTTTATTAATATTGCTGCTGACTATGTGTTGGTGCAAATCGCACAATAGGTGGCGCTGCTATGCTGCATTTGTCATGATTTTAGCAATAGCTCTATCTCAAGAACTAATGCACGAATTTTTCCCAAATTTCATATTCAGTTAGACGTTGACATAAATGGATGATGATTGGGATTAGGTGTAAATCACCCTGTAAGTGGCGCTACTATGCTGCATTTTGTAGGATTTACACGATTTCAAAGATAGTCATACCTCAAGAACTAATCCACGGAATTTTATCTTTTTAGAATCCTTATGATGAGCATTGATTGCCATTTAGTTTTGACAAAGTGATAACTAATTTTGAAGTATTGACATGTATGAGATAGAAGAAAGTTTTGGGATTGGTACATTCGACTTGTTTGCCGATGTAAATATACAATTAAAAGAGTTTTATTTGAATATTTTATCACTGATTTTTTTGGAAAGTTCTATTTATATTATTAGTATATATATTTACCCACAAAAGCGATTAATTAACATCGCCATTTGATATCATCCTGAACTAAACCAAAAGCAACCATTCAAAAATTCTGCACAAATGGCATATAATTTTATATTCATCTTGTGATATATTTGTCAACAACATCCATATTATGATAATAAAGCAAAAAATTGAAAGCATAAATTGCATGCGCGAAAACAACAAGTGAAAGACGTTGCATACTTTCTAGTATTTCTTCAACGATTTTCCCATTTCCTTTCCAGTAGATTGTTTTTGTCAACCATTCATAAAAGAAATCTTGCCCATAAATCAATAATATATCCAATACGTACAAAGATTGAAGCTATTTTTTGTGTCATAAATATTTCCGTTAACTATCACAAAAATGTTCTTTTTTTGTTTAAAATAACAATTTTGGTATACTTGCCAACATCCAACTAAACTTCCGTAAAATGTGAGTTAAATTGACCAAGGTTATACTCGTTATTAACCACAAAATTTATTTGATGTATCATTATATATTTAAAATCATGTTTCTCTATGAAATCTATTTGAATTAATTTCTTTAGTAAATTTCTGGTTCGAAACGTGCTTAACCTGGGTCAATTTAATTAACATTTTACGGAGGTTTAAAGGAAAGTTGGCAAGTATATTTTGGTGTTCTGAGGCTTCTTGAGCTGCATTGAACTCCTAGAGAACTCCTATATTGATCAAAATCGATATATTATAGAAGGGCAATGGTATCTATCAAACTTAATTTTAATGAAGATTCGCACCAGAATTTTTCACTTAAGTTTTACTTTTATAATTATGCGTTAAAACTAATCGGATGTACCAACCCTAAAACTTTCTTCTCTCTCATACATGTCAATACTTCAAAAGTCGTTATCACTTTGCCAAAATTAAATGGCAATCTATGCTCGTCATAAGGCTTCTAAAAAGATGAAATTCCGTGAATTAGTTATTGAGTTATGACTATCGCTGAAATCGTGTAAATCCCGCAAAATTCAGCATAGCAGGGCCACTTATAGGGTGATTTACACCAGAACCTGATCATCATCAACTTATGTCAACGTCTAACTGAATATGAAATTTGTTGAAAATTCGTGCATTAGTTCTTGAGATAGAGCTATTGCGCAAATCATGACAAATGCAGCATAGCAGCGCCACCTGTTGAGCTATTTGCACTAACACATAATCAGCAGCAATATTAATCAAGATATACTTGAATCTGAAGTTTTATAAAAATCCGTGCAGTATAGTTCATGAGATACAGCTATTGAGGAAATCCTGCAAAATGCAGCATAGCAGTGCCACCTACTGGGTGATTTAGACCAAAAACTAATCAGCTCCAATCTATATCAGGGACTACCTGAATATAAGTTTTTATTAAATTCCGTGCATTAGTTCTTGAGATAGAGCGCCTACAAAATTTGTGTCACATACACACAGACAGACAGACGGACAGACTTACAGACAGACATTTTGTAAAGACATGTGTTTTGGAATCTCTGACCCCTAAAATGTGTAAATCCGTCAAAAAACGGAAGTCTAAAATTTTCAGGAATCCAATACTTTCTTCTTGTAAAGATAGAAGAAATTAAAAAAGTTTCAAACTTGCATTTTCCTATTTTCAAATAATTTTTTTCTAAAATTTCCATGTGAATACAACAATACAGAAACACAACTGATTGCCCCTGAAAGGGTAAAATACAAAATAAAAGCATTTTTATATCAATATAAAAATGGAAATGATTTAGTCTTTATTTTATAAAGATTTTTTTTTCGATAATTTGTCCATGTTTCCATTCCTTAAATCATTTGCAAATAATATTGAAATGTTGTTTTGTTTAAAAATAAATTTAAAAAAATGAAGAATAGTCTAATAAAATGTTTTTGTTCTACATGAATTAAATACCAAATTAATTTGGTCAAAGATTTCGGTTAGAACATTTTTTGGCTAGTGCTGTTTATTCACCTCTAAAAAGATCTGAACAAAGCTGGGAATAAATTATGCAATATTTTATAATCCTGAACTTTTCAAAGAGCAATCGTTTGTAATTTTCTTTACATTTAGGGAATTATTTTATATTTAACTTGCTACATAACTATCGATAGCTTCCATATCGCGAGGAAAAAAGAAAGGATTTAAAGAATGAACGTTCGAAGTTTTACGATCAAAAGCAAGAATTCCAAGCCATTACTTTATTTTTGTAGTGTCTTGAGCACCTTTTCCCCTTTCGATACCAGCAAGTTGTTGTCACACACGCATAAAAGAAATCTCGCACATAAATCAGAAGATATCTAATACAACTGAAGATTAAAACTATTTTGTGTCTGAAATGTTTCCCTAAACCAGGGCCGGCGAACCTATGGCACGCGTGCCACTTTTGGCACGCGAAAGAATAATTTTGGCACGTCCAGCTTTGATTATATCTCTAAATCAGTACACACTGATTTATACAAAATACACGAACTTAGGTGATTTGATTCGATTCTAAATTCTATTAATTTGAAAGTATCTTATTCAATATGGTTTCGAAAATTTATCAAAACAAGAAAGCATTCGAAAAGTATCAAAAAGGAAAGATTATTATATTAATAAAAATACCAATGGTGCATTATGGTAACTTGGAAATTGATTTCAGAACTTTTTAAATAAACTGGATTTTTTCCGTTTTCCTATTACGTATTTATACATGTGAGTCAATATTTTCGCAAATGAATATTATAAAAAATCAAATAGAGAGCAGTTGCCAGATAAATCTATTTTAGTTTGCATTCTGTTAAAATTAACTGAGCATGGACATGATATTAATTTTCATCCAAGATACAACACAATTAATAACATAATTGTTTTTTTAAATTAATTTCTAAAATATGAATGTTTCTATAATTATTACAATCAGGGTTCGTACGCTTCAAGGAATTCATGGGATTTTATTTGTTTTAGCACTGGAAACTTCATAAATTACTGGTTGCTATATCTAAAAATAGAACAATGGAACAATGTGAGCTGGTTCATAGATTTCCTAGTTGCGGGGCAACTTCACATCCAGTATAGAGGTAATGCGTTTTTCTATGCAATGGGAGCCATGAAAGCTGTTTAAACGAGGCTGCTGGCCGCAAAAAATAAGATTTAAAGTTTAAGAGTAAGAGAACTTAGTATAACAATAAGGTAAAAAAAAAAAAAAAGTTCCATATGATCCTAACAAACTGACAGTCCGTGAACAGGCGAAAAAGCTACCAAAGGGAAGCCCCAGCATAAAAAAAAAACTCTTTACAGAAACCATACATTAGATTAACACAAAAATAATGCTAAGCACAGTGCGAATAATTTGGAAAAGATTAAAAAATATTCACATATTTACAAGAAAAGTTAATAAAATAATGCACAAGTTAGAGTAATGAAAAGCGATAATAAAAAACATAACCGAGGAGAGTTCAGACTAACTGAACAAAAAAACACATAATACTAAGAGAAACATGGGAAAAAGAGGACGGCGCCCGCCCAGTCTAGTAACTCGATGAAAATAGATGATAAAATAAAACCAAGATAATAGAACTAAAGAATAAAAAAGGTAAGACAATTTAAAAACGTGAAAAAGCAATAAAAAGCAGTTTATGTGTTTTTTTTTCAAACAAAACAGACAGAACAAGACAAGGAAAAATGCAAAAGTTTATCAGAGGAAGAAATTATTCTTCATTTATGTTAAGAAAGTTAGCAACTTTGTCGAATTCATTTATAATAACTATCATTTTTTGCATGGGGTTATTATATCTGAAAATAGATTTTTTTTTCATTAAATAAGGCAAATATTACATTATAAAAATTCTGGTAAAAGGTCCTTACAGGTCCTTGATGCGTACGAACCCTGTACAATGTAATACTTACAGGTATGTTATCCATTTCATAAAAAAATCTTAATAGGTAATTTTCAAGCAGTTTTTATTTTTATTTTTCAAGTCACTAAATTTGTTTTTATTAGTAGTTGGCACGTCAAGGTCATGTAAAATATTTTTTGAAAAAAATTGGCACGCGACTATAAAAAGGTTCGCCAACCCTGCCCTAAACTGTCACAAAATTCTTCTTTTTTGTGCAGATAAAAAAGGGAAATATTACAACTTTTGATCTTCTTTTGCCATTACTAGCGCTATATCAAGCAAAATTAGAAATTAAATTTCTCGTAAACTCAAAATAAGAGCAATTTTATACTTATATGAAAAAAAAAAAAAAAAACATTCTTTGTTTTTCGTTAATTTATAAAAATGTATTTTTTTTCGCTGTCATTCATATGTTATTTTAAGGAAAGTTTTCTTTTAGAGAAGAAACAGAAAATTTTTAACAATAATATACCGGGTGAGCCAAAGTTCGTTAAAAGTTTAAAAACTCATAAAAAAGGAAGACATTATGATAAAGGAGTGCGGTTTACAAGAAAGTGCTCACAAGGTAGTCGGATTTTTTTTAGCAGCAAAAAAAAAAAAAAAAATAATAATAATAATAATTAAAAAATCACATGTAGAGATGCTGACGAACCGAAACACAATGAACAGGTCAGCAATACGCTCCATTCATTTGTTCTTCCAATAACAAATGTTCAACATTATCTCCAGAATATTCTGCGACAAAACCGTTGTCCTGCACTGTGTTTCGTGTGATCAGCACCCTCTACATGTGAGTTTTTAACTAATTTTTTTTTTTTTTTTTTTTTTTGCTGCTAAAAAAAATCCGACTACCCTGTGTGCGCTTGCCAACTGCACTCCTTTATCATAATTTCTTCCTTTTTTATGAGTTTTTAAAGTTTTAACGAATTTTTGGCTCACCAGGTAGATACATATACATATAGTATATTAGATTAATTTTAACACAATTATTCTAATTGGTAAACAAATCATATTAGATGTAAATTTCCAACTGGGCAAAAAATGTCCGGACCACGATTCGAACCCGGGACCTCCTGGCTGAAGCCGCCAGTGCTCTGCCATCTGAGCTATCCCGGACGATTCTGGTCGAACTTTTTTCACCCAGCTAACCTTGATGATTACAGCATCTGGTCTGAAACCTGGTTCAGCTCAACAGAATAAATCTCAGGTAATGGAACTCCAGAAATCGGGTAAACAAATCATATTAGATGTAAATTTCCAACTGGGCAACTTTTTCGCCCAGTTGAAATTTACATCTAATATGATTTGTTTACCAATTAGAATAATTGTGTTAAAATTAATCTAGTGTAATTTCGTATCCAGCGATTTCTGGAGTTCCATTACCTGAGATTTATTCGGTTGAGCTGAACCAGGTTTCAGACCAGATGCTATAATCATTAAGGTTAGCTGGGTGAAAAAGTTCCACCAGATTCGTCCGGGATAGCTCAGATGGCAGAGCACTGGCGGCTTCGAATCCTGGTCCGGACATTTTTCGCCCAGTTGGAAATTTACATCTAATATAGTATATCTTACGATTATTTGTAACAAAACTGGGGTCATAACCACAAATCTCTCTCTCTTACTCCATTTAGAATACTCATTGAAATTCACTCGCAAATTCCAAATTCAAGAACTTTTATCAACACAATTCTACTACTTATTTAGTAGAATAATACTGAAGTAAATACAGGGTGACTATAATTAAACTGACAGTAATCAGAGTGTTCTGCAGCGCTATCTAATTGAGAGAATGACGCCAAATTTTGTAAGAAGATTAAACAAGACAGGGGACAAATGATTCCGCAAAAAAAAAAAAAAAAAAAAAAAAAGTTCAAAAAGTCACTGCTATTGGAATATGTGGCACTGTGTAACAGAAAATAGAGTTTTAAAAAATGAAGTATAAATACTGAAATAAAATTACCTTTTATTCAGCACAATTAACGATTTTAGAATTGATTCTGCATTTTTAAAAACTCTCCGTTCTGTTACACAGCGTCCCATATTCCCCTACCGGTTACTTTTGGAACTAATTATGTTTTTCGCGGAATCCTTTGTCCCCCGTCTTGTTTAATCTTCTGACACAATTTGGCCTCATTCTCTCAATTAGATCGCACTACAGAACACTCATAGAAATGCCGAGAATTTTACTCAAATTTTAGAAAAAATATTTTACACCAGAATTTTTATTTTAAATTATTAACTTATCCATTTAACTAGTTTTTTTCTTTGTATATTTTAAACTAATTTTATAAAAAAAAATTCTGGTTCGAACCAAGATATATTTATTTGGTAGCAGTCAAAATAACTGCTCTGCAGACGTCTTTAGATACGCTGCCATGTATCGAATGTATTAGGCTTTCTGCATTAAGTAGAAAACAGAATTATCTGTTCGGAAACACTTTAATATAGGCCATTTGAGTAAAGTACAAGTAAGCATCCGCCACAGTTCCATAAAATATTTAGACACTTCCACTTCTAAAACTTTAGCATTTAGTAATGTCATAGCATTATGAACTGAATTTTCAAAAAATGTTACGATATCGTTCTATATTTCCGAGAGCTCTCTTCCTAACAACAGGCGTAGTATTTAAAGACATCTGGTGACACGAAAATTCTGCGTACCGTACTCATCTTTCGGTGTTTCATACCAATGAACGGAAGGTTATTTACAGCATTGCGTATATTGGAAAGAACAAATAACAGATCAAAACTATATATTGGGCCAAACTAAATTTGAATTGCGTAAGAAAATTGGAATGATACAGTTTCACTGGAACAAGAGCGTCAAACAAATTTCAGAATAATATAAAAAAAATAGTACAATCAGATAGTTTTAATAGAATTCATATCGGCATATTAAGATTAAGAAATGAAAGACCTTGAAAGCAAACAATAGTTACGGAAAATGTTTTTTAGAATAGATTTTGAAAGGAAATAAAATATTAAAATACGGATTTTAAACAGAAATGAATTTATGTAAACGGAATGAATAGATGATTTAAGATTAGGGATAAACTTGGATAATAGAATCATTTTAGAAAGCATATTTTAATGGAATAAATTTAATGAAGAGTGGAAAAAAATTACCGCAATAAGTAAAAATAAGATTTTAAAATGTTGGTAAACTCCGTTTAGTGAACACTAAAAATATCCTCAACAAATTTGTTAATAAAGTACGTTATATAATACCAACCTGAACATAGTAAAAAGCAATTGTCTGCAGTTTTCCCTACAAATAAGGAATTATTTGGGTCATTCTCACAAAAGTGTACATTTTCAATACAAATTTTTCCCGTAGAAAACTTTTCAACAAAAATTTTGTCGTTTTTATAAAACATACCACTTAATGTATGAAAAAAATCAGGAATGGCCCAGCGTTTATTTTTCTCAAAACACATTTTTGAGCTCACAGGCTATCAAAGCTTGTAAGTAGGTAACGCGATAACACTTGATAGAAATATCCGATTTCCTTCAAATTTTTTCTCTAGGTTCATTGTGATAAGGCGCTTCCTTGATTAGTTTTGGGGGTTCGTTGGTTAAGTATAAAGAGGTCTAATCCCCTTAATTTAGATAAATGGGTTTTTCATGCAGAATTATTCGATTTGCTTCATATTTGATATACCGGTTTATTATGATAAGGAGCTTCCCTGATTAGATTTGGAGGTTCATTGGCTAAGTATAAAGCGGGTGATGGGGGAGCTAATATACCTCTTAATTTAGCGAAATGTGTTTTTCATGCAGAAGTATCTGATTTGCTTCAAATTTGGCATACAAGTTTATTCTGATAAGGTACTTCCCTGATTAGATTTGGAAGTTCATTGGTTAAGTATAAAGGGTGAAAACGTTGGGAGAACCGCCTTAATTTATTTTTTGAGGGGCATTATTCTTTTAAATAAGAGTATAATATACAATTAGTGCGAATAGCCTGTGAGGTCGATGTCATCAGTTTAAATGGGCAATTTTATTTTTATTTTTATTAATATTATTCACGAAGTTGAACTTTATGCTACAGTTATGTTTGTGTATTGAGACAAAGCATAAAAATCTATTTATTCTATTAGATAAATAACTAAGGAGCAATTCTATTTAAGAATGCATAATGAATTTATTTGGAATGAATACAAAAACACAAAAAATTCATCTTCCATCTCGAACGTCTTTTCATCACCCATCTCTTATGCGTTATTCAATTCTTGTCCTTTAAAGTTTTGAAGATTTTTTTTTTCAGTCATTGTAAATTCTTATTAAGCATGTTTCTCTGAAATATGCATTTTCAAAATTGAAAGATTCACTGAAGGGATATCACAGAGGTGAGGAACATGCTATAAATATTAAGCTACATCATATTTATTCCCTCGAGAAAAATTATTTTTGTTCTTTATACCAACATCTGTTGATATAACTACATAAGCAATATATAAGCATATATCTTAGAGATTATTTAGTCACATTGTAATACAATTCGCGGATGTGACAATCTGCAATAACCATGGTTGCTTGTTTATAACAAAATCTAACACCTGAAAATAAATTTCTGACTTTGACTGATTTCCAATTTAGAGCAGCAAATATAATGGCTAACTTTAGCATCATGGGAAATGAAATTTGATGATAATTTTGCCATCTATTAACATGAAAATGCAACTTAATGTTTGGTTCATGGAGGCGAGAATTTATAGTGTGACACTACTTTCTGCTCTCAAAAAACAAATAAAAATACAAAGAAAGTAATTAACTATGCTCAGTTAGTAGTTAGTAGTTAGAAGAATAATTATTTAACTATTTTTGTTTTCAATTAAAAAAGTAAAAAAACATTTTCTTTAGTAACATTGGATGTGTGACAATCTTTCAATTGTGACATGGAGGTGAGATCTCACATACTGTGAACCAATAAATAAAAAATATAATATTTCAAATGAAAATCAAATTTCAAATTAATAGATTAAAAGACGCAAAGTCCAACATAGTGAAAAAGATTCCATGCCGGGACTCGAATCCGGGCCAACAGTATAGCGCGCTGACATTCTACCGACTAAACCACATAGAGCGATACCCAGCCTGGAAAATTTCTCTAGAGAAACTTAATAGTGAGAAGTTCCAGGCTGGGTGTCCTTCCATGTGGTTTAGTCTGCAGAATGTCTCGGTTGGTTGGTTGGTTGGTTGATTTTTGACGGCCGATTATCTACACTTGGGATATAGGCCCGATGGGAAAGTGCCGTTCGAAGGAGTCTTTCTAAGGGAACTTAATCCGTATTTACGCATGGAAATCAAGAAAACAACGAAAACTCCGAACGATTAGGCCGACGGGTGCGATTGGGTTCGAGCCTAGCACCTCCCGTCTACCACCTTCGAGAGCAGAACCTCTCAGCCACTGGTGGGGCGTCCGTAGAATGTCATTGCGCTATACTGATCGCCCGGGTTCGAGTCCCGCCATAAAATCTTTTTCACTATGTTGTCCTTTGCGCCTTTTAAGCAATTAATTTGAAATTTGATTTTCATTTGAAATATTGTATGCAAGGCAAATGTTTCTCTCTGGAAAATTTTCTATGTATTAATATAAAAAACATAAGTAACTATAAAAAATGTACGCATACAGCATATTCAGCCTTCTTTCAGTTTCAATAGAAAACATAAATTAATTCAAAAATACTTATGTCAAATACTAAAGAAGGCTTTGTAACTGGAATTGTACACTTTTGAGAGAATGATCCATTTCCTATTCCGCTAGAATATACACGTCCATAACTTCCATAACACGAGGAAAATAACGATGAATTTAATATCTGAACTTTCGAAGTTGCATAATCGAAAACAAGAATTTAAGGAAGTTACTTTCTTTCTGTAATTTTTTACAGCACTTTCGTTTCAATACAAGCAAGTTGTCACTAACATATAAAAGAAATCTCGCACATAAATCAGACATATCTAATAGAAGCGACGATTGGAACTATTTTGAGTCTGAAATGCTTCCGTAAACTGTCAGAAAAGTGTTCTTTCTTGTGTTGATAAAAAGTGGAATATTACGGTTTTAAATCTTCTTGGACCATTACTAGAGTAATATCAAGCAAAATCGGAAATTAAATTTCTCTTAATTTAAAAAGGCGATTTTATACTTTTGTATATAAGAAATACCTTTAAATTTGTTTTTCTTTAGTATAAAAAATTATTTTTATTTTTCGTTTTTTTTTGTTCATACGTAACAATATAAAAACGTGGCACCTATAGTCGTCGTCTGATCCGTCCGTTTGTCTGTCTGGCCGTCTGTCTGCATATTACAGCGTAAAAAGTACCAAACAGAATGGTTTGAAATTTAATATAGAATTGTTGCAGAATTTTGTCAATTCATTTCAAATTAAAATCGAAATAAAACTTTAAAAGACATTAATAAAAGTTTTCTTCATTCTAGTAAATCCTATCATACGTCATTAATTCAGTGATATTCAATGCAGGTAATTATTCTAGGTTGCCATGGTGATGACGTCCTATTTAAGATTTAGTGATTCTTTTTTTTTTCGTATTACTGAATTTAACATATAGAATCGTAATAAATTTTGCATTCATGCATTTTTGCTTAATGGTGCAACAGCTATTGCACCAAGATCTGAATATTTATAAAGATAGTTACATTACGAAAGTATCTCACTTGCCACGTTTTACGTACAATTTCTGACTTTTTGTCTCTCTTATCCCTTAAGCATCCATTTGTAATATTTTGGAAAGTTGTTTTTAGGGAAGAAATAAAACGTTTGACGTTAAGAAAAAAAAAAATAAATGAAGATTTAAAAATGAAAGGTTGTGTAATAAGATGCTTTTTCAGATCAGACATATCTAACAGAAGCGACGATTGGAACTATTTTGAGTCTGAAATGCTTCCGTAAACTGTCAGAAAAGTGTTCTTTCTTGTGTTGATAAAAAGTGGAATATCACGGTTTTAAATCTTCTTGGACCATTACTAGAGTAATATCAAGCAAAATCGGAAATTAAATTTCTGATATAATATTAATTCAGTGATATTCCATGCAGGTAATTATTCTAGGTTGCCATGGTGATGACGTCCTATTTAAGATTTAGTGATTCTTTTTTTTTTTTTTTTTTCGTATTACTGAAGTTAACATATAGAATCGTAATAAATTTTGCATTCATGCATTTTTGCTTAATGGTGCAACAGCTATTGCACCAAGATCTGAATATTTATAAAGATAGTTACATTACGAAAGTATCTCACTTGCCACGTTTTACGTACAATTTCTGACTTTTTGTCTCTCTTATCCCTTAAGCATCCATTTGTAATATTTTGGAAAGTTGTTTTTAGGGAAGAAATAAAACGTTTGACGTTAAGAAAAAAAAAATAAATGAAGATTTAAAAATGAAAGGTTGTGTAATAAGATGCTTTTTCAAATCAGACATATCTAACAGAAGCGACGATTGGAACTATTTTGAGTCTGAAATGCTTCCGTAAACTGTCAGAAAAGTGTTCTTTCTTGTGTTGATAAAAAGTGGAATATTACGGTTTTAAATCTTCTTGGACCATTACTAGAGTAATATCAAGCAAAATCGGAAATTAAATTTCTCTTAATTTAAAAAGGCGATTTTATACTTTTGTATATAAGAAATACCTTTAAATTTGTTTTTCTTTAGTATAAAAAATTATTTTTATTTTTCGTTTTTTTTTGTTCATGTTTATATGTAAATTGTGTAATAAGATGCTTTTTTCTGGCTATTTTTCGAAAAGTTCTGTTCACATTGTATACTAATCATTCAAAAAACCTACAGCAGCCGTTAGCAATTTGCTGTACATCTAGCGGATCAATTCCTATTCAATTTGCTATATAGTACCTATGGATAACTTATAGATAGAAAAAAAGATTTGTAGACCGGAGGCGGCTACACAAACCACCACCTCATCGGTTTGACAGCTTAAATTTCAGGATTAGTCAAAACTCAATTAGCATATTAAAATGCAACTGGTCTGCCAAGTCATATCTTGGTGGAAAACACCTCCGATATTAGTTGTTGACTGGTAGCTTTACCATTGTGTTTTCCTGCTCCTAACACTCCATATTTTCATAACTTTGGATGCAGGAAAGCCGAATGATAAACATACCAATGATCCACTAAAATCGGTTTGCAGATAGTTTCCACCAAGATATGACTTGGCAGACCAGTGGCATTAACCTCTTCAATTCCGAATCTAAAATAATAATACAAATGCTTATTCATTGGTTTTTTCCAAACAAAATGACATCGTAAATGACAGAAAAAATATCTTTTCTGAAATTGATCCTTTTGGCGCTTAGTAGTTTAGGTTAAAAAATATGGATCTAAAACTACAAACTCCCTTAGAAACATCAATTTAATAACCATTAACCTAAATTAACGCAATTACAAATTTAAGATCTTTAAACAAGTAAATAATCTACAAATCCTCAAAAAATTTTATCGCAAAAGATTTAAGTTAAATATGAAAATTTCTCACTTTCTTGGTCAAACTGTCTTTTTAGCATTTTTAGGGATTTTGCAAACTCAGATGAAAATAACATTTATTTTTATTTCAGAATCAGCTTAGATGCTGCCATTTATTCGTTTGCTTTGAACACAAAAAACATTCAGCTATTAAGAAGTGATGTGAATATGTAAAATAATCGGACATTTTAGTTTTTATAAGGAAAAGAACAGAGGTTCCCGTATGGGACCCGGGGGCCGAAGAGGTTATAATATGCTCATCGAGTTCTGTTTAATACTGGAATTTTAGTCTTCAACTCGATGTGATGATGGTTTGCGCAGCAGTGATGTAGTCGTAAAAAATCAGGTGGTATACGCTAAAGTCATGAATATCATGCCTAGGGTATACTCTATAGCTTTATTTGAGAAGCAGAGAGTATATGGAGCTTCTTAAAAAAATCCAGAAGGTATATGGCGTATACCTGCGTATACCCTCCACTGCACCCATACTGCGCAGTCGTCATCCTGTTTCTTAAAGACCTTGGAATTTCTGCTCACTTTTTCTCTTTCCAATACTAACACGTTGTTGTCACACGCACATTTAAGAAATATCGCACATTATTCAGAGTGTATCTTATATAACCAATGATTTAAGTTATTTTGTGTGCGAAAGGCTTCTATAAAATGCCACAAAATTGTTCTTTTTATGTTATTTAGAAAAATAGTACAGTAGTACATCGACTTACGTCACCTCGTATTTACGTCATTTTGTGTGCGAAATGCTTCTATAAAATACCACAAAATTGTTCTTTTTTATGTTATTTAGAAAAAGAGTACAGTAGTAACCCGACTTACGTCCCCTCGACTTACGTCAGCTCGCATTTACGTCATTTTGTGTGCGAAATCTTCTATAAAATGCCACAAAATTGTTCTTTTTTATGTTATTTAGAAAAAGAGAATAGTAGAACCTTGATTTACGTCCCCTCGACTTATGTCACGCCGCATTTACGTCATTTTGTGTACGAAATGCTTCTAAAAAATGCCACAAAATTGTTTCATGTTATTTAGAAAAAGAGCACAGTAGTACCCCGATTTACGTTCCCTCGACTTACGTCACTCCGCATTTGCGTCGTCTGGCCTGAAAAAAAAATCCTTATTTAAGACGCACTTTGAACTACAGTAGAGCCTCTTTTATCCGAAACTCTTTTAACCTAAACTCTCGATTAACCGAAATTCAATTTTAAAGCTTTTTTTTTTTTAACTATCACATTTCTTGTGTGCAAAATCTCTTTTGAAAGCTTTTTTCTTAAACTACCATATTCCTTGTGTGCAAGCGGTGCTTTCTGAACCACGAGTGCATATAAATAGTTTTCATTCCCTTTCTTAGAATTCCTTTGAATTCAACTTGAGCTCCCATAACTTGATTAGATTGAAATTTAACTTGAGTTCCCGTGTTCGTTCTCGTTCTGCGGAGTGGAACGAACAAATTAGCGATTGTGAAGCTTAGGAATGTTTAGCAAAAGGTTTAACATGGCTGGAGCAGCAAAAGACTGTGATACTGTTAAACTGATAATATTAAAAAACTTCGTGATAGAGCAGCAAAGTAAAGGCAATCGAAACTGCGACACACAAAACATTGTTTCAAACCCTTGTGAGATATGCAAAAGGTACTTATAATTTCCAAATTAAAATTCAGGTAATTTATTCTTGTTTCTATTTTGCTATTGCTTTATTTTTATTAAGCACTTGTTACCATAATAAGAAATAGTGCATATATTTCTCTTTAACCTTAAAATTGAAGCATTCTCCATTATCCGAAAATTTCGATTTTCCGAAAGAGGGTCGGTCCCAATTAATTCGGATAATCGAGGTTCTACTGTATTTTGAAGACTTTTGGTTTTATGAAGGGAAACTTTCCCGCGACAGTCAAGTGGTAATGACAAATAAATTTAAAAAAATCGCTAGAAAAAGCTTTAAAAAAATCACTCTGCTGTTAGAAAGAGCTTCTAAAAGTAAAACATAAAATTATCGGTTCAGACTTCATTGGAAGATTTTTTTTTCCGCATCCTCAAAGATTGAAACGGGGTAGCTAAAAGAACAATAAATTGTAAGTTAACAACTTATCGATTTACGCTAAATTCTTGTATTGCAGAGGCATTTTTATGTTAATGTTAAACGTAGGTAACATAAACCCTAAATACAATAGAATATGTTCATTAGATTTTGGAGAATTTTTATTACTTTTTTGCTTATCTGAATGTACCTCGACTTATGTCGTTAGTCTTGGAACGAAATGACAGAGCTGTATTACACATAATCGAAAATTAAATTTATCTTAAACTCAAAAGTAAAGTGATTTATACTTATACGAATAAAATACTGACTTTGGTTTTCTTTATTTTACAAAATATTTACCTTTTTCGTTTTTTCGCTTCCTCACTTAAGCATACTTATTAAAGTTATGCTTTATGGAAGAAATAGCATAATGATTTAAGATTTTAAAAAATTCAAAATTTAAAAATGAAGAGATGTCCAATAAAATATTTTTTTCAGGTTTTTTTTTCAGAAGGCTCTGTTAATAAACCTAAAACTATTTAAAAAAAGTTGTAAATAAAGTATGTTATATAATATCATCCTGAAATTTATTAAGAGCAATCGTTTGCAACTGTTTTTACATCTAGAAGGACTGACAAATGGTCGACTTTTTTTTTTTACCCATAACGGACCGTAGCTTTAAATGCATGATTTTATTTTAATATTCTATTCGCACCACTATATTTTAAAAGTAGATATTTTAGTAAATTTCTCTTGCATTGTTTTCAAAGCACAGTACATTTCGCGTCCGCATCAACAACATCTTATCCATCATTCTCTTTATCCTAGCGGGCATCCTTCAAGGGAGCGTGTTGGGCCCAATGTTATTCAACATATTCTTCAATGACATCCCATGCTCATTATTTACATAGTTAGCTCTTTATGCGGACGATACATGCATCTACGCCTCTGCACACCACCCGTATGGTCTGTACAGGTACTTGCAGACTCACCTTGAACATTTCCTGGACTGGTGCGACCTATGGCGCGTTCTTATCAATGAAAATAAAACCAAAGCTGTATATTTCTCACGTAAATTTATCTTCCCTCCTAGACTAACAATCAATGATACTACAGTTTCCTAGTCCGACGAGGCCAAGTACCTGGGTGTCATCATTGACCGTAGACTCACGTGGAATAAACATGTCCTTGCCATCAGGGGGAAAGTCGCTGGAGCTGCTCTTGCACTTAAACCTCTTATTAATAGTAAAACCCTTTCCGTCTATAATAAACTCCTCCTTTATAATTCTTGCATCCTTCGAATCATAACTTATGCCAGTCCTGTCTGGGGCTTTACCTGTAAAACTACTATGGATAATCTTAGTAAATTACATAACAAAAACCTCCGTATTGTTCGCGGTGCCTCTAGGTACTTACGCAATTCCATCGTCCGTAGAGACCTCAATACAATCACCCTTAGAAAAAGAATAAAAGACCTGGCAAAAAAATTCTATACTGCTTTATATGACCTCCCTAACGAAATTGTAGCAGAGCTCCCAGACTACGACGCCTTCGATCCCCATCATCGTAAACGCCCTAAATATTTGTCCATAATGGACTCCCCGTGAGCTTTGTGTTCACCGCATCAGATTGCTATTGTCAATATTCTCATTTCAACCTTTTTCTTTTTTCTTATTAAAAAAAAAAAAACTCTATATATATAATAATTTATATAGAAAAAAAATAAATAATAGATTTATTGCCCTAATTAGTGCCTTTTTGTTTTTGTAAGCAGCCTTGCTGCCTTCCTTAATCGCATTACTTGCCCAAGCTTGGTGACAGTTACCTGAATTAGTGCTAACTTTTATCCTCTTCAGACCCCAGGGTTTATTATTATATTTTTTTTAAACTTCAGTTATGAATTTATATTAACAAACCAATAACTAAGAAAGATTGAAAAGTGAAAAAAATTAAAATGTATTTTTTGTACATAAAATTCGATGATACATGGGGACCCAATAAGCACATTGTTTGACAGTTTGTTAGGATTTTTTATTTTACTTTTTTTTTTGCATTGCATTGAAAAAGCAATGCAAAACGTGAAATAATTATACATTTAATGATTTTTTATTTCTAATGGACTGTACAAATGGTATCTTTACGTACTGAAAAACTATTTACGTTTTCGTTTTTGTACATTTTGTGCATTTTTGCTGCAAGCCATTTTGGTATAACACGTATCTCGCTAAAAAAGCACTATAAGAAACAAATTGCAATTTTGTTTAGTTCTGCTATCTGTAAGGCTCCATACACACCGATTTCCTTTTTTTTTTTAACATTATTTATATACGTGAAAAAAATTGTAATGTTGTGTA
The DNA here is from genome assembly GCA_963932465.1 of Maratus speciosus. NCBI lineage: Eukaryota > Metazoa > Arthropoda > Arachnida > Araneae > Salticidae > Maratus > Maratus speciosus. The sequence continues at coordinate 473,366,714 of OZ010797.1, forward strand.
TCCTATAGGATACATCGGGTCTGAGGAGGTTATTTCTTCTTTACATTAACACTCTATCTTATAGCAGTCTTGAACTGCAGTTAAACCTATATTTAATATAAATTTATATATTCGTTCAAGTTTTTAACTTAAAATAACTTCCATTTTTCTTTATTATCCACAGCACCTATGCTAGTAAAATGTTTCACTTATCTAAATTTAGTAGTTGTAAACAACTACACTTTTATTTCAATCCCAATGGCTCAAATTTTAAAAGACATCACAATACTCAGACTGGGTGTGAAGTTGATGACAACTGGGAAGCCCCTTAACTGCTGCCTCACTGTTCAGCACGGTTCAGCACTTTCAAAGTACAAGTAAAGGTGTTTCTTAAAAAAAAAAGTGGTTGCAAGTGAATAAATTTGGTTTAGGTTTCCATATGGCGGCAATGGTCTGTTAAGTGTTAATATCAAAATTTTTAAGAAATCGTTTCGGGGTATATTTCTACAACATTTGCGTTTGAAATATCCTTCGGGGTCTGTTTCTAAATAATTTGTAAGAACAATATAAAAAGAAAATTCTATTTAGAAAATACTGTCATTTAAAAAGCGGATCATTTGAGAGCCCTGATCTAGAAAATTATCTTATATTCAACATGCTATATACTCAGGGTCCGACAAAGCCTGGGCGACTAAAATTTTCCTCTTGGCGACTAACTTTTTTCCTATTTATTAATTATTATTATTTTTTTTTATTTAACCAAAAAAAAAAAAAAAAATCATGTGCGAAAATATTTATTTTTAATAGCGCGATTATTTGCAGTGGAAGAAAATACACCATACCGGCGCAAGAACTCTCCCTAATTTTTCAAAAATCAGAGTTTTTGCTAAACTAAACTAAAGTGCATGTTAAAAAGCACTGCTTAGATTAGAAAACCTTAAAAATACTCCAGCAGAAATTGAAAAAAAAAAAAAAAATTAATGCTGTTTTATTAAGTGGAATGTACCAAAATGTGCAGTTGTCAGATATATCTCACAAAAATGGTATTTTAAATCAAGTATCTCAAAGGCATTGTTAATTTATGTATGTAATTTCTTGTTGGGAATTAAAGGTAAGGAAATTAATTTGTCTACACTGTTTTAATGTGTAGTTTCATAGTTTGTTTTCATTTTATTTTTACAATGTAAAAGTGATATTATCTTAAAATTTTTGCTCAGTTTGATTTTTTTTTATTGAACAGTTAACTTGTTCATTGCAAAATGACACACAGATCATTCAAAAATAGCCGAATACGATTATGAGTAACCAGTGTTACATTTTGCAGTGAATGCGTTAATGTCAGAGAAATTATTCTTCAATGTGGCTCCTAAGAATTTTTCCTGGCGCATAAGAATTTTAAACTTTTGTCAGTTCCTGTATATACATACTGTGATAATTTTCATATCACGAGAATAAAAAGGAAAAATGAAAATGAAATTTTAAACTTGAACTTTCGAAGTTTAGTGATCAAAATGATGTAAAACAAGAATTTAAAGACGTTAAGTTGTTTCTTGAATTTGTGGAGCATTTTTCCCCATTTGAATACCAGCAATTTGCTGCCACAAACACATGAAAGAAATCACGCACATACATCAGAAAATACCTAACACAACCTAAGATTGAAGCTGCTTGGAGTATGAAATGCTTCCGTCACAAAAAGTAAACTGTCACAAAAATGTTCTTTCTATGTTAGATGGAATATTATTAAAAATGAAATGTTACTGTTTTTGAACTTCTCAAGTTATTATTAGAGTTGCATCAAACAAAATCGGAAATTAATTTCTCTTAAACAGAAAACAAAAGCAATTTCATACTTATATAGGGAAGAAAAACGGAAAAACTACGTATGTTTTTCTTTACAAAAATGTTTTTCTTTATTGTGTTTTTTCTCTTTCGTTCCTTAAGCTTTAATATGTAATTTTAAGGAAAGTTATTTCTCAGAAAAGTAATAAACAAGAAAGAAAAATCATGCGTACGGCATAGATTATGAAACACTTTCCAACAATCCCTGAAAGCTTTAACAAAACTTCGTTATTTAGAGAAATGAGGTAAATAATGTAACTAAGTAAACGTTTAAAAAACTGATATCAGGAGGTACCGCCCATAGCCAAATATGCATCCCAATTTTGTTGAACAGCCCTTATTTGATCTGTTTGTTACCATATATACTATATAATGGGCAAATTTAGTTTAGCAAGAAAACGCATAACAGGTTGAAATTTCTCTTTCAGCAATTTTTACTAATAGATAGAAACATACTTAAATACTTTGTACAGCCCTGTAGTTTACCTAGTACCTTTATTACACGCCAATATTTAGCTAAAATTTAATTCAAACTAAAACACTCTTAAAACTACCGAAATCATATTTCCAGAAATTATCATCCATAGTCGGCATGTATCCCATTCTTTGCGTCACCCTGTATATCAATTTATCTATATTCCACAAACATTTCTTAGTAAATTAAATGCAGTTCAGCGTAAAAAAGCATAACTCATTTAAAAACCACCTTTAAGCAATTTGCGCCCATACCCAGTAACCCTTACGAATACTTTTGTGTAGCCCTGTATATGAACGATGGCATTTATATACACCATATACTATGCATAAATATAGTGAATCATAAAAGCGCATATTATAATTAAAAATGCATTTCCAGCAATCATCGCTAATGAACAATATTTCGGATACAATATAGTATCTGAAATATTTTGTGTGTCCCTGTAAATGCTCTGCACTTCGTATTATACATGAAATAACTTATAGTAAACCTCAGCGACGTATATCAATTTCATTATATATGAAATAGTTTAACATAATTAAAATACGCCGCAAACAATCCCCCCCCCCCCATATCATTATGTAACGGAATTCTTTTGTGTGGCCCTTTAAAAGAATAATAACTATTCTTTGAAATGCATATTCTACAAAATGCATATTTTATTGCATTTCATAAATGTATATAAATTTTGTTATGTTTGGATGCGTGTATCATCATTAAAAATCATTTGAAACGATTTTTTCCCTTTGCCGGTAATGCAACGGAATACGTTTGACTGTCCCTGTAGATGAACTAAACATGCTACAAACTTCTTTTGAAACAGGGTTCGTGCAATGGTAAACCTCAATAACCTCCAAAAATTTCAAAGCAATCCGAGTATATTTACGAGAATTAGAGCGCGTATAGACGGACAGACAAACCGAAGTCATAAACACTTTTCAACTTTTTTGAAAGTGTTAAAAAGGTATCATTCAAGAAACTCCACAAAAAAAAAAAAAAAAAAAAAAAAATCGGCTATTTAAAAATTCATATGCCTTCATCTGGGTTGTAATATTAATATACATACTTAAAAATAAATTTGGTTTATAATAGCTCTATGTTTTATCAGATATCCTTCATTTATATTTTTTCAAAATAGCACGTATTTTAATTACATTTTTTTAAAGTTGTTATGGGAAAATGGTAACAAAAACATATAATGGTATTTTACAACTATTTTTCCTTTACTTGATACAGAAATGGAGTATTTGACTTGCAAAAATTAAATAAATGGCGCTAAAGCTACAAAAAAATTAATATCTCAAAAAATAAATTGAGATGCAGTTTTCAAACAAATTGCATTAAAAAATACTTTTTTTCCGATACGACGGAATAAAAATTGAAAATGTGCGATGCTTAGAAGTAAAAAAAAAATGCAGTAAAATATTTAATCGTACAATGATACCTCTGCTTTATTTTATGGCTGGCTTATACAACCGAACGTTATTTTTTGGAGACGACACTTTACTTTCTGGGAGAAAGAAATAGCATACCGGGGGCTAATAATTCTTTAAAGGGTCAGGCACATTTTGAACTAACAAAATACATGAAACAGTGACCTCTATAAGAATTGTAATCACTCTATAATTAATTGGCTTTTAATTATAAAATTAAAGTTGTAAAAAAAGTATACACATATATAATGTTTTATAATTTATTTTCATAGGTAATACAATTTTTGCGAAAGAATTATTCTTGTATGCATTGCGCGCATATTTTTTCACATTTGTATGTCTAACACAAAACATGATTATTTTAATGAGCACAAACATAACGTGTTTTAAAATTGACATACAATGAAAAAATAAAACTTGTAGATCCGGAGATTTCTTTTTTCTAAAGAAACTCGGAATATCGATTTTTTTAAATTATAAAAGTAGTCATGAATTTTAAACTTCTTACTTGAGAAACATAATAATAGGTCATTTTGGGCCTCTATACATTTAATACATTCAAGAAAAATTTTCGTGAAATTCTATGTAACAATTTTTCAGAAATCGTGCGCGCAATGGTCCAAATCGCTGTTTTGAGAAAATTGATTTTAAATATGAAATCACCCCTTGATTACATATAACAAGTTGGAAATTGCTCGTCAAACGCGGCAAATGAGGTGCGTTCGTACTATAGCTAGTTTTATAATTATTTTTTGCACCCCATATTGTACTGAATGCATATTTTTTTGCACTTCATAAGTGCATAGTCTGTAACATCATTAAAATGCACTGCAATAATTTTTTTTTCCCATTCCCCGTAATGAAACGGAAAAATTTTGACTGTCCCTGTAATTAAACTATACATCCGATTTTCATAAAATTTGAAATGGCTCGACGAAATTTTGCGACAATGATATATTTAAAATTTCAGACCTTTCGGAATGCTGTAACATCATTAAAATGCACTTGCAATAATTTTTCCCATTGGCCGTAATGTAAAGAAAACTTTTGACTGTCCCTGTAATTAAACTATACATTCGATTTTCATAAAATTTGAAATGGCTCGACAAAATTTTGCAACAATGATATATTTAAAATTTCAGACCATTCGGAAGGCTGTAACATCATTAAAATGCACTTGCAATAATTTCCCCCATTGTCCGTAATGTAAAGAAAACTTTTGACTGTCCCTGTAATTAAACTATACATCCGATTTTCATAAAATTTGAAATGGCTCGACAAAATTTTGCAACAATGATATATTTAAAATTTCAGACGATTCGGAAGGCTGTAACATCATTAAAATGCACTTACAATAATTTCCCCATTGTCCGTAATGTAAAGAAAACTTTTGACTGTCCCTGTAATTAAACTATACATCCGATTTTCATAAAATTTGAAATGACTCGACAAAATTTTGCAACAATCATATATTTAAAATTTCAGACCATTCGGTTGGGTAGCTTTTGCTCTGTTATATGCGGACGGATGGACGGACTGAACGACGACTATAGGTGCTACGTATTTATATAATTACGAACGCACCTAAAAAGCTCAAAGTGTTTTAGACATAACGTATCTTATGGGAATTTTTGTAAGGGGTTTGTTTTTAAATGTCCCTAAAGAATCATATTTAATTATAACCTATTTTTAAAGCAAGAAAGAAAAAAAATCATGCGTCAAGCATAGATTATGAAACACTTTCACATACATTCAGAATAATGTAAATAAAACTGCACCGTTTAAGAAAATAAAATATTAAGTCTAATTCAACCCTATGAAAAGGCGTAACACCTTTCAAACCCAATTTCAGCTGTTCCCATCTACAAGCGGAAAATTATCTTAATTTTTACCGCAGCCCTATATAGGATATATAGATTTGTATCTACTTACGATATGCATGCCAAAATTTAGTTCACTTAAGAAATACTTATACTTCAGTTGAAAATTGCCCTTCAGTAATTTCCTCGAATAAGGAGAATGAATGGTACGTGAATACTTATGAGCAGCACTGTAATGAGGTATAGAATTTATATGTAACGAGTAACATGCAAAAAATTAATTAATTTTCAAAACGCATACCGAATTTTAAACCGTACTCTCCAGGAATTATTACTCAAAGATAGTACTGTAACAGATTTCTTTTGTGTGTCCTTGTAAATTAATAAAAAATGCTATGAATGTCCTGTTCTAACGGGATCGTAGTGAATTTCACTGATTTATATCAGTTTCAATACATTTAAAATAGCGTAATGTCATTAACCCCTTAATTCTCGCTCCCGTCATATTCTCGGGCTGTGTCTTTTACTCAAATTGTTTGATTCCCACCAGTTTTATAAAATAGTGAAATTGGGTATAGTTTGATATCGTTTTTACCGTCATTAAATAAGGTGAATATTTCTTTTTCATAAAAATGGTGCCAATAAACAATTTGAATTATTCAACCGTAATTTAATTCGAGCCTTAAGGGGTTAAAATACTCTGCAAACGATTTTTCCCCATATACCATAATGTAATGGAATACTTTTGAGTGCCACTGTAAATGAACGATTAATCCTACATACTTCATATACAATACCAAACATGCTTTGGTGACCCTAAATAAGGTTTATCAATTGCATGAAAATCCGAGTATATTTATGGGAGTTAGAGCGTGGACAGACGGCCAGACAAACCGAATGCATAAACACTTTTCAACTTTGTTGGAAAGTGTTAAAAAGTCGGTTTGAGGAGGTTTTAAAGGGTACCTGACCCCTTAAGATAAAGAATTTGAATGCAAAGAGTTATTTATTTATTTATTTATTTATTTGAACAAGCACAAATTCTTAACCTTCATAGTTCATACAACATTTTTTTCAAAATTATAGTGTAAAATATTTTGGCTGATTCAAAATACCTTAGTGCAGAGGCCACTAAACTGTGATTCGTGGAGCACAAAAGGCCAGCAAGACAATTTAGGGACCAAAATACTAGACATTATTTGCATTTGTTATGTTTTAATCTTTAATGATTTGGTAATGTATAGTAATTACACAAATATTGTGCAGTCTCTTTTATTTTTCTGCTTACATTTAACATTAAATTATGAAAAAATGCTAAGGCTAAGAAAAGAATATTAACTAGAAAACGGGAATTCTGCTTTTTCAGATTTAGTTTCGCCCCAGATGAAACGAACAAAAAATATAAATATAGATAGTACAAAGCATAATTTAGTTTGAAGATATAAAACACACGCTTTTATTTTATATAAAATTACGTCATTCGTATCCGCTGTTGAATTTCATATTTACGATTAGGTCTTAAACAACATCTGCAGAAATGGAGTACTTCAGTTGCCAAAATTTAAAAAAAAAAGTGTTCGAAACTACAAAAAAAAAAATAATAATAAAAATAATATCTCAAAAATAAATTAAGATGCAGTTTTCAAACAAATTGCCTTTAAAAGTACGTTTTTCCCTATACGACAGTATAAAATTCTACAATTTGCTATGCTTACAAGGAAGGTCTCCATACTGGGCATACTCAAAATATTTTGAAAAAAAAATACCAATTAAACTACTTATGTATGTAATAAAGATCAGTCAAATTTAGCGGCGGAATTACAGTAGAAAGTCTGTAAAAAAATAAAATACTTTTGAGTATTTGGCGCAAAAAGACGAAAGCGTCACGCGATTTCGCGAGAAGTACTTTTCCTCGCCAAAAGCAAACGATTTTAATGCATCTGAAAATTGTTTAATTGATTTTTAGAATGCGTGTAAAAAGTATTTCATGAATTTAATCATAAACAATGAAGGAGTTTAATAAATACATTTTTTCGTATTACATATTTATGTTGCTTGTTACGTAATTTTATTACTTTAGAAACAATTTCATCTATAAAAAATACTTTCATATATTTAAGCGTATTCCAAAATAAAGGCAAGTTTCATTTAGCAGTTATTTATTTCAAACCAAGGAATTCGTCGTTTCCATAGCAACAAAATTGAACCGACAGCGCTCAATTGGACTTAATTTTGAGATATTGAAACAATTTTAATTTTGTTTTAATTCATAAAATTTGATATTTAACTTCCATTATAAATACATATATATGACAAAACTATAGCTAAATCAAACTAAAACTGACAAAACTATAGTTATGTAAGTTAAATTTATTTAAACAAGTTCAATATGAAATATTTTTATCTTAAAGAGTATTCGACTTGAAAAAGTATTTTTCGAAATTTCATTTCATCGCCAACCGATGATAAATCGCCAAATAAACGAAAATTTCATTATTTTTTTACGAACGTTCTATCGGGTTCCGCCAAAATTTTTTTTTATAAACATATATATCCACATGAGACGAACACTCTGTAATTTTTTTCAGATTTTTCTGAATATGCCCGTATGGAGACCTTCCTTGTTAGAAGTTTAAAAAATTGCAATAGAGATTATTAGTATTTAAAAGTAGAATGATACATCTGCTTTATTTTACGGCTGGCTTCTGTTAAGTCTGAACGTTATTTTTTAGTGACGACATTTTAATTGCTGGTCGTAAGAAATAGCATATCGGGGCTAATAACTAGCGTGTTATACATTTTTAGATATACATATGTAAAGGAAGAAATCGCTAATGCTTTTTCACTTTTTAAAAATATTATTGTAAATGCACAGACACCAGAAAAAATATATAGTATATATATGTAATAATATTTTGAGTACAATATGATTGAAATCAATTTAGAAATATTATGTAGTTCATGATATAAGACCGTCTGAAATGAAGGTCTTTCTAATTAAAATAGTGAAATTACAGATTCTACTAATATTATAAAGAGGTAACGTTTGTTTATTAGTTAGGGGTAATCTCTGGAATTATCCAACCGATTTTGAAGTAATGCTAGCAAATTGATTGTGGCAGTTCCTGTTCCAATGTACGTTATATTTTATCTCGATGCCACTAACCCTAAGGGAGTGAAATAACACTTTTGTGTGTCGACAAAAAAAGGAATTTTACTATTTTAAATCTTAGCCACTACTAGTGCTGTATCAAACAAAATCGGGAATGAAATTTCTCGTAAACTCAAAATAAAAGCAATTTTATACTCAAACGAAAAAAAAAAAAAAAAACAAGCAGAATTTCTTTTTTCTTTAATTTATAAAAATATACCTTTTTGATTCACATGTATTATTTAGGAAAGTGTTCTTCTGTTTAATGAACCGGAAAAATATCTCAATACATTTGTAAAGAAAGTACATTACATAAGGTGCTATAGGAAAGTTCCCGTACTTGATGGAAAAAAAAAGGTTTTGCTTGAACAGACCTAATTTTGGTTGCCATCTACTTCAAAATAGTCATCTTGTGAACGTATACACCGGGCCCATCGTGTTTTCAACTTCTCGAAAACTCTCTTAAAGCTGTTAAGGGAATAATGGACGTTCAAAAGCATTTTTTTTTTCATTTTTCACTCAAATGTAAGGAAAATTTGCATACATAATAAATAACACATTTTCTAAGTAAATCAATCAATTTTGTACAAAAATGTGTGTAATTAATTAAGTTATTAATTAAAATATGTTAATTATTCTCTGAAATTAAAAATGCTCCATGCGCATTAAATTTAGCTTTAGGAACCTGGCGTTTTGTTAAATGGTGTATTTGTAATATTGCAAAAAAATTGGTATGCGTTTTAAAATTAAACTAAAATACTTAGAAAAAATAATAAAAAACATCCAATATTTACACTTTTTCTTGAAATATAACATAAAAATGTTGCATAACTACGGTTTTGCTTTTTTTTATGTACGCTAGTGCATGCATATTAATACTAAGTTTTGAAATATGGCATATTGTAAACAATAATACTAAATATTATGAAAAGTGGATAAAAATAAGACGCGTGGAACATTTTGTATATACAAACATGACGAAAATTCACATTTTGAGAAAACACGATTTAAAATTTCATTTTTAGTGTAACTCAGTTACGTTGTACAGATTTTAAATGCTTGTAACTTCACTAGGAATCATTGTAATTGCTTGCAGTTTTCAGAAAATGATGCAGTTAAGATGGACGTATATTAATAAACAAAAAAAGAAAAAAACGATTTCTTAGTCGATTTTTGCGAAACTGAAGGCCCACGGTACCCTTAAGGGCCTCCTGGGATTGTCGTTGAATGTCGGACACGTTGAAAAACGTCGTCATTTCAGTTTAATTTTCAATTATGGGAATAATGCAAAATCACAGGTAGCTAGGTCCGGTGAATAGAGGTTAAAAGACATAACAATCATGTTGTTACGAGCTGAAAATTGTGTTATCTTTAGGAATTGTTTGCAAGGAGTATTTGCACAAATTCGCAGCAATGTTCGAATTCCCCGTCAAAATTTCTTCGCAACCTAAATAACCGATTCCAACTTGTCTGCAAGTTTTTTTATAGTTAGGCGACGATCTTCACGTACGATTTTTCCAAATTTTTCCGCATTTCCATATGTTTCGGTGTGGCTTGGTCGCCCTGAACGCTTGTCACCTTCAAATGAATGAAGACCCGCCTTGAAACTCGAGTGCCATTCAAAATCCGCTGTACGATTTAAATTTTTAAAATCAAAAGGCGTACGATGCATTTCAAGAGTTTGATTGTAGATTTATTTAGCTTTTTACAAAATTTGATGCATACCCCATTGCTAAATCGCAAGCGGTTGAAAATACTAAGTCTAAAAAAATTCGTAGCAACAAATTGCGTGACCACACCTTGAAGTCATGCAATGGCATAGCCAGAGGAGACTTTTCCTTCACCTACTTTTACATCCGCTTTCACAGAGACAGTGCCAGTAACAGTAGTCCGGGAACTTTCGGATAGCACCTCGTACATTATCATAGTTAACTTCAACAAAAGCAATCGTTTGCAATTTTCTCAACATCTAGGGAATCATTTCTTATTCAGCTTGCTATGTATGTACCTGTTGATAACTTTCAAAACTAGAGGAAAAAATGAAGAATTTAAAACATGAACTTCTGAAGTTTTATGTTTAAAAGAAGAATAGAAAGAGGTTACTTTTAGGAATTCCTTGTTCACTTTTCACCATAATTCCAGCAAGATGTTGTTACAACCACATAAAAGAAATCTTGCGTATAAAACAGTGAGCATCTAATACAACCGAAAATTAGAGTTATTTTGATTTCTCAAATGCTTCTGTAAACTGTCAGAAAATTGTTCTTTTAGGTCTGGATAAAAAAAAGGTAATAGGACAAAACGGAGTAAAAACAGGTACCGTAACTTTGTTGATGAATAATTCCAACCTACCACTCAAAATGCACCAGATAAAGGTATGGCTGTAGTCTTAAACATCACAATCTTAAAAATTTTACATATTCGATAAAATTTAACGTTCCCTGCTCACAAACATGAGGCAAGTGTAAAAAACCAAAAGTCTCACTTTTGAGGTACACTGTTAAAAATCTGCAGCTTTTTCTGCATAGTCACTCCACCGCTTTTATAGAATATCTCTATTCTGACCAATGAGAATGCGCAATAATATAATCAAGTAATCGTTTTCTATAAAAGCGGCGGGGTGACTATGCAGCAAAAGCTACAGATTTTTAACAGTGTAGAATTGTGTAAAACCGAGTACCTAGAAAAAAAAAATCACAAAACATACCCAAACACCCTTTCTTTATTTCAACATGTTATATATGTACCGTCGATAACTTCCAAAACTCGAGGCAAAAACGAAGAATTTGAAATATGAGATTTTGTAGTTTTATGACTAAAACAAGAATATAAAGACGTTGCTGTAAAGATTATCTGCAATACTTTTACCGCTTCCAATACCAGCAAAATGCTTTTACACCACATAAAGGAAATCTTGCGCATAAAACAGTGAGTATCTAATACAACCGAAAATTGGAACTTTTTTGTTTCTCAAATGCTTCCGTAAACCGTCTGAAAATCGTTCTTTTGTGTGTGGGTAAAAAAGGGAATATTACTATTTTTAATCTTCTTTAGCTATTACTAGAGCTGTATCACAAATTTGAAAATTCAGTTTCCCGAAAGCTCAAAATAAAATCGATTTTATAGGCATATGAAATATAAAACCACTAAATTGTGTTTTGTTTTATTTTACAAAAATATTTTTCGTTTAAGTTTTTTCCACTGTCATCGCTTAAGAGTTCACATGTAATATTTAGGAAAGTTGTTTTTTTAGGAGGAGAAGAAACAAAAAAAGGTTTAGCAAGAAAAAATTCAATTTTAAAAATGACGAGTTGCCTAATACAACGTTTTTATTAGACTACTTTTTAGAAAACTCTATGCATTCAATGTTAAAAATATCTCAACAAAGTTATTAAAAAAAGTACGATATGTAATATTATGATATCATCCTGAACTTTGCCAAACGCAATCGTTTGTAAATTTGTGTTCATCTAGCGTATGACTTCATATTCAACTTGCTATATACGGGGCATTTTGACAACGTTTTGACTTTCGGGAATAAAAATCTGGTGAAATTAAACTTGCTAAAATGATATTTTAATCTGATAGACAATTGCCTTAATGATTCAAAATAAAGAAAAAAATGGTCAGCGGCAAATTTTGTTTTATTTAACTGAGGTTTAAGTTAAACTTGCGAGTTTAATTTTCCTTACCATTTTACCATTATAACTTTCTATTTTCTTCTACATTTTTAATTATAATGAATTTGCATAGTACCCACAGGACATTCAAATAATAAATAATAACAATGTAGTATTTTTAGTACAAAATTTTGGTATAACATTGTCTTTTCAGGGTGTTAAAGGAGGGACGGAAGGGAAAAAAGGGGGATGGTATAGAAAAAAAGGGACGGGTATGGAAAAAAAAGGGATGGTAAGGATGGGATGGCACGGAAAATTACCACTATTTTTAGACAAATCATGTTAAGACTCAGTGATAGCCACAATGTTAATTGATTTTTAGAAACAGTTCTTTACTTTGGGTTAAATTAAAAAAAAAAAGTAATTTACCTCGAAAGGTGCAGGAATAAACATTGGGGACGGTAAGACTACCAATAAAGGCACGGTGCTTGAAATTGATTTTTAAATGCTGATTTAAATTCTGCAGTAAATTTCCTGTCAAAGAATTTTAAACATTCTTTCTCTAGCATACTTCTAATGAGAAAAAAGCTTGAAAAAATTCTTTGGCAGCATCTGAAGTGATTTTCTGTATAAATTTAGCAAGAGGGATGGTAAGGAATCTAAAACCCAAGGACAGAGTTCAAAAAATAGTATCAACTGTAAAAATGTATGCAGGTTAATTTTTTGCTACATATTTATATAAAACATTTGTCCCAGTTTTGGAAAAAAAATTACATCGAATTACTTTTATTGAAGCAATTTTATACAAACAGCTCCAAACTTAAAAATCAGCATCAGGGACACGGGACGGTATAGGTGTTTTACTGGTATTGGGATTCCTAACATCGACCAAAACTTTTATATCTCGTTAATATTGTTATGCAATCATGCAATGAGATGTTCCCCAGTATATGAAAAAAAAACACAAGAATATGTACTAAAACAAAAATTATTATTCAGGGACTTAGAAGTCAAAAGATTGTGAGAATGCCCCATACCTATCGATAACTTGCATATCACGACAACAAACGAAGGTATAAACTTTCGAAGTTTTATGATCCAAAACAAGAATTTAAAGACGTTCCTTACTTTGTGGAGCACTTTTCCCCATTTTAATACTAGCAAGTTGTTGTCGCAGACACATAAAAGAAATCTCATATATAAATCAGAAATATCCAATACAACCGAAGATTGAAGCTACTTTGTGGCTGAAATGCCCCCGTTCACAGTCACAAAAATGTTCTTTTTTGTGCTGTTAAAAAAAAGGAATGTTACTGTTTAAAGTCTTCTTGGGGGTAATATTAGAGCCGTATCAAACAAATTCGAAAATTAAATTTCTCTTTAAAAAAAAATGCAATTTAACAAATTACAACGACCATTTGGAAAATGATTTTTTCAAAGACTAAAATTTAAGACATACAAAATAGCACAGAGTTGATCATACATTATGTACGCCATGAATTAAACATTAATAGTGTTATTACACGTAAAAATTCCAAGCGACAAAAATCACCTGTGACTCGTACGTATTATCCACCTGAAACTTACGGATTATCCAAGCATTTCATTGACTGTTCGGGAAAAGGCTTTTCCATCGTCAGATTTCCAAGAAATCATGTTATTTTGATAAAATTGTAGTATAATGTCCTAAAGAATAACATTAAAATTTTATTATTCGAGAGAATTTTGGACAAAAACTTCAGGAACATGATATTATTTTAAGCCTCGAATTATTTGTTTGCTTGTCTAACTTGGCGAAGCAAATCCATCCAGTCGAGAATCATCAAATTCTGCTATATAAATTTCTATTATTTGCATGTCATCTCTCTTTTATAAAGACTCTCTAAATTTTTGCAAAACATTGCGTTTTATCATTGTGTGATTTCGATTACATTATTTTCAAAAGTGACGCATTTTCACCTGTGAAGAATTTCAAAGCAGCTGGGCTGTGAAAATGACGCACTTCTACAAAACATAATTCAGTTTTATGAATTAAAATACACGCTTTTTTTTAAAATGACGTCATTTGCATGCGCTAAAGCAATCCACTTTCACAATTCAGTCTTTAACTTTGTCTATAGAAAAGTAAGCATATGACGTCATTATTACGGAATAAGAGACAATATTCTTGACATAGCCCGTATTTAAATTTCAACTTTTTTTTCAGGTTTTATGAGAAAATGGCAACAAAGGATACAGTAATCTCCTATTTTCAGCTATTTTTCATTTACTTTCAATAGAAATGGGATACTTTTGTTGGATGGTAGAAAAATGGTATTAAAAACATTAAAAAATTTATATCTCTAAAATAAATTGAGATACAGTTTTCAAACAAATGGCATTTAGAAGAGCATTTTTTTCCGTATACGACGGTATAAAAAATTTAAAATGTACGATATTTAGAAGTTTAAAATTTTGCAGTAGAGAAAATTGCAAAACCAAATTTTTACAAATTTCAAAGTGTTGCCATTCGCAAAATGACGTATGCGTTACGCACACATATGTTTGTCCTTTATAATATAGATATACACAATAATGTTTTAAAATAAAGAATTAAAATGTTAACTTTCATTTCAGTTTTTTAGAAAAAAGCATAAATTCTCAGGTTTGATAGTTCGTACCACAATTTTTCAAACTGATAATGCTCGTAATATGGGGTCATTCAAAACACCTTTAAACAGAGGTGCTCAGCAGGTGGCCCATGGAGCACGAGTGGTCCGCAAGACAATTTTGACGCGAAAATTCTAGACATTATTTCCATTTTTTTTTATTTTTTCCTACATAATGATTTGCTCGTAATCAATTGTAGAGTAATTACACGAATGCTGTGCGGTCTTTTATATTTTTCTGCGTACATTTAATAATAAATTAGGAAAAAAATGCCAAGGTTAAGAAAAAGTAATGACTAGAAAATAGGAATTCTGCTTTTTTAGAATTTAGTGTCACCCCCGACGAAAAAAAAATATATTTATATATAAATAGTACAAAACATATTTCAATTTTAAGACTTACAACACACGCTTTTATTTTATGTAAAATGCTGCCATTCGCATCCGTTTAACAATTCCACTTTTACGATTCACTCTTAAACATCTACAGTAAAGTATGCATATGACGTCACTATCACGAAATAATACACAGATGCAGCAAAAAGATGCCGTCATTCAAGAAACTCGACAAAAAAAGGCTGTCTAATGATTAATAGGCCTTCATTTGTTTGTAACATTAATATAGATACATAAAATTAGATATAGTTTATAATAGCTCCACGTTTTAACAGAAATCATTCATTAATATTTTTTTCAAAATAGCACGTATTTTAATTACATTTTCATTCGGTTGTTATTACAAAATTGCAACAAAAATATATAATTAATATTTTACAACAATTCTTTTCTTTATTTTCTATAGAAATGGAGTCCTACCGTTGCCAATATTAAGCAAATGGCTCCAAAAAACTACAAAAAAATTAATATTTCAAAAATAAATGGAGATGCAGTTTTCAAACAAATTGCATTAAAAGTACTTTTTTTTTCCAATACGACGGTATAAAAATTGAAAATGTGCGATGCATAGAAGTTAAAAAAATTGCTATAGAGTATTTAATCGTACTACTTTTTTTTACCGCTGGCTTCTGTAGGGTAACGTTATTTTTTGGAGACGACACAAAATAAGCCGGGAGAAAGAAATAGCATACCGTACCGGGGGCTAATAATAAACGTGTAAAATTTTAGAATATACACTTGTAAAGGAAGAAATATGCAACTAATATACAGACTGTCCCAAGGGCGGATCTGGAGAGTCCTCAAGGGGGGGGGGGCGATTTTAGAAATTTGGAAACTCCAATCTGATGCGCGGGTCGGGGCTAATTTTTTCACTGCGGGTCGTGTTACTTCTATTTTTTGCTGTGGGTCGAGTTTGGGCCCGGTTGACTTCTATTTTTTGCTGCTGGTTGGATTAACTTATACTTTTTTGCTGTGGATCGCGTTTGGGTCTGGTTGATTTCTATTTTTTGCTGTGGGTCGGGTTAACTTTTACTTTTTGCTATGGGACGGGTTAACTTCTACTTTTTCGATGCGGCTCGGGTTTAGCCCGGTTGACTTCTACTTTTCTGCTACAGGTCGGGTTGACTTTTACTTTTTAGCTGCGCCTAGCGCGTTGGGTTTGGGGCAGATTGATATACATTATATCCGGTTTGGGTCAGTTTCGGTCAGTCTGCTGCAACTTTCGAGAAGGGTTCGGGTCGACCCGTTTTCTTTAAAAAGAAAGTCTAAGTATTTTTGAAGATAAAAACTATATGCAGTAAAATCTCCATAACAGACACGTCCAAATAATTATTTAGGAATACTTTTTAATCTCCAGAATTATGTAAAAAATACTAATTTGGTATAAGACTGCTTGTCTCTTTATATCTAAGGTGAGTTGTAATTCAGTAAAGAATGCTTTGAAACTTATTAAAAAACATTCCGGGTGTCCTTAAATGGATTTTAAAATTTAGTACTTTTCGTATGGTGACAGCTATTTTAAAAAATCTTGCAGGAGGGTTATGTAAGATGTCATGAGACATTTTACTGTGATTCTTGATTTTATTGTATAATAGCAGCGATAGATGGCGCTGTAAACAATGGTCGTTAAACCTACCTCCTCCGGGAACCGATTTAGCGCCTCTTGCTTCCAGCACCATCTTCGTTGCTATTTTAAACTAAAATCAAGAATCGCAGTTAAAAAAATTATCAGGGGTAGAGTAAAAAGAAAAAAAAAATCTGAAATTCAAAGAAATTTTTCTGAAAGGTTTCAGCAGATGAGGGGATTCCCTTCTGGCACTAATTATTTTTGTTGCAGGTCGGGTTAGCTGTTTTGGATTCGGATCGAATTCAGGCTGAGTGTAGATTCCTGCAAGCTGGGTTTGGGTTAACTTGTTTTTTTTTTCAAAAATTAGTTCAGTATATTATTTCAAGTTAAAAATTATACCTATAATAATAAACGTATGTAAGTGTGCTGTTTTCTAAAGAGACCACTGCCTTTTCCTCACTACTCTTTGATGAAATTCGCTCGTCTTCGACCCTTTGATGAAATTTGCGTTTCTTCTGCAACCCTTTGACGAAATTAGTGTAATTTTGCAGACCTTTGGTAAAATTCGCGTTTTTTTTCGTGACCCTTCTACAAAATTCGCGTTTTTTCAGCGATCCTTTGACTAAATTCGCGTTTTTAAAGCGATTCTTTGACTAAATTCGTTCTTTTTACACGATTCTATGAAGGAATTCGTGTTTTCTCCACGATCCTTTGACGAAATTCGCGGGGGGTTTTTTTCGCGACTATTTGACAAAATTTGCGTTTTCTCTGCGATCCTTTAACGAAATTCGAGTTCTTTTCCCTTCCTTTTGAAGAAATTCGCGTTTTCTGTGATCATTTGAAGAATTTCGCATGTTTTCCGTGACTCCCTGACCAAATTCGCGTTTTTTTCTGTGATCATTCGGCGAAATTGAAGTCATTTTCTGCGAACGATTGACGAAATGGATTTTTTATGGAGAACATTTATCAAAATTTGCGATTATTTGTATGTTCGAATTTTCGGATAGGTGAATTTTCTAAATTTTTGGAACCGAATGCCTTAACCCTGAAGCTGCGTATTATTATTATTATTATTATTATTTATTTATTTATTTTTTATCAAAATAGGTTAAAAAATTGCGCATATTTTTTATTACACATTTCAAATCTGAACACATTTTAGAGTAAAATATGTCCCAAAATCTTTGTGAAACAGGTTTTTTTTGTAATAGAATTAGATCATAAAAAAAAAAAAAAAAAAGATTTGCTGCCGAAATTGCGGGTTGCACAAATTTTGACACTTTACGTTGGTCGTGGAAATCGCGGGTTGCGCAGCGAGAGGGTTAAATTTTCGGAAAATTTGGAACAAAATTACCCCTGTTCCCGACATCTATAACCCTCCTGCAAGTATTTTTTTAACATCTGTCAGCATTTGCAATTTATTGAATTTTAAAATCAGTCAGTACATTTTAGGACACCCGGTATATTCAGTAGTTATGGGATGATGGCTGAAATTAAGCATTTAAAAAAAGTTAAGATGGCTTCAATATGTCAGTTAGAAGTTTACCTGGGCTGAAGTTATCAGCCCGAAGCCCAGGTCCAACCCACATAAAAAAATAAAACTATTGGCCCCGCGCGGTATAAAAGCTAAAAAATCAACTCCAGCACTGCCTGCATTTTGCAATTAAAATTATTCATAAAGTACACTTGCTTATACTCATATTTTATTTTCAGATTATGTTCGAAATTCATGAATACAGAAAAACAACAATATTAATGACTATAACGATGACTATTTAGGAAATTACAGTGCTCAGCAAAAGTTTAGACAATGATCGATTATGCTTCTGTGCTGAGAAGTATGTAACGAATTGTTGTTACTCAGCTGTCATATATTACTGAAGACTTATCTTTCATACACAAACAATAAATTTTAATATATACACTTTACATAATATATAATGACAAAAAAACAAATTTAACATTGTTGCAAAAGTATAGGCAATCCGTCTGTTAACAGAAAAATATCCGTAAATTAAAATCGAACTGCACCTACATTGTCTGCTATTAATGCAAAAATGTGACTTTCCATCGAAGAAACTAAATCCTGCATCACTTGGTGGTCTATTTCGTACCAAACACGTTCAACATCTGATCGAAGTTCATTTACTTGTTAAAAAATTGCATAAACCGTGTGAAATATGATGCCGGAAAAGTATTCGATTGGATTCAGATCAGGGCTACACGCGGGCCAGTCGAAAATAGTAATATTTTGAGAGTTAAACCAATTTTTAGATTTGTATGCAACATGAATATACGCATTATCTTGCTCAAATACATACTTTGGAAGAGGTAAAAGTTCACCAAATGGCTGTAAATTGTTTTCCAATGTATGTAAGTAGTCTTACGCAGCTTGGCGACCATTGAGAAACTCCAGAGATACTTGAGAATTAAAACAAAGTGAGTCCCAAATCATCAACCCTTTCGAGGGCAAAGGACACACCTAATTTTAATTCCAAAAGTGACAAGAATATTTAATTAAAATTTTCCTTTTATAATACAGTCGGACCTCTATTTAACGAACCTCTATTTTGCGAATTTCTCTATTTTGCGAACTTTTACTTGGAACCGAGAACATTTTGCAAATTTCTTCGTAAAATAACCTCCAAATAGCGAAGTGTATTCTCTATTTAACGAACTTTTCCTTGGGATCTAAATTTTTTTTCTCCCTATTTCTTAAAATATTGCTGGACATTTCAAACTTATTCTTTCTTTTAGTACATTTTATGATAATCAATAACCATGAACAGGTCTTACCAGGTATCTAACTCACCGAGAGCAGTAAAATCGTTGTGATTCTTTGCTTTCCATCCAAAAGACGAGCAAACTTTCAATATCCCCTTTTAACCCTCAATGGAGCTGCCCTGTGTGCTTAAACTATAGTTTCCCGTTTTCTAGATTGTTGATCATGATCAATCGTGTCGGTAATTTCGGTTCTTGTAGCTCGAAAATGTCAAAGCAAAAGTGCTTGAGCATAAAAAAAAAATTATTCTTGATGAGGTGGACAAAGGCATTAAGAAAAAGAATACTGCTTTAAAATTTAGTATTCCTCCAAACAGCTTATCAACCATAATAAAAAATCGTGATTTTAATGTAAAATTATTTTTTAATTGAAAATACAATGCATTTCCAGACAATGTTTTGTTTCATTCTTATTTCCCTTGCAGATTTCTTTTTGGTGGGTAAAAATAAGTAAAACAAATAAATATAATTTATAAAAAAAGTGTGACTAATTACCTTTTTTAATTATAATATTTAGTGTTTATGGGCTTAAAATGTGTTTTACGTAGTTTAAAGTATTTTAAAAGGTGACTCTCTATTTAACGAATTTTCCATATAACGAACTTTTTTTCGGGATTTAGCGACTTCGTTAAATAGAGGTCCGACTGTATATGTGAAAATAAGCAATTTCATATTTTCTAATAACTTCGTTTATAAATTAATTCTGGTATCAGTCCATTATTTCATCAGTTTATAAAAATAATTACTCCGCGACAGGAAAGGGGTCAATTTGTTGTGAGATTTCAAGGCTGGTTGTTTAATCATTTTCATGTAAACTAATGTACATCTTTCTTTAATGCATCTACGAAATTATCCGTTGACACAGAAAGCTCTGACTCACTTTTAATGCGATTAGCAGTCATTATTTGTCTAGATGCCAGTTTATGGATCCTTCTATAATCTCGTTTTCTGGCCACACGAGTCCTTCCAGATCTATGTTTTGCTTTGAAAGAGTCACCCTTAGACAGTACTTAATAGACAGACTTCTTTGGCCGATTGAAAGTAGCTGAAATTTCTGCAACTGTCTTCTCTTTCGATTTCAGCTTCCATGCTTTAATTACTTCATCTGACTGAAAATTTCTAGCTCGCGGCATCTTCATTAACCGATGCTATCGCGATGTGTACTTAAATACTTCATGCATGTGACGACATAAGTTTGAAATATGCGTTTTTCCGTGAACAATTGCCAAAAAATTACAAAAGTGTCTAATTTTTTGCAATATGCTAATTTCACTTTTTTCAGCTAAATTAAATAATATCCTACATTAAAACCGTTATTTCTGTCCTAAAACGTTTAAAATATATTTAAAAATAAGTACAGTCATTTGTATAACCCAAGTGTTCGTATTTTTTATTTAAAGGTTAAAAATCACCAGTGTCTAAACTTTTGCTGAGGACTGTATGTACGTAAACACTACGTAAAAATATGACTTAGACAATTACATTCAAATAAAAATCCAGTAAGATAATCAGTTTAGAATGAAAGAAACGGTTGATAACAGATAATCATAATTTTAAAGCTCTACAAAGTAAAAAAGTAAATTTTAAAAAATGCATCTCTGTAACTTATCAAATCAAATTAAATTTCTAAAGATTTCGCTAAACAAATGTACAAAACAAATATAATTTTTACGAATGACAAATAAGTAAGATTGCAGACCAACTTGGGCTCGGGAGAAAGAATTTATAGGAACGCACGGGTCGTGGTCGGGCCAATAATGCTTATCATACGGGCTGAAACGGACCAAATGTTTAGCTTTTATTCCGGGCCGAGCCCCGACATGGAAATTTTGGCCAGTGCAGGCCTCCAGGAAAAATGGAATCCAGGCCAGGCTCGATCTGGAGGAAAAAGAAGTCTGGCCCGAAACGAATCTGCAGAAAAAATTAAGATCGGGGACGACCCGACTCTAAAAGAGAAAAGACCTGATCCATCCCGAGTCTCGTGGATTTAAACTGGCTCGACGCGGGTCGGATCGGACCAACTTGGGTTCGGGAGGAAGAATTTAGAGGAGTGCACGGGTCGTGGTCGGGCCAATAATGCTTATCATATGAGCTGACACGGACCGAATGTTTAGCTTTTATTCCAGGCCGAGCCCCGACCTGGAAATTTTGGCCAGTGCAGACCTCTAGGAAAAATGAAATCCAGGCCAGGCTCGATCTGGAGGAAAAAGAAGTCTGGCCCGATCCGAATCTGCAGCAAAAATTAATATCAACCCACGACCCGGTTCTAAAAGAAAAAAGACCTGACCCAGCCCGAGTCTCGTGAATTTAAACTGGCGCGACCCGGGTCGGGTCAAACCAAATTGGGCTCGGGAGGAAGAATTTAGAGGAGTGCATGGGTCGTGGTCTGGCCAATAATGCTTATCATACGGGATGACACGGACCGAATGTTTAGCTTTTATTCCGGGCCGAACCCCGACCTGTAACTTTTGGCCATTGCAGAACTTTAGGAAAAATGAAGTCCAGGCCAGGCTCAATCTGGGGAAAAGAGAAGTCTGGTCCGACCTGAATCTGCAGAAAAAATTAAGATCAGGGCACGACCCAACTCTAAAAGAGAAAAGACCTGACCCAGTCTGAGTCTCGTGGATTTAAAGTGGCGCGACCCGGATCGGGTCGCGCCGGGCTCGAGCTCCGCCCCAAGTCATTTCCCGTGAGGATGCATAATGTCGTTTTACAAATCCTTTATTAGCCCAAGGGGGGGGGGGCGATCGCCCCTTCGCCCCCCCCCCCCCTTAGATCCGCCATTGGACTGTCCCCGAATTCATGGGCCAAACTGTAGGGGAAGGTAAAGTATACATAAATAAGCGATTTTAGTATAATAATGTGGGGTCGGAAATGAAATATTTTGGCGAACATCAAGAAATGCTTAGGAAATGGAAACAAGTATTTTATTAAGGGGGGTCCGGGACACAAAAATCTTCAAATTTTGCACAAACATTTTATTTCGTTAAAAATTTCTCTGTTTTTTCCTGCTTAAAATGACATTTAAATCATGTTTCTATCTGAATTAGAACAAAAAATATTATTTTTTTTTGTTTTGGTTTCTTTTCAAAATCTAGCTTATTTCAAGCAATGGCTGTCATGAAAACGACTTCTTGTAAAAATGCGTTTTACTTCCTGGTAGGTTTTTTCACCATTTCTCGTATTTAAATTCTTATAACTTGAGAACCGTTAAAGATAAACAGTTTAAACTTGGAGCATATCTTTTTCAATTGTTTTACTTTAATTTTGATTCAGCATATTTGAGAAAAATATTTACTTTTGAAACTATATTTTAATTAAGAAAATTGCACCCCTTTTTTTTAATTTTTTCGTTAAATATTTTTTATTTTTTTTATAAATTAATATTTTTAAAAATGCTGAATCAAAATTAAAACTTATATGTTTTTGTTTATTTAAATGAAAAAAAAATTAAATTCTATGAATAATATTTAGAGTTATAACGATTTTAAATTACCCCACTTTTTTAATAAATTGTTAAATTAAAAATTTTTTTTTTAATTATGAGAAGTTTTATCATGTGATTTTGTTTACAAATGATAAGGTTAACCATCACAAAAAAATTCAGAATTTAAGTCAATAAATAAAAATTATTTTAAAATGTGTCCCGGACCCCCTTAATATAATAATTACAATAAGGGCTCAAATGCGGCACCACCAACGTCGATACATACGTGGCAGCGTTTAGCAAGTGATTGGCGTACCCTTTCGAAGATTCCAGATGTCTCATCTATGAGACAGCAAAGGACAACCGGGACGCCAACCTATTAAGGTTTATGGAGCAAAAAATCCTGGCGGAAAGATCTCTATTATTACTGAGAGGAACTCAGCCAATAGAAACAGGCCTGGAACAACGAAAAAAAAAAAAACGCCTTTTTTCGAAAATACTGCATAAAAAGTAAACTAATCTTTATAACAGGACCACAGTGCTTTGGCGACACCACCCACTGGATGAAACAAATGATAGGTTAAAAGATATATTAACAATGAAAGAATAACAAATAAAACGTTTCTTGTTGACTTAAGAAAGTTCGTAAAGTTCAATCTCAATATAAAAGATATTAGAAAATCTAAATAAACTGACCAAAACATGTAGTTTATGCGGATATTAATACAGTTATTTTTGCTTGTATAGTTTTAAAAGAAAGTTCTCGTCATAAATATAATCTATGAAGTACGTAATAGCACCACAGATTAAATAGCAAAGTTATTTGCATGACCACTACACAGACAAGCAGCATTTGTCCCATTCAGCAGTTGTTCAAAGCATCAAAGAGAAAATTAAAGGAAATTTAAGTAAATATCTTCCAACATGCACAGAATCACTGATGTAACGTTGAAGTGAAACACATGGAATCTGTGAGAAGGTACGCCAATGACTTGCTAGACGCTGTCAGTGGCACATTTGAGCACTTGCTGTAATGGTTATGACAAAAAACGCTTTTTTTATTTTCTCAGCTTTTTTAGTTTTCCACAAAAACTTTTCATTTCCGTCCCCAAATTGTTATCCAAAATTCTTTTTTATGTGTACGTTACCTTCCCTTACAATTTGGCATATGAATTCGGCGACATCTGTAAAATGCTTTTTTACTCTTTTAAATTATTAATTTAAAAGCTCTGAAACCAGAAAAAGTTTAAAATGTATATATTTAATAATTTTCTGAGTTAATATTACCATCGTGGTAAGATATTTTTGCGACGAATCACGTTAAAAGATCATCTCTAATGAAGGTCTTTCAAATTTCATTAAAAGAATTACACAAAGTTCATTTTATCGACACTTGTATGCGCCTTTTTCTCTTGATAAAAAAATATTATACTACATAAGCCACACTTTTAAGTAAAATAAATGTTAAATCCCTACTGCTAATTTTATTAAGATAATTGTGATATTATATTTATATACGATTAGATTTTAACCCTATATGTCCCAACTTATGAATAAAAAAAATGGCTCCTCATCAATAATATCTTCACTTATGTCTGAAGATATCAAAAAAACAACTTATACAATAACAAATTTATTTTTAGATAGATTTTTACTTGAAACTAATTTAATAAATCGGTTGTTAGAGTTTTCTTGTAAAATATTTACAAGAATAATTAGATTTGCTAACAAAAAATTCTGTTATGGAAATCTCACAACTCTTACAAGAACAATGTACATGAATGTTTTGTGATCCTATCTGTAACTGAGAAGTGTTTTGTAGTTACAAATTTTTCGTAAAACATTTTTTAATTGAAGAAAAGCTAAATCCATGTAAATGTAAATCTATAGCAAATAACACCTTATAATAATATATTAAGGGGACCGGGTAAGGTCTATCCCGGCCATGTTAAAATACACCAACCTTATGTACCTTTTTCTCAGAAATGGTGAAAGATAGAGGTCTAGATTTTTTAGAGTACAGTAAAGCCTCGATTATCCGCGAGCGGATGATCCGCGGTGCGGTTTATCCCCGAAGCAATTTTTTTTCTAAATTCAAGCCAACAGCAAGGAAAATACAAAAAGCCCTACTAGTAAATATAAACAGAAAAATTCATGTATTCGAAAGTAATAGAAGAATATTTCTAGATTCGGTTGCCATGTTTGAAATATCAGATATAAAAAGTCTTGATGTTTTTTCTTGACTTTAATAACAAAACGTAAACACAGCAATTAAAGTAGTTAACAATCAAATAAGACTATTATGATAAATTCCAGGAGAGCATATCAAGAATAGCTTCACTTTTGAGATAAAAATTATTCCATACTAAAAGAAAAATAATAGTTTACAATTTAGAATAAAGAAAAGGTGTTTCCAAAGAAAGAGCCAAAAACAAGTGACTGACTTTTTTTTAAAGGTATAACTCAGATCTTTGGTACAGTATGTATGGCATTGTTTCTCGTTTACTGTTCTTTATTTTAGCGATTTAGGCGTAAAGTGAAGGTGTCTGATGTACTGTGCATATGTATGTATTTTAAACATTTTATTATGTTTTTGTAAAATAAAACATCGTTGTTATGTTGAATTTTCTTTTTTTTTCGTGTTTTTTTTTTTTTTATCCCATTTTCAATTTTTTTCGGGTTATCCGCAATTTTTGTTATCCGCGGTGCACTTGCCAATCAATTCCGCGGAAAATCGGGGCTGTACTGTAGTTTGAATAACATGCTTTACGTATTTTAACAGACCATTTTCTTTCTAAGCGAGACTGAAAATTAATTATTTATTGAAATACATTTTTAAATTACCATTTTTGGTAAGATTTCACTGCCTAAAATAAATAATTCTCAACAAATCATTAAATCCCTGTGTTAAAGTATGCACTATAACATAATATAATTATTTAGAAAAATCCGTGATCTTAAGTTTAATAGATATGGGGAAAAAGGAACACAAACCTTAAAAATCGAAGTTTTGAGAAAAAGTCAATTAAAGCTGTGAAGCATTATTGCAACTGGACTACTTTTTTTTTAAAATTCTGATTTCTTGATCTGCACAACTTTTTCGAAATAGTAAAATTCGCCTTATTTAATAACATATTGATTAACGCGAAAACAATGGGAATTTTACCGCTTCAAAAAAGTGGTGCCAATCAAGAAATCTGAATTAAAAAAAAGTAGCCCACTGCTGTGAAGTGCTCTTAGAAAGAATGAAAAAATCCAACACTTTTAGGTAGATTTCGTAAGAAATACTACCTATTGCAGTCGTTACTATGGTGCGACTTTAGAAAAATTCCTTCATAACTTTTCATTATAGGACTCCAGGAACCCAAAACCACCCCCACCTAAAAAGTTATATATATATATATATATATATATGTATGTACTAAATTTTGTCCGCACGATAAAAGTCGCAATTATGCACGGATTGTCCTCAAACTCGCCAACAACTTTGATATGGCTAATATCTCGGCGGGGATTGAAAATGGGCGAAATCGGTCCAAGAGTGTGGAAATGGGGAGGGTTCAAAATTTTGAATACTGTCTTAACATGATTCTGATAAAACCAGCTCTTACACAACAATGGCAGGAAAAAAATAAAAGTTTTTCGTTATAGCAGTTGCCAACAATTAAAAAAAAAAAACAACAATAAAATGCTCACCACAACAATTAGTTTTCTATTGCAAAATTTTCACGTGTAAAATTAAATAGTTTGACAAATTGAAAAGAAATTGAATATTACGTCACAAGTTTTCTACAGCAAGATTTCAACATGAAAACTCAAAAAAAAAAAAAAAAAAAAAAAAAAAATAGTTTGAAGAATTAAAAAAATATGTATATTGCATCATATTGGAAATATAATGGACCTCCGCAGGTGAATATGTAAAGCCATGTGAGTTTGAAGAAGCGTATTAAAACATGATAAAAATCCGACTATGGAAATATTAACATATTTTAACACTTTAAGGTTCTCTGAATTTTCTGTAGCCATTTTTTAAACCTATTCCATATACATGTGTGTGTGTATTCGTATATATTATAATTTTCACAAAAAGTTTAGCTCCCTACAGATCACTCTTTGTGAAGAAACTGGGATTTATCTCTAATCTTGATTTAAGTTTTGCTGGAGAATTTAGTACTTAACTTCGAAATCTACCTCCGCCTGTAGGCCCGAGCCGGCAGGGATTTTTTTTTATATAGAAACATGTGTAAGACATCGTTCAAAAGATAAAAGTTTAAACTATTTAATGATATAAAAAAGTAAAATCGATTTTTTGGTTGAATTTCGCTTACCCGGTCCCCTTAATTTCAAAAGCTAAAAGGTGAAAATTGAAATAATGAAACCAGTAAAACGAATGAAACCAGTATACGTTTCTTTCGACTGTTGACATGTCCCGACTCACCCCGAGTCATTTTCAAGAACAAATAAATAAATCTATTTATTTATTAGAATTACAAGAATTAGAATAAGACGCCTAAATGTAAATTTGCTTCGCAAAAATACAAACTTTATACTAATCAACATATTCCAAGCTTTTTTGAGAAATTAAAATATAGCCTTAAACGTTTCAATATCTGCTTAGTAGCAAAACCACCTCCGAAATTGAAGAATATCATTTGCGCTAAAATGGACCCAATTAGTTTTGAGAATTACTCATGGGTGTATGAAATACCATTTATTAGAGCAGATGGATCAAAGAATTACTATATTGGTATGACTATCAGGAAATTTAAGTATAGAAAAAAAGAGCATATAGCTGATATTAAGTATAATAGAAAACACACAGCCCTAGCAAGATTTTATCAAGAAGAAACCATCCAAATAAATTTTATAAATTTTATAAAAAGTAAAATAATTGTCCATCCAGTCTATACTATCCATCCATTATAAGAGAAATCATAGAGATTGTAACGCACAAAAACTCAATATGTAACGATGCAGCATCATTTCATTTATGTAAAATATGACTCAAGCTACACAATGAGTATGAAAATAAAATAAAATAAACATCCATATAAAATAAAAATGTAACGTGCAGAATATGAAAGAATATGTGGAAAACTGAGTAATGGCATAGACTATGCACATTTAGAATAGCTTTATTTATTTGTTTTTGAAAATGACTAAGGGGTGAGTCGAAACATGTCAACAGTCGAAATGAAGGTATTTTTACTGGTTTTAAAGTTTTATTTTACATCTTTTAGCATTTGAAATTAAAATATCCATGTAAATGGTTGAGAAAATAAACACATTAACCCTAGATCTACCGGGAATATTATTCAAGTTTTAATAAAACGTTCTACACCAGAATTTTTATTTAAAACTATTTAACTTATTTATTTACCTTATTTTTGTCTGGTTTATATACTTAGTTTATTTTAAAGAAATTTCTGGTTTGAATGAATATTTTGTATGTACCTGTCGGGTCCAATGGACCCGTCTGGTAGACGGAGGGTTAAGGATATACAGTATGGGAGGTAGGGGAGGTTTGATACGTAGGGAGAGTTGATACATTGACAATTGTTCTCAACAAATGGCATTAACAGCCATTGTAACAGATGTAAAGTCTTCTTTTATTAGCAGAGGCCATCATTATCTGGACTTAGCAGTGAAGAACTGACAACGTTTTTTTGCTTTTAATTTTGAAGACTTTTGGAATGTCAATGTAATTTTTTTTAAATACCGATTTTCTTTCATAACTCTTATTAGTGTGAAGATAATATCTTGTATTTCTTTTTATTTGTAAAGCACATTGTTAGTGTGAGTTTTACCATAAAGGCATTTTGCAACTGCATGTCTGAGTGTTATAGTTATTATTATTATTTTTTTAATGTCAAAGTTAATATTTCCAAAATTTTCGTGTTTTTTTTTTCAGGTTTCGCGCTACAAAAATAAATAAAACTTTAAATAAAAGTTACATCTTAATTTCCATACTAACTTTTGTTCTCAATAATCCAATGAATCTAAGTCACTTAAAATAACTAAAAAAATATATAAAAATAAGAATGTTATAAAACTTTTAAAAAACTTACGGGGAAAAAAAAAAACATATAAAAAGTTTACGTAGAAAAAAAAACGGTGATTGTTAAAATGATTTTATATTACCAGAATCAGTCTAATTTTATAATCTCAAACAAAGTCATTAATTATTTTTAATGTAACTGTCTCCAAAATTTTTTTTTGAAAAAGGGTACTCTGTAGCCTTAAAAAATATTTAGCTTCGACTGTTTCGCAGTGTTTACTAAATGTGATCCAGCGAAGTATTTTGCATGAAAAGTAACACCTACTTTTATTAGTAGACGAATTAAATAAACTTTATTTTGCATTTCCGTTAATGGTTCTTAAACATACCGTCGGAGCATAAAATGTTAAAATCTGTAGGGAGGTAGGGGAGGTATGATACACTTTTTTTTTTTTTTACACATTTTTTACAACCATTAGAAATCTATTTTTAAACAAATTTTTCGTGTTTTCTTATAAAGTGACCTTTTATTCATTTATTAAAAATATTGTGAATTTAAAAAATAATCATTCAAAAAATATATCCCAATTATTGTGAATGATTACAACTGTATCAAATCTCCCCATTGCTGGGGAGGACTGATACACTAGCAAGGGAGATTTAATACATTGTTATGTAAATTGAAAAAAAAAAAATGCAGACAATTCAGTTTATGTGTCATACAATTTTTTGTGATAAATCTTGAAATATTTAAGTCAAATTTAAAAAGAAATGACATTGACATATTTTTGTTTCAGAAAGGTTTTTTACAAAAATATTTAAACAATTCTATTAACATACTTTTTAGAAAATAAATAATGAAAAAAAAATCCTAGAGATCTCGCTGCAAGGAAAAATGAAGTGAACATTGCTGATTTGCAAACAATTTAACATAAATTTAGCACTTTTAAGATTCCTTTAATCCTTACAGAGCAAAGCATTTTCAATGCTAAAGTGTTGAATAAATGAATGGCACCGGAATTTGCCAACAAATTTAATTGGAAATAAGAAAAGAATTATATTTCATTTTCATATTAAATCGAAAAATATTTTACCAAAATGCTGGTGCCAATGTGGCGTTTGGGAATTAAAATTCAGTGGTTTCATAAACATACCACCGCCCCTGAAATGGTTAAAAAAAACTAATAATTCTATCATTTTGGTAAGAAAAATCGGTTGGAATTTAATGTTTTTTTTCCCCCTTCGTCAATTATAGAAACATCTTCCCTTTCAGGCCATTTCAACTTTTCTCCTTCTACATGACGAACAGACTAACCATCTATCATCGCACTGCTTTTCTATGTAACCTACATAATGTCTATGAATAATCTCTTTGTTCTTCCTTACGAATTTCAGTAGCTCTTGCCGTAAAACAATAATGAATATTACAGACCTATATCAGTTTACAACTTTAAAAAAAACTATTACATTTCAAATATACAAGTGTATCATTTCTCCCTGTTATGCCTTATTGGATTTTCAATCCCTTTGCTTAAATGCAGTTGCAAAATGGCAATCTGCTTTCTGGTAAAACTCACTTTAATAATGTGCTTTACAAATAAAAAAAATTACAAGATATTATCTTCACAATAATAAGAGTTATGAAAGAAAATCATCATTTAAAAAAAATTACATTGACATTCCAAAAGTCTTCAAAATTAAAAGAAGAAAAAACGTTGTCAGTTCTTCACTTTTAAATCCAGCTTATGATGCCATCTGCTAATAAGAGAAGACTTTACATCTGTTACAATAGCTGTTAATGCCATTTGTTGAGAAAAATTGTCAATGCATCAACCCTCCCTATGTATCAAATCTCCCCTACTCTTTAATTACCGTAATTTCCGGTGTATAGCCCGTGGATCAAACAATCGTGTTTCGTCCCAGAAAATTTTAAAAATAAAATGTAACTTTTTGGATCACGGTAAATATTCGTCTTCAAATACTGAATAAAATTTCTGGGTCCAAACTGAATTGTTTGATCTGCGGGCTATACACCGGAAATTACGGTACTAAAACTAGCCTTTATAAATCTTAATAATGCTCTAAAAAACTCCTCTATTTATGAAATTTCGGATGTTTAGTTTTACATATTTTAATTTATAGCAGCCATTGAAATTTTGTAAATGCAATTTATATCTTGTTTATCTGCCGAACATGTAATTTTTCGGTGCGTTCGTAATTATATAAAAACGTAGCATCTATAGTTTTCGTCTGGCCCATCAGTCAGTCTGTCTGTCCGTCAGCCCGCATATAACAGCGCAAAAGCTACCTAGCCGAATGGTTCGAAATTTAACATACATAACGTATCCCCCCACATTAGTCGACATTCCAGAAAAAATCGAGGTACACCAACATGCCGAAAAATATGAAGTTTCGCTACTGGAGGATAATTTATTTTATTTCTGATTTATTTTGGTTTTTTTTAACAATGATGTTTTTTGGTTAAGCAAAAAAACATCAGTAGTTATTTATCTCTCTGTCGCTCTCTATATGTAAATTCATTCATATTTAAGAGATCATTAGATTTTATTTATCTTATTATTTCGTAATCGTTACAGAATTTCGTCGAGTCATTTCAAATTTTAAGAAAATCGAATCAAAACTTAAAAAGATATTATTAAACGGTTTCTTCATTGTATTAAATCCTACCATGCGTAATTAATTCAATGATATCCCATGATAGGTCTAGGTTGCCATGCTGATGATGTCGTCTTTAAGATGGAGTCATACTATTTCCGTATTACTGAATTCAATATATAGAATCGTAATAAATTTTATATTCATGCATTTTTTCATAAGAGTGTAACAAATATTGCGCTAAGATCGGAATATTTATAAAAGTAGTTATAATGACGAACGCACATCATTTGCCACGTTTGACATACAATTTATAACTTGCTAATTTTATTTTCTCCATAAGATTTAACTACGCAATAAAAATTTTAACAAAGTGTAAGTTTAAACTGAAAACACAATTAAAATTGCACTGAAGTTTTAAATGATATATTTATGCAAACTGACGTTTTTTTTTTTTTTCACAGCAGTCAAAGTCGGATTCAGTCTCGGCTTAAGGGGTCTCAGGACTCTTAAAATTGGAAAAAATAAGAATAAGACAATTTTCAACATTTAATATCTTAAAACGTATATGAGTTAAAAACACAATTTTTATTGGGATTAAAGGATATAAGTCTGTTCTCTAGTTTCATGTATTTAAAAAAAATACAAGATACAGAATTAGTACTTATAATGTGCTCCAAATTGTCAGACATTTGTCGAGCAAAAAATCGGTATAACAGCTTAGGCTCAGGATTACAAAATAAATTTTGCAACTAGTATGATATTTTTGGTGTCTAATTATACTTTAGATTATAATAATTACACTGAACCTAAAAAAAATTGTATATAAAGCATTTTTATATTTTTAATAGCAAGTTGCATTTAGCTCATACAAAATTTTGAAAATTTCAACAGTATAATAACCAACAAAAATATTTTTTGAACAATAAAAATAAAATTTTAGGTTCAGTTTATACAGGCATAACATATACATATGTTTAAACATATGTTTTGAAAATTTCATCAAAAAATATTCAGAAGTTTTTGAGACATCCTGCGCGTTATAGCCATAAACGTCATTTGGAAAAAACGTTTCTGAAATGTCGCTTTAGCTGTTGAGCGGGAATAATTCTAATATTTATAACTTCTGTTCTAATGGGTATTTCAAAGAAGCAACCATGCCAAAATGTTCAGAAAAGATAAGAGTTTAACATCTAAAAGAATTAAAATTTCGAAAATTTTTGAAGCTTTAAGAGTCCTGAGGCTCCTTAAAATAAACAAAAAAGAAAAATCATTCATCAAACATAGATGATGAAAGACATTTCAACATTTCCTTTAACGAAACTTCGCTTTTTAATAAGGTAAAAAGAATCTATGTAAACATTTCAGAACAGACATAACACATTTGAAAACCAGATTTCAAAAATTACACTCCATGTCCGTAAAAATAGTACAACTCTTTTGTGCAGCTCTATATTTAATTCACAGGTTTTTATATATTCAACACAGTATATATGCTAAAACATAGTTTAGCAAGAAAATCCACAATAGGTTGATAATTCGCATTCAGAAATTTTTACAAATATACGGAAACGTACTTGAATTCTTTTGTACAGGTATGTTTATTAACAGCACATTTTTATATGCGCCACGTATTAAACTAGAATTTAATTCATACTAAAACATGCTAAAATTACTGAAATCACACTTCCAGACCCTAAGAGACCTTATCTTTGACCCCAAGAGATCACTTATCCAGTACTTTGTGTTGCCCTGTATATAATTTATTTATATTACATAAACATGTCCTTGTATACTACATATAATTCAACTTGTAGATGCAGAGCTTAATTAAGAGTCTTCATTAAGCCATTGACGTTGATACTCCGCAATGTTTGCGTATTATTTTCTGTAGCCCTGTATATGACTCATAGCATTTATACGCACCACATAATAAGCAAAAATTTAGTTATAAGCATACACTAGTGACTCAGAGAAACGCTAAGGCTAATGTTAATCCTATGGGAGCATTGTTTACAGATTTCTCGATCGCATTTTAATTTTTTAGATGATTTTTTTGCATAGGGTACCTGAGGTCGCTAACTTTTAATGTGTGTTTGCACTTTTTTAATTTGAGTTACTGTTTTTTTATATGAAAGTATTTTCATTTCTGGAACTCGTTAGAATCGGTTCTGAAAATAAAACTATCATCATATAAAAATATTGTAACGAAAATCGAAAACGTACAAAAATTTATAATAGTTATCGAATTTGCTCAGGTACCCTATGCAAAAAATCATTTAAAAATATTAAAATGCGAGCGCAAAATCTGTAAAAAACTGTCCCTTAGTATTAACAATAGCGTTCGAGTTTCTCCACCTGACCAGTGTAGGCTCTTAAACGCGTATATCATAAATGAAATCGCACTTCTAGCAATTATCGCTAATAGACAGTACTTCAGATACATTACTATATTCGAATCTTTTGCGTGTCATCGTAAATGAACGATAAATGCTACTATGCATATCTTGTTATGCAAGTAATATCTTGTAGTAAACCTGATTAATGTACCTATAATAATTTCATGATATTTGAAACAGTGTAACAGAATTAAAATACGCTGCAAAACGTTTTTCTCTCTAGACCATTATGTAGATTATTTGCTGTGGCCTTGTAAATGAATTATAATTGCTTTGCACCCCGTATTCTGCAGAATGCATGTTTTAGTGCACTTCATGAAGCAAAGACTATTGCTTGAGCATTTCATTAGCTTTGGTTGCCACCTGTTGGCAAAACTCTGCAATTCTTTTAATTATGAAAACTGAAGGGTCGGTCAAGCCTCGCCTGTGGTCAACCCTCTCCAGTCCATAGATTAACATCCAAGATCGGACATTCCCATAGAGCGTAATGGTAATGCGATTGCGATCGTAGCGCCCTTAGGGACAATGGGGAAGAAACTCCCCCTCCTTGTAGTATGCTTATTATTGAGTATCTACCTTATTGTGATCTTTCTTTTTTTAATGTTGCATGTTTACGTTTTCGATAAAATCTTACACCGATACATGAACATAGAATAGACATTCTATTTTATATATCTAATATCTATTCTATGTTCATGCACGGATATATGTTTTTTTTCTTTTTTTTTTACATGATTAGTGAACGGTTTTAAGTGCAACGAATACTAGGTAAAAATTTCGTCTTGAATGCTATATATCAAAAGCAATGGTGTAATATAAAAATATACGAAATTTTGAACTCTACAAGTCCCAGAAAATTTCATAATTATTCCCCTTTGGCAGGAAAATTTTTATAGCCCGTGTTTTATAAATTTATGAAGTTTAACGTATCAAACAATCGTTACAATAATCTTTTAAAATTTATGCATTTTTACTTCCTTACAGATAAATAAAAATATTGTTTTTAATGTAAATAACGTACAATCAATTCAATAATGTTTATAATATTAACATAAATAATAATAATAATATTACAGATAGGGAAAAATTTATTTCGACAAATTTTTAGAATTGTATAAATCTAAAAGTTAAAAATAAATAGAGGTACTGACATTACACTCAATAAAATTTTATTCGATATGAATAAATTGACACAATACCTGAATTTGATTTTTTACAATTTAATCTTATAAATTTACATATTTGCATTTTTAACAGAATTTTCTGGCGGCTTTCTTTTATATTATTAGTCTAATTATCATTTTGTAAGTTAAAAATAAACACTACAAGTACGGTAAAAAAAAAAAAAAAAAAAAAAGCTAAATAAATAAAGCAAGCATGAATAGAATATCGTCTGACACCTGCTTCGTTTTAGGAGCGAATAGATATTCAAACCATAAAGGATAAACATATTTCTTCAACATAGGTAAATTTTGGAGGTTTGTTAGTTCTTCCCCCTTGCCGATAAGTGACGCTAGTATTGTTGCCATTACAGATTTTGCCGTAAATGTCCCATCTTGGTCCTTAATCTATCCTATATGATATTTTCTTTTTTTCCATCTAGTTTGTTATTGACGCTGAAAGTAGGGTTATTTTGAAGTCTATTGAAGTATTTTGAAGTATATGGAAACCGTCAGTGTAAGCAATAAACGGAACATTTGGCGAATAACAGTTTTTTAGACCAGCTACGAAAATTTAATTAAGGGGTCTGGGACACATTTTAAAATAATTTTTATTTATTCAGTTAAAATTTTGAATTTTTATGTGATGCTTAACCATATCATTTGTAAACAAAATCACATGATAAAACTCCTCATATTTTTTTTAATTTAAAATTTAAAATTTATTTAAAAAGTGGGGTAATTTAAAATCGTTATAACTCGAAATAGTATTTGTAGAATCTGAATTTGTTTTCACTTAAATAAACAGAAATATATAAGTTTTAATTTTGATCCAGCATTTAAAAAAAATATTTATTTAAATAAAAATTAAAAATAGTTAATGTAAAAATTCCAAAAAAAATTATGCAACTTAAATATATATATATATATATATATATATATATATATATATATTCAAAAGTAAATATTTTTTTCCAATTTGCTGGATCAAAATTAAAGTAAACCAATTGAAAAAAACATCTTCCAAGTTTAAACCCTTTTATCTTTAACGGTTCTGGACTTATAACAATTAAAATTCGAGAAATGGTGAAAAAACCCATCATGAAGAAAAACGCATTTTCACAAGAAGTCGTCACGACAATCATTGCTTGAAAGCTAGATTTTGAAAACAAACCAAAACGATAAAAATAATATTTCCTATCTAATTAAGATAGAAACATGATTTATATGTCATTTTAAGCAGAAAAAAAAACAGAGAAATTTTTAATGCAAAGAAAGTTTTTTAGAAAATTTGAATTTTTTTGAGTGCCGGACCCCCTTAAATCTCCAATACTGAGTAGATTACTCAAATAAAATATCGACAATCGCTCATATACAAATAATGATTGCTGCTATTTTCGCGGATCAAATACGCATGTTTTGGACGAGAATTTTTAAAAATATAAATGAAGTCAAATGCTGAACAGCGTGAGCGCCATACAGAAAAACGTTACATTTTATCAAATAAAATTTCTGATTCTGAACATTTTTTTTCCTCCAAAATATATTCCAGAAAATAGAATTTTTATCATTTAGTATCTTTTATACATGTTTACGCAAAATATAGAAATCCTAACTTATAATGTGTGAATATTTACCATAAAAGTACAAAATAATTTATAGCTTTTTGTTATGAATCATTATGCATTTTTATATATGGCATAAGTTTTTTCACTTAACAGATTCAACGAATGAAAATATTGTTGCATTGTCGTAAAATAACATGTTACTTCAAAGATTAACATATCTGCTTCTTTTTTTTTTTTTTTTTTTTTTTTCAATTTCTTTGTGGCATCAAGCCAACCATAACATACGTTAGGAAATACTTAAATTGTTCGAAAATACATTTTTCAGAAGGGGGGAGTATATATTTCTCGCTTATCTGTTGCTATTGAAAGCGTAAACAAACAAAAAAAAAAATGCCATCTACCAAATTTTTTTAATTTAATTTATTTATTTATTGTTATCGTCAAATGAAAAAACTTTCGATCCAGTATTTTTAGTGAATAAATGCTGTCAAATAAATACTTTATAGAAGATAATTTTGTTAGATAAATTTTCTGATTCAACCATATTTATTTGGATCCGTAAAAAATCAGGAGGTTAGAAACTGCGCGGCGAATTGATTGAAAACTTCCTTTCTTGTCTATAGCCGGGGATTTTGTCCCCATTTTGGGGAATTTTGAACCTTCCGGGGAATTTTTTGGGGACAAGTAGTTCATGGGGATTTTTTGGGGGACTATCAATATTTTGGGGAATATTTTTCGTTACTTTACTTAAAGTTTACTTTTAATCATCTGTCCACACTGGATCTGTCTGGAACTCGATTTTGATTTGGAAAACGAAAATAAAATACAGAAATCGGAGATATCAATCACTATTCTCGTGGTCGTGCTCATCGTTTATAGCATGATAGTTTACACGAATCACAGGTAAATAATGACCTGCCTTGGACTATCCCCACTTGAATTTCCTGACTATTATATAAGTGCAGCAGATTTTGCTAGTCATTCCTAGATTTTCCTAGTTTCCTAGAACAGACACAAAGTTCAGAAGGGACGACAAAAAAAAAAAAAAAAAAAAGTTTTATACCTTTCCCGTGGCCAAATTTATTGCGCATTAGTTTGTCGATGCTTTTTTGACAATAAAAGTAAAAAATAATTCACAAATTTGTATGTAAATTATTTTAATTGAAAAATGATACATTTTACTATTACGTAGTGAAATTGAACAACAAACAATAAACGACACATATTTTGTGACCAATTAAATCCATTTCCTTGCAAGTTTTTATGTCCGCAATGTTTTACGCATGTTCGAATGAGACGAAATGAGTAAGTCTTACCACTTCATTGGTACTCCTTTAGCAACGTAAACATCTCTCACTCTTTTCGGCATAGTTGAAGCTAATCGTTGGCACTCAGGAATTGGAATTTTTTGTCATTCTTCAAGAAGAATTCTTTTCAACTGCTGAATGTCACGTGGTTTTCTTTTTCGAACTTCCTTCTTTAAGTACTGCCACAAATCCTCGATAGGATTGATGTCCGGTGAATTCGGAACCCAATCTATCACAGGAATACTATTTTGTTGAAGCCAGGCTTTTGTTGCCCTAGCTGTATGCCGTTTGGCTAAGTCCTGTTGAAAAAGATAGCCCGATTGAAGGCCAAGTTGTTGAATTGAAGGCAACAACTTATTCTGCAAAATGTCCCGATAACGTTGTGCATTGATAGTCCCGTCATATGCCATCATTTGGCCGACACCAGA
Organism: Maratus speciosus; assembly: GCA_963932465.1. Classification (NCBI taxonomy): domain Eukaryota; kingdom Metazoa; phylum Arthropoda; class Arachnida; order Araneae; family Salticidae; genus Maratus; species Maratus speciosus. Next base: position 473,405,332 of record OZ010797.1, read on the forward strand.
ATAACCAAAACATGACCAAATTTCAACATATGGCGGAAACTTGCACTCTTGTTTGACGCATTTTGGGTTTAAAACTTCATTTGCTTGCCGTACGACCCGATGACCGATATTGCCATATAAAACTAGAAAAGGGGATTCATCCGAGCATAGAACACTTTGCCATTGCTGATCTGTCTATTTTAAGTGATCCACAGCCTGCAGAAAACGTTTCTTTTTTTGAGCAGGAGTTAACATTGGCTTACGTTTGCTTGTGTAAGATTTGAAGCCCAATTTATGCAATCTTTTTGTAGCCATTTTACGAGTCACTGGTCGCCCTATGCTGTCTTGCCTTAGGAATGTAGCTTCTGTCATCGTTCCTGGTCTGCTGTTCATTACCCCTCAAGGCAACATTCGATCTTCTCGGGCCGTTATTGTTGATGGGCGACCAGTACTATTTCTTGGCTGTATATCTCCGGTTGCAACGAAAGTTTTCAAAACATAACGCACTGTTGGTTCAAGAATAACCAAATCCCTGCCTATTTGTCTCATTAGACACCCACTATTTCGTTTTTCGATTATCTTTTTCCGCAGGTCTACCGTCAATCTTTTACCACCAGTTTTCTTCTGATGAATCTATTTGAAACCGCTCTTCTTTAAAACAACCCAAACCATCAATTTTGTGATAATTTGGATAGTTGGAAACAACCAGCGAAAATTTTCTTTAAATGCCCATGCGCAAAACAATATGGCTTTCTATTTTTAAGAGGAAAACGTGTTACATACGCAAATCTGACTGTGCGACTTTATTTATTTTTTTATTCAATGCAATTAATTTTAGACGACTGACATTTCAGGAATTTGGTTGATTATTTACGGAAAATTAAGTTTGAGTTTTCTTTATTTGAAAATCTTTACTTTTAAAGTGGTGCGAAAAGAATTAGGGTCACGGGTATAGTAGTTCAAGTCAGCTAGAAGCAAATGAGGCAAACACCATCTCACATTCATTCAAATCTCAATTGCTTAGAGATGGTCTAAACCTTGCAAATCTTATTGGCATAAACGTAGGTGGAGCTAATGTAATGATAGGCCAGCATCTTCCATTGGAAATAATTTAGGAAACAAGAATAAAAGAACTTGTAAAATGTAACTCTCATTCTCTTCGTTTAGTTGCGAATATGCATGCAAAATTCTGCTTAATTTAAATGTTTATTTTTTATAAATGGGGAATTTTTTCAAAAAAAGGTTTGATTTGAGGAAAAAAAATGAGTTTAAATTTGTTAAATATTTTTTATAGCGGTAAATTGAAAATTGAAAATTTACTTTTTTGAGTAGAAACTGAGTTGGGGACTTTTTCGGAGAAAAAACACCTCATTTGGGGATAACTTAAGAAATTTTAGGGAAATAGACTTTCGACTATCTGGCAATACTGTCTGTAGCGTAATTCTTAAATAATAAATATGATTGTACAAATTGTGTAGGACTAATAGTGGATATGATCAGTGGCGTAGCCAGGATTTCGTTTCGGGGGGGGGGGAGGGGGGGGGGTCCAGAATTTTTCCATCAGGTTATATATATAGTAAAACCTGTCAAGATCAAATCGTAAATACTGCTGGAAAAATTCCGTTTTACACAGGTTTTCGTGTTATCAGGTGTATTAGTATAGTATTATTTTCCGTAGCATGGAACATTTCTGTTTATGATAGAATTCCGTCATAGGCAGGTTCCATTTTTACAAGTTTTGTGTATTTATATAAATATACTTATTTATATCATATGAATAGAATAAAACTTGTCAAAATAGTAATTGTCTATAACAGAATCCTGTCTTTAACGGAAGCGTTACATGGTCTTAATATGAATTGCGATACAATTAAATTTGCTGAAAACCTGTCCGATAGGGGATTTTCATTGTTCTTTAGTGGAACATAGTAAAACCTGTGTATGCGGAATCTGTCTATAACGGAATCCTGTCTGAAACGGAAGAGTTTCAGAATACCAGCGAAACGAACAATAGATCTTATTGAAGTAGTGTATCTTAGAAGCATAATTAATTACACTTCTTTCTATGGAAGCCTGTCTAAAATTGAACTTTTTACCAGTCCCTTTGAATCTTGTCTTGACTGTGTATGTATAATAGAAGTATTTCGAGTAACTTTAAGAATTTAGGTATATCCTTATTTAATTTTTTAATTAAAAAAAAAAAGCATAGATAAAAAATGTAAGTCCAATCTCTATAACTGCAACTAATAATACATTGAAGTTACATTAATATTTACCAATGAAAAAGATTCACTATAATGTAAAAAGCTGAGCGCATACTGAAGAGTTAAGTTTAATTAACTCATTCGCGAGTATACTCGTGGCTTTAATTTATTAATTACTTTGTCACCACTATTTTAGAATTAAAAAAATTGCCTCATTTATTGGCAGAAATTTCGCTGCATTAGTAAAGCGAAATTTGCCTTTCTGAATTTGTGGTAGCAAACGACTTTTAACAAAAAATTTGAAAATTATTACTTTATAGTTTTGGCAGCGAATCGGTTAAATCAAGTTTCATATTACATAACATTTGCCTACAATAAAGTTAGGGTCAAGTGGTTAAGTTTAAAACAGCAATTTCCATGTTTAATTTCTTGCCATTGAATTAAAAACTTGTGTTGTAATAGATATTGGATAATGATTTCGCATAAGTGTCAATCGCATGAGCCGTTCATGCGATCCGCCGCGCTCCCCGTGGGAGTTTTTGAGATAACTCACATAGCATGAACATTAGCAGCAAGTTTTATTTTTTCTGATATTATCTTGCCGTAACAAATTTGAATTGTTACGGCAAAAACGTACGTTTGAAATTCGCAGCAAATCTCCCGCAAGATATACCGTCACCCACTTGCATGAGTAGTTTGTTGTGAAACTGATGCAAGACTGTCTTTAATTCACGAAAGTGACAAAAGCAAAAAATCTCTCTGTTCAGAGAATAGACAAGACAATCAGTACATACACAGAAATTGCAGAAATTTTTTTCGGTAGGCACCGCTTTTTCTACGCGCGATACTTACCAAAAAATACTCGAAATGAATAGTCCAAATATTACCTAAACTTGTTTATGGCGATAAAACCGATGCATGCACCTTCTGACGGCGCTTTTACATCAATAGACTTGATGAGGTCTATGGACCCCTTCGAAGGGATTAAACTTATAGTGTGACATGGAAAGATTACAACTTTGCAGTAAGTTTGCAGTATTTTTGATAACTTGTTTGCCATTAGTTTGCAATAAATTTGATACAGTATGAATTTAACTTGCACGATAAGTTATCTGCAAATTCAAAGTGTGGTGACTTCGGCGTTTGCGTTATCTTGCTGCAGTCTTGTTATGAACTTTCAGTCTTGTCATGCTGAGCTTACTGCAACTTTGCAGGTTTTGAAAGCAAAACTGTTGCAAATTTTCTGCAAATTAAAAAGCTATGTGGGAAGGTTTTAACTTTAAGAAAAAGATCTTGCATTTTCAGCTACAGAAACTAGTAATGTAAGAAGCACACACATCAAATATAGTTCATGCTGGAAAAAGCAGTTTTGTTACAATTGTCTTATTCAGCCATAATTCTTTTGGGTTTCCATGTTTCATGTCTCGCCACTTTTGATACCATATTCGATCTAATAGTTGCTTCCGACATCTGGTCGTCGTTAAGGAAGTTAAATTTTTGTAATAAGTTTATTTGTGATGGGTTAGCACTATTTTTGAAGTATTAGAATGCGTAAAAAATGGTTCATGGTGGTTTCTGTTTTTGTACTTCCCAGCCAATTTATTTTAGATGGTTCGAAACAGTTTTAGAACATTCTCCAAGTTCAGAAGTAAGCTTCGGACGGGTCGGATTTATGCAGCTCTAGAGGGGACTCTTAGGAGTTCCGTGGAAGGGGGTAGCGCCCTTCTAGACCATTAATAATTATAAAATTCCGAATCTTCCGATTGCACCCTTAACCAACTTGACAGGAGCATCAAGAATCTCATCTCTGTATATTTCAGCATTCACAGTTGCACTGGTAAAAATGTGTCGGTCACTGCGGCCATTCAAAATGATGTCCGTCCATACCATGATTCCACGACATTTGTATTGACGCCTTTCACGGATGTTTGCAGCCTTATTGCGTGTGATTTTCTCCCTCCATATGGTAACACGTCTGTATTAACTCTCTCAACAAAATCGGGATTCATCGGTAAAGAGAACTCAGCTCCAGTCCGTGGTACTCCAATGACGATTATCTCTGCACCACTTTAACCGGGCGCATTTCGCTACCGGAGTTAGTGGAACACAAATCATGGGTTTCCTTGCATGCACCCTGTCACTCACAGTAAACCAGGATAGTCGAGTTCTTGTTGCTGCAGCAAACTCACTGCAATCTGAACTGACGTCAATTGCCTATTTCTTTTAGCAATCGTTGGCAAATTACAGTCCTGAGAGCCTGTTGTGATGCGTTTTCTACCTTGACCTGGTTGTCTGTGGACATTATACCAGTGTCTTTAAACCGTTTCCAGATTCTTGACGTGACGCTTTTGGCTATTTACAAGTCTTTACAGACCCCTAAGAGTGTCTGTCCTGCTTCCATTTCCCTATCGCACGCAATTTCTCAAAATCGGTCAAATGTCTTCTGGACGACATATTTCACCTACTGGAAGCGAAAGTTTTACCTAATTACACGTACAATCCTTAAAATTAGACTTCAGATTACCCTTACCCACGTGCGCTCCTTTTCACACGTGAACCGAAAGAACGGGCTGAGGCCGAAAAATTTGCATATATTTCTGTAGCGAATGTTAATCCCATTGGACTACGTGATAACGTTGACATTTCAGTTACCTTTCTGGAAGTTCCCTTAATAGAATTAACATAAAGCACCTTTTTACGGTTATTCCTTTAATTTTTCTCGCCAGTGTATTTTGAAAGTGGTAACAAATAACCAGTCCAAAAATAAAGTTACTTTTATTAATTGCAGGCAGCAGATTTAAAGCAATTTTTAGGTGCGTTCGTAATTATATAAATACGTAGCACCTATAGTCGTCGTTCAGTCCGTCTGTCTGTCCGTCTGTCCGTCCGTCTGTCCGTCCGTCTGTCTGTCCGTCCTCATATAACAGAGCAAAAACTAATCGACCGAATGATCTGAAATTTTTAATATATAATTGCTGCAAAATTTTGTCGAGCCATTTCCAATTTTATGAAAATCGGATGTATAGTTTAATTACAGGGACAGTCAAAAGTTTTACTTTACATTACGGCCAATGGGAAAAATTATTGCAAGTGAATTTTAATGATGTTACAGACTTCCGAATGGTCTGAAATTTTTAATATATAATTGCTGCAAAATTCTGTCGAGCCATTTCCAATTTTATGAAAATCGGATGTATAGTTTAATTACAGGGACACCCAAAATTTTTCCGTTACATTACGGCCAATGGGAAAAAATTATAGCAAATGCATTTTAATGATTTTACAGCCTTCCGAATGGTCTGAAATTTTTAATATATAATTGCTGCAAAATTTTGTTGAGCCATTTCCAATTTTATAAAAATCGGATGTATAGTTTAATTACAGGGACACCCAAAAGTTTTCCGTTACATTACGGCCAATGGGAAAAATTATTGCAAATGCATTTTAATGATTTTACAGCCTTCCGAATGGTCTGAAATTTTAAATATATAATTGCTGCAAAATTTTGTCGAGCCATTTCAAATTTTATGAAAATCGAATGTATAGTTTAATTACAGGGACAGTCAAAAGTTTTCCGTTACATTACGGGAATGGGGTAAAAATTATTGTAAGTGCATTTTAATGATGTTACAGACTATGCACTTATGAAGCGCAAAAATATATACATTCAGTACAATATGGGGTGCAAAAAATAATTATAAAATTAGTTATAGTACGAAAGCACCTCATTTGCCACGTTTGACGAGCAATTTCCAACTTGTTAATATTGTCTATGTAAAGTGAACAAAGATCAGGGTCACGAAACTCAACCAATGTACCGTTATTGTGTTCGTATGAACTCGCTCTTTCCCATAAGTGTCGACAACAGAACCCCATCGAAGTCCAAGATAAAGAAGTTTTACGTTTAATCTAAATACAGTAAATTTGTGTAAACGGAATAGCAGGTATACTTGTATAGTTATCCATCCGTCTCGGGACATTAAAATGTTTTTGTTTATGAGAGGATTCCGTGTTTTCACAAAACCTGCCAAGAAGGATTCACAATTGGAACAAGTTTCATTTCAGATTGGTTTCAAACGTCAGCAAGCACAAATATATAATGTTGTTTTCGTCGAACCTTGAATAGTTTTCCTTTGAGATAGGTCATCTTCTCAGATTTTTCCGTAATAGATTTATGCTCTTCAGAGGTGGTGTTATAGCAGCGGTTTCCAACCTGGGGTAGCGTAACCCTAGGGGTACGCTGTGTGTCTGCCGGAGGTATGTGAAAATAATATCGGTAATGGCGGAAGTCACAAAAATGTTAGGAATATCAATGTAATTTGCATCGATTTATTATATGTTTGTGTTAAGAAGATTACTAATGCAAAAAAGCATGTTTTCGTTATCTCCTAGAGCGGAGGGCGGAAGGGGGGCGTGTTTATGAGAAATGGGGGTACTCCGAAATGAAAAACCTAAGAAAGGTTTACGTGAAAGAAAAAAGTTTGGGAAGTGAGTACGTTTTAGCAGTTTTAAGGAATACTGTGAAAACGGAAAGTGTTTAAAACGGAAACCTGTCTAAAACGAAAAAGTTCATAGTCCCGAAGAAAGACATACCTTTGAATTATACCTTCTAAGACGAAAACCTCTCTAAAGCGGAAATTTTTATAGATCCTTTGTGATTCTGTCTTAGCAGTTTTTTCTATTGTATTTGTATCCATGATTCAGTAAACCAGGTCTACTTTCGGGGGGGGGGGGGGGGTCCGGACCCCTTGGACCCCCCCCTTGGCTACGCCACTGGATATGATGTGTTTCATGTACAGTGAACACCGGTTATTGCTGACTACAAGTGTGGTCATTTTTTGTAAGCACTAATCGAAATCCACATTAAAAGATGTAAATATTTGAAAGGGCGTAAAATAATACCTTTGCCAGGGCTTAATTTGCATCGGAGCTCACCAGAGCACATACATACTGCGCTCGAGAGCCCGGTGGAACAGCAGTTCTGAAAAATCAAAGCTTAAGTTATCATTTCTTTTCTCAACCATCTGCACTTATTTGCGTTCTTTCTTACCGACGTTCTTACATATGAGGCGTGGCGCGGGAACATAATTCTATCTAATGCTACCAAGTGTAGAGTTAATGGCTTTTGATTCCAATGGTTTCTGAACGGCAACGAAGAATGCTAGAATTAACTGCAAGCGTATCGGTCATTTATCGTCAGGGTCGTGTTATTTATACACGTTTACTTAATACCAAGAAATCTTTGACGTGCAGAATTTCTGAAATTTTTTCCTTCTTGATATTAATGCTTTTGATTTCTTTAATTATTAGATCTTGTTATATATAAATGCATATAAGTTGTAGTCAAAATATATTATTATTATTTTTTGTTTTTGTTTTTGGAGATAAAATTGCTTTATATTTTGCAACTAATGTATAGAAAATAAATGTGCGGTGGAAAAGGGGATAGATGAAATTGCTTTATATTTTGTAACTACCGTATGAAAAATAAATGTGCGGAGGAATAGGAGATAAATAAAATTACTTTGTATTTTGCAACTAATGTATGAAAAATAAATGTGCGGTGGAAAAGGGGATAGATACAATTGCTTTGTATTATGCAACTAATGTAAGAAAAATAAATGTGCGGTAAAGGAGGGAAAGATAAAATATTTTGCAACTAATGTATGAAAAATAAATGTGTTGTGGAAGGGGGGTAGATAAAATTATTTTATATTTTGCAACTAATGTATAAAATAAGTGTGCGGTGGAGGAGGAGATAGATAAAATTGCTTTTATTTTGCAACTAATGTAGAAAAATGTGGTGGAGGAGGAGACGGAGAATACACTACAGTAGTTATTACTGCAGAAAATTAGAGCTCCGGCACTTTTTTGTTAAAAATTAGGGCATGCCTTTCACTGAACAAATTGAATATAGTTCTTGCCTGAAATTGTATCTGTTACCAACTTAATGATGTTAAAATAAACAACTTTTTCTTTAGTTTTGTAATTCTTGTTAAAATGCAAGTTAGTGACATTTTTGACAAAAACAATACATTACTGAGGAGAAACAAAATATGCAAAGAAATTGCAGTACTTACTAATTTAACATTAATTAAAATATTCCCTAACTTTTTTTATTTTGCGTTACTTGAATAAAAAACCTTTTTACTGCATTATTTTCCAGTTTAGGGGCATACTCGAAAATTGTGTTATACCACATTTTGAATAAACATTAAAAATTACACAAAATGTGTTTTATTACTAAAAAGATGATTAAACGTATTAAAAGATGTTAAATGACATTACACAATTCCTAACACATCCAACTATAAACATAGTCATCCTCAGGGACAAAATACAAAATCTTAGAACCTTAGAATCTAAGATCTTATGAACGTCTTATTTTCAAATTTTGAAAATAAGACGTTCGTTACGTTTTGTATTTTGAGGGTCACTATATTTACAGTTGAAAGTTCTAGGAATTGGGTAATGTCCTTTAGCATCTTTTAATAATTCTTATCATATATTTAGTAATAAAACACATTTTGTGGAATTTTAATTTTTGGCTTTTTAAAGATCAATTTTAGCATTCTACTTATTTATTTACATTTTGATTGGTAATAGTAACGAACAGACATCAGCACCTTTTGAAGCTCTCATGTTCTTAAATATAGAAAGTTTTTTCTATTGATTATCATCACTGGCAATTTCTGAATCTCTCAATTATCAATGTTACATGAGTATTGCTGTCAAGAAAATAATATACAAAAGCGGTTTCAATTCGTTGAATCAGTTTGTAAAATCTTGTCCGCATAATAGGATGAGTTGTACTCTTTAAGCGTACTTTAAGCGTACGTTTTTAGTACGCTTTATGCTTTTAACACGTTGAGTGCCTCGGTAACTGACACTGAAGCTGAAAAATTTACAATTTTTTAAGTAATTTTTATGAAAGTATAATCCTGTAATAAATAAAAGGTAAGTAAATTTTAAATAAATTTTCAGTTATAACTTAAAACAATATATATATATTTAGTTTTATATCACATTTTAGACCATCAGTCATCGGTGAATGGTTGCGTTTTAAACGGAAAGTTCAGTGTTAGTCACCGGTGACTCACGTGTGGCGGTTAACGTGTTTACAGAAATTGGAAATAGAAAATAACACGGGAAACAAAATTGTCCTCATTAGGGGGTCTCAGGACTCTTAAACCTCTAAAATTTTCGAAATTTTCATTTTTTTAGATGTTAAACTTCTATGTTTTCTGAACATTTTGATATAATTGTTATCTTGAAATTCCCATTAGAACAGAAGTTATGGCATTTAGAATTATATTCGCTCAGTAGCTGAAGCGGTGTTTCCAAAATTTTGATGTCATTTTTCTCCAAATGACGTTTTTGGGCATAACGCGCACGATACCTCAAAAACTTCTGAATATTTTTTCATGAATTTTTCAAAACATATGTTTCATATTAGTCTGTAAAAACGGAACCTATAATTTCCTTTTTATTGTAAAAAGAAAATATTTTTTTAGGAGTTTATATTGTTGAAATTTTCTAAATTTTGCATGAGCTCAATACAACTTTGTATTAAAAATATAAAAATGCTTTAAATACAAATTTATTTAGATTCAGTGTAATTATTATAATCTGAGGTATAAATAGGCACCAAAATTTTCATTCTAGTTGCAAAAATTTATTTTGTAATCGTGCGCATAAGCTGTTATTCCAATTTTCTGCTCGTCAAATGTCTGACAATTTGGAGCCCCCTGTAAATGATAATTCTGCATCTTGCAATTTCTCAAATATTTGAAATGAAAGAACATACTTGTATCTTTCATTCCCATTTAAAATTGTGTCTTAATATCAAATACATTTTAAGATATTAAATGTTGAAAATGGTCCTTTTTTTTCATTTTTTCCAATTTTAAGAGTCCTGAGACCCCTTAACTTCGGATACGTATTAAAAGGAGACTAACGATAGACCACTGCATACATCTTTTTTTTTAGGTGTTTTCGTAATTATATAAATACGTGGCACCAATAGTCTTCGTCTGGCCCGTCCGTCTGTCTGACTGTATATAGCAGCGCAAAAGCTGCCAACCGATTGGTTTTAAATTTAACATATATAATCGTTGCAGCATTGTATCGGGTCATTTCAAATTTTAGGAAAACTGAATCAGAACTTAAAAAGATATTAATAAAAGTTTTATTCATTCTATTAAATCCTATAATACGTAATTAATTCAATGATATCCATAGCTGCCAACTTGTACGGATTTTTACTACCACTAAAATTTAAAAGAGATTTCTGCCTTATTTAATTATAAATATTCACGGCAATTCGGCGATTGAATTAGGCAAAATTTTCTATTAAATTTTAGTGGTAGCAAGATCCGTACAAGTTGGCAGCTATGGATATCCCATGATAGGTTGCTATGATGATGACGTCCTATTTAAGATGGAGTTATAATATTTTCGCATTAGTGAATTTAATCGTTAGAATTGTAATAAATTTTGTATTCATGCAGTTTTGTATAAGAGCGCAATAATTATTGCACCAAGATCTGAATATTTATAAAACTAGTTGTTGTAAGGACGCACCTCATTTGCCACGTTTGACGTACAATGTCCGACTTGTTAATGTATAATTAACTCAGTGAAATTGAATTTCCAGTTCTATTAAAATTTTTAATCATGCGTTATAAAATAAGTTTTATTAACCCTTTGTATCACCGCGTTGCATATCTGCAACATGCCCAAAAAACAATGTTACTTATACAGTGACGATTTTATTGATTGCTACTATCTCGACACGCAGCAATAAGGAGGACCTGCTGGCTATAGCAAAAATTATACACAAAAAAATGTGGTCATGTTCTATGCATAACTTCATACACTTTTCGATGACAGAAAGAGAGCACGCGGACATATGGATGGTCAGACAGAAATTTTGTATAAAAATGTTTTTCAAAATGTCTGACACCTAAAATATGTAAATCTGTCGAAAAAATTTTCGATTACAATACTTTCTTCTTTTGAAAGTGGGAAAAAAAAAAGGATAAGATAATTTACGTTCGCCGATGACTATTTTTATTAAGGATCTGCGATCTTTTGATTTTATCAAGTTCATTTTTCAAATTTTTACGAAAATAGTAATTTATTTATCATTATTATTTATCAATTGTTCTTGATAATGTCACCGATTACGTGTGTGTGAAAATGTTGATATGTTTATTAAAATTTATTTATAAGCCTTTAAATATATTGGTTTCACTTTTAGAATGTGTAACAAGGTTATGCGAAATATTCTTTTTGAAGCATTTACTGTCTTTTCAAAATTTTGTATAGTTAAAAAGATATAACATATAATAAGCTATTTTTGTATTTCAAGCTGAGATGGTATTGTATGTAAAACACGAATTACAAGATTTTTAAAAAACATTGGTCAAACATATTCAGTCACCCATATATTATAAAAGTACGATGTTTGTTTTTTGATGAGATCAAATAAAACTATTGTAAATATTTTATAGCAAACCATTTAGAAAAGAAAACGATTTTTAAAGTTTTGCAATCACATGTTTCATATTCAGTTTCACACAACACGTTTCATATTGAGTTTCAAACGTGCGTGTTGTTATGTAATAGAAAAAGATAATAGAAAAAGATAATATAAGAAATTTTTCATCAATAAATGTTGCATATTTCATCTCTAAACATAGATATTAAAGAAACTGTTATTTTTTTTCCGTTTTAAATATTTATGTTAACTTCTTTTCACTTTATTTCCAATAGCTGAATGTCACATTCATATCTGTCTAGTGAATTACAGCATGCGCGTTACATAGCTGACTATCAAACATACTTCTGTATTAAATTTTTAAATACGAAAACTTCCCCTTCCTTGCAAAATGTAAACAAATAAGTAATGTTAGATATAGTAAAGTGAGGACAGATGCCGCAGGTTTTCTTTTCTTCTTGTAAAATGTACAATAAAGCAAAAAACAACTAAGTACCAGAAATCATTGATCAAACCCTTTAGAATCTAATTTCTATGTTAAACAAGTTAAAGCCCTCTTAATAAAGCAGGCATAATTATTTTCTCAAACGACCTTTTTTAACATCATTTTTTAAGTGCTGGGTAAGATGCCGCATGGGGTGTAGTACAGATGCCGCTTGGAGAAAAAAGCTATGTTGTTTATTTTTTTTCAAATAAATCACATTTTTATTTCCTCAAACTACTTAAAATGAAAATAAATAACAATAAACTTACATAAATTATATATATCACTAAATTGTGAAAAGTTTAACTAAATTGCAAAAGTGTAAGCTCGAAAAATAACACTTATGACAAAAAATGAAAATGAAACGAAAAACATTTGAATTTACGTGAATGGATAGCATAATTACTGGAAACAACAGACAGAATAATTACAAAAAAGATATAAATCACTGGTTTACATCCAGGCGAACATTGCAGTTTGCTCTTAATGTAAGCATTAGTTATATTCTATTTAGGCCCTAGTCTAATTTTTTTTTGCCTTTCCTCTCATTCTTTAATTTTGTATTTCCATTCGCCCACAATCATAATACACTTCCCGTTGCAAAAGTAAAGTGAGCCTTTGTCATGCAGCTATCGATTGAATTTGATGCAGTGAATCCTGTTCGCTTTAGACTTTGTTTCTTGATAAGACTTTAGACAGACACAATCAGTACATTCTGAGTCATCAAATTCCAATCCAATACATACTGCCATCAAAACCTATAAAAGAACAATTTCGCCATTATCGGAAGATGACTCATATTTTGGTTTCTTCCTCAAGTAAGGTGTGTTCAAGTTGATATTTCCTTTCCGTTTTTTAAACATTTTACTTCCACCAAGCTGTCGTTATTTGACGTTTTCTACTTTCTTCTGCTTTTTATTTCATTCTTCTTTTTTATTGTTTATAAACTCTCTGCTTGTAATATTTACATCCTTTTGATTTCTCTTACTTGGCTGTATGGGCCTTTTGGCCATTGGGATAAGAGATATTTTGTTTAACAGTTTAAATGGTGAGACTTGTAAAGGGCCCATGTTTTCCTGATTCACACATGGAGAACCAGCATTGTTGCTGAGAATATTTTGATAAGTAGCAGAATGCGCTAATATACCTTCATTTAAATGTTAGTTATACTTAAATCGCAGTGATGAATTTATTTACCGAAAAACAAAAATATGTTTTGCGGCATCTGTCCCTCAACCTCTGTGCGGCATCTGCCCCTCAACCTCTGTGCGGCATCTGTCCCATAGTAGAGGGTAAGATGCCGCGCCGCCATTTTGTGTCATGTGAGCGTCGCGTGAGAAAGGGAAGCACATGTCTGTATTCTACGATGATCTATTCTACAGTTGCAATTGGTTTTGGGATGAAATCTCTGTTTATTTGGCTTAAAATATGCAATAAAACTTTATTAGAATAATTTTAGCAACTTTCCACGCATGTTTGAAGCATAAAAGCAGGCAAAAATATTTGAATACTAATAGTTAAGCAGTGGAAACGCATACAACACAACAGACAGCACTTCGGAACACAACGAAATTCTTTATTTGGCCTAGGGAGCGCTAGTGTCGCCAATACAATCTCTGCGGCATCTGTCCGACCGCGGCGTCTGTCCTCACTTTACTATATATTACACTTTTCGATCTTTTCAACCATTTCAACTGCTAATATCAAATAGTTATGTTAAGGGGACAGTGGACGTTTAAAATAAATTGTTTTAATTTTCATCATAGAGATATTTTTGTACGAATATAAATTTCACCATAAGTATATAGAACACCTTAACCCTTTCCGGCACGGGCAATTTTTATTGTAAAATGATGAAATGATTGACTGACACCGGAATTTTAAAACGACTTTTTTAGGAATTAAAAACATGCAATTTTAACTATTCATTGTAAAAGAAAAATTTTACTAAAATATTCTTGATGCCGTTTGTAAGTTTGGAATTAAAAATAGGTATCCCGACCCGGGCACACTGTGCCGGAAATGGTTAAAAGAAATTTCCAAAATTATTATAATTTTAAGAGTTTTGAAAAAAATAAAAAATCTAAAAAGAAATTTTAAAATGTTCCATGCGTCTTAATTTTTGAGATATTTCCTCAATTTTACATTTTCATCACTTAAATATCTATTACAAAGAAATCCATGTGTCGATTTTTTAGTCCCTTGAATAGTTAATTTATTAGAGATTTTTTTCAGAATTCCATATAGATTTTCATCTAAATTTTGCCTTTTGATAAGTTAAAAATCAAATTTAACTCTCCTAAATTTAAGTCGAATTTTAAAATGCATACACAGTTTCTTTATAAGCAATATCAGGATTCTTCCTTATCAATTTCATGAATTTTGATAGAAAATTAAGACACATGGAACATTTCAAAAATCTAAAAACGTTGAATAATCAGTTTTGAGAAAAACAGATTAGTCCAGACAATAAGGAATTTTACCTAGCAAAATTAATGGTAGTACTGGAAATCGGCTTTCTAGATGTTTTTTGTAACTTCCCACCAAAATTTCCCCAGCAACCTTCCCAAATTTTGGTAAAAAGCCCCCCCCCCAAAAAAAAATGTCTTTATTAAAAATATCAATTTTTTTATTGTTTTACAGAAAAAGTATCTATAAATTCAGAAAGTAGACAAAATTTCCAACAAATTAGATACATGACATTATGACTTAGGATGAAGGGGAAGGGGGGATCTGCCTCGGAACATGCGCGCGGTGCTGCGTAAACTAAGTTGCGCAATTCCACTTAACCACTCACGCGTTTACATTCGCCCTCCCATCTCCCCTCCGAACTTTCTCTATAAAGTTTACTTTAAGATTTTTGGGTCGCTGAATCCGAATTTTTAACTTCCCCCCAAAAATCCCCCCCCCGACCCCCCACCCCCAAATAGTTGTTTTGAACTTAAATTTCTTATTGTTTTAGGGGAAAAGCATTACGAAATTCAGAAACTAGACAAAATTTGCAACAAATAGGATATATGACATTATGAATTAGGACGAACGGGGAGGGTGAGGCCTCTGAACATGCACTGCGGCGCTACGTGCACTAAATTATAAAGTCCAGGCAATAGGGAATTTTATCTGGCAAAATTAATACTAGTTCTGGATTTCGACTTTGTTTATGTTTTTTGGGTCGCTGAATCCGAATTTTTAACTTCCCATCAAAATTTCACCCGGCAACCGCCCCAAAAATTGATTTTTTGAAAAAATTTGGTTTTTGATAAAAGCGCGTGGGGAATGTTCCGAGGCAGCCCCCTCTCTCCCCGTTTATCCTACGTCATAATGTCATCTATCCTATTTGTTGCAAATTTTGTCTAGTTTCTGAATTTCGTAATGCTTTTCCCCTAAAACAATAAGAAATTTAAGTTAAAAACAACTATTTGGGGGGCAGGGGTTTCGGGGGAGAAAATTTTGGGGGTAAGTTAAAAATTCGGATTCAGCGACCCAAAAAACTTAAAGTAAACCTTATAGAGAAAGTTCGGAGGGAAGATGTGAGGGCTAATGTAAACGTGTGAGTGGTTAAGTGGAATTGCGCAACTTAGTCCACGCAGCACTGCGGCGCATGTTCCGAGGCAGATTCCCCCTTCCCCTTCATCCTAAGTCATAATGTCATATATCTAATTTGTTGCAAATTTTGTCTACTTTCTAAATTTTTAGGTACTTTTCCCCTTAAAACAATAAAAAAATGGAATTTTTTAATAAAACCTTTTTTGGGGGGCTTTTTTACCAAAATTTGGAGGGGGGGGGGTTCCGGGGGAAATTTTGGTGGGAAGTTACAAATTCGAATTCAGCGACCCAAAAAACATCTAGAAAGCCGATTTCCAGTACTACCATGAATTTTGCTATGTACAGTTCCTATACGGTCTCTATTGCCTGGAGTAGATTTAAAGTATATTAAAAGGCCAAATAATTGTTTATGTACAAAATTAAAGCACTTGTACCTTTTGGAAAAATCATCGCATCTGCATGCGGTTTTTCACAAATGACTCAGTAGAAATTGGAGAATAATAAAACACACAAAAAGAAATTTCGATTTTGGGGTCGATTTTATCTCAAATAAAGGTTCCCTTAAATGATTATTTAAATCTTCTCATGTAGTTGAAACAATTCACGAAAAATGCTTTAAATGGTGCACGGTTCCCTTAAATGTAAAAACAAAAATATTTGGTTTTAAAAATTGTTTAGATCAGTGGTTCCCATCCTTTATTGGTACACAACCCACATTTAAGCAAAAAACAACGCCGACCACACCTAATATTTCCATAATAATTTCACCAGGATGAAATTGTTGTATGACCTCTATAAGCTATGAGCTATCCAAAAGGCAAAATTTCATACGAAGGATTCACTATCAATAAAAACAAGAATTGGTAATTCCAATGTGTGTAAGTAGAATAATATTTAAAACAACACACAGGCTATAATGATAATTAAAAATACGTTTAGTTATTATCAAAACATAATTTTATAATCAGTGAGATTTCTTGCACTGATGTTTACCGAAGAGGCATTTACATCAGGGTTAAAACTGGTTAATTTTAACCAGCTTACTACTCGTCATTACTACACGTATTACATTACTACACAATAATACTACACGTAGAAAAAGTAATTGACATAAGTATGTCGTGTTGAACCCCATCAAGGACCTCAAAGTTGATTTAGATATTTCTGGATATCGTGCTTGTATATTCACCCAGAAGGAAAGGAAGGATTTTCCCTTGAAATATTATTTGCTGTTGAAACTGTTATAATTCTTTTAAATAGGTGAAATAAAAGATATATTAGTGTGGCAAACCTCGATTTTTCCGCGACCCATAGGTTAGGAACCGCTAGTTTAGATGTAGTAATGCATATTATCTACGATATCTGTACTTATAGCAGTGACGCGTCTAGCTAATTTTTTTTTTTTTTTTTTTTTTTTTTTTTTTTTTTTTAAGGCATTGCGAATTTTCACAAGTAAGTTTTTATAGATACTTATCATGGAAGACGGTAGTATTCCGATTGACGCAGCCTTAAGCCTAAAATCGTATCGTAGAATTCGTAGATGGCGGAACTCATATATACGGCTAACTCGACATCAATGAAAACGCGAAAAGCCGCATTTTAATAACTCAGCAGATACAGGTCCTAAATTTCTGGTTTTTTTAGAAGAGTCTTATATCTGCAGTCTAATCGTATTCTGAAATTTTTAGATTCTTACGTGGAGTATATTTTGAGATCAAAATAGCCATTTTTAAAGCGAACGCGATGGAAGAAGTTCCTGATGTCAAAATCTGGAAAACGGCTCGGGCGATTTTCTTTAAATTTATATATAATAGGAATCTGTTTTATGTGAAGGGAATAAGATAATATTTGCTTCCGGGAAAACTCTAATTTCTTTTTAATTCACATTTTTTTCCTCCGAAAATGATCTTATTAAAATAAATATATAATATGAATCTATTTTAGATGAACCGAATAAGACCATGTGTGTTTCCAGGAAGACTCTTATTCGTTTTATAATAAGCATGAAAAATCGGACTATATTTTCCCACCATTTATGGGAATTTCACCGAGGTTGCGTCTACTGTATTCATGCGCTTAATTTCTTCTGATCAACGTTTAGTGAAAAGCTTACGAACCTTTCGTAGCTCAGACGGTTAAGTGCGGGCCTCGCAACACATAGGTTGCGACGTCTGTCCTCTTTGAAGCAGTAAGCATTTTTTTTCTTTTTTTTTATCAAGGTAAATTTGATTTTATGTTTCTATAAAAATGTATTTATTTATTTTGATTTTTTCCTTTAAGAGTTTCTTTAAGAGTTGCATCTGTTGGTGGTAAAATTAAATACAAATTGGTAAATGACTTTTTTTTTCACTTGTAAAAATGTATGTGTATCTTAAGTAAGCATATATATATTTATTTATTTTGTAAATGCAATATATTGCACCTCCGTGCATTATTTATAAGAAATATTTTAAATGAGTTGCATTAATTGCATTACTTTTATAAAAATAATTCATTTGATTTTGTAAGCTTTTTAATGCTGAAGTTTAAATCTAGAATTTTATTAACAAAAAATAATAAAATATAGATCCTAGATCAAAATTATTACCAGTGTTTTAAATGAATTACATTACTTTTATAAAAATCATTTCATACTTCAGTAAGATTTGTAAAGCTGAAAACTAATCAAGGGATAATGAAGTATAAAAAAGTATTTTAAAAGTCTTTGTTATCAAAAATATAGAAGAATTTTTTATTATCGCTAAACTTTTATTGCATTTTAATAATTTGCGAATCATAACAAATGTGATATATATATATATATATATATATATATATATATATTACAAAATTTAAATTTTTGCGCCGAGTTTAAAGTATTTTATGTAAATTTTCCTTTTTCAGTAATATTCCGTATATTATACCGGCTTATTAAATTAAAAACCCTAGTCTATTAACACCTATAAGATCTTAATTCATATACTAATATTTATTCCAAATTGCCTAAATCAAAAATGGCTCAATCTATTCATCTTTCTTTAATAAAATTTTTATTATTTAAATTCCTATTAAATTACGTTATTAAATCCCGGTATATCATATTCCCCTTAAATCTTTATTTAACTGCTAAAATATTATTTCGTCTTAAAGAAAAAAACCTACTTATTTCAATTTATTCTTTTATTTAAAATATCCAGGTGTAATTAAAATATTTCAAAGATTAAAACTTTCGCAGACATAAATTCATTTCTTTTATCGTCTGAAGAGGGAAAAAAGGGTTACTTTTGCATAATCTCGACTACAGATTTTAACATTTGTTTATGCTTTAGACATCTGGGGCCAGGATTTAAGATTATTCTACAACAATCTTTTGAGGGGAGTATAAATACGGATGGCGGGAACCAGAGACAGGCTTTTAGTTTTTTAGGATGTAGAGGTGATCGCGATGTAGAAGTGTAAAGAGAGAGAGAAGGGTAGCGGATTGCAGTCGTGGTAGACTGGATATTCAATGTGACTGCTCGATGGAGGTAGTAATACGGTGGATAAATACTGTTTTATATGTGTGTAGAATGGGGAAGAAACGGTATCGTAATGGGTGCAGAGATGTTAGTTGTTTACGGATTTATGTATAGAACGCAGTCAAGAGATGGAATGCTTTTAAAACTAATTGTGTGATCAGAATAGACTTTATTCTTTTTACCATTGAAGGAATGAGCATCTTCCCTAGATTCAATCGTGAGTATGGAAATAAAGTGAATAGTGTTTCAAGCGACTGCCCTGTGTGAATTCTTCATTTTTCTTTATTATCTTAACCAATCGCTGCCGCCTGTGCTGCATGAATGGAAACCCCCATTAATTTCGACAATACCAACTACTTGCCGTCAAAACGTCACATATATATATATACATTTTTTTTCTTTTGCGAAATAATTAATTTTTAAATAATTAAAAATCACTTATCAGGCAGAAATTTGTTGTTAATTCACTGATTAGTCATTTGCAGACTACCTGCTTAAGAGCGTAAGACGTTTATTTGAAAAATAATCTGGTAGACAAAATCTAGTCAATTTTGGAACGTCAATTCCGATTTAACGTGAACTAAAATTATGAATAATATTATAAAAAATGAGATATTGGGGTGGAGATGGATAGTAATTAATTTTGTCTTTGCATTTTCTTATTCATAATTTTACTTAAAAAAATGATGAGAATTCTAAAAAGTATTTTTTAAGGTAACGAAATTAATGCAGTAAAAACTGTTTAAAATCTATGAACACAGGCTTTTGACGTTTATTTTAATACATTTTCTGATAGGCAAAATCTAGTGAATTTAGAAACGTCAATTTTGATTTAATGCGATATAAAATTAATAATAATAAAAGGTATTTTGAGAGGGGGGATAATAAATTTTGTCATTAAATTTTATTATTCTTAATTTATATATATATATATATATATAAGAATACTTAACACTAATAAAATTAATGCAAAAAAAAAAAAAAAAAAAAAAAAAAAAAAAAAAAAAAACTTAGCTCAAGATCTGGAATTTTAACTCTAAAGTAAATAAATGATGGAGGAATATTGTGCGTATTACTGAGTAAAACTGGAGTATTTTAGTACTTCTGTAATCTAGCATATTTTTTAAACATTTTTAACACAAACAGTAAATCTAATATCCTACCACCCCAATACAACTATAGATTAAACACTTACATCATGGGAAATTATTTCTTAAAAAATAAAAAATCAGTAATTTCCAAATAAATATTATTTGAAAGTATTTTTTTGCTTACAATTTTATTGTATTTTAAATAAAAAGGTTTAAAGAGTAATATTTCTTTATATTTTTCTTAAGAAAGTAAACTTTTTACATAGTAAGTTTTAACAAAGCTTTCTATATCTGTGAAACAAACCATAACACCCCCCCCCCCCACACACACACATTTTGTATATTACTTCCATATCTTACTAAAAAGTTCTTAAAAAAATCAAATAGCACAGCACTCTTTACAATATAAGTATGAGGTATGCTTTTGTGATGGGTGGGGGGGGGGGGGGGAATTAAAGGTGAATGGAAATCACGATTATGAGTTCCTATCATTAGTCTTTAATTTTTTTTTAATCTTTTTATTATTAACTTAAAAAAAGTAATGATATCAATTTAAAAAAAAGCCTGAACGGGTTAAAAGTTTGTGACGCAGCACTTTATCTTATTGCTATAAGAATTTTAAATATGGAACTTAAAAATAATGATATCAAATTTTAAGTGACGCTATATTATTTATTTCATCATTTTATTTTTGTTTTATTTATAATTGCATGCGTAAGAATTATGTTAAATTTAAAAGGATGTATAAAAATTTATTCATTGATGCGTTATCATTCACATTTTTCATAAATTCAAACTATGAGTTTTAAAAGATATGATATCAAAATTTAAGTGGCGCCTTGATGTAGCCTTAAACAATTTGTTTTAAAATTCCATTTTAATTGTTTTCGATTTGGCTAAATATATTTACACATCTAATCAAAACTTTTAATTTCCCAATACACTGTTAAAAATACCACTTTCACTGAAACTGTACAATTCACTGTAATGTATTTATATGAATAAATTGATTTATCTTTTGTGCCACGCATATCCAAAATCAGTGATTTATTTGCGTCATTGTATCCAAACTAAGCGAAATATATGCAAATGAATAATATGACGTAAAGAAATCACTTACATAAATTTTACTTTTGATTTTGGATAGCGTGGCACAAAAGATAAATCAATTTATTCATATAAATACATTACAGTGCATTGTACAGGCTCAGTGAAAGTGGTAATTTTAACAGTGTATTCGAAAATTAAAAGTTTTGGTTAGATGTGTAAATATATTTAGCCAAATCGAAAACAATTAAAATTGAATATTAAAACAAATTGTTTAAGGCTACACCAAGGCGTCACTTAAATTTTGATATCATATCTTTTAAAACTCATAGTTTGAATTTATGAAAAATGTGAAGGATAACGCATCAATGAATAATTTTTTATACATCCTTTTAAATTTAACATAATTCTTACGCATGCAATTATAAATAAAACAAAAATAAAATGATAAAATAAATAATATAGCGTCACTTAAAATTTGATTTCATTATTTTTAAGTTCCACATTTAAAATTCTTATAGCAATAAGATAAAGTATTGCGTCGCAAACTTTTAACCCGTAAAGGTTTTTTTTTTTTTTTTTTTTTTTTTTTTTTTAAATTAATAGCAGTGACTAAAGTCTGGCTGATTTTTTTTTTTTTTTTTTTTTTTTAGGCATTGCGAATTCTCACAAGTAAGTTTTAATAGAAATTTTGACTTTACAATGTGTCAGTGTTGCCAGATAGTCGAAAGTCAATTTCCCCAAAATTTCTGAAAATTTCCCCAAATCAGCGTTATTTTTCGAAAAATTCCCCAACGCAGTTTCTATTTAAAAAAGTAAATTTTCAATTTTCAATTTTCCAATATAAAAAATGTTTAACGAATTTAAACTCAAATTTTTTCCCCAAATGAAGCATTTTTTTGGAAAAATTCCACATTTACAAAAAATAAACATTTAAACTCGGCAGAATTTTGCATGCATATTCGCAGCAAAACAAGGAGAATGAGAGATACATTTTACAACAAGTTCGTTTACAATTCTTTTTAAATTATTGCCAATCAATGATGCTGGCCTATCATTACAATAGTTCTATCTACGCTATTACCAATAGCTTTCTCAAGGTTTAAACCATCTCTAATCAGATGAGATTTGAATAAATCTGAGATGGTTTTGGCATCATCTGCTTCTGTCTGACTAATGTATAAATTTTTTTCCCCATTTTTTGTCATACCTACTGAAGTACCTAATCGTAATCAAAGCACGTTCATTGTATCAATCACTGTGCTTTCTTCAATAATGAAAGAAAAATAGCTGCTTTCAAAATTTTTAATTAAATCTTTTTAAAAACACGGCAAAAGAACGTTTCGGATAAGACTTGAAGATTTAGTAATGTGAAGGTTTATGCCGTTTAATACCGCAGAGTTTTTTTTTTTTTTTCGATTTTCTTATAAGGAGAAACAAGGGGTCTACTGCATTCATTGAGCAATGTTCAGTTATAAACGTAGTAATGTGATTCTAGTATGCAATTGCATGTGTTGCAAATATCTCTGCTGTCATTCCATGAACTATAAATTAACTTTTATTTTTTTTTAACTTTTTTTTTTTCTTTTTGACTACCGCCTCTTTATTATTCTTAGTTGCACATAGACTATAGCCTGCACAAGCTACCGGACCCTCTCCAGTGGGAAGTCTACGGAGTCAGTTTCTATGCGGTGGGGTACGGTAGATAGGCGGAGTCTCATCCCCCTGCATCGTTATGTTTGTCTAGCATTTCGGCCCAAAATTAACTTTTGGTGCAACTTGTCTATCTGCGGCGCTCCATTTTTTTTTTTAATTCTTTTTTATTTATTTTATTTTATTTATTTATTTATTTATTTATTTTTTATTTTATTTTTTTTTTGCTTCCTCACCCCCTCCAATCCTTTTTCTTATGACAAGTCTGCACCAACAATTCGGCTTCTAAACCCCAGGCCATTCAGAAGTAGTTCGGGCAGCGGTGGCCCAGTTGGCAGAGCATCGAATCCGCAGCTAAGGCCGCGGGATCGAGGCATACTGCTGGCTATAATCCGCCATGTACGCTAATGGCGCCTGGTGCATGTAAAATCCGTCGTGGGTGCAAAGTCCTCCAAGTTACCTGTGAATTATAACCTCTGGAGGTGCCTTGCCAGGTGAAGGTCTCGTCATCTGATCAAGGTTCTAAATTACGAGATCAACATGAGTAGCAATGTGCAGGTGCCGAACAACAGGTTATAACGTTAAGTAACCGGCAAAATATAGTATAAACAAACGAACAGTAGGCACTGCAAATAGGATGACGATCGAGGCAATGATGTCAGGTTTATTGCCGCTTCGCGGCGGTTAGGCGGTCTTTCGCCCCGATGCCAGGTATTAAACCCGTTAAGCTGGGGCATCCCGGCAGGTAGGGGCCTGGTCATCGGTTAGAAAGAAAGAAAGAAGTATAAATTAACCAGTCTCAATCAAAATAAAAGTTAAATAATTGTTTTTATTACAGTTTTATAAATCTATACCAATAAAAGAAATGTGTATATGTGTGTGTGTCTATCCGCGATGAGTAAGGAAAATCTGCCGCACATAGTGATCTGCAAATTCAGGTGGGGATAGTGCAAGGTAGGTCGTAATGCACCTGTGATACGTGTAACCTATAATGTTGTAAAGAATGAGCACGTCCAAGAGTGACATCTCAGATTTCTGTATTTCATTTTCGTTTTCCAAATCAAAATAGAGTTCGAGGCAGATCCAGTGCTATTAGATGACTTTCGTAAACTTTACATTAAATAGTGAAAAAAATTCCCCAAGTTTTTCCCCAAAAATTTTAATGTCCCCAAACATTTCCTCATGAAAAACTTGTCCCCAAAAAATTCCCCTGGAAGTTCAAAATTCCCCAAAATGGGGACAAAATCCCCAATCTGGCAACACTGAATGTGATACAGCGAACAGCGAACAGCAGAGCAGTTCAATGGGATACCTAGTAGCAGTGCTACTCCACTCCCTGTAGATGAGTAAGTGTATAGCAAATCCTAGAGGAGCCATGAGAAAAAAGTTTAAGCGCAGAACACAGTACTACAATAAAAAATAGAGAAGTTAAAAATTTAAATATGGAGAGGCTGAAAATTTATGAGAGGGTAGTCCGGGGGCTACAGTATAAGTTAAAATTTAAATTTAAGGATAGATAAAAATAATAATAGAATAAAATGAAGTTGTTAACACTGTTCATAACACATAGCAAGACCGCTCCAAGCAAAGCAGGAGAAATATACCTAATCCCTTAAAAACAAAAAAGGCTGTTTTCAGCGCCATGCATTTATAGTTTAAAAATTACAGTAAGTATAAGGCTTTACCGTGATAAAGCAATAGAAATAAAATAATAAGAAAGTATAAAAATAATATATATATATATATATATATATATATATATATATATATATAATTTTATAAGAAAGAAAAGAAAAGAAAAAAAGTATCAGCCGAAGAGCGCGCTACTCTTCAATAATAGTAGTGTAACGGGGCCTCTTGCGATTGGAAGGGCTGAGAGCATCGTAGTCCGGTAACTCGTACATAATGTCATTTGGAACTTTATAAAGTTGGCTGTGAAATTTTTTAGATAGAAATTTAATGCTTCTGACCAGAGAGGTAGTTTTGAGATCGTTTCTGATCGTAGCGTTACGTAAAAATCTAGAACCATTTCTGATACGGCGAAGTTGGTTATTGTGAAGCTCAGAAAGCCGATCCATGCTCGTTCTACAGAGGAAGCCCCACACCGGGCAGCCGTAAGTGATGATGGTGAGAATGCAGGCGTTGTAAATTAAAAGCTTGTTATGGAAGGATATGTTAGGGCCCCTTAAAAGAGGTGAAAGACTTTTAGCTACCCCCGAGGCTTTACCGCGGATGTTTAGCATATGTTTTTTGAAGGTAAGGCGTTTGTCAATGATAACCCCCAGGTACTTAGCATCATCATACCAAGGGATGGTAGTATTGTTAATGGTTAATCTATTGGAAACAGTAAAAGTACGGGAAAAGTAGACAGCAGTGGTTTTACTTTCATTAAGTTTGACACGCCACTGATTGCACCAGTCTATGAATAAATTTAGGTGATTTTGTATGTTTTTATAAAGTAAATATGGATGGTGTGCAGCATCATAAATGGTGGTGTCGTCCGCATAAAGAGCGAGTAGAGTGAGTAGAGTACGAGGCACGTCAAAAAAGTACGGATTGAAAAGTGTTGGGCCCAAGATTGAGCCCTGTATAATACCACATAAAATGGAGTGTAGATCCGATAAAATGTTGTTTATGCGGACGGAGAAAGAACGATCGCCAAGATATGAGAATATAAGATGTATAAGTCCGGAAGGAAATCCAAGCCGAATTAATTTGTAAATGAGGCCTTCATGCCAGACTTTATCAAAGGCCTTGGCGATGTCCAAAAAAATGGCAGCAGTCGGTATTTTTGCATTGAAGTTTTCACTGAGGAATTCAACAACGCGCAAAAGCTGGTGTTGTGTGGAGTGGCCAGCTCGGAATCCGAATTGTTCCGGTGGCAAAATATTGTGTTCATTAACGAATTTGTTAATTTGCAATCTAATGACGCGAAATCGAACGATATAAATGAGCATTCCGAACTTCTGGCATTATAAATTTAGTAAGAGAAATGGCTTCTCGTAAAAAAAGGGAGTTTAAAATACAATATTTTTCCCAGCCCTTCGAAGAGGACACTAAAGGCCCGGACTTCGTGTACAATTACATCGTCAAAAATATACTCTTAAGCTCTCTTAAATTCTTGTTAAAAATCTGTTATAAAAATTAAGTGCATGAGTATATATACTAATTAAAAGGGTTTTACAATAGTGACCTAAAATTAATTTTGAATCCGTTAGCCAAATTAAAATGACAATGTAAATTGAAAAGCGTATAAAAAGAGACGAAAACAAAACTAGCTCCTAATTCATTCACAGAGAAACACCCCCTAGAAGCAATACCGAAGTGGTTTAAAAATAGACTGGAAAACCATGCCACCGGCGGTTGCGCATTGTGCATAAAGAATGATGCTTTGGAAAGGAGTAACATGGGAAGAAAAAAGCTCTCTGAACTGCTGTAGCAGTACAATGAGAGAACTGTCGGAATTCATCAAAGGAAAAAGAATCCAGAGGATGCATAAACATTATGCTAGGAGTGCAACATCGGAATTACGGAACATAAATTAAAAGAAATGTGATAGTAATATCACACCCACGTCTTCAGTTCATTTTGGTATTCAAATGATTTGGAATCAACTTATTTCATTATCCATACATGCCAATCTCCTGCCTTTTTAAAATGAAAAAATTATACTTCGAACAAGAAATTTATTTAATGAGTGGAAATGTGTAGTTTTCAATTGCTTACCATATTTAATGGAAGGAAAATTTAATTAAACAAATTTTCGGGTTCAAAATATGTTTTTTTCGTTTAAAAAAGCCGGTTGTTGGCATGCATCCATTATCCCATTTCATTGTTTCTCTCTCTTTTGAATTTGTTGAGTATATTCTCGTTTCTCTGTTAAATCTGTGGTTATCAGTCTCTTACAAAATGCTGAAACCCGAAGGACTCCAAAACTTTAAAACGTAGAAAAGAATACATTGAAATTTTAAAGCACTAAAAAGATTATTTTTAAATGAAAGCTTGAAATTCTCTTTCAAAAGCGTTCATTCAATTTTATAAATCACCTGGGAAATATAATGTTCCAATAAAATTTATATGTGACTGGACATTCTGAACATAACTAGATAAAAATCATATTTTTCAGGGTTCTGAAATCACATAAAGATGATAAATGAAATGTGCTTGAAGGGTCATGTTACAAATCAGATTACAACTAAAAAAAAAATTGTTTCATTTTGTAAAATGTTATTAAATTGTATAAAACTTTTCGGAATATCCTTCCGTGAAAAATGGCATTTTTTAAATTGGAAGATATTGATGTTATTATTTTGGTGAAACTCTACATTGTTTTTCTAAATTTGGTTGTTATTCCACAGAATTCATTAACTCAACTCTGTATATAATATAATTGAAAGTTTAAATATAAGATTGAGTTCTAATACGCCAAATTTCATCTGAAAATATTTCTTAATAAACTTACATTCAAATGTATTTTCACATGTCATTGTTAAAGGGGTTTAAATTAGTTAACCCATTTGCATCATCAGCGTGTATTTCAGAAATTTCTTTTTAATTCAGAATTCCAATTTCGTACCAGAAATTGTAAATACTAATTTTTCTATAAACACATGTATAATAATCACTTATAAACAGATAAAGTTAAAAATGCTATAAAAAGTGATAGAAAATCTTTATTAAGATAAATGATTTTGAAAATGTCGCCGTTGGTGCGACGAAACGATCGTCAATCTTAATAAAGATTTTCTATCACTTTTTATAGCATTTTTAACTTTATCTGTTACTAATTTTTCGTTTCTAGATTTTTAGATTCTCGGAAATTTCGTAATTACTTAACTGCCAAGAATTCCGACTTCCGTTTACCTATCCACTCTACTCTGTGACGGAAATTTGTGGCACAGGTCACAGGCTCCATGTGAAAATGTCTAGAAATCAGTCAAATTACTTAAAGTATATTGTTTTAATTTTCGGTATAAATTCGTAATTGCCGATTACAAAGAAAAAAAAATCTTGAACTAACACGTATATGCGCTAATGATGCTAATGATTTAATTATATTTATTTTCAAATCTCATAATTTTCTAATAATCAAATTTTATAAAATTATTTATCATCAATAAATTTTTGGAGATTATTCTCTTGTGTTAACAAAACTTTACTTTTGATTTTTTAAATTAATTAATTATTATTATTATTATTATTATTATTATTATCATTATTTTTTTTTTTTTTTTTTTTTGAAGAATGAAAATTTTATTTTTTCAGGAAACAACTGTAAATTACAATAACTATTTATAACTGTAAAACAACGAAATATTACAGCGCATTTTTTTTTTTTTTAAATTCAGAAATTCTGAATTCATATCAGATATTGCGAATATTAATTTTTACTCTAATTAATGGCAGAGATTGCGTCTTTTTTTTTCGGTAATTTTTGATTAAAAAAGAAATTCTTGAAATGACACACGTATGCGCTGATGCTAATGATTTAAATAACTATTAAAATTTAAATAACTATTAATAACTGTAAAACGATGAAACTGTACAGAATTTTTTTTTTTTAATTCAGAAATTCCGAATTCATACCAGAAATTGTGAATATTAATATCTTCTCCATTTAATGTTGAAGATTTTCTAACTACTTAAAAAAAAGGGGGTTTTCGTATGAATTTGTAATTTTCGATTAAAAACCAAATTCTTGAAATGATACATAAATACGCTAACGATGCTAATGATTTAATTATATTTATTTTCAAATATCTTAATTTTCTAATAAGTCAAATGTTAGGGTACTTATCATTAATAATTCTGTTCACACATTCTTTTCCCTGAAGAAATCAAGTTTAATTTTCTCAGGAAACAACAGTAAATGAAAATAACTATAAATAACAGTAAAACGACGAAACTTTATAGCACACTTTTTTCAGTTTCTTAGCAATTTCATTAAAGAAACTTTTCGATACTCATTTACTCTTGAAAAACTCCGAAAAAAACCCTAAAATGATATTAAATTATGTGCATTGTATTAAATGAATAAAACGTTATCAAAAACTTACGTTACTTATTCTTTTTCAACTTTTCTTGTTCTTTAATAATATCTTAAAGTTAAGGGACTCTGTGAAAGATAATTACGGAAGAAAAAATTTTTACTTATGTGAGCATAATAAACATTAAAAAGTTTTTATAAGTTCGGTCGCTTTTAGTTTATATTCTGCATCATATTTTGTAATTTTGTTACTTCTTTTAAGGCTGTTTTTTTTTTCATCTATCATGTTTTTTTTTCTGCTCTCTTCATTTAATTAAATTCATGCACATTACTTTTAATTATTTTTCAATAATTTTAGTTAAGAAAGCATATAGTGGGATACGAGTGATAAGTTGCAATAAAAATATTACTACATTATATTGTATAGACAGAATTAAACGTAAAATACTACAATAAAAAATATAGAGAAGCAAACCTTTTTCTGTGCACATAATTACATTCTTTATTAAGTTATTTATTTCAAAATTTCGTTGCCGTTTTATATTATTTTCTTTAGAATGAATCTTATTATTTTACCC
Organism: Maratus speciosus; assembly: GCA_963932465.1. Classification (NCBI taxonomy): domain Eukaryota; kingdom Metazoa; phylum Arthropoda; class Arachnida; order Araneae; family Salticidae; genus Maratus; species Maratus speciosus. Next base: position 473,434,899 of record OZ010797.1, read on the forward strand.
CTAATTTCCTGCGTCCGTGGCTTTCTCGGGCAGTGTAATGGTCGTCATCTCATCTGTCCGTCCGTCTGCCTGTCAGCATATAGCAGCGCAAAAAACTACCCAACCGAATGAATTGAAATCTACTATATAAAATCGTTTCAGAATTTTGTGGAGTTATTTCAAATTTCATGAAAATCGAATCAAAACTTAAAAAGTCCTTCCGGCCAGTGCCGGGAGGAAGAGGTAGCTTTCATAATCCTTATTTAAAAAAAGCCAACTTATATCATGCAAACACACGAAGCTCAATTTAGTGGAAACCGAATATAGGAGATTCAATACTAATTTTTATCAATATAATGAATGAGAATTTCGCGAAATTAGTCAGCTTTATCCAAGCTGCTTTCCTTTAAAGTAACTTATATTTGGCTGCCAAATTCGGCAATTTCTTAAAGTGCCTGTCATTTTAAGACAACATGGTGGATGAGGCTAAGTAGTGAACTTGGTCGAGACATTAGTAATTGCTGTGCACATGCTCACTCACATCGGAATCGGTTAATATATAGGAGTGCTGTCGCATGCAAAAAATCAGATTTTTCAAAATGTCACCCACAATAGGAATTGAAACTGCTATATCTGAGCCATTTTTTAAGGTAAAGACAAACAAAAAATGCTCCTGAATCCTTATATCAAGATCATATACTTAAGAAAGAAACCTTTTTCAATTTCTAATTTTTTTGCACCTCACTTTAAATATATATATTTTTTTTTAATTTAATGGCCGCCATTTTGAAACAAGATGGCTGATGAATCTGGCCAGCGAACTTGGTCGAGGTGTTGATGTATACTATCCACATGCCTTCTTACATCGAAATAGGCGAATACGTGTGTTATCGCGTGACAAATACAAGATCGTTTCAAAATGTTCGCCATGCTAGAAATTCAAAGTGCTATAAATCAACCATTTTTTAAGATATCAACAAAAGAACAAATTTTCAGAAACAAAAACTGCTCCGGAATCTTTGTATCAAGGCCAAACACATAAAAAAATCTTTTTCATTTTCTAATTTTTTAATACCTCATTTTGAATTTTAAATTTAATTTTTTTAAATGGCAACCCTTTTGAGACAAGATGGCGAATGAAGCTGTCCAACGAACTCGGTCGAGACATTGGTATGTACTATGTACAGACCAAGTTACATCCAAATAGGTTCATAAATACGCCTGTTATCGCGTGACAAAAATCAGGTCGTTTTAAAATGTCAGCCACAAAATAAATTCAAAATGATATTACTCAGCCATTTTTTTTTTTAGATATAGACGAAAGAAAAACTGTTCCGGAATCTTTGTATTAAGGTCAAACACATACAAAAAAAAAATCTTTTTCATTTTCCAATTTTTTGGTATCTCATTTAAATTTTTTAATTTTTTAATTTTTTTAAATGGCCGCCATTTTGAAACAAGATGGCGGATGAAGCTGGCCAACGAACTCGGTCGAGATATTTGTATGTACTATGTACACACCAAGGTACATCCAAGTCGATTCATAAATACGCCTTTTATCGCGTGACAAAATTCAGGACGTTTCAAAATGTCAGCCACGCTAGAAATTCAAAATGCTATAACTCAGCCATTTTTTAAGATATAGACAAAACAAAAACTGCTCCGAAATCTTTGTATAAAGGTCAAATACATAAGAAAAAAATATTTTTCCATTTTTAATTTTTTGGTACCACATTTCAAGTTTTAAATTGTTTTAAAAATTTTAAATGGCCGCCATTTTGAAACAAAATGGCGGATGAAGCTGGCCAACGAACTCGATCGAGAGATTGGTATGTACTATGTACACACCGAATTACATCCAAATCGGTTCATAAATACGCCTTTTATCGCGTGACAAAATTCAGGACGTTTCAAAATGTCAGCCACGCTAGAAATTCAAAATGCTATAACTCAGCCATTTTTTAAGATATAGACGAAACAAAAACTGCTCCGAAATCTTTGTATAAAGGTCAAATACATAAGGAAAAATTATTTTTCCATTTTTAATTTTTTGGTACCACATTTCAAGTTTTAAATTTTTTTAAAAATTTTAAATGGCCGCCATTTTGAAACAAAACGGCGGATGAAGCTGGCCAACGAACTCGGTCGAGACATTGGTATGTACTATGTACACACCGAATTACATCGAAATCGGTTCATAATTACGGGAGTTACAGTGTGACATAGGTCAGATATATATATATATATATATATATATATATCAATTTTGAACGGAGGGTGGTTTCGGGGTCTGGGGGTCATGATCGATGAAAATATACCAAAATTTTTTGAAATCGCTTTCCTCCGAACGGCTGCAATAGGTAGCTTTTTTGTAAAGAAAGCTACCTAAAAGATATTAATAAAAATTTTCTTCATCCTGTTAAATCATATCATACGTAATTAGTCAATGTTATCCCATGATAGGTAATTAATCTAGGGTGTCATGCTGATTACGTCCTATTTAAGATGCCACGTTTAACGTACAATTTACGATTTGTTAAATTTACGGTATCGATTCGGAATGTCTGGATGAAAAATAAATTATTGAAATGATACATATATGCTCTAATGAAGAAAATGTGTTTATTATATGATTTCAAAGTGAAATAGTTTCCTACTAATCACATATTATATAATTTTTATCACTGATTATTATTTTTTTTTTCTGTTAACATAAATTTTTTTCTGAAGAAAGCAAATTTAATTTTCTCAGGAAACAACAGTAAATGAAAATAACTATTAATAACAGTAAGAGTACGAAACTTTACAGCAATTTTTTTTTCAGTTTCATAGCAATTTCATTAAGGAAAATTTTGGACACACATTTAGTACTTTTGAATAACTTGCGAAAAAACACTAAAATGATATTAAATTATGTGCATTACATTAAATATTCGAAACGTTATCAAAAACTTACGTTACATATTCTTTTTCAACTTTTCTTGTTTCTTTAATAATATCTTAAAATTAAGGGACTCTGTGAAAGATAATTACGGGCGAAAAAGTTTTTACTTATGTGAGCATTAAAAGCATTAATAAGTTTTTATAAGTTCGGACGCTTTTAGTTTACATTTTTGCATCTTATTTTTTATTTTTGATACTTCTTTTAAGTATGTTTTTTTTTTTTTTTTATCTTTCTATCAGGTATGTCATTTAATTAAATTTATGCAATTTATTTTAAATGATTTTTCAAAAATTTTACTTAACCACTTAACTGTTTTGACCGAACCCAGTTCAGGCAAGAAGACTTTGCTTGTTTCGTTACTAAAAACTTTTGATACCACTAATTTGTAACTGTAATTTTTCCCTTTATTAATTCTCAGACAGTTTTCGATTATATAAGGCAAATATTTTAGTATGAGAAAAGTTGTGTTTTGCCTCTATTTTGAATTTATGGTGTCAAAAAAATTAAACAGTTAAGGGGTTAAGGAAACATATAGAAGGGTACAAGTGATGAATTGTAATAAAATATTGTTACATGACAGTATATCTACAGAATTAAATATAAAATACAATTATAGAAATATCGAAAAGTTCACCTTCTTTTTTGGATAAACAGTAGAAGCTCGATTATCCGAAGTAATTCGGGCAGACCCTCTTTCGGAAACTCTAAATTTTCGGATAATCGAGAATGCTTCCGTTTTAAGATTAAGGAGAAATATCTGCAATTTTTCTTATTATGGTAACAAGTGCTTAATAAAAATAAAACAATGCAAAATAAAAACAAGAATAAATTACCTGAAATTTAATTTTCTAATTAAGTACCGTTTACGTATATCACAAGGGTTTGAAAAAAATGTTTTGCTTGTCGCAGTTTCGGTTGCCTTTACTTTGAAGCTCTATCACGGAGTTTTTTAATATTATTAGTTCACCAGTATCATAGTCTTTCTGCTGTTTCAGCCATGCAAAACCTTTTACAAAAACTTCAGAATTGCTATTTTGTTCGTTTTCTTCGTTCCACACCGCAGCTTATGGGAGCTCAAGTTAAATTCAAAGGAACTCCAAGAAAGAGGATCGAAAATATTTATATGTACTCGTAGTTCGGAAAGGACTGCTTGCACACAAGGAATATGATAGTTAAAAAAAGAAAAAAAAAGCTTGGTGTACAAAAAATGGATTTTTGACTGTAAAATTTAAAAAAAAAATTTTTAAATGGATTTCGGTTAAGCGAGAGTTTCGGTTAAAAGAGTTTCGGATAAAAGAGGTTTTACTGTAATTACATTATTTATTAAACTATTTATTTCACAATTTCATAACTGTTTTACATTCTTTTGTCTAGAATGAATCTTTTTATTTTAACCCCTTAATTCTCGTGCCAATGAATTTCAGTGTCAGTGTAGGCTATTTTTTAAGTACTTTCGTAATTATATAAATACGTAGTGCCTATGGTCGTCGTCTTGCCCGTCTGTCCGCATATAAAAGCACAAAAACTACCCAGCCGAATTGTAAAAATTTAGGGTATTGAATCTATCAGAATTTTGTCGAGTCATTTCAAATTTTATGAAAATCGAACCAAAGTTTAAAAAGATATTAATTAAAATTTTTTCATTCTATTAAATCCTATCATACGTAATTAATTCAGTGGTCCCATGTATAAAACGTTATCAAAAACTTACGTTACATATTCTTTTTTAACTTTTCTTGTTCCTTTAACAATATTTTAAAGTTAAGGGACTTTGTGAAAGATAATTACGGGCGAAAAAGTTTTTACTTATGTGAGCATAAAAAGCATTAATAAGTTTTTATACATTCGGACGCCTTTAGTTTATATTCTTGTATCGTATTTTTTATTTTTGATACTTATTTTAAAGCTGTTTTTTCATCTTTCTATCATGTATTTCTTTCTTCATTCGCCATTTAAGTATTACCCGACTGCCAAGAAGGGTTATGAGTTTCACGAGCATCTGGGTATGTGGATTTCTTTATACCCTCGAAACATCCTCACGGCTGGATGGATTTTAATGAATGAGGTCTCTATCGATTATCGTCTTAATCGTTCGATGGTTATAGGCTAGGTTTTGTTTTTATAAATTCAAAATGGCGGCCGTAAAATACAAAATGGCGGTAGAGACGAAAAAAAAATTTACGCACTATATTGAGTGGCATATCATTGGACAGGTCTTTCGAAATGAAGACGATGTTTCATTGACTGTTTTACAGTCTGAAGCTCCGTTTAAATATTATACAACCTGGAAGTTGTGTAGGTAGGATCTCTAGCTTTACTGCAACCCTAACCATCATAGACATCTATGGGCCTCATCAAAACAGTGTTTATAGATAGGAACTAACAATTAAACACAACTTAAAAATCATCAATACAAGTAAATAAAAAAAATAGTTAAGTAATATAAAAAATAGTTTCACACTGGTGAGAAATAATTAATTAGTTCGCTTTTTACGCAGGCGGGTTTTTTGATTTTTTAAAATTTATTTTTTATTTAAATGATTTTTCAACAATTTTATTAACATATAGTGGGGTACAAGTGAGAAATTATAATAAAAATATTATTACATTATATTGTTAGAAAGAATTAAACAGATAGACAGAGTATAGACATTACAGACAGAGTTATATATATAGAGACAGAATTAAATATAAACTGCAATAATAAAAATATAGAAACGTCTACTACTTTTTGTATATAATTATATTATTTATTAAGTCATTTATTTCATAATTTCGTAGCCGTTTTATATTCTTTTGTCCAGAAGGAATATTATTATTTTAACCCCATAATTCTTGTGCCCGTGACTTTCATAGGCAGTGTAGACTACTTTTTAGGTGCTTTCGTAATTATGTAAATACGTAGTGCCTATGGTCGCCATGTCGTCCGTTTGTCTGTCTGTCTGTCCGCATATAACGGTGCAAAAACTACCCAACCTAATGGTTTAAAATTTGATATATATAATCGTAGCAAAATTGTGTCTTGTCATTTCAAATGTTATGAAAATCGAATCAAAACCTAAAAAGATATCCTTCTATATATTAAATGTAACGATTTGGAAATGGGCCAAAAAATTTGGAAATGGACCAATGAAAATCTGCGTAGATACCGGGAAAAGGATCTGATTGGTCAGAGCTTTCAGTGTTTTCTTACCGGGAATGGTGTTTCATGAAAACCATGAAAGTAGAGAATTTTGATACGATGGGCGGGGAAAGGGAAGTGTCTTCTACATATCGATAGACTTCTGTTTATTTAGGGGTCGATGGCAAAAGTAATTTTTACAGAAAGATGATAATTTCCATTAACTAATGGGAAAAGGGGGGCTGGGTCATCTGCGTTTGAAATCCCCAAATTTAATGCATAGAAAATAAGGGATTGCGAAGCTATCCAGATTGGAAACACGAAACAATTACGTCTGGGGTTGGCAAGAAAATAGGGATTGTTTCGCGATACCGAACGGAAGCGGGAAGTGATTACGCGCAGGAAATGTGAGTGTAGCCAGCAGGGAGCAGTGCCCCCCCCCCCCCTAGTTAACTAAAATTTTCTTTATTCTGTTAAGTCCTATCATACGTAATTAATTTAATGATATCCCATTATAGGTAATGATTCTAGGTTGCATTGGTGATTACGTCCTATTTAAGGTACCACGTTTGACGTACAATTTCCGACTTTTTAAATTTCCGGTATGAATTCGGAATATCTGGATAAAATATAAATTATTGAAATGATTCACATATCCGCTAATAATGCTAATGATTTAATTATATTTATTTTCAAATATCATATTTTTTTAATAAAGGGAATATTAGAAAATTGCTTATTATCAATAACTATTTTGAGCATTTTTACCCGACTGCCAAGAAGGGTTATGTGTTTGACGCGTATCTGGGTATGTGGATTTCTTTATACCCTCGAAACATCCTCACGGCTGGATGAATTTTAATGAATGAGGTCTCTATCGATTTGTCTTAACCGTCCGATGGTTATAGTCTAGGTTTAGTTTTTATAAATACAACAAGGCGGCCGTAAAATACAAAATGGCGGTAGAGACGAAAAAAATTTTTACGCACTGTATTGAGTGGCATATCACTGGACAGGTCTTTCAAAATGAAGACGATGTTTCATTCACTATTTTACAGCCAGAATCTCCGTTTAAATATTACACAGCCTGGAAGTTGTGTAAGTAGGATATCTAGCTTTAGTGCAACTGTAACCTTCATAGACATCTATAGGCCTCATCAAAACAGTGTTTATCGATTGGAACTAACAATTAAACACAACTTAAAAGTCATCAATACAAGTAAATAAATAAAAATAGGTAAATAATATAAAAAATGGTTTCACATTGATGAGAAATAATTAATTAGTTCGCTTTTTACGCAGTCGGGTTTTTTGATAATTTAAATTGAATTTTTACTTGTTTTTTTGTTGTTGTTAAGACACATTTTTTCCCATAAGAATTCAAATTTAATTTTCTCAGGAAATAAGAGCAAATGAAAAAAACTTTTAATAATAGTAAAACGATGAAACTTTATAGCACATTTTTTTTTCAGCTTCATAGCAATTTCATTAAGGAAAATTTTGGATACACATTTACTCTTGAATAACTCGCGAAAAAACCCTAAAATGATATTAAGTTATGTGCATTACATTAAATGTATAAACCGTTATCACAAACTTACGTTACACATTCTTTTTCAACTTTTCTTGTTTCTTTAATAATATCTTTGAGTTTAGGGACTCTGTGAAAGATAATTACGGAAGGAAAAGTTTTTACTTATGTGAGCATAAAAAGTATGAAAAACTTTTTATAAGTTTGGACGCTTTTAGTTTATATTCTTGCAGCATATTTTATAATTTTGATACTTCTTTTAAGGCTGTTTTTCCATCTTTTTACCATGTCATCTTATCTTTTCTCGTCATTTAATTTTATTCATACAGCTTATTTTAAATGATTTTTAAACAATTTTAATTAAGAAAGCATATAATGGGGTGCAAGTGAGAAATGGTAATAGAAATATTATTACATTATATTGTATAGACAGAATGAAACATAAAATGCAATAATAGAAATATAGAAAAGTCTATCTTCTTTTTTGGATATAGGGTAACTCTAGAATAGATGGCCATAGAGGAGAGATGGCCATTCTAAATATTTCCAAAACTTGATCATAGATTGCAACATAAACTTTGTTTGTATGAAATAGTTCAACGGGATTATTTATTGCGACGGGCAGTTGTGTTTTTCGATTATAAAAAGTAAGTGTAATTTTAATGTTTATTTAATCTAGTGGTTGAATATTTTTTTTGACTTAGGTATCTGAATGTTTTGCAGTATGTACGTTATATATATTTTTTACTATATGGACTATTAAGGCACGTACATGATCTAATCTTTACTTCTAAACCTTAAACATCGACGTACAATGGCTATTGATGCTTTAAATTTGGAGATCATCAGTCCTTCAATTTCAGGAGACATGGCCACATGAAATCGAGGAAAGATGGCCACCTTTAATCAATATTTCAAAATTATACTTAATGATGATTTTAACTAAATATAATTAAATTTAAAATAAATATGTAACGTTTATGTTTATAAATATCTTAATTGATATAATTATTTAAATTTTAGCTAATATAAATATTTTGATAATAATAATAATGCAATAAAACCTAACGATTTTTTTGTTTCAGAAAATACTGAAAAAAGTCGGAAACTTTCATAACAGAAATTGATAAAGTTGATAAATAAACTAAATTAACGCGAGAAAAAAAAAAAAACAAAAAAAAAACACGACATTTCCAGTAGCAAAGAAAACGAAATATATTTAAATTATCAGATTCTACAGATTCTAACAAGGGAACCACTTTTGGTGTTGCTCGCACCTAGCATCGAGACCTGGTGCGTTTTGTAGCCCTATACATAAAAGTTAGAGAACCGAAAAAATTTCTCTGTTAAAATAATATTTTATATACTTTTTTATACTTTTAATTTTTTATTATTACATATTTATTTGTTTATTTCACGCCAAAAGTGAGTTAAGTCGCCAAATATGGGGCTACAATTTTTCCGCCCGCTTTATCCAAAGAGAAAATGTGCAGAGCGTATTACTTAGAATTATATCAGATTGCGATTTTTTTTTTTTTTTTAAAATAATTGATAGCATACGAAACAAATATAAGGTTTTTATTTATTTTCCTATGCAGACGATAAATATATAAGTAATAAATATAATTCTATAAAAGCTTCGAAGATCATTGAAAACTACTTTTTAGTGAAATACAAAATAAGCAAATTATTTTCTTTTGAAATCGAATGAAATAAAGTTTCGAATGTTTAAAATGAAATGTTGCTGTATTAAATGGTCCTTCGGTAAAAGTAATCATAAAGTAAATTAATATTTTTACACAATTTAGAAAAATTACTGTGGCGAAATAGGTCGGACATTGCAATTTTTAGCTATTACAAATTCAGCTATGACATTTGGCTAGGGTTGCCGGAAAGCTCTACTTTTGAAAATAAACGCCAACTGTTTCCTCGCCCTAAATATGAATATAAAGTTGCAATTTTTCAAAATCAAATTCGTGGGTTTTTGAAGGAATTTTCAAACTTTTTTCAATATTTTATACTTATTATTAACTAATTTTTATTTTTAAGTGCTTTTCTTCAAAAAAATTCAATGTTAATAGTCCAATAAGTGGTCTCGAAAATTGCATTTTCAGAAAGTTTTGCTGCTGTATAATCAAGAAATATTTTTTTAACAGAAAAATTTTATCGATTCTCAAACTTCATAATATAGGGCTTTAAAATGCACCAGGTCTCAATGCTAGGTGCGAGCAACACCAAAAGTGGTTCCCTTGTAAGTAAATAGAATTGGATTAGGATCACTGTGTTGGTTGTGCAAAGCAATATAATTTCACATCCAAAAAGGATGTCTGGATACAATGCATAAGGTACCTGAAGTGGTTCCATGGAACGCGTACAAATTATCAAGACCTTTGCCAAACATGTGGTAAGATTTTACGAAAAGTGAAGTATTGAAATTAAACTTCAAATTTTGTTTATTCGAGTTTCATTCACTCACTTTCCATCATATAACTACACCTTTACAAAATGCTATATGTTTTTCATGATTATCTATATGAAATGTGTTATTTTTTTGCTTATTTAACTCCACTTTTTTCTTTCTTGTATTGGATGGCCATCTCTCCTCGGCTTTAAGGAGAGATGGCCATCTGCCATTTTAACTTCAATTTTGTTTAACACTTTTTGTTTTCAATATTTAAATATTTTTTGCATAAAATATTATTAATACATGTATAAGGATTTCAAATATGTATCAGTATTTCTTGTATTTGCATTCTAAGAATTTTTATTTCAATCTTTAAAAACTATGGCCATGTATCCTTGAGTTACCCTATAACAAAATCAATATTGTAAGTACAGAACTTGTGTGGAAATATAAATTATTTGAAAACAACGTTTAAACAAAAACGTTTAAATAAAATAAGATCAGACGTATGCGTCTGATCAAATCAACTTATTTTATTGTGTGTTTAAACGTTGTTTTCAAATAATTTAAAATCAATATTATTTGCTATTCTGTTGTACGTCGTTGCATGAACAGCCGACGTACGACAGAAATACGTGAAATTTAGAAAAAACACCATCGCAGGGCCACGTTCCGTTACATTACATTACATTACATTACATTATATAGAGAGAATTAAACATACAATGCAATAACAAAAATATAGAAACGTCTACTATTTTTTGTATATAATTACATTATTTATTAAGTCATTTATTTGATAATTTCTTAGTCGTTATATATTCTTTTGTCTAGAATGAATATTTTTATTTTAATCCCCTAATTCTTGCGCCCGTGACTTTCATGGCAGTGTACGCTACTTTTTTAGATGCATTTGTAATTATGAAAATACGTAGCACCTATGGTCGTCGTCTCATCCATCCGTCTGCCCGCATATATCAGCGCAAAAAATACTTAAGGGGTCTCAGGACTCTTAAAGCTTTAAAATTTTCGAAATTTTAATTTTTTTAGATGTTAAACTCCTATCTTTTCTGAATATTTTGATATAATTGTTTCCTTGAAATTCCTATTAGAACTGAACTTATGGCTTTTATATTTATACACGTTCAATAGCTAAAGTGTCGTTTCGGAAACTTTGAAGCCATTTTTCTCCAAATGACGTTTTTGGGCATAACGCGCACGATATCTCAAACACTTATGAATATTTTTTCATGAAATTTTCAAAACATATGTTTCATGTTAGTCTGTATAAACTGAACCTAAAATTTCCTTTTTATTGTTCAAAAAAATATTTTTTTTAGGGGATTATACTGTTGAAATTTTCTTAATTTTGCATTAGCTAAATACAAATTTGTATTAAAAATATAAAAAAGCTTTAAATACAGATTTATTTAGGTTCAGGGTAATTATTATAATCTGAAGTGTAAGTAAGCACCATAATTTTCATTCTAGTTGCAATACTTTTTTTGTAATCGTGCGAGTAAGCTGTTATGCCGATTTTTTGCTCGTCAAATGTCTAACAGTTTGGAGCCCCCTGTAAATGCTAATTCTGAATCTTATAATTTTTTAAATACATGAAATGCAAGAACATACTTATATATTTTATTCCAATTAATTTTGTGTCTTAAAATCAAATACATTTTAAGATATTAAATGTTGAAAATGGTCTTTTTTGTGAAATTTAATCTATAAAAACATTGCAGAATTTTGTCGAGTAATTTCAAATTTAATGAAAAACGAATCAAAACCTAAAAAGATATGAATAAAACTTTTCTTCCTTTTATTAAATCCTATAATATGTCATTAATTCAGTGGTATACCATGATAGGTAATGATTATATGTTGCCTGTTGCCATCGTGATAGTGTCCTATTTAACGTGGAGTCCTGTTATTTCCGTATTACTGAATTTAATGTGTAGAATCATAATAAATTTTGTACTCATGCATTTTTGCATAAGAGTGCAACAGCTATTGCACCAAGATATGAATATTTGCAAAACTAGTTACAGTACGAACGCATATCGTTTGCCACGTTTGACGTACAAATTCCGATTTGTTTAATTTCCGGTATGGCTTCGGAATTTCTAAATAAAAAAGAAACTCTTGAAATGACACATATATGCGCTAATGATCCAAATGATTTAATTATATTTATATTCAAATATCATAGCTTCCTAATAATCATATACAGTCGAACCTCGTTATCCCGACACTCTAATGACCAGAAAAAAGTGTCGTCATAAGCGGAGTGTCGCGGTAACCGGAGTTGGAGAAAAATATGTTTAAAAAAGCTGTATTTTTAATTAATTTCAGACAATTTTAAATTCATAACTGTTCTTGCAGATTTAAGCAATGAAACATTGTTATTAAACAAAATAAACACAAAAACAAAATTGAAAAGTATAAAAATCAAATTTTTGAAGACTTGTTTTTTTATTGTTGCATGAAATATTGATGAATTAGGTTTGCTTATCCCTGGATGTGCTTCCAAATATTCTTTTTTTAATATTATACAATGAATTGTAGTCAATATTCGTTGTTTCTGAAATGGATGTTAGTTAATTTCAAATCGTTTCAATGCAATGCAATGCTTCGGTTTTAGTCGGATGAAAAACGCCGTGTAACCACAAGAAAGCGCAGCCTGACCAGAACAAAAAGACCACGAGTGGAATAATACGTCTATCTGGAGCTTAAGTATGTCATTCATAGAGCGTGGGTTTATTTATTCAGATAAAGGATTGAAGTAAAATTTCTCTTTTATCTCAATGGGTATTTTAGACACTTTCGCGAAATTTTTGGCTAAGACATTTCTTATCGCTTAATTCCCGCGCTTAAAAGATGGATTATAAAAAATGGTCAATTTTCCTAAATCGTCGGGATATCCGGAGTTGAAAATTATTAAACGACGTAAAATCCGGAGTTTATTTACATTAAAATCATATACAGAAAATCGGGAGTTTGAAAAACTGACGTGATAAGCGGAGTGACGTGAAAACCGGGTGTCGTGATAGCGAGGTCCGACTGTATTAGAAAATTATTTATCAATAATTTTTTTTTAGATTATTTTTTCCCGTTAACACTTTTTTTTTTTTTTTTTTTTTTTTTTTTTTTTTTTGAAGAATTTAATTTTCTCAGGAAAAAACAGCAAATAAAAATAACTATTAATAACAGTAAAACGACGAAACTTTACAGCAAATGTTTTCTTTTTTTTTTTCATTTTAGCTTCATAGCAATTTAATTAAGGAAAATTCTGGATACACATTTACTATTGAATAACATGTGAAAAAACCAGAAAATGATATTACATTATGTGCGTTACATTAAATGTATAAAATATTATCCAAAACTTGCTTTACATATTCTTTTTCAACTTTTCTTGTTTTTGTGATAATATCTTAAAGTTAAGGGACTCTGTGAATGATAATTACGGGCGGAAAAGTTTTTACTTTAGTGAGCGTAAAAAGCATTAAAATATTTTGTGAGTTCGGACATTTTTACTTTATATTCTTGCATGACATTTTAATTTGGTTACTCCTTTTAAGGCTGTTTTTTCATCTTTCTATCATGTATATTTTTTCATCTTTCTCCGTTTAATTATATACATGCAGCTTATTTAAATCGATTTTCCAACAATTTAACTTAAGGAAATGTATAGTGGGGTACAAGTAATAAATTGTAATAAAAATATTATTATATTATATTATGCTATCAGATTTAAACTTAAATTACAATAATAAAAATATAGAAAACTCCACCATTTTCTTTTTATATAATTAAATATTAATTAATTTATTTATATAAATATTTAGTAGTAGTTTTATATTCATGTTTCTATAATAAATCTTGTTACATTTATGTAAAACTAAAAAATAAAAGCTTCCGAACATATAAAAAAGTGGCGAATGATTTTTTATGCAAGTACAAGTGATTATATTATATTGACAGAATTAAACTTAAAATACAATAATAAAAATATAGAAAAGTCCACCTTAGCCCTTTATAATATAGATAGATAGATAATTTCCATAGATACTTGTATATAGTTTGTTTAATAAATGATTTAATATAAATGTTTATTAAATATTTCCTTAATTTAACAATCTTGTAGTCTTTTTATATTCATATGCTTGGGGAAAAAATAGCGCAACTTATTTTTTCTTTTGATGTAAAAACTTTCATAGGAAATTTAGTCTTATTTTTTTAGAAGTCAGCAATATAGAAAAAACAAATATAAATAAAATTAAGCCACTGCTGAATTTTTTTTTTTACTCACACACGCTTTATTTCTGTCTTACAGCAGTTTCACTAAGAAAAATATAAGTCACATATTTAATCTTGAATAAGCAAGAAAAACCTAAAGAAATATTAAATAATGTGCAATATACTACATGCATAAGAAGTTATCAAAAACTTATGTTACATATTCTTTTTTAGTTTTTCTTATTTTTCAACAGTATGTATACAGTTAAGGGACTCAGTGAAAGATAATTACTTTTTTTTAATGTAAGCATGAAAAGTGTTCAAAACTTTTTATAACTTAGGGTGCTTTTATTTTGTAGTCTAACATAATTACACTCTTTTATTTAAATAGCTTGGGTTTTGTATGTAAAGATAGAATTTCGTAAATGCTTTTTCTCTCACGTACTGATACTATAGAATTATAAAAATTATATACAGATGTGTGTTTTATAGGAAAATATAACGGTTTAATGTTTTTAGAACTTAATTATAAAGTAATAAATTAATTTTAACCTTTTCAAGGTTTTTTAATTTTGTTTCTGTAATGCTGAATTCGCACCGGAATTTAAGAAAAAAATTATTTCAAAATAAGGAAAACCCACTTTACAACTTTTTTCCTCCAAAGTTATAAACGTAAAATTTAATTAAAATTTTCTGGTGCAAATCTCGATTTAAACTAGGTGGGACCTCAAAGGTTTAAAGCATTTTTCCCTTACCCAGTCTCGAGTGGGTAACAGCGAAATAGTTATTTTTAGGACTGTTTATGAGTGACAAATACGATGGAGTTCTTAATGCACAAAAACAACTCTCGCTAAAAATCAGAACACAAAAATCCAACACTAAAAATCAGAAAAGCAAGAAGCAAGAAAAAAAAATCATGCGTCAAGCATAGATCATAAAACATTTTCTAGCACATCCGGAATAATGTATTAAATCTTCCTAGTTTAATAAGTTGCAATAGAATGTCTATAATTGAACCATTTCGAAACGCAAAACACATTTGAAATTCCAATTTCAGCAATTCCAATCTACAATTCATTGAGCAGCCCTGTATATATACCGGGTATCCCACAAATGACTGATGGATTTTATTCTGCGATTCTCAGTTTTAGTTACAAATAGCATCGATAGATGGCGGTGCAAGCAATAACCGCCAAATCCAGTCTCGTATTTTCGGCCTCTCTCTTCTTCATTGCGAAAAGAGGAGATAAAAATATATTGAATGGATCCCGAAGTACCAAAAATTGGGTCTGGACTGAGCACCTATTGCTGTCAGTGCCATCTATTGTTTGAAATTCGAACTAAAATCAAGAATCACAGTAAAGAAACTCCTGACATCATACATAACCCTCCTGCAAGAATTTTTTTAATATCTGTCACCGTTTGCAAGTTATTGAATTTCAAAATCCATTATTCATTTTTGGGACACCCGGTATATTTGTATCTATTAACTACATGCATGCAAAAATTTAGTCCAGTTTGGACATAAATAACTCAGTTGAGAATTCCCCTTCAGCAATTTCTGCTAATAAGGAGAATGGTACGGAAATTCTTTTGTGCAATCTTGTATATGAGGCGTATAATTTATGCACAACGACGTAACATGCAACACATTTATTCAATTTAAAAGCGCAAATTGAAAACACACATCCAGCAATTATTAATTAAAGACTATAACCGATTTCTTTTTTGTGTTCCTGTAAATGAACGGCAAATGCTACTAAAGTCCTATTCAATAATAATCATCTTCTAGTGAAATTCAGTGATTTGTATCAATTTGAATACATTGGAAACAGCGTAATGCTATTAAAATACTTTGCAAACGATTTTTCCCCTTTGACCATAATGTAACTGAATTCTCTTGAGTGCCCCTGTAAATGAACTATTAACCCTCTTGCTGTGCAGCCCTTGATATGTTCGGGGATGCATTTTTCCGTCTAATTAATACTATTTGGTTTTTCCCACCAGTTATTTTTTAGAGAAAACTTTGTCTGATTTAAACAAGATATTTTTCCCGACTACGATAGCGAAAAATTTCTGCTTTAAAGAACCGGTGACAAAAAATTAAAAATTCTGTAAAAGACGCTCATCACGAAGAATTACTTACGCAGCGAGAGGGTTAATGCTACACACTTCCTATGCAGTACCGAACATGCCA
Source organism: Maratus speciosus (assembly GCA_963932465.1). Classification (NCBI taxonomy): domain Eukaryota; kingdom Metazoa; phylum Arthropoda; class Arachnida; order Araneae; family Salticidae; genus Maratus; species Maratus speciosus. The sequence goes on from OZ010797.1 coordinate 473,451,314, forward strand.
TCGTAAACATCATTAACATATATCAATTGAATGAAAATCCGCGTATATTTACGTGAGTTAGAGAGTGAAAAGATGGACGGCTAGACACACAGATGGACAGACAAACTGAATTCATAAGCACTTTTCAACATTTGTTGGAAAGTGCTAAAATAATTAATGTAATAGATATCATAATACTATTTTATCAGTTGTAAGTTCGATATTAGTAAAATTATGATTATAAGTTGAGAAAACAATTTGATATCCTGAAGTTTAAATAATTTTTTTTTTTTTTGCTTTTTTTTCTGATAAAAAAAAAAAAAAAAAATAAAGCAAAAATGTGTTTAATAAATACGCTATAGTTTGTGTTCTTTCTCAATCGTAAATCAAAACGTCGAAATTTCAGTAATCGGGGCTTACGTTAAAATAAGGTGTTATAAGGGTAATTTGTGGAACTGCACGAATTGCAGTCATGGAATTAGGCATGATTTTAAAATCTTGTTGGATGTGGCAGTCCTAAAACTTTCTTCTATCGCTTCTATCTTAATATTTCAAAAAGTAGTTACAAATGTCACGGACGGACACACGGGCTACCGCAAACACGGACATACGGACACACAAGCGGACAGACACACATTTTTTATAAACATGTTTTTTGGGATCTCTGACACTTAAAATGTGTAAGTCAGTCGAAAACCAGAAGTCGAAAAAATGTCGATTACAATACTTTCAGAAGAAAGCAATAAAGATTAAATGTTAATAAAAGAGTGTTTTTTTTTACTTTTTGTTGTTGTTGTTGTTACATCTTTTGCGAGTGTTATTTCATTTTTTCTCCTTGCATTCTTTGCCATTGGTTTCTTTTTTTAAATATATTGATGAAGCAAATTAGATAATAAGGAAATATTTCACCTGTTTTATATTATAATTTAACCGATAATTTATTTATTACATTATTTATTATATCGATATATAATATTTTGTACATTATTTATTATAATAATTTCAAAATTTCATACTCTTGCCATAATCGTTTGATTAGAACGACTATTTTGTTTATTTTAATGTAAAATCTTTCATGAGAAATTCGCGTTTATCAATAGAGCGCATAAAATAGAAACAAAAATCAATAAAACTCAACGAAAGCTGGAACACTTTCTTTTCTTCTCTGCCTTTATTTTTTTCCACACTTGGTTTGCTGTCTTATAGGAATTTCATTAACTAAAATATTCGATACGTATCTCACTCTTGAATAAGTAAGAAAAACTTAAATAAGTATTAAATGCATGTGCAATTTTTTATATGTAAAAGAATAGATAAGAGAAAAACGTATGCTACATATTCTTTAATCTTTCTTGTTCTTTAGTAATATCATCATCATCAGAGTTAAAAGCTCTGTAAAACATAATTACGGATGAAAAACTTCTTGTTTATGTGAACTTAAAATGTGTACAAAACATTTTATAAGTTCGTGCGTTTTTATACTCTATTCTTAGATCATACTTTAACTCCGTTACGCCTTTTAATATATTATTTCCTCATTCCACAATGCATTCTTTTTAGGTGCGTACGTAAATACATAGCACCTATAGTCGTCGTCTGGTTCCTCCATCTGTCCGTCTGTCCGCATATAACAGCGCAGAAACTACGCAACCGAATGGTTTGAAATTTAATATAGATAATCGTAGCAGAATTTTGCCGGGTCATTTCAAATTTTATGAAAATCGAATCAAACCTTAAAAAGATATTAATAAAAATGTTCTTCATTATATTACATCCTATAATGCGTGATTAATCCAATGTTCCTTTAATTCAACGATATCCCATAGTAGATAATCATTTTAGGTTGTCATGGTGATTATGTCCTATTTAAGATGGAGTCTTATTATTTCCGTATTACTGAATCTAATATATAGAGTCGTATTAATTTTTGTATTCATGCATTTTTGCATAAGAGTGCAACAGCTATTGCACCAAGATCTGAACTATTTACAATACTAGTTATAGCACTCAATTGCCACGTCCGACGTACAATTTCCGACATTTTTTTTTCTTTTACTTGTGTGCATTGCAAGAAAAGATAGTGATCAATGGATGATATTTACATCTACGACCACCAGTAGGTCAAACTGCTTGCTCAAGAAAGAGTCAAAACCCAAATTCAAATCCAACCGAACCAAAACAACTAAAGTCAACCCAACCCGAAACGTGAGGAAAACAATTTACATCAAGCCGATGGATCGAGTAAAATCAGACTACCTGCCCGGTGTAGCACTCTAGTTACAATCTTGATGCAGCATAGTGTCATTTTCCCGTTTAACGCATTCACGCCGGTCCGGTGGGTTACACTCGACTATCTTAGAGCTGGCAAGTCTCCGGCCTTTTGGATACCAGTATTTTAATACAGAAAATGTTGTTTTATTTAATTAGAACAATTGGCGATTTAAAGGAACAACATTTTCTCTAAAATAATAGTGGTGTGCAAAAAGCCGGAGGCTTAACAACTTTGAGCCAGTCGAGTGTGACCCACCGCACTGGCGTGAACATGTTAAACAGAGATCCTGATTTGATTAATCGATATATGCGATAGATAACCATAATTGTTTCATATTTTATTGGCTACTTTATATTTTACTGGCATAATATTTTATTCATTTCTTCTTGAAAATGTTACTAATTCTAGGTTTCAAGTGTTCTTAGTTCCTGTTTGAACTTATTAACAATAATGGTTCTACATAAGATTACGGTTCAACATAAATACAAACGTTATATATATATATATATATATATATATATACTGGATTTTATGAAATTTCATAGTTTTCTGGTACTAAAATGAGACAGACGATTTTTTTAGAACAGAAAAGCTACGAAATTACATAAAATACAGTGTATCATAACTGTGTGATTTTGGTCGTTGAATCATGAAATTTTCATTGTTTAAATTGTCAGAGCATTGAAAAAAAATATTTCTTAATGTAATATATAGATATCATGTACTGTATAAAAATTAAAAAAAAAAAAAAAAAACTTTTCAATAATTAAATTAAATTCTCAGATAAAAATGTTTAATTGGGAATTCATATCATTCTAAAAACAAAAATTCAAGTTTGAGAAAACTAATTATCTTCCCTATTAAAATCCGTGCGCGTGCCTATGTAACCTCAAAAACTCGGAAACTACAGGGCGCAGGGCTACGAAATTTGGCACACGGGTTGCTGATAGGAGAACCATGAACAATTGGGGCAAAGACATCGAAAATTAAAAGAAAAATGTTTTTGACGAATCTTTGCCATTTTTTATGTTCAACCCGTAATTGCCTGAGTTCTAACCTGTTCTAAATGTTTAGTGCAATGTGAGATATTCATATTACGTACCGCACGCTGCAATACTAAGAAGCTGTGGCGGTTAGCACGATAATTCTTTTACCTCACATGCAAAAAATTAGAGATTATTTAATTGCGTTTAATTATAACTTTTTTTTTTTTAATGAAGAAAAAGTTTATCACAAACATCAACAAAACAACACAAAACAAAACAAAACAAAACATCAACAATTCTATTTATTCCCTTATGCAAAAGATATCGTTTTATCGTCTGTTGCTATAGCAACATGATAAATTAAATTTCATTTTAAAAATGCACAGTAGTAGAACAATATTTTTCTAAATCGAATAGTTATTGAACATGAACTCCAGTGCGTAGAACGATTTAAACATCTAGTTATACTATAAAAACTATTCGGAAACATTTTCAAAAATCAGTCAGCACAAGAAATTTTATTTTTAACACTGTCCAACATAGTTGAAAACTGTTTATGAATTGAGTTTGTCTGTCCGTGCTCTTACTCTCGTAAGTATGGTTAGATTGTCATGGCGTTGATGTATATCATTTTTGGTTTCCTATGGCATGTTTGGCATTGAAAATGAAGTTTTTAGCAATTACGGTTGATTCACAGGGACGCTCAAAAGAATTCCGTTACATTACACCCTATGGGGAAAAATCTTTTGCGGTGTTTGTTAATGATATTTCACTATTTTAAATATACAGTCGGACCTCGATATCTCGAACCTCCTTATCTCGAAACTCTTGATAACTCGAAAAAAGAAATTCCCCCTGCATTTCCATCAAAATTCTTATGTATTTTCCATAGTTATCTCGAAATATATTTTCCAAAACCCTGGATATGTCGAAATATTTTCCACAGAAAGTAGTTTGACTTTTTACTTTCGGCTATTGTCAGATGTAGAACTAGTTTGATCTGGATGCTGGTTGCACATTCTTTTATCACTTTGTTGATACAAAAAACTTAAAGGGTAAGAATGGAAGTCTTTTGAAACCTAAAAAAGGGACAACATCGTTTTTTGGAAACTTTCAGCGAAAATGCACCGGATGATTCAGCTACCTGTGAAGAGTGGCTTTCAGAACTTCCTTCTCTTTTAAAAGACTATAAAGCAGATGATGTGTTTAACGCAGATGAAACTGCATTATTGTACCATAGTTTTCCCAACAAAACGTCTGCATTTAAAGGTGAAGAAATCCGACGTGGCAAACTAAGTAAACTTCGTGTAATCGTACTTTTGGCAGCAAATCAAAGTGGTAAAGAAAAGCATCTTCCTCTTGTGATTTGACGATATAAAAATCCGAGGTGCTTTACTAAAATTAAGTCATTTCTAATGCTGTACAGGTGAAATATAACGGCTTCGATGCAAACGCAATTTTTGCGATTGGCTGATAGGAATCGGTAAAAGAATGACTAAAAGTAAAATACACGTTCTTCTCTTCACAGACAATTGTAAAGCCCACTCTAATTTTCCAACGCTAAAAACTATCGCTGTTAAATTTTTGCCGCCAAACACGACTTCGAAGTTTCGATCAGGACATCCATCGACAACCATTCAACTAGGTGATAATCCGTAGCTTCAAAGTTGATGATAGAGCCCAAATTGCGAGAAACTTCTGAATAATATCTAATTCGTCATTTCTTAATGACGAATTGGATATTATTTAATCAAAACAAGTTTGTGCATAACATAATTTTGAAATTATTAAAACTTTGAGAAGTGTAATTTGTTTATTATTAGTAGATTATGATTATTAGAAAATTAAAATTGATATATATCACTGAAGTATACTACAAGGTTCTTACTACAGAACGGGGTGCGCATAGAATTTATTGTTCATTTACAGTGACACACAAAAGAATTTGTATATAGAAGAAAATGAACAATAATTGAACTAGTGTGGCACATGAACAATAATTTCTGGAAATGCGATTTCAGTTGTGATATGCGTTTTTAAATTTAATTATTTTTTTAAATATTACTTGATGTGTATAAATTCTATAGATCATATATATACACACCAAACTGCTGAACAAAAGTTTTCAACAACATCTATTTATTGGCAGAAATTGCTGAATGGAAAATTTCAATAGTGCTATGCGTTTAACTGAACTAACTTTTAGCATACTATGTAGTATACATATATATCTATACAGGGCTTCACAAAAGAGTCGTATATTTTCCCGACTATTCATGGTAATAGCAGAAATAGGGTTTTAAAATGCATTATGCGTTTTCCAAATTGTTCATTTAGACATAATTTTTCACTTTAGTAAACTGTGGCGTTTTGTTATGCATGTATCAATATGTTGGAAGTAGTTTCATAATCTATGCGGTACGCATGATTTTTTTTCTTGTTTATAAAGGCTTCTTTAAAACTGGAAAATATATCGCTTTCTATAGTTCCTAAAGATGACAGTTTTACGTTAGAAACGTTAGTAACCCGAAAGAGGTTATTGCATAATTCGTTGGTAACTATACTATATTTTCTTTTTGTCCTTTTTTAAAAAATACACTGGTCAGTGGCTACTTGCCAAAATTTCATATTTTCAGTTTTACCTGTAATTACTTTAAGTATACAAACCCGGTACTTTTAGATTTACATAATCGCAAATAAAAGCACATATTAAAGTGACGCTACATTTCAAAAGACTGTCAGTTCTTAATGACATTTATTGCAGTTAAACTTAAATACATTGTTTATTTTGAAAAATTACTTTCCTGTAAATGCGTATACCCTTTTTCCTAAAGAATTAATCCACCTGAATGTAAACAAACATTCAGGATATTGCTAGGGATGTTTTGCGTGGCAATTCGCCAGCACACACTTGTAACCTAGCCAGTGTTGTTTCTTTTAAACGGTTGCTTGAGCTTTCAATCTGTTGCCAACAAAAGTATAAAAAACAAGAGCTCGGGGCATGTGTTGTGCAGATAAAAGGAAAGCACTTTATTTAAAATGCAAGCTGTCGTGAAAGTTATTGATGGTTTTTTTCTACGCGACCGAAAATATGTTTTACCGTGTGAAGTTTTTATTCACAGAATAATTGTAATACTGTTATTAGTAATTTGCAATATTTGCTATTTCCAAGATAGAAAAAAATATTAATTATTAACTTTTCGTTAAATCTAAAATATAAAGCAAAAACACGTCTGTGAACAACGCTGACGTCACATTGATGGTGGCAACACCTGACTAATTTATTTCGATTTTACTGCAATTCTTTTGACTTCTAAACTTCGGAATAATTGTAATACATTTATAAGTAATTTGGAATATTTGGTATCTCAAAGATAAAAAAAAATACAAATACAAGTTATTAAAATTTAAATTTCGTTTAATCTATATAATAAATTGAAAAAATGTACGTGATATCGCTGACGTCACATTGATGGTGGAAACACTTGAGCGATTCATTTCGATTTTAGTGCAATTTTTTTAACATCTAAACTTGGGAATAATTGTAATATACAGTTATAAGTATTTTGAAATATTTGGAATCACAAAGATAAAAAAATATATAAATTATTAAAATTAAAATTTCGTTTAATCTATATTATAAATCAAAAACATGTCCGTGATTGTCGCTGACGTCACATTGATGGTGGCAACACCTGAGAAATTTATTTCGCTTTTACTGAATTTTTTTTTCAAAATCTAAACTTGGGAATAATTGTAATACAGTTATAAGTAATTTGTAATATTTGGTATCTCAAAGATAAAAATATAAATTATTAAAATTTCGTTTAATCTATATTATAAATAAAAAACCTGTCCGTGAATATCGCTGACGTCACATTGATGGTGGCAACACTTTAGCAATTTATTTCGCTTTTACAACCAGATTTTTTTAACTTCTAAACAGTTTCATTTTTTACACCGTGAAATAGACCAAAACGGACCTTCAAATGCAGTTTATTTGAAAAGTGTATGTTAATTTATTAATATCTTTTGTTTTTTAAAATATTTTTCAAGTATCATTTAAAAAAAAATCTATCTCTGTTGAATTTACTCCACGGTGATTTATTACTTCAAATGCATATTTTGTACGAAACGTATGTAACCAATAGATTTGGTTTTCAAATGACATTTTATACTGATGAAGAGCTTAAAAAAGCTAGAAATGTCTACTGTAATTAATTTTATTTTGTAATATTAATATGTTTTTTACTTAATTAATTGTCTCGTTTTAAATGTATTTTTTTTAACAGCATAAAGAGTTCAGCACTCGTTTCCGACTAATATTCCATGATGAAATAAAAACTTTATTAGTAAATAAAATAATAGAATAACATCAATGAAGCAAAAATTAAAAAGACGTTTAATTTCAATCTGTGCTTAAACCACTGAAATTATCAGAATAATAAAGGTTGCTGTAGGTAGCTTTATCTATGGCGTCTTTTTATATTAAACTTACGTGGGGCTAATACAAAAATAGCACTTTTAACCCCTTGGGGACGAGCGACACGTATACGTGCCGGAAATAGGCCTACGGATCCTCGTTTATCCTCACCAGTAAAATTTTACTGTAAAATTTGCCTTATTTAATCCGAGCATTTTCCCGATTTGAATAGGCACAAACTTCTGTTTTTTAAAACCGGTAGCAAAGTAATAAACATTTCGTAAAAGGCTCCCGTCGCGAAGGGGTTAAGATATTTAAAAACTCTATTTGAATAAATTCTTAATATTTCTGAAAGTATTTTTTTTTAGTTTTATCAGTCAGCAATCTAAATATAGAGCAAGTTTGGGTATTATAGACTACTTTTTATTTGTAAATCAACAGAAAAAAAAATTGATATACGTTAATATTACATATAAATAAAAAACAACGTTCAAAGTGCCCACATACATTATTTCTTCTTGAAAACTAATAGTTTCAGTAGCCATAGCGTATCGTCATCAGTGCAAAATATGATTGCTCAGAAAAGAAAATTGCTGAAATATATATAGGAGAAGCAAATTCAATGATAAAGTTTATTAGCCAATAAAATTACAGGAAACAGCCAATGAAAGACAAGTGGATTCAAAGATAAAGTTTATTAGCCAATAGAATTACGATAGGAAATTTTAGGAAACAGGCCATGTGAACGGATTCAAAAATCAAGTTTATTGGCCAATAAAATTTCAGGAAAGTTTAGAGAACAGCCTATAAGATGTAATAAATGTAATGTGAAAACATGCGAGTGGAATTTATGAGCAAGAGTTTTTTTTGTATAATTTTTACAGCTATCTGCGAACGAAGGAATAGCAAAATCCCAATTAACAACATTTTTAATTTCTCATAATATGGAATGCTTCAAGAAAGTCAAGTTCATGAATGGAAGTGGATTTTGAGATAATTTTAATTATTTTAATTTATTATAACATTAAAAGTTACTAAAGAACAAACTTTGACTATTTCTTAATACTTTTTTCATGCATTTAAGAAATAAATACATATCAATATTTAGCTTTTCTAAAAGTTACTCTTTTCGGATAATGACAACCAGTCGGATAATATGGAATACTGTCATAAGGGATGTTAAAATTGCAAGAAAACCACGATTTAAAGCAATAAATAAAATTACTTAATCGCTAAACCTTAGGACATCATCTATATAAATCATCAGGTTCTTTGAAAAATTATTTTAATTTTTGGAGCCGTCTTGAAACAGTTCTCTAACTGATATTCTATATTACCCGAAATATACCATATTAAAAAACATAACTTCTTCACTAGTGTGCAAGTTAGCGTAGGAGAAAACTGGCTGACACAGAAATAAATATAACTGTTCAATTTTATATTTTACTAGGTTAACATAACTGACAATAAAATTTTATAATTAATACGTATTTTATCAAATTTACCTGCGAAAAACTGCAAAAATTTAGAATAAAATTTTATTCCACCGCGTCATATCCAAACAGAACTGAGCATAGTGTCACATTGGAGTGCTAAAATGTCGTATGGTATATTTATACTTGGCTTCAACACCGTATGTGCCATTATTGAAGTATTCTATATTGCCCGATCATTCCGTAATACGCGAAATTCCTCTCTCTATGTATATTAATTGTAAAAATCTATTAGAGAATTCAATTTTTCGTTTTCAGCTGTGTCCCTTAATCCGAGATGCCCGTATTAGATTACCTAGTATTAATAATTTAATAACAAATATAACATTTCAAATTATTATTCGTTATACAGGATAACGAAATACAATTTATAAAGCTCTGAAATACAATTTATAATCCTGGAAATTTTTATAAACGCACCAATAGAATTTAGATGAGATTTTAAAAGATGTTAAAAAAGGAAAAGTTAAGCTCGAATTATTCAAATAAATTTAATTATTTATTTCAAATATGAAATCTCATTAGTAATTTTTTCTTTTGTTTCAGAAACGAAATCCAATGCCAATTCCAATAGTAATTATGAAAAATCGATATTTCTAACGATTCGAGATTACTTCTATTTGAAATTTAGAAAATTCGATATTACTAATATATTAAAAAAATAATTTAGAAAAATTCATGTTTTAAGAAAAGAGAAAAGCAGAACAAAATTTACTGGTGGTTTTGTGACCAGCAATGTTTTTGTTGCAAATCAAATGTAAAATGTTTCTTTTAACTCCCTGATTCTCATGCATACGTCAAAATTCTTCACATTTTTAGGGTTTCGCACTTAAAAAGTAAAAGTGGAACCATTATATGATCAGTCCTGTGTCTGTCTGTCACAGCCATTTTACTCGTAAACTATGAAACTTGGAAAGTTGAAATTGGGGGACGCAATAAAGACTATTGACCAACATGTTTACAGATTATTAAACATTCACAAATATATTTAGGAAAAATGTAGAGGGGCTAGTTAAGTTACTTGAAAAAAAGTTTTCCTTTGTATACCGTGTGAAAGCTTTCGTAACACTGAACTCTAAAATACATTTCTTTACATTTTAGTTATTATATTTTCAGAAATATCGTAGGGCGAAATGTAAAATGCAGGGCGAAAAAAAATGTAGGGCGAAAATATGTCCCTCCCCTCTATTTCCGAATATACTGAAACTAAAATTATGAGAAAATTGGAGGTAGTAAACGTTAATTTAAACCTTATAGGAAAACTATAGCGATTATCCTAGGTCAGATAGTTTGTGAGAAAAGCGCATTTTTTCGTTTCACAAAATTTCGATTTGCGAGCATCCAGAAAAGGTGTTGATGAACGCTGGAGGTAGCTATCATAGCAGAAGTATATAAAAGCATTCTTGATAACGATTTTCGAAATAAATCGTCGGTAATTAGACCCTTAAAAACACGGACGGTTTGGACATACATAATGACAGGGGCAATGTGCTCTACGCACCATCGGCTTTTAAAGCTTAGATATCAACTTTCAATTACATATTTATGAAATCAATGCCCAGTAGAAGTATAAAAGCAATAATCGTCAAATTGTTAAAAAGAGATTAATTAATTAATCTGTTCTAAGTAAATTTATTTAAAATTATTCACATAAATACTAAGGAATTCTAGACTAATTTGCATTGAGTGGATTACTCAATACGCCTCCCGATCCTTTAAAAGTTAATTAAAAACCTATCCGGAAAAACGCGGTACGGACCAAGGAGACATTGTAACTTTGTGAACACCTTTCGAAACGCGTTTAGCACAATGCCAAGCTTAAACTTTGAACACTGATGTCCTCTATATCATCATTCTCTTTGAAAAATTGTTTTAATTTTTAGTCTCGTCTTGAAACAGTCGTCTAGCTGATATTCCATCTTACTCGAAACACACCACTTGAAACACACAACTTCTTCAATCGTCAACAAGTTATCATAGATGGAAAGTGACTAACACAGCAATAAATATAATTGTTCAACTTTATACTGAACTTGGTTAACATAACTGAAAATGATATTTTATAATTAATACGAAATTTATAAATTTTGTCTGCGAAAAACTTCAAAAATTGAGAATAAGATTTTATTTTACCGCGACGCTCCAACAACAGTTATCCAAACAGAACTGAGCTCAGATCCTCATGGGTGTACTAGGAAGTATATAGCAGATTTACGCTTGGTTGCTCAAGATATTGAAGTATTCCATAATGTCCAACCATTCCATAATATCAGAGCTTCCTGTATACAAACAGACGTAATTTGGATATTAAAACAATAATAATAAATATATAAATAATATACATACACACACACACATATATATATATATATATATGTGTGTGTGTGTGTGTGTGTGTATCATCATCAACAACAACAACTGTTTTCAACCCACTGCTTTATGTAGGTCTCCCCCGGATTTTCCCAATGTTTCCTGACTAGTGCTTTAGTCATCCAATCAACAACGTTCACTTTTCTGAATTTAAAATAACAAATTATAAATGAATTGAATAAAATGCTTACATTTTGTTTTCTATTTATAAGATAAATATATTAAATAAAGAATAATTAAAAAAAAACATTTGTATAATTTAGTAGTAAAATTTTAAACTAAAATTTATTAGAAAAAACACTTAAATTTCGAGCATAATTATAGTATAAAAAATTAAGAATTTACGTTATAGTATCTCTCAAACACAAAATTTTTTGAGTAATTTCATAACTATCTCATTGCACTCTTTTAGAATATATTTTTAGCATAAAGAAATACATTTTTAAAAAATAGAAAAAAATTGTATTTTCTTTTTTTGTTGTTGTTGTTTATGAGAAATTTCTTTATAAAGTATGAAAATAAAAATCAGTAACAGAATTAGTATCGCGGAGTATTACTATATTTGAATCTAAATATTCTTGAAAAATGACGTTAAATTTAAAGCATGATTGTTGTATAACAAATCATTAATCTAATTACATAATCACAGTCTTCAAAAGTAGAATTTCATTGAAATATTTCATTCCACTCTCTTAAAATAACTCTTCAGTATAAAAAAAATTAAAATAACCTATCATTAGAGAGAGAAAAAAAAGAGAATATTATCTGAGAGCGCGCTTTACTCTGTTAAGCAATGCACGTTTTGTCAGTCTCTAGATGTAAATTGATACAAGTCTATAACATATGATTTAAAGATTGGTTAACCCTTAAATGCCTGAGTTTTCAAAAATCATTTAAAAAATGTTTTTCGGCTTTCTTTTCTTAAATAAATAATGGGAAAAATACTTTAAAAAATCATATTTTGTTTTAAGTATTGTTTACGGCAAAAAAAAAAAAAAAAAAAAAAAAAAAAAAAAACTGTTTGTTACTAATCGGCAATACCGGTATTTAATTGAAAAAATAATTTTCCTTGATAAAATTCTATAATATTAAACACACAAGAATTTTGAGAACTACGATAAGAAATAAATTTTACTTTCTCACTGCAGAACAAAATAGGGTATTTCGCAAGCATCCAAACAAAACAAAAAGAAACATGCATCAACAATTGAAAAAATAAATCTATCCTTATTCTTAAACAGCACAAGTGTTGCAATCTAAATGTTGAAAATCGATTTAATAATATTTTCAAAATATATTTTATTGTCAACATTAGGCATTATAGCTTCAATATTATTCTAATAGTATTTATAAGCCTAAATTGGGTATGTTGCAGAAAGGCAACACCCGGCATTTAAGGGTTAAATATCCCTTTTCTCAAAAGAATTTTTTCTTTGTAACGATCTCTACGTGAAAAAATTAAAACGGAATAATGCAGATTTTTCTGGATTCCCTAGTTGCCATGCAGCTTTACATCCGATATACAAGTATAAGCGTTTTACAATGCAATGGGAGCCATAGAAAAATGTTTAACAGCGGCTGTTGACCACAAAAATAGAAAGTTTAAGAATAAGTTAAAAATAAAAGAAAAAGTAACGAAGATAGCTAGTTTAACAATATAAAAAGAAAAAAAAAGAAAGAAAAAATGTCGATTATATCCAATCAGACCTGAATCAGTCCAAAAACAGGCGAAAAAGCTACCAAAGTGTTGCCCCAGGAAAAAAAAAAGACTCTTTACAGTCACCATATATTATAAAGGATCTCAGGACTCTTAAAATTAAAAAAAAAAAAAAAAAAAAAAAAGACCGTTTTCAACAGTTAATATCTTAAAATGTATTTGATTTTAAGACACAATTTTAATTGGGATGAAAGATATAAGTATGTTCTTTCATTTCATGTATTTAAAAAATTGCAAGATGTAGAATTACCATTTACAGTGGGTTCCAAACTGTCAGGCATTTGACGAGCAGAAAATCGGTATAACAGATTACGCGCAGGATTGCAAAATAAATTTTCAACTAGGATGAAAATTTTAATGCTTACTTATACTTCAGATTATAATAATTACCCTGAACCTAAATAAATTTGTATTTAAAGCATTTTTATATTTTTAATACAAAATTCTATTTAGCTAATGAAAAATTTAGAAAATTTCAACAGTATAATCACCTACAAATTTTTTTTTTGATCAATAAAAAGGAAATTTCAGGTTCAATTTATACAGACTAACATGAAACATATGTTCTGAAAATTTCATGAAAAAAATATTCTGAAGTTTTTGAGATATTTTGCACGTTATGCCCAAAAAACGACATTTGGAGAAAAAGGATTTCAGAGATTTGGAAACGCCGCTTCAGCTATTGAGCGGGTTTAATTCTAAAAGCCATAACTTCTTTCTGGTAAGAATTTCAATGAAACAATTATATTAAAATGTTCAGAAAAAATAGGATTTTTACATCTAAAAAATTAAAATTTCGAAAATTTTAAAGCTTTTAAGAGTCCTGAGACCCCTTAAGAAATTATAGAAATGCCCAGAAATAGAGTAAAAGAGAGAAAAAGTTTAAAAAGAAATTAACATAGAAAATAAAAATATTAGAAAGAGATTGAAATACCATTTTTGTGGTTTTAAAAAATATATTTTAAAGCGACGGTTTCTTATGAAATTTTTTTTTTAAAAAGTAACCAATCACAGAAGACAGGTGGCAGCACTTGCAGTGGAGCGTATATAAAGGGTGTCCGAGGGAATCGGAAAACTATTGCAATCGTTGGCGTAATGCAGAAACGGAACGATTTATCCGACGCCCAAAAAGGCATGTTCATTGACTTTCGAGCCAAAGGTGGTAGCATTTCCGAAACGGCTAATTTTGTAAATTGTTCCCGTGCCGCCGTAATAAAGGTATACCATGCATGGGAAAATGGCACTATCGAAAATCAGCGACGTGGCAAATGTGGGGCACCATGGGCCGTAGATGACAGAGGTGAACGATGACTGCGGAGATGCTTTAGGGCAAATACACGTGCAACCGTTGAGCAACTGACCGCCCAGATGAACCAAGGGGCAGTGTCTCCTCAACGACGGTTCTGCGAACGTGACTTCGTATGGGCCTTAGCAACAGACGCCTGGTTAATGCACCTGTGCTGACTGCTGTTTATCGGCGACGAAGGCTGGAATTTGCACGCCAGTACCGCAACTGGACGTCCGCTGAGTAGCGACAGGTGGCTTTTTCAGATGAATTACGTTTTATGCTCCATCGGACTGATGGACGTTGGCGTATACGGCGTGAAACGTCTAAAAGCAAACACCCTTCAACAATTGCGGAAAGGGTCCAAGCTGTAGGAGGGAGCATTATGGTCTGGGGAATGTTTCCGTGGTATTCTCTGGGTGAACTCATCATTGTGGAAGGCGCGATTGATCAACACAAGTACGCATCTGTCTTTGCGGATTATTTTCACCCCTACATGCGAATTGTTTTTTCCTCAGAATGATGTCATCTACCAGCAGGACAATGTGAGGTGTCATACAGCTCGCAGTATACATGCGTGGTTCGAAGGGCACCAGGATGAGTCTACTGTACTCCCCTGGCAGCCAAACTCCCCGGACATAAACCCAATCGAGAATATGTGGGACCAATTGGATCATGTTGTTCGCGCCATGGAGCCTCAACCGCGTTACCTAGCTCAGCTCAACACTGCAGTCGGCATGGCTCAACATCCCATTGAGCACTTTCAAGAATATAACTGACTCTCTTCCTACACGTCTCGCAGCGGTCCTCACAACGAAAGGTGGTTGACAGGTGGTCACGTTAATGTGACTGGACTGTGTATATAATTAATTTAAAATGCAGAGAAATATGCACAAAAATTGCGAAATTTGCTTAGATCTAAAAAATATGTATTTATTATTTTAGCACTAGCCGCCCATGCGACTAGTTTTGTCTCCCTTAAATGCAATGTTAAGCATTGTATCATGTTATTTTTATTCATAAATTAATTTACTTGTTCAATCCTTCGCTAAGTCGGAAAATTATAGAGAAATAAAAAATTCGGTATATTTATGTTAACCGGACGCAGGGGGATAAATCGCCAGACATTGTTCCCTTCTCTTTTTTTCGTATGTCATTAATTTCATTTAATGTATAATCCGCTCACTCATTTTATTTAAAATACACAACTTTAATTTAAAACTGAAACATTTAAAATTCACGACTTTTACTTATTTCTTAAAAAAAAAAAAAAAAAAGAAACAAAAGAAAAGAAAAATAACAAATAATACCATAAACCATGACATTTAATTTCAACATCAAAGCATTGTTTTAATTTACCACGCGAGAAATGGAAAATGCTAACTGGCGAGTTAAAAAATGCTATTGGCAACATTTTTACCCGGTTAACATAAAAGTACCAAGAATTCTTTGCGATCATGGCAACTTTTATGTAGTTTTATCCGAAAAAATAATCTTGATTGAAAATGTTATGCCTGTTACACTTGATTATGAAAAGCGTTATTGTTTATGGCAGTTTATAATCAAACAGATTAGTAAATAAACACTAGAAGTAGAAACTTTTACAACTGAGTTGAATATTTGTCCAGGCTGAGAATCGTACACTGAACCTCGGACTTTAGCTGCCAGTGATAGAACATCTGCCTGGTCACATATAAAAAAGTTGAAATTCAAACTGATTAAAAAAAATAATAATAATTTGGAGCACTACTTTTTTTATCAAATTAATGATAAAAAAAATAAAATATTTCGGAAATCTTTATGACAAAATTCTTCATACAATTAGTTTGCATACATATATTTCTTATAAACTATATATAAAAATCACTTCAAAGTATGAAAATACTCCATTATTGCTATAAGTGGTAAACATTAGTTTAAAAAAAAAAAAAGGGTAACATACCGTTATTTATTTACATTTCGACATGTTTCATTACATCAGACGACAACATTCTCAAGAAAATAAAACGATAAAAATATTTTCGCAAAAATTGAAATCGAAAAACTAGTAAACCTACTTTTTACTAGTTTTTCGATTTGAATTTTTGCGAAAATATTTTCATCATTTTATTTTCTTGAGAATGTTGTCGTCTGATGCAATGAAACATGTCGAAATGTAAATAAATAAAAGTATTTTGCCCTTTGTTAGGTGCGTTCGTAATTATATAAATTCGAAACACCTATAGTCGTCGTTCAGTCCGTCTGTCCGTCCGTCCGTCCGTCCGTCCGCATATAACAGAGCAAAAACTACCCAACCGAATGGCCTGAAATTTTAAATATATAATTGTTGCAACATTTTGTCAACTTATTTTCAATTTTATAAAAATCAGATGCATAGTTTAATTACAGGGACAGTCAAAAGTTTTCTGTTACATTACGGCCAATGGGAAAAAATTATTGCATGTGCCTTTTAATGATGTTACAGCCTTCCGAATGATCTGAAATTTTAAATATATAATTGTTGCAACATTTTTTTGACTCATTTCCAATTTTATAAAAATCGGATGTATAGTTTAATTACAGGGACAGTCAAAAGTTTTCTGTTACATTACGGCCAATTGGAAAAAAAATATTTCAAGTGCATTTTAATGATGTTAGAGCCCTTTGAACAGAATGAAATTGATAGGCACTTACGAAATGCACTAAAATATACATTCAGTACAATATCCGGTGCAAAAAGTATTTATAAAACTAGTTATAGTACGAACGCACCTCATTTGCCACGTTTGACGAGCAATTTCCAACTTGTTTATGTTCATCATTTATAGCAGTAATTGAGTATTTTGATATATGTATTTCATTTAAAATAAATACAAAAATTCACAAAATTTGAGACATTTGTTGAGATCTTAAAAAATATTTATGCGTTTTTTATTTTAAAATAATCAAACTGTTTGGTAAATAAATCGTAGAAGTAGTATTTTTTCCGACTGAGTGAATCTTTGTCCAGGCTGAGAATCAAACACAGAATCTTCGTCTTTAGTTGCCATTAATCGAGCATCGGACTGGTCAAATATTTTTTTTTTTTTTTTTTTTAAGTAAAAATTTATACTTGTTAAAGTTTTAAAAAATGAATTCCAACACTATTGTTATTTATAAAATTTATGGGAAGAAAAATAATCGGCAATCTTTATGACAAAAATTTCCTACAATTAATTTATATATATGTATTTTACTTTTAAATGAATAAAATATGTACAAAAATTGGGAAATTTGCTGAGATCTTAAAAGATAGTTATGCATTTATTACTTTAAAATAATCAAATTGATTGGTAAATAAATCGCAGAAGCAATATTTTTTTTTTTTCAGCAGAGTGAATATGGGTTCAAGATTGGACTCGAACACAGAACCTTGGTCTTCAGTTGTCAGTGAAAGAGCATTGGCATTTAAAGACAAACGTTCCGTATTCGAGTCTCAGCCTGAATACATAAAAACGTTAAAATTTAAACTTGTTAAGATTTTAAAAATTGATTTTAACACTATCGTTTCTTATGAAATTTATGCTAGAAAAAAGCAACTATAATCGTTACGGCAAAATTCTTATTATAATTAATTTATGTATTTTTTTCATGTAAGATGCATACAAAAATGCAAGTAAATTATGAAATTCGCTGATATCGTAAACAATACTTATGCATTTTTATTTTAAAATAATCAAACTGATTGGTAAATAAATCGTAAAAGTAATAATTTTTCCAGCTAAGTGAATATATGTTCAGGGTTGGAATCGAACACAGAACATTGGGCTTTAGTTACCAATGAAAGAGCACAGCCATTTAAAGACAAATGTTCCGTGTTCGAGTCCCGGCCTGGGACACATAAAAATGTTAAAATTTAAATTTGTTAAGGTCATAAAGCGTAACATTACTGTTTCTTATGAAATTTATGGCAGAAGAAACTAACTTATTAATCCACAAAAATTGTGCACAAATATATATATATATATATATATATATATATAATCATAAATATATCATCTTAATAATAATAAATAATCATCTTAAAAAAAAAAAATATATATATATATATAATCAAACTGATTGGTAAATAAATCTTACAACTAGTAAATTTGACTGAATTTGTGTCCCAGATTGGGCATGAACATAGAACTCTGTAATTGCTTTAACTGCCAATGAAAAAGCAGAGGCATTGAAAGCCAAATGTTCTGTGTTCATATCCCGGCCTGGACACTTATCCAATCTGATGAAAAAATTTCTACTCGTATGACTTGAAAAACGTGTTACAAATATTTTTCAGTATCATCTTTAGATCTGAATATTACAATTTGAAACTAAATAATATTCGAATGAGGCCCAGGTCAAGTATCAGTGTTTCATATAAACAAAATAGAAACTTAATTACATAATGGGAAAAATATCTAAAATTTAAACATGTTAAGGTTTTAATAAACGAATTTTAACACTACTGGTTTCTACTGGTTTTCTACTACTGGTTCTTAAGAAATTTTAGTAGAAAAAAATAACTTATTACGGTAATCGTTACGGCAAAATTCTTGCTACAATTACTTTATATATATATCTATATTATTTAAACTGCACACAAAAATTATGAAATTTGCTTGGATCTTAAAATATATTTGTACATTTATTATTTAAAAAGAGCTGATTGATAAATAAATCGTACAAGTAGTAAATTTTCCAACTGAGTGAATATGTGTCCGGATTGAACTCGAATGCAAAATTCTTTAATTGGCTTTAATTGCCAATGAAAAAGCAGTGACATTTAAAGCCACATGTTGTGTGTTCATGTCCCGGTCTGAACACATATTTAATCAGTTGGGAAAATTATTATTATCATTTGAAAAACGTGTTAAAAATATTGTATAGTCTTTAGATCTGAATATTACGATTAAAAACTAAATAATATTCGAAGTAGGCTTATGTCAAATGTCATTGTTTTATAAAAAAAAAATAAATAAAAATTCAATTACTTAAGAGTCAAAACATTTATTAAAATCCTCCTTAAATACCCCTTTAAATTAAAAAAAGAAAATTTGAAGTTCGAAAAAAATCGAAATAAGTACATAAATGTTTTTTTCTTTATAAAAATATCTTTTGCATATTTCAAGAAACATTATACGAAAATTTGCTTAAATTCTAAAAAGAATAGAAAAAGAGGTGAAATAAAAAATCTCTAAAAAAATTTTCAGAAATTAAGGTATATGTTGAAACTAAGCATTGCTATATAACGATCTTAAAATTCCTGCACCGCTAATATATTACAAATTGGGAATTTAATTACATAATGGATATCTTCTAACGATACAGCTTCATTAAATAATTTAACGAAATATTTCATTCCACTCGCTTAAACTATATCTTAAAAATTAATCTTATTTAACATTCTGTAAGGATGCAAATAAATTACTCGAATAGACTTAATTCAGTGCAAGTTAATCTTTGCACGAACTCTCTCTTTTTACCGGACAAATGTCGTAAAAAAACTAATCTGAGAGCGTGCATTGCTTCGCTAACCAAACAAGAAAAAAGCCTCCGAGATTGTTCACTGGAGGGCGTACAGTATTCTACTGTCTAGTGAACGAAGCTACCGCAATTCGTTTCAGCCAATCAGCGGTGATCGTGTCTTGCTTCGAAAAAGCGAAAGCATTTTGAGCTGAATCTAGACAGCCAGTGGCAGAATACAGATTCAGAGCAGTCTGTGGGCCTCTAAATCATGGTTATTGGGTCCAATAATACTAATTCCGAGTTTAGTTGTTTCTGGATGATTTTGTGTTAGTGCATTATTTTTAACTTTGGATTTATTCAAGTTATGAATATTTTTTTCGCCTGCAATGTGTGCTAAAATTTAAGTGTGTGCATAGTGAAAAAGTTTGTGTGAATTTTAAAAATCCCAGAAAAGAAGAATTTTGCTGTAAATTTGACGGAAAGATTACAGATAAATGGCAGAACCTGGAGCGGACCCATTTGACGATGAGGTATGGAATTTTGTTTTTTATTGTGGCAACATGCAAGTTAAATTTCTGCCTGTGTGTTTCGGTTTCGAAGCGAAATTAATGAAAAGAGAACTTAAAACATTCGTGAGAGAAGTTGATTTTTCTGTAAAATTAATACGCCGTGTATAAACAGCTGTCACAAATACATACAGAAAAACCCACTTAAGCATGACTTATGAAGCTAATATTAGCAATATTTATATTTTGCTCTTTAAAATTATATCAAAGTTAATTAAAAATAAAAAGTAGAGTTCTTTGGTTTTAATTTTGCATTAAACTGCAATTTTTCTCTTATTTTTTTTTTTTTTTTGACAAGAATATAAATTATGTTATTCAAGATGTTATTTAATGTGTTAAGCTACCGATTTAAATTGATTGATATAGGAAAAAAAAACTTTACATCGATATTTAAAAGAGAGTTAAAATGTTATTTGGACAATACGAGTAGAAATGTTTACTAAAATTAATACGAGTGTGTATTTAATTAACGAAAAAACATTTAGTCATAGGTCGAGAGGCTAATTTTTTATTAAAAAAATAAATTGTTCTTTTGTGAAATTATAGCAAAGTTAATTGTTAATTTTTTATTTTACGTTAAATTAAAAGAGTTTTTCGTTTTTGACAGGCATATAAACAAATTTTAATTCTAATGATTTGGCATTTTATATTTTATATGAAATAAATATTGATTCATATTAAAAAAAAATTGAAAAGTGAATTAAAAACATATATGAAAAAAAGTAAATTCGTTTCTTAAAATGAATTCGTGCATATGAATACCTTCGTAAAATACAGACTTCTAAGCTTGTTAATCTGTTGTTAGTAAAATTTTTAAGCTGTTCACTAGTAAAAATATATCAATGTTAACTTAGGAGTAATAAACAAGACCAATTTTTAATTTTTGACAAATGTTTTTTAATTATATTTTAATATTAATTTAATAAATATATATATTTTTTTCATTATAGCGATTTGTTAGTTTATCGAACATTTTAAAATTTTAATTTCAGTTGATTGAAATAGAAAAGAATTGATTTGATATATAAAATTGAAGTAAAATGATGCTTGTAAAAAATAGATATATAGTTTTAAGTGAAGACTTGTATATGCATACCTTCTTTATAAATTTAAATTTTTAAACATGGCTTAAAAAGGATAATGTTAGTAAAATTTTTATATTGTTTTATTGTATATTTCAAGGTTACTTTTAAAAAATGAAATTGTAATTCTTCACTGTTTTATTTACCGAACTAGACACGTTTTATTTTATTATGTCAGGTGTATTGATATTTTATATTCATTAGATTTGTTAATTTATCAAAAGGTTTGGACTTTGGATTTGGAATTTTTCTTTTCACCGTTAGTCTGGAACGTTCTATCAGAATGTTTCTCTAATTTCTTATATTGTTGGTATTATAAGTTTCAGTTTCAGTTTCAGTTTCAGTTTCTTTCTTTTTTTCTTTAAATGTGTATAAAGTTAAAATTGTAAGAAAAAATGAAGTATTATTTTTTAAAAAATCGTATAAAGCATGCATATTTTTAAATAAATATAAACGTTTCAATAACAATCATATTCTCAGTACTTCAGCGGCACTGAAAGGTTCATGTATACATTTTATTTAATTTAACCTTTCTGTTTAAAATATCCGGAACAATTATGAGTGTATGCGATTTCGCTACTGCATTCTTATAGATTTTCAGGAAAGATCAAATGTCACAAGTTATATACTTTGTGTGCGCTCTTGACAAATAGTACGAACAGATAGTACTTACGAAATACTTTCAATTAGAGGATATTTATTTTTATTTCGAAATCGTTTTGTACTAAAATCTGAAATAACATTAATCCTGAATATTGTTCTTCGATATCTATAATCTTATTTACATTATGAAATAATAAACATATTTATAATATTTCATATTTTAAATTTTATACAAATCTATGAACTGGCATGAAATGCTAATATTGTTGTCAAATGTATTGAAAATTATTGCATTATATTAATGTAAGCTTTTAAATTAATTGAAAAAGTATAAAAATATCATTACAAAAAAGTGAGAATAATAATATTAATATATATATATATATAACATTTCCTCTAACATATTAATTTAGAAAAATACCTTAAAAATGTCTATGTCAGACAAAAAAGATTAAAACTATTGGAAATAAGTCAATGATTAAATCAAAACACAGAAGTATTGAAAAGACAATTAAATAAGTTATAAAATTTTAAACAATTCGAATAAAAATTGAAAGCATCTTTCAAACATTTTATATCGAATTTCAAGTGAATACCAAGATTCATTAAGAACTATATTTTTACGAATATTGTGGAATAGACTTTACTTGATGGTGCGCTAGTTGCTGCAAATGCTATTTTTAATATTTTTCGCTCATTGTTTTATGTTTTTATACTGTCAATTAAACTTAAGTTTATTGCTTAAAAGTAAGACTTTCAAGTCTTAAGTCAGTCTTTTTTGGTTTCAAGTGCAAATAGTTGGGGAAGAAATATTTCAGATTTTTGTAAATATAAAATTTTAATTTTTGAACTCCTATCTTTCCTGAACATATTGATATAATTAGTTCATTGAAATTCCCATTAGAACAGAAGTTATGGCTTTTAGAAACACCCGCGCTGAAGCGGCATTTCCAAAATTTTGAAGTCATTTTTTTCCAAATGACGTTTTTGGGCGTAACGCGCTGGATATCTAAAAAACTTCTGAATATTTTTTCATGAAATTCTCAAAACATATGTTTCATGTTAGACTGTATAAACTGAACCTAAAATTTCATTTTTGTTGTTCACAAAATATTTTTTTTAAGGTAATTATTTTGTTGAAAATTTCAAAATTTTCTATAAGCTAAATATAACTTTGTATTAAAATAATAAAAATGTTTTAAATATAAATTTATTTAGTTTCAGGGTAATTATTTCAATCTGAAGTATAATTAGGCACAAAAAATTTCATTCTACTTTCAAAGTATATTTTGTAATCCTGCGTGTAAGCTGCCATACCAATTTTCTCGAAAAATGTCTGACAGTTTGGAGCCCCCTATAAATACTAATTTTGCATCTTGCAACTTTTTAAATACCTGAAATGAAAGAACGTACTTATATCTTTCATCCCAATTAAAATTGTGTTTTTAAATCATATATATTTTAAGATATTAAATGTTGAAAAAGGTCCCTTTTTTTGTCCAATTTTAAGAGTCCTGAGATCCTTTAAAGGCAGAAAAAGAAAGGGAAATGAATTAGAATGGAACACTTCATATTTCTTTTATTCAATTTTAAAAGACATTTTTTAAGAAAATTACAACATCTGAAAGCATTCAGTTTAGGATTTAACTAATTTTAAATTAAATTTTAAGTTTTTAAAAACACAAGTATTTTAAATGACTAGTATTTTACTGTTTAGAAGTCCATAAGAATTAGAAATATCCGAGTAATATATTTTTTAAAGGCATCTTTTTTAATTTGAAATACTGCTTTAAACTTTAATAGTAAATATTTGTACGAAGTTTCGTATATCGAGAGCTATAATTTTCAATGGAAATTCTATGCTCATATGCTCATTTTCTTGTTCATAAGAAAATATTTCATTTTCAAAAAATTTAAAAAAAAAATGTAAATGTAAACATACAAATTATGCTAATGATATATTACAAAATTATAAAAAAAATATGTTATGCTATTCAAATTTTAGAAATGTATAAACATTTAATTGATGCTAATGAAAATTAAAAAATATATATAAGCATTCATATAATTGCTAAGAAAACTTTAAGTAATCTGCATTGAGAAGAAAAGTAGTAGCGTAGAACTTTAAGCAAATGTCGATTTTTTTCTTTTCTGTATTCTATTCTGTTCTTTTCTTAATTTATAATTTTTTGTTTCTTTATTTTTTGTGGTATATATAGTAAAAAATTTTTTTATGAAAATAACTATCTCACAGATGATTTAAAATGATACTAGTATATTTTCTGAAATAATACAAGTATACTATAGTTTAGCGAAAGTTAATCATTCTTTTTAACGAAAGCTTTGGAAAGAAGAATGACTTTAAATAAATATCTATTTTTAAATTTCATTTTTTTTTTATTAATAGAAATATTTAAATTGTAATATCAGATTTAACTATTGTTGAAAATAAATTTTCTTAAAAAAGTCTTAAAAATCCCAAATATTTCAAACATAATGTCCATTCCATGAAAGGCGGACAAAATGTTCTGCACGTGGCATTTACATAAATACTTACATCTATTAACTTATAAGTTGTTGAAATACAAATTATGTATTAAAAAGAACAAAAAAAAAAAAAAAAAAAAAAAAAAAAAAAAACCCTGATTTTCATATTAGTATAGTTATTTTAATTTGAGGATACAATAAATAGCATTGTTAAAACAGCAATAAT
The DNA here is from genome assembly GCA_963932465.1 of Maratus speciosus. NCBI lineage: Eukaryota > Metazoa > Arthropoda > Arachnida > Araneae > Salticidae > Maratus > Maratus speciosus. The sequence goes on from OZ010797.1 coordinate 473,476,269, forward strand.
ATGTTGAAAAACTAACCCACACGTGATATGGGATAGCTCTTTAATATATTTAAAAATATCCACATTTTTACCCTAGACCTAAGTAATCTGCCCGTTTTCAATAGATTAAAAAATCTTCACTTTTTAAACACTAGACCTAAGTAATCTTCCCGTCTTCAGCGACATTCCGTGAAAAACGGATGGAAAATGTCCTGCTCGTAAAACTTACATAAATATCTATATGTATTAGCTTATAAGTAGTTAAAATATAATCTGTACATTAAAAATAATAGAAAATCTAGATTTTCATATTAGCATAGCTGTGTTAATTTGAGGATATAATAGCATTGTTAAAGAAAAGTGGGGTCAGGGGGGGTAATTATGACCAGGGGGGTAATTGTGACCGCCAACATATTGGAGAAAACTGTGTATGGTAAAATTATCTGATTAAGCTTAGATATTATCCTCATAATGTACATTTCACCTTAGATATTCTTTATCGCTAGAGTGAAGCCTTTTTGAGATCCGAATAGAAATTTCAAACTAAATTTATCAAAATTTTTGTAAGCGGATTTGTCACACTGGAGTTCAAAGTGGTCTTAATTATCCCAAACAAATGTGTATAGGCAAGTATAAAGGGAAAATACAGTGGTCATAATTTCCCCACTTGTGGTCTTAATTACCCCAAACTTTTGTGATTGTAAGTTTTTGATGGTGTAATTATAACCATACTTTTAAATAAAAGAAAACAGCTATGACAATTAAAACTTTTATAAGGTATAAAGGGTCAAAGTTACTTGCTCTGTACTAAAAAAAGACACTTTCCCAAATAGAAAAAAAAATAATAACAATGTTGAAAATATACAAAGAGGACATAATTACCCCTCCTGACCCTAATATGTAGAAAATCTGTCCCACATGTGACATGGAATGGCCCATACATTATGTTTCTATGTATCCAAGTTCATAGGAATTAGAAATATTTAAATAAAATTATTTTATAAAAATAGTGCAACGTTTTTAATGCGAGATAATGCTTCATATTTAAAAAAAGTTTAATTAAACAATATTCATAGAAATAATCGTATATTTTAAAATAAGTACAAAGTTCTTCTTAAAAATTTCTTATTAAAAAAACAATTTTGTATTTCAAGTAAAATAAATGTTTACGACAATAGCTGATTTTTAACTAAGAAATTCTCGTAAAATTTCACTGAGAGATTGACGAAAGTGGTACCAGTATATACGTATTGGAAAGAAACGCAATTCATTTTACAGGAAGTATTAAATTAAACAATGATTATCTCAAATACATATGTATTCGCAAATTTCTATTTTTTATATTAAGATTTTTTCAAATTTTAATATAGGATTTAACAAGTGTTTAAATTAAATTTAAAGTTATAAAAAGCACAAGTATTTTAAATGTATAATACCGTTTATAAGTCCATAAGAATTAGAAATAGCTAAGTAATATATATATTTTTAAAAGGGCACCTTTTCAGGTGCGTTCGTAATTATATAAATACGTAGCACCTATAGTCGTCGTTTGGTCCGTCTGTCCGTCCGCATATAGCAGAGGAAAAACTACCCAACCGAATGGTTTGAAATTTTAAATATATATAATTGTTGCAAAATTTTGTCGAGTCATTTCAAATTTTATGAAAATAGAATATATAGTTTAATTACAGGGACAGTCAAAAGTTTTCCGCTACATTACGGCCAATGCGAAAAATTATTTCAAGTGCATTTTAATGACGTTGCAACCTTTCGAACAGAATGAAATTGATATGCACTTATGAAGTGCACCAAAATATACATTCAGTACAATATGCGGTGCAAAAAATATTTATAAAACTAGTTATAGTGTTAACGCCCCTCATTTGCCATATTTGACGTGCAATTTCCAACTTGTTTGATGTGAGACACTGCTTTAAACTTTAACAAGGTGCAACCGGTCGAATCTCGACGAAAGAAAATGTCTTAAAGGGAACAGTTACAATGATTCATCACAAACCAGCAAAATTAATTACTATAAAAAGTTCACTTTACACTGGTTAGTCTACCTCTTTAAACAAAAATTATGTTAACCTAAAGTTATCATATTACTATTTTCATAAACTTCTATTGTTCAAATTATTGAAAAATTAAAATGACGAAGACACAATTGAGGTTCTTATGCTTGGTTTGACAGGATGAAAAATCAACTAAAATGATTTTATTTAGACACAATCGTAGAATTATTTTCTGTGAAATCTAAACATAACGTCATTTTTCACTGTCTAAAATAGCCATACTCAACCTGCGGGCTAAGTGCGGGCACATCTATAAATGAACAGCTTTCACTTAAAAAAATAATTATAAAATATGGTTAAGTAGAAGGCCAGATGACTAAAAAAAGCCTTGCTTTTTAAATATATAGATAATAAATATTTATATGAAGATTCGTATATTGTGAGCTGTAATTGTCAATAAAAATCCTATGCTTCTGATCACTAATAATAGTTGCTATGTGTGTTCACTTTTTTATTTATTTATTTATTTATTTTGGGTTAAGGGGTCGGGGTGGCTTTTATTAAAAAAGAAGAGAAAATGTAGCATAGAAATTATTATTACAAAACTAATTTTGTATTTCTAGTACAATAAATGTGGAACAGATTCAGTTAAAATTACAAATTTACACTGTAAAATTTCTAAAATTGATATATGTATATAATTCAGCGAAACCTGATCGTCCTTTATACGAGAAGCTTTAAAATACATAGAATACCACAAATAAAAATACACTCTTTTTTTATACAAACTTTCTAATTTTTTAAAAATGTTTACCTATTATCTAAAATAAATTTTATTCATTTAAAAATATTGGGAGTACTTTAATTCCACATATTATTATTTATACATTTAAAACTGCATGAGAATTAGAAATAAGCAAGTAATATTATTTCATAAAGTAAATAGCACTTTCTTAATATTCAATACTGCTTCGTATTGTAAAACTTTTGTAAAAAAATATTTTCATAAATGTCCGGAAATCGCAATATGTAATTGTCAGTATAGAGTTTTGCACTTTAATACTAATAAGGGTTATTATGTTTATATCCCTTTTTTAAAAGAAATAAGCAAATAATATTATTTCATAAAGCAAATAGCACTTTCTTAATATTCAATATTGCTTCATATTGTAAAACGTTTGTTAAAAAATATTTGCAAAATCTCCGGAAATCGCAATATGCAATTGGCAATATAGAGTTTTGTACTTTAATATACTAATAAGAGTTATTATATTTAAATTGCTTTTTTTTTCTTTTTAGAAATAAGCAAATAATATTATTTCATAAAGTAAATAGCACTTTCTTAATGTTCAATACTGCTTCGTATTGTAAAACTTTTGTTAAAAAATATTTGCAAAAACGTCCGGAAATCGCAATATGCAATTGCCAATATAAAGTTTTGCTATTTGCATAAAGGGAAATCGTAAAAGGCAATTGCCAATAGGGAGTTTTGCACCTGAATTGTTATATTATATTATATTATTATATTTAAATTGCTATTTTTTTTTTTTTAGAAATAAGCAAGCAATATTATTTCTTAATGTAAATAGCACTTTCTTAATATTCAATACTGTTTCATATTGTAAAACTTTTATTAAAAAATATTTGCATAAATATTCGGAAATCGCAATATGCAATTGCCAATATAGAGTTTTGCACCTGAATAGTAATAAGGGTTATTATATTTAAATCGTTTTTCATTTAGAAATACCCAAGTAGTGTTATTTCATAAAATAAATAGCACTTTCTTAATATTCAATACAGCTTCGTTTTGTAAAACTTTTGTTAAAAAATATTTGCATAAAGGTATTGCGATTTCCAATATAGAGTTTTACACTTGAATACTAATAAGGGTTATTATATTTAAATCGCCTTTTTTTTTTTCTAAGAAATAAGCAAATAATATTATTTCATAAAGTAAATAGCACTTTCTTAGTATTCAATAATGCTTCATATTGTAAAAATTTTATAAAAAAATATTTACATAAAGGGAAATCGTAATATGCAATTGCGAATATAGAGTTTTGCACCTGAATAGTTATAAGGATTATTATATTCAAATCGTTTTTTATTTTTTATGTGATATCTCTACTTACAAAAAAGCAGAAGAAAATAAACGAAAAGTTGACCTTAACAATGTGGTACTTTAAACCTGCAATGGCACAATAAATTGGCATTGGTGGAATAAATTTCATTAGAAGAATAAATTCCAGAATAAATTGCAAAATAAATTTTAACGACAGAATAAATTCTATTGGCATGATTAACTTAATATTGAATTCAATTTTACAATTTAACTACCATGAAAAAATAGTTTTTATTTTAAATTTTTAATATAGTTTTCTAATTAAAAGAATTTCTTTTAGTATCTGAAAAGATAATTGTGTAAGCTTTCATTTTATTATATTACGGTTAGGACAGATATTATTGTAACAGTCATGTATAACTTGTAAATATATAACTGATAATTTTGCTATACAACCGTCATATATTTATTCTAGAAAATATAATCATTATAGGATATATTTATTATTTATTATTTCATAATGAAAATAAGCATTAATGGAATTTGTTTCATAGAAATCTGTCAGAATAAATTGCTTAATAATTTAGATAGTAAGTTGCATAATAAATTACTGAATAAATTGCATCGGAGAGTAAATCACATAATAAATTGCAGAGTGAATTGCATTGGCAGAGTAAACTTAATATTACATTACATTTCAGAATTAAAATGTCATAAGAAAAAATCGTTTAACAAATTTTAATCAAAAATATTTCTTTTGAGAGCTGGAAAGATAAAATGTAAAATCTTTCATTTTATTGTAATTACCTTGAACACAGACAATGTTGTAACATAAGTCATTCATGAATATATCACTCATATTTTTACTACAAAATCGATAGAAATACATTTTTCCTGAAAATGTATTAATAATTATGGGATATAGATATTTTTTATTATTTCATAATTAAAATATTCTTTAAGGGCATTTTTTCCCCATAGAATTAAAAAAAAATAGATCAAAATGAAATTCCCGCTATTTAAAACTTGTGACATAATTCAAACATGCTTTTTCCGGGGTTTTTATTATCTTTTAGAGAGAAAGAAATGCAGCACAAAGTAAGATTTGAGTTATTTTGAGTAAGGTAGGAAACCTATTTTATTTTTAAACTGCGGAAACCTCGTAGGCCTATTTCAAGATCTTATCTAAATTTGTGGCATCATGTATTCTATATTTTGCAAAAAACTCTCTTAACTACTTTTGCAATAAATTTAGAATATACACTGTAAAAAAAAATGTAATATTAGTCTATAAAATTGGTGGCAACATGCTTCCTCCAAATTTATGGAATAATTTTATTTATATAATGGTGTAATTTAAACATAACTGGTGTAATATTACACATTAGTGTAACATAACACCTGTTATATCGGTTAAATTACTCATTAAAATGGAGGCAACAAGGCTGCCAGCAATTTTATGGAGTAACGTTGCATAATTTTTTTGTATTATTTTAAGGGGTCTCAGGAAAAAAGAGAAAAAGAGACCATTTTCAACATTTAATATCTTAAAATGTATATGATTTTTAAACACAATTTTTATTGGGATGAAAGATATAAGTATGTTCTTTTAGTTTATCTACTTAAAAAATTGCAAGATGCAGAATTAGTATTTACAAGGTGCTCCAAACTGTCAGACATTTGTCGAGCAGAACATTTGTTAACAGCTTACGCGCAAGATTACAAAATACATATTGCAACTAGAATGAAAATTTTTGTGTCTAATTATACTTCAGACTGTAATAATTACCCTGAACCTAAATAAATTGGTATTTAGAGCATTTTTATATGTTTTATACGAAGTTTTATTTAGCTAAACAAAATTTTGAAAATTTCAACAGTGTAATCATCTAAAAAAATATTACTTTGAACAATAATGAGAAAATTTTTGGTTGAATATATACAGAGTAACATGAAATATATGTTTTGAAAATTTCATGAAGAAATATTCAGAAGTTTTTGAGATATCTTGCGCGTTATGCCCAAAAACGTCATTTGGAGAAAAATGACTTCAAAGTTTCGATAACTCGGCTTCAGCTATTGAGCAGGTATAATTCAAAAAGCCATAACTTCCGTTCTAATGGAAAATTCAAGGAAACAACTATATCAAAATGTTAAAAAAATAGGAGTTTAACATCTAAAAAAAATTTAAATTTCAAAATTTTTGAAGCTTTAAGAGTCCTGAGACCCCTTAACTCTAGTAGTTATATTGGGTCAATATTTGTTTCCGATACTCTTTGACCCACATTGTATATACAGGTTGTCCGTTCTTGTTCTTGACCAATAGTTAATTCCTAAACCGATACTTTTAGAAATATATTTCCAGTTGAAAAAGTGTTTGGAATGTTTTTTTTTATATCAAATGAAAACCCATCTGCGTCAAAATGATTACCTTAAAAAATTATGAAATTTTAAATTTTATGCAGTCTTTTTGTCCGAAAAGTTTTATTTAGTAAAAAAACATTACGTTCTATCATTCCGTTCTTATTGTTTACCAATAGATAATTCATATACCGGTACTTTTAGATGTATAGTTTCAGTTGCAAAAGCATTTGAAATGTTCTCTTTTATCATATCAAAACCCATCTGCGTCAAGATGGTTACATTTAAAAAGTTATAAAATTTTAAATTTTATAGTCTTTTTGTCTGAAAAGTTTTATTTAGTAAAAGACATTCCGTTCTTATTGTTGACCAATAGATAATTCATAAATCGATACTTTTAGATGTATAGTTCCAGTTGAAAATACGTTTGGAATGTTCCTTTTATCATATGAAAACCCATCTACGTGAAGATGGTTACCTTAAAATATTATGAAATTTTAAATTTCATACAGTCTTTTTGTCCGAAAAGTTTTATTTAGTAAAAAACATTATGTTCTATCATTCCGTTCTTATTGTTGACCAATAGATAATTCATAAACCGATACTTTTATAGACGTATAGTTCCAGTTGCAAAAGCGTTTGGAATGTTCTTTTTTGTCATAAGAAAACCCATCTGCGTCAAAATGGTTACCTTTAAAAAGTTATGAAATTTTAAATTTTATACAGTCTTTTTGTCCGAAAATTTTATTTAATAAAAAAACATTAAGTTCTATCATTCCGTTCGTATTGTTTACCAATAGATAATTCATAAACCGACACTTTTAGATTTATAATTCCTGTTGCAAAAGCGTTTGGAATGTTATCTTTTATCATACAAAAACCCATCTGCGTCAAGATGGTTACCTTTAAAAAGTTATAAAATTTTTAATTTTATACAGTCTTTCTGTCCGAAAAGTTTTATTTAGTAAAAAACATTACGTTCTACCATTCCGTTCTTATTGTTGACCAATAGATAATTCATATTAGATGTAAATTTCCAACTGGGCGAAAAATGTCCGGACCAGGATTCAAACCAGGGATCTCCCTGGCTGAAGACGTCAGTGCTCTGCCATCTGGGCCATCCCGGACGAATCTGGTGGGACTTTCTCACGCAGCTAACCTTAATGATTACAGCATCTGGTCTGAAATCTTGTTCAGCTCAACAGAATAAATCTCAGGTAATAGAACTCCATAAAATGCTAGATACGAAATTACACTAGATTAATTTTAACACAATTATTCTAATTGGTAAATAAATCATATTAGACGTACATTTCCAACTGAGCGAAAAATGTCCGGACCAGGATTAGAACCAGGGATCTCCTGGCTGAAGCCGCCAGTGCTCTGCCATCTGAGCTATTCCCGACGAATCTGGTGGAACTTTCTCACCCAGCTAACCTTAATGATTATAGCATCTGATCTGAAACTTAGTTCAGCTCAACAGAATAAATCTCAGGTAATGGAACTCCAGAAAACGCTGGATACGAAATTACACTTGATTCGTATCCAGCGTTTTCTGGAGTTCCATTACCTGAGATTTATTCTGTTGAGCTGAACTAAGTTTCAGATCAGATGCTATAATCATTAAGGTTAGCTGGGTGAGAAAGGTCCACCAGATTCGTCCGGGATAGCTCAGATGGCAGAGCACTGGTGGCTTCAGCTAGGAGATTTCTGGTTCGAATCCTGGTCGGGACAAGTTTCGCCCAATTGGAAATTTACATCTAATATGATTTATTTACCAATTAGAATAATTGTGTTAAAATTAATCTAGTGCAATAGATAATTTATAAACCGATACTTTTAGATGTATATTTCCAGTTGCAAAAGTGCTTAAGTTGCACAAAGGTGGTTATCTTTAAAAAGTACAAATTTTAAATTTTACACAGGCTTTCCGTCCGAAGAGTCTTCATTAGGAAAAACATTACGTTCCATCAAGTAAAACAGTAAAAAATAATATTTGTATGACTAAAACTTTATGCAACTTTGAGTATATGAGTTTTCTACATTTTTAGAATTAAAATATTTATTTCCTGCGTCATTTGAGATTAATCGCTGGCATGTGGCTAATACGATAGTACTAAGAATGCTTCGTGTAGTTGGTGAAAGAAAATATGATAAATATAATTTTTTTTATTAAAATAAATAATTAAAGAATTATAGTTTTAATTAAAAATAATTTTCCTCTACGTTCAGTATGTAGATTACTGTACCAGGCACCTTTAACGCAATAACCCGGGATGGATAGCCTAGTTATTTAAAAAACTCTAATTTAATCAGTAAATTGAGATGCAATTAAAAAATAATGATATTTGAAAACATATTTCCCCCCCTATTCGACAGGGAAAATTATAAAAAGTTGGCGTGCATATCTGATAAACTTGTGTTTTGTTTTTTAATTTAATTAATTAATTGGATTTTAATTTCGTTATGGAATATAAACCAGCGATAAATGCTGAACTATTTACATTTGTTTAAATGAAAACGAGTTATTATTATTCTGTAATTGAGCACGCGATGGAGACATATTTTTAAAAAGTCAATTTAAAAAGTCGCAATTTATAAAATTTTTAAACCATAAAATGTTTATAAATTGCGATACAGCTTTCAAATAAATTGCATTTAAAAGAACATTTTTTTTAGCTATTCGTCGGTGTAGAAACTGAATGTGTGTAATGATTAGAAGTAAAAAAAAAAAAAAAAAAAAAAATGTAGTAAAACACCGATATACGCAACACCCAAATTTAGTTTCGTCGTTAATTAGACATCCATGTAGAATAGCGTAACAATCTATACTCTGACAGGTGTATAATGGTAGAATATTTGAGAGTAATTTGTCTATGAAATGCATAAATGTGCAAATGAGCTCAAAGTACTTGCACAAAATCCCACTAAGCCAAATATTGTCCATTAAGCTTGTTGTAGATTAAATGCTCTGTAGTATGCATTATATGGTATTAGTGTGAAACAATTAATTCTGAATTCAGATATTAGCACAAGAGATATCTATATGCATTAAAAATATTAGTAATTGCTTATAGGGAATTGTGAATGAAAAATGTCAAAGGAAATAATATGTAATACTATAATTACATGTCCGATGCACAAAATTTCAGAAGGGTTGAATTGAGACTAAATTAAATGTCAAGATGTTAAAGTTACTTAGATGTCACGTGCAGCATCAAAACGCGCTTCACAACAACCAAGCTTAGTTTCACAGTTAGTTAGATATGCATGCTTAACAATCTAAACTCTGACAGGTAGGTTTTAGAGTCATTTATCTATGAAATGCGGTCTGCGTAAATGAGGTCAGAGTAATTGCACTAAATCTCACTAAGCCGAATATTGTCCGTTAAGCTTGTTGCGTATTAAATGTTGACTTAATATACAGGGCGTCCCATAAGTAATGGGACAAATTTTAAGGGGAGGTAGGGGACATCACAAGGATTCAGATTTGCATAGCAACCCAGGGTCGGAAACGCTTTCCTGGCGCGGTAGTAACGACACAAAACACAAGAAAGACAGGACACGAATAAGAGGAGAAAACATGTTTATTATCCTTATACATCAAAAAACTAAGAAGAAAGAAGATTAAAGGGACAACGATCGTCATCAAAGTAGGTGTTCGAAATTACGACCCTGGACCGTGATGCATCGAAGCGCATCTCCGGCGTATGGAAGATCTAATGTTCTCGAAAATACTGGGAGTGCTCCGGACTTCTCCAGCAGCTGCCACGATGAGTGCAACAAGTTCCTCAACACTTTTCAGCATTGTCCCAGCATTTTTGCAGTACTAAGAATAATAAACATGTTTTCTCTCTCTGTTCGTGTCCTGTCTTTCTTGTGTTTTGTGTCGTCACTACCGCGCCAGGAAAGCGTTTCCGACCTTGGGTTGCTATGCAAATCTGAATCCTTGTCATGTCCTCTACCTCCCCTTAAATTTTGTCCCATTATTTCTGGGACACCCTGTATATTATATGGAGACGTGAGTTTCAAAAGTTGCCTTATCCAGAAAATCAAATTTTGAAAAATCACGAAAAACCTCTAACTGCGTCCATTGGTTTTCATTGTAAACCAAGATTTTACAATGCCAGATATACAGGATAAAACTAGTTTCTTCCATATTGTAGTGTTTCTTCGGTGCAAATTTGCCAATAGAATATATTGATATAGAAAACATTATTTTTCTAAATTTCGGATGAGGCAAACTTTGAATCTCATGTCGTAATATGGTAAAACAATTTAAATAGATTTGTCTATGAAACGTCGTCCGTGTAAATTAGATTTTCTATTTAGTATATGAAATGTGGTCCATGTAAATAAGGTTTTCTATTTAGCATATGAAACGTGGTCCATGTAAATAAGGTTTTCTATTTAGCATATGAAATGAGGTCCGTGCAAATGAGGTTTGCTGTTTAGCATATGAAACGAGGTCCGTGTAAATGAGGTTTTGCTACTTAGTAGCACTTCAAATTTTACTCATTGAGCTTTTAATATATTAAATTATAACTGCAGAATATACAGGGTGTTTCATAAAAGATGGGCAAAACTTTAAGAGGTGATAGTACACATCCAACCAAACAACTTTCATCAGAGAATGCATGGTCGGAATTAAAACGCAAATGTGCTACAGCGCGTCGAAGGTGATGTTATTATACGAGGCAAAAACACAGAAAGAACCATTAACTGACAAAAGGAAGGTGGAAACCGCTTTCTGTACAATCGTTGAGCCTCTGAGCCGTTTCCATTTGTCGCCTCGTAGATTAAATGAACATCAGCCTTTTCCCTATTAGTGAAAGGCAAAATCTTCCGATACGTTCCTACCGCGATGGACAGTTGAATACTCGGATCAGAGGGTTTTGTGTAATAATCGAGGCTAAATTTTGCATGCGCGTTTTTACCACATTTGCACGCTATTAGTGCCGTTCTTTTCCCGGTAACTCTCAACGGAAATGGTGGTTTTAACGTTTGCATGGACCAAGTTTCCAAATGTGCCAGCACGTTTGCGTTTTATTTCCGACCATGTATTCTTTGATGAAATTGTTTGTTTGGATGCGTACTATCACCTCTTAAAGTATTGCCCATCATTTATGAAACACTCTGTATTATATGGTATAAATGTATAGTGAGAAACATTTAATTCAAAATTCAGGTATCAACACAATAAATGTATATAGAGGAAGTATGTGTATTATGGAATGGTCGGTCAACAGCGAATACTTCAATATCTGGTGCATAAGGTGTTTCAGTCAAGCGTAAATCTGCGGTACGACTTCCTAGTACTCCCATGATCTTCTGTGCTCAGTTTTGTTTGGATACCTGTTGTTGAAGTGACACGGTGAAATAAAGTATTACTCTCAGTTTATACTGTTTTTTGCAGCTAAATTTGTAAAAATTCGTATTAATTATAAAATCTCATTGTCAGTGATGTTAACACAGTTCAGTATAAAGTTGAACAGTTGTATTTATTGCTGTGTATGTTTCTCTATGCTAAGATGTTGACGAGTGACGAAGTTATGTTTTTCAAGATAGTGTGTCGTATAATAAGGAGTAGAAGGTAAACAACTGTTTCAAGACGTGTCTAAATATCAAAAAAAAATTTCAAAGAATATGATGATTTATCGATTATGTACTAAAGTTTAATCATTTCTTAAATAGTGTTTTTTCTTGCAGTTTTAATATTCCTTATGAACCTATTCCATATTAAATGACTGGTTGCCATTACCCGAAAAGTGTAACTCTTTTCTTTAAAGCTAAATATTGATATGTATTTTTTTCTTCTACTTGAAACGCATAAAAAATATGTTGAAAAAAAGTCAAGGTCTTTACTAACTTTTAATCTACCCCATTTTTTTATTGGTATTCCATAATACCCTAACTTCCTCTATATTATGAACATTTTAGGAATTAAGTGTGTTATTTTAAATTAAAAATTGCAAAATAAAATACCATGTAATATTACAATTACATTTTCAATCCACAAGATTTCAGTGTGGTTAGAACACTGAAATGCATAACCCCTTCGGGGCGAGAGTCTTTTAAAGAATTTTTAATGTTTTATAACCGGTTTTTCAGAACAAAAATTTTTGCCTAAGTGAATCGGTTAAATGCTCGGATTAAATAAGGCGAAATGTACAATTAAAATTTACTGATGAGAATAATCACGGATTCTGAGCACCTTACGCGGTACGTATACCGGTTTCTCGTCCCCAAGGGTTTAATAGAAAGGAACGCTAACACAGCGGTTCACTTTCTATCGCGACCGGATGACCCTTTTAATCTGCGAACATAATGAATCTACACTTTTCTTGATATTAACGGAATGTTTTTCAAAAATTTTAGTCTACTTTTTATAACTTTTGTCAATATCAACATATATTTAATATTTTTATGAGCAATACTTAACAAATTTTTCATGTTGTTTGTTGCGAGCTTACGTTTTATTTTTAAGCAGAATGGAATTTAATATTTGTGAGGAAATTAAATAAAATCTGTATATTTGTTTTATGTAAAAAATATTAGTCTTTGAAAATTGTAGAAACTTGTTCAAATTTAATGTTTTATAACCGGTTTTTCAGAACAAAAGTTTTTGCCTAAGTGAATCGGCAAAATGCTCGGATTAAATAAGGCAAAATTTACAATTAAAATTTACTGATGAGAATAATCACGAATTCTGAGCACCTTACGCAGTACGTATACCGATCGCTCGTCCCCAAGGGGTTAATAGAAAGGAACGCTAAAACAGTGGTTCACTTTCTATCGCGACCAGTTGACCCTTTTAACCCCTTCGGGAGGGGAGCCTTTTACGAAAATTTTAATCTTTTGCCACCGTTATTTAAAAACAGGAATTTGTGTCTTCTTGAATCGAGAAAATGCGCTGATTAAATAAGACAAATTTTGCAGTCAAATTTTACTGGTGAGGGGAAAAAAGGATTCTGAGCGCTTCATGCGGCACGTATACGTGCCGCTCGTCCCCAAGTGGTTAATGCGCGAACATAATGAATCTACACTTTTCTTGATATTAACGGAATTTTTTTCAAAAATTTTAGTCTACTTTTTATAACTTTTGGCAATACCTACATATTTTTAATATTTTTATGAGCAATACTTAACAAAATTTTCATGTTGTTTTTTGCGAGCTTACTTTTTATTTTTAAGCAGAATGGAATTTAATATTTGTGATGAAATTAAATAAAAACTGTATATATTTTATGTAAAAAATATTAGTCTTTGAAAATTGTAGCAGCTTGTTCAATTTAAAGAAGTAAATCAAATTTGAAAATATCTATCGCATACAATCCTGCGAGAGGACATTGGCGTTTTGCCATAATTTTTTCTCCGAAGTCCATGGCATTTTGTACTTCTACACTGTAAAAATATTGTGTAACATTACTCCATAAAATTGGTGGCAGCCTTGTTGCCTCCATATTATTGAGCAATTTAACCGATATAACTTCTGTTACGTTATACTAATGTGTATTACTACACCAGTTATATCAGTTTAAATTATACCATTATATAAGTTAAATTACTCCATGAAATTGGAGACAGCATGTTGCCATCAATTTTATGGAGTAACGTTACATAATTTTTTTACAGTGTTTTCAGCCCACTACATTCAATGTAAAGAATAGGGAGTTACCGATTAGTTCGATCGTGGAGCTCAGTGATTGACCATTAACTATTTGCTAATACCTAAATCTTGTTTCAAATACAACACTACACTGTAAAAAAAAAAAAAAAAAAAAAAAAAAAAAAAAAAAAAAAACATTGTAGATTTGCCAGCGCGAACCGCTGGCGTCCGAATTGCCAGCACACTGTGCTGTTAATTTTACGCAACTACCGTATTTTTCATGTTTATATAGTCAAGAAACCAAAGAAAGCTACCGCACATTCGACTGTGATCGAGTTTGAGCGCGAGAGAACAGTACCTTGTACTGTAAAAATGGCGTTTTTTTTTTCAGTGTACGAATGGGTTGTGAGTTTGTACTTAAAGCCAATTCCAAACGTATCACAAGGTATGCGCGGAAAGCAATTTTCAACAGTAAATTAGCGCTAATTACGCTTAATAGTGATGATAAAACAACATTTGCCCATGTATAGAGTAAAAACCTTTCATTTTAAACCTAAATGAAGTTAACTGATGGTGCAGTTTTCTCTCACAGAGTGTCGAGTTAGCGCTCAATTCTGTCGTGAAGCTCAATGGGTTAGATTGAGGCAAAAATATTTTAAAAAGAAGTTGGAAATTGTACGTCAAACGTGGCAAATGAGGTGCGTTTGTAGTATAACTGTTTTATAAATATTCAGATCTTGGTACAATAGCTGTTGCACTCTTACGCAAAAATGCATGAATACAAAATTTATTACGATTCTATATATTAAATTCCGTTAGGACGTCATCACTATGGTAACCTAGAGTCAATATCTATCATGAAATATCATTGAAATAATTATGTGTGATGGGATTTAAAAGATTGAAGAAAACTTTTATAAATGCATTTTTAAGTTTTATTCGATTTTCATAAAATTTGAAATGACTCGAATAAATTCTGCAACGATTATATATATACATATATATATAAAGTTTCAAACCATTCGGTTGGGTAGTTTTTACGCTGTTATATGCGGACAGACGGACGGGCAGGCAGACGGACAATCCAGATAATGAATATAGGTGCTACGTATTTATATGATTACGAACGCACCTAAAAAGTAAATCAAATTTGAAAATATCTATCTCTTCACAATTATGTGAGGGGACATCGTTTTACAATAATTTTTCCTCCGCAATCTGTGGTATTTTGTACTTCTGGATGGACCGCTACATTCAGTGTAAAAAATAGAGGGTTATCGATCCGTTCTATTGTGTAGCTGAGTGATTTTCATTAACTATTTTCTAGTACCTAAAACTAATTTCAAATACAACACTACGAATGCGTTCTGAGATTGTAGTTAAAGCCAATTTCAAACATATCAAAAGATATGAGCGAAAAGCAATTTTCAACAGTAAATTGGTGCTAATTACTCATAATTGTAATGATAAAACAAAATTTGGCATATCTATACACTAAAAACTTTTATTTTAGACCTAAATGAAGTTAATTGATGGAGTAGTTTTCTCTTATGGACTGTCGAGTTAGCACTCTATTCTATTGTGCAGCTCAGTGGATTTGATTGAGACTAAATTATTTTTTTAATTTACTTAAATGTCAGTTGCGGCATTCAAAACACAGATATTCATAACGACCAAACTTAGTGTCATCATTAGTGGGATATGCATGTAGTATAGCTTAACAATCTATTCGCTGACAGATACATACGATGGAATGTTTTCGAGTCATTTGTCCGTAAAATGCGGCCAGTGTAAATCAGCTCAGAGTACTTGCATTAAATCTCGCTAAGCCAAATATTGTTCAATAAGCTTGTTGCATATTAAATGCTGATTGGGGTGTACATTATATGGTGATAGGGTGAAACAATTAATTCCAAGTTGAGATATTAGCACAAGATATATTTATGTATTTTCAACATTTTAGGAATTTCTTAAATGTTTTATTATAAATGGTGTATCTAAAAAAATAACCAAAATTCACAAATAAAATATTAAAGAATGCTTTAGGACATCCTTTTAAGTAACAGACTTTCATTGCAGTGACGTTTAAATAAACTGTAAAACTAATTTAGTCTTAATTTAACCATATTAAAATATTTAATTCTCAAGTCTTTATTATAGTAACTAACAGCTTCACATGATATTTAAATCATTGTAAAAATAATTTAGTATTATTTTAACCATACTGAAATCTTTTAAGTTTCGTATCTTTATTACAGTTATTAACAGCTTCACATGGCATTTAAATACGTGTAAAAATAATTTAGTATTATTTAAATCATACTCATGACATTTAAATACTTCTAAAAATAATTAAGTATTATTTTAACCGTACTAAAATCTTCTGAGTTTCGTTACAGTTGTTAATAACTGCACATGTCATTTAAATATTTGTGAAAATAATTTAGTATTAATTTAACCACACAAAAATCTTTTGAGTTTCGTTTTTATTACAGTTACTAACAGATGCACATGACATTTAAATAAACTAAAAAAAAATTTAGTCTATAGTTAATCATTCTAAAATCTTTTAAGTTTCAAGTATTTTTTACTAACAACTGCACATGGCATTTAAAAATAATTTAGTCACTATTTAATCATACTAAAAGCTTTTAAGTTTTAAGTCTTTATGTAGTTTCTAACAGCTGCAAATGACAGTTAAATAATTGTAAAAAATATATTTAGTCCCTATTTAACCATATTAAAATCTTTTAACCCATTGGGGACGAGCGACGCGTATACGTGCCGCATGAAGCACTCAGAATCCTTGTTTTTTCTCACCAGTAACATTTTACTGTAAAATTTGCCTTACTTAATCAGCGCATTTTCTGGATTTAAGAAGATACAAATTTCTGTTTTTTAAAAACGGTAACAAAAGATTAAAAATTTCGTAAAAGGCTCCTGTCCCGAAGGGGTTAAATTTCATGTCTTTTATTTTTTAAGCGGCGCATGACTTTTAAATGATAATTTTAAAAAGAATTAGTCTCAATTTAACTAGTACTCTAAAATCTTGCGGATTGTGACTGAAATTATTAGGAGAAAATTTAGTTATTGTAACTAGACTATTATATAAAAATAAATTAACAATATTTAAATGGAATGTTTGGTAAATTTTTATCTAAAAATACATTTTATTTAGTTTTTTAAATGAATTTTTTTACCCTCTTCTTATTAGGTTTGTAATTACCCTGGTCGGCAAAAAAATTAAAATGTTTCCTCTCTGCAAACTAAATATGTAAAGTGTACATATCTAATATTCCTAATTCTAAATTTGTTATCCAAATTGCTCCTGCACGTACCATTTGTCAGAGAAACAGTTTTATATTAATAATAAATACTGAAGAATTGTTATATTAATTTGAAATGCTAGATAAAATTGAAATCATGAAAAAAGTGATTTCACTAATATAAAAAATATAGCATGAAAATATAGTTTGTTGATACTTTTATCGGGCATTCTTCTTTTTATGTCACATCCTCCAACCCTTTCGTGTCTGAATTTGCTATTTGATATCCCGTAATATATTTTCAGACGTTATGCCGCTCTAACTCGAGTAATCATATTTGTACATTTATTTACAGGTAATTTACATATTATTAAGTATATTTTATGGATTACAAAATTTCCTCTTATGAAATAAATTAAAAAAATTAACAGTAGTTAAATGAAAAGTTTGGTAACTTTTTATCTAAAAATACATTTTATTTCATAATGAAGGGAACGAATATTTTTTCCAACTGGATTAAATCATATTCGAGGATTCAGTAGCACAGTTGACATTTTTTCCAACAGAGCGAAAAATGTCCAGACCAGGAATCGAACCTGGATACTTGGCGTGCCGTGCCAATGCCTTACCTGTTAGGTTATCCGGATGATAACTGGCTGACATAATTCACTCTTGTTTGTTGGACTTGGCTGCGAACTGCAGCGCTAGTTTCATTCATCCGAGCAATAACTATAGCATTTACATGATCAAAGTGTGTTTTAACACGGAAACTCCGGTATACCATGTATTAGGTCATAATGAAGGGAACGAATATTTTTTCCAACTGGATTAAATCATATTCGAGGATTGGGTAGCACAGTTGACGTTTATTCCAACAGAGCGAAAAATGTCCAGACCAGGAATCGAACCTGGATACTTGGCGTGCCGTGCCAATGCCTTACCTGTTAGGCTATCCGGACGATAACTGGCTGCAGTTCGCAGCCAGTACTGATGTACTGATGCCTGTGACATTTTCATTATTCTACCATCGAAAAGTTTATGAAGTTATGCATAGAATTGAACCAAATTTTTGGTGCATGTTTTTGGCTATGACCAGCAGGTCTTCCTTGAATTTGGAAATATTGCTGGGGAAAGGAGCGCTTTAATAGCTATTTTTGTATAATTTTCTCGATTTTTCGTAGCTCTATTGTCCATCGGAGGCTCATACAGCGAAAGGAAGCAGAAACTTAAGATGAAAATCAAAATTTGTATAGTATTAAACTAATAATATTGAAGTATTAACATGTGTAACTACTTTTTGAAATATTAAGATGTATGAGATCGAAGAAAGTTTTAGAATTGGCACATCCTACTAGTTTAGGTTTTGATAATGGATTCTTATGTATTTTGTAGCGCTGAATCTGAAAATGATTTTAATTTTTTACCATCACTTTTTGGAAAACTTAAATTTTCAAAAAAATTAAACAGTCGAAATATTGCAAAAATAAGATAACATAAAATAGGCGCAAAACGTTTTTTATTATAGTTTATTAATTTTTTGGCTTATACTATGCATTTTTACAGCTAAGCAAGTAAAATATTTTGCATTTATATCCCTTACAATTTTATCCTATTTTTGGAAGTTTCTTTGGGTTTCTTATGCTCTTATAGGTCCGTTTTACTACGTTCTCTATGGGATTTCATCTCGATATCCAATCCAGCAGTAGTCTGCCATCAACGTCATCCATTTAATAGAATAACGTCCGTAATCCTGTA
Organism: Maratus speciosus; assembly: GCA_963932465.1. Classification (NCBI taxonomy): domain Eukaryota; kingdom Metazoa; phylum Arthropoda; class Arachnida; order Araneae; family Salticidae; genus Maratus; species Maratus speciosus. The sequence goes on from OZ010797.1 coordinate 473,495,319, forward strand.
AAGGCTAATTACGTCTAAGGTGGTTTCCCAATCGTCTCTAAAGTGGAATACTACATACGAGGGTGTATCAATACTTTTTGCCCTCACATAGAAATAATTGGGTGAAAATTATGAAATTGTTACATCGTATAAGTCCTTTCTATATAGTCACCGGGCACAGTACACTGTTAAAAATATCCCTGTAAAATTACGGGGAGAGGCCTGCAGCAGACATCCCAGTCATACCCCATAAAAAAAATCTATGCCCATAATTTTGTGCAGCCCTTAAAACAGGATATAACGCAATTTAAAACACAATAACACTTTACTTACTGTTCCGTAGCACGTTGCACGTTATATAATCATCACAGGATCTTTTTTGGCGTGTTAAAAAATATGTTACGGTCGCGACTAAATGACATTACTTTTTGAAACATGACTAAAATGAAGGGTTACACCCTAGCGGAGGAAAATATATGGGGTCGTACCGTATTTTTGCTAACAGGTGGGTTAGAACTGTAAGAATATGTGAATTGCACTTAATTTTCTAAGTATCTAAGGGATAAGGCCGCTTATTTAATGGATCAGACCGTTTTTCATCAAATAAGACTGTTGCCTGTGAAAATTTAAGGGCAAACGCTCATAAATTCACATCAATTTTTTCTGAGAGGGTAGCACATTTGTGCAACCGGTATTTCAAAGAGAAGGGAGAGGATGTATTCCAGGAGGCGCGATAGTAAACCCAATGAGGGGGCACTTTTCTAATTTTTGCCAACCCCTCATGTGACATATTGTTGGAAAGGCCTGTGACCAGTTATTCAAGCTAAGCACCTCCCGAGCCCTTCCCCCTAAATTTACCTTCTCGGGACACTTTTCTAAATTTTGTGGACATCATTCATGCCCCCCGGGGGGCAATTTGAGGGGAGAGCCTCGAGAGTGCATAACATAAATAATTGTCACAAGCCTTTCTAACAATATGTCATAGGTGGGGGTCTGCAGGGTTAAAAAGATGCCCCCATTTGGGTCTACTATCGTGCCTCCTGGAATACAACCTTCCCCTCTCTTTGAAATACCATTTGCAGAAATGGGTTACTGTGCACGGTGACTATACAGAAAAGGACTAATACAATGTAGCAATTTCATAAACTTCACTAAATTATTTCTACGTGAGCGCAAAAGCTTATTGATACACCCTCGTATCTCCACAGGATCAAAGAGCATCTTCCCCTCCTCATCAGACCCCTGAGCTGTTTAGTTGTAGGAATCTTTAGACCAAGTATTATCCATTCACAATGCTATAGCATTGTGAATGGAAAATACTTAATCAAAAAAGCAGCAAAAAAGTCGCCCGTCTGACATTGGTCTTAGTATTAACCAAAAAATGAATGAATTATAACGAAAAAAAAGTTTGATATCTGTTTTATAGTATTGCATTTTAGCTATTTTTTTGCTTTTTAACTTTGAAATTTACGATTAGCGAAAATTCTGACGTGATGGTTGGGCACATCTTGATATAAAGGTCATTTTCGGATTCAGCGCTAAAAAATAAATAAAAATAAGTTATCTAAAGTTAAAAAACACAGCCATCACCTCTATTTTATGATATCGCATTTTCGCAATTTTTTTACTTTTTAACTTTTAAAAATCCTTATGTGGTGGTAAAAAATGAAGATCGTTTTCCGACTCCGTGCTAAAAAATACATAAAAATCAATTATCAAATGTTAAAAAAAACACAACATCACAGGCTTGAGTAATCATTTTTGTGTTATTCTATGAAAACTTGCGAAACATCAAATCAAAATATTGTTATACTATTATAATTACAATTGCAAATAATACAGTCGAACCTCGTTTATACACGAATCAAGGGACCGATCAAAATTCGCGTATTAACCGAAGTTCGCGAATTTTGACCAGTAGTGTATATAATAACAACCTATACGGATAAAACACACTTTTATGACAGTTTTTAGCGTTTTTAAGACATAAAGTGACATTTTATTTGTTTTTATCACTATGCGTTTATTAATCAGCAACGTTCGATATCTGGAAATTCAAATAACAGTTATTGTCTTAAGTGAAAATTTTGTCTTTTCAAAAATACATTTATTATATACGTCACATAAAACTGAAGAAAACGAACATAAACATTTGTGCTAACCATGATGTAAACTAAAACTAATGTTAATAAAATAAAAATCCTTGTTAGCTATACAGAACAAATAGAGAACAGTGTCGATAATAGTAAAATATCGATATAAAAAACCAAAAGTTAAAAGTTAATAAAGTCAATAATGACATAAAAATTTCTTTTTGCCAAAATGACATGCGGCTGCGCCATCAGCATGATATTTTCAGCCCTGTAAGGAAGGGCATGTTTACAAACAAACACTTCCGTCAACCAATATACCACTACATTTTTTGTCATAGCGATCATTGCAGGAATCGTCTTGGAGACGTAGGCCCATCGTATCATAGACCTGTTAAACGCAGACCAATCAAATTTCCAGAGCTCATGTGTACAGTAGGAGCCATAAGGATCGGACAGTTATTTGTTGTTGTTCCACAGTAGTTCGACCAACAGTGTCGTCAGCTGCCCTTTCCTTATTCAGCTGATAGTAAAGCCCACTCGGCGAGGTCCCTTCTGTCAATGACGATGCAAACTTTATGAGGAAACTGAACGCCTCCGTAACTGTGAAAGATGAAATCGGACAGGGGGCACAGGTTCATTTTCTTCTTACTCTTCATGCGGTTTACCAGTCGCAATTGATGTCACCCAGACTTTTGAGCTCGGAGGTTACTAGATCTTTGTCGATATTAATGAACGTGTCTAAATAAAGAAAATCTTCCCTTACAATTTCTTGTTCACCAAGCCAGTGTTCTCCAACATCAGGGTGCGAGGTCGGCTCTTTACAAATGATGTCCTCACTGCTTCCAACACCCCCTTTTCTGAAACAATTTGCAATCGTCGTTGGTATGACATTCTCCCATGATACAGTAAGCATGTGAACGTTGAGGATTTTAATAGCATGACACTTTTAGCAGTAAAGGTTGCTGCCGTGTTCCATTTGTTGAAGGTATCTTCGTACGACGCGAGTCTTTTAATTTTCCTTGGCGCTGTTAATGATTCCGTGATTCATTGGGTGGGTGACACTGTTCGAATTTGAGGGAAAAAATCAATTTGGACATTCGTCAGGCCTTCGTTATTTTCCGGATGCGCAGGGCAGTTGTCCACAAGCAATAACACATGGCGTGATTCTTTTCCCATACGCCGGTCAAAATTACGAACCCGTGTTAAAAAAGGGTGCCCGTCGTCCAAAATCTGCGCTGACTTTCGTACAGGGAGGGAAGATTTTTGACGTTTTTAAAGCCTCGCAGGTTGCTGATTTCCCTATGACCAAAATCTTTAACTTGTCTGATCCATCAGATTTGGCATCGAGAAAACGAGTAAGACGCTCTTTAATTAATTTACACCCAGGATATTTTTCTCCTTTTATAACCGTTGTTTTTTTGGATGTCATTTTGTAAAAACGCGCAAATTCATCCAGGTTTTTAAATATCACGGTTTAAGTACTTTTACAAACTACGGAAGCATATATGTTTTCCATCAATCGACGTTTTCATTGTTGACAGCTGCTGATTCATCACACACTTTCTTGAATTTTATTCCGTGGCGAGCTTTAAATCGATGTATCCATTCATTTGAGGAATTGAAATCTTACAATCCCATTTTTGCTCTACGGACTTCGTTTCCTGATCTGAACAGTCCCTCTCAGGCTATAAAATCAAATCAAGTCCCATTTTGGCTGCAACATCAAAAACTTTTTCTTGGATTAACATGCCGCTTATTGGGATATTCGTAGATCGCGCCGTATAAAAACTACTCGTGGAGGGTCTTCTCCATGTCCTCAAACTTGGTGATTTTCATTTTCTTGTTCCTTGTTTCCCCAATAACAGCTTGTTTAACAATAACATCCCTAATCTTCACCAAAGTCCTTAAAGTTGATTCCGAATGCCTTTTTCTTTCGAGAACGCCGACTTATTCAGGACAGTCTGGGCATTGTACTGGTTTATAATTTGTAAATTCTCAGTGACAGAGAGAGCCTGTTTTAACACTTTCCAACAAAGTTGAAAAGTGTTTATGACTTCGGTTTGTCTGTCCGTCTGTGCGCGCTCTAACTCCCGTAAATATACTCAGGTCGTTCTGAAATTTTTGAATGTTAGTGAACTCTACCATAGCACAAACAATATTTCAAATGAAGTTTGAAGCATGTTTAGTTCATTTACAGGGACAGTCAAAAGTTTTCCGTTACATTACGGCCTATGGGAAAAAATCGTTTAAAATGATTTTTAATGATGTTACATGCTTTCAAACATAATAAAATTGATATGCATTTATCAAGTGCACTAAAATATGCATTTTCTGTAGAATATGCGGCGCAAAAAAAAAGTTATTATTCATTTACAGGGCCACACAAAGAATTCCGTTACATAATGATATAGGGGTGGAGGGAATTTTTTCAGGCGTATTTTAATTATATTAAAATATTTCATGTATAATGAAATTAATATACGTCGCTGTGGTTTACTATAACTTATTTCATGGATAATACGAAGTGCATAGCATTTACAGGGACACACAAAAGATTTCACATACTATATTGTATCCAAAGTACTGTACAGTAGCGATGATTGCTGGAAATGCATTTTTAATTATGTTATGTGCTTTTGTTACACTATATTTATGCATTGTATATGGTGTGTATTATTGCTGTAACTCATATACAGGGCTACAGAAAAGAATTCGTAATGGTTACTGGGTGTGATTGCAAATTGCTTAAAGGTGATTTTTAAATGAGTTAGCCATTTTTATGCTGAACTGCATTTAGTATACTAAGAAATTTTTGTAGAACATATATAAAATGATATACAGGGTCACGCGAAGAATTGGATACATGGCTGTCTATAAATGATAATTTCTGGAAATGTGATTCCGGTAGTTTTAAGAGTGTTTTACTTTGAATTAAACTTTAGTGGCGTGTAATAAAACTTTAGTGGGGTGTATTAAAGGTACTAGGTTAACTACAGGGTTCTGCAAAAGTATACAAGCATGTTTCCATCTATTAGTATAAATTGCTGAAAGAGAAATTTCAACCTGTTGTGTGTTTTCTTGTTAAACTAAATTTCTCCATTATATAGTACATATATCAACCTACAGATCAAATACAGGGCTGTTCAAAAGAATTGAAATACATATTTGCTATAGACGGTAACTGCTGAAATCAGTTTTTCAAATGTTTTATGTGTTTTCTAAAATGTTTACTTTGTTCTCTTATATACCTTATTTCCCTACATAACGAAGTTTTTTTAATGCATTCAGAAGTGTTGGAAAGTGTTTCATAATCTATGCTTAACGCATGATTTTTCTTACTTGTTTTTATATATTTTGCTCCTTTTGCCATCGTAAAAAATAGATTAAACTTTTAAAAGCACACGTGGATATCGTAGATCAGATTCTACCGGGAGCGACTAACAATCCTTTACCTTCCTAAACACAGCACTGACCAAACAGCGAATCGGCACTGCTCTAAGTTAGCAAGGGGGTCACAGCGTTAGCAGTAAAAGCTCTTCTCTCTTTCTGGCCTGTTTGACTATAAATAGTAATCAGCGACGGGAAAGATTTCACCTTTAAGGAAAAAGAAGTTCAAAACTGATAATTTTAGTAAAGCTATTCATGGATGTAATAAATTTGGACAGAAAAAAACATTCCTAGTTTAAAGAATTGTCGTATGTAATGCTTGGGACATTATTCCCTATAAAATCTCCTCTGTTTGAAACCAAGCTCATTCTCGTATTAAACGTAGGTTTTTATTGCCGAGGGACTGATAAAATTTCGCGTCTTAAGCGGGTTCGCGTATTAAGAGGGGGCTTTTTAATGCAAAAGTTAGGCGTTGTTCAAGGGACCAAAGAAAATTCGCGTATTAAGCGGTTTCGCGTATTAAGCAGGGCGCGTATTAACGGGGTTCGACTGTATTATAATAGTTTCAATCGTAAAATATAATAAAATCCAATCGAACTTAGCATCAGTAAATTAAGATCGAAATGTAAGGAAAGTTATTTAATTACCTTTTGCCATCAAAAAGCAGATTTTCGAAACAGTCCAATTAATTCCATTATTAGTTTTATAAACACGTGGATTAGCTTATCAATTTATGCGTTGACAGATATAAACGATGGAATATTTTAGAGTGATTTGTCTTTGGAACGTGGTTCGTGTAATTGAGTTCTGCTTACGTGGCCTATTTATCATTACACCAAATATTGCCTATTGAGCTTGTATTATATTAAATTATAACTATAGTATATATTATATGGTCTAAATGTATAGGGAGAAACAGTTAATTCTAAATGCTGATATTAGCACAGCATGCAATCGATATATTCCAAATATTTAGGTGTTTCGTATGTGTGTTATGGTCAAAACTTAACCCTTAAATGCGCGATTTTTCATTTTGTTTCGAAAAATTATATATGATTCTCTGAAAGGTTTATTACGCAGGAAAAATAATGAAAAAAATGAGAGATACATTTTTCATATCATACGTCAATCTTTTCTTCTGTTTCACATCTGCAATATAAGTAAAAACTACAGTCGAGTAGTTTTACACTAAAATATTGCAAATTAGTAAATATTTAAATAAGTATGTCTCCAAATACCTTAATTTATATAAGTATTTATTTTATAAAACTTAACCTTTAACCCTTTAATTCCCATGATAGAATACGTACTAGAAATTACGTAGTTCAGAGAATCAGACGTCACACCCGAAAGTTTCAATGGTTAATTTCACCTTATTTATAAATACGGAATGGCTGTTATTAATTAAAGTACGTATTGCTATTTTAATTTTCTGGTGTAAATTAGGTACATACTAATAAAAAAAATCTATTAAATTCAAAACACTGTTTTTTGCATATATGCAAAACTGCGCACTAAAGGGTTAAACATGTATATATATATATATATATAAAAAATCTCGTTTCAAAATCACTATTACAGGGTTCGTACATGTGCTTGAATTTCCAGACTAATAAATTCTTCGGTACCAATATTTTCTTGTGGAAAATCTGTGTTGAAATAAGGCGAAATTTCGTCCGTTTAACCCTTCATTGCACGATTTTTTCTATTTTTATGAAAAAAATTATTTGGATTCTATATATCGTTCTAATAATGAGAAAAGTAGTAAAAAAAATTAAATTTTAAATTTTCAGCTAAAACTTGATATTTTTTGGCGTGTACCCTATGTACACAATTAGGATTTTAAAATATTGTATTGCTGTATTTTACTACTAAAGGAGCTTAAATTAATTAATTTTTTTTTGCTTAACACTCTGCAACTTTGTTTATATTAATATTTTTAAGTATGCAGTAAAAATAATGAAAGTAAATTTCACCTTAATATCTTGATCGAATTTTTTTTTTTTGTTTCCGAAGAACAAATTCTAATTTTTTGTCAAATGCAGCCATCTGACATGGACAAAATAAGTGTTATTCTATTCTTTGGACTGTTCTTAATCAGGGTTAGAGATCATATTGGCCAAATTCATGGCACATAATAAGAATTACAGTGTTTTTAGGTATGTGCCAGATGTGGCACGTCGTGCAGTCAAGGGTTAAACTAGATTTATATTCCATTAAAAAAATCTGATATTTGGCCTTGGACATAACGGTACCCGTACGAGCCCTGCAATTAAACATTTAACTGTTTTGCTCGAACAGAGTTCGGGTAAGAAAAGTTAGCTTGCTTCGTTACAAAAAGCTTTATCACACCACTAATTTTTCCCTGTAATCTTCGGTTCATTTCGGACTTTTCTCGGTTATTTAAGGCAAATATTTTTGTACTTAAAAAGTGTTGTTGTTTCCCTTTTTTTAGTTGCAATTTATGTTCTAAAATAAAGAGTAGAAAGCCCAGTTTATAACTTTGCCAAGAGAGTGTAGCACTGGAGTTTATCTAGCCTTTTGGAGCAAAACATATTGAAAATTATGAAGTGGTACAAAGTTACACCTCATGGATCAAAGTTACCCTGAATGACTGTATCTCTATTCTGAAGAAAAAGTAACTAACGCTGTCAGCGTCGCCGTAAATGAGTTTTTTTTTTGTGACCAGAGGTCTTTCTTCTCTAATATTAAGAAAACTATTCCATACAAAAATATGAAAATTCGTAGTATTATCATAGATGCCAACATCTCTTAATTATTCCAGAGTCTGATCCATTACTAACTTACCTTTAACCGGAATTTTTTTTTAACACTAGATAGGCCGGAAATTTTAGTCAAGTTTAAAAAAAAAAACATTTCACACTAGAATTTTGATTTAAAACAGTTTAACTTTTTTATTTAACGTTTTTCTTCTTTATTCCTTTTAAGCTTAATTTATAATGAAATTTCTCGTTTGAACCGAAATATATTCATATGGTAGCGGTCAAAATGACCGCCCACGGCCGTTCTAGTGTTAAGGAAAATTTTCAAAATGAAATCTAAAACGTACCATATAAAAAGAAAACACATTTCTTTATATATTTTTTCCGGTTTAAATGATGTTCGTGTTGGATCAGACTGCGGAATAATTAACAGATGTTGCCATCTATGGTATTATAGAGCAATAAACAAGCTGAAACAGACAGTTTTTTAAATCGAAGAATTCTTTTAAGAGATATTTAATGTTAAAGTTGGTCAAAATCGTTCCATAAAAAAAGCTTTATAGCGGCAAAAACTATACACAGGAATTTATAATCATTATTTCTAAGGCTATAATTTACAAATTTGCGGTGTGAATACTGCATTTTTTATTTTTTTATTTTTTATTTTTTGAGGGTTTTATAAATTTTTTATTCACATATTCATCATTTCACTAGATAGTTTTTTCATATTTTAGAAAAGATTGTTAATTTAAATTGTTGCCAATTGTAAAAACAGTTCAAAGTGTGCTATTTCCTATCAATTAAAAACTTGATTATTAAAAACAGAAAGAAACTATAAAATATGAATTAAATGCGTTTTAAAAGCAGGGAAATGTTGAAAATTGCGCTATAAAAATCATATTTGCACGTGAATATTATAAAAGAAAAAAAAACTTTACAATAATAAATTATTAATATGTGTTAAAAGAAGTAAATGGGGAGGAATTATGCCGTATTTAAAATGGCCAAATAATAATATTGCAAACAGTTTAAATTTAAAAATATATTTACACGAGAGATTTATTTCACATTTCGAGATGATCGTTTTAACTATTGTTGCCACTTCTAAAACAGCCGCAAATAGTAATATTTTCTTTCTAACAGCAAAAGTATTTTACCTAGTTAATTTTAAATTAGCTTTCATATGTTTAACTAATCATATTTATTCAAACACGAAAACAGTCATTAGATGTCTCAACAACAGCTGATTCGGCCTTAAAATCCCTCAGTCAAAGGGAATTGAATGCAAACCCGTTTATACAGAAATCGCCACTGGTTTTTTAATTATAATTCAATCTTCCGTAATCTTTTTATAGCCGACCAAATTTGCGTATTTTCAGAGTCTGCAGTGTCTGCATGGGGGTTCGGGAGCGTAGCTCGTAGGGCACAGATACTCCTAATATTACAAATAGCTGTATATATAAGTATTAAAAGAACTTCTTAAACCACCATCAAAAACTTTTAAATGCGCTAGGCCTTTCGAAAGATCTGGGTCTTTCTTCGTCAGGCGCAAAAAAGACGTGCTTCTACTATGAAAGCAGCAGCAAGACTGCTAGCAAGCTAGACAGCAAGCTATTCTTGCTACTGCTTTCATAGTAGAAGCACGTCTTCTTTGCGCTTGACGAAGAAAGACCCAGATCTTTCGAAAGCCCTAGCGCATTTAAAAGTTTTTGATGGTGTTTTAAAATGTTCTTTTAATACTTATTGATTCACACCAGTTCCAACTTATTAGCTTAGCTGTATATATATATATATATTTCAAAAAGTTCTACTTCTAGTTACTTCATTTTAAGTTTTAATAATCAATTCTGTATTTTTTCCTTACAAAATTTCAAAATAATCAGTCAGTGATATTACAAGACGTTAACGTTTTAGAAGTTATATAATTACAATAACAAAATAATCGTATAACATAAATCGTAACTAATAATTATCTTATGTAACAGGTTATACTACAATTACATAAAAATTAAAACTTCAGTAACATCGTTTAAAAATCATGTGAACACATAAAATTAGTACATTAGCAACAATCCAACTAGATTCATCATTAGTGACAAAAGTGAAACTGAAAGATTTTAGCATAGTTAAAAATTGATATTAGATTGCCTATAAACTTATTTTAAAGTCATGTTCGGAATCAAATCACCTATACTCTGAGGAATTCAATTTGTTTCATCATTAGTTAGACATGCATGTACTATGTCTTAACAACCTGTGCGTTGACAGTTACATATGGTAGAACATTTTAGAGTCATTCTTCTGTGAAAAGCGGTCTGTGTTAATAAGTTTAGTGTACATGTTCCAATTCTCACTAAACTAAATATTACTTATTATGGCTGTTGTATGTTAACTGATTACTATATACGGTCTAATGATATAGCATGAAATAGTTATTTCCAAATTCAGATATTATTAATATAGTAATAATAGTATAATAGTTATTAATAACAAGCGGGCTTCCCGGATTACAGAATATAGGTGAAAATCATGATATATATTATTTCTGATGTTAATATCCTCTTTTCTCTTCACATACTAAAGGAATGGCGATGAATGAGGTATTTTTCGAAAGGTTCTGAAAGCGGCTTTTGACATAGTAAACTTATATATCGTTAAAATACGTTGTTTAACTCTTTAAGGGCCAAGTAATTCCGTTCCTGTAATGTTGAATTTACATCGAAAAAAAATTTTTTTTTTTTCAAAATTTGAAAAAGCAGTTTTACAGCTTTTTTCCATCAAAGTTGTAAAACTAAAATTTAATTAAAATTTTCCGGTGGACATCTTCATTAAAATTAGGTGGGATATAATATATCCCACCGCCGCTCAAAGGGTTAATAAAAAGAATTGTAGTAAATCAAAAAATAATGAAAAAATGTATATGCACATAACTCACAGATTGCGGAGAGAAAACATCGCACGGGGCTATTGTTCCTTTTTTTCTCTTTTTAAGTTGATAACTGTAATAGATTTTTTACATTTAATATAATTTTTAAAATGCCCATTAACAATATTAAAAATCATATTTATATGAAAAATAGCAATAATCCATTCAAATGAAGTCTTGAAACGAATTAAAAGCGATATTTTCATACTGGCTTCACGTTAGGAGTTAACACCGGAAGAAATCTCCAAAAATCACTATTTACAATCAGTCTTTTTCATTCTGTTCATTTCAGTGGATTATTTGCAAAATTCGATTACATGTCTTAAGTTTATGTTTTATTTGTACGTTATTGTTTTATTTATTCATGAATGTTTTAATTTCGGTATGGAACATAAGCTGGATTTAAAGATGAGCTATTTATATTAAGTTAAATGCAAACTGATTTATATTTCGTAATCGTCTGTGTACGATAGGGATAGATTTTTAAAAAAAATTGATGCTTTAAAATTACCTTAAAAACAATAAAAATTAAGTAAATTGCGATACAGTTTTCAAATAAATTGCGATATAGTTTTCACACAAATTGCATTTGGCAGTACGTTTTTTCCTGTTTGACGGTGTAAAAATTGAAAATGTGTACTACAGCAATATCTCGACTTACGTCACTAATTCGTTCCAAGACTAGCGACGTCAGTCGAAAACGACGTAACTTGAGGTACATTTAATGTAAGCAAATTAAATGTAAAAAAATAATAAAAACCCGACTGCGCAGAAAAGCGAACTAATTAATTATGTCTCATCAATGTGAAACTATTTTTCATATTACTTACCTATTTATTTTATTTACTTGTATTGATGATTTTTAAGTTATGTTTATTTGTGAGTTCCCATCTATAAACATTGTTTTGATGAGGCCTATAGATGTCTATGAAGATTAGAGTTAGGGATCCTACCTACAGAACTTCCAGGTTGTGTAATATTTAAACGGAGCTTCTGACTGTAAAATAGTCAATGAAACATCGTCTTCATTTTGAAAGACCTATCCAATGATATGCCACTCAATAGGGTGCGTAATACTGTTTTTCGTCTCTACCGCCATTTTGTATTTTACGGCCGCCATTTTGAATTTATAAAAACAAAAACCAGCCTATAGCCATCGGAATGTTAAGACGAATCGATAGAGACCTCATTCATTAAAATCCATCCAGCCGTTGGGATGTTTCGTGGGTATAAAGAAATCCACATACCCAGGTATGCGTGAAACAAATAACCCTTCTTGGCAGTCGGGTAAAAAGGACAATTAATAAAAATTCTTCAAAATCTAATGAGCATATTCTATTGTATTTAGGGATTATGTTACATGCATTTAACATTAGAAAAAAAAATGCGGTTGCAATACCAGAATTTGGAATAAATCAATAAGTTGGTAACTTACAATTTATTGTTCTTCTAGCTGTCCCGTTTGAGTCTCTGAGGATGCGAAAAAATCTTGCAATGGTGTTTAAACCGACAAAATTTTCTTTTTTACTTTTAAAAACTCTTTGTCACAGCAGAGTCAGTTTTCTAACCTTTTTCTAATGATTTTTTTTTATTTGTTTGTAAGTATCTTTTGTCTGTCTTGGGAAAGTTTTCCTTCATAGAACCAAAAGCCTTCAAAAAAGTTCAAAGTGCATCTTAATTACCCGACTGCCAAGAAGGGTTATGTGTTTCACGCGTATCTGGGTATGTGGATTTCTTTATACCCCCAAAACATCCCAATGACTGGATGGATTTTAATGAATGAGGTCTCTATCGATTCGTCTTAACCGTCCGATTGTTATAGGCTAGTTTTTGTTTTTATAAATTCAAAATGGCGGCCGTAAAATACAAAAGGGCGGTAGACACGAAAAATATTTTTTACGCACTCTATTGAGGGGCATATCATTGGATAAGTCTTTCAAAATAAAGACGATGTCTCATTGACTATTTTAAAGACAGAAGTTCCGTTTAAATATTACACAACCTGGAAGTTGTGCAGGTAGGATCTCTAGTTTTACTGCAACTCTAACCATCATAGACATCTATAGGCCTCATCAAAACAGTGTTTATAGATAGGAACTAACAATTAAACACAACTTAAAAGTCATCAATACAAGTAAATAAAAAATAAGTAAGTAATATAAAAAACAGACTGTGATATAAAAAATAATTGATGAGAGATATTTAATTAGTTCTCCTTTTACGCTGTCAGGTTTTTTTTATTTTTTAAATTTAATTATTAAGAGAATAATTTTTTCAGGCCAGACGACGTAAATGCGCGGTAACGTAAGTCGGGGTACTACTGCATTTAGAAGTTTAAAAAATTGCAATAAAATATAATAAAGGTTAAATTCAATCGTCTGCTGTTGTCATCGTCAAAATGACGTCAGCGTTACACACGGACACGCTTGTCTTTTATAATATGTAGGGTAATCGATATATCCTGAACAATTTAGAATTTTGTTTAGTACGTTGAGATAAAAACTGAAAAAAACTGAAAACAAATATTCTTCTGGTTTAGTGCAGTTACTTATATGTATAATGTGTGTTGGAAAATTTTGCAGCGCCATAATCCAGCTTCGTCTATTCCACTTATAAGAACTGTATTATTTCGTGAAAAACTACCAGACATTCAAAGACAAAAATTCTGTCAGTAATATTGTTATTAGAACTCTGTAAAAATATAGATATTTCTTAATTTCGCTAAATAAATTATCGAAAATATCCAACAACATATTTCGCGATACGACAAAATTTGTATAGTATTAAACTAATAATATTGAAGTATTAACATGTGTAACTACTTTTTGAAATATTAAGATGTATGAGATCGAAGAAAGTTTTAGAACTGGCACATCCTACTAGTTTAGGTTTTGATGATGGATTCTTATGTATTTAGTAGCGCTGAATCTGAAAATTATTTTAATTTTTTACTTTTTGGAAAACTCAAATTTTCAAAAAAATTGAACAGTCGAAATATTGCAAAAATAAGATAACATAAAATAGACGCAAAACGTTTTTCATTATAATTTATTAATTATTTACTTAAACTATGCATTTTTACAGCTAAGCAAGTAAAATATTTTGCATTTATATCCCTTACAATTTTATCCTATTTTTGGAAGTTTCTTTGGGTTTCTTATGCTCTGTCTCGCGTTTTTCCTTTTACTATGTTCTCTATGGGATTTCATCTCGATATCACATCCAGCAGTAGTCTGCCATCAACGTCATCCATTTAATAGAATAACGTACGTAATCCTGTAAAGGCTTTTAGAGAGTGATTGGCGCCGATGGGATACGAACCAGGGATCTCGTGATCAGGAGGCGAGAACGTTAGCGTCGACCAAAAGGCCAAGCCAGTTACTCTAACCTAGTAACTCGCTTTATACTGATCATGTGAGATGAGATCGCTATACACTCCATCCCCAGTGAGAAAGACGTATTGCTGACGTCTGGCGAGCGATATGCACTCGTGAATGATGCTGTCGTATGCATGTGTGATGCGCAGTATGCTAGGCTTTGTGCTGTGAGCGTTACACAGGCTTTGGATGCAGGGGATGATTATTTAGTACTGCCATCTGTTGGTTATGAGATGAGATGATTGCTGCTGAAGGTTGTTTTTGCGTGTTTGTCCGGGTCACCACTTTAGAGAGTGATTGGCGCCGATGGGATACGAACCAGGGATCTCGTGATCAAGAGGCGAGAACGTTAGCGTCGAGCAAAAGGCCAAGCCAGTTACTCTAAGCTAGTAACTCGCTTTATACTGATCATGTGAGATGAGATCGCTATAGGCTAATTACGTCTAAGGTGGTTTCCCAATCGTCTCTAAAGTGGAATACTACATACGAGGGAATATCAATACGTTTTTGCCCTCACATAGAAATAATTGAGTGAAAATTATGAAATTGTTACATTGTACAAGTCCTTTTCTATATAGTCACCGGGCACAGTACACTGTTAAAAATATCGCTGCAAAATTACGGGGAGAGGCCGGCAGCAGAGATCCCAGTCATACCCCATAAAAAAAAATCCATGCCCATAATTTTGTGCAGCCCTTAAAACAGGATATAAAGCAATTTAAAACACAATAACACTTTACTTACTATTCCGTAGCACGTTGCACGTTATATAATCATCACAGAATCTTTTTTTGGCGTGTTAAAAAATATGTTACGGTCGCGGCTAAATGACATTATTTTTCGAAACATAACTAAAATGAAGGGTTACACCCTAGCGGAGGAAAATGTGTGGGGTCGTACCGTATTTTTGCTAACAGATGGGTTAGAACTGTAAGAATATGTGAATTGCATTTAATTTTCTAAGTATCTAAGGGATAAAGCCGCTTATTTAATGGATCAGACCGTTTTTCATCAAATAAGACTGTTGCCCGTGAAAATTTAAGGGCAAACGCTCATAAATTCACATCAATTTTTTCTGAGAGGGTAGCACATTTGTGCAACCGGTATTTCAAAGAGAGGGGAAAGGATGTATTCCAGGAGGCGCGATAGTAAACCCAGTGGGGGCACTTTTCTAATTTTTGCCGACTCCCTCATGTGACATATTGTCGGAAAAGCCCGTGACCAGTTATTCAAGCTAAGCACCTCCCGGGCCCCTCCCCCTAAATTTACCTTCCCGGGGCACTTTTCTAAATTTTGTGGACATCATTCATGCCCACCGGGGGGCAATTTGAGGGGAGGGCCTCGGGAGTGCATAGCATAAATAATTGTCACAGGCCTTTTCTAGCAATATGTCACATGTGAGGGTCTGCAGGGTTAAAAAAATTCCTCCATTTGGGTCTACTATCGTGCCTCCTGGAATACAACGTCTCCCTCTCTTTGGAATACTGTTTGCAGAAATGGGTTACTGTGCACGGTGACTATACAGAAAAGGACTAATACAATGCAGCAATTTCCTAAACTTCACAAAATTATTTCTACGTGAGCGCAAAAGCTTATTGATACACCCTCGTATCTTCACAGGATAAAAGAACATCTTCCCCTCCTCATCAGACCCCTGAGCTGTTTAGATGTAGGAATCTTTAGTATTAACCAAAAAATGAATGAATTATAACGAAAAAAAAGTTTGATATCTGTTTTATAGTATTGCATTTTCGCTATTTTTTTTGCTTTTTAACTTTGAAATTTACGATTAGCGAAAATTCCTGACGTGATGGTTGGGCACATCTTGACATAAAGGTCATTTTCGGATTCAGAGCTAAAAAATAAAAATAAGTTATCTAAAATTAAAAAACACAACCATCACATCTATTTTATGATATCGGATTTTCGCAATTTTTTTACTTTTTAACTTTTAAAAATCCTTACTTGGTGGTAAAAAATGAAGATCGTTTTCCGACTCCGTGCTAAAAAATACATAAAAATCAATTATCAAAAGCTAAAAAAACACAACATCACAGGCTTGTGTAATCATTTTTGTGTTATTCTATGAAAACTTGCGAAACATGAAATCAAAATATTGTTATACTATTATAATTACAATTGCAAATAATACAGTCGAACCCCGTTAATACGCGAATCAAGGGACCGATCAAAATTCGCGTATTAACCGAAGTTCGCGAATTTCGACCAGTATTGTATATAATAACAACCTATACGGATAAAACACACCTTTATGACAGTTTTTAGCGTTTTTAAGACATAAAGTGACATTTTATTTGTTTTTATCACTATGTGTTTATTAATCAGGAACGTTCGATATCTGGAAATTCAAATAACAGTTATTGTCTTAAGTGAAAATTTTATGTCTTTTCAAAATTACATTTATTATATACGTCACATAAAACTGAAGAAAACGAACAAAACATTTGTGCTAACCATGATGTAAACTAAAACTAATGTTAATAAAATAAAAATCCTTGTTATAGAAGCTATACAGAACAAATAGAGAACAGCGTCGATAATAGTAAAATATCGATATAAAAAACCAAAAGTTAAAAGTTAATAAAGTCAATAATGACATAAAAATTTCTTTTTGCCAAAATGACATGCGGCTGCGCCATCAGCATGATATTTTCAGCCCTGTAAGGAAAGGGCATGTTTACAAACAAACACTTCCGTCAACCAATATACCACTACATTTTTTGTCATAGCGATCATTGCAGGAATCGTCTTGGAGACGTAGGCCCATCGTATCATAGACCTGTTAAACGAGGACCAATCAAATTTCCAGAGCTCATGTGTACAGTAGGAGCCATAAGGAACGGACAGTTATTTGTTGTTGTTCCACAGTAGTTCGACCAACAGTGTCGTCAGCTGCCCTTTCCTTATTCAGCTGATAGTAAAGCCCACTCGGCGAGGTCCCTTCTGTTAATGACGATGCAAACTTTATGAGTAAACTGAACGGCTCCGTAACTGTGAAGGAGGAAATCGGACAGGGGGCACAGGTTCATTTTCTTCTTACTCTTCATGCGGTTTACCAGTCGCAATTGATGTCACCCAGACTTTTGAGCTCGGAGGTTACTAGATCTTTGTCGATATTAATGAACGTGTCTAAATAAAAAAATCTTCCCTTACAATTTCTTGTTCACCAAGCCAGTGTTCTCCAACATCAGGGTGCGAGGTCGGCTCTTTACAAATGATGTCCTCACTGCTTCTAACACCCCCCTTTTCTGAAACAATTTGCAATCGTCGTTGGTATGACATTCTCCCATGATACAGTCAGCATGTGAACGTTGAGGATTTTAATAGCATGACACTTTTAGCAGTAAAGGTTGCTGCCGTGTTCCATTTGGTGAAGGTATCTTCGTACTACGCGAGTCTTTTAATTTTCCTTGGCGCTGTTAATGATTCCGTGATTCATTGGGTGAGTGACACTGTTCGAATTTGAGGAAAAAAATCAATTTGGACATTCCTCAGGCCTTCGTTATTTTCTGTATGCGCAGGGCAGTTGTCCCCAAGCAATAACACATGGCGTGATTCTTTTCCCATACGCCGGTCAAAATTACGAACCCGTGTTAAAAAAGGGTGCCCGTCATCCACAATCTGCGCTGATTTTCGTACAGGGAAGGAAGATTTTTGACGTTTTTAAAGCCTCGCAAGTTGCTGATTTCCCTATGACCAGAAGCTTTAACTTTTCTGATCCATCAAATTTGGCATCGAGAAAAAGAGTAAGACGCTCTTGGCTTAATTTACACCCAGGACATGTTTCCCCTTTTATAACCGTTGTTTTGTTCGATGTCATTTTGTAAAAACGCGCAAATTCATCCAGGTTGTAAATATCACGGTTTAAGTAGTTTTTACAAACTACGGAAGGACATAAGTTTTCCATCATTCGACGTTTTCATTGTTGACAGCTGCTGATTCATCACACACATTCTTGAATTTTATTCCGTGGCGAGCATTAAATCAATGTATCCATTCATTTGAGGAATTGAAATTTTACAATCCCATTTTTGCTCTACGGACTTCATTTCTTCGTCTGAACAGTCCCTCTCAGGCTATAAAATCAAATCAAGTCCCATTTTGGCTGCAACATCAGAAACTTTTAATTGGATTAACATGCCGCTTATTGGGATATTCGTAGATCGCGTCGTGAACAAACGACTCGTGGAGGGCCTTCTCCATGTCCTCAAACTTGGTGATTTTCATTTTCTTGTTCCTTGTTTCCCCAATAACAGCTTGTTTAACGATGACATCCATAATCTTCACCAAAGTCCTTAAAGTTGATTCCGTACGCCTTTTTCTTTCGAGAACGCCGACTTATTCAGGACAGTCTGGGCACTGTACTGGTTTATAATTTGTAACTTCTCAGTGACAGAGAGAGCCTGTTTTAACACTTTCCAAAAAAGTTGAAAAGTGTTTATGACTTCGGTTTGTCTGTCCGTCTGTGCGCGCTCTAACTCCCGTAAATATACTCGGATCGTTCTGAAATTTTTGAATGTTAGTGACCTCTACCATAGCACAAACAATATTTCAAATGAAGTTTGAAGCATGTTTAGTTCATTTACAGGGACAGTCAAAAGTTTTCCGTTACATTACGGCCTATGGGAAAAAATCGTTTAAAATGATTTTTAATGATGTTACATGCTTTCAAACATAATAAAATTGATATGCATTTATCAAGTGCACTAAAATATGCATTTTCTGTAGAATATGCGGCGCAAAAAAAAAGTTATTATTCATTTACAGGGCCACACAAAGAATTCCGTTACATAATGATATAGGGGTGGAGGGAATTTTTTCCGGCGTATTTTAATTATAATAAAATATTTCATGTATAATGAAATTAATATACGTCGCTGTGGTTTACTATAACTTATTTCATGGATAATACGAAGTGCATAGCATTTACAGGGACACACAAAAGATTTCACATACTATATTGTATCCGAAGTACTGTACAGTAGCGATGATTGCTGGAAATGCATTTTTAATTATGTTAAGTGCTTTTGTTACACTATATTTATGCATTGTATATGGTGTGTATTATTGCTGTAACTCATATACAGGGCTACACAAAAGAATTCGTAATGGTTACTGGGTGTGATTGCAAATTGCTTAAAGGTGATTTTCAAATGAGTTAGCCATTTTTATGCTGAACTGCATTTAGTATACTAAGAAATTTTTGTAGAACATATATAAAATGATATACAGGGTCACGCGAAGAATTGGATACATGGCTGTCTATAAATGATAATTTCTGGAAATGTGATTCCGGTAGTTTTAAGAGTGTTTTACTTTGAATTAAACTTTAGTGGCGTGTAATAAAACTTTAGTGGGGTGTATTAAAGGTACTAGGTTAACTACAGGGTTCTGCAAAAGTATACAAGCATGTTTCCATCTATTAGTATAAATTGCTGAAAGAGAAATTTCAACCTGTTGTGTGTTTTCTTGTTAAACTAAATTTCTCCATTATATAGTACATATATCAACCTACAGATCAAATACAGGGCTGTTCAAAAGAATTGAAATACATATTTGCTATAGACGGTAACTGCTGAAATCAGTTTTTCAAATGTTTTATGTGTTTTCTAAAATGTTTACTTTGTTCTCTTATATACCTTATTTCCCTACATAACGAAGTTTTTTTAATGCATTCAGAAGTGTTGGAAAGTGTTTCATAATCTATGCTTAACGCATGATTTTTCTTACTTGTTTTTATATATTTTGCTCCTTTTGCCATCGTAAAAAATAGATTAAACTTTTAAAAGCACACGTGGATATCGTAGATCAGATTCTACCGGGAGCGACTAACAATCCTTTACCTTCCTAAACACAGCACTGACCAAACAGCGAATCGGCACTGCTCTAAGTTAGCAAGGGGGTCACAGCGTTAGCAGTAAAAGCTCTTCTCTCTTTCTGGCCTGTTTGACTATAAATAGTAATCAGCGACGGGAAAGATTTCACCTTTAAGGAAAAAGAAGTTCAAAACTGATAATTTTAGTAAAGCTATTCATGGATGTAATAAATTTGGACAGAAAAAAACATTCCTAGTTTAACCCTTTAACCGTTTGGCCCGGATTTTTCCGTTCCTAGAAATCATGTTAAAATGGCTGTAGACCAAAATATTTTAAATAAAATTCTATTTTTAACCTTATATAGAAAATAGTGATATTAAAGATATTATAGCATCAAACTGAGATTTAAAAAATATATATTCTGGGATTTACAAGCATTCTTATAAAAATACTGCAAAACCCTCGGACGGTGAAAGGGTTAAAGAATTGTCGTATGTAATGCTTGGGACATTATTCCCTATAAAATCTCCTCTGTTTGAAACCAAGCTCATTCTCGTATTAAACGTAGGTTTTTATTGCCGAGGGACTGATAAAATTTCGCGTCTTAAGCGGGTTCGCGTATTAAGAGGGGGCTTTTTAATGCAAAAGTTAGGCGTTGTTCAAGGGACCAAAGAAAATTCGCGTATTAAGCGGTTTCGCGTATTAAGCAGTGCGCGTATTAACGGGGTTCGACTGTATTATAATAGTTTCAATCGTAAAATATAATAAAATCCAATTGAACTTAGCATCAGTAAATTAAGATCGAAATGTAAGGAAAGTTATTTAATTACCTTTTGCCATCAAAAAGCAGATTTTCGAAACAGTCCAATTAATTCCATTATTAGTTTTATAAACACGTGGATTAGCTTATCAATTTATGCGTTGACAGATATAAACGATGGAATATTTTAGAGTGATTTGTCTTTGGAACGTGGTTCGTGTAATTGAGTTCTGCTTACGTGGCCTATTTATCATTACACCAAATATTGCCTATTGAGCTTGTATTATATTAAATTATAACTATAGTATATATTATATGGTCTAAATGTATAGGGAGAAACAGTTAATTCTAAATGCTGATATTAGCACAGCATGCAATCGATATATTCCGAATATTTAGGTGTTTCGTATGTGTGTTATGGTCAAAACTTAACCCTTAAATGCGCGATTTTTCATTTTGTTTCGAAAAATTATATATGATTCTCTGAAAGATTTATTGCGCAGGAAAAATAATGAAAAAAATGAGAGATACATTTTTCATATCATACGTCAATCTTTTCTTCTGTTGCACATCTGCAATATAAGTAAAAACTACAGTCGAGTAGTTTTACACTAAAATATTGCAAATTAGTAAATATTTAAATAAGTATGTCTCCAAATACCTTAATTTATATAAGTATTTATTTTATAAAACTTAACCTTTAACCCTTTAATTCCCATGATAGAATACGTTCTAGAAATTACGTAGTTCAGAGAATCAGACGTCACACCCGAAAGTTTCAATGGTTAATTTCACTTTATTTAAATACGGAATGTGTGTTATTAATTAAAGTACGTATTGCTATTTTAATTTTCTGGTGTAAATTAGATATATACTAATAAAAAAAAATCTATTAAATTCAAAACACTGTTTTTTGCATATATGAAAAACTGCGCACTAAAGGGTTAAACATGTATATATATAAAAAAAAAATCTCGTTTCAAATCACTATTACAGGGTTCGTACATGTGCTTGAATTTCCAGACTAATAAATTCTTTGGTACCAATATTTTCTTGTGGAAAATCTGTGTTGAAATAAGGCGAAATTTCATCCGTTTAACCCTTCACTGCACGATTTTTTCTATTTTTATGAAAAAAATTATTTGGATTCTATATATCGTTCTAATAATGAGAAAAATAGTAAAAAAAATTAATTTTTAAATTTTCAGCTAAAACTTGATATTTTTTGGCGTGTACCCTATGTACACAATTAGGATTTTAAAATATTGTATTGCTGTATTTTACAACTAAATGAGCTTAAATTAAAAAAAAAAATGCTTAACACTCTGCAACTTTGTTTATATTAATATTTTTAAATATTCAGTAAAAATAATGAAAGTAAATGTTACCTTAATAGCTTGATCGAATTTTTTTTTGTTTCCGAAGAACAAATTCTAATTTTTTGTCAAATGCAGCCATCTGACATGGACAAAATAAGTGTTATTTCATTCTTTGGACTGTTCTTAATCAGGGATAGAGATCATATTGGCCAAATTCATGGCACATAACAAGAATTACAGTGTTTTTAGGTATGTGCCAGATGTGGCACGTCGTGCAGCGAAGGGTTAAACTAGATTTATATTCCATTAAAAAAATCTGATATTTGGCCTTGGACATAACGGTACCCGTACGAGCCCTGCAATTAAACATTTAACTGTTTTGCTCGAACAGAGTTCGGGTAAGAAAAGTTAGCTTGCTTCCTTACAAAAAGCTTTATCACACCACTAATTTTTCCCTGAAATCTTCGGTTCATTTCGGAATTTTCTCGGTTATTTAAGGCAAATATTTTTGTACTTAAAAAGTGTTGTTGTTTCCCTTTTTTTAGTTGCAATTTATGTTCTAAAATAAAGAGTAGAAAGCCCAGTTTATAACGTTGCCAAGAGAGTGTAGCACTGGAGTTTATCTAGCCTTTTGGAGCAAAACATATTGAAAGTTATGAAGTGGTACAAAGTTACACTTCATGGATCAAAGTTACCCTGAATGACTGTATCTCTATTCTGAAGAAAAAGTAACTAACGCTGTCCGCATCGCCGTAAATGAGTTTTTTTTTGTGACCAGAGGTCTTTCTTCGCTAATATTAAGAAAACTATTCCATACAAAAATATGAAAATTCATAGTATTATCATAGATGCCAACATCTCTTAATTATTCCAGAGTCTGATCCAATACTAACTTACCTTTAACCGGAATTTTTTTTTTTTTAACACTAGAAAGGCCGGAAATTTTAGTCAAGTTTAAAAAAAATATTTCACACCAGAATTTTGATTTAAAACAGTTTAACTTTTTTATTTAACGTTTTTCTTCTTTATTTCTTTTAAGCTTAATTTATAATGAAATTTCTGGTTTGAACCGAAATATATTCATATTGTAGCGGTCAAAATGACCGCTCACGGCCGTTTTAGTGTTAAGGAAAATTTTCAAAAGGAAATCTAAAATGTACCATATAAAAAGAAAACACTTTATATATTTTTTCCGGTTTAAGTGATGTTCGTGTTGGATCAGACTGCGGAATAATTAACAGATGTTGCCATCTATGGTATTATAGAGCAATAAACAAGCTGAAACAGACAGTTTTTTAAATCGAAGAATTCTTTTAAGAGATATTTAATGTTAAAGTTGGTCAAAATCGTTCCATAAAAAAAGTTTTATAGCGGCAAAAACTATACACAGGAATTTATAATAATTATTTCTAAGGCTATAATTTACAAACTTGCAGTGTGAATACTGCATTTTTTTTTTTTTTTTGAGGGTTTTATAAATTTTTTATTCACATTTTCATCATTTCACGAGATATTTTATTCATATTTTAGAAAAGATTGTTAATTTAAATTGTTGCCAATTGTAAAAACAGTTCAAAGTGTGCTATTTCCTATCAATTAAAAACTTGATTATTAAAAACAGAAAGAAACTATAAAATATGAATTAAATGCGTTTTAAAAGCAGGGAAATATTGAAAATTGCGCTATAAAAATCATATTTGCACGTGAATATTATAAAAGAAAAAATAACTTTACAATAATAAATTATTAATATGTGTTAAAAGAAGTAAATGGGGTGGAATTATGCCGTATTTAAAATGGCCAAATAATAATATTGCAAACAGTTTAAATTTAAAAATATATTTACATGAGAGATTTATTTCACATTTCGAGATGATCGTTTTAACTATTGTTGCCACTTCTAAAACAGCCGCAAATAGTAATATTTTCTTTCTAACAGCAAAATTATTTTACCTAGTTAATTTTAAATTAGCTTTCATATGTTTAACTAATCATATTTATTCAAACACGAAAACAGCCATTAGATGTCTCAACAACAGCTGATTCGGCCTTAAAATCACTCAGTCAAAGGGAATTGAATGCAAACCCGTTTATACAGAAATCGCCACTGGTTTTTTAATTATAATTCAATCTTCCGTAATCTTTTTATAGCCGACCAAATTTGCGTATTTTCAGAGTCTGCAGTGTCTGCATGGGGGGTTCGGGAGCGTAGCTCGTAGGGCACAGATACTCCTAATATTACAAATAGCTGTATATATAAGTATTAAAAGAACTTCTTAAAACACCACCAAAAACTTTTAAATGCGCCAGGCCTTTCGAAAGATCTGGGTCTTTCTTCGTCAGGCGCAAAGAAGACGTGCTTCTACTATGAAAGCAGCAGCAAGACTGCTAGCAAGCTAGACAGCAAGCTATTCTTGCTATTGCTTTCATAGTAGAAGCACGTCTTCTTTGCGCCTGACGAAGAAAGACCCAGATCTTTCGAAAGGCTTAGCGCATTTGAAAGTTTTTAATGGTGTTTTAAGAAGTTCTTTTAATACTTATTGATTCACACCAGTTCCAACTTATTAGCTTAGCTGTATATATATATTTCAAAAAGTTCTACTTCTAGTTACTTCATTTTAAGGGGTCAGGTAACCTTTGAAGCTTCCAAAAATCGTTTTTTTTTTTTTTAAATAGCTTATAATTAAATATGTTTCTTTGGGAACATTTAAAAGCAAATCCCATACAAAAAATTGCATTAGAAGAGAAGTTATGTCTAAAACACTTTGAGCTTTTGCTATATGATCAACGGGTTTTTCAATCTTTAAAGCCAATTTTTTCAAAACAACGATTTTGATCATTGCGCGCACGATTTCTGAAAAACGGTTGCATAGAATTTTACGAAATTTTTAGTGGATGTATTAAACGTACAGAAGCACAAAATGACCTATTATTATGTTTCTCAAGTAAGAAGTTTAGAATGCACGGCTACTTCTGTATTAAAAAAAAATCTCGATATTTCGAATTACTCTAAAAAAATTTTTTTCTCGGGATCTACAAGTTTTATTTTTTTTATTGTAGGTCATTTTGCAAACACTTTATATCTGTACTCATTAAAAAAATGTTGGCTTGTTTCAGCCATTGAAATGGGAAAAATCATGCACGCAATGCATGCAAAAATAATTCTTTCGTAAAAATTGTATTATCTTTAAAAATAAATTAAAAAAAAACTAAATATGTGTATACCTTTCCTAACAATTTTGAATGATAAAATAAATCGTTCTTAACATGTGTTTTCAATTTTACAATTAAAAGTTAATTAGTTAAAGAATGACTGCAATTCTTACAGAGGTCACTTTTCCATGTACTTTATTGGTTCAAAAGTTACCTGACCCCTTAAATTTTAATAATCAATTCTGTATTTTTTCCTTACAAAATTTCAAAATAATCAGTGAGTGATATTACAAGACGTTAACGTTTTAGAAATTATATAATTACAATAACAAAATAATCGTATAACTTAAATCGTAACTAATAATTATCTTATGTAACAGGTTATAATACAATTACATAAAAATTAAAACTTCGGTAACATCGTTTAAAAATCATGTGAACACATCAAATTAGTACATTAGAAACAATCCAACTAGATTCATCATTAGTGACAAAAGTGAAACTGAAAGATTTTAGCATAGTTAAAAATTGATATTAGATTGCCTATAAACTTATTTTAAAGTCATGCTCGGAATCAAATCACCTATATTCTGAGGAATTCAATTTGTTTCATCATTAGTTAGACATGCATGTACTATGTCTTAACAACCTGTGCGCTGACAGTTACATATGGTAGAACATTTTAGAGTCATTCTTCTGTGAAAAGCGGTCTGTGTTAATAAGCTTAGTGTACATGTTCCAATTCTCGCTAAACTAAATATTACTTATTATGGCTGTTGTATGTTAACTGATTACTATATACGGTCTAATGATATAGCATGAAATAGTTATTTCCAAATTCAGATATTATTAATATAGTAATAATAGTATAATAGTTATTAATAACAAGCGGGCTTCCCGGATTACAGAATATAGGTGAAAATCATGATATATATTATTTCTGATGTCAATATCCTCTTTTCTCTTCACATACTAAAGGCATGGCGATGAATGAGGTATTTTTCGAAAGGTTCTGAAAGCGGCTTTTGACATAGTAAACTTATATATCGTTAAAATACGTTGTTTAACTCTTTAAGGGGCAAGTAATTCCGTTCCTGTAATGTTGAATTTACATCGAAAATTTATTTTTTTTTCCAAATTAGAAAAAGCAGTTTTACAGCTTTTTCCATCAAAGTTGTAAAACTAAAATTTAATTAAAATTTTCCGGTGGACATTTTCATTAAAATTAGGTGGGATATAATATATCCCACCGCCGCTCAAAGGGTTAATAAAAAGAATTGTAGTAAATCAAAAAATAAGGAAAAAATGTATATGCACATAACTCACAGATTGCGGAGAGAAAACATCGCACGGGTCTATTGTTCCTTTTTCTTCTCTTTTTAAGTTGATAACTGTAATGGATTTTTTACATTTAATATAATTTTTAAAATGCCCATTAACAATACTAAAAATCATATTTATATGAAAAATAGCAATAATCCATTCAAATGAAGTCTTGAAACGAATTAAAAGCGATATTTTCATACTGGCTTCACGTCAGGAGTTAACACCGGAAGAAATCTCCAAAAATCACTATTTACAATCAGTCTTTTTCATTCTGTTCATTTCAGTAGATTATGCGCAAAATTTGATTACATGTCTTAAGTTTGTGCTTTATTTGTACGTTATTGTTTTATTTATTCATGAATGTTTTAATTTCGGTATGGAACATACGCTGGATTTAGAGATGAGCTATTTATATTAAGTTAAATGCAAACTGATTTATATTTCGTAATCGTCTGTCTACGATAGGGATAGATTTTTAAAAAAAATGATGCTTTAAAATTATCTTAAAAACAATAAAAATTAAGTAAATTGCCATACAGTTTTCAAATAAATTGCGATATAGTTTTCACACAAATTGCATTTGACAGTACATTTTTTCCTGTTTGACGGTGTAAAAATTGAAAATGTGTACTACAGCAATATCTCGACTTACGTCATTAATTCGTTCCAAGACTAGCGACGTCAGTCGAAAACGACGTAACTTGAGGTACATTTAAAGTAAGCAAATTAAATGTAAAAAAATAATAAAAACCCGACTGCGCAGAAAAGCGAACTAATTAATTATGTCTCATCAATGTGAAACTATTTTTTATATTACTTACCTATTTATTTAATTTACTTGTATTGATGATTTTTAAGTTATGTTTATTTGTGAGTTCCCATCTATAAACATTGTTTTGATGAGGCCTATAGATGTCTATGGAGATTAGGGTTGTACTAAAGCTAGGGATCCTACCTACAGAACTTCCAGGTTGTGTAATATTTAAACGGAACTTCTGACTGTAAAATAGTCAATGAAACATCGTCTTCATTTTGAAAGACCTATCCAATGATATGCCACTCAATAGGGTGCGTAACAGTTTTTTTCGTCTTACCGCCATTTTGTATTTTACGGCCGCCATTTTGAATTTATAAAAACAAAAACTAGCCTATAACCATCGGAAGGTTAAGACGAATCGATAGAGACCTCATTCATTAAAATCCATCCAGCCGTTGGAATGTTTCGTGGGTATAAAGAAATCCACATACCCAGATATGCGTGAAACAAATAACCCTTCTTGGCAGTCGGGTAAAAAGGACAATTAATAAAAATTCTTCAAAATCTAATGAGCATATTCTATTGTATTTAGGGATTATGTTACATGCATTTAACATGAGAAAAAAAAACGCGGTTGCAATACCAGAATTTGGAATAAATCAATAAGTTGGTAACTTAAATTTATTGTTCTTCTAGCTGTCCCGTACGAGTCTCTGAGGATGCGAAAAAATCTTGCAATGGTGTTTAAACCGACAAAATTTTCTTTTTTACTTTTAGAAACTGTTTGTCACAGCAGAGTCAGTTTTCTAACCTTTTTCTAATGATTTTTTTTATTTGTTTGTAAGTATCTTTTGTCTGTCTTGGGAAAGTTTTCCTTCATAGAACCAAAAGCCTTCAAAAAAGTTCAAAGTGCATATTAATTCCCCGAATGCCAAGAAGGGTTATGTGTTTCACGCGTATCTGGGTATGTGGATTTCTTTATACACTCGAAACATCCCAACGGCTGGATGGATTTTAATGAATGAGGTCTCTATCGATTCGTCTTAACCGTCCGATGGTTATAGGCTAGTTTTTGTTTTTATAAATTCAAAATGGCGGCCGTAAAATACAAAAGGGCGGTAGACACGAAAAATATTTTTTACGCACCCTATTGAGGGGCATATCATTGGATAAGTCTTTCAAAATAAAAACGATGTCTCATTGACTATTTTGAAGACAGAAGTTCCGTTTAAATATTACACAACCTGGAAGTTGTGCAGGTAGGATCTCTAGTTTTACTGCAACTCTAACCATCATAGACATCTATAGGCCTCATCAAAACAGTGTTTATAGATAGGAACTAACAATTAAACACAACTTAAAAGTCCTCAATACAAGTAAATAAAAAATAAGTAAGTAATATAAAAAACAGACTGTGATATAAAAAATAATTGATGAGAGATAGTTAATTAGTTCTCCTTTTACGCTGTCGGGTTTTTTTATTTTTTAAATTTAATTATTAAGAGAATAATTTTTTCAGGCCAGACGACGTAAATGCGTGGTAACGTAAGTCGGGGTACTACTGCATTTAGAAGTTTAAAAAATTGCAATAAAAGATAATAAAGGTTAAATTCAAGCGTCTGCTGTTGTTATCGTCAAAATGACGTCAGCATTACACACGGACACGCTTGTCTTTTATAATATTTAGGGTAATCGATATATTCTGAACAATTTAGAATTTGTTAAGTACGTTGAGATAAAAACTGAAAAAAACTAGATTAACTGAAAACAAATTTTCTTCTGGTTTAGTGCAGTTACTTATATGTATAATGTGTGTTGGAAATTTTTGCAGCGTCATAATCCAGCTTCGTCTATTCCACTTATAAGAACTGTATTATTTCGTGAAAAATTACCAGACATTCAAAGACAAAAATTCTGTCAGTAATATTGTTATTAGAACACTGTAAAAATATAGATATTTCTTAATTTCGAAAAATAAAATATCGAAAATATCCAATAACATATTTCGCGATACGCCAATGATTCCGAAAAGCTTTCTGTATCCTTAGAAATCGTAGAAACTATTATATTTTCGAGATTTAAAGAAGAATATAGGAAAAAGGAATGTTTTGTTGCTGATCCTGATTTTCATAAACGTTTCCGAGTAGTTTTTACAGTGTATTAATTAGTTTTCTCAAACAAGAATATAGGTTTTTCGGATGCTATGTATCAATTATCAAGTGATTTCGAAAATATATTGCTTACACAACAAAAAATATTTGGAAACGTTTCCGAGAGTCAGTCGCAGCGAAAAAAAGGTTTTTCTTTACAGCTTATTTAAATCGCAAAAATATATTGGAGTTTTTAAAGTTAAAATACACCTTTTGGAATTACCGGTAACTCGTAAGACATTATTAGCGCCAGATATACTATTTCTTTCAGGCAACAATTAAAATGTCGCCACTAAAAAATAAGATTACGTTACATAAGCCAGCCGTAAATCGAAGCAGATGTATCAATGTACGATTAAATACTGATAATCTCTACTGCAATTTTTTAAACTTCAAAGCATCGCAAATTTTCAATTTTTACATCTTCGTATAGAGAAAAAAAGTACTTTTAACTGCATTTTTTTTTTTTTTTTTTTTTTGAAAAGTGCATCTGAATTTATTTTTTAGGTATTAATTTTTTTGTACTTTTTAATGTCATTTCTGTAATGGTGGTAGCTGAAGTATTCAATTTCTGTAGAAAGTAAAGGGAGAATAGTAGATTACTATATCTTTTTGTGGCCATTTTCCCATAACAATTGATAAAAACATTGTAAATAGAAAACGTGCTATTTTGAAAAAATATAAATGAATGATTTCTGATAAAACATGGAACTATTATAAATTATACTTAATTCTACGTATCCATATGGATATTACAAACAAATAAAGGCATATGAGTCATTAGACGACATCTCTTTTTGTTGGATTTGTGTATTGTTTCGCGATAGTGATGTTATATGCATTCCTTTCAATAAATGTTGCTTAAGACTGGTCCGTAAATGTGGAATTCTTCAGCTGATGAAAATGATGTCATTTTATATAAAATAAAAGCGTGTATTTTAAGTCTTAAAACTGAAATATGTTTGCATAAAGTACATCATTTTTACTCCAACGGCTTTGAATATTTTCACAGGTGGAAATACTTCACTTTTGAAAATAACGCCATTGAAATCACGCACTGATAAAGCGCAAAGTTTTACAAAAATTTAGAGTGTCTTTACAGAAAAGCAGTAACCTTTAGGTTAAAATAATATTTGTTTGAGAGTCATACTAACTAATGTAAGATGCATTCTTTATTGTAACTGATTGTGTAGGTTTATTATAAATTAATGAAACAATTCCTTCTTAGACATTTTCTTTCGCTGAAGTTCGGCTGGTTCTACTTCTTAATATTATTAATATTTTTCTTTCCCTCGTCGGGGGCGACACTAAATCCTGAAAAAGCAGAATTCCTACTTCCTTCTTTTTGTATATCTTCGTTCGTGATTGTATTACATTTTCCAAAGTAAGAAACATTTGTCTTTCTTACAGAGAATATTATTATAATTCAATGATTATTTTATAATGATTTTAATCACATGATATAATGTAATTAAACATAATTTAGTATTGTTACATTAAGATTAAAATGTATGTCAGGATGTTTAACCCTCTCACTGCGTAAGTAATTCTTCGCGATAGCGTCTTTTACAGAATTTTTAATCGTTTATCACCGGTTCTTTAAAGCAAAATTTTTTTACTATCATAATCGGAGAAAATGGTCCTGATTAAATCATACAAGGTTTTCGCTAAAAAATAACTGGTGGGAATAACGAAATAGTATTAATGTGACGGGAAAATGCATGCCCGGGCACAGCTCTGGCTGCACAGCGAGAGGGTTAAACATCGT
This sequence comes from Maratus speciosus, assembly GCA_963932465.1. Taxonomy (NCBI): domain Eukaryota; kingdom Metazoa; phylum Arthropoda; class Arachnida; order Araneae; family Salticidae; genus Maratus; species Maratus speciosus. The sequence goes on from OZ010797.1 coordinate 473,526,874, forward strand.
ATGCAGTATCACAGTTAGAACACAGATATTCGGTAGAATACAACGAATTTCGTCTTTAGCAATATATGCAAGTAATATAGATCTTCACAACATAGGCGGTTATTTATGTATAGGAGAGGAATATTTTAAAAGAATGTTTATATGAAGAGTGGTCCGTGCATATAAGCTTAAAGTATGTGCACCAATTCTCTCAAACCTACTATTACTCATTAAGCTTATTGCATATTAAATGTTTATTGCGTATATTTTATGTAATATAAATGTATAGGATGAAACAGTTAACTCTGAATTCACATATTAGCACACACAATAGTCGATTTATCGAATACATTTTACTTAATAATGTAAAAAAGTTTTAAGAAATTTTTCCAATCTAAATTTATTACTTAAGGTACAATGTTACTTATAACCGTAATACGTATATTATTTTCAAGTTATTTCGTATAATAGTCAATTTGTATTGTTTCAGCAAAAATTACAATAAATTCGATTTTAATACTATTATAATATCGCTATAACCATATACTTACAAAATATTATTATATTAATTCCAACGAAGTTATATAGTCTTATTTTCTAGCTATTGGAACAGTTAAATTAAGAGCTAAATCTCAAAAAATTTAGTAAAACATGCTTTATAGCAGCGTTTCTTAAACTTTGGGATCTCGCGAACCCCCTTTGATGTAATATGAATGTAAGATTAAAAAATATATATATTTTAATGGTACAGACCATATTTGTTTTTCATTACAGATACTCCGTGTTTAGTTGTTCAAAAAATCAATTGCATTAATAAGAAAAATGGCACACATTTTAAGACAGTTAAATTATTCATACTACTATTTCTCATGAGAAGGATGCTTCTGTTTTGTGTTTCTACGAGATGTGAAATGTCTGGTGCAATGTTCGAAACATATATTCGCAAGTCTGGTTCGACATTCCATCGATTTCTATATTTGTTTTTCATGTGCAGAAGGCTGGAAAAAGTCTTTTTACATAAATATGTTGTAGAGAAAGGAAGTAAATGCTTCATAGGTTTATCTACTAGTTTTCCATACGTATTTCTCACGCGCACAACCAAATGTTTGGAATGCTATAATTTTCACTTGGAAAGCAATTTTCATGGAATCTTAGCATGATAATTCCGCAAGGTGTTCCTGCTCTAAGAATATTAAAGATTCCATTTCGCTAATGTCTTGGAAATGAAATGGATTCCTCATCAACTCAATTTCTGACTTTGAGGGAGGAAAATAAAGTCGGTAATCTTTATTCAAGTTCTTCAGGTGTACAACGGAATTTCGAACAATATCATGTGTACATGTATCGCGAAAAGTTTGTAAGAAATCGAATAATGATTCATAATTATTCTTTTCAAGTCGATTTGCCCACAAATCAATTTTTTATTGTTGCTTCTACGTTGTCCTGCACTTTGAAAATATGTACCGATGTTCCTTGTAAGTTTAAATTCAGCGCATTCAGAAAACTAACAATATCTGCCAAATACGCCATCTTGACAAGCCAGGAGAAATCATTGAAATATTCTTTCAAATGGAATCCAATAAAAATAGACTTACTTTATCACGTAGTGCAAAAGTGCGAATTAAAACTTTTCCTCGTGATAGCCATGTATTTTCTTTGATCAAAGGTAACTGTTTATGTTAACTCCCAATTTCTTCGCACAAAATTTTACAAAGTCTAGAATTAAATGCACGAGCCTTGATATAATTTACTACTAAAACAACTTCGTTGTAGACTTAAAACCTTCAGGCATTTTTTGCGACCTGTTATTAGCGGTGAATACAACAGCGTGTGCAAACTGGATGTGATGTTTTATTAGCCCCGGTACGGTATGCCATTTCTTTCTCCCAGCTTATTTTGTGTCCAAAAAATAACGTTAGCTTGCAGACGCTAGCAATAAACAAAGTAGATGTATCATTGTACAATTAAATGTTCTATAGCATTTTGTTAAATTTCTAAACATCGCACATTTTCAGTTTTTATACCATCGTATTGGAAAAAAAAAGTACTTTTTAATGCAATTTGTTTGAAAACTGCATCTCTATTTGTTTTTGAAATATTAATTTTTTTTGTAGTTTTTAGCGACATTTGTTTCATTTTGGCAACTCAAGTACGCCATTTCTGTAGAAAGTAAAGAAAAAATTGCTGAAAAATAGCAATTATATCTTTTTGTTGCCATTTTCTCATAAAATGGAAGAAAAAATTAATTTAAAAAAATTAAATAAAAAAAATAATTAAAATACGTGCTACTTTGAGAAAAATATAAATGAAGGATTTATGATAAAACAGGGAGCTATTATAAACTATATTTAATTTTAGGTTTCTATATTGATGCAAATGACGTCATTTTACATGAAATAAAAGCGTGTGCTTTAAGTCTTAAAACTGAAATATGTTTTGAAGTAGAGTCCCGATTATCCGAGTCACGCTTAACCGAGTTATTTTCTTCTGGTGGACTGGTGGCTTCTATTATTATGAAACATCCATTATAAATGAAGCGTTAGGTGAAGATGAAAAAGCTGCCGTAAAAAGTTGGAACTCTGATTTTCTGGCCAGAATGAAAAAAAAAAATGGCCATAAATTTTTTAACGCTTCATTTATAATGGCTGTTTCATAATAATAGAAGCCACCAGTCCACCAGAAGAAAATGGAGTAATGGAAATGCCGGGGTGACACTAAATTCTGAAAAAGCAGAATTCCTGTTCTCTAGTCTTTAAATATGCTGATTCAACCATTAATAGGTCCACTCATAGCTCGAACACCATCTGTATTTATTCCGATACATTTTGATGAAATTATTTCTTTTTCTTGAATGAAACCATCTAAACAGGGCGCTGCACATCTTCTGGGAGACGGACTGGATTTGCAAAACAAAAAAAAAATATCATATCTTATCACCAAATTCATAAAAACGAAAGCTAAAAAATTCCCATTATTGGAAGTCTAAACGCTCATCCATCTGTAATGCGAAATAAGGACTTATTTTTCATGTTCAATAAATTGGCTCGCAATATATTCACGTAAGTCGCTGATACTGTTCTTAACATTATCATTAGATAATGAAAATTAAATTTAGATCCTTTGCAGTTTTTTCTCCTAGCATTGTTGTGACCATTGCTGTAGCAGCAGGTAGAATTAAATACCTGCAATCGTATGAGGTTTTGTAGATTTTTCTACCTTAAAAGATACCCGATACGAGGTAGAAATGACCTTTTCATTGTTGGAACCATTTATGGTCGTTTCAATTTGTTTTTGCCTTGTTTTCAGTTCTTTTAGTTTTCTTTAAAAAAACCCACTTGGTTCGTTTAAATAAGCTTTATGTTTATTTTGTAAATGTCTACTGAGTTTTGCTGATTTCATATATTCATTTGACAGTATATCGTGACAAATAACACAAACAGACTGTTCTTTATTGTTAATACAGGTACTCGTAAATCCCAATGATAAATATTCTTCAGAGTACTTACGTTTTTTTCCTTTGCGGTTAATTTTTCCGCTGTTAAATTGTAATGTATTAAATCATCATCATCTATATCGGACTCCATCTCTTCTTTAGGCTTTATTTTACTGGTCTTTAACCACTCATTCAAATCATGAATAAAGAAAAATTGAAGTACATAACTAAAGAGACTAAAATACGAGCAGTGCACTAAAAAATGACAATGGTTGGAACTCACTCACTACCATTTTCACATTGCTTTCGCGTTTCTTGATAAGATGACATATGGTCACGTAATTGCTACTATGACAGCGCGAAGCAGAATGCATATGTAACGCGCGCTCACGAGGGAAAAAAATATTCGGTAAAAATGTTTGGCACAGATGAATTCAGAAGGTGGAGTGGAGGAGGAGGGTGGGGTTCCCTTCCTCAGCATGGAAATGTCTCCCTTGAAAGATTTAGATTTATGTGTTTATTTTATGCTTATTAATAGTCCTAGGTTAGAAGTTCTAGTCCTGCATTTATCCACAACTACAGCTACAGAAATTCCTGCCGAAAAAAAGGACTGAATTTAACAATGGGCCTGAGGATCCCCGACTGTAAGCTCGCGGACCCCCAGGGGTCCGCGGACCATGGTTTAAGAAACGCTGCTTTATAGCATTAAAATGTTACTTTAGACATATTTAAAAAAACTGTGAGTAGCTACCAGAAAAAAAATAAGAATTTATATTTTATTAATTAAAATAGTCATCAAGCTACGCTTAAAACTGCAAAGCCCAAGAGTATTATTTCGATTGCTTTGAAGCTAACTAAACTTTATAAAAGTTTTTAATCCTTAGTTTTTTTTTTTCAGTCAAAAATTGTTAATACCATAGTAAGAAACAAAAGAAGCTAAATCTTGATCTTTTTGTGTGTGTATATCTACTCATTTTTGCAGCAACTGGATTTATTTTTGAACAATAACTCAATAACTCTTTATTTCTCAATAGTATTCCATCTGAAATGAATATTCTCGAAATGCGTTTATCTGACTTCTTTGACACGAAAGTGATTTTAAGGGAAAGGCTAAGAAAATATATACTAAGTGAAAATACGATAGTGATGAATGAAACACACATTTATAATCCACTCCATTTTTGCACCAAGATTTATACATTTCGCTGCGGAGTTTCACTATTATTGTTTTTACTTTTTCTCTCTCTATATATAAGAGTAAGGGATTGGATTCGTGAAAATGTTCAATTTCTGTTTTGTGTGTGTGTGAATTTGCATGCTGTGGGATGTCCTAAATATGATTTTGCTATTTTTGGAAAATGCCTCTTGTTCTGTTTGTCTGAATGTATGTATGTCTGTATGTTTGTTACACAAAATTTTGGGACTACTCTAATTCAAGTCTTAACGCACGAAATTTCATCAACTATCATATATAGTTAGGATTTGACATAAGTTGGTGCTGATTACGTTTGGGTATCTATCTCCCGGGAGGTGGCGTTGTCATGTTGTGTTTTTCCTCATATTTATGATAGCTACATCTCAAGAGCTAATGCCTGGGATATATATTTAGAAGATATATTTTTATTTTAATAAAATGAGTGATTTTCTTTCTTATATAATTCTATGTTCTAAGACTTTAAGAGAAATCAGATATGAAATATACATCGCTTATTAGCATTTTCTATACTAATTTTTTACTGACAAAACTTATTAGATATTTTGATGTTTTACAGAACGCAACTGTAAAAGGAAAAGTATTAGTCTCGTATAAAAATAGAAACTTTAGTTATGTAACAATGTGACATAGGGTAAAATATGTCGTTCAAAAATCTATACTTTCTATGAGCTATTTTTTTCCTCAAATATCACATAGTCAAGAGATAGAAGTATTGGTTTCTGACAATGCTATTTAAATATTTTATTTGTATGTAGGCCTATAATTGTACAAATGTGTAAGCAAAAATTAGTTAGTTTATTTATTAAAGGTTCTACTTGTAAATAATGAAAAATTTAATATTTGTTATTAGAATCTATATTATGAAGCGAAGAAACATAACCTTAAGTTACACACAGTGACGTCATATTACCAACGACAAAGTATTAATCTAGTACAAAAAAAAGAAACTTTGGTTACATAACAATGTGACATATGGTCAGGGGCGCCATTTGAGGGGGGCTGGGAGGGGCAATAGCCCCCCCCCCAAGGAATTCGATATTTCAGAAAATTTATCAACCATCAAATGTAGGGATGTACCCAATAGTGATTTTGGCTGAATACCGAATGCCGAATATTTGCCTGTAGGTAAACCGAATACCGAACATTTGGCCAGCCGAATAGTATCTATTCGGCCGAATACCGAATATTTGGCTGGCCAAATACTTTTATATTTCAGTATTTAACGTTAAAAAGTTAAATTTTAAACAATTTTTTATAATTTTTAGCACAAATACTTCCATTTTGATAAACAAGACTATTTTTATAAGTAAATTTTGTACTAAAAAAAGTATGTTTTGAGTTATTATTTAAGAAGAGGATGGTTTGAAAAAATTTTAAATAACAAAATTTAATTCCATGACTTCAATAAATTCAAACAAATGAAAAGAATTCTCTCATATTGAGCAAGAAGCAACATATCATTCCACTTCTTTCATCAAAAATGAAAGGTGTACAAGCCGTAGCAGAATTTTCGTTTATAACTGTATAAAAATGAAGATATTTTAGCGAAATTTGATTCACATTAATTTGCTTGTATAGAATGTGATGATATCCTAGGAAGAGACTGGATTTTGGCCAGTGGTACAAGTATTGTTAGCTGCATTCTTAATAAAATAATGTCTAGCTCAGTGCTGTTTAGATATGAATGGTTGTTATTTCCAGCACTTCTCGTCATGTTATCATATTTCACAGAAATTAAAGTAGCTCTGTTGAAAATATAGTTACAATATCTTCATTATTGTTAAAGTAACAAAAGAAAATTAAAGTTTGACTTTGGGATACACTATATTTCTGACTGAATAAGTGAATTGCAATCCTGATTTACTGGACAAAAAATTGCCTGTTTTGATGCTTATTGTTACCCCTGAAATTTTCTTCTATTTTGTTTAGAAACACCCTGTTTGCGAAAAAGCAAGAAACGGATTATTTACCATACAATGCTCAGTAACTTGCATTTCCACATTTATTAATTAGCATGAACAAATGACATGTTATTAATGGTTAATTTTTTTAAGTGACATTTTTAAAACAACAAATAAATAAAAAATCATTCTCTTTTATTTAAAGATTCTAATTATTCTGAATATCTTTATTAATTGACAGTTAAGGCTGTTCTTAACTGCTCTGCTCAACAAGCGCAAAAAGTTCTGACACATTTACAAATTCATTTTTAACGGAATGATATAAAATTGGAAAGCCTGGCCATGGAAGCGATTTGGAATTGAATTGTTTTTTTCCATTTTTTGATCAATCAATTACCCATTGAGTTATAAGCGATTTCGCTCATGTGACAAACCCGTTTTTCGCCCACTCTTGAGTGATTTTTCTACTTTCGCGCGGAAATTCGGTTCAAAACGTCTACTTTGACACTCTTTTCTGAAAGATCTGTTGAGTTTGCAAAAAAAATAAATAAATAAGAAAAAAGATCTCAATTACATAGTTTCTGAACAACAACACTAGCTAGTTTCATGCATTTTCGAACAAAAATAAATTAAAACTTATGTCAGAAAGTTGCCCTTTTCGATTTGAGAACAGCCTTAAAAGTAGAAGCTGTGTAACATTTTAAAAAATATTTTAAAGAAGTTTTTAAGCATTCGGCAAACCGAATAATTTGATATTCGGCCTAGCCGAATGTTCGGTAGTATGGTCGAATATCGAACAGATACCGAATATTCGGTGCATCCCTAATCAAATGTCAGACTCAAACAAATATTAGAAAATTGCTCAAACTCTAAAATAACTTATCAGATTTTATTGCAATAAAAGCATATGCATTAAATAAATGCTTATGCATACAAATTAATAATTATCAAAAAAATTTCCTAAAGCCTTACCATTCGAACTCCCTCAAGGTGAAACATATATCTTTAATGAGTACTTTGGTTAATTTTAAAAACACATGTGAGAATTTTATTTTTTTATCAGTTGTTTCTCAGCTGTGTGCAAATTGATCATGTGAAAACTCGTAAAAATCATTGACACAACAATCACAATGGTTTTCATCTAGCCAGTTCTCGAATAAGCGCAAATAAAATAATAACATTTAAATCCCACTGATGACGATCTTGTGATGATTCAAAACGTTCTGGGTTTTTCTAATGTATTTTAAATAATTTTAAGTTATATTCATGCACATGAAAGTAATTCTTGTGCATTTATTTGTGCTTTTTATATGAATATTAATTATAAATTTTATCTTTTCTGTGGAAAAATGAAGATATTTACATAGTATTCATTAATATTCAAATATGTAGTTTTTTATCTGAAAAATATTCAGAATTTCTTTGAAAAATCGGATTAACATGAAACCATCTCATAATAGTGAAAACACAATCCGAAAAAATTGACGCTTTACCTTCACTTGCAGAAAATCACTAACAAAAATTTCCTTATACTTACAGATCACAACATTTGCAAATTTCGTGACCTATTCATGACGTTCATTGACTGATTATCTCATGACTGATTGAATTTCATGATTTTTTTTTCTGCAATCGATTCACGGAATTCACGATTTTTTTCTGAAAGCGTTATACGAAATGGATTTTTTTCGCGCGAGCATTTGCCGAAATTCACAATATTTTTCCGCCACCAAATGACGAAATTCGATATTTGTTTTCGTGATTTTTTTGACAAAATTCACGATTCCTTATCACTATCATTTATTGAAATTCGTGATTTTGTTTCTGCCACAGACTAAAAATATTTGTGATTTTTTTGCGCGAGAGTTAGACAAAATTTTGGACCTTATTACGCGATCGTTTGACGAATTTCTCCTCGATTTTATTGCGCGATTGTACGACTAAATTTTTGTGATTTTTTACGCAATCTTTTGATGAAATTCGCGGTTTTTTTCGCAATCCTTTTACGAAATTCAAGATTTCTGTTTGTGCAATCATTTGACGAAATTTGTATTTCTTATCGCGATCTCTAATGAAATTAGCGATATTTTCCACGGTCGTTTAAAGAAATTAGCGATTTTTTAAACGACCATTTTGAGACTTTTTTTTCAAAATTTCTAAGATTCGCGTTTTTTTTCTGCGACCCATTGACGGATTGATTTTGCGCATTTTGAAAGAAAGAAAAATTGCCGACTTTCACGAAAAAAAAAAAAAAAAAAAATGGAATAATCACATGCTTGTGAAAGAAGTTATGGAGGCAAAATCACGTAGAACATGTTTTATTGTGCGGGATTTTTCTCTATGTGATTTGTGCAGTTTTGCAAGTTGTGCAATTTTCCACGTTCCCTGTTTCGGAAAATCTTCTTTGTCCTTCGTCAGGAAACTCATGAAATGGCGCCCCTGTATGTAAAACTTCGAAAGGGACTAGATAAAAGCTCCATTTAAACAGGTTTTCGTCTTAGCAAGTATAATTGTATGATGTTTTTTCAACGAAATCTGATTTATTCCCCTTCTAGAAAGAAATCTGACATAGACAGGTTTCGTTTTCACAAGTTTTACTTTAATACACCTCTTTTCAGAGCTATACTATAGAGCGGATGGTTTAACAGTCAGTGAGGATACCTGTAAAAATGAAACCTGTCTATAATAGAATCCTGTCTAAAAAGAAAAAAAAACCATGTCCAATACATTAAAATTTTACCTTCTAAGACGAAACCTGTCTAAAACGAAATATTTCATTGGTTCTGAGTTTCCGTATTCGAAGTTTTTACTGTTATTGTAAGCATAAGTCAGTAAACGTTTCTCATACGGGGGGGGGGGTTGGACCCCCCTGGATCCTACCCTTAGCTATATAGCATCCCTGAAAAAATGTTTGCCCCCCCCCCCCCAAGAAAGTTCTGAAAGGGCGCCACTGCATATGGTAAAATATGTTATTCATAAATCTGTATTTTCTATGATCTATTTTTGCACCCAAATATCACGTAGTCAAAATATAGAAGTATTGGTTTCTGAGAATCATCTTTCAATACATTATTTGAGTTTAGGTGTATAGTTATAGAAACGTGGGTGAGTAAAAATTAGTTTGTTTCTATAAATTTATTTATTAAGAGCTCTACAAAGTTTGAAATTAAAAAAAAATATTTTTTGTTTTCACAATCTCTATCGTAAAGCGAAAACATGTCCTTAAGTAACAGTGAGTCATATTAACGATGTCAATTAAAATATTAATCTAGTACAAAAATAGAAACTTTTGTTACGTAACAATGGAATATATGGTAAATATTTCATTCATAAATCTATATTTTCCATGATCTATTTTTGCCCCCAAATAATATATAGTCAAACGATAGAAGTATTGGTTTCTGAGAATGGTATTTCAGTATGTTATTTGCATGTAGACGTTCAATTATATGAACGTGTAAGTAAAAATTTGGTTTTGTTATTAAGTGGTCTAAAAAGTTCGAAATAAAGAAAAAAATATATTTCTTATTACAGTCATTTAGGGCAACTTTGAACCATGGGGTGTAACTTTGTACCACCTCCTAATTTTCAATATTTTTGACTTCAAAAGATTAAATAAACTCCAGAACTGTGCTCTCTTGGCAAGGTCCTAAACTGGGATTTCTACTCTTTATTTTAGAAAATAAATTAACAACATTATGTTCAATTAATTGCATTATCTATTTTTGTGAAGTACTGTTTTCAAGTAAATTTTGAACGCTGTTTTGAAGTTGTTGTAAATCAATTAAATTTTCATAGTAAGTAACAATATACTCATTTATCAGACATATTATTATCTAAATGTTGTAAATGCGTTAATATTTTGTGATTATTTATTTATTAATAGTTAATAAAATGTAAAATAAGAAGGCACTAACTTTTACCACATTTTCAGGGTAACTTTGAGCCGGCTCAAAGTTATACTGATGTTTATAATTTACTGATTATAGGTGCTATTGTCAAAAATTTACCATATTTGCACTTATATCTTATATAAATGCCGAAAATGTGCATTAGCTATAACATATAAATATTTTCACAAATATGTGTAAAATACATACAATTCATTTAAAGGCGTTATTCGGGGCGGAGCTACTCACATTTGACATTTCGTACATTCGGCATTTTTTATTCTCGTTTTAATAATACTAATACTAGTATGTATTATTGTAACTATGGATATATTATTGAGTTAAAACATTGAAAATTGTTTTTCACTGCATTTTTACGTTTGTATGAACAATAAACAGTTTTTTTTTTTTTAATTACTAAAGACTCATGGTTTGCTTCTCCCACTTTTCTTATGCATAATATTTGTTATAATATTATAAATTATACATATCTTGTGATGTTGGGAAATGTAAATTCGGAGTCTTTACACATCTGAAAACATTTTTTGGCGTTCAAAGTTGTTCTAACTATAATACTTTTTAGATAATATTTATCATATGGTGCAAAGTTACCCTCAATGGCTGGGTAACTTTGAACCAGGTTAAAAATTCATTTTTTATAGCTTTTATCATTATCATTCCTTAATTTTTGATAGTCATATAATAATTTAGGATCATTTCTTCTCTTTTATGCCCCTAGTTGCAATAAAATTCTTAAAATTACAGTGTGGGATATGAAAATAGAGAAAGTGCGTTTCAAAGTTACCCTGAATGACTGTATTATAGTCTGTATTATAAAGCGAAAACTTGGTCTTAAGTAAAAGTGACATCATATTAACGTTGACAATTAAAGTATTAATCTAGTAAAAAAAGAAAAAAACTTTGGTTACGTAATAATGTGACCTACGTAAAAATATGTCATTCATAAATCTATAATTTCTATGATCTGTTTTGGCCCTCAGATATAACGTAGTCAAAAGATAGAAGTATTGGTTTCTAAGAATCATCTTTTAATACATTATTTGAATGTATTAAGAGAAAATATTAGTTTGTTTCTACGAATTTAATTATTAAGTGGTCTATAAACTTTGAAATATAGAAAAAATGTATTTTTTGTTATTACAATCTCTATTATAAAATGGAAACATATACTTTAGTTACACAGCAACGTCATATTAGCAATGACAAAGTATTAATCTAGTACAAAAAAAGAAACATTGGTTACATAACAATGTAACATATGGAAAAATATGCCATTCAGAAATCTATATTTTCTATGATTTATTTTTGTCCCCAAATATCAAGTAGTCAAAAAATATTATGTATAGGTATTGGCTTAAGGTATTGGTTTCTGAGAATCGTCTTTCAATATCTTATGTGAGTGTAGGTGTATAGTTCTATGGATGTGGGTGAATAAAAATTAGTTTATTTCTACAAGTGGATTTATTAAGTGGGCTATAAAGTTTGAATAAAGATAAAATATATTTTTTGTTACTACAATCTCCTTTATAAAGCGGAAATATGTACTTGAGTAACAGTGACATCATACTGACGATGGCGACGACCTCAATTATAATTTCGCTTTTTTGCAAATTGATTAAATTCTGAAAATCGCACAATATCAATTCTTGCACCATTGAATAGAGGAAAATATGTATTTTCAAGTGTGATGCGCTTGCAAGAAGTACCTTAGATTATTATTTTTTTTCCTCATTTTTATGTTTTTTAGAAAAAAAATCGAACAGGAATAAAATAATGCTACCTCTATTCTATATCGCGTGCACCCCGATTACGAAAGAATAACACGTTTCCACTTAAAACAGTGTACAATATTCAGCATTTGTTTCAAGTTAATATTCTATAACAATATTAAAATTTCACTTTAACCCTTTTACAAAATCAAATGGGACACAAAATGTTGTGAAGAGATATATAATTCAACTATCATTGAAATAATCGGAATCAAAAAGGTTGTTGTAATTAATGAAATCTTTAGTGATTTTTTCGGTTATTTATCATCAACAGGCAACTAACGTGTAAGTGTCGTTTTTAATAAATTTCAAAAGTTTATTTGAATACATAATTGGTATATTTTTGTATAAAATTTATTCTTGATGTTGTTAACGTAAAAAAAAAAAAAAAAAAAAAAAAAAAAAAAAAAAAAAAAAAAAAAAAAAATCTTCTAGAGTTTTTGATTAAAAATGATTTTTACCTATTTTCTTTACACCAGATAGTTTGAAAACGTTTCTGTAAACCGATGTGCATGGTTTCGGTCCTCTAGATCTTATAATAGGGTGACTGAGCCAGTAGTTGATCAAATAAGGTCGATGCTACGGGGGTTTTATTATATTTCCTTCCTTTTAAGTTTTAGGAGTAAACTAACATGATTGCTACAACCCTTTATGAAAGTCCTATAATTGGCAAAAATTAAATCTGCTGAAATTAACACGTTCACGCCGGCGCGGTGGGTCACACTCGACTGTCTCAGAGTTGTCACGTCTCCGTTTTTTTGCACACCACTATTATTTTAGAGAAAATGTTGTTCCTTTAAATCGCCCAATAGTTCTAATTAAATAAAACAACATTTTCTGTATTAAAATACTGGTGTCTAAAAAGCCGGAGACTTTTCAGCTCTGAGACTGTCGAGTGTGACCCACCGCGCCGGCGTGAACGTGTTAAATAGCAACAAAATTATAAGTAAATAGTTTATTTAATTGCCATTTACCCAGTAGTTGATCAATCGAAGAAATCAGTCGAAAATTCAAAAATTAATCTTTAAAATAGCATCCTTAAGCTGTGATTAACAATAATTCATATAAAACTATTATTTGAAATAAACAAGATGGAAGTGGGTTATTTTAACTTATCATAATCGTCTCCAACAAATCAAAAACTAAATGTTTACATTTTCTATTAAAAAAAAAAAAAAAAAAAAAAAAAAATCATAATTTTTTTTTTTTTTTACAGCAGGCAGCTGTCAACAATGTGACAACAGGTGCTCTGTGACAACGCCGTATACCCTCTGGATTTTTTTAGGGAACACCGTATACCCTCTGCTTCTCAAGAAAGCTATAGTATATATACACTAGGGTATACCCTCTGCCTTGAGCGTATACTCTCTACTTAGAACGTATGCCCTCTGTTTTTTTTTACGACTACACCACTGCGTTGCGCAGTCACCCTGTTTGAACATTTGTGAATGTCGTACAGTCAGTCCGATAGGATTATTCCTAAGATTCCGATCGTAAGAGCCGTAAACGTTGGGCCGCAAACCAGTGATACTTGCGAAATGTAAAACCTTAAACTCAGTTATATCGAAACGCTGTTTTTCATCAATTTTGCCACGATAATCTTCGAAAAAGCTAATGGATTTACATGTTTCTTTTTTCTTTTTTTTCTTTCTTCCTTTTCTTTTCTTTTTTTGAGGAAATTTAATTTTCTACAAAAGATACCTGAAAAACAAGAATTTTTTTCCAGTTATATTTAAAAACATGACCAATTTTTATGGATTTTGATTTTTTTATTATATTATTTTTAATTATTTTACTTTTTTTTTCTTTCAGGCATACACGAGAAACAACGTAATAAACAGTATAAAGAAGAAGTGACAAATCAAAAATTTTTCAATCTGGAATTCAAAGTCGAGATAAAACAATTTTTTAAAGATTAAAATTTTCGTGAAATATTAGAACTTTTGTTATTGTTCTTATAAATTTAAAATTATTCTTTACCTTTATAAAACATAAATAAAAAAGTGGAAAATAAGTAATAGTCTAAATTAGAGACGCCGAACCTACGGCACGCGTGCCATAGTTGGCACTCTGCTGATTATTTTCGGCACAGCGTAGATGCGAGTTCTAAATAAAAATTTTGCACAGAAGATCTATTTCAACCACGTACCCACCAATTTTCACTAACCAACCAAAATCGCCAAATTATCGCTTAACCAACCAAAGTGGAGAAAACCTGGAAAAACCGATAGGCAAACAAAGGTTTCATGTTGGTTGCTAGGGTGTGACGTCAGTTGAAACTGATCTCTAGTACGAAATGTGTTAATTTAGATGAGCTGAATTTGTCGGAATTCAATCGGACGTCATTTTCATACAGATTGAAAAAACTGAAATGCGTATTAATCAATCCTAGGCAATGATGACTCTTTTTTTTAATTAATAAAGGATTGAGAGATTAACGGCTTAATGGAAAGGAAAGATTATAAGGCGTTATAAGCAAAGAAACCGATGTTAAAATTATAATAACTTAGAATTCAATTCCAGACTGAAAACCTTTTTAAATAAGCTAGCACTTTCTATTTTGACAATTTTTTCTGCGAGCTATTATTTTAGAAAATGAATGATATAGTAAATCCAAGTAGAAATCTATTGTTACTTGACACAAATTCAGCTTTAATTCTCTTAAATCAATTAAGTATGACGCTGATATAAATTATTTGGCATCTGAGATTCAACAACAGAGATAGCATTTTTTAAGATTACTTTCAAAAGTATAAAACTAATTGCCTTTTAAAAATATTTAACGTAAAATTTTAAGTAATTTTCATTCGTTATTAGTTGATACAATGTTTTTTTTTTTTTTTTTTTTAGTTGTTGGCACGTCATAATAAAGTATAGCATGTTTTGGTGAAAATTCCGCACGCGGCTGTAAAAAGGTTCTCCGTATCTGACACAAGTGTTGTAATCCACGATCAAAATTCTGTCAATTTTCGACATTATAAATCGTTGTAATCCTCTTAATTCGTTGGTATATTTTGTTGGTCCACATGATTGTCGATTAAAACAAATACACACCCACAGACACATATATACATACTATTTATAAAGGATCAGGGAAGAAAATGATAATTGTTTCCTTCTTGTGAAATGTGAGATCATATTCTCATTTGTTAGCTTAGGATGTGTACTATCGCTTTTCAGCCTTCAATGAAAGCAAATGAATGACGATCCTTTGAAAAACACAGTTTAATATTGGTATAAAAGATGAAAAACGATGAAAGTCCTTTGAAAAATCATAGTTGAAGACTTTAATAAATGGGGGAATATGACGGAGGGTCTCTGAATAACCACGTAGAGAATAGGTATAAGGAATAAAGAACGCTGAAAAGCCTTTAATAAAAAACACATTTAAAAATGAGAATAAAAGTGGGAAAGACTGATGAAAGTTTTCTAAATAAAGACTGTAGAAGATAGTTATAAATTGGGAAGAAAGCTGAAAA
Source organism: Maratus speciosus (assembly GCA_963932465.1). NCBI lineage: Eukaryota > Metazoa > Arthropoda > Arachnida > Araneae > Salticidae > Maratus > Maratus speciosus. The sequence goes on from OZ010797.1 coordinate 473,542,562, forward strand.
CGCTGTTGAAGTTAAGTGTAATTTGGGAAGAAAAGTGAAACCACATTTATAAAGTGAGAAAAAAAAGCCTAAAGTCCTTTGAATGTTGACCACAACTGAAGATATGTATAAAGGAGTATGAATGAGGAATGTCATATTATAAGCACATTTAACGATACAGTTAAAAGGGAAGAACAATAAAAATCGCCGATAGTAAAATAAATATAGATGATTAACAATCTGACTACATGTGACTATTGTTTTCCCTTCTCACATATAGATGTCGAAAAAAAAAGGTTTTGTTTAATTAATTTCATAATATTGTGTTCAATTATTTCTATGAATGAAAATATAATAAATATATTTGTGTAAGAAAATTTTATCCATTGTACATTTTATTGTACTACACTAAATTGGTTCTTGTTTGTTAATGCATTTGACTGTGTTTTAAATACATGTTTTAAATACATTTGTCTAATAAAGTTAGTATAATTACAAGAACCTAAATTATTATTGTTTTATTACTACTGAATTATTAATTGCTACAGTAATAATTACATTAAATATATTTAAAGACACTGGTAGCATTATTTGATTTTACTGGTACGTAGTACGTCCACTGTAGTTTCGAAATTTATTCATTGAAGGAAATTTTCATTCTAAAAAAGAATGAAAATTACATACTGAGTGATAAAACGCTGTAAGGGTAAAATGAATGAAAATTGTCAAAATAAAACTGTATAGGTGTTTCATTGCCATGAATTATTCAAACGAGAAACACAATGAAAAAAGTTTTCGATTAATGACCGTGCCCTCACTGAAAATATATAAAATTCATAAAACGACTCAAATTGAACAAGTATCGAGTTAGAATTTCCATAGACATAAGTAAAATAGCAAAGATAACCTCAGAAGAGGCTTCTAAATTGACGATAACAAGGTCTCATACAATAAGGAATTCTTATACATATATATATATATATATATATATATATATATATATATATATATATATATATATATATATATATATAGATATATAGATATATATATATATATATATATATATATATATATATATATATATATATATATATATATAGATAAATAGATATAATGCCTTTGAAAACCAAAAGACAAGTTCTTTTAATAAAATCTGACAAAAATCTCTAGTATTACGATGGCAGATGTTTGATGTATATATATGTATAATATAAATGAGTTCACAAACATAAAAATAAAATTGGAAAGACAATAGGAAAAACAGAAATGCAAAAACCATGAAACTATATATAGCTTACAGATTCGTCAGAGAAAAAATGCAAGGTAATATTAGCCATCTAGCGTTAAAGAGAGAACCCGAAATTCTGGTCTTGTCATGTGTCAGTAAGAGGAAGAACGAGGGGTCATTAAAGTAATTAATATAAAAAATAGAGACATACACATAGTTTTCAAGACAGAGAGACAATACAGTAATACACAATAACCAGTATATCCAAAATTTGTGGAAAAATGGAATGAAGAACATAGGTAATAACTTAAAATGAAATTTGAGTATTCTTAGAAGAACGTATTAATTAGGATTTTTTATAAAGAGGAAGGGGGGGGGGTCAAATACATATACGCAAACTGAATAGCCTGAAATTTAAGCCAATTCTTACGAGAATTCGTGTGAAAAAATCTTTAGCGAGATGTTTAAAGATTCGTTGATTCTCATTACTTTATGTGCATTTTAAGGCGTTCCACGTTGTTCCATGGGTGTTGTTATACAACTATTTCTCATATCTCCCATATCTTAAAAGTGCGTCTTGCAATGTGAAGTTTTATAAGATTTTAGTATTTAGAAAATTACTTTTACTTATTATCATTATTATTATTATTATTATTTGTAGATTTGATAGGGCGCGTTAGATTTTGTTGTTGTTTAATTATATTTTTATAACTCACTAGATCCGTGTACAGTACAAGTCTGTCGCACTACAATTTTTTATATCATTATTCTAATTTGTTGCTTTCTTTAAAGATTAATTAAATGCAATTTTTACTCAAATATCGAATTCTAAAAAATTTGAGTGTACTATGTCAAAAGCAAATTTAAAATCTTTCGTATGATACCTTATACATCGCTGTGTGTATTGTAAGTGTATAGAAAAAGGGATATTGACATCAGAAATAATATAAAAGATTAGAATCTATTGAGAGAATGCAGAAAGAATTGATTGATTCTTGCAGCAAATGTCTTTCATGATTTCAATTATTTTCTTAGTTTTAGAAGTATAGTATATTGTTTTTTTATTATAAAAATCATGTAAAATAATTAAAAGCGGTTTCGATTATGTTTAATTATCTGGATGCTTATAATTAACTTTATAATTACTTTTGAAATCAATATACTGTTATTTTCAAACATAAATTCTTAATACCGGGATATAAAATATGCTTCTCATCTTAATTTTTATAATTTTGAAATGAGTAAAAATGTAAATCAGTTACATATTTTCATTTAATGGAAGATATATGGAAGAGCAATTTTTCGAAAATTAAGTTATGCAGACGATTATAATTACTTTATTATTCATTTTAATTTTATGTTCATTTAATTACCATCGTTATTTCGGTTGTGACTGGAAAGAATATTATAACATCTAAGAGAAAATTTATGGACAATAAAGATTGCGAAATATGGACAAAGACATTCATAATTGGGAAATTAATCTCTTTACCGCAATATTTTGTACCGTTACTTCATAAATCGAAAATCCATAAGCAGTTTAAGTTTTATCGCAAATAAATAATTTTATAAACCGCTAAATACCACATAAAATATTTAACATTTAGGCAGACTCCCAGAATGTTTTTCAGATTTGCTTTGACATGAATAAATATATTTAAATTAAGTTTTTAGAATACACGGTAGTAGTTATATATGTAGATTTTTTACGGTAATGATGATGGTTTAAAACAGGAATGAATATCTTTTATTCTTTAGAGAAAATGTATAGAAAATAAAGCATTTGCTTACGAAATATAGATATAAAAGTTCAAAATTGAGAAATTAATCTCTTTATCTCAATATTTTATACCGTCTCTTCATAAATCGGAAACCATAATCAGTGTCAGTTTTATGGCATATAAATAATGTTATAGGCCACTAAACACAACATAAACTATTCAACATTTGAGGAGACATCCTAAAAAATCTATTTTCTGATTTACTTTGACATCAATGAATATATCGAATGTCAGAATTTAAAAGGCATGGCGATAGTTACACATAAATGGTTTTAATGGTAATGTTCCCAATTTAAAACAGGAGGAATATCCAGCATAGATGTATCATACAAATGTAAGTGAGTGCGAGTAATAAGTCAAAATTACGTCCACTAATAACCATATCACAATATTAAAATATTTATTTGCTAAAAAGACCTTGTAAAAACACATTAAAAATAAATTAAAAATCTATATTGACATGTTTCAACTCTGTTATTGAGTCGTCATCAGAATGTATAACAGAAAATTACAAATACAATGCATATGAAAAATGAAAAAATCATCGAATACAATGATTACTTGTTTATATTCGATAATTTTTTTCCATTTTTCATATGCATTGTATTTATAATTTTCTGTTATACATTCTGATGACGACTCAGTAAAAGTGTTGAAACATGTAAATATTGATTTTTAATTTACTTTTAATGTGGTTTTATAACGTCTTTTAAGCAAATAAATATTTTAATATTGTGATACAGGAGGAATATCTTCAATACTTTAGAGAAAATTTATAAATAATAAAAGCCTTTGCTTACAATTTATAGATAAAGACGTTCATAATTGTAAAATTAATCTCTTTATCGCAATATTTCATACTATTACTTCATAGATCGAAACATCATAACCAGTTTACGTTTCATAGTAAATAAACTACATTATAAGTAATTAAATACCACATAAAATATTTAACATTTAAGGATACATCTTCAAATAATTGTTTTCAGATTTATTTTGACATAAATAACTATTTCCAATGGCATATTTTTGAAGAGATAGTGGTAGTTATATATGAACGGTTTTGATGGTAATATTGATGGTTTAAAAACGGGAAAGTATATATTCAATACTTAGAGAAAATGTTTAGAAAAAAAAGCAATTCCTTCCGAATTACCGACACAGAGGTTCATAATTGTGAATGTAATCTCTTTATCTCAATATTTTCGACCGTCTCGTCCTAAATTGGAAAAACATAAGCAGTATTAGTTTTATGGCAAATAAATAACGTTGTAGACCACCAAACACTGCATAAACTATTTAACATTTATGGAGACATCCTGCAATAACTATTTTCATATTTTCTATTTTTTGATTTACTTTGACATCGATGAATATATTAAATGGCATATTTGTGAAGGGGTAGTGGTTGTTATATATAAAAGGTTCTGGTGGTAACGTTGATGGTTTAAAACGAGAAAGAATGTGTTTAAGACTTTAGAGAAAGTTTATAGATAATAAATTACTCGCTTACGAAATGTAGACAAATACATCATACATAAGCAGTTTAAGTTTAATCGCATATAAATAATGCTATAAACCACTAAATATCATATAAAATATTTAACATTTAAGGAGATATCCTCCAGTAATTGTTTTCAGATTTGTTTTGACATAAATAACTATATTCAAAGGCAAATTTGTAAAGGGATGGTGGTAGTTATATATAAATGGTTGTGATAGTAATGTTGATGATTTAAAAGGGGAAAGAATATATTTAATACTTTAGATAAAATGTATAGAAAATAAAGCATTTCCTTTCGAAATATAGATACCGAAGTTCAAAATTGGGGAATTAATCTCTTTAGCTCAACATTTTATACCGTCTCTACGTAAATCGGAAAACCATAAGCAGTGTCTGTGTTATTGCAAATAAATAACGGTATATACCCCTAAACATCACATAAAATAATATTTAAAATTTAAAGAGGCATACTCAAAAAACCTTTATCAGAATTACTTTGACATGAATAAATATATTTAATGTCAGAATTCAGGAGGTATAGTGGTAGTTACATATAAACGGCTTTAATAATAATGTTGACTGCTTGAAACAGGGGGAATACCTTCAATACTTTAGAGAAAATTTATAGATAATAAAAGCCTTTGCTTACGATTAGGATGTTCATAATTGTGAAATTAATCTCTTTATATTAATATTTTATACCGTCACTTAATAAATCAAAAAGCCATAGGCAGTTTAAGTTTTATCGCAAATAAATAACGTCATAAACCACTAAATACCACATAAAATATTTTACATTTAAGGAGACATTCGCAAATAACGATTTTGAGATTTGCTTTAACATGAATAAATATATTTAAGTTCAGATTTTATAATTCACGATAGTAGTTATATAGAACACATTCGAGGGGAATGTTGATGGTTTAAAACGAGAAAGTTTATCTTTAATGCTTTAGGAAAAATGTATAGAAAATAAAGCTTCTACTTACGAAATATAGATATAGAAGTTCAAATTTGGAAAAATAATCTCTTTATCTCAATATTTTATGCTGTCTCTTCTTAAATCGGAAAACAATAATCAGTACCAGTTGTATGCCAAATAAATAACGTTATAAACCACTAAACACCACATAAAATATTTAACATTTAAAGAGACATTCTCAAAAACCTTTTTTCAGATTTACGTTGACATCAATAAATATATTTAATATCAGAATCCAGAAGGTATGGTTGTAGTTACATATAAACGGTTTTAATGGTAATGCTGACAGTTTAAAAGAGGAGGAATATCTTCAATACTTTAGAGAAAATTTACCGATAATAAATGCGTTTACTTACAAATTTTAGACAAAGACGTTCATAATTGTGAAATTAATCTTTTCATCGTAGTATTTTATACCACCACTTTATAAATCGGGAAATCATAAGCAATGTCGGGTTTATGGCAAATAAATAACGTTATAAACCACTAAACACCACATAAACTATTAAAAATTTAAGGAGACAATCTCAAATATTTGTTTTCAGATTTTTTGGACATAAATAACTATATCCTACGGCATATATTTGTAGGGATGGTAGTAATTATGTATGAAGGGTTTAGATGGTACAGTCATTCAGGGTAACTTTGATCCGCATTTTCTCTATTTTCATATGCCACACTCTTATTTGAAGAATACTGTGGCAACTAGGGGCATAAAAGAGAAGAAATGATCCTAAATTATTGTTTGACTATAAAAAATTAAGGCATAATAAGGATAAAAGCAATAAAAATGGATTTTTAGCCTGGTTTAAAGTTACCCAGCCATTTAGGGTAACTTTGCACCATATGATAAATTTTTATGTAAAATAATTAATTATAAAAAAGTATTGTAGTCAGGACAACATTAAACACCAAAAAATGTTTTCAGATATGTAAAGACTACGAATTTATATTTCCCAACATCACAAGATTTGTATAATTTATGATATTACAACAAATATCAGACATAAGAAAAGTGGAAGAAGAGAACCATAAACATTTAGAAAAAAAAAAAAACCTGTTTATTGTTCATATAAAACATAAAAATGCAGTGAAAAACAATGTTCAATGTTTTAACTCTATAATATATCCATAGTTACAGTAATACATACAAGTACTAGTATTATTCAAACAAGAATAAAGAACGTCGAACGTATGAAATGTCAAATTTGAGTAGTTCCACCCCTAATCACGCCTCTAAATGGATTTTATGTATTTTATACATATTTGTGAAAATGTTTACATGTCATAGCTAATGCACATTTTCGGCATTTATATAAAATATACGTGCAAATATGGGAAATTTTCGACAGTAGCACTCTTAATCAGTAAATTATAAGGATCAGTGTGACTTTGAGCCGGCTCAAAGTTACCCTGAAAATGCGGTAAAATGCTAGTGACTTCTTATTTTACATTTTATTAACTATTAATACATAAATAATCACAAAATATTAACACATTTACAACATTTAGATAATAATATGTCTGATAAATGAGTATATTGTTGCATACTATGAAAATTTAATTGGATTACAACAACTTCAAAACAGCATTCAAAATTAACTTGAAAACAGTACTTCACAAAAATAGTTAGATGATGCAATTAATTGCGCATAATGTTGCTAATTTATTTTCTAAAATAAAGAGTAGAAATTCCAGTTTAGAACCTTTCCAACAGAGCACAGTTCTAGAGTTTATTTAGTCGTTTAGAGTAAAAAATATTGACAAATAGAAGGTTGTGCAAAGTTACACCCCGTGGCTCAAAGTTACCCTGATTGACTGTAATGTTGATGGTTTAAAACTGTAAAAAATATATTTAATACTTTAGAGAAAATTTCTAGAAAAAAATCATTTCTTTACGAAATATCGATATAAAGGTTCATAATTGTGAATTGAAACTCTTTATCTCAATATTTTATGCCATCTCTTCATTATTCGGAAAACCATAAGCAGTTTAAGTTTCATTGCAAATATAAAACGTTACAAACCACTAAATACCAGATAAAATATTTCGCATTTTAAGAGGCATCCTCAAAAGACTTTTTTTAGATTTACTTTGACATCAGTGAATATATGTAATGTCAGAAATTAGAAGGTATAGTTGTAGTTACGTATAAATGGTTGTAGTGGTGATGTTGATGTTTTAAAACAGACGAAATATTTTCCATACTATAGGGAAAATTTACAGATAATAAAACCATTTTCTTACGAATTATAGACAAAGACATTAATAATTGTGAAAATTAATCTTTTTATCGCAATATTTTATAACATAACTTCATTAATTGGAAAAACATAAACAGCCTAAATTTATCGCAAATAAATAACGTCATAAACCACTAAATACCGCATAAAATATTTAACATTTAAGGAGATTCCGCAAATAATGGTTCTCAGATTCGCATGGACTTCAATAAATATATTTAATGTCAGATTTTAGGATGCACGGTGGTAGTTATATTTAAACAGTTTTGACGGTAATGTTTGTGGTTTAAAATGTGAAAGAATATCTTTAATACTTTAGAGAAAATGTATAAAAAATAAAACATTTCCTTACGAAATATAGATATAGAAGTTTAAGATTGCGAAAGTAATCCCTTTATCTCAATATTTTATACCGTCTCTTCATAAATCGGAAAACCATAATCCGTGTTAGTTTTATGGCAAATAAATAACATTATAGACCACTAAACACAACATAAACTAATTAACATTCGAGGAGACATACTCAAAAATCTATTTTCTAATTTACTTTAACATCAATATATTGAATGTCAAAATTTAGAAGGTATGGTGGTAGTTACACATAAATGGTTTTCATGGTAATGTTCATAGTTTAAAACAGGAGGAATAACTTCAATATTCTAGAAAAAATTTATAGATAATAAAAGCATTTGCTTACGGATTTTAGATAAAGGCGTTCATAATTGTGAAATTAATCTGCTCATCGTAATATTTAATACCGTCACTTTATAAATCTGGAAATTATAAGCAGTTTAGATTTTGTTGCAAATAAAAAACATTATAAACCACTCAATACCACCATAAAATATTTAACATTTAAGGTTTTCAGATTTTTTTGACATGTATAACTATATTCAAGAGCATATTTTTGAAGGGGTGTTGGTAGTGTTGAAAAACAGGAAAGAATATATTCAATACTTTAGAGAAAATGTACAGAAAATAAAGCATTTCCTTACGAAATATCGATATAGAGATTCATAATTGTGAATTTAATCTCTTTATCTCAATATGTTATGCCGCCACTTCATAAATAGGAAAAAACAAAAGCAGTGTCAGTTTTATTGCGAATAAATAGCGTTATAAACCACCAAATACTACATAAGCTATTTAACATTTAAGGAGACATACAGCAATGACTGTTTTCATATTTGATTCTGTATCAATAAATATATTTAATGATAGCTTTTAAAAGACATTGTGGTATTTATTTATAAATGGTTTTAATAGTAATAGTGATCGTTTAAAATGGAAAGAGTAATAAAAAAAATAGGTTTAATATTGAAACACAATAAACAAAATATCACGCTGTTTTTGATGGTTCTAATTTCAGGAATTTCTTTCACCTGGATATAATGTGAAGAAATACTTAAAATCATAAAAATTGTAAATCTGTTTTAAGACATTCCAACATAGTTGAGGAATTCTATTTACCTTTCGATGAGTCTGCGGTGTAACTCCCTTAAGTACACCCTTTTTACCACGTAATTAATATATTTAACAGAGATTTACCATGTCACGTTTGCTATTCAAATTGAAGTAAGTAGCGCTTATAGTTCATTTACAGAGGCTATCAAAAGAATCACATTAAATTGTGGTTTATGGAGTAAAATCGCTTACAGTGTATTGATGAACGTAAGTATGGGGTCTACTGTTGAAGTATGGTGTCTACTGAGAAAGAAAATCTTATATCACTTCCACTATAATGGGGATTTTACGAGTAAAAGTTTTAATAAAATAAGTAACATATATTTTTTCCGTTTTATATTTAAGGATTTCTTTAACAATGATGAATTTTGGCTGGCATTTTTAAGCAAATAGGAAAATCTCTTTAATAGATACACCTGTGAATCATATTTCAATAAGTGTAAAGTTATTAGACATCTTCGTGGCTAGAGAAAAATGTGTCTTTTTTTCATCGTGAATTCGCAGGTTTGAATATGCCAATTTCAGTAAGAAGGTCTTTAGCTGTATCTTATGTTTCTTTGTTATGAAACTTTGCCTATGCTAACTATCCAATTACTAAAAAGGCTCAAAAAGCGAATCCTCGAGATCTAGATCGACAAAGGAATTCAACGGGGAGACGGCAGCACAGACAATCACCTCATCGAGTTCACGACTGAAATTTCAGAATTAGCTCAAATTAGATTTGCATATTAAAATGCAATCGGTCTTCCAAGTCATATCTTGGTGGAAAACATCTGAAAACCCGATTTTAGCGGACTCGTAGGTTTATCATTTTGTTTTCCTGTTTTCAGTCCTCCATGTTTTCATACCTTTGGGTGCAATGAAAACCTACGAATCAACCGCTAAAATCGGGTTTTCTGGTGTATTCCACCATGTTATGATTTGGCAGACCGATTGCATTTTAATATGCGAATCGAGTTTTAAAAAATTCTAAAATTTCAGCCGTGAACTCGATGAGGTGACTGTCTGTGCTGCCATCTCCCGGTCTAAATAGATGTGCTAAAATTGTTATTATATTTAGTAGACAGTAAATTTTTAACATTTCTAAATATCGAAATTTTAGTTAATTTGCCATATTTCAATCAAAATCTTCAATTAGAAAAAAAAAATTAATAGAACAAAATAAGAACATGTATAATAATCACTTATAAACAGATTAATTAAAATAATGCTGGAAAAGGTGATAAAATAGCTTTATTAAGATTGACGAAAGTTTCATCGCAGAAACGGCGACATTTTCAAAATTATTCATGACAGAAAATATTTTCACATAATTTAAAAACAATAACATACTAAACAATGTTACGAGACATCATGCATAATGAAAAATATTGCAAATATAAAATAAAATAAAAATTAAATTAGTTATTTGCGAGCGTGGATTAATTTTCACATAAATTAAAAAACAATAACATGGTAAACTAGCATGTTGTGGCCATCACAAAACTTTCTTCTATGTAAATCACGTCAATTGAATCATTTAAATGGTACAAGAAATTACATCAATTTAGCACCAATTCATATCAAAGTAGATCTGAATTTGAAGTTTGATGAAAATTGGATGATTAATTCTTCTGATTCTGAAGTTTAGTAAAAATTATTTCATTAGTTCTTGAGATACAGCTATAATGGAAATTCTGAAAAGTGCAGCATAGTAGCGCCACCTATTGAGCGATTTGCACCAAAACACAAACAGCACTAATTAATATCAAAGTATACTTGAATATGAAGTTTGATGAAAATCCAAGCATTAGTTGTTGAGATAGAGTTATTGCGGAAATCGTAAAAAAATGCAGTATAGCACCGCCACCTGTTGAGCAATTTACACCAAAATGTACAAAACTTCAATGCATGTCAAGAACTAACAGAATCTGAAGTTTGATGAAAATCCGTGCATTAGTTCTGGAGATTGAGCTATTGCGGAAATCGTGAAAAAGGCTGCATAGCAGCGCCACCTGTTGATCGATTTACACCAAAAGCTAATCAGCACCAATTTATGTCCGGGACTAACTGAATATAAATTTTTATTAAATTCCGTGCATTAGTTCTTGAGATAGAGCGCCCACAAAATTTGTGTGACATACATACAGACAGACAGACAGACAGACTCACAGATGCACAGACTCACAGACAGACATTTTGTAAAAACATGTTTTTCGGAATCTCTGACCCCTAAAATGTGTAAATCCATCGAAAACCGAAAGTCGAAAATTTTCACGAATCCAATACTTTCTTCTTGTAAAGATAAAAGAAAGTAACAATGTCAGGAGACATCATGCATAATGAAAACATTGCAAAACATGAAATAAAAGTAAAATTAACTTGGCTATTTACGAGCGTGGATTATTATTATTACTATTTTTACTATCGTTACTAAAATTAATCTATGAGATTACTCAAAGATCTATGTAATTCTAGTAACAATAGTATAAATTAATCCACGCTCGCAAATAGCCAAGTTAATTTTATTTTTATTTTATGTTTTGCAATGTTTTTCATTATGCATGATGTCTCGTGACATTGTTACTTTCTTCTATCTTTACAAGAAGAAAGAATTGGATTCAGGAAAATTTTCGAATTCCGGTTTTCGACGGATTTACACGTTTTGGGGGTCAGAGAACCCGAAAAACATATTTTTACAAAATGTCTGTCTGTGAGTCTGTGAATCTGTTAGTCTGTGGTTCTGTCTGTCTGTCTGTATGTGACACAAATTTTGTGGGCGCTCTATCTCAAGAACTAATGCACGGAATTTAATAAAATTTTATATTCAGTTAGTTCCTGATATAAATTGGTGCTGATTAGTTTTTGGCGTAAATCGCCCAACAGGTAGCACTGCTGTGCTGCATTTTTTGCGATTTCTGCAATAGCTCTATCTCCACAACTAATGCACAGATTTTCATCAAACTTCAGATGCAGTTATTACTTGATATGAATTTGTGTTGGTAACGTTTTGGTGTAAATCGCCCAACAGATAGCGCTGCTATGCTGCATTTTGCAGGATTTACACGATTTTCGCAATAGCTCTATCTCAAGAAATAATGTACGGATTTTCATCAAACTTCAGATTCAGTTAGTCCTTGACATGAATTGAAGTTTTGCACCTTTTGGTGTAAATCGCTCAACAGGTGGCGCTGCTATGTTGCATTTTTTGTGATTTCCGCAATAGCTCTATCTCAAGAACTAATGCTTGGGTTTTCAACAAACTTCAGATTCAGGTATACCTGGTATTAATTAGTGCTGTTTATGTTTTGGTGTAAATCGCTCAACAGGTGGCGCTGCTATGCAGCATTTTTCATAATTTCCACAATAACTCAATCTCCAGAACTAATGCACGGATTTTCATCGAACTTCAGATTCAGTTAGTCCTTGACATGAATTGACGTTTTGCACCTTTTGGTGTAAATCGCTCAACAGGTGGCGCTGCTATGGTGCTTTTTTATGATTTCCGCAATAGCTGTATCTCAAGAACTAATGCTTGGGTTTTCAGCAAACTTCAGATTCCGGTATACCTCGATATGAATTAGTGCTGTTTATGTTTTGATACAAATCGCTCAACAAGTGGCGCTGCTATGCTGCATTTTTCCGACTTACTCCTATAGCTCTATCTCAATAACTAATGCACGAATTTTCATCAAACTTCAAATTCAGATATATTTTGATATGAATTGGTGCTAAATGGATGTAATTTCTTGTACTATTTAAATGATTTAATTGACGTGATTTATATAGAAGAAAGTTTTGTGATGGCCACAGCATACTAGTTTACTATGTTATTGTTTTTAAATTATGTGAAAATATTTTCTATCATGAATGATTTTTAAAAAGTCGCCATTTGTGCAATGAAAAGTTCGTCAATTTTAATAATAGTCCAAGAGCCGGCAGCTCAAAAACCTATATTTTATGGAAGAGTAGAAGTAGAGGAATCTAATGATCCATGTCTGCCGGAAGTGGAGTAGTGCATAAGCCAAAAATTAATTCCACCAGTAGTTGACACATAGGTTTATCATTGTGTTTTCCTGTTCCCAGTCCTCCATGTTTTCATATCTTTGTTTGTAGGACAAACACAATGATAAACCTACGAGTCAACAGCTAGTGGTATTAAATTTTGGCTTATGCACCAATTCACTTCCGGCAGACATTGGATCATTAGATTCCCCTACTTCTACTCTTCTATAAAATAAAAGTTTTTTTCTTGTGCTTGATAACATAGGTTTTTGTGCTGTCGGCTGTTGGACTATAAAGGCATTTTATCACTTTTTATAACATTATTTAACTTAGAACAAAATAAGTTTGATAAACAATTTCAGATATCGCTATATACGACATACATTTTTTTTTAAATAATTATTTTGTTGTTTTGATAAACAACTTTGCGAAAACAGTACTTTAGTAGATTTTCATGAACTTTTAACATAGTGTAAATAAAGGAAGGAACACCTAATGTTCTTCAGTAAATATTCCTGAAGTTATGTCTGTTAATATTTTTTATTTTGTTTGATACAATTATTTTTTTTATTATTTAAAAATCAACATTTCTGTTTTAATAGCACATCATTCTAATTAGCATTTATTTGTATAAATATAAAAAAAAAAAACCGTTACGTTATACGAGTATTATCCTGTGTGGAGTGAAAAAAATATGTACCTACTCTGACATAAAATACCTGGCATTTCTAAAAATTAAATTTATTTTTTTTAAAGCAAAATTCACAACAATAAAGTTGTTTAATTTTCCCTTAAAAATTTTGTTCAAATGTGTCGAATAATCTTTAAGATAAATTTTAACATTTTCATAACTGTTGAAATCTAAAATTAGGGCTCTCCAAATACAAATTTAATTTTACCGCTTATAAATATTCCTATAAACCACTAAATATCACTTAAAATTTTTAATATTTAAAGATACTTGGTTAAATAAAGATTTTCATGCTTGCTTTGACATCAATAAATGTATAATAATCAACAATGTATCATCAATAAGTGGATATCATCATCAATAAACGTATATCAATATGTATTTCATGGCATATTGTAAAAGCAATGGATATGGATATAATAGAAATGGATATGGCTACGGACATAAAGTATATGATGGACATATGAATATATGAATGTATGGTACATGATATATATGGTATATTATGCATATGGTATTATGGTATATGATATGTATGGTATATGATATATATATATGTGTGTGTAAATGGTATATGGTATAGGGGAGACTATGGAGGGTTGAACCACTTTTTACAAAATGATTTTTTATTTTTTAAATATTGAACGTAGAATAAAGTTTTATATATCATTTTATTCGTAATACAATCAGTTATCAAAATAAAATTGCTACATAAGTGTAATATATAAGAAATTTGAAAAATGATTGATTTTATTCATGAGAAAATAATCGGTCAAGGCTCCCCACATACGGGAGGGTTGACCCACTATATGGGAAACTTGACCCACCTTGTTTTATATTGAAATATTTGAGAAGAGAAATAAAATCAGTTAAAAAAAAGCAAAATAACTTTATGCTGCAGGCTTTAATTATTAATATATATATATATATATACATATTTGAAAATGTGACGCTTAAAGAAGCCTGTTTTGACGCAATCGCAAGTCATAGGAGAAAACATTTATTTTAAACATGATTTTGTCTGAGCTTGTATAATTGTACAGCAGGGAAAATGAAATTTTAACATTTAAGACAGTATTCCGTTAGAGACAGGTTCCATTTTCATAGGGTTTCATGTATTATTATGTCCGGATTTAGGAGACACTGTCTCGCCTTTTTTATTGTCTCCTTGTCCTACTTTTTGTGACACTCGGCATGACAATACTAGTTGCACTGCACATAGTTTGGCTTCATCTAACAATATTCGTCCTGGTGAAATTTGTCTACATGCCTTCCTAAAGTTTTTCGATCAATGCTATTCTCTTTTGCAGCCGCATTGAGCACTTAACTTATTATTAACGTCGTTTAGCCCTTCCAGGGTCAAAGTACTTTCATTACTAAACTGTTGAAATAAATGACTGGCACCGGAATTTACGAACAATTTTTTTTTTTTTTGAAATAAGAAGAAAAAAAAAACGCTATACTTTACATACATTTTAAATGGAAAATATTTTAGCACAATTCTGGTGTCATTGTGGCGTTTGGGAATTAAAATTAAGTGGTTTCATAAACATGCGACTGCCCCTGAAAGGATTAAGACTGCTGCTTTCATACTTTCTAGTCTTTTCCACTGTTTCTATTTACCTATTTTAAGTAACATTTACATTGAGAAAAGCTCCTATCAACTTTCCCATTTATATTTCATTAAATCTTTTCTTGCAATGGATACTACTGCAATTTTTCACATCTTTCTTTAAGCAGGTTTAAACATTTCCTTTTCCATCGCCCCATTTTACAGCAGCTTTACAGAATAAATATACATTTTTTTTTTTATATATATAACCTTTTTCATTATGCACAGCGTATAATAAAGAGATTTGCAAATCCACTTAATTAAGGGAGCCTTGAGCATCTGGTCAACCCATCCTCACATTAACTGGGTCAAGCCTCCCCATATACCACTTTTATAAAGAATAGCACATTGTTATGTTAAGCCTAACTTACTGTATAATCTTTATGCCGAGAATGAAAGCTCGATATTTCTGCATTACTTTAAACCTACTCAATTAAATTTCTATGATATATTTTATCTGAAAAAAGCTTACAAATTATTTCTAAAAAATGCACTTTTTAAGTTGAAAACGCTTCACAATTGATTTTTCCACGCCTATTTCGATTAGATGTATGAAACAAAGACTGTTGTTTGAGCATTCCAGTAGCTTTGGTTGACACCTATTGATAAAACTCTGAAATTATTTAAAATATGAAAACTGATGGGTGGGTCTAGCCTCCCTAGTCTCCCCTATATACAATGGTGGCAAAAATTGTGCACATTTTTTGTAATTTTCATGTCTTATAAATTTGTGTGTTTATAGGATATATTAATTTTCATTTAAATACAAATGTTTATAAATCCAATTCAAGGAAATTTACTGTAGAATTTAATTTAAAAAAAATTAATATACGTATGCACTACAAAACAGTTACGCTTACTTTAATCTAAAATACAAACACAATTAGTCATGAATTCTGAAATGTATTGTAATGAAAGCTTCCTAGCCAATCATAATGACTGCTCTGAGACCAATCAAATGTAGTAACTAAACTGTAGTATATTTTGATTTCTAAAAGCCGTATTTTACTGGAATTAATTTTGCAGAAGAGTGAATACTAGTGTAACTAAATAGAATAAGCATGCATTTTAAATAATGTCATCAACAACAAGAATTGATTGGACACCTACCAAAAGAAGCAGAATTTTCATATTGAGTGAAAATGGTCTCTCTTATGCTGAAATTGCAAGACAGGTTGGTGGATCAGCCACTTTATCTGGCGTTTCTGCTTATGTTATGAAGAAACTAAATCAGTGATAAATAAGGCAATATCAGGCCGAAAAAAGACACAATTGCTTCTGACGATAGAAAGTTAAAAAGGATATGCCTCAAAGATAAAAGAATTTCATAACATTCTGTTAGTTGTGAAATGAATGCAATAGGTATTTCAGTTAGTCTAAGAACAATAAGGAGAAGATTAGCAGGTTTTGGACTGAAAGGTAGAATTCCGAGGAAAAAGCCATTTTTAAATCTTCAGGAACGCAAGAAACGAGTTCACTGGGCAAAAGAACACATTAAGTGGTCAGAAAATCAGTGGAAGCAAATAATTTGGATAGATGACAGTAAAATATCGCTCTTTGGTAGTGATGGGTTAAAATGTTAAAATATGCAAGACGTAGAGTAGGGGAAGAGATGCATCCTGATTGCATTGAAGCAACTATAAAGAACGCAAAAATGTCATGATTTTGGCCTGTATGTCTCCAGATGCTGTGGGCCGCATTTAAGTGATTGATAGCATTCTCAATGCAAAAAAGAAAAAAATAAATAAATACGTTGAAACTGTCCTGAAACCAAAATTGATACCTTCCATCAGGGATCTCTTCCACCCCAAACGCACCATTTATCTTTCCGCAAAATTCAGCTCCTTGCCATACGGCAAAAATATGCAAAGAATGGTTTAAAAATAAAAGCATACAATTATTACCCTGGCCAGGAACAGCCCCGATCTGAATCTTGTAGAAAATGTGTGGCGACCTTTGAAAATCCTTGTAAAAAAAATCTTTCATCTAATAAAACGCAACTTATTGAAGTTATAATTGATTCCTGGCATCATGTGATTAAAAAGGATGAACTCCAAACACTAGTTCTCTCAATAAAATGACGCTGTGAATCTGGATTAGAAAACAAGGGCTATCCTACTAAATATTGAATGTGTAAGTGTAACTTTAAAATATAATGAAAATAAAATTAAAATATGAGCAGTTGTATGAAATAATTTTTATCTACGCATGCGCGAACGATAACAAGGATAATTTTACATAATTTAATAGTCAACTCTATGGAGCAACCTATTAAAAAAATCTAGTCAAATATCGTAAAAATTCAGAAAGGTATTGGCCTTAAAGTGAGCAAATTTTTAGTTGTTCTCCAAAAGCAGCTGAATGATAAGTTATTTTACACAAATTGTCATTTTTTTATTAACTGACTTTCAGAAAAAAGTTAGCATTTAGTGAGTATCAACGAGTAGATTTGGAAAAAAATCCTTCGATTTTGATACTTCTTTTGATCATGGTATAGGCTCGTTCTGGTGGTTATCCAAGAAGAACTAAAGCATCAATAAAAAATGAAAATTAAAAAAAATAAAAAACTAGAAATGACAATTTGTGGAAAATCCCTTTCCATTCAGCTGCTTTTAGAGAACTACTAAAAATTTGCTCACTCTAACACCGATATCTTTCTGAATTTTTACGATATTTGACTAGATTTTTTTAATAAGTTGCTCCATAGAGTTGACTATTAAATTATGTAAAATAATCCTTGTTATCGTTCGCGCATGCGCAGATAAAAATTATTTCATACAACTGCTCATATTTCCTAAAATATTTAATATATTTATATTCCAATTGCACTATATTGTTTCTACTGTATTGTGTCAATGTTTCTGAAATCGGCGTTAAATTTGGTTGAAAACCCTGTATGTTATAAGCAAAAAACATGCAAGAATTTTTTAATTTTTTTAAATAAGTCGCTATATCTCTATTAATATACATGTTATTCTTATACAAAAGAATACACATATTGCACAATGTCTGTTTATTTATATTCGGTAGCAATAGATCATTTCGTGCATTTTATCTTACATGATGATCCCAAGTATTATTTTTTTTCTTTGATTCTTTGTTTCCCCCCTAATTGCCCCCCTTATCAAATCGACATTGCTAAATATCAGGTCATACCTGTTCTTTTCAATCCTGAAATTCCAGAAGAATCTGTCAAGTATGTTTCTAAATATTCGACAAAATGTCTAAAATTGAAAGTTGCCGGTCATTAATGGCAATATAGTGTAGATATAGTATATGGTATATATATATATATATACACACACACACATATATATATATATATATAACCATTATATAATTATAATTCATCATCTATTTCCAATTACTAAAATTAAATTAATAAATTTAGCTTCAAAACATAACACTAACATTATACAAAATAAAGATGGAACCTTTAACTTGTAATACAAAATCAAGCACAATACCACTAATTCATTATCACATTGCAGACGATTAATCCATATAAAACATATGAAAAACCACCGAATTTTGATAATATAACCTATTAAAGACAAAAGATACAAATAACCAGCGAAATATTGTTGAAGCATTAAAAGATATATAGTAAACAAATAATAGATCAATTGGATGGATGTAGCAGGAAGCTTATATAGCATTTCACTTCTTCAGGGGTACATGAAATTCAAATATAAGCAAAAACATAGTCGATTTATGTAATAGAATCCAGCCATAAGCTAAAAATTGAATTCCATTATGTACCCGATCGACTATACACCAAAAAGTATAAATTTACCATGCCATATAAATTGAATTAAATAAATAATTAATCAATGCAAGATCCGTAATAATGAGCAATATGAACAAAATTGGAACATTTAAATTTAAGACATTCCCAGCAATATATATATATATATATTATATCTTATATGATACATATGGATATATGGATATGTATACTATAACGGATATGTGGGTATAGATATATGGATATGAATAAATATATCATCAATAAATGGATATCATCAACAATAAATGTATATCAATATGTATTTTATGGCATATTGTAAAAGACACGGTCGTTATATGAAATAAATTTTGATGGTGTTATTGATGGTTTAAAATAATTAAAATATAGAAAATGGAAATTTTAACATGTTAGATCAAGATAATAAAGGAACAACCAGAAAATATTTCTTGAATAATGTATAAAGAATTTCTTTCCTAAAAACAAAATATTGCGCATGATGTAAGAGTAAAAGCTAATAATAATTTTTTCAGATGAGTCTCCAGGACGCAACATGATACTGTGACATCATGATTAGTAAAATCATGCGCATATTCAGTTTTGCGCATAAATAAAGTCATAAACTACTTAATGTCACATAAAATACTGAGTATTTAAAAGGATTTACCTTAATACAGAATTCAAAAATCTTTGATATCATAAATGTCTTTTAGTGGTATATTTTGGAAAGTATAATGATAATATATTTTTTTTAACCGTAATGTTAAGGATTTAAGAGGAGCATAATAATAAATGAGAGTATTATGGTGAAGTTTTGAAAATGTCATTATTTTTTAGAGATATTTAAAGAATTTCCACCAGAATTAAAGGATAGGAAAATAAAAATAGCCGAATACGTGTATTAAGAAGCATTTGAAAAGTTTCATAGATATTTAGAAATATTTGTAACTAATCTTTCTCTCTCTATCAAAATGATAGGGAGACTTTAAAGGCTTCTAAACGTATTTTTTTATCAGTATTATAACCCATATTAGAATATCGCTAACTTTTATCTCGTTAATATAGTGCCGATTAGAAAATGTGGAATGGCTACTTATAAACTACGAAGGCAATTACGAAAACGAATTGAAATTACGAAAGCAATTTTAATTAAATATAATAATAAATTTAAAAGTAATAAAAAAATTGTCTTAAAAGCTTTATTAGAGACATTTTTTATTTCTAAATACGTTGCTAAATATTTTGATCTTCCACATACCAACCACATACACTGAATATACTTACTTGAAATAAATATTATAAACATGCTTTTTATCTTATTTAATACTTTTAATGGTCAAAATTAGAAAACGTGATGGTAGATGTTGCTTATAAATTAATTTTAATATTAATCTAGAGATTCGAAGAATTGAAATGGGTAATTTATAAATAATATTTGAAAAGAATGAAAATAGTTATTATAGCATTTTAAGTGTATATCTGATTTATTTATAGCAACAATTTAATTAGGTTATAATGCATTTCCCGAGATATTTTCAAAGAAAAGCTTTATTATCCAGAAATTTTCTCTGTAGAATTAAACGCATATTTTGTATTTATTATCAAAATAATTTTTAACTTAACTATACATTGAAACCCTTTCATCGTCCGAGGGTTTTCCAGTATTTTGATAAGAATGCTTGTAAATCCCAGGATATATATATATATTTAAATCGCAGTTTGATCTATAATGCATTTAATATCACTGATTTTTATATAGGGTTCAAAATAGAATTCTGTTTAAAATATTTTTGTCTACAGCTATTTTAACAGAATTTCTAGAAACGGAAAAATCCGTGCCAGCCGGTTAAAGGGTTAAATAGATTTCTTGACGTTTTAACATATCCGCACATCTTTGAAACGTCATTTTCGATCAAAATATTGATATTTCATTTTTGCAATAAAATTAAAATTGAATCTTTTAACTGTCAAATTATGTTTAAATTATGTCTGTATTTTAATTAGAACCAGAGTTACAGCCAAATAAAGTTACAGCTATTACAGGTTTTGAATTGTGTTTAAAAGTTATTTTTAGCTTTTTCTCAAAATGAAGTTTTTCAAATTATTACTATACGCAAAACATCTTATACATTATACACCTATCCTATAGGATGTATAGGATGGTATCCTGTACATACCTATCCTATACATATTACATACATCTTATGGCACCTATCCTATACATATTACATACATCTTATGCAAAACATTATGCATGGAATGACTTGCAATTTTGTGTACTTATTTTAGAAGGGTTTTTTCAGTGAATAGGCTGCACTCATAATAAATATTAATTAGTTTTGTATTTACAGTGGTAGAAATGGCAAAGTTGCAAAGAATTTTACAAATTTTCCATCATATCAGTACTTCAACTACCACAACATCTGAGATAGAGATGCTATTATAATGCGAATAGCCTACGTCTTAGAGAAAGTTAATCTCTTTATTGTGCAATTTACAAAATTCCAATACATTGATTTTTTTTTTAGTTATAACGTTTTGCGGAAATGTCAATTTTTCACATAATTTTGACTCTTTTTCATTTTTAAAAACGTTTTCCCGTGTAATTGCTAAAATATTTACATATTTTTCAAAGTTTTAACTTAAATGTCATCTTAAAAAATTTGCATGAATAGAAAATTTTAAAAATATGAAAAAAACACCTGGAGATGTGTGGATACCTTAAGATTCGAAAATGAATATAAACGTGGTTTTTACTAGTTATATTATGGTGTATCAAAAACATTTAAAATTTCCACACAAAACATTTTCTTTTAGTATATGAACTAAAATAAAAATAACATATTTCCAAATAATATCCATAACGCGCTTTGATTTCTCGCCACCTCTTTGCCCTTTAATTATTGCCCTTAAATATTTTTCGATAAAGAAACATTCATTTGAAAATGTTGCAGTGACAACTTCAGTGACAACTTTAGTGAAAAATCTCCTCTTAATTACAAGGTTCCCTCATCACAACATTTTTTTTTCTTGTAAAATCATATACGATAAAAATTTACAGCTTGTAAAAATACTCATAAACATTTAAGTGTATTTGATGTCCGCCACTTTAACCCTTTAGTGCGGAACTTTGCATTTATGCAAACAACAGTGTTTTGAATTTGATAGATTTTTTATTCATATATATATGACTCACATCAGAAAATTAAAATAGCAATATTTGTTTTAATTAATAACAAGCATTCATTATTTAAATAAAGCAAAATTAATCATTGAAACTTTCTGGTGTAAAGTCAGATTCTCTTAACTACGCAGTTTCTAGAACGTTTTCTATTATTGGAATTAAAGGGTTAAAGGTTAAGTTTTATAAAATAAATTAGTATATAAATTAAGGTATTTGGAGACATACTTATTAAAATATTTACTAATTTGCACTATTTTAGCGTAAAACAGCCACACCACAGTAGTTTTTACTTGTTTTGTAGATGTGCAACAGAAGAAAAGATTGACGTATTATATGAAAAATGTATCTCTCATTTGTTTCATTATTTTTCCTGTGTAATACACCTTTCAGAGAATCATATATATATATTTCGAAATAAAATAAAAAATCGCGCATTTAAGTGTTAAGAAAAAGGAAACAAATGTCAATTTTCAAAACTTTGGCTTAAAATATACAAGGCGTACATAAGTGAATGACCCAACTTTACAGGGCTGCTAAAGTAAAACAGAAAGAGTACAACATTTTTGTTCATCGGAAATAAAAAATAACAGTTGAAATTTTAAGTTCAATACAGTTATATGTGTTCAATGTGAGCACCTCCAGAATGATACGAATGAACACGAATGAACACGAATGATATCGAGGTGGTATGATAACTTATCCCACACCTTTCTCAGCATGTCCGGTGTGACTATTTGAATGGCTGCAGATATACGTGTCCTAAGTTCATCGACTTCAGTTGGCAGCTGTGGAACTTCAAGGAGAAATTGAATAGAGGACGAATTCCTTTGTTGTATCCGCTGAACCCAGAAGCACTCATGTCGGAGATCTCATTGCCAAAAAGGCGTCGTTTTTTGGCGGTGTTACCTTTCTTGGCAATTTTCTGTTTTCATTCTCGTAATAAAAGAAACGCTCCAAAACGAACGCTAGGTCTTTGTGGGAGGGGAAATTCAAATGACAGTTTTTGGCGGGAAAAACCGGTTTGGCGTGCATATGATGGTGGGAAGCAAAATGTGTGCTTCAAGAAAAGGTTGCTATTTCTGCGTCCAGTTATATTAGAAGTCTATGCTGTGGAACAAATACCTTATCTTTGATAAGGTATTTGCCCCCCCCCCCACCAAAAAAAAAAAAAATCATTCTGAGAAAAGTGGGTGATGAGTTATCGTATCGCCAAGGTATCGTTCGTGTTTCTGGAGGAGCTCACATTGAACCCTCATAACTGTGTTGATTTTAAACTTTTAATTGTTATTTTTGATTTCTAAT
Source organism: Maratus speciosus (assembly GCA_963932465.1). NCBI lineage: Eukaryota > Metazoa > Arthropoda > Arachnida > Araneae > Salticidae > Maratus > Maratus speciosus. The sequence goes on from OZ010797.1 coordinate 473,566,268, forward strand.
TAACTACATGGTGTACTTTTTTTGTTTTCTTGTAATAGCCCTGTAAAATTGGGAAATTTATTTACGTACAGCCTGCATTTCACGTCAATAGTATATTTGGGCAAACTAACGTAAATAATTAATGATTATGAAAAAGTAAACAAGGTCTTTGACCGTATCCTTTAAATGTATCACAAAACCAATCTTTTAATTCATTTTTAGTATTCCTTATTTAAAAAAGTAAAAACAGAATCATTATAAGATCACATGTATGTCCGTCTGTACGTCTGTGAGTGTCATTCTTGTCGAAAACTATGGAATTTTATATATATTATTCACCATTGAGAAATATTTTTATGAAAAATTTAAGGAAGCTAATTAAGTTACTTAAAAAGAAAAGAATTGTATATCGTGAGGGGTATACTTCGAAAGATCTCCTAATACTCAACTCAAAAATATATTTGTTTTAATTTTCACTGCCCCTTGGGATTGCAGTCTCACTCTAAAGCGTAAGCTGAGTTCGGGGATGGTCAGCCCTATCGTCGAGAATGTACTGCAAAATTATGTTTCCTCAACCACTATTTACGAATCTACTGGAACTAAAATTGTTGAAAATTAGGGGTAGTAGAAGTTTATTTAAACTTTGCAGGAAAATTATAAAGATTATTCTAGGTCACATAGTTTTTGAGAAAATTTAAGTATTGCGCGGCAGCGCAATACTTATTTATTTCCAGTGTCTCTTTTCAATGTTAATTTAACATAGAAAAGACTATGGAGATCATAACTCTTTCATTTTTTCTTCCCCCCTTTTTGTCCCTGATGCCACTCATTTTTTATTCTTTACTAATTCTAATTATATTATAAATTTAAAGCGTAAAAACGTTTGCCTGACGTCAGGGTCAAAACGAATGGTAAAATGCCTTTGTATATGGGTGAATTATAACCCAGAGAGAAACATGGGCCAATTTATTTTTACATTTTTCAAATATTTTTCTTAATAATTCCAAATTACGCTTTTTTCATTGAGAATCAGCGGATGTTTTTCCAATAAAATTTAACATTATTTTTTTTTTTATTGTTGCCAATATTTCAAAAGCCCTAACAATAATTTGTCTATTTTTCGTTGAATGATTTTCACCTGAAAAAATACTGAAATAGTTTTTTTTTAAGAATTAAAAAGAAGTTGAATATGGCGTCATAGTAGGAATAAAAATGACATTTTCAAACAGATTTTTTACGCTCAGATTGGAAGTTTTTGCCCAAAGTACAGCAACTTGCATTACTGCACTGGTGGTACATTTTGAATTATACACGGGCAAATTGTATCGAAAATTGTGATACGATACCGCATGAATCAAAGCCTGATGATGGTACCCTCCATTAATTTTGAAATGTGTTCGTCTGATTGCAGTAGTTACTAAAAAACTTGACATATTAAACAAAAACCTAATTTGAAGAACAAATTAAAAAAACAAAATTTATTTCCTACATTGTTTAAGCCCGAGAAGGGACATATATGAAGGTATTTCATTCAATTCGTTCTAAATTTAATGTTAAATTTTTGTAACAAATAAGTTAAACCAATTAAACATTAAAAAATAAAAATAAAATTCATACAGCATGATACTTTAAACACTCTAAAAACTTAGATTCCGTTCAAATGAAACCGAAATAAATCTTAGACTTTTTTAAAGTTTTGTATTTTGCATGTATCTTATCATTTTATGTACAATCATCATAAAAATAATACAAAATCTGCAATACAAATATTTACAATTGAAAATTTGAAAACGTTTAAATTTCGATTTCTTTTGAACGAAGTCTAAGTTTTTAGGGTGTTTAAAGTATCATGTTGTATGAATTTTAATTTTATTTTTTAATGTTCAATTGGTTTAACTTATTTGTTACAAAAATTTAACATTAAATGTAGAACGAATTGAATGAAATACCTTAATATCTGTCCCTTCTCGGGCTTAAACAATGTAGGAAATAAATTTTGTTTTTTTAATTTGTTCTTCAAATTAGGTTTTTGTTTCATTACATTTTTCACTTACACACAAACTTTATTTTCCTGGAATTCAGCGGGGAAATTGAAGGTATGGGACTCTGGAGGTACCTATGCACGCGAAATCATGCAAGGATTGTTTATAATGATTTTTGAAAAAAAAAATGTCTCTAATTATCTGATATATTAATTAAAAAACTATTTAGAAAATACCGGCACGTTCCAAGGCGGTGTTGCAAATTTGTGACCTACTTTCGAATAATTCTTGGTGCAAATGCCAAGTTTAAACTTTGTAGAATTTATTTCTGGTACGGAATCCTTTGTGCGCGAGTGAAACTCGCACTTACCCTATTATTATCTTAGAATTTTTTTGGACATTTTTCTATTTTGAAATTCTTGAAAGCCAACAGATATCAAATAAATGACCTATAGTTTTTTTTTTTTTTTTTTTTTTTTTTTTTTTCACATAATCAAAAAGCTATACTCGAATTTGCGATGGATTTTACAAAAAAATGCAAATATGTTAACATTCGTGTTTTTCATTCAAGTTTAGCATATACAATAATACTAATATAAGGACATTTTTTTTTCATATAAACTAATAGGCTTACAGAAAAGTTATTCCATAAAGTTAAAACGGACACCTCCAGTGACATAAAAAAAAAAAAAAAAAAAAAAAAAAAACATGTAAAAACATTAAAAACAAGAACGATAAAACATACTTCAAACACAGTTTATAAAACACATTCAAACACTTCCGAACTACATAAAAAAAACTTTACCTTTTAAAAAGGTGAAAGGTGATATCTAAGTAAACAATTTGGAAAACACATAAGACATTTGAAAACATAATTTCAGGAATTACCATCAATATTCGGAAATATATCAGAATTATTTTGTGAAGGCATGTATATGATCTACAGCTTTGTATATATGGTATGCTAAAATTTAATTCAGTTTGGCAACGTATAGCACAATTGAGCATTTCTCTTCAAAAATTTCCGCCAATAAACATAAATGAACTCGAGATCTTTTGTGCTGCCCTGTATATGATATATAGCATTTATGCGCACCAAATAATTGAAAAAACATTAGTAATTTTTAAAAACGCATACAACAACTAAAAACGCAGTTACAGGAATTATTATTCTTAGACAATTCTGTAACACAATTCTTTTGTTTGTCTCTGTAAATGATCGATGGATGCTATGCACACCCTTATCTATAGTAAACCTCCTGTACCGAACCTCAGTGATTCATATCAATTTCAGTACGTCTAAAATACTGTAACATCATTAAAATACACTGCAGATGAATTTTCCCCATAGACTTGTAAATGAACTATAAATGCTATTCACTTCATTTTTAATACCGAGCAGGCCCTAGTACAACTCGGTAATACAGTCGGACCTCTATTTAACGAACCTCTATTTTGCGAATTTCTCTATTTTGCGAACTTTTCCTTAGAACCAAGAACATTTTGCGAATTCCTTCGTAAAATAACCTCCAAATAGCGAAGTGCATTCTCTATTTAACGAACTTTTTCTTGTGATCTAAATTTTTTCTTTCTCCACATTTCTCAAAATATTTCTGGACATTTGAAACTTATTCTTTGTTTAAACACATTTTATGATGTTCAATGGCCTTGAACTGGTTTTACCAGGCACCTTCTTTGTCAGTAGTGAGAATTCGGTAAGTGCGGAGGACGAAGACGATAATCCCTCAGAGTAACTTTAAAAAATGTGGATATAGATGAGAAAAAAAGAAGAAATTAACCATGATGTGCTGATTGATGATTGTATTTCACTTAATTCTGAAATTGAGACTTCGGAAACACTATCCGAATTGGATATTTTCGACAGTGTGATAAATAAAAACAATACAGCAATGAATTGCGATGTAGACGAATATGATGATGATGGAAATGATCATGATTCAGGAATTAACAAAACTTCGTATGATGAAATGCTAAAATCATTTGAAACAATCCGACGCGAATTATAGTTAGATGAAAATATGTATGAAGGGGTTTTTGGTGCATTGCAAAGATACGAGACGTATTATGAGAGAAAGCACTTTTTAAAAGAAAAAACTCAGACAAAATTAACAGAGTTTTTCTGAAACTAAATTTAAGGACTCATATGTTAATGTATGGTTAAAATTATTTGTTATAATAAATACGATAAGGTCATTAAAATTCGTTATTTTTAATGTAAAACTATTTACTTTAAACAAAACATACAGTGTATTCCCGAACAATGTTTTGTTTTCCTTGCAGATTTCAAAGATTTAAACACATAGAAAAAATGAATTGATGATGGATATTGGTATGTAAAATAAATAAAAAAAAAATCGATATAATTTATAAAAAAAAAATGTGATTAATTAATTTTAGTAAAAATATTTAGTGTTTATAAATTTAAAATCTGTTTTATGTAGTTTAAAATATTTTAAAAGGTGAATCTCTGTTCAACGAATTTTCCATATAACGAACTTTTTTCCGGGATTTAGCGACTTCGTTAAATAGAGGTTCGACTGTATTTATCAATTTAATCGTAATCCGAGAGTATTTACGTTAGTTACAGCAGAGACAGACGGCAGGCAGACGACTGGCAGATAGACAGTCAAACGGTATTAATAAGAACTTTGCAAGTAAAACGTTGTATAAATCACCATAAAATCAAAACAAGAAAGAAAAATCATGCATCAAGCATAGATTATGAAACACTTACCAACACATTCAGAATAATGTAAAAAAACTTCATAGTTTAATAAGTTAAAATATGATGTCTAATTGAACCATATGGAACCTCATAACACATTCGAAAACCCAATTTCAGCTGTTCCCATCGACAATCGGAAAATTATCCGAATACTTTGAGTAGCACTGTACATGATTAAAACAGTTAAATTTAAAAACGCTAGCCGAAATTGAAAACGCACTTCAGCAATTATTACTCAAAGACAGTATTGTAACCGATTTCTTTTGTGTGTTCCTGTAAATGAACGACAAATGAATACCCTATTCTGTCGTAATAATCTTGTAGTGAAATTCAGTTATTTATATCACTTTTAATACATTTGAAACAGCATAATGCCATTAAAATACTCTGCAAACGATTTTTTTCCATATACCATAATGTAATGGAATTATTTTGGGTAGCTCTGTAAATGAAATATTAATTCCACATACTTCATATGCAATACCAAACATTTTTAGGTGACCCTAAATATGGATTATCAATTGCATGAAAATCCGAGTATATTTACGGGAGTTAGAGCGTGGACTGACGGACAGACAAACCGAATGCATAAACACTTTTCAACTTTGTTGAAAAGTATTAAAAACACACAGGAAATGTTTCGAGCTGGAAAATGTTAGAGCCCGTCATCGGCCATTGTAAACACATGTATGTAACGGGATAAGGTCACAAAAAAAGAAAAAAAACAATAATTTTATTTTTTTATTTCATTTTTTTAAATTATTTATTTATTTGTTTGTTTTAACGTGACCCTTTCCCCTGACGGGCATGTGTATACATTGGCTGCTGACGGGCTGATACATTTTCCAGTCCGTAACGCTTCCTGTGTGTTGTTTTGTTTTAGGGTGATTTATACAACGTTTTATTATTTAAATGTGACTTATCGCTAATTTTTCGGTGTTGTTTCAACTTTCAAATATCTTGGAAATTCTTAAAAATGGAATAAGTATAAAAGTTTTTATTTATTTATTTTTTTAATATTTTTCAACTTTTAACTATGATATTACACGAAAATCATCCTTTTTAACAATTTAATCTGATATTATGTAAAGAGACAAAGAAAAATCTTAGGTGAAAAAATATATAAATAAAATCCCTTAAAATGTAATAAGTCCACATAAAGACCACAAAAAAATTTTTAAACTTCAGAAAATAGTTTTAATAAAGATAGCCATATTTGTTTTGAGACTAATTTTATATCGATAAATATTGTTTAATATTAGATCTTCCAAAGCTTGAAAACCTTACTTAAATGAGATTTGATATTTATGTTGATATTTTAAGATGTGAAGATGAACAAAAAAAAACGGTAATTTATGAACAATATTTGTATAAATTGTGATTCATTTTTCATTCAGAGTCTATTTAATTTCAAAATTATTTTGGTAATACCAGAAAAGAGATGCTTTTAACTACTTTAGATAGAGCTTCATTATTTCGAAATAATATATTTATGAAACAAATCCGATTATGGCAACATGTTATACGACATAAAGTAAACATAATTTAATAAAGATGTTTGAAGTTAATACGTTAATGTAACTTATAAAAGGGTGGACAATTTTTGAAGAGGGATAAAAGATGCAGGATAAAGTATAAAGGATTATACAGGGTGTCCAGCGAATAAGACCCTGATTTCAAAATTAAATATCTCAAAAACAAAGATCAATAGAATTATGCGGTAAACGGTTTGTTTATTAGCTAAGCTGTAAAAATGTTATACAGAAGTTACAAAATTTAGTTGCAAAAACCGTTAACAGATGGCGCTGTAATCGCAATACTTGTAAACTGCTTCGAAGCCCGGAGTACTAGCGTCTCATTCCTAGATTTGCTCCCTACGGAAAAACGAATATTGGGAAAGTCCATTTTTTCACTGGGGTGATGTGCAGAAGTGGAGACATCTGGTCACAGAATTATTGCATCAGCATTAATTTTAGAAAATTTCAATTATTAGAATTTTCAATAAAAAGTTTAGAAATCATTATAAGAACTTATTAAATATATATTTTATTAAATTCAATCTTTAATGCCATATAATTATTTAAATCAAAATGCATATATTTAGAAAAATAATTTTCTACTTTTTATTTATTTTTTATATTTTTAAATCACGGTATAATATTTTGGTATTATTGCTTATACCTGAATTATTAAGAATGAAAAAGTAATTTTTCACTTTTAATTTATTTTTAAATCACGGCATAATACTTTGGTTTTAGCACAACACATATATTTATTTTCTTTGTAAACAATGTTTTAGAGACAGAAATTATGCATTATTTTTTTTTTAAGGAATTGATGGTAAGTCATATCATCAACGTCAAAACAAAAGTATTTTGGATGCTGCATTCCTTTCCAACACTTCGAATCCTATCGCTAGAAGCTGCACCATATTTCTGTGCTCAATTTAGAAAAAAAATAAAATTGAGCTTTTTTAATTAAAATATTTTTTTTAACTTAATTAAGTTTTTAAAAATAGAAACTTTGTATTTTTTCATTCAAACTATTCTCTACAATAAAAAAAAAATGATTTATAAATCATTATTATAAATACTCAATGATTTTTAAAAAATCGGTTTCTTTTAGTTTAATTAAATTTTAAATCCAGAAACTTTGGATTTTTTTATTCAAACTTTTTTCACAGTTTAAATAAATATTAAAAAGTAAAGTTTTCCCTTTTTTTTTTCAAATCCTCCTCTACTTCGATTCGATTCCACGATCTACCAATTAGGAGAGAAAAGACATACCACAGAGATACTGGTATCCGGACCGAAGGAGCTTATAACAAAATTTGAAACAAATCTCAATTCTGTCAACACATGGCTCCGCTTCTGCACATTACCCAAATAAAATATTTTAATAAGTTCTTATATAATGATTGCTAAACTTTTTATTGAAAATTTTATTAACTGAAATTCTCTAAAATTGAAGCTGATGCTATAATTCTGTGACCAGAGGTCTCCACTTCTGCACATCACCCCAACGAAAATGCGGTCTTTCCCAATTTTCGTTCTTTCATAGGAAGCCATCTAGGAATGAGACGCTAGTGCTCTCGACTTCAAAACACAATGTATAGGAATTGCGATTACAGCGCCATCTGTTAGCAGTTTTGGCAACTAAATTTTGAAACTTCCGTATAACATTTTTACAGTTTAGCTAATAAATAAACCGTTTACCGCATAATTCTATTGATCTTTGTTTTTGAGATATTTAATTTTGAAATCAGGGTCTTATTCGCTGGACACCCTGTATATTAAGTGTTTAAATATAATGTTTAAGATGCGAAATATATCTGTAATAGGAAATTTAGTAATATCAGCTGAAAGCAATAATAATAAGCGGAGAGCATATTTAGACGATATATTTGATGAAGTTCTTTTACAAAAATTAGGAATCCAAACCACAGATATCACGTGTTACGGAACAAAGGTTAAGATTTGATGATTTTTTTTAAAAATGAAAACTGTAATACTAGATATAAAAACTTTGCATTTAAACCATACAAAGCTTGCTGAATGGTACACAAGAAATACATCTATATGATATTACTTGAAAATATTAAAATAGTAATAGAATCGCCGTTTCGCATCGCATCTTTGATCATCTTCAGGACAAGTAAGGTTACGATAATTTAAAAGTCCAAAAACAAAACCATACATTAGGGAGCTCAAAAAAATATCTGATTGGAGAAGGCAAAAATGTCATCTAGCTACCAAGTTACCATAGTTACAAACTACAGATAACCAAATCAGTGGAACTGGATGAAGGGGTGAAATAATATATGAGAAAACTAGTGCCAAGTCTATTACAACAAATTATGCCAGTCTTGGAATGTTAAAAGATAGATAATCGCTACATTCATACTTTCCAGATTAATTAATGTCAAGTGGCTCTATAAATTTACTCACACAGGGGTTATTATAAGGAATTATAATTTTAGATTTGTCATAGGTAACGAGGCAACCGTCGTTACAGGTGTAAAATCTGGAAAGGAAAACTGGAGATCTGTTCCCCCGATCCATACAATCTTATCATTATTTGAACGCATGATATAATTGCTTACCTTTATGCTTACTCCGGATTTTGTCTTTATTGTTACTCAGGATCGGGAGATAAGGGGGGTAGCTACTATGTTTAATATATTTCTTAGATTGCCCATTAACAATACCAAATAGCAATTTCTATAAAAAATACCAATAATGCATTCAAATAAAATTTTGAAATTTATTCAAAGCAGTACTTTCGTATTAGATGGATGTCAGGAGATAATAACGGAATAAATCACCAAAGATTTCGCTACGTACACCAGTCTTTTTGTTTCTGAAAAATGCAATGTTTAAAGCACGTGGTTCGATTACATGTCTGTTGAATTTGTGTTTTATTTATAATATATTATTTATTTATTGATAAAGTTTTAATTTTGTTTTAGAATATTAGGCAGAAACACATGCTGAACTGTTTATCGTTATTTAAGGGCAAACGGGTAATATTTTGTAATCCGGCCTCATAGGATAGGGATAGATAAAAAAAAAAAAGAAAGAAGTAAGAAACTAATATCTTCAGGTATTGTTTTCAAACAAATTGCATTTGAAAGAACATTTTTTCTTTAATCGACGTTGTAAAAATTGAAATTCTGTAATGTTTAGAAGTTTTAAAATGCCCAGTAAATGAGAAATTTATTAATCAGGTGTTGCCACCGTCAATATTATGTTAGTGTCTCTCACGGACATGTGTTTGCTTTAAAATATAAATACAATTCGTATATCATTCATTTTAAAAGCAAAGTATATTTAATGAAACATAATTTTGATAATAATGAAACTAAGTATATTTAAAGCTACGGAGAAAATTCGTAGTTAATGAACTTTTTTTTCTTTTTGAAAATGTTGGATACAGAATTTCATAACTGTGAAATAATCCTTTTTTCAGACTAGTAAAAATACTCTTTATCACCATCATTTTATACCATCATTCTTTGCAAGGATCTTCTATACAGGATCAGTTGTAAAGCAGATTAATGTATCATAAACTACCAACGGTCGCATAAAATCTTAAATATTTAAAGAGATAGCTTAAATAAAAATTTCATAACTTAATTTGTGCTTAATTTGAAATCAATAAATGCTGTTTATTATTATGAATTCAAAGTAGTATAAACACAGATAACAAAATAAAAACAGATTTGACGGTTGTGTTAATTTTTTAGGAGGAGAAATTTATAGCAAAGAATATGAATTTTATAAAAAAATTATTTGTTAGTCTGCAAATAAGTTTTCTTTTCAGCGATTATTTAAATTCCAAATTTACTTTGATAATAACCAAACGTAATACATTTAATAATTTACAGAGACGAGCACTAAATACACTTAATTGAAGGTTATTACATTTACTTTTTAAATAAAAGACTTTTTGTTGATCAATTTTAGAAGAGCATAAGTGTTACAGATTATGTAAAACCGTTTAATGTTGTCATTTTAAGGTATAATTAAGGACCAACTCAACACAGTGGTTAGCATGTTGGCTACAAATTCTGAAGCTTTATCCAATTTTAGTGGGTTCGAAACCACCGCGGTCTGAGCAGAGTCACCGTGATAGGTTTTAAGAGGTTTTCTTGTCCGAGATCGATAATTCGAATCACGTCGCTTCAAATGTCCTCCCTGAATGCATATACCCTATAGCAATGTAACTGAAAATCAGTAAGAAATCATTCCACTCTTACATTACCATTAACACACAGCGGCGACAGATGTGAACGTTAATATTTTTGTAAAATTTTACTGTTTTTCGCTTTTTGAATTCCTATTAATTTAAAATGAATAATCCTTTCCGGCGCAGTGTCCTTAAAAAAGGACACCTAATTTTAATTAAAAAACTGAGAAACGGCACCAAGAATCAGTGTTGCCAGATAGTTGAAAATCAATTTCCCCAATATTTCTGAAAATTTCCCCAAATCAGTGTTTTTTTCCGAAAAAGTCCTCAATTCAGTTTTTTCTCAAAAAAGTAATTTTTCAATTTCCAATTTACACTTTAAAAAATATTTAGCTAATTTAAACTCAAAAGTTTCCCCAAATCAAGCCTTTTTCTGAAAGAATTCCCCATTTACAAAAAATAAACATTTAAACTCAAACAGCAGGATTTAGCATGCATATCCGGTAGCTAAATGAAGAAAATTTGACAAGTTCTTTTATGCTTGTTTTTAAAAGTAATGCCAATGAATAATGTTGGCTTATCATTACATTGGTGATATACTAAAGAACAAGCATAACCACGTCCAAGAAAATAATGATCGATATTTCCGATTTCTGTATTGTATTTTCATTTATCAAATCAAAATCGATTTCGAAAGAGATGCAGTTTTGTCAGATGACTAAAAGGTAAACTTTACGTAAAATAGGGAAAAATTCCCCAAGTGTTCCCCCCAAAATATTGATAGTCCCCAAAAATTTCCCCACGAACGGCTTGTCCCCAAAACAATCCCCTAGAGGTTCAAAATCCCCCAAAATAGGGACAAATTCCCCAATCTGGCAACATTGCCAAGAATATTTAATTAAAATTTTCCTATTATAATGTACATGAAAATAAGCAAGTTCGTAATTTCTAGTAAATTCGTTTATAAACTGCGGTGTCAGTCCATTATTTCATCAACTTATAAACAAAATTACTCCGCGCCGGTAAGAAATAAATCTTTACAAAAAATAAGTGATTTTTTTCTCACCACAAAAAAATCATCCCTGAAGTGGTTAAATAAATATATTTTAAATTACTTTGCCAATCTAATTAATGTAAAGAAGCTCTTATTTTAAAATGTCAGAGGAGTCAGAAATTCATATCTGTCAAATAATCTTTTCAACAGAGCTCTTTATCGCAACATTTTATACCGTCATTTCCTTCATGGTAAAATCATATACTGTCTCAATTTTAAAGCATATAAATGTAGACATAAACTATTAAATGTCGCAAAAATGTTAAACATTTAACAGCAGTTTCTTAAATTAAGATTTTAAAACTTGCTTTACATCAAATTTAACATCGATAAATATCTTTTAACCGCATATTTTAGAAGGCCTGATGGTTGTAGCTTAAACAATGTATAATAGAGTTTTAGATGGTTAATGTTTGATGAACAGATTTCAGGGTAATATATTTCTTGATATATTTTAAGGAGTACAATCTTAAAGACTTTTAAGGAAGATATTTGTGGAAGTAGAATATCATACCAGAAAAAATGTTGGTCTGCACTGTTTCTAAAGAAAAAATCTTCGGTGTAGATATCTACAAAATAGCAATAAATATCTACCATGAAGTAGATTTTTACAACATTTGCAAGAAAAATATAAAACAAAAATTATTGTTTGAAAAAAATAAATCATATACTATACAGTCTCAATTTCAAAGCATAGGGGAGACCGGGGGAATGCCGCCAACCCGGGTTATGCCGCCACCCCACCTAGTTTAAAAACTAAGGGCAGTTTGAGATAGTGAATGTGCCTGCACTATAGCGGCCAACAATATAAACAGTGCCTAAAGTGAGAGTGACTTTTCTGTACGTCGTTCTTTTGTTCTAGTGAAAAATGTAGTTTTCATCTAGTTGCTTGTTATTTTGGAGCTTCAAATGAGTAGAGATAAGCACCTTTTATTGTAACATTAGGTATTTAAGATAATATGACCCGTAAACTATATGCATTCGCCGACATTTTGATGTAATGTGTTGAACAAGTTCGGTTCTTGTTTCGGCTTTGCTTGAGGATTTCCGCCATATTGTCCTCTCGGGGTAATGCCGCCACCATGCAAATCGGGTGAGAAATGGCCTCATTTTAATGTTTTGGAGCCGATTCAGCAGAGTGACTTTTGCAATATGAAGTAAATTGTAAGCTTAACCATTATTTTACTCAATTACATTGCTTTCTAACTATTTTCAGTAAGTTGTGTGTTTCCTAGTATCCATATGATGCATGTACTAGGCCATTAAGGAGTGGCGGCATTACCCCGGTACAGTGGCGGAATTACCCCAGTGTCCTGGGTAATCCCGCCACTGTGCAGAAGTTTAAAAAATATTTTTTTATGTATGCTTACTTTACAGTTATGATTACGGTTAAATTTATACAGATACTAAAGATCATGATTCAGCTTTAGAATTTTTACTATTAAAAAATAAACATTTTTTCGAGGTCAAAAAATTTAAATTCCCTTAAGGTGTCACCATTCCCCCGGTCTCCCCTATAAATGTAGACATAAATTATTAAATGTCGCAAAAATATTAAACATTTAACAGCAGTTTCTTAAATTAAGATTTTAAAACTTGCTTTACATAAAATTTAACATCGATAAATATTTTTTAATGGTATAGTTTGGAAGGCCTGGTAGCTATAAATAAAATAGTTCCTATGGCTATTTTGAAACATTAGGATTAGAAAGAGAATAAAGATGATAATGTAAACATAAATATTTCGAAAGCTTAAATAATGTATAAAAGGGTTTTAGACACTCAATGTTTGATGGGCAGAAGTCTTGGTAATATATTTTGTGAGATACTTAAAGGAGTAAAATCTTAAAGACTAATTAAGAGAGACTAATAAAGAGAGAAAGATATTTGCGGAAATAGAATTTTGCACCATGCTTCTTAACGTTCTGATTTTTGGTCACCATTATTTCTAAAGAGTAATCTTCATTGTAGATTTCTACAAAGTTTGCACGAAATATCTTATAATTAGGTTATCTGAGCGAAATATGCTCACCGGTTGTCGGTTCAATTAGTTCAAACGTTAGAGATTGGCCCTAAGCCAAGGATCTGAATTCGATTCCCGGCCTGGACATTTTTTCGATCAGTTGGAAATAATCAATTCAAATGAATAGTAGAGTTTTAGGAAGTTAAGGACTGATGAGCAGATGTCTGTGTAATATACTTCGTGATATATTTGAAAGAGTAAAATTTTAAACACCTTTAAGGAAGATTTTTGTGAAAATAGAATATTGCATCAGGCTTCTTAACGTTTTGATTTGGCAACCTTTATTTCTAAAGTGTAATCTTCGTTGTAGATTTCTACAAAGTTTGCAGGAACTATCTACCATGAAGTAGATTTCTACAGCACTTACAAGAGAAATATAAAACAAAAATTATTGTTTGAGAAAAGACTATCATATACTGTACAGTCTCAATTTTAAAGCATATAATTGTAGACATAAACTATTAAATGTCTCAAAAATGTTAAACGTTTAACGGAAGTTTCTTAAATAAAGATTATAAAACTTGCTTTACATCAAATTTAACATCGATAAATATCTTTTAATGGGAAATTTTAGAAGGCTTGATGGTTATAAATAAAACGGTTCCGATGTCTATGTTGAAACTTTTGTGTTAGAAAGAGAATAAAAATGATAATGTAAACATGGATATTTGGTTGGTTGGTTGATTTTTGACGGCCGATTATCTACACTAGGGATATAGGCCCGAGGGGGGAGTGCCCTTCGTGGGAGGGTCTTTCTAAGGGAACCTAACCCACATTTATGCATGGAAATCCATGGCTCGAAGAAAACCGCGAAGACTCCGAACGATTAGGCCGACAGGTGCGATTGGGTTCGAACCCAGCACATCCCGTCTACCAGTTTCGAGAGCAGAACCTCTCAGCCACTGATGGGGCATGAATATTTGGAAAGCTTAAACAATGTATAAAAGAGTTTTAGACGGTTAATGTTTGAAGAACAGATTTCTGGGTAATATGTTTCATGCTAGATCTGAAGGTGTAAAATGTTAAAGACATTTGAGAAAGATTTTTGCGGAAATGGAATACTACACCAGGCTTCCTAACATTCTGAGTTTTGGCCAGCACTATTTCTAATGAATAATCTTCGATGTAGATATCTAGAAAGTTAGTAAGAAATATCTACAATGAAGTAGATTTCTACAACACTTACACGAGGAATGTAAAACAAAAAGTATTGTTTGAAAATACTAAGTCATATACTGTCTCAATTTTAAAGCATATTAATGTAGACATAAACTAATAAACGTCGCAAAAATGTTGAACCTTTAACGGCAGTTGCTTAAATAAAGATTTAAAAACTTGCTTTACATCAAATTTTACATTGATAAATATCTTTTAATGGCATATTTTAGAAGGCCTGATGGTTATAAATAAAACTGTTCCAATGTCTACGTTGAAACTTCAGGTTTAGAAAGAGAATAAAGATGGTAATGTAAACATGAAAATATGGAAAGCTTAAACAATGTGTAATAGGGTTTTAGACGATTAATGTTTGATAAACAGATGTCTGGGTAATATATTTCGTGATATAATTGAAGGAGTAAAATCTTAAAGACTTTTAAGAAGGATATTTGCGGAAATAGAATTTTGCACCATGATTCTTAATGTTCTGATTTTTGGTCACCATTATTTCTAAAGAGAAATCTTCAATGTAGATTTCTACAAAGTTTGCCCGAAATATCTTATAATTAGGTTATCAGAGCGAATATGCTCACCGGTTGTCGGCTCAACTAGTTTACACGTTAGAACGTTGGCACTGTAAGCCAAGGATCTGGGTTCGATTCCCGGCCTTGACATTTTGTCGCTCAGTTCGAAATATTCAATTCGAATGAATAATGCAGTTTTAACAGGTTAATGTTTGATGAACAGATTTCTGAGCAATATGTTTCATGATATATTTCAAAGGGTAAAATCTTAAAGAAATTTAAGGAAAATTTTTGCGGAAGTAGAATATTACACCAGTGGTCCTAACATTCTTATTTTTGTCCACCATTATTTCTAAAGAGTAATCTTCATTGTAGATTTCTACAGAGTTTGCAAGAAAGGTCTACCCTGAAGTAGATTTCTACAACACTTACAAGGAGAAATATCAAACAAAAAATATTGTTTGAAAAAAAGTAAATCATATACTTTGCAGTCTCAATTTTAAAGCATATAATTGTGGCCATAAACTATTAAATATCTCAAAAATGTTAAACGTGTAACAGTAGTTTCTTAAATAAGGATTTTAAAAATTGCTTTTAATCAAATTTAACACCGATAAATATCTTCGAATGGTAGATTTTAGATGGCTTAATGGTTATAAATAAAACAGTTCCGATGTTTATGTCGAAACTTTTATTTTATACAGAGAATAAAAATCATAATGTAAACATGAATATTTGGAAGGCTTAAACAATGTATAATAGAGTTTTAGACGGTTAATGTTTGATGAACAGATTGCTGGATAATATGTTTCGTGATATGTTTGAAGTATAAAAATATTAAAGACTCTTAAGGAAGATTTTTGCGGAAATAGGATATGACACCAGATTTTCGAAGATTCTATTTTTCGGTGTGCACTATTTCTAAAGAATAATCTTCGGTATAGACAACCATTCGGTATAGACCCTACAAAGTTAGTAAGAAATATCTACCACGAAGTAGATTTCTACAACACTTACACGA
The DNA here is from genome assembly GCA_963932465.1 of Maratus speciosus. Classification (NCBI taxonomy): domain Eukaryota; kingdom Metazoa; phylum Arthropoda; class Arachnida; order Araneae; family Salticidae; genus Maratus; species Maratus speciosus. Next base: position 473,582,443 of record OZ010797.1, read on the forward strand.
GAAATGTAAAACAAAAAGTATTGTTTGAAAATACTAAATCATATATAGCCTCAATTTTAAAACATACAAATGTAGACATGAACTATCAAACGTCGCACAAATGTTAAACATTTAATGGCAGTCGCTTAAATAAAGATTTAAAAACTTGCTTTACATCAAATTTAACATTGATAAATATCTTTTAATGGCATATTTTAGAAAGCCCGATGGTTATAAATAAAACTGTTCCAATGTCTAATTTGAAACTTCAGGGTTAGAAAGAGAATAAAGATGATAATGCAAACATGAAAATATGGAAACCTTAAACAATGTGTAATAGGGTTTTAGACGATTAATGTTTGATAAAGAGATGTCTCGGTAATATATTTCATGATATATTTGAAGGAGCAAAATCTTAAAGACTTTTAAGGAAATTTTTTTCGGAATTGGAATATTATACCAGGCATTTAACGTTCTGATTTTTGGTCACCATTATTTCCAAAGAACTATCTTCATTGTAGATTTCAACAAAGTTTGCCCGAAATATCTTATAATTAGGTAATCTGAGCGAAATATGGTCGCCGGTTGTTTGCTCAATTAGTTTAAATGTTAGAGCATTGGCCCTGTAAGTCAAGGATCTGGGTTCGATTCCTGGCCTGAACATTTTTACACTCACTTGGAAATATTCAATTCGACTGTATAATAGAGTTTTATCAGGTTAATGTTTGATGAAAAGATTTCTGGGTAATATGTTTCATGATATATTTTAAGGGGTATTTAAAGACATTTAAGGAAGATTTTTGCGGAAATAGAATATTACACCAGTGTACCAAACATTCTGATTTTCGGTCACCATTATGTCTAAAAAGTAATCTTCGTTGTAGATTTCTACAAAGTTTACAAGAAATGTCTACTCTGAAGCAGATTTCTACAACACTTACACGAGAAATGTAAAACAAAAATTATTGTTTGAAAATACTAAATCATATACCGTCTCAATTTTAAAGCATAAAAATGTATACATAAACTATTAATGTTGCAACAATGTTAAGCATTTAACAGCAGTTGCTTAAATAAAGTTTTTACATCTTACTTTACATCAAATTTAACATCGATAAATATCTTTTAGTGGCATGGTCTAAAAGGTCTGATGGTTAGGAATAAAATAGTTCCAATGGTCATATTGAAACTTTATAGGGTTAGAAAGAGAATAAAGATGATAATGTAAACATGACTATTTCAAAAGCTTAAACAATGTATAATAGGGCTTTACACGTTCACGCTTTTAGGAACAGATGTCTGGGTAATATATTTCGTAAAACATTTGAAGGAGTAAAATCTTAAGGACTTTTAAGGAAGATTTTTGTGGAAATAAAATATTACACCAGGCTTCTTAACGTTCTGATTTTTGGCCACCATCATTTCTAAAGTGTAATCTTCGTTGTTGATTTCTACAAAGTTTGCAAGATATATTTGATAATTAGATTATCAGAGAGAAATATGTTCATCGGTTGTTGGCCCAGTTAGCTTAAACGGTAGAGAGCATTGGCCCTGTAAGCAAAGGATCTGGGTTCGATTCCCGAACTGGGCCTTTTTTCGCTCAATTGGAAATATCCGATTCGAATGTATGATAGAGTTTTAGCCGGTTATTGTTTGATGAAGAGATTTCTAGGTAATATGTTTCATGATATAATTGAAAGAGTAAAATCTGAAAGACATTTAAGGAAGATATTTGCGGAAAAATAATATAACACCAGGATTCTTAACATTTTGATTTTTTGCCAACATTATTTCTAAAGATTAATCTGTGTTGTAGATTTCTACAAAGTTTGCAAGAAATGTCTACCATGAAGTAGATTTCTACAAAGTTTGCAAGAAATGTCTACCATGAAGTAGATTTCTTTAAAGTTTGCAAGAAATGTCTACCATGAAGTAGATTTCTACAGTGTTTGCAGGATATGTCTACCATGAAGTAGATTTCTACAAAGTTTGCAAGAAATGTCTACCATGAAGTAGATTTCTACAACATTTACAAGAGAAGTAAAAAACAAAAAGTATCGTTTGAAAATTGTAAATCAGGTCTAAATTTTAAAGCATATAAATGTAGACATAATTTATTAAATGTTGCAAAAATTTTAAAGATTTAACGGCAGTTACTTAAATAAAGATTTTAAACTTGCTTTACATCACATTTAACATTCATAAATATCTTTTAATGGCCTATTTTAAAAGTCCTGATGGTTATAAATAAAATTGTTCCGATGGCTACGTTGAAACTTTAGGGTTAGAAAAAGAATAAAAATGATAATGTGAACATGAAAATATGGAAAGCTTAAGGAGTCTTAGGACTCTTAAAATTGGAAAAAATGAAAAAAAAGGACCATTTTCAACTTTTAATAACTTAAAATGTGTTTGATATTAAGAAATAATTTTAAATAGGAATGAAAGATACAAGTATGTTCTTTCATTTCAAATATTAAAAAAATTGCATTATACAGAATTAGCATTTACAGGGGGCTCTAAACTGTCAGACATTTGGCGAGCAGAAAATCGGCATAACAGCTTATGCGCACGATTACGAAATAAATTTTGCAACTAGAATGAAAATTTTGGTGCCTAATTATACATCAAATTATAATAATTACACTGAACCTAAATAAATTTGTATTTAAGGGATTTTTATATTTTTAATACAAAATTGTATTTAGCTAATGCAAAATTTAGAAAAATTCACCAATATAAACCCCTAAAAAATGTTTTCTTTTTACAATAAAAAAGAAATTTTAGGTTCAGTTTATACAGACTAACATGAAACATATGTTTTGAAAATGTCATGAAAAAATATTCAAAAGTTTTTGAGATATCGTGCGCATTATATCCAAAAGCGTCATTTGAAGAAAAATGATTTCAATGTTTTGGAAACACCGCTTCAGCTATTGAGCGAGTATAATTCTAAATGGCATAACTTCTGTTCTAATGGGAATTTCAAGGTAACAATTATATCAAAATGTTCAGAAAACATAGAAATTTAACATCTAAAAACATTAAATTTTCGAAAATTTTAAAGCTTTAAGAGTCCTGAGACCCCTTAAACAATGTGTATTAGGGTTTTAGACGGTTAATGGCTGATAAACAGATGCCTGAGTAATATATTTCATGACATATTTAAAGAAGTAAAATCTTAAAGACTTTTAAGGAAAATTTTTGCAGATTTAGAATACTGTACCAGGCTTCTTAACGTTCTGATATTTGGCTACCATTATTTCTAAAGAGTAATCTTCATTGTAGATTTCTACAAAGTTTGCACGAAATATCTTATAATTAGGTTATCTGAACGAAATCTGCTCACCGGTTGTCGGCTCAGTTAGTTTAAAAAGTAGTGCATTGTCCTTGTAAGCCAAGAATCTGGGTTCGATTTCCGGCCTGGGCATTTTTTAGTTCATTTGGAAATATTCAATTCGAATGTATAATAGAATTTTAGCAGGTTAATATTTGAGGAACAGATTTCTGGGTAATATGTTTCGTGATATATTTCAAGGAGTAAAATCTTAAAGACATTTAAGGAAGATTTTTGCGGAAATAGAATATTGCACCAGTGTTCCTAACATTCTGATTTTCGGCCACCATTATTTCTAAAGAGTAATCTTCGTTGTAGATTTCAGCAAAGACTGCAAGAAATGTCTACCATGAAGTAGATTTCTACAACACTTACAAGAGAAATATAAAACAAAAAATATTGTTTGAAAAAAGTAAATCATATACTATACAGTCTCAATTTTAAAGCATATAATTGTGGCCATAAACTATTAAATATCTCAAAGATTTCAAACGTTTAACTATAGTTTCTTAAATAAAGATTTTAAAACTTGCTTTTAATCAAATTTAACACCGATAAATATCTTCGAATAGTATATTTTAGAAGGCTTAATTGTTATAAATAAAACAGTTCCGATGTCCTTGTCGAAACTTTTGTTTTAGAAAGAGAATAAAAATGATAATATAAACATGAATATTTGGAAAACTTAAACAATATATAATAAAATTTTTAGCCGGTCAATGTTTGATGAAGAGATTTCTGGGTAATATGTTTCATGATATATTTGAAGGATCATGATACATTTAAAGAAGATTTTTGCGGAAATAGAATATTACACCTGGCTTCCTAACATTCTGATTTTTGGCAACCATTATTCCTAAAATATAATCTTCGGTGTAGATATCTACAAAGTTCGCAAGAAATGTCTACCAGGAAGTAGATTTCTACAACACTTATAAGAGAAATATATAAAAAATTATTGTTTGAAAATAATAAATCATATACAGTCTCAATTTTAAAGCATATAAATGGAGACATAAACAAATAAACGTCGCAAAAATGTTAAACATTTAACGAGTTGCTTAAATACAGATTTTAAAACTTGCTTTACATCAAATTTAACATCGGTAAGTATATTTTAATGGCATATTTTAGAATGCCTGATGGTTATAAATAAATAATGGTTATAAATAAATAATGGTTATAATGGTGGAGAAAGTTCCGATGGCTATGTTGGCTGTATAATGTATAATGGCTATGTTAGAAAGAGAATAAAAATGATAATGTAAACATGAATATTTGGAAACCTAAAAGAATGTATAATAGAGTTTTAAACGGTTAATGTTTGATGAACAGATTAATGGGTAATATGTTTCGTGAAGCATTTGAAGGAGTAAAATCTTAAAGTCTTTTAAGGAAGATTTTTGCGGATATAGAATATTAAACCAGATTTCCTAACATTATGGCTTTTGACCGCCATTATTTCTAAATAATAGTCTTCGGTGTAGATATCTACAAAGTTTGTAAGAAATGTCTATCAGGAAGAAGATTTCTACAACACTTACAGAAGAAATATACAACAAAAATTATTGTTTGGTTATAATAAAATATATACAGTCTCAATTTTAAAGCATATACTACATGAACTATTAAATGTTTAGAGATAAACTATTTAATGTCTCAAAAATGTAAACATTTAATGACAGCTACTGAAATAAAGATTTTAAAATTTGCTTTACATCAAATTTAACACCAATAAATATATTTTAATGGCGTATTTTAGAAAGCTTAATGGTTATAAATAAAATAGTTTTGACGTCTATGTTGAAAATTTATTGTTAGAAAGATAATAAAAAGTAGAATGTAAGTATGAATATTTTGAAAGCTGTAACAATGTATAATGGAGTTTTGGGCTGATAACGTTTGATGAATTCATTTCAGCAAAAGTTATTTTGGGATATAATTATTTGAGGAAATTTTAAAAGACTTTTAATAAAGATTGTTGAGAAAATAGAATAATACACCAGTCGTCCTAGCATTCTGATTTTTGGCCACCATTATTTCTAAAGGATAATCATCTGTGTACATTTCTACAAATTTTGCAGAAAATAGCTACCGCGATTTACAAATACAAACGAAAATTATTGATTGGAAATAGTGGTGGATACGTATCCGAGATCCATTATTACATATTTCAAACTAATATATATTTACTTAATATAACATTTTAAATAATATAAAGCAATCTAAGTTTTCATAGTAATTTTTTGAAATATCTTTATAAAAATAATTTGAAACTAAGGTAAATACTTGTTATATTATTTTGTGAAGACGATTTGGAAATTTTTAAAATAGTATTATATTGTTTTAGACGATAAATACTTGAAAAATGTATTTGCGACTTATTGTTTTCTGCATATGTTTTAAAGTATAAAATAAAAAGAGACCACTAAAATATTTTCCCGTCAAAAAAAAAATAGTTATTAGATATGCTGAAACTAATCCAATTTATGCTCAAACATTAAAATATAAATATCATGTAATAAAAATTAAATACATATGACAAAACCGAAATTTACTTTTCGTCGAAAATAAAGATTAAAGAATTCATATTTTTCTACATAATATTAATATTAGGATAAATGTTCTATACAACGTTCATATATTTATTTCCCAGAGACATACGAAATTTGTGATAAACATTTCAAGAGGATAAATAGCATCCTGCAGTGTTCTTGAGATTAATATTTAGAAAATAATAATAATAATTCTGATTAATACAGTAAAAGCATTGATTGAAGGACACTTCAAGAGCTTGGAATTTGTCCGCTGTTCAGAGATAAAAATGTACTAAGACACAGGTGTTTGAAGTCGAAAATTATACACTAAAAAGAGGTGCCCATTATAGAGAGTGACCGTTATAAAAGTTTTACTGTATATTTTGTGTTTATAAAGACAAAAAACGTAAAGCGAATGAGTAACTATCAAAATCTCTCTCAGAAATAATAAATTACATATGTTATAAATCACAGCAATTGTTGAGAAAAAAAATATTTAAAAAAATCTAATTTTTCATAATTAATTTGAATTTTTTGTGCGAAATGTTTTTAAAAACATGCAGATAAATATTTACAACAAACAATGTTCATTACAAATAATTTTATTTCTTTTTCATTTAAAAAAAAACCCCTCTAGTTTCTTACATAAAACTCTCCAAAAACAACTTTTTTTATAGTTAAAAATATGAATAAAAGGTAAAATGAAATAACAACAGTTTATATCTATTTAACAACGCAAGTAAATCGAATTTATAATCCTCAAACTATAAAAATTGTTTAAGTATTTAAGCAAAAGTAATATTTGAAATATCGAAAAAATTAAGCAAATTCGAGTATGTGAATTTTTAGAAAAGTTAGACAGAATTTATTCACCATTAAGGGTTATACTTAAATTTTTTTACTTGCATTCTTTGAAGAATTAAAAATATATTCATTTCAAAGCGAAAAGCTAAATTTTAAAAGTTACAGGAACACTCTTATCTGAATTAATATGAAAGTTTTAAAAATTTTAATATCGGTAAAATTAAAGTTTATTTGTTAACTATATTTAAAACTAATACATAAATTTAAATGTAGCATGTTTGTATCACAATATTTTATTATTATTATTATTATTATTATTATTATTACTTTCAGTTTCACTAGTCACGTTAAAACTTTTGCAAGTTAATGTTAAACCAAAGGTATTGATCTTTTATTTTTTATTTATTTATTGTTAAAATTTTAACCAGTCACGCTAAGACACTTGCAAATTAATTTTAAACCAAAGGCATTGATCTTTTAAATATTTTTTTTTTTTATTTATCTTTAAAATTGTCACTAGTCACGTTAAGATATTGCATGTTAATGTTAAACCAAAGGCATTTATCTCTTACATTTTTTGTTTTTATTTATCGTTAAAATTTTCAATAGTCACGTTAAGATACTTGCAAGTTAATATTAAACCAAAGCCATTGATATTTAATTTAATTATTTATTTATTTTTTTATTTTAATACTCATAAATGATTTTTGTAAAAAAAAATCAGGTCACCTTTTTATTTCGGAAATAGTTCCGAGAGTGGACTTATTCTCATTAAAATGAAATGCAACCAAAATCAAATAAAACATAACCAGGGTTGAAATCAATCTTAACTTTGGAAAACAAATCGTTTAAATATTGAAATGCAAGCGAGAAATTTAAAAGATCGCTGCTATTGGTTTAATATTATCTTTGGAGTGTCTTCGCATGACTACTGTAATCTCTTAATATGTTTCATATGTAAATTTACAGAAAAAAAGAACAGCAAAAGAAAAATAAATCAAACCCCACAGCACCCTATAATGTTTTCAGCACAGTTTATGTCAGAGTAAAAAGAAAGCTACGTATCAGTTGGGAATTATGTCCATTTTTAACCAATATGTATTAAGCTTTTGGGGTTGCCTGTACATGGAAATTGTAAACGAACGTTTTTTAACCAAAGTTAAAAGTTTTGAAGATATACTGAATTTTAAGTCATTTGCACCAATTATTTTGGAAACAATCTGAATTTTGGAGTTTTGACCATCTGATGTTAAATTGCGTTTGCATATTTTTATTTATGATTCATAAAATAAGAATCTCCAATTGCACTTATTTTTTGTATGAACAGATTAAATAAAACGGAAACATCAAAATCTTAAATACACAGTATGAATTTTAAAAAGTTCACCGTTTTACTTAAAAATAATAATAACAACAACAAAGATAATAATAACATAGATAGACAAAGATAAGAGACAAAGAGACAAAGATAATAATAACATAGATGTTACAAGTTAAAAATATACATTTTATTTAAATTTTCTAGTATTTTCGGCCTGTAATTCCACGGCCATTGCCAGGGAATATTATTATTAATTGCTGTTCCATTCATTCAAATACGTCACTTCGTTTGAAATGGGACAGTCTATAATTATTAGGGTAGCTGGAAGTAAAAGTACGATATTCAATATAAGTGCCTTTTGGATTGAACTTAAGAGGACCGGGAAAACAAAATTCAACGAAACAATCGATTTTTACTTCTTTTATGTCATTAAATAGTTTAAACTTTTATCTTTCCAACGATGTGTCACACATGTTTATACATATAAAAAAAATAAGTGTTGAAATTATTCATTCTTTCTAAGATTACTTCACAGCTTAATGACCATTTAAATCTTTAATTGACTTTTTCTCAAAACTTGAATTTTTCATGTTTATGGTCCTTTTTTCAATATCTATTAAACTTAAGAACTCAGATTCAATGACAATTTCAGATTTTTTTAATACTTATGTTATATTGTATACTTTAACACAGGGATTTAATGATTTGTTGAGAATTATTTATTTTAGGCAGTGAAATCTTACCAAAAATGCTAATTTAAAAATGACTTTCAATGAATAATTAATAATTAATTTCGAGTTTCACTTAGAAAGAAAATGGTCTGTTAAAATGCGTAAATTATGTTATTCTAACTACTCTAAAAAATCAAGACATCTATCTTTCACCATTTCTGAGAAAAAGCTACATAAATTTAGTGAAGTTAACATGGCGGAGAAAGGGCTTTCCCGGTCCCCTTAAGTAGAGAAAATTGTAAACTGCTATTCCATTTATTTTAATAAGTCCCTTTGTACCCATACGTCACTTTAATTTTAAATGCATAGTTGGACAATAGTAGAAGTAGGAGTGTTTCGGATTAAACTTTTCTACTTTTACCACTGTCCAGCTACGCATTTAAAATGAAAGTGGCGTTTGTGAACAAAGTGACGTATTAATATAAATGGAACAGCAGTTTAATATTTTTCTCTACATAAGTTCAATCCAAGGCACTGCTACACCTACTCTTAACTACCCCAATAACTGTAGAATCGGCCATTCCAAACGGGACAGCAATTAATAAAAATATTCCGTGACGATGGCCGCGGGATTGCTGGCCGAAAGTACTACGAAATTTAAGTAAAAAAATATTTTTTACTTATATATTACTATTTTTACTCTGTATTATTATTGTCTTTGTCGCTTTTTAAGTAAAACGGCGATCTTTTAAGTTCATATTGTATATTTTGTGATTGAATAATGGTGGAATATTGCATTTCGTCTTATGATTTGATCATAATCTTAATTTATCAATTCTCATAATTATGTTATATGCAACCTGTATTATTAAATTAATATTACTGAAATGTTTATGTGTAAATTAGAGATTATATTTTTTTATTGCATTGGGATGTCAAATACTTGATATAAGAATTAAATTACGGAATTCTTTTTAGTTCCCCTGTAAATGAACCGAAAATGCTACATACGTTTTCAATACCGAACATGCCATAGTAAACCCCCATAACATATATCAATTTCATGGCAATCGAACTATATTTACTCAAGTTAGAGCCTGGACAGACGGACAGACAAACTGAATTCAGAGATGACATTCCCAATCGACTGGCCAACCCTCATAGCATGCATGGTCACGGTGACGTCACTGTGACGTCACTGCAAGTCACTGTGGTCACGTCACATCTGTGACCGAAATACCACCACTCAGTGATGTCACATTGTGACTGAAATGTGAACTTCTTAGAAAACTTTAAAAACTTACGAAAATTCTTCAAAACATGTTACTTTTTGTAAAATTATATTTTTCTGGCAATTAAAAAAAATTGTGACGTCTCTGTTATGTCACTGCTATGTAACGTACGCCACGTCACATATGTGACAAAAAAACAGCATATTGTAAGTCACAGTGTGACAAAAAATATGAACTTCAAAAATCTTTGAAAATTTTAGAGAAATATTTTAAACAGCCACGGGTTACAGCGGCATAAGGAATGAAAATATATTAGTGGATAACAAATGGTAAATTCTGTAACTAAAGGGGAGGGGGGGGGGCATAATAAATAAAGTGCACGATACAAGCATTAATATACTAAATTTTTAGGCTATATTTTATCAATTTGATATCTAAGACAGTTGAATGTATACTTTTTCATGATTTCAATTTTATCTAGCATTTGGATAATATATTTACAATTACGAATATTAAATTTATACACTTTACATATTTAGTTTGCTGGGAGGAAATTTCACTCTTTCTTTCTTTTTTTACCGACCAGAATTATTCGAAACACTTCTGTGGTTTCAAACTAAAAATTTTCTATTACAGTTAAATCTGCACCTTTTAATGAGCATGTAGAAAGAGTCTTCAGAGTTTAGTCATCTATGCATTTCTTGCTTTAGAATATTTTTATAATTTGTATTCAAGTCATAAATTCTACTTCTTTCAGACTTTTAAAATAAAATTAGCATTTTCCGAAAATAAAGGAAAACAAACTTTACTTTAAAAAAATAGAAAAAAAAAGGGGGGGGGGTGTCGTTAATACATTAAATTTATTTTTACACCTTTTAAAAATTTAAACAATGTTTTATCTAATAAACTCTAATTATGAATATTATTAATATAATTATTTAGAAAAAAGGAACTTTACAATACATTTTAACTTGAATTATTTGGTACGGATAAAAAGAAAAGATTAAATACATTGGACATTTCTTCAAATACAAAATTTTAATGAATGATACTTTCAGAAAATTTCTGCGCGTTCAAATTCCATATTTCTTGTATACAAAAACAAACAATCTGTAACAAACCATCTGCTCGAAAATCGTCTGCCCACAGAAAAATAAATATGAGAATACGCGGGAAATAGTTCACTTGTTTTAGAACAACGTCTACAACACTTTAAGATAAGGAAATGACCATTTTAGGATACACGGATATTAATGGAACGTGCATGTAAGTTTTATTTAATTTAAATATTTTATTCCTGGTTGTATATTATGAGTTAAATAGTTATATTTGTAAGAGACTGATCTTTAACTGTCAGAAGCGTCATTTTCCAATTTGATAACTGTGAAGAAAATATTTTAATCTGCCATCGCTTGAAAAAAAAAAAAAAAAAAAAAAAAAAAAAAAAAACTGCGCAGAGACATTCATGCCTACATTCATACTGGAATTAATATAAACATTAATTTACTCTTACTTGAGATTAAAAATGTATGGAACGACAATGATTTGGAATTATTTTATCGGCTTCTTACTATTTTTTGATTACTAACATTTATAGTTATTATTATTTGGGGGTTAAATATGATGTTCGATTATCTTGAAATTACGAAACTGTTTCAGATTAGAAATTAACATTATACTGGGAAAATGTATTTTTAACATATTACAGTAGTGAAACATTTGAAAGAATTTTCTTTTAGTGCTAATAATATTTTAAATTATCTTTTAAAATCCTAAATCTTCAAACCAATGTTTTCAGATTTAACATTTGCCAAAATTATAAAATAATAGGAATTCCTTATACCATATGGAAATATTTTTGAGATATTGTTAAATCTAATAATGCGTTTAATTTATCTATTGTAGTTTGCTGTTGTTTAACAGTACAATTATAAATACTAATTATTATTTTTAGTGTTTTTCAAATTGGTATATTTATTTTTCTTAATTGTATGTAAGCATTTTTTCTGTTTGTGATTTTAATCAAACATTTAATTATAGACATTCTGAATGGGTTATTAAATTTTCTTCTATTGTAAATTAATTTTCTACGTGTATGATTCGGGTAATTATTGGCACTAAAAAGTAAAATATGATATTTAAGCATTAAAATAAAGTATTTTTCATGCCTGATAGGAAGTTATAGATTAAACTGCTTTAGTATATATTTTTTTTAAGTTCATATAATACAGGATACATAATGTAGGACACAAGTTGAAAAGTGCTTATGACTTCGGTTTGTCTCTCCGTCTGTCCGTCTAGCAGTGTGTGCGCACTCTAACTCTCGAAAATATACTCGGATTGCCCTGAAATTTTTGGATGGTATTGACGTTTACCATCGCACGGTACCTATTTGTAATGAAGTTTGTACCATGCTTTGTTCATTTACAGGGACAGCCAAAATTTTTCCGTTACATTACGGCCTATGGGAAAAAGTCGTTTCAAATGATTTTTTATGATTTTACGCACGCTTTCAAACAGAATAAAATTTATATGCATTTATGAAGTGCACTAAAATATGCATTCTTTTGACTATGCGATGCAAAGAATAGTTATTGTTCATTTACAGGACTAAAAAAGGAATTCAAATACATAATGATATAGAGGTGGATGGAATTGTTTGCGGCATACTTTAATTATGTTAATCTATTTCATATATAATGAAATTGATGTATGTCGCTGAGGTTTACATACTATAAATTATTTCATGTATAATAAGAATAATACGTATATAGCATTTATAGGGACACACAAAATCTTTCAGATACCATATTGTATCCGAAGTACTGTTCATTAGCGAGGATTGCTGGAAATATATTTTTAACTAGGACTTCCCTCAGAGGGATTAGCCTGAGCGATATTACTGAGAACATAGATTTAATAATAACATGTGGAAGCAAAGAAAATGAGATGTTATCTTTAATTGTCCATATACTGCGATAAACTGAAATGATGAAAATAAACGAATCGTAGAATTACAAAATCTTATATATAAATTCGTATACACTGTTTAAAAAAAATGGGAAATCAAACCATTCAAGACAGCCATGCATGGATATAAAATTGAAAATACGCAATATATTAAAAGTAAAATAGAAAATGAAACACTAAATTACTTATATCGGAATTTTAACTGTATTAAATGATGTCAAGAGCATAATCAGACGCTCCGCACCAATTTGAGTAACTTTAAATGACAAATATATGATGTTTAAAAAGAATGGACTATATTTTATATGGTGTGTGCTCCCCCGGAATAGTTAATATTGTACAATATCTGTTTTCCACGGATGCAATGAGGTTGTCGATAACATTTCAGGAATTCTCTCCTCAAAATCTAATATAGTATCAAAGTACCGAATACATCAACAGTGGCATGCAATGCTTCGTTAGAGTGTGTTTTAGATATGCTCGGTTGGATTTAAATGATGAGTGTATGCTGGCCACTACATACGCTGTATTGTGTATTGTTTTGTTTCCAAACATATTCTGCACAAGTTGAGCTGTATTTAGCATGTATTAAATAAAAGAAATCGGCAATGATTACAACATAAAGTATGACACAAGATCTGAATATATCGTCTGCATAACTTTTGAGCTGTCAAAGTGTCATTTGAAGTAATTTACAAATCCATACATATTTATTCAGGAAATCATGCAAGCTAACATACGCCAATATGAACCCGATTATAAAATTTCACCAGAATAAGTTAATATATAAAAAAGCTTCTAATGATAATTGAGAATATGACCTTATGATAAAATGTCTAGAAAAAAGAATCGGATAAAAAATTCATATCACATTTAAAACGGCACTTCCCTCTGTTAATGGCCTTGGCGAGAGAGAGAAAAGCCTAGAGAAGGAGCACTTTAACAAGTACTTTCGGGCAACCTACTCACTGTTTCATACAGGTCTTTATTCAATATTTACACAATTTATTTAATGCTAGGTGGGTATCTATCAGTTTTGTTGCATTTAAATCGCATGTTTTGCGGGGGAAATGCAGCATTATGAAATATTTAAAGTTGCTGTACCTAATAATTCCAAATTAATGGTAATTGAGATCGCTTTCTGTTAATTTCATCTTTTTAAATTTTAAATTTTTTAGAAATCATTCACAGAAACAATTGTATATTATAAAACTAACCCGAAGCAAAATTTCAAGATTTTGGGCTCAGCAGTAACACAGAAATAGAAAATTTTTGAAAGTTTTTTGTTTTTGCACTATTTTATATAGCGACATTTTTAGAAATTGTTCTATTGCGAGAATTTACGTCATGATAAATACAGCCATGTCAATTTTCATGTTTATATTCCTAACAATTCCATGTACTTCGTTACTTAGTTCATCTTTAGATCTTTTTCCGCTTTGTTTAGTCTTTCTATTTTTTAGAATTCGTTCTACAACGAGCATTTACATTTTATTAATTACTACCATGCCAAAGTTCTAGTTTCTAACCCCAACAGTATCCAAAAAATTTCAGTATTCCAAATAAATCATAGTTTAGAACCTTTCTAGAAATTTTTACGTTTATCCGTCAAATTGAACCTTTTATAGAGCGTTCATTACGAGTATTTACATCTTAAAAGTAACTACCGCACCAAATTTAAAGCTCTATCCCAATCAATATCACAGAAATCGCAATTTTAGAACTTTTTTGCTCCTGCAGCGATATAGGTTCTTGCACTGACAAAAAATAGTCTTTTTTTCGGAGCAGACATGGCCACCAACATTTTTTTAAGTTGGCTATGTAGTTTCAGAGATAGCACCTCACAAACGTACAAGCATGAATAATATTATATACTTTATAATATTATAACGCTTTATAATATTAGCATTAGATGTACAAATACAAAAGCCATTTATGTGTTACAAACTAAAGTGCCGGCGTTGCCCAGAATTTGAAGGATGGATGTTTGTTCTGAAAAATCAATTTCAAAATTTAACATACAACACAAAACAAACATTAAAAAAAACAGTCGAAATGTTGTATGAATGAATCATATGAAAACGCTATATAAAAATGTATAAATGTATATAACAGATGCAAAAGAATACAGCTATAAATGAACTTATTTCAATTTATAATTGGAGCAATAATGTTAAAATACGCCAATTTTTCCATAATCGGGTTTTTATCATACTTCAATATGTTTTTTCATACTCATATGACGTTATACTATATTTACCACGTCCTTTATATTTCCAATATGACGTAATATTTTCCTCTTTCACGTGAAACTTTAAAATAGAAAAGTTATGAAGTTATATTCTCTTTCATTTATATTCGTCAAACCATTTATTTCATTTTCATATTTCACGTGAATATCTTGCAATAGAAAAGTTATGACGTAATATTCACCTTTTTTAAAAATTCGTCAAACTATTTATTTCATTTTCATTTTTCACGTGGAAATCTTGCAGTAGAAAATTAATTGCTGTAGTAATAATTTTATTGTGTTTTTTAATTGTTGGCAACTGCTATAACGAAAAATGTTTAAATTTGATAAGAAATTGCTGTTAAATTGGTGGTTTTTTATTAATTAAAAATTAACTATAAATTATTTCGATTCCGGATTAATTTAGTTGCCTCGGCCATGTTTTAATACACATGTACGTATCTTTTCACAATTTTGGCTTCCAAATTGTGGATTTTTATAGAATTACAAACAGTCAGATAGACAAGTTTTCATTTTTATATATCTCTCTATTCTAAAAAAAGTAACTAACGCTGTCACCGCCGCCGCCGCCGGTTTTGAATTTTTTGTGACCGGAGGTCTTTCTTCGTTAATATTAAGAAAACTATTACATACAAAAATATGAAAATCGGTGGTATTATAGCGAAATGTTTGATCAACACGCTAATGCATACAGTTTTCAAATCGAAGAAACATTTAAAGAGATATTTAATGCTAAAGTTGGACAAAATTGTTCCATTAAAAAAGTTTTATAGGAGCAAAAACTGTACATCGGAATTTAATCAATTTTAGATCATTTTATGCGTCAGAAGTTTCCGGTGTGCAGACTGCACTCAGTTTATTCATTTGACTCATTTTTTGAGGTTTTGTTTCTATTTTAAATTCAAACTGTCAGCATTTCGAGAGATATTTTTTACTTATTTTACAAAATTGTACTAATTTAACCTGTTGCCAACTGTATAAACAACGGAAACAATAAGAATTATTTTAAGAGATATTTAATACTAAAGTTGGGCAAAATCGTTCCATTAAAAAATTTTTATAGGAGCAAAAGCTATACATGTGAATTTAATAATTTTTAAATCATTTTATTCAATAGAAAATCCCGGTGTGCAGATTTCATTAATTTTTTTAATTTGACTCATTTTTTGAGGTTTTATTTCTATTTTAAATTCAAATATTCAGCATCTTGACTGATATTTTTTACATATTTTAGAAAATGGTATTAATTTAAACTGTTGCCAACTGTATAAACAGCGCAAACAATAATGTTTGCTTCAAATAAAAAAATTATTTACACGTTACTATTATAAACAGAAAAAAACCCTTCAAATTAGAATTAAATAATTAGGTATAAAAAGCAGGCACTTATTGGAAATAAAGCCATTAAAACTATATTTACATGTGAATTTTGAAAGAGAAAGGATATTGTAAAATAAATTCATTAACATGCGTTAGAAGTCAGAAATAGAAGAAATTGCGTCACATTACACTTATTATGCAAAATGAACAAAAAATAGTATTGCAAAACAGTTTAAATTTAAAAATTGAGCGAGACAAAATATTAGAGGTTAAATATTAGATTTTTTCAAAATTTTATTATTTGTCGTTTGATGTGAGATGTTCAGCTATAAGTATGCAAATTTTTATGTTTCAACATAATTAGGGGCTGAGTTAGAAAAATTGCTTTAAATACACAAGTTAGAGCCCAGAGGGTAAATATTAGACTTTTTCAAAATTTTATTATTTGCCGTTTGATGTGAGGTGTTCAGCTATAAATATGCAAAATTTCATGTCACCAACTTAATTAGGGGCTGAGTTAGAAAAATTGCTTAAAATATACAAGTTAGAGCCCAGAGGGTTAAATATGACTTTTTCAAAATTTTATGATTTATCGTGTTATCGCAAGTGTTCAGCTATAAGTATGCAAACTTTCATGTCTCCAACTTAATTAGTGGCTGAGTTAGAAAAATTGCTTAAAATACACAAGTTAGAGCCCAGAGGGTTAAACATTAGACCTCTTTCAAAATTTTATTATTTGTCGTTTGATGTGAGGATTTCAGCTATAAGTATGCAAAATTTCATGTCTCCAACTTAATTAGGCGCTGAGTTAGAAAATTTGTTTAAAATACATAAGTTAGAGCCCAGAGGGTTAAATATTAGATTTTTTCAAAATTTTATTATTTATCGTTTGATGTGAGGTGTTCAGCTATAAGTGTGCAAAATGCCATGTCTCCAACTTAATTAGGGGCTGAGTTAGAAAAATTGCTTAAAATACAGAAGTTAGAGACCGGAGGGTTAAATATGACTTTTTCAAAATTTTATGATTTATCGTGTTATCGCAAGTGTTCAGCTATAAGTATGCAAACTTTCATGTCTCCAACTTAATTAGGGGCTGAGTTAGAAAAATTGCTTTAAATACACAAGTTAGAGCCCAGAGGGTTAAATATTAAACCTTTTTCAAAATTTTATTATTTGTCGTTTGATGTGAGATATTCAGCTATAAGTATGCAAAATTTCATGACTGCAACTTAATTAGGGGATGAGTTAGAAAAATTGCTTAAAATACACAAGTTAGAGCCCAGAGGGTTAAATATTAGACTTTTTCAAAATTTTATTATTTGCCGTTTGATGTGTGGTGTTCAGCTATAAGTATGCAAATTTTCAAGTCTCCGACATATATAGTTTCTGAGAACGGGCTCTGTGACAGACGGACAGACAGACAGACAAAGGAGTGAGACAGGTAGGGTTTCGTTAAATGAACGAAACTCTAAAAACATGCTGCGGATGACTGTAACAACATCCTAAAATTACATTACCATCAGCGATCTACCAATCCCGAATGTAGTTTATATTCGTTTCATATATTCTTATTCTTTTGTGTGGTCCTGTAAAATAACTATCAATATTATATACAGTAAAACTTCTGAATAGCGGACACCCCGAGAATGCAGAATTTGTCCTCTATTTAAAGGTGACCGCTACTGAGAGTAAAACATGTACAGTTATTTAAGAGTTGGTAATAGAAAAAATGTCCGCTAAATAGAGGTATCCGCTAATCGGGTGTGTCCGCTATGGAGGTTTTATCAGTAAAACCTCTGAATAGCGAACACCTCGGGAGGGCAGAATTTGTCCCCTATTTGGAGGTGTCCGCTACTGAGAGTAAAAAAATGTACAGTTATTAATTTGGGTTGGTAATCGAAAAAATGTCCACTAAATAGAGGTGTCCACTAATCGGGTGTGTCCGTTATGGAGGTTTTACTGCATAATAATATCATCCTTTACAAGAAAATTGCATGCTGTATGATAGACAGACAGACATCCAGAGAAAGATAACCTCCCGGAGCAATAAGCACTCATGTCTTTTGTTTTAATCATCCACAATTGTATGTCATACATCATGCCAGATTTTATACAACAGGCTAAAAACGGTCACCGTGGTACGGAGTACTGTATTATTATTTGTTTGCCCACCAAAACTGGTTGACTC
The DNA here is from genome assembly GCA_963932465.1 of Maratus speciosus. Classification (NCBI taxonomy): domain Eukaryota; kingdom Metazoa; phylum Arthropoda; class Arachnida; order Araneae; family Salticidae; genus Maratus; species Maratus speciosus. The sequence goes on from OZ010797.1 coordinate 473,601,053, forward strand.
GGGTTGTTGCAAGGTTTGTGATCACGTGATTGAAACTGATCTATTCAGTATTAATGCGTGCATATTTTTTTTAATTATTATTTGCTCCATGTGTTCAAACCAGTTGTCTACGAAAACATCAACCGGTGAAAATGACGCATACCAAATTTCTGTGACGTATGCAGATAAATTGTGCTTTTTTATCAGTTTTTTCTATATAATTTTTAAACGGTTTGGAACTTATTTTTCATAGTAGGTGCATTCAGTAGGCGACCCTCATAGGTACCTTCTGGTGCAATCAGAAACGAAATCCGACAAATATTTTTTGAGTTATGCTTGACGAAAGGTTTTTATTAGGCTTTTTTTTTAGTAGGACATGGCGTTAATATCCATCGTAGTAGTAATGTGTCCGGACAGTAATATTTCGCTGAGTATTAGCCTTCGCTTCGCTCAGACAATTATGATATGCACTTTTATGATTCACTATATTGATGCATAGTGTATGGTGTATATAAATGCTATAATTCCTATAGAAGGCTACACAAAAGTATTCGTAAGGATTACTGGGTATGGGCGCAAATTGCTTAAAGGTGGTTTTTAAATGAGTTATGCTTTTTTTCGCTGAATTGCATTTAATTTACCAAGAAATATTTGTAGAATATAGATAAAATGATATACAGGGTCACGTAAAGAATTGGATACATGGCCGTCTATATATTATAATTTCTGGAAATGTGATTTCAGCAGTTTTAAGAGTGTCTTAGTTTGAATTAAATTTTAACTAAATAGTGGCGTGTAATAAAGATTTTAGGTAAACAACAGGGTTGTACAAAGGTATTCAAGTATGTTTCCATACATTAGTATAAATTGCTGAAAATGAATTTCAACCTGTTAGGCGTTTTCTTGCTAAACTAAATTTTCCCATTATATAGTATATATACACTTAAAAAAATGGGTACTCAAAATTGAGTAAAAATTACTCAATTTTAAATGCGTCACATGCACAAAATAGCTCGGATCCAAATGTACTCAAAATTGAGAAACACATGTACTCATTTTTTATTCCATGGCTGTGATCAAATATGAATCGTTATGTACTGCCCCCCCCCAAAAAAAAACCAAACAAAAAAAACCCCCTAAAATGTAAAGTAATAATGTACTGACATTTATTTCCCGTCCAAAGTTCTTAACAAGAAATGTTTAATTGATTATTTATCAAGAAAAATAGCAAAATTCTTAACAAGATACTCAAATCGAATATTTTTATGACAAGAACATTATTTCCAAGCAATTATTTTTAAAATGCTGTGCATAATTTAATATTTATATTAATAAACATAATTTATGCCGCCATAAATGAAATGAACCATTACAGGGTACAAAACTATTTGTTTGTTTGGGTTTGATAACATGTGATGCTTCAAAATAGAGAAAGCATAGGTTCATTTTTGATCCAAAAATATTCAATTCAATATGAGTACGTCGGTTTGCTCATTTTTGAGTACTTCATTTTTTTCAGTGTATCAACCTACAGATCAAATAAGGGCTGTTTAAAAGAATTGGAAAACATATTTGGCTATGGACGGTAACTGCTGAAATCAGTTTTTCAAATGTTTTATGCGTTTTCTAAAATGTTTACTTAGTTATCTTATTTATGTCATTTCCCTAAATTACGATGTCTTGTTAAAGCATTCAGAAAGTGTTGGAAAGTATATTTTAATCTATGCTTAACGCATGATTTTTCTTACTCGTTTTTTTTTTTTTTCCCCAGATCAGTCTTTTCCTATAAAACATACCAAATCTATTTAGCTCATATTCACAAAGTACAATATACACGGGAATAAAAAATTTAAATAAATATCGCTTATCATGCCGCTCTATAAATAATAGTTGTATTAATATCCGTTAGTTTCCATGTTCGTATTTAATAAAGCAATGACAAATCAAAACAAATTAAAAAACTTACACATTCTAAATATCAAGCATAGAACTTAATAAAAAAATGTGTCAGTTGATAAGCATTGTTTTTTAAGTGGAAAAATGTAAAATGTTTTAGAAGAATAGGACTCCAAAGTAGCGATATTTTGCTAAAAAGTACGGTAAAAAGATACGATTTCATATTTACAGCAAAATTTTATTTTAAAATTCATCGCTGTATTAATTCTTAGAAATTTTTCCAGAGAGTATCATTCGCCTTATATACAATAATTCAAATGAAAATCAAATGTCAAATTAATTGCTTAAAAGGCGCAAAGGCCAACATTGTGAAAAAGATTCCATGCCGGGACTCGAACCCGGGCCATCAGTGTAGCACACTGACATTCTACCGACTAAACCACATGGAACGACGCCCAGCCCGTAAAATTTTTCACTATTACATGTTCGCAAGGCTACAAACGCAGCATAAGATGGAATATTTATCGTGAGCCACCGACATGGTGTAAACACGAAACTTAATTAAATCCAGCATCGATTGAAACTATATTAATAATTGGAAATTTTTACAGGGAGAAACATTCGCCCTGCATACAACATTTCAAATTAAAATTGCCTTTTAAGCAATTAATTTGAAATTTGACTTTCATTTGAAATATTGTATGCAAGGCGAATGGTTCTCTCTGGAAAAATTTCCAAGTATTAATATAATTTCAATCAATGCTGGATTTAATTAAGTTTCGTGTTTGCATCATGTGGGTGGTTCACGCTAAATATTCCATCTTTTCCTGCATTTGTAGCCTTGCCAACATGTAATAGTGAGAAATTTTCCAGCCTGGGTATCGTTCCATGTGATTTAGTCGATAGAATTTCAGTATGCTGTACCGATGGCCCGGGTTCGAGTCCCAGCATGGAATCTTTTTCACTATTTGCGTCTTTTAAGCAATTAATTTGAAATTTGATTTTCATTTGAAACCACAGTGTTTATCACAAGTTCGTCACAAATGACACATATTTCACAAATTGGTCACAATGTGACTTCAAAGCATTGTCGCTTTCGTCACAGGTTCGTCACAAAGTTAATGCCAAAATAGTCACAAATGACACACTTTTCACAAATTTGTCACACCGTGACTTCACAGAGTGGTCACAATGTGACGTCACAAACGTCCTCTAAAACGGCCATAACGACCTCGCATTCTAGTCACTGTGACGTCACGTCGACGTCACGTGACGTCACATCGACGGTCACAAAATCACAGTGTGACTTCACAACGACGTCGCCGTGACGTCACCATGCCTTACGGGAACTTTCTCTTATACGGCAAACGGTTTTCAAAAAGTTTGTCGTTAATGCATTTTAATCCTTATCAGATAGACTATCAATTATACACACATGTATGTAAAAGTAATTTTATTGTAGCACTACAGTCATTGAGGGTAACTTTGAACCATGGGGTTTAACTTTGCACCACCTCTTAGTTTTCAATATTTTTCACTCCAAAAGACTAAATAAGCCTCAGAACTGTGCTCTGTTGGCAAAGTTCTAAATTGGGATTTCTACTCTTTATTTTAGAAAATAAATTAGAAACATTATACGCAATTAAATGCATCATCTAACTATTTTTGCGAAGTACTGTTTTCGAGGAAATAATGAATGCTGTTTTGAAGTTGTTGTAATCCAATTAAATTTTCGCCCCACCAGTGGCCGAGAGGTTCTGCTCTCGAAGCTGGTAGACGGGAAGTGCTGGGTTCGATCCCAATCGCGCCCTCGGCCTAATCGTTCGGAGTTTTCGTGGTTTTCTTCGAGCCGTGTATCTTCCATGCGTTAATACGGATTAGGTTCCCTTAGAAAGACCCCCACGGAGGGCACTCCCCCCGGGCCTATATCCCTCGTGTAGATAATTGGCCGTCAAAAATCAACCCAACCCAACCAATTAAATTTTCATAGTAAGTAACAATATACTCATTTATCAGACATATTATTGTCTAAATGTTGTAAATGTGATAATATTTTGTGATTATTTCTTTATTAATAGTTAATAAAATGTAAAATAAGAAAGACACTATCATTTTATCACATTTTCGGGGTAACTCGAGCAGTCTCAAAGTTATACTGATGTTTATAATTTACTAATTATAGGTGCTACTGACAAAAATTTCCCATATTTCCACGTATATTTTATATAAATGTCGAAAGTGAACATTAGATATAACATATAAATATTTTCACAAATATGTGTAAAATACATACAATTCATTTGAAGGCGTTTTTCGGGGCGGAGCTACTCAAATTTGACATTTCATGCATTCGAAATTTTTTATTCTTGTTTGAATAATACTAGTACTAGTATGTATTACTGTAACTATGGATATATTATTGAGATAAAACATTGAAAATTGTTTTCCACTCCACTTTTATGTTTTATATGAACAATAAACAGGTTTTTTTTTTTTATTTCTAAATGTTCATGGTTCTCTTCTTCCACTTTTCTGACGCCTGATATTTGTTGTAATATCATAAATTATACAAACCTTGTGATGTTGGGAAATGTAAATTCGGAGTCTTTACATATCTGAAAACATTTTTTGGGGTTCAAAGTTGTCCTAACTATAATACTTTTTTTTATAATGAATTATTTTAGATAATATTTATCAAATGGTGCAAAGTTACCCTAAATAGCTGGGTAACTTTGAACCAGGTTAGAAATTCATTTTTTATAGCTTTTATCATTATTATTCCTTAATTTTTGATAGTCATATAATAATTTAGGATCATTTCTTCTCTTTTATGCCCCTAGTTGCAACAAAATTCTTAAAATAAGAGTGTGGCATATGAAAATAGGGAAAATGCGGATCAAAGTTACCCTGAATGACTTTATTTAAAATGTTATTAAAAAAGTAAATTTATTTTGCATCCATCTAATTAATTAAAAAAAATCCGTTTCTACACGCTATAGTTGATTGTTGACAAAGCTTGAATTTTCTTAGGCATTTTATGTTCATTTAACCCATTTCCTACGAGTGTCATTTACAGTTCTTTTAACTTTCTGCCACTAGTTTTTAAGTAATCGCTAAAAACTGATTTTAGAAATGACTAATATTTTCGGTGTTTAAATACTGATGTTCTATTTCAAGGATATCATGTACTCTAAGCGGCACATATACGTGCTGCTTGGTGTTAAAATTGTATTCCTTCCCATATTACAATATTTTTCTTTATATGAAATAATATTATAAAACGAAAAATGAAAAATTGTTTTATGTCATCAGCTGAAAATTGAAAAACACATTAACGCAGTCATTTTTCATGAAATGCGAACTGCTGCTTTTGGATGCTGTTTTCTATTCAATTTCTTGAACTAAAAACATTTGCGTGGTTTTAACCTTAGACAGCTAACTTTTCATCTACCATAAAGTTATTTCAATAGGAAATGTTTTTTTAAATGAGGTAGTTTAGTTTTTCGGGTTGAAAATTTTATTTTCTTCTCTGTTCATAAATATTTTATTTTAAAAAAGCTCCATTGTTTTTCAAAATATATTTATTTATTTATTTATTATCTTCTGAGGAAAGAAAAAAAAAATCTACTTCTATACGTTAGTGATCTTCATTTAATTTGGTATCCCAAAATATATCCCCAAAATAGCTGTAGACATTTTTCCAAAGGAGTTGTCACTTGGAGCAACTTATGTAGTATTTAGTAGAGTTCGTCGTTTACACGGTATTGTCATAGAAGTACCTTTCACAAAGGAAAGGCTCGACCAAATTAAAAGAATGCGGGCACTTGCTGATAGATTAGCATTTTAGAATTACCTGCGGCAAATGACGATTGAATAAGCATTTAACAATGAAGATATAACAGCTGTTATTAAAATTTTACTTTCATTTTATTAAATAGTAAACATAAAAATGAAATATATATATATATATTAATGTTATCTTTTAAGTTTATGCAATTCGATGCTCCAACATTTCGGCCTGACGGATGCTAGTATTTTATATTACAGTGGAACCCGGTTAAGACGCTCACGGTTAATACGCGATCCCGCTTAATACGCGGATTTTTTCGGATCCCTTGAACATCGCCCATAAGGCTAATGTAAAAAGATCACGTTTAATACGCGAACGGTTATGACGCGATCCCGCTTAATACGCGATAAATTTTCGGTTCTTTGAGGAAAAAAATCACGCTTAAGACGCGAATTCATTGATCAAGATGCGAATTCCTTCTTTCTTCTCGAGTGTTAACGATTTAGAGGATTTATATTATTCAGATAAAAAACACTGTTTCCGAATATTATTTTATTTATTTAGCAACAGATTAATTAAGGCGAAAATTACTAATCGGAAATAGTGATAGATGTTTGAATAACAAAAACACCCCGTTAAATTAGCAAAACTGCAATTCTTCTTTGATCCCACCTCCTAACATTCTTTGTCTCTCGCTTCGTGTACGTTTTTACTGTAGTAGAGAGAGATAGACGCATTCAGGTTACTTAGATACGTCACAAAAATTATTATGATTAGAGTTGTTCATACGTGTTGTTAGAGATGTTTTAAATGTACTTTATATCGCTACTATGTTTTATAATGCATATTGGCAACAAAAAATGAAACTCGCAAAGATTAAATACGAATGCGATTGGATAATTCTCTTATGTTATATTATTCTCTCTCTTTACTTTTTGCTATATCCATATTTTATAAGGTTAGTTTTTCTTATTATATTGATAATGAAGAACAGATTATAATGTTACTCATTATTACAAGTACTAAATATGATTTTAAAAACTCGGTTGTGCTGCAAAGATTTAATATTATTTGTCTTTCTGTTTAAAAAAATGAGTCTAGTAGGAAAATTATTTTTGGTTGCAACGCATTAATCGACAATAAATTCATGTTGAAATCTATATTTATTTTCCGCTGTTATTCCAGTTTGTCCTATAAAAAGAAACAAAACGTTAAAGTGGAATACAATTAAATTTCAATCTGAATATACGTAAAAGACTCAACTTTCGACGTAAACGTATAAATAAAGCCCAATTCCTACAACATTATATAAATCACGTTTAATACGCGATCCCGCTTAATACGCGACTTTTGGCCGCTCCCTTGAAACGCGTCTTAACCGGGTTCCACTGTATATGTATAAACTGAAAAAGATTCTGTCACTGGCATCTAGAAAATAAATTGTGTTTCTAGAAAAAATAGTTCCATGTCATCCTTTTAAATTCTATTTCCCTTAGCTAGAGAGTTCTAGTTATCCCTAGTTATTATTCAAGGGCGTTTTCCTATATTATTGTGGTCAAACGTATTTAAATATCTCTGCAAATAAATGCGAACGCAAGAAGTGAGTTTTAGTAACTGTCGAGTTTCCTCTAAATCCACACACAACTTTGAAGAAATCCTTTACTATTTATATGCTGCCCCCACCGATATGATTACGTGATATCGGTCACGCTATGAGAGGATTGTTGAAAAGAAAACCAACTCTTTCAATTAAACTGAACTAACAATTTATTTACAGATAACAAGACACTATTCACAATTAAGAACTCGGATATAAGAGATCCGGTCCAACATTAAATTAAGTACAGTAAATACTTGCTGTGTACTGTTAAACTACTTTATATTTCTTTCACCCTACGCTAGTTAAATTTGATTTATAGGAGATCACTATTAATCTCCCAACACATTAGCTCTATACTCCAAGAACTTCACCGCATAATCACGCTCTATCCACGAACTACTCTGGAACTACTGACACCTTGAGTTCCAGGTATCCGCTGTACTCTGCCAGAAAGTGACCACCCACTTTCAGCTATACGCCTTAACTCATCTCCCTCAGCTATATCACTCCTCTCCCAAAAATATAAATGGGGTTTTCCTTCTGCCTTCAGAGTCCTCTTCCCTTCCTCCAATCTATCAAACCTCCCCTGCCACCTTCCGTGACGTCCGTTATTTCGTTATCTGGTGAAATCCTTTTGTCTGTCTTATCTTAGGTATGCATTTGAATAGCAGGGACCTCACTCTTTCCATAAACTACATTCCTTCACCTACTCTGTATAACTCACTAGCTCGGATTAAATTTCAGATAAGAAAAGAATGTCACTTTAAAATTCTTAGTACACAGACAATATGCAACCAAGAAAATAATATATAACCATAGTTCTAATAGTATATGTTCCTCAGAACCTGACAGTAACTATAATTCTACTTTAAGAATTAATTCTAGAAAAGAAGTGATAATTTCTCCTAATTCAAACGATTCATAATTAGTGTATCGTTTCATCATCTAGAAAACTATAGAAATTCTCGATAATTTCATCTATTCACTTTATTTGTTTACCTTATTCGCATATCTCCGAAATCTATATTTCTAGTTTAGGGACGTAGAAAATGACTACCTATTCGTTCTAGATGAAGGGTGTATATTTTTTCTGTAAGTGTAATATTAATGACTAATTAAGAGGGGAAAAAAAGCGATATTACAATTTTTTTATGTGAGATATGTTATGCTGCGAAAACGTAAAAGTCAATAAAAATCATCTACATTTTTGCCATATCAAAATCTTTGAAGCATTTACTATTTAGTGGGTACATTACATTTACTACACATAGTTATAGTTTGAATGCAACAATATCTGTTTCTAAAGTAGTTGAATTTTATATCATTTTTTAAAGCACATCTATGAACATGAATCAAACTTTATCAATTTTTTTTTTCAAAACATTCTGTACTATTCCATTCATATTTCTAATTTTTTACAACTCGAATCAAATAACATTTTTTTTTTTTTTTTTTTTTTTTTTGCTTAACCCTTCAACGGAAAAGTACAGTCTGTGAGATGGTTGTGTCTGCATATCTACCCTTTACACAAAAATGAACGCGTCCCCAATCTTATCACGCTATCTAATCCTTATTCTATTGGTCCTCTGCCTCCCCACCCATTTGCAACACATGCGCATTTTTAGTTATTGAGAGAAAAATTATTTTATTTTCGACTCAGTGTGTTAGACGGCGTGCTTCCGTTCATGTAATTTTTTGCTCTGGTATATTGATATCGAGGTCAAAGCGGGTACGCTAAAGTGATAAAGACTTTGAGGAAACTGTTTTGCGATGGTTTGATGAAGTAGGAAGTGACATAAGCGACGTTGAAAGTATTTCATACGATGAATATATAAATTCTGAAGTGACTCAACATTGTTAGAAAATGCATAAAAAATTCAGATATTTATTACATGCTGCAATATTTACTATTAAATGTTTTGTTAATTTTACTGCTTAATATTTTTTCTAATTCATATTGTACCGAAATATATAAAAATATTAGCATTTATTTAATTATAATGTCGAAAATGTAATATTTTGAACAATAATGTGTAATTAAAAGATATTTTCTGTCTCCGACATTCAAAACTTATTTTTATGTTGTCATATTTAAAAACTGGTCTTGTTAATGCATTACTATTAAAGATTAAGTGTTTAATTTCACTATTTGGAAAATTATTAACAGATTTTCTTTTTAAAATTTTATAGCAAATTTTTTTTTTTTAATTTAGCAGCCTCACAGACTGCTTTCCGTTTGTGCACGGGATTTTCATGTTTCCGGTTAAGGGTTAAAAATAAAAGTCATACATACAATATGTGATAATAAATTTGTTGAAAATATATTCACAATAAAATAAAAAAAATCGCTGTTTACGTAACTCTCATTTTCTATTCACTTTCCTTTTACCACTTCTTTCTACGTCCTAAAATAACATTTAAATCCCTGCAAGATCAAATAGCTTTACTTTAAGATGGATAAATAATGAGCAAGTTAACAAGCACTTTTCATTTTCTCCTGAAGAGGCAGACAGGTATTTTTGGGCGCTGTTTGTGGTTCGATTTAGCTAGCAATAAGTATTTGTATGCTGTTCAAAAATTAGTTTAAGTCTTTAACAATGCTTTTGAGATGATGCTTAAAAGATAAGTGTAGTTGATTGGATAAATTGCAGGAATAAGTAAATGCTGTTAACACTAGAGCTGCGGGAAATTTTCATCAAGTTTAATAAAAATATTTCATACCAGGATTTTTATTTAAAAGTATTTAATTTATTTATTTAACTTATGGTTCTGTTTCTGTTAGTTTTCCATAGTATTACTGTCGGGGAAGTGGGGCAGTGGCCCCAGGCTCCTCGATAAACTGTCAGAAGTCTCTTGCAATTGTCAACTTATTTTACGAAAAAAATTTCTGGTTCCAATCGACATTTATTCATTGGTACAGATCAAAATAACTCCTCGTCGCTGTTATAATATTAAAGATTTATTCTTGTTAAAGATTGACATTTTTGGCGTTTTAAAACTTAGGTTTACTTAAAGAATGAAGTTTGTAAGAGTAAAAGAATGCGAAATGAATGTAATTTTTTAAAGTGTATTTTTCATTTTTATATGAAGAATTATAAATCATGCATATATTTCCTTAAAATTTATTTTCACATTTCTCGGAATACCAATATCATTCAGACAATTATTTTATTCATTTACATAAATTAGTATAAGTTTGACTTAAGCCCAGTCAGTTTATGTAAATAAAAATTGTAAATCTGAGAACACTTTATAATCATGCACATTGAAATTTAAATATTAGAAGTTTTACTATTATTATTTTTATGATAGAGTTTATATAATGTTGTATATGTAGGTTGTATATGTATGTTTGGTGAAGGAATTAAGTTTATTTATCTATGATTGGTAATTTCGCTTGACTTTACTTCATTGTACTTATTCAGTAAATCTCCTTTGCTATTAACTTTTCTTTTACAACATCTTTCTACGTCCTAAAATAACATTTAAATCTCTGCAAGAACAAATAGCTTTACTTTAAGATGGATAAATAACTAAGTATTTGTATGCTGTTCAAAAATTAGTTTAAGTCTTTAATAACGCTTTTAAGATGACGTTTAAAAGATAAGTGTAGTTGATTGGATAAATTTCAAGAATAAGTAAACGCTTTTAAAGATTTATTATTTTTAAAGACTGTCTTTTTGGTGTTTTTAAAACATAAAATTTATTTAAAATGTGAAAATTGAAAGAGTAAAATAATGTGAAATTAATGCAAACTTTTAACTCTTTGAGGGGCGGTGGGATATATCATCTAATTTTAATCAAGGTTTGCACCGGAAACTTTTAATTAAGTTCCATTTTCATAGCTTTGATGAAAAAGAGCTGAAAAATTGCTTTTTCTTATGTTGAGATAATTTTTTTCTAAATTTCCGGTGGGAATTCAACATTATAGAAAAACAACTGCCTGCTCCTCAAATTGTTAAAGAAGATTTTTCATCGTTTTATGAACATTTATAAATCATGCACCTATTTGGTTAAAATTAATTTTGAGATTTCTCAGAATAGCAATATCATTCAGACAATTATTTTATTCCTTTAAATATTTTAGTATTAGTTTACCTTAAGGAAAATTAGTTTATGCAAATAAAAATTGTAAGTGTGAGAACATTTCATAGTCAGTGATGAACAATGCTTAACAGTGTAGACACTTTTGTGGGGCTTCCAAGTTGACGTCAACTTTACGTCCAATCTACAGATGATTGTCTTATTATTAATGAGCCATTATGAGAAAAAAGGTCTAACTGTAGTATATAAAGTACGTAATAAAATTTTATAAAGATTAAAAATCAAATAGTAAATAATATCTTTATGAAAAATGCGGTATTAAATTGAAATAAGATTATAATAAAAATACAAGTTTAAAGATTGAAAAAGTTGCTGAAGTAAGTTAAACATTTAAAATAAAAAGTTAAGTAGTTTAAGAAATACAACCACAGTTAAGAAAAAATAAAAATACCAGAGAAAGCGGAAAGGGTAGGTCCGTCGAAAATTACGTGATCATTTTACTACTTTTTTAAACAATAATTTTTGTCTTAATGGTAGAGTTCATTGCATTATATAATGAGAATATTTCTTTTATAAATTTTGTGCTAAAAGGCCCGCATAACACATAAGGCCATGACTATGAGTACGTTTTGTAAACTTGTATGTCACAAATTTCAAACCATTTATGCAATTATCTCCTTAAACATCAACGGGATTTGGAGTATTGGCAAATGTAACTAAAAGAAGATAAAATCCCTCGCAGGACAATCATTGTTTTTATTATTATTATTATTATTATTATTATTATTATTATTTAATAATAAATTGTTGCATCATGGTCAACATTTTTTCAACGTCGATAAATTAGCACTTTGCGGTAAAACCCCGAGTTTGACTCGGGATCATTATTTCTTTGCAGATACTTTTGGCGCCAGTAATAAAAGGAAATAAAATTTTCCTTTTTTAATTTGAGCATTTTCACAATTGTATAATTGAAAGTAACTTCTTTAAAAAATTTGTTGCCAACCGAATAAATTTTGTGTAAGAGTCCCTGGACCAGAAAAGATAAAGAAAGAAATCTTTGGTTTAGTTTGTGGTAAGTTGGCCAGTTTTTTTTTAATGAATAAGTTATTTGCAATCCTGCATTTCTCATGTATATTTTTTACATCGTGATTAGTATGCTTCTGCTATGAAAAAAGGTAAAATGTTCCTTGATCTAGCAAGAAGTTTACCGAAAATATGGTATTTTTGGATTTATTTCCTCTTTTGAATTTCCCATGATTCCGATAAGCATTCCTTTATCTTCAGAAAATTCGGAAACCAGCACATTTTCAAAATTTAAGGAATAAATTCTAAAGAAAAAGATTCTTTTCATGCCCTAATTTTTGGAAACGTTTCTGAATAGTTTTATGTTGTATTAATGGTCGTTCATATATTGCTTTATTCGGCGTAGAAGATATATTTGATGGAGATCACAGTCAACCAAGGTACCTGCCTGGGTCAATCCGAGCAGTCACAATCCCGTGTCTGTTCAGAAGGGTGGTCCGTAGCAATCTGCGTGAATTTTTTAGGTTTAAGAGAAGATCACCGCCTATTTGAGGAAACTACTTTATATAATTTATAGCCTTAAACGATTCTATATTAGGTGCTCGTGCGGAATCTTAGATAATTGGTTTTCACTAACTTTTTCAACACGAAATATCTCTTTTTCTGATGCTATCATTTCTCAAGCAAACGGTTTAAGTGCTTTAAGGGGTCTCAGGACTCTTAAAGCTTTAAAATTTTCGAAATTTAAATTTTTTTAGATATTAAACTACTATCTTTTCTGAACATTTTGATATAAATGTTTCCTTGAAATTCCTATTAGAACAGAAGTTATGGCTTTTAGAATTATACACGATCAATAGCTAAAGCGTCGTTTGAGAAACTTTGAAGTCAATTTTCCCCAAATGACGTTTTTGGGCATAACGCGCACGATATCTCAAAAACTTCTGAATATTTTTTCATGAAATTTTCAAAACTTAGTCTGTATAAACTGAACCTAAAATTTCTTTTTTATTGTTCAAAAAAATATTCTTTATAGGTGATTTTACTGTTGAAATTTTCTAAATTGTGCATTAACTAAATACAACTTTGTATTAAAAATATAAAAATGCTTTAAATAAACATTTATTTAGGTTCAGAGTAATTAATATAATCTGAAACATACGCAGGATCCAAAATTTCCCTTCTAGTTGCAAAATTTATTTTGTAATCCTGCGCGTAATCTGTTATGCCAATTTTCCGCTTGTCAAATGTCACACATTTTGAAACCCACTGTAAATGCTAATTCTGTATCTTCTAATTTTTTAAATACATGAAATGAAAGAACATGCTTATATCTTTCATCCCAATATAAAATTTTGTCTTAAAATAAAATACATTTTAAGATATTATATGTTGAAAATGGTACTTTTTTTTAGATTTTTCCAATTTTAAGAGTCCTGAGACCCCTTAAAGGATTTGAACACGCAAGAATAAGATAAAAAATGTTTATAGTAATGTCACTGCAAATATTGTTAATGTAGCATGTCTGCCCAATGAAGATATTGCTTGAACATGAAAATCTGTACTTGAATTTTCATAGCATCAGAAAAACCGACATTTCGTGTTCAGAAATCTAATTAATACACTATAAAGAGTACTAGAATGAATTTCGAGCTTTATACCAATTTGCAAGATGGGCTAAGAGTGAAACTTTGACTTATTCACAAAATGAAAACAGGGAACAAAAACCTTGCTATTTGAGAAACCTAAATGTGGTATAAGTTTGTTAAGGTGTTTTTGTTAAAGTGTTATTGATGGGATTTACAGAGAAATGCGCTATTTAATTATAAAGCCTTTGAAGGGCCAGTGTTAGTAACATAAAGAAACAACAGCGTTTTCATCGTCTTTCCTCGGTTTCCCTTACCAGGAAACTACTCCAATAGTGTAATAATGAAAAAAATTCTAAATAAGTATCAATTGAAAGGGCATATTGAAACGTGTTTTTAGATGCATAAATTATTTGTCCTCGTAATCCCGTTATCGAGATATAAAGTGTTAAAATTTGCAAAATGAAACATCTAGCATTAAGAAGGGAAGTCTCCCCTCCAGGCAGCGAGCGAAACAGTTCATGGTGTAAAACAATAGTAGCTTCCCTTCCTATCAATTAGAAGTTCTTTGGATAAATAATCATTGCCACGGGACTTTATTCAGCTTCGAAACCAGATTTGAATATAGAACCCAGTAAGGGATTCATTCTCGTTTTAGGCTCTTGTGAAGCACGTGTTCTATTGAAAAGATATTCTTAATGCAGAACTGATGCATTAAAACACTAAATATTGCAGTACTTATGCACCATTTAGCATTATTTTGTGATGCATTATTTAGTGTTTTAATCCATGAGTGCTGCATTAAGAATCGTTGCCTGTGAAAAACTGCCAAATGTGTGGAACGAACTTGGTTAAAGATTTGGTGTTAGTCGTGTTACTAAAGGTTCGCACATCAAACATTTATAACTGAAAAAAACTTGGAATGATCCTCTTTATTTTCATATATCACTTATAATAATTTGTGTAATAGTTTTGAAAATATAAACTTTCAAAATCCAGTCATGCATTTTTGCTAACCCTGTATATCTCGATAACGCGGAGATGAGGACAAATAATTTATGCATGAGCAAATGTGTTTCAATATAAACTTCCGGTTTCTGCTTACTTAGATTTTTTTCATTTTTACACTAAGGTGTAGTTTCCTGGTTAGAAGTCTTTTTCCAGACCTACTGGAAAAGAGAAGTCATTCTGCCATAGATATATAATGATATTTTAAATGAATCAGAAATTCGATTTTTGCAAGTTTCTGTCACTGATCGAGCATAAATAACAATTTTTTTAGTTTAAACAGATTTTGAGGGACATGAAAATTACGAAATGAAGGAGTTGTCATGGAGGAGTATTTGAATGAGCACACTTTTCTATGTAATGTGTTATTTTTAAATGAGAAAATTAATATTAAAATAATTTAAAAATGTTGTTAACAACTTTCTACAGCATATTATCGGTATCGGTTTCGGGCTCTGAAGACACAAAATTTTTCCGGTTCGCGAGGGCTTGAATTTTAAGTCATTGGGCTCGAGCTTCGAGAAAAAAGCTCAAGATCATTTCTAGACATACAGCGGAATGTATTACGATGGCGGCCAACCCATCCGTTTTTTTTTTTTTTTTTTTAGTAACACTATTTTTTAATAGTAATATTCGTCTTATTTTATCGCACAAAGACTGCCATTATATAAGGCAAATGTTTCCTTTCGGAAATAGTTGTACGCAACAGAAAAGAGGATTGGCAGCTTTATTTTAGTTATTCATTAGGTGCGTTCGTAATTATACAAATACGTAGAACCTGCAATTGTAGTCTGGTCTATCCCTCTGTTTGTCAGTCCTTTTGTCCGCATATAACGGAGCAAAAACTACCCAACCGAATGGTTTGAAATTTAATATATATAATCGTGGCAGAATTTATCTAGTAATTTCAAATTTTATAAAATTGGAATCAAAACTTAAAAAGATAATAATAATAAAATTTCCGTTCCATTAAATCCCATTATGAGAGATTAATTCAATGATATCCCATGATAGGTCATGATTCTATAGTGCCACGGAGATTATTATATTAAATCATATCGCACGTACAGTCATTCGGGGTAACTTTGAACCATGGGGTGTAACTTTGCACCAACTCCTAATTTTCAATATTTTTGACTCCAAAAGACTAAATAAACTCCAGAAATGTGCTCTGTTGCAAAGGTTCTAAACTGGGATTTCTACTCTTTATTTTAGAAAAGAAATTTGCATCATTTATGCTCAATTAATTGCATCATCTAACTATTTTTGTGAAGTATTGTTTTCAAGTTAATTTTGAATGCTGTTTTGAAGTTGTTGTAATCCAATTAAATTTTCATAGTAAGTAACAATGTACTCATTTATCAGACATATTATTATCCAAATGTTGTAAATGTGTTACTATTCTGGGTTTATTTATTTATTAATAGTTAATAAAATGTAAAATAAGAAGGCAATAGCATTTTACCGCATTTTCAGGGAAACTTTGAGCCGGCTCAAAGTTATACTGATGTTTATAATTTACTGATTATAGGTGCTACTGTCAAAAAATTACCATATTTGCACGTATATTTTACATAAATGCCGAAAGTGTGCATTAGATATAACATGTAAATATTTTCACTAATATGTGTAAAATACATAAAATTCTTACAGAGGCGTGTTTAGGGGCGGAGCTACTCAAATTTGACATTTCATACGTTCGACGTTTTTTATTCTTGTTTGAATAATACTAGTACTAGTATGTATTACTGTAACTGTGGACATATTATTGGGTTAAAAGATTGAAAATTATTTTTCACTGCATCTTTATGCTTTATATGGACAATAAATATGTTTTTTTTTTTATTTCTAAATATTCATGGTTCTCTTCTTCCACTTTTCTTATGTCTGATATTTGTTGTAATATCATAAATTATACAAATCTTGTGATGTTGGGAAATGTAAATTCGAGGTCTTTACATATCTGAAAACATTTTTTGGGGTTCAAAGTTCTACCAACTATAATACTTTTTTTATAATGAATTATTTTAGATAATATTTATCATATGGTGCAAAGTTGCCCTAAATGACTGGGTAACTTTGAACCAGATTAAAAATTCATTTTTTTATTGCTTTTATCCTTATTATTTCTTAATTTTTTATAGTCATGCGATAATTTAGGATCATTTCTTCTCTTTTATGCCTCTAGTTGCAACAATATTCTTAAAATAAGAGTGTGGCATGTGGAAATAGAGAAAATGCGGATCAAAGTTACCCTGAATGACTGTAATTAATTCAATGATATTTCATAATAGTTATCCATTGTTTATTGGTTGCCATGGTGATGACGTCCTATTTAATATGGAATCCTATTATTTCCGTATTACTGAATTTAATATATATAATCGTAATAAATTTTGTATTCGTGCATTTTTGCATAAGAGTGCAATAACTATTGCACCAAGATCTGAATATTTATAAAACTAGTTATAGTACGAATGCGCCACGCTTGACGTACAATTTTCGACTTGTTTTTATTTTGTTAAAACATAAAAAAAAAATCTTTTCTGTTTTTATGATAGAAAAATTTTAGATATTGTATGGTGTAATAAATGATCTTTAAAACAAACAGTATCAATATTTTCTTTTAATCTTTCGTAACTACTTTTCTTTCAAAGATAATTTTACGACTGAAGAGGTTAAAAAATAAACCTTATATTTTCCTGATTAGCCTTCCTCTTGTACAGCCGTGGAAAAAAAAAAAAAAAAGTAAACACTCCCTACTAACTCCTCAACAAATTATCGTAGACGAAAGATACTGGTACCGAACGATTGGAAATAAAGTCTACTTTAAAATGATGCATATAAAATTTGCTTAGGGGGGCATCTACATATTAAAACGAATCCAAACTTCATTTTTTTCAATGGCAATACCAAATTTTAACCAGATATTTAAAATCTTCGGTTAAAATTATGCCTAGACACCAAATTTCAAGTCATTTGACTGATAAGTTTTTGAATTATAAATATTCAAATTTTAATGCTTCTAATGTTAAATTACATTTTCATATTTTCATTTAGATCTCCTGAAATTATGCTCCTAATGTGCTAATTTTTTGTGTAGCAATAATACTAATATACCCAAACATAAATACGCTGAATTTGCAATTTTTATAATTTTATGATATGAATAATGAAATTAATATTCGAAAAAATTATGAATTGCAACCTACAGTTTTCTCGATGGATTTAGTTTTAATAAGTCTTACTTTATGGAAATCCAAAATTTCACAATTTTCTTCCAAGTAGTTTTCAAATTATGCTTAAAAAACGGCAAAAGGATGTTTTAAGGGGCCATCTGTGATAGAAGTGACTAGAATCCCACATACTTCATATACAATACCAAACATGCCTTGATTACTCTAAATAAGGTTTATCAATTGCATCAAAATCCGAGTCTATTTACGGTAGTTAGAGTGTCGAAAGACGGACAGACAAACCGAATGCATAAACACTCTGTGCAAACACAAAGGTGTTAAAAAGCGTGAAGACATTCATTTTTCGACAGACAGTGTTGTTAGATTATTCGAACAAAAATATTTGATAAAAATAATATCAGATATATTAAATATATTAAGTTTTAACAATTTGTAGAAAAGAAATTTACTGTTAGTTTTTTTCCCCTCATTTTATAAGAAATCATTTCACTCATAAATTACCATTAATGCTCGGCGGTCAAAAATGTGGACGCAATTTTTTTTGTGAATTTTAAATATTTTTTCTTTTTTTTATTAATATAAATTGAATAAATCGTAAAAAAAAAAAGATTAAGTCATTTTTTTCTCACCTTAAAAAATCACCCATGAAGAGGTTAAAGATATAAAAATAATTGAACCGTTAAATTCAAGTAATACGAGATCATTTAAACAGGGCCTGCATTAAGAAAAATTGTTTAGAATTTATATGTTTCGTTTTAGCTTGTTGTCTTTTTCAAATATGAAAATAAAAAAATCCTTTATATAAATGAAATTTAAAGATTTCAGAATATTTCCCTGTACCCTCTGATAGAAATTAATACTCAGAAATTTGTTTTCTTAAAAACTATTACTAAGCATTTAAAAAGTATTTTGTTTTTAATATTAAGCATTTTATTCTCAAAAACAATAATTTCATAAATATAGAATAGAGAATTTAATAATGGTATAGTGAACATCACATGGAGAATAAGTACACAGACTCGCTGTTCAAACTGCATAAAGTAAAGATATCATGAACTGAAAAATAACACTGTCTGCTTGTTCAAAGAAGCATTGTCTATTTTTAATATTTTGTTCTCGCACATCTTGCGTTTATGTTTTTGAACAATTGTCAGCACTGTTGTTTCTATTTATAATGTCATCTGCAGCCTTACTGGTGATAGTGATGACTTTAAAATTGCTAAGCTGGCGTCAATGCTAAATTGCTGTTAGGTTTTGTTGGGAGCAAAATAATGTTAATTGAACTGGAAATTGTTTGTGTTCTCAGTCGGATATTCTAATATGTTTAACATGATGCTGAAACACATATGTCAGCATACGTTATATTAAAAAAAATAAAGCATGGAATTACTAGATGTTTGATAATTTTGCACGACAAGATTAGGTCTTGTGTATAATTTTGGTTTTATGCTAGGTTTAAAAACTAGGTTTGATGTATGATTTTGATAAATATAAAAAAATAAAGCATTTTTGTTTATCAAGGGTCGATGCGGCCAGGGCCCAACCTAGACTATTTAGGGCCTCAGGGTAAGTATCGTCTAGAGGGGGGGGGGCTTCTATTCATAGAAATTGTCAGAGAATAATGTGGAAGTGGCCAGTACTTAACTTCATGCATTAATATGTATTCATAAATTGTACCCGGTACTATTCACATCTGTATATAGGGAATCAATAAAAAGGTGGTCTCAATTTTAAGAAAATCTAGTAGTGGGATAATAGTAGGTAAAAATGGTGGATGTGTTGACCAAAGTATTTGTTTGAAAACTTTTACTTTGCTCATCTACGTATGTTATAAGGTGTCTGAAAGAAATGACCTGCAATTTACCATAATTAAGGGTTTTAACTTGCCTCGTTACGACGAAAACTGCAATAAAGAATTTCTTTTGAAAACAAAAGAATACTAATAGAGCCGATAGCACAGACAATCACCTCATCGAGTTCATGGATGAAATTCTAGGCTTAGTTAAATCTTGATTCGCGTATTAAAACGAAATCGGTCTGCAAAGTCATATCTTGGTGGGAAACAGATGAAAACCCGATTTTAGCGGCTGACTCACAGGTTTCCCATTGTGTTTTCCTGCTCTCAGTCCTCCATGTTTTCATACCCTTTGGTGCAGGAAAACACAATGGAAAACCTACGAGTCAGCCGCTAAAATCGAGTTTTCAGATGTTTTCCACCAAGATATGAATTGGCAGACCGATTCCGTTTTAATATGCGAATCAATATTTAACTAATCCTAGAATTTCTTCCTTGAACTCGATGAGGTGATTGTCTCTGCTGCCGGCTCCCGGTCTAAGTTGTTATGATAAATCTTTAATCACTAGTTTTCTAATGATATAGATCCATTTTTGTGTGGTTGGAAGGTGTACGGGAAGTAGAGAGAGGAAGGGGGGCCGCACACACTTCCTAAATGATTGAAAATAAATGTATTTTGATCACTTTAGGCCATTTTTAACCACTTGGCACCTTTTAAAGAAAATCTCGATTATTGCCATGGGTCTCCCTAAACATGGAGTGCCCGGGGCTCTTATCACGCACGCATTAGTCAGGCACAGAGTGCGGCCACATTGTTTGCTACAATTATTTCCAAACAATAATCTTTGTATTCGTTTTCTCTTAAAGATATCATAGAAATTATTCACTAATACTATTGTTTGTAAATAGCGGTAAACAAAAGGTATAATTGTGTAAATTCCTGTTTATGCACTGTCACTTAATTTTCTAACCTTATTAGTTTCAATATTACAGGATGTGCAGTCGTGGAAATAACAGTATACCCCTCCTAACTCAGTCACAAAGCATCATATAAAATTTGTGGCTGGCAACCAGTCTATAAATAATAGTCTTTGTAAATAATAATAATTTTATCCACAAAAATTTAATTGGAAATTTTACCTTATTTAATCAGAAGATTACGGCTGTTTAACCCGGCAGTAATCGCGTGTCGGACTTTTTGCCGCCCGCATAGTAAATTATTTTCTCGTAACTCTTATCCCCTTACAAATACAATGGAGAACTACTATGTAGCTGACTTTAAATGTTTCTCCACAACCATAGTGAAACAACAAGGCGTCTATGTTTTTCCTTCAGGTACATTTTTATTAGCAAATTTGAAATTGGTGGAAAAGTCTGCGCAACGATCACTAAGTCATTTTTACTAAACTGCATAATTTAAGTAAACTGCAAATTTATAACTTCATTGAAATGTAATTGTCGGTTATTAAATAAAAAATGTTTCTTATTTTACATTTTATGTACGCAGGGGGTCGGCGGCACAAATACCGAGCGCGACTAACAACCTTCTAAAAAAAGATGCGACTACTCTCGGGTTAAAAGTTAAAATTTACTGTAAAAATTTTGTGGTACGAAAAAGCGTAACATCTTGGCAGCTATGTCTATGGTTTAAGTAAATTGATTTCTATTTTTAAAAAAATATCAGTTAAAACTGTTAATTGCTTCGAATATGAATTTTTTAAATACGTATTATTTGGCATTAGTGTAAATGACGGAAAACTAAATAATTAATTTTATTTATTTATTTATTTTTTTAACAACTTCACTTCAGCAGACATATAAAAGCAATACAATCTGACAGGTTAATGCAAATAGTTCACTTGTTATTAATGACGAATAATAGAATTTTTGATTTCTTTTGCTTGTAATTTCATAGCAAGAATGAAAGATAAAGTCATGAAAAAAAAAAAAAAAAAAAGATTATTATTTTTTTCTTCTGAAAACCAAAACAGCAGTATAAATAGTGGAAAACCGAGTACTCTTCTCTTACAGCTTTACATAATCAGACAAATAACTCAAATAGTACAGATTTGCGGACCATTGTTGCAGTTTGTCAAAACAGTGGGAAAATAGTTGGGAAATGATAGGGAACAGAGATCCCTCTAATTTGGAGCGCATGTCAATATTTATATGCCACATCAGATAAATAACGAAAAAACAAGTGATTTTTCTCTCACAACTTTACATAATCACACAAATAACCAAAGTATAGTAGATTGTTAACTCATCTTCGGCAGATTGTTGAAGCCGATGTGTAATGATTTGAAAATAATAGGGTGTATCAAAGCAGCAAACTGTTCGACCACTTCTGTGTCTCAGTCGGTAAATGGTTGGCAAATGGTTCGTTGGCCAAGGATGCAGTAAAGCGGGCATTTTTTACTGTTGGCCAACAATTAGCCAATGTTGGCCGAACCATTTTGTGTTACTTGGGAAAAGTATCAATTTACGACATATTAGTATAAATAATTTAATTGTTATTAAGGACGAAGAATGTGGTTTTGGAATATCCATACTTTAATCTGTGAATAAAGAACAGTAATATAACCGTTAGTTCGCAATATGTAAAAAAGGGATTCAAAACTTCTTTCCTTAAAACAAAGCAGTCATATTTATATAATAGAATTCAAGAGTTGAACATATTTTTTCATTGTACAGATACCACGTATGACATATTGATTTCCCTTTTTTAATCAAAATAATCATTAGAAAATATGTCATGTAGGAAATCTGATTTATTTTTTGCTATAGAAAAAGATGAATAACATGAAATGTTGTGTTCAATCTACTTCGACATTCAAATGGAAGCGATGATAGTCGTTTCATATTCAAGGGAAAAATATACAAAGATTTCTATATTAGATAATCCCATTTTTTTAGATGTATGGCATTTTTTTCGTAATGTCGTTATCGCACATTTGTTGCTATGTTTTGAAAGCAACTTTCTTGCAACATTATTTCCGAGCCGCTAGATCTAGTAAAAGATGGTGCCAACGTTATTTGAAAGCTTTATGGGCTGGAAACATATTTGGCTTACAAACGACATTGCTCACTGGTTTTGTTAGAATAAGAATAAAATTCAACATAATGAAACATTTATTTGTAAAATAGATGTTTATTCATATCTTTGTTATCTAAATTTATTTTCAAAGCTATATTTAATTTTTATTTAGTGGGAGAAAACAAATGGCAATGCCAAGCATTGACCTAAAATACTGTTTTGGAAGGAAAAATGAGAAAATATTATTATGTTAAAAATATACATTCTAATCTCTATAAAACGACAGTGGACGTTCAAAAACATTTTCTACAGTTTTTGCTCAATTGTTTTGAAATTTAATACACATATTATTTGTGCAATAATTAAGAAATTTTCTTAATTTCATTAAAATACATTAATATGCAAATGAGTAATTAATTAATAATATGCTAATTAGTGATACAAATAAAAAATGCCCGATACGCATTAACCCTTAACGGCGCGGAGTAATTCTGTTTATAAACTGATGAAATAATGGACTGACACCGCAATTTATAAACGAATTTATTAGAAAATGCGAACTTGCTTATTTCCATGTACATTATAATAGGAAATTTTTAGTTAAATATTTTTGGTGCCATTTGTCAGTTTTGGAATTAAAATTAGGTGTCCTTTTTTAAGGACGCCGCGCCGGAAAGGGTTAAATTTTGTTTCAGAAACTTATAATTTTTTAGGATAGCTTTATGATATTATATCAAAAATCGGTATACATTTTAAAATTATACTAAGTATCTTGGCAGTAATAAAATTATAAACGTACAATATTGATCATTTCGGATAAAATTCATTGATAAAATATTACTTTTTTTTTGTACCTTTATATGAAATAATGTACACATATTAATAGCAAGTTTTGTAATAAACTATATCAACAACAATATTACCAAGTATTATGAAAATTAATATAAAATTAAGACTCATGGAGCATTTTGAACTTACTCAGTTGGTGAAAATTCTCATTTTGTGAAAACTGGATTTAAAGTTTCATTTTAAGTGTAGATTAACGATTGTTTATGTTGGAAAAACTGCTGCATCTCTGAAAAAAATATCATATTTGATTTTTTTTTCTTTTGAAAGTAGAAGATTGCCAGAACATTAAAAAAAAAAAAAAAAAAAAAAAAAAAAACTAGAGAACAGGAATTCTGCTTTTTCAGAATTTAGTGTCGCCCCCGGCATTTCCATTACTTCATTTTCTTCTGATGGTCTGATGGCTTCTATTGTTATAAAACAGCCATTATAAATGAAGTGTTATTTGAAGATGAAAGAGCAGCCGTAAAAAGTTAGATTTCTGATTTTCTGGTCAGAATGGGGGGAAAAAATGGCCTTTTTTTACGGCTGCTCTTTCATCTTCACCTAACACTTCATTTATAATGGCTGTTTCATAATAATAGAAGCTACCAGTCCATCAGAAGAAAATAACTCTGTTAAGCGGGACTCTACTGCAGTAGAAAACATATTTCAATTTTAAGACTCAAAGCACACGTTTTATTTTATGTAAGATGACGTCATTCGCATCCGCTTAAGAATTGCACATCTACGATCTACTCTTAAACATCTACAGTAAAACATGCATAGCACATCACTATCACGAAATAATGCACAAATGCAGCAAAAAGATTCCGTCATTCAAGAAAATCGAAAAAAAAAAACCGGCTATCTAATGATTCATAGTTAAAATTAAATATAGTATATATTATAATAGATCCATTGTTTTAACAGAAATCATTCGTTTATATTTTTTTTCAAAATAGCACGTATTTTAATTACATTTTCTTTCGGTTGTTACGGGAAAATGGCAACAAAAATATATAATTACTATTTTAAAACTATTTTTCCTTTACTTTCTACAGAAATGAAGTACTTCCGTTGCCAATATTAAGCAAATGGCTCCAAAAACTACAAAAAAATTAATATTCCAAAAATAAATTTAGATACAGTTTTCAAACAAAATGCCTTTAAAAGAACTTTTTTTTTTTTTTTTTTTTGCAATACGACGGTATAAAAATTGAAAATGTGCGATGCTTAGAAGTTAAAAAAATTGCTAAAGAGTATTTAATCGTAATGCTTTGTTTTACGGCTAGCTTCTGTAAGGTAACGTTATTTTTTGGACACAAAATAAGCTGGGAGCAAGAAATAGCATACTGTACCGGAGGCAAAAAAATATTTTTTGCGATTTAGGACGTCTATTGTCGCCATAACGCTTAGATACTTCAAATTGAAGATTGTATAAAATTTTCAGAATTAACACATACTCACACACAAGTTTAAATAAAAATAAAATAAGAAAAAAATCCTGCGTCTGCATAGATTATAAAACACTTTCTAAGACATTCAAAATACTGTAAAAAAAACTTTATAGTTTTAATAAGATGTTGTTTAAATAAAAAATTTGGAAAACGCACAACGTATTTGATAATACAACTTCTGAAATTACCATCAATAGTCGGAAAAAATGTCCACATTTTTTTGTGCAGTCCTGTATATGATCGACAGATTTGTTTGTATACTACATAGCATGCTAATTGTTACTTCAATTAACCCTTTCAGGCACAGACAATTATTGTTGCAAAATGATGAAATGATTGACGGACACCGGAATTTAAAAGCAACTTTTTTAGAAATTAAAAACATGTTACTTTAAATGTTCATTGTAAAAGCAAAATTTTACTAAAATATTCTTAGTTCCCTTCATAAGTTTGTAATTAAAATTAGGTATGACGACCTGGGCACACTGAGTCGGAAAGGGTTGAACGCTTAGACCAGTTTAAAATTCACATTCAGTAATTTCCTTCAGTAAATTGAAATGTTTTTGAGATCATTTGTGTAGCCATGTTTATGATCTATATAGAATTTATGCACACTGAGTAATACGCAAAAAAAAGTTAAATTTAAAACACCTACCAGAACTGAAAATGCACTTCCAGCAATTATTGTTCCATAGGCAGTGCTGTCATTAAATTATTTTATGAGTACTTGTAAATGAACGATAAATTATATGCACACCAGATTTTGCAATAAGAGCTAGATTTTACAGTAAGTGGGATTTCAGTACCGACGTTTCTGTCACTAGACATTTCGGCCCCAAGCATCTTCTGACTCGGCCAATTTGCGGTCGTCCGACAATTTATTCGTGTTATAAGTGCTTGTTGTTATCGGGTCCTTACACGGTCAGAAAAACTAGTCAATATATACTAAATTATTCCTCATTTTTTAACAAATAATTTCCATATTCCTAGAAAATATGTTTTATTCGTAAATGCTTCCAAAGAGTCTGAAAAAGAGCGAGAAATTCCGTGCATTCCTAGCACGTATGCGCTCTATTAATACTAAAGTTTTAATTTATTTAAAAAGGAAAAACAAAAACTTAAATAAAATAAGATTTATAATTTAACAAAAAAAAAAAAAAGAGATAATGTTTTCGAATTTAAAAATAAATAACAATAATTTTTCCCACTCAATAAAAAGTATTAACAATTTATTTTTTTCAAAGTTGAATAATGTGAAAAAAATTAATTGCTTATAAAAAAAATATTTGCATTGAAAATATGTTTTAAATCAACACATTTAAATATTAAAAGGTTAAAAAATAGGTTTTACTAATATATATGTAGATATATGTATATATCTTACTAATAAAAATATAATATTCATATTTTACATTTAGCAATCTACTTAAAAATATTTATAATTTATATTTTTATCCTATTTTAATACTAAATTATTAAACCACAGCCACAGTCTCATTAAAGACGAAATCTTCCCGAAATTAACTTCAAAATTCAAAGCTTTTTGAAGAAATAAATCAAATCATGCAAATCTGAAGCAAACATATTTACTTCAAAGCGTTTCGCTTCTGTCCAACTATAACGCGGTCGTTAACGCTGGGATGGCTGGTTTTATTCCAAAATCGGTAAATTTGTTTTTCCCACGCTTTCTTCAATTGACGGATATTTTAACTCGTGTAACGGAGAAAAAATTAATGGTTATTCGTCAAGTAACGAAAAAATATAATAAATATAATAAGTATATATAATAAGTATAATAAGAATAATATAATAAGTATAATTTCCGTGAATTTTCGAAAGTATTTTTGAGAGTGTATATTCGTACTACATTAAAATTTAGAAGGCTTCGGTTGTAAAACCGGACAATGTCCCCTTTAGAAATTTCTCACGTTTGTTAGTAGGGCAATTCCACAGAAAGCATCTTTTTTTTTTGGGGGGGGGGGGGGATCAAATTTATAATATGTTTAATTTAAGGGTATGATACGAAAACTTGATATTTTTAAATTCTATAGGAAAATCCTAATAAAAAGGCATTGTAAATTACTGTTTACAAACTAAGGTAAGTACCATTGTTGTCTTTGTAAAGTCATAATGTTACGTCAGTTACACAATACAAGTTACGTCATTTACACGTGTAAATGCCATTTTTTTTCTTTTTTATTATTCATAAATTAATTAAACAAGTTACTGTTATAATTTGGCATTACTTAGTGTTGTTGAAAACATTAAATCACTTTTTTTTAACCGGATAGTTTTGATAATTTGTACACTTCAGTGAAGGCAGAAAAAAATGTTTGTCTATTTTATGTTACGTCAGTTACAGAATTTTGAATTGCAGTTTTTAGGACTCAAGGAGAGATTGAAATAATCTGCAGGTATTTGGGTATTATGCCTTTAGTAAGAAATATTTTAAATTGTAAAAATTTGTTCTAGCTTTGTTAGTAAATTTTCTACATAGATTTGAAAACAAAATTCGATGATAAAATGTTACGTCAGTTACTATGGAATTACCCAGTAACACAAAATTTCAGCATGCTGGGCAAGAGACAGTACGGACATGTCTAAAGACAGAATGGCTGAGGACCGAAAGGTAGAGATGTGTCATTTGTTGAGGAACGACTCCAAAGGAAGGATTCCGACAGTGAAACTGAAGGAACGATTCCATTCTGTAAAAAGGAATCGGTCCTTTTCGGAAAGATTCCGAAAAGGAACGACTCCTTGGAATCGGTCCTTTTCGGAACGGTTCCTCGGAATCGGCCCTTTTTGTAACGGTTCCTCGGAATCGGCCCTTTTTGTAACGATTCCTCGGAATCGGTCCTTTTTGGAACGGTTCCTCGGAATCGGTCCTTTTTGGAACGATTCCGAAAAGGAACGACTCCTCGGAATCAGTCGTTTTCTGAACGATTCCTTGGAATCGGTCCAAAATGTACCGACTCCGAAAAGGACAGATTCCTTGGAGTCGTTCCGAAATGTACCGACTCCGAAAAGGACAGATTCCTCGGAGTCGGTCCGAAATGTACCGACTCCGAAAAGGAACGATTCCTTGGGAATAGGTTCTTTTCTTTTTGACTGTCCAGTTTTAATAAATTAAAATACGGTATTTTATTTCAAAATAATAGACTTTGATTCTATTAAAGCTGACTTTATTGCCAAAATATCCTTCTAATGTGTGTGCTCTCGAAGATTGCTGTTTTAATCAACTTACATTGAGGTTTATTACATAGAATAAAATCTGTTAGAACAAGGTATTTTTGTAAAACGTTTCTTTCTTTCTTAAAATAATTAATATTTCAAAAAACATAATGTCTAATAATAATAATAAGATAACAGTAACAGTGGTGGGTGGGATTGAAATAATTTAACCGCGATTCGCTCTCTTAATGGCCGTTTTGAGTATAAAAACGGGAAAGAAAAATCACATGCTATATATATATAGATTATCGGACTTTCTCCAACACTTCGACATATATGTAAAGCTGCATATTTTATGCTTGTTTCTGTTTAATAGATTTATGTTAACCCTCCGCCTGCCAGAGGGGTTCAATGGCCCCGACAGGTACATTTATAATGATATTTCTAATTTATTTTAAAAACTGAAATTTCTGTAAATATGGGTTTTTTTTCTGGGATGTTCTATTTTTTTGAGAAGAACATTCCAGAAAAAGTCACATATTTACAAAATTTTCATTTTTTTAAATGAGAAAAATCAATTTGAATGTACCTATCGGGTCTGTTGCACCGGTCTGGTATGTGTACACCGAACTGAGGTTCAGTATGATATAAGTGGAGAGAGGGTGACGGCGGATGAGGGTGTGAATTTAGAGAAACTCCTGTAGGTTCTCATGAAATTGGAGATTCAAGAAGAGTTCTAAGTTTATTGAAATTCTACGTAGTTAACAGCAGTTCACAAATAGCGATGTTAGGGTATAAGACAAGACATACATCAGTCACTAGAAAGACAGTGTGCAAAAACGTGCTTTACTTTTTAACCCTTTCCAATAAAGTTAGTGTTTATGAATGCGGTTTGTCTGTCCGTCAGACCGTCTGTTCACACTCTAAGGCAAGTCACACACTAAGGCGACACATAAGACATGTCGCTTGAATTCGCTAGAAAAACTGGTTTAAAACAAGTTTGTAACAACTTCGTTCTTTGTTTCGACCGGTTTTTGCACTTCATGTCGCGCTTTATGTCGTTCTGTCGTCTCAGTGTGTGATATACCTAACTCCCTTAAGTATACTCGGATTCCCATGCAATTCATATATGTTAATGATGTTTACCATGGGATGTTTGGTATCCAATAGGAAGAGTGTAGCGTTAATAGTTCATTTACAGGGGCACTCAAAATTATTTCGTTACATTATGGTCAACAGGAAAAAATCGTTTACAGTGCATTTTAACGACATTAAGCCATTTCAAATGCATTAAAATTGATATATATCACTGAATTGCACTACAAGATGATTGCTATAGAATAGGATGTTCCACTTCTGAACCAGATCCTGAAGGCAGTGATAATAATGTTGATGAATTATGCGAAATATCCTGTGTGCGTAAAGTTAGGGAACTGAGGAGAAAGACGATAAAGGGGATAAAGTTATAGAAAGTACGGACACTGGAACAAAACGAACAAAAATTTAATTTACTTTAACAAGTTACATATCCAAACCAGTAGTGCCATCCAAATGAAAAATGAGATTCAGAATGAGAAATGAAATTAAGATTACCTAGAGGTAGATTTTGAAGAGGAATCTAAGAGACTAAACATTCCTAGACTCTGGTGACAAATATCAGAGCAATAATAAAATTTCCTATACAAGATGTCCACTCTCAACGACGTCCAATGGCTAATTCCTAAACCTTTAGTCATAGCCATATAGTTCCAATTGCAAAAATGTTTTAAATGGGGGGGGGGGGGTAAAGAAGTATTTAAACAGTGATTTGGGTCAATAGAATCATTTCTTGAAAAATTACGAAATTTAATTTTTTATGCGGTCCCCCGGTCCTTCAAGTTATAGTTAGTAAATCTTTCTTATTACACTTACAAGTAAGACAAATAAAAGTCCTATTATTCTACGATTAAAACTGACCGAAGTAATGGCTGTCTAAAGTTGGAGCATATTTTTTGTTGCGAAATAGGGGTCATTTACAAATTTACTAGAAATATAAATAATCTTCAGATATATAAAAAATATAGTTGATAGTAAAATTAACATTGCATTATAAATTTAAAAACTATAATCATTCTGAAATATTAATGAAAAATATACAGCTTGTACTAAACATATAATGGGAAAAAAATAATAGGATTTTCGTTAAATAAAATGTTGAAAAGCAACAGCCTCGATTCTTTGCAAAATGACACATATTTTGAAATGTTATTAGATTAAACTAGAATGCAAATTTGTGTTGTGTCATGTGTTTTAGCTTTTGATAATTAGTTCTTACGTATTTTGTAGCACTGAATCCAAAAATGGCCTTCATTTTTTATCACAAAGTACAGATTTTTTGCAAATCATAAATTTGAAAGCTAAAAAGTGAAAAATTTACCGAAATCTGATAGTATAAAATAAACGTGATTGTTATTTCTTTAACTTTTAATAATTGATTTTTATGTATTTTTTAGTATTGAATCCGAAAATGATCTTCATTTTTAACCATCACGTCGGAATTTTTCGCAAATTGTAAATTTCATGTTTAAAAGTTCAAAGTTTTAATTGAACCTCTTCCCTTCCTGCATCATCGGATCCCCGAGCTGTTTAGCCGTAAGAATCCCAGTATAAGCCAAAAATTGAATAAATTCTTGAATTAAATAAAATTAAATTGAATAAAAGAAGTTTTACATCCATTTTATAGTATCAGATTTTCGCTATTTTTTAACTTTGAAATATACCATTTGCAAAAAGTCTAATATGATGGTTAAATATGAAGTTAATTTTTACATTCAGTGCTAAAAAGTACATACAAATCAATCGTAAAAGTTAAAAAATGCAACCATCGACTCTATTTTATAGTATTAGCTCTTTTTTCAATTTTGAAATTTACTATCTGCGAAAAATCCTGACATGATGGTTAAAAATGAAGATAATTTTCGAATTCAGCATTAAAAAATACATAAAAATCACAATTTTAAAATATTGGGTTCGCAACTAAGTTCCCGCAGTTTCATTAAATACACTTTTTCTACCGGAATCTATTTTCTGTTTTTTTGATCGAGTTAATTTATGTTAAATGTCAGATCGGTAAAATGTAATGCCAATTATAGAGTACTTCGTAGATTACTATAGCAATGCATATTACAATGGTAGTACCAAGTGGGTTTTCAACTAAGTTCCCGCCGTGATTTTAAATGCGTGTTTTTTGACGAGTCTACCTTTTATTTGATCGAGTTTATTTATGTTAAATTTCAGATCATTAACTCTTTGCACTCTTATGTCCAATCTGACTGGACATCATTTTTCTTTGCAAAATTTGTTTTGGGCACCAGTGATAATGGAAAATAAAATTTGCTTTATTTAATTACAACATTTTTGAAATTGTGTACTTGAAGGAAACTTTTTAAAAAGTGGTATAAACCGAATAAAACTTGTGTAAGTGACGCCCGAGTTGAAAGGGTTGAAATGGAATGTCAACTATGGTATGCCAACTGGGTTGACAACTAAGTCGCCACCTTTTTTTTTTTTTTTTTTTTTTAAAGTTTATTTTACAATAAAAAATAACAAATAATTAATCAACAACGTATGTCCCTTGTTATTTACAACTTCTTCCCAACGTTCAAAAAGATTTTCAATACCTCGTTGGTAGAATTCCCCGGTTTCGACTCGAAAAATTCATCCAACCAAGCTCTCAATTCTGCATTAGTATTGAACGAATCTCCGCGCATAGCATTTGATAGAGATTGAAAGAGGTGGAAATCCGTTGGTGCCAAATCGGGAGAGTACGGCGGGCGCGGCAGCACTTCCCAGCCATGCGTTTGAATGGCTTCCTTGGTCATATTGGCGATATGAGGGCGGGCGTTGTCGTGCAGCAAAAGAACTCCATGCTGCTGATTAAGTCTTTTCTCTTGAATAGCCGTGTTGAGTCGTTCCATTTGTCGAACATATAGTTCCGCGTTGACTGTTTGGTTCCGTTCAAGCAATTCGTAATGGCTAATCCCTTCCCTTACCCACCATACGCACAGCATCATTTTACGTAGATGAAGATCTTTTTTCAGGCGCGGTGTTGGCAATTTACCGGGGCTAAGCCATTCCTTGCGCTGCTTCATATTAATGTACAGGCACCATTTTTCGTCGCCAGTAATAATTCGGTAAAGAAATCGTTGCTTGTGTGCATGTGTCCATGAGTTGAGCGGTGACGAACAAGCAAACCAGCTGAGATTGTGGCTCGTTGATTTTTGTTGTTGTCACTTAAAGCATACGGAACCCACCCATGCTCCACACTTCTGAACCTTTCCCATCGATTGAAGATGCTTCTCTATAGCAGTGTGGGATAATTTCATTTTCTCTGCGAGTTCCCTTGTCGTTTGACGCGAATTTTCGTGCAAAAGGTGATTTGATCGCTCTTCATCGAACTCAACTGGGCGGCCAGAACGAGGCAGTGTTGCCAGATGGACTACTTTTTAAAAAGCAGATTCTTGATTAGCACCACTTTTTTGAAATGGTAAAATGCGCCTTATTTAATGACATATTAATTAAGGTAAAAACAAAGTGAATTTTACCGTTTCAAAAAAGTGGTGCCAATCAAGAAATCTGAATTTAAAAAAAAGTAGCCCACTGGAACGAGGTGCGTTTTTGATGTCAAAATTTTCCTTTTCGAACTTTTCATACCAATCACGAGCGGTACTTTCAGCAATGGCACCATCACAGTGCAAATCTCGCGAGCAGCTTTTGCATTCTCGATTAAATGAAAAGAGGAGTAGGTGTCGAAAACGCTCCCTTTTTTCAACTTGACACTCTTTTTAATAGGTACGGATTTTAACACAAATTAACTCTATCAAGAAAACAAAATATAGATTCCGGTAGAAAACTCCCATTTTAAAAAACTGCGGGAACTTAGTTGCCAACCTAATACATAATTTTAAAAATAAAAAAACACAACCATCACTGTCTTGTGTTATCTAATCTAAAACTTTTTAGTAAACTTGTTGGCAGTAATCTATCCGAAATTTTTTGTATTACCCTGTAAAATAAGTACATATGGTAAGCACTGAAAATCCTAATAATATTACATTGTCATTTGATTTACGTCAATATGTAAAATTTAACCTCGATCGCATATTAAAAAGTGAGTTGAATTTCGAGTACAAATTTTGAACTGGAAAGACATACATACGATCGTTTCAAGTTAATCCATTACCCGCTGGTGTTGCGTTCACGCAACGGTCAAAATAATTGCTCATGCTTAAATTAATTACTTTGTAACCACTATTTTACAATTAAAAAAATTGCCTTATTTATTAGCACAAATTTTGATATTTTAATAAAGCGAAAATTACCTTTCTGAATTTGTGGTGACAAGCGACTTTCAGCAAGAAATTTGAAAATTCCTACTTTATAGTTTTGGCGGTTAATAGGTTAAATAAAAGCTTATAAAAATAGCATAATTTTTGTTAAAAAAAATCATGAAAAGAAACAGCTTCAAATCCTTACAAAAATCTGTCGTAATACGATTTCTTTCAAAGTGCAGTTACACATGAAATAAATCCTTAAAATACTTTAAGCACTTTGTTTACGACTCCTAGAAGCACGGCTAAACTCATGTGTATTCGGATGCAGAAAAGTGGCATAAGTCTTGCATTTCAAAATTTCGTATAACTTCATGAATTTTAGTTTTAGATGAATGGGACTTTTTTTTTTTTTTTTTTTTTGTCTTTCTTTTAAGAGAACTGGAAATTTTTACTAAATATCACTTATAGGGCCGGGAGACCGTATAAAAAATTTAAATTTCGTAACTTTTTTAGATATTTTTATTGATCCAAACGACTTTCAGAATAATTTTTTACCTTATTTAAAACATTTATGTAATTGGAACTACAGGTCTGTGACTAACGGTTTAGGAATTAGCCATTGAACATTGCTTGAACCGGTTGCAGACTTTATTTTGTGTCTGTACTCTGGCCAAGTGTCAGGAAAGGCGAATGGGGACTTTTCAGGACGTGTGGCCGCTTACTCCGCGAAATTCGGCGGTGTTCTAATGAAATTTGTCATACCAAATGTTTTTGAAAGAGCACAAAATTTTCTATAAAATACTCTAAGATTGATCAATATCAGCGATAATGGTAAAACATTATAGCTTTTTAATAACAACTAGAGTAATTAACCCTTTAGTGCGCAACTTTGCATATATGCAAACAACACTGTTTTGAATTTAATAGATTATTTTTATTCCCATATACCTAATTCATACCAGAAAATTAAAACTGCAATATTTGTTTTAACTAAAAAAACAGACATTCTGTATTTAAATAAAGTAAAATTAACCATTGAAACTTTCTGATGTAAAGTCCGAATCTCTGATCTACGTAATTTCTATAACGTATTCTATAGAAATTACGTGGGTGTGTACGTTACGTAGTGGGAATTAAAGGGTTAAAGGTTAAGTTTGATAAAATAAATAATTATATAAAATAGGGTATTTGGAAACATACATATTAAGGTATTTACTAATTTGCATTATTTTTGCGTAAAACAGTCACACGACAGTAGTTTTTACCTGTATTGCAGATGGGCAACAGAAGAAAAGACTGACGTATTATATGAAAAATGTGTCTCTGATTTTTTTTCATTATTTTTCCTGTGTAATAAACCTTTCAGAGAATCATATATAATTTTTTCGAAACAAAATAAAAAAATTGCTCATTTAAGGGTTAAACATATTTTTGGCTTGTCAAACCTAGTCTAAACTAGCTCATTTTGTTCGCTGATACTTCATTATCATCGATTTCCATAACATTTTTCAGTTCTGCGATCACGGAGTTTTCGATATCACCGTCTTCTGGACTGTTATGTAATGCATAGGTCGTACGCTTAAGGGATTTTTTCAGGACAAATATCACTATTTGTTTATAGAAAAATAAATCTAGGTTAAACGCGCTAAATTTCGCCTTATTTAAGAAGAGCTTTTTCCATAAGAAAGTTCTGACACGTACGATCCCTGGTAATATGATTACAATGCACGGGAAACGATTTTCCCTTTTAAACTGAATGTAACGGAATTATTTTGAGTGTCTTTTGTAAATGAACCATAAATGCTACACACTTCATTTTCAATACCGAACGTATCATAGTAATAATCCCAATAGCATATATCAATTTCATGGTAATCGTATTATATTTAAGTAAGTTATAGCAGAGACAGACAGATATAGAGACAGACAAACCCTCCCTAAGGGGAGGGGGGAGGAGCGTTCCCTCCCAAACGTTGCGAATACTGTTACATTTGACAAATTTACAAACATAGCTGACAAATTTGTTTAAAACTTTAATAAAAACTATATAACATTTTCTATTTGTCATAGATTTGACAAAAGTTGCAAATACAATTGGGAATATTATTAAACTTTTTAAAATAAGAACTATATTACATTTTCTAAACGTGGTAACTTGATAAAATTATGAAACTAGTCCCCAAACGTCGAGAACTATCTATTTTTGCTTCTCAATGAGTTGGCAAATACTGAAATTTGACTTGGCAATTTAAGCTCCTCTCCCCACCAATAAAATGTCTCAGCGGTGGACCTGGAAACAGACAGACAGACGGACAGAAAAACCTATTTTATAAACACTTTTCAACTTCGTTGGAAGATGTTAATATTTTTTTTTAAACAAAGGGTGAATTTACAAGACCGCTCGTGGAAGTCAAAACGAATATACAGCGTAGAAAATTTTAACCCCTAATTCTCGCTCCCGTGATATTCACGCCTGTGTCTTTTATTCAGATTTTTTGATTCCCATCAGTTTTATAAAATAGTGTAATTGGCTTTATTATGGTATCATTTTACTTGCCATTAAATAAGGTGAATATTTCTTTTTCAAAAAAAGTGGTGCCAATAGGCAATTTTAAATTTTAAACCGTAATTTAATGCGACTGTTAATGGATTAAAGAAGCGAATATCGCGATTTCAAAGAAAGCAAATCCCATTCTCTCACACATGTAGTGTCTATTTCATTTACTATATCTTAATCTATGCCTATTATTTTTGCTTAACTTTTGGCTTATGTTTTGATTTTTTTATTAATTTTTTAGCTCGGCTATTTATAACAGTTGTTCGTGCTTCTGCTCTAAAATAATACGGATTTTAATTTTGTTAGTTGACTTAGTTTCGAAGGTTGTTTCGTCTCATTAATATTTAAATAAGATAAATTAAAGAGGGGGATTCATGAGATCAGGAACCGCTTAATGGAACGAGCTCAGGTGTTTTGTTTTATTTATTTAATTGCATTTTGGATTAACCCTCTCGCTGAGCAACCCGAGATTTTATCGGGGATGCATTCTTTCCTGCTAATTAACCCTCCTTGATTATTCCCACCCGTTATTATTTTTTTTTAATTGTAAATTTTGCCTTATTTAATCGGAGCAATGTCCGGATTAAATTAGATAAAACTTTTTGTTTTGAAAAACCAGTGACAAAATAAATAAAAATTCTATAAATACGCAATTTTTGAAGCTATTTTGATAAAACAATTATGCAGCGAGAGGATTAAAGAGAGATCAGGACAGAACTCAAAATATTTAAATAAGTTTTTATTATTTTAACGAGATATCATAATAAGTTTAGTTTATTTGGAAAAAATGTTTTATTAACCACTGATTAAGGTGCACTTTTTAACTCTTTGAGGGGCAAAGTACTTCTATTTGTGAAATGACTGAATGACACCAGAATTAAAAAAAAATCAAATGCGTAAAAGCTTTTCTTCACATACTTAATCAAATTAAAATTTTCATTTGAAAATTATGGTGTCAATTTGGCATTTTGCAATTAAAATTAAGTGGGATATATTATATCCCAGCGCCTTTCAAGGAGTTAATAGATTAATATTTGAAAATAACCCTTGTTTTAGATACATAAGAATCTATACTAGACATCGAAAGACATTCGCAAGCTAATCTTAAATCATTGGCGGCGATTTTTCAAATTTCTCGTTTGCAATTTTATATTTCTATACGTTTTTTAGACGATTATCATACAGAGAATAACGTCATAAAGAAAACCTGAAGCCAAAATCTTAAGTTTTCATAGCATTAGCATACTTTTCACGCAATCTTTTCCTAGCATAATAGAATTTTGAAAAGATGTTACAAAAATATCTTTTTAAAAAATGTATGTATATAAACACAGTTAATGTATAATAATTAATTGAGGAAATTAAAGAGTTTAAAAAAGCTTTCGAAATAATAAAATAGCATAAAAAAAAACTTTCGGAATTTTGATCAACTGCGTTTGCAAATTAAAACAAATATATATTAAACGATAAAATATTGTAAATGAAATAAGTAAAATAAATAAGAAATATAGTTTAAAAGAACTTTTTTCCGAAACTTGACAGTAGTTTAAAAAACGAAAACAATAAAGTATTTAAATTTTGATTACTAGAATATGCACGTAGATAGTACATCACATTTGAAACAAAAAACTTTTATTAAGGTAACCGGGAAAGCAGAATTCAACCAAAAAATGTTTTTTTTATTTTTTTATATTATTAAATAGTTTAAACTTTTATCTTTCCAACAATGTGTCACACATGTTTATACATAAAAAAATAATTGTTGAAATTATTCATTCTTTCTAAGAGTACTTCACAGCTTAATAGCTATTTAAATCTTTAATTGACTTTTTCTCAAAACTTGGATTTTTCATGTTTTTGTTCCTTTTTTTCAATATCTATTAAACTTATGAACTCAGATTCTTTTTTAATACTTATATTATATTATATTATATACTTTAAGGCAGGGATTTAATGATTTGCTGAGAATGATTTATTTTAGGCAGTGAAATCTTACCAAAAATGCTAATTTAAAAATGACTTTCAATAAATAATTAATAATTAATTTTCAGTTTCACATAGAAATAAAATGGCCCAATAAAATAGGTAAAACATGTTATTCTAACTACTCTAAAAAATCTAGACCTCTATCTTTCACCATTTCTGAGAAAAAGGTACATAAATTTGGTGAATTTAACATGGTAGAGATAGGGCTTTCCCGGTCCCCTTAAGGTTTAAAATGAAGGAACTTCCGCAAATTTTCCAAACATACATATTTTTGGTATTTTTAATATATTGAAAGTGCCTCGAATGAGGTTTCGAAACCAATTTTTGATGTCTTAGTAGTAACGTTTAGTTTAAGGGTCCAGTTTCAAAGTTGACAACACACAGATGAAAAACTTTAACACTTAAATGCCTGATTTTTCAAAAATCAATATTAAAATGTTTGTCGGTATATCAATTATATATACAGTAAAACCTCTGAATAGCGGACGAATCGAGAACGTTGTGCGCTATTTGGAGGTGTCCGCTTTTCAGAAACAAAAACAATAAAAATATACAAGTGTCTGGAAATGGTAAAATCAACGTTAAATAGAGGTGTTCGTTATTCGGGAGTGTCCTTTACGGAGGTTTTACTGTATATTATCTATTATATAAATTTTTATTTTAAAGGATTCTATTTATAAAAACAAGCTGTTGATCTACTTCAGAATGGTAATTATTTTAATTTTGTTTGTTAGCTTAAATCTATGCCAGCTCCTCTAAGGTTAATGCAAGTTGAATTAAATTTGATCGATGCAAATTGTAAGATGTTTAAACTTCTTAATGGAAGTTATCTTTGGAACAAAGGTTACTTTCTGTAACGTTATTGTTCTACATTTGACGATTGATGACGTAGTAAAATTTGGCTCTTATGTTATCGAAGAAGAAACAAAAAATAAAAGTTTTCGGTGTGTTATGTTTTTTATTTCTTTCTTAGTTAAAGATATACCCTCGAAGTGTAGCGATGTGGAATGCAATTAATACTTGAGAGGGTGATAATCTGGGTATACCACTTGTTTTTAGTAACTCTAGATAAACTGTGACCCAGAACTTACTGCGACAAGGTGGAAGGCAGAGGTTTTACTGTCTATACATGACCTTTGAAATAGGTGAGACCGGGGCTAGTAGGCGCAGTTTTTAGTTTTTGATTTTTATTAATTCTTTGTTTAAGTTTTTTATGAAATTTTAACTGTACTTTTAAAGGACAGGCTTTGGGCTATAAATATCCGGAGTTTTGGGTTTGTAGTTTTTGTAGTTTATGTTTAGCGGAAGCCTAAAGTAAAAGGAAAATTGTGCGCCAACATACCCCGTCACGGGGCACGTTGCCTATGCCTATGGGGTAAGTTGGCACACTCTTTATAAAAATTTAAATTATACTCAAATCTCGTATGCCCAAAATCTTGCATTACAACCACTTTTCTCGGTGTTTGCTGTTTTCAAGCTACCAGCACGCACCAGACACCGAACCAACTTGCCTCGTGTTCAATGTGGCTACTAACCCCATAATGAATTTCTTCACAAAAGGGACACGTAACCATCTAACCATAAATAATCCAAGTAAATCACATATTGGGTAGGTATAGTTAATCATACACTAAGAAAAGCTGCACAAGTTAAATCGCAATTATTAAGATAAGTATTAGAAATAAGAAAAAGAATGAAGCAAGAAAAAATTACTTATGAGTGCAAAAAACAGAAAAATCGTAATAAATGTCCACTGCACGTAAGTATCCCTGCAAAACTACAATGAGAATTGTAAAAAGTAAGAAGACAGGTACTCTGTGACTGGTTGCGCAATCTATCCACAAACGTGCGATTTATGAGGACAGCGCCTTCTTACCCCTGTAGCCAACTAGCCCCGGTCTCCCCTACTATTGGGTACGTGCTATATTCGTGCAGGTAAATTCAGTGGTTTGGTCTCGCTCGGTGATTGTAGTAAGAGGTTACGGAGAAGTTATCTTGGTACTTTTACAGTATAGTGATCTTGACAAGATAGAGAAAATGGTCTTGGCGAGAAAAGGAAATTCAGACAACCTTTTCGCTGTTTCAGATACAGAAGCGGTTTGCAATATTTTTACAATTTACTTAAAATAAAGAAGCCATTTATATATTTCTGTATACAAACCAAATCTGCTGGAAAAGTCATGATCTTTTCTTTGATCATAAAGATGTTATCTAGCATGCTAAGACTCTAAAAACTACTGTGAATGGTGAATATTATGTTTCAGTTTTAAAAATTTTGCGACAACACATATCGAGATAACGTCATGAGCTACTGGCAAGAAAAACGCGCCGCAAAATTTGTATAGTATCGCTTTTCCTTGCGAAACTCAAACTATTTTAATGCATCTGAAAATTGCTTGTTAAATGGTTATTCGAAAGCACGGTATTCAATGAATTTAAACTTAAAGAATAGAATAGTTTATTATTATCCTCTTTAATAAAAAGGTATACGTTGTTGACGACTGGCTTTTCCTCTAATCGTTGCCACTGATTAATCTCGGAAAAGGAAAGAGTTGAAGTTACTGAAAAAATTAATAGCTCGAAAAGTATTTGTCAGAAAATTGTTAGACAAACTGTATAAGAAATGTAAAAAAAATGTATTTCTACCAACAACAGATTACCGATATAAACAAACGAACATTTCTCAAAGAGTGATTAATTTTACAAATGTTAACAATGTGTAGTGAATCCTTAATTTTTGAAAAATTATTGATAAAAAATTAAAATCTTCCGCCCATTGAATATTTTAACTAACCGTCTAAGGTGTAGAATTGAAAAGAAAATTGTTGCATACATAATTTATAGTTATATAAGATTATGAAAGAATAAGTTAGAATGTAAATCCTATTATTTATAAATATTTTCATAACAGTTTTTTTAATTTGTTGAACTTTTAACTTAGATTTTTAAAAA
The DNA here is from genome assembly GCA_963932465.1 of Maratus speciosus. Taxonomy (NCBI): domain Eukaryota; kingdom Metazoa; phylum Arthropoda; class Arachnida; order Araneae; family Salticidae; genus Maratus; species Maratus speciosus. Next base: position 473,642,274 of record OZ010797.1, read on the forward strand.
GGGGTACGAAATAAAACAGATAAAAAAAAACAATGCAAACAATGCAGCCTTTTAAAAGTATATATTATATGTTCATTTGAACCTTTCTCCAACGCTATCTTTTCCATATAATTGTTTTTAAACATTTATTTTTAGTCTGAGAATACTGTATTTTAACGAAAGCAGTAACAGACATAACTATAACACATTTGTCCTGCAGTAAAAATGTATGTTTTAAAAATATCTGTTCGTACACATATTTTATATTACAATAAATCATTAGAATGGAATTAATTTTCCCAAAAACCCTCGCGGAAAAATATGCTATTATTATTATTATTAATTTTTAGAAGTTTAAATTTATATTTCTAATTTAATCTTATTTTTAAGACGAATATGAATAGTTAACTATTTAAAGCTAATAAAACTTATTTCTTTCAATTACAGGCTGTCGTGTCTCAGATATGAATAATGTGACTGAGATTTTCCTGGCATAGTTCTTCAAGTAATTCTTACGAATAATCGACTGGCAAAAGTTACGATGTTAGTTAATAATAGCATTTAGCCAAGTTAGTAGAACCATAGAAAGAAAATAGGTTTTATTATCTTCAGATTGGGGAAATCACCGTTTTTTTTTTTCTTTCAGTGTAATTAGCTTTTGAAAATGGAAGGAAAATATACTCATTTAATGATTTAAGTATTTCAATGAACTGAAATCGATTTCATCGAGCTAATAGCTGCCACTATTTAACCATGTGAATAATTTAATTGAATAAATCATTTTACATTTTTAACCGGTAATTTTAAGTGGTATTGTTTTACAAAATTTACAATGTTATCTGAGTACATAGTATCAAGTTATACGACTTATTTAAATACATAAGAACCTATTTTATCCGAAACTCTCGGTTAACCGAAATCCAATTTTAAAGGGTTTTGGGGTTTTTTTCTTACTATCACATTCCTTGTGTGCAAAATCCATTTTGAAAACTGTTTTTTTTTTTTTTTTTTAACTATCATATTTCTTGTGTACAAGCGGTTCTTTTTGGACTACGAGAACATATAAATATTTTCGATCCCCTTTATTAGAGCTCCTTTAAATTTAACTTGAGCTCCCGTAAGCTGCGTAGCGGAAGAAAGAAAACGATCAAATTAGCAATTCTGAAGCTTTTGAATGTTTCTCAAAAGGTTTGGCAAGGCTGGAGCAGCAGAAAGACTGTGGTACTGGTGAGCTAATGATATTAAAAAAATCAGTGATAGAGCTGCAAAGCAAAGGCAATCGAAACTGCGTCAAACAAAACATTTTTTCAAATCCTTCTGATATATGTAAAAGGTACTTAATTTTAAAATTAAATGTCAGGTGATTTGTTCATGTTTCTATTTTGCTATTGCTTTATTTTTATTAAGCACTTGTTACCATAATAAGAAATATTGCATATATTTCTCCTTAATCTTAAAATAGAAGCATTCTCGATTATCCGAAAATTTCGATTTTCCGAAAGAGGGTCGGTCCCAATTACTTCGGATAATCGAGGTTCTACTGTAAAATACGATTTCCTGTCTTTAAGCCAAGGGTATGTATAAGAAACAGGATGAATAGAAAATATTTTGATCAGTCCAAGCCGGTTAAGGCGCATTTCAAGGGAGTGGACAAAAGTCGCGTACTAACCCTTTGTGTCCCAAATTATGAAAATTTAATTATTTTAAAGCATTTTTCTTGAATTTTTTTAACTAAATTAGAAGATTTGCACAATCAATTTATCAAATTTTAGAAAGATTTTGGCAATTAAAATTAATTAATTAAATTTGTATTTATAGGTATTCTGCGCAATATTTATAACTTCATCAAATCTTTTACTTATAATATATTTTTTTAGCATTTTTTAGGATTAGGAAATGTACAAATATAATGCTCTTACGATATTAATATAGGAATAATTCCGAACTGAAACTTTTCACCCCAGATCTTTCAACTTCAAAAAAGCTGAAGAGATACAAATGAAAAAGAAATCACCCCTTTAAAAATATATTTGTTTTGTTCAACCAATAATGTTTTTGGAATAATATAAAGTAAAGTGTCTATAAATCATTCTAAAATGTATTACTACTAATCTATTAAATTAATTTAATAACAACTTATTTTAATGGTACTTTAAAGTACTGTTGGGCCATAAAGGGTTAAACGTGATTTGTTTAATGTTATAGAAACAGGGCTTATTTACACCTCTAATCTTCTAAAGAAACCACAGAGCTTTCATTTATATGTTGACGGTCGAAAATTGTGTCTTTTACATACATTTAGATTAATTCTTAATAGCATTCAATTTTAATTAATTATTTCTTTTAATAGGATCGACTAGAATAATAACTGCAAATAAATATGAATTCAAACATGGATTTATTGTTCATTAATACGTTACAAACAAAAATAAAGGTTTTTTAAAATTAAAATTTTTTTGCTAAGCTTATTTTATTAACATAAAAAAAAATATTAAATCTTAGTAGCACATTTCAGTTATTAAGGTCATGTTTAGTACTTGTGATAATGAATATCATTATAATCTCTCCTTCATTTTTAATATAATAAGAGAAAACTATCCTTATTACTCTATGTATAATAAATGTTGTTAGCATAGCGAAAAGTAAAGAAAACACATAAAATGCAGAAAAGATAAAAGAATTATAAAAGCTCAGTCTTATTTGTTTAATCTTTACAAGTTTCTTTTTCGCCTGTATTATGCATGATAAAACATAGTACAGGGATTGTACGGATACCGTTATTTTCAAGGTCAAAAATCAGCATTTTTTTACAGAAAATAAATCTAGTTTGAATGCGCAAAATTTCGCCTTATTTAAGAAGAGATTTTCTATAAGAAATTATTGGGACCGAAGAATTTCTTAGTTTGAAAATTCAAGGACCCGTACGAACATTGTAGTACTGATACAAAGTACATTTAAAATCTAACTAACAAGTGGTATAACCATCTCTAATCATAATAAGTTTTATGACATACCTGAGCATTCTAAATTCGTCTATTGCTCACTACTAAGGTAAAAATGTACAGTCGTGGGAAAAAAAAAAGTAAACACCCTTACTAACTTTGTAAAAAATTATCGTAGAAGAAAGTTACTGGTACCACACAATTGGGAATAAAATCAACTTTTAATTGATGTATATAAAATTTGCTTAGCAGGCAATCTACTTATTAAAACGAATCATAACTTTGATTTTTCCAATAGCAGTACACAATTCTGACAGCATAAATAAACTCTACACCCTTCAATAAAAAAAAATAAAGAAAGAAAGAAATAAAAAATAAATAAAAAAATAAATAAATAAAAATATGCAATTCGTAAGATAAGTTTCCGAGAAATTAATTATTTTAAAACGAGCGTATTTTAGGGGCTGTATCCAAATTGAACTTCGGTACTCGATTGTTGACCGAGAGAGCCTCCTTCTTGATCAAGGCACATTAAGCGCCACTTAAGTATCATAAGCAATTTTACAATATCTAGTCACTTCTATCATAGGCGGCCCCTTAAACCATCATTTTGCGGTTTTTTAAGCATAATTTGAAAACGAAGAATAATGTGAAATTTTTGATTTTCCTAAAGCAGGACTTAATAAATCTAAATCCATCAAAAAAAAAAAAAAATACATATATATATATATATATATATATATATATATTGTAGGTTGCACTTCATAATTTTTTCTAATATTAATTTCATAATTCATACCATAAAAATAGAAATATTGAAAATGCAACGCATTTATGTTTGGGTATCTTAGTATTATTGCTACACAAAAAATTAGAACATTAGGAGTATAATTTCAGGAGATATTAACGAAAATATGAAAATGTAATTTAACATTAGAAGCGCTAAATTTTAAATGTTTATAATCAAAATGTTATCATTCAAATGACTTGAAATCTGATGTCTAGGCATAGTTTCACCCGAAGATTTGAAATATCTTGTTAAAATTGGCTATTGCAATTGAAAAAAATGAAGTTTGTGTTCATTTTAAAATGTAGATGGCCCTCTAAGCAAATTTTATATACATTATTTAAAAGTAGACTTTATTTACAATCGTTCGGTACAAGTACCGTTCTTCTACGATCATTTGTTGAGGAGTTAGTTGGGGGGGGGGGGTACTTTTTTTCCACTACTGTACACGTGGCGACATATAAAGAATGATAGGATGCGGACAGAGGTTATTCAAAGAAGAATTGCAATGTTTTTAATTCAGCGGGTTTTTTTTTTAACTCTAATATCTACCACTATTTCCGATTAGTAATGTACGCCCTAATTAATCCGTTATTAAATAAAGTAAATAATTCTGTTTGGAAATATAGCATTTTTTCTCTCAATAAAAAAAAATCCGCTAAATTGGGAACACTGCAGAAGAGAGAAGGAATTCGAATCTTGTTGTGTGAATTCGCATCTTAACCCTTTGCACTCGTATGACCAGTCTTACTGGACATCATATTTTTCGGCAAAATTTGTTTTTGGCAACAGTAATAAAGCAAAATAAAATTTGCCTTATTTAATTGGAGCATTTTTGAAATTGTGTACTTGAAGGAAAGTTCTTTTTAAAAAAGGGTGTCAACTGAATAAAATTTGTGTAAGAGACGCCCGAGTTGAAAGGGTTAAGCGTGATTTTTTGCTTCAAAGGACCAAAAATGTATCGCATATTAAGGTGGATCGCGTAATAAGCGTTCGCGTATATAACATGACATTTGTGCATTAAACTTATGGGTGATATTCAAGGGATCGGAAAAAATCCGCGTATTAAGCTGGATAGCTTATTAACTGTGACCGTTTTAACCGGGTCCGACTGTATATTGGAATTAATGTAGGATTCTGAAAGAATAACTATAATATAGGCGCTATACTTTATAAATAATTATATAACGGTTTTGTTAGCATGTTGAATTTTTATCTTAGATTTTTAAGAATGGGTACTGAATAAAAATAGGTACAAAAAAATATAAAAAAGAAAAGTGCCCAATTAAACTGATGGCATTGAGCTCACAGTCTATTCACACTAATTGTATATTACACTCTTACTTCAAAGAATAATGCCTTTCGAAAAATAAATTAAGGGGGATTACCACCCCCCCCCAACCTGTTTCAAATCTTTATACTTTACCAATGAGCCTCCAAATGTCATCAGGTAAGCACCTTATCAGAATAAAGCGGTATACCAAATTTGAAGCAAATCGGATAGAAAAACACATTTTTCTAAATTAACGGGGTATTAGCTCACTGTTCCCCCCTTTATACTTAACTAATAAACCTCCAAATCTAATCAGGGAAGAGCCTTGTCATAATAAACCGGTATACCAAATTTGAAACAAATCGGATAAGAAAACATATTTATCTAAATTAAGGGGTTCTTTCCTACCCCCCCCCCCCCGATCACCCTTTTATACTTAAACAATGAACCTCCAAATCTAATCAGGGAAGCACCTTATCATAATAAACCGGTATACCAAATTTGAAACAAATCGAATAAGAAAACACATTTTTCTAAATTAAGGGGGGTATTACCCCCTATTTAAGGGGCATTACTATTATCAGGCTTTGATAGCTTGTGAGCTAATGAACACAATGAATTATTTTTTAAATAAATTTTAAGATGTTTAAAAAGGGATATTCATTTGAATCTTTCTTTCCAAAGAAGAGTACAAATATTTAACTATTTAAAAAGGCTGAGAATCATTCGATACAATAGCATGCGTTTAGTATTGAACTAAATGATGAATTTGATTACACTTTTCCTGGGTCAATTCTTTAGTTAGAATATTATTTTAAACCTTCTCTTTATAAAATGAACGGTGTTAGTTTATAATATTAGCCTGACAAATTATTATAACTATCGAAAGAAAAAAAATCTGCTTTTTATGAATACTGAAATTATACTGCGTTTTGCCAAGAAAAAAAAAAAAGAATACATTTTGTAATTAGTTTTATCTTAATAAAAATGAAAACTGTATACATCATTTTTTATGAATACATTCATTTTATGATTTTTCACTTGACAATGCGTCAATCACATACCGAAATAGCAAATATTTTCCACGAAAATCGTGAAACGATGTGAGACGATTCAGTACATTGTAAATATATATATATATTTCTAAATCTATGAAAATATAATATACTCACAAATCAAAATATGCAATAACTTTTTCCGATTTACCCATTAATTACGAATAGAGTTCTTTATCTTTAAAAACTTTCGAAATTAATCGTGATTTAAAGAACATTTTTGAAATTTTTCGTTATTTAAAGAAGCATTTATAAAATCAAAGTTCCCTTTGCTGTCAATCATATTCGGAAACGTTTCCCAGTAATTTTTAATCTATTGACTCCTTAACCCTCTCGCTGCATAATTGTTTTATCAAAATTGGTTTAAAAATTGCGCAATTTTTTTTAATTACAAATTACAAGTCTACATATATTTTAGAGTTAAAACATGTGAAAATTTTTTGTAAAAGATTTTTTTTTTCAATATAGAGTTAGATCATAAAAAAAGTTTGTCAGAAAGAGCGTCTTTTACAGAATTTTTAATCTGTTATCACCGGTTTTTCAAAACAGAAATTTTTGAATACTTTAATCGGGAATATCCCAGGCAAAATTTACTATAAAAAATATCTGGGAGGAATAATCAAGGACAGCTAATTAAACCAAAAAAATGCATCCCCAAGAAAATCTCGGGTTGTGCAAATTTTGCCACTTTTACGTTGCCCGAGGAAATCTCGGGTTATGCAGCTAGAGGGATAAACTTCGTGCCCGATATGTGTCGGATTGTTTGATTGCCACCACTTTTTTTGAAGTAGAAATATTCGCCTTTCTTAATGGCGGATAAAGTGATATGAGAATAAAGTCAATTAAGCTATTAAAAAAAAAAAAAAAAAAAAAAAAAAAAAACTGGTGGAAATCAAACAATTTGAATACAAAAAAAGAGTACCCTACACTACCCGTGACAGTCATGGGCGCGAGAAGTAAGGGGTAAATCAGTTTCCTCAAACTAGCATAAATATTTTTACGACGCTATTCATTCAAATTTAAACATTTTCAGCTGCATCATTGAATTTTTACATGGAACAATAAAAAAATCATATAGATGTTAATGATAATGCTGTTATTTTATGATGTCTTCTGTAAAACATGTTTGTTGAACATGTAAATATTTATTTGGGGATTAATAGCACCAGAAATACCTATATACCGGTTTGACAAACGTGATGAAGGCACTATAAAACTATTTGAAACTTTTTTTCCGAAAATGGCAGCAACAGAAATACTTGTTTTTTATAAATACATCTTTAAATCCCGAAAATACATTAATACACCCTTACAATAAATCTGAAAGTAGCGAAAAGTACTTCTCCATCTTTACAAGAAGAAAATATTGGATTCAGGAACATTTTCGAAATCCAGTTTTCGGCGGAGTTACACGTTTTAGAAATCGGAGATCCCGTAAAATATGTTTTTACAAAATGTCTGTCTGTGAGTGAGGTCTGACACAAAATTTTTGGGCAAAATTTCTGTATCTCAAGAAGTTATGCACAAAATTTAATAAAAAATAATATTCAGTTAGTATCTGTTATAAATTGCTGTTGACTAGGTTTTGATGTAAATCGCCCAACAGCTGGAGCTGCTATGTTGCATTTTTCACGATTTCTGCAATAGCTCTATCTCAAGAACTAATGCACGGATTTTCATCAAACTTCAGATTCAGTTAGACGTTGACATATGTTGTTGCTGATAAGGTTTTGATGTTAATCGCCCAATAGGTATCCCAGCTGTGTGGAATTTTTCACGATTTTCGCAATAGCCCCATTCTGCATTTCGTAGGATTTCCACGATTTTAATGATAGTCATATAACAAGAATTAATGCACACGAAAATTTCATATTTTTAGAATCCTCATGATGGGCATAGATTGCCATTTATTTTTGGCACTCTGATAGCGAAATTTGAAGTGTTAACATTTATAAGATAGAAGAAAGTTTTGGGGTTGTCATTTCCGAGTAGTTAAAAGTAGTCTTTAGTGGCTACTTTATAAATCAAGAAGTTGTAGTTAACTAATTTTTTAGTATAGTAATTTTAGTTTATTACAATAATAAAGTAGTTTTCTCTACCACTGCTAGACACATAGTTTCAAAGCATTATCAGTCATTTCTGCTACATTGGCGTGAAATATTGCATTTACCAATAAAACTTCCTATGGAATATTAATATTTTTAAATATCGGCTTTACTACGAGAATATATGCAATCATATATTCATCTTTATATGTTAAAAATTTCTTAAACTATTATTCTAAATACTTCCTCAATTTATATTATTTATACAACTCCGATGCTATCTATGAGATATATACACTGCTATTATTAACACGTTTTCATTATTTAAGATATCATAGACCAAAGATACAAATCCCGCAGGAAATTGCATCTTAAAGCCTTCTCCTGCAACATTTTTGTTGGCTGTCTTCCAAAAATATCCTGCATTGGATCTTAGAAGAAAATCAGGTGCTATTCTTCTCAGCTCAGCTCATTTTTGGTTTAAGAATGGTTGGAAAGCTATATTTCTTTAATATTTAAAAACAAAGGGATTTATTTCATATTTTCGAGGAGAGTGTGTTGTCATTTGGGCTATTTTCTTATATCCAGATTGCTGGATTGCTTCCATTTTTTATATTAAAATATTCATCTTAATTATAGGCATGTTAATGGCAGATTAAATAACTCGAATATTTCAAGGTCAAAAATGTGGTACCGTATAAATAGGGTTACAAATAAGGAAATCTATCCTAAAATAATAATACAGTTTCTTAAAATAATTTAAGATAAAAATCCCTCGATTGCACCTTAAGAGGCTACTTCACTCACGCGAAAACACGCATTCGCTAATGCTAAACCTGTGGAAGAAATTTTTAAAGATAGCTCGTTTGCTTTTCAGCATTTTTAAATGATTTTTTTTTTAGCCCCCGGTACGGTACGCTATTTCTTTCTCCCAACTTAATTTGTGTCGTCTTCAAAAAATAACGTTACCTTACAGAAGCCAGCCGTAAAACAAAACAGTACTCTATAGCAATTTTTTTAACTTCTAAGTATTGCACATTTTCAACTTTTATACCGTCGTATTGGAAATAAAAAGTACTATTAAATGCAATTTATTTGAAAACTGCATCTCCATTTCCTTTTGAAATATTAATTTTTTTGTAGTTTTTGGAGCCATTTGCTTAATATTGGTAACGGAAGTACTCCATTTCTGTAAAAAGTAAAGGAAAAATAGTTGTAAAACATTAATTATATATTTTTGTTGCCATTTTTTCATAGTAACCGAAATAAAATGTAATTAAAATACTTGCTATTTTGAAAAAATATAAACGAAGGATTTCTGTTATAACATGGAGCTATTATAAACTATATTTAATTTTAAGTATCTTACATTAATGTTACAAACAAATGAAGGCCTATGAATGATTAGATAGCCATTTTTTTATCGATCTTTTTCAATGACGGCATCTTTTTGCTGCAATTGTGTATTATTTCGCGATAGTGACGTCCTATGCCTACTTTACAGTAGATGTTTAAGAGTGGATCGTAAATCGCGAATGACGTCATTTTACATAAAAAAGCGTGTGCTGTAAGTCTTAAAACTGAAATATATTTTGTACTATTTATATCTAAATATATTTTTTTTCATCGGGGGCGACACTAAATTCTGAAAAAGCTAAATTCCTATTTTGTAGTTTTTTTTTTTTTTTTTTTGCGTTGGATTTGCGTTTACTGAGATCGAGCTGTACAAAGGCTGTTTTTTACTTTTTATATTTTGTTTACATGTTTTTTTTTTTATTAGGATACTTATTACTTTCAGAACCGCTATGGAAAGTGAAAGCATTCTCATTAAAAAAAAAAGAAAAAAAAATCAAAATTAGTCGGATGTACCAATCCCAAAACATTCTTCTATCTCATAAATGTTAATACATCAAGATTCACTATCACACTGCCAAAATTAAATGGCAATAAATGTCCATCATGAGGATTCTAAATAATTCAGTGCAGTAATTCTTGAGATATGGCTATCGCTGAAGTAGTGTACATCCAGTAAAATACAGCCTAGCAGCGCCACCTATTGGTTGATTTACACCAAAACCTAATTAGCAACAAGTTTTGTCAACGTCTAACTGAATCTGAAGTTTGGGGAAAATACGTGCATTAGCTTTTTAGATAGAGATATTGCGAAAATCGTAAAAATCCCAGCACAACAGCGCCACCTATTGGGCGATTAACACCAAAACCTAATCAGCAACAACCTGTTTCAACGTCTAACTAAATCTGCAGTTAGATGAATATTCGTGCATTAGTTCTTGAGATAGAGATATTGCGGGAATCGTGAAAAATTCAGCACAGCAGCGCCACCCATTGGGCGATATACTCCAACACATAATCCGCACCAATTCATATCACGGACTAACTCTGTCTGAAAATCGGTGCATTAATTCTTGAGATAGAGCTACTGCGGAAATCGAATAAATCCTGCAAAATGCAGTATAGCAACGCCACCTGTTGAACAATTTACCCCAAAACGTAATCAGATCCAATTTATATCAAGGACTAACTGAATCTGAAGTTTGATGAAAATCTGCGCATTAGTTCTTGAGATAGCGTTGTTACAAAAATCGCTAAAAAGGCAGCATAGCAGCGCTAGCTGTCGGGAGATTTACACCAAAAACTAATCAGCTTCTATTTATGTTAGTTACTACCTGAATATAAATTTTTATTAAATTCCGTGCATTGGTTCTTTAGATAGAGCGCCCACAAAATTTCTCACATACAGACAGACAGGCAGACACAGTCACAGACTCACAGAACCACATACTCACAGACAGACATTTTGTAAAAACATATTTTTCGATATCTCTGACATCTAAAACATGTAAATCCGTCGAAAACCGGAAGTCGAACATTTTCACGAATCCAATATTCTCTTCTTGTAAAGATAGAAGAAAGTAAAAGGTAAAAAACGGCCTTTGTACGGATCGACTTCCGCTACTCAATGCAAGAAAAATCATTTAAAAATATTGAAATGCGAATGAGCTATCTTAAAAAAATTCCTTCCATAGGATTAACATTAGCGAATGAGTGTGTTCGCGTGAGTTAAGTAGCCTTTTAAGAACTTCCCCTGTAATATTTTTGTTGGTTCTCTTCTAAAAATATCCCGTATGGGATCTTACGAAAAAATCAGATGTTATTTTTTTCAACTCATCCTATTTTTGGTTTAATAACTATTAGTTAGTAAGAAAGGTATTTCCATTTAATATTTAAAAATAAAAGGCATTTTCTTTGTCCTTTCATTTAAAATTATAATATAAAAGGGTTTTAAAGCTGATTAAATGCGTTAAGTTAATTTGGAGTCGAATCGTCTAAAATTTTAATCATCGGATTTGCTGATTTTTGTTTGCAAAGTTTTAAGATAATATACAGGAAAATTTTCTTTTAATATATGAACAGGAAAAGGACTTATACTCTCTCACGAAATGTTTGGGAGTGTTAATTGCATGAATAGGAAATAATATAATCAGTAAATTTAATTTCGGCCGTAGAATATATCAAATATTATATCTTTTCCAAAAGATAATATAGAAATAATTTAATATATTTGAAGAATAAAATTGATTGCGTTTGATATTTAATCTAAACAATAAATATTAGATAACCAGGGGTCGTACAGGTACTTATTTGAGAATTCTAGGTGTTTAGAAAAGTTTTTTTTTTTTTTTTCATATACATTTACAAGATTCTGCGAAACAGAATCATAAAGATTTCTTTTTTAAATTGCTGATATTCAAATGTATATACCCGTACGAACGCTAATGACGAATTTTAATATATTTATGTATATATCTGATTAAAATATGAAAACTATAACACATTAAAAATTGCGAAAGGAGGTGCATATTAAAAAAATTTTAACAATTACCAATGAACTCTTAAAACAGTTAAACATTAAACTATGCTGGTAAAAATCTGCCTGTTTCTCTCCAGAGGGTGGACAAACAGTACTAACTCCACTTCCCCCCCCCCCCACACACACACACTAGAAAAATCCTGTAGGTTTCGAAACACGGGTCAGTTTGACATTCATAAACAGTATTAAAACTTAATAACTTCTAAAAAAAAACAATTTCAAACTTAATTTAGAAATAAATATAAATCAATTTAGAAAGCACACAAAATGTCAGAATATAAAATCAGTATTATAGGAATTATGAACAAAAAATATAACCAATGTTGTATAAATTAAATAAAATTACGTATAACAAATTTATTATAAAAAGTTTAACTGTGCTAAGAGTTTATAATCCATATTTTAAAAAGTAATATACACCTTCTTTTGTAATTTTTAATGTGTTATAATTTTTATATTTTGATGAAATATACAATTGTAGCACATCTAATGAGCTGCTTTAGCGCCTGCTAAGTAATTATTTTCATTAATTATATTTGATATACATATATATATATATATAACCCTTTTAAACCGTTACAAATTACCAACAAAAATTGTGAATGTATAAATAATAAAATAATTTAATCAAATTAAAAATGATGTATAACCACCATATCAGTCTATGAAACAGATCCAAATAACAAATGCAACATGGATTCGAAAGCATACTAAACATAGGAAAAATGAAAATTTGTGGAACCAAGGCAGATTCGTCAGGTGCTAATTACCTTGATTACCTCAAATAAAATGTCATATATATATATATATATATTGTATTTATTTATTTATTTATTCTGAAGAATTTTGTTATTTCTTTCTGAAATAAATCATTTTAATATCTACTTCTATGTCGTCACAAATATTTTATTTGCAGCAAGTTTCTAAAATATTTTTTCAAAACGTACAAACATCTATGTTGATGCATTATGGCATTTCCATTATTTAAGATCTTATTGCCCGAAGATATGAATTTCGCCGGAAATTGCATCTCGAAGATTTCCCCTGCAATATTTTTGTTGGCTCCCTTCCAACAATATCCTGCATGGGACCTCTTAAAAACTCCAGGTGCTATTCTTCTCAACTCGCCTCATTTTCAGTTTTGAAATGAGTCACTAGTAAGAAAATTTTCCTTCGACGATTTCCAAAAGAAATTAACCCATTTCATCTCTTCGAAAAAAAAATTAGTGCATGAATTAAATTGGGTAAATTTTTTTCAGCATACATATAAACCTTTAATTATTAACAGAAAGATTGTAGAAAGCACACAATCAATGAGAGGAATAAAATTCACTCATATAAGGCATTATTTTACGATAATGAATACTAACACTGTTGCACAAAATATTAGATTTATTTTTTGTTAACCCTTTACTGCACCATGTGCCATATCTGTTACATACCTAAAAACATTATAATTTTCATTATTTGCCATGAATTTGGCCAATATGATCTCTGTCCCTGATCAGGAACAATCCTAGGAATGGAATAACAGAGTACTTATTTTGACCATGTCAGATGGCTGTACTAGACAAAACTAGAATTTGTTATTCGGAAACAAAAGAAATTTGATCAAGCTATTAAGATAAGATTTACTATCATTATTTTTACTGCATACTTAAAAATACAGTATAACTTAAGAAATCCGGCATCATCGTGACCGAGACTATACCGGATTTTTTAAATAATGTCAAAAGTAGTAACTATGGATATTAAAAGCAGTACTATATTCTTAATAGTACCTTTAGCCATAATTTAGTTCATTATTAAGTGATAATTATGAGAAAACTAATATAATAGAGAAAATAAGAGAAAACTAAATATAATAACTAGAGAACAGGAATTCTGCTTTTTCAGAATTTAGTGTCGCCCCGGCATTTCCATTACTTCATTTTCTTCTGGTGGACTGGTGGACTGGTGGCTTCTATTATTATGAAACAGCCATTATAAATGAAGCGTTAAAAACAATTATAGCCATTTTTTTTCCATTCTGACCAGAAAATCAGAGTTCTAACTTTTTACGGCAGCTCTTTCATCACCTAACGCTTCATTTATAACGGCTGTTTCATAATAATAGAAGCCACCAGCCCATCAGAAGAAAATAACTCGGTTAAGCGTGACTCGGATATTCGGGACTCTACTGCAAAACATATTTCAGTTTTAACCCCTTCGGGACGGGAGCCTTTTACGAAATTTTTAATCATTTGTCACCGTTTTTTAAAAACAGAAATTTGTGTGTTCTTGAATCGAGGAAATGCGCTGCGTAAATAAGGCAAATTTTACAGTAAAATTTTATTGGTGAGGAAAAACAAGGAATCTGAGCGCTTCATACGTGTCGCTCGTCCCCAAGGGGTTAAGACTTAAAGCACACGCTTTTATTTTATGTAAAATGACGTCATTTGCATTAATATAGAAACTTAAAATTAAATATAGTTTATAATAGCTCCCTGTTTTATCATAAATCCTTCATTTATATTTTTCTCAAAGTAGCACGTATTTTAATTACTTTTTTTTCCATTTAATTTTTTTTAATTAATTTTTTTTTTTCCATTTTATGAGAAAATGGCAACAAAAAGATATGATTGCTATTTTTCAGGAATTTTTTCTTTACTTTCTACAGAAATGACGTACTTGAGTCGCCAAAATGAAACAAATGTCGCTAAAAACTACAAAAAAATCAATATTTAAAAAACAAATAGAGATGCAATTTTCAAACAAATTGCATTAAAAAGTACTTTTTTTTCCAATACGATGGTATAAAAACTGAAAATGTGCGATGTTTAGAAATTTTAAAAAATTCTATAGAGCATTTAATTGTACAATGATACATCTACTTTGTTTATTGCTAGCATCTGTAAGCTAACGTTATTTTTTGGACACAAAATAAGCTGGGAGAAAGAAACAGCATACCATACCGGGGCTAACAAGAAAATAGGAATTCTGCTTTTTTCAGAATTTAGTGTCGCCCCGGATGAAAAAAAAATATATGTATATATAAATAGTACAAAACATATTTCAATTTTACAATTTACAGTACACGCTTTTATTTTATGTAAAATGACGTCATTCGCGTCCGCTTAAGAATTCCACATTTACGAACCACTCTTAAACATCTACAGTAAAGCATGCATAGGATGTCACTATTGCAAAATAATACACAAATGCAGCAAAAAGATTCCGTCATTAAAGAAACTCGACAAAAAAAAGGCTATCTAATGATTCATAGGCCTTCATTTGTTTGAAACATTAATGTAGACGATTTCAGTCGTGCGTGACGTCGGTGATGACGCTTTGGTTGGAAACTGACTCCAAACAAACGGTTGATATTTCTATTTTGTTTATATGTTGCAGCTATATCTTATATCTATATCTCACATCTAAGTGTTTTAATGCTTGATATGTACTGGTAACATTTTCCAAGATTTATATTTAAAAAGAAATGACGCATGGCAACCGTTTGTTTGGAGTCAGTTTCCAACCAGAACGTCATGATTGAATGCGTCTATAGATATTTAAAATTAAATATAGTTTATAATAGCTCCATGTTTTAACAGAAATTATTCGTTTATATTTTTTTCAAAATAGCACGCATTTTAATTACATTTTATTTTGGTTGTTATGAGAAAATGGCAACAAAAAGATATAATTGCTATTTTTCAACTATTTTCCCTTTACTTTCTACATAAATGGAGTGCCTGAGTTGCCAAAATGAAACAAATGGTGCTGAAAACTACAAAAAATTAATATTTCAAAAATCAATGGAGATGCAGTTTTCAAACAAATTGCATTTAAAAGTACATTTTTTCACCAATACAATGGTATAAAAATTGAAAATGTGCGATGCTTAGAAATTAAAAAAATTGCTATCGAATATTTAATCGTAATGCTTTGTTTTACGGCTAGCTTCTGTAAGGTAACGTTATTTTTTGGAGACGGCACAAAATAAGTTGTGAGAAAGAAATAGCATACCGTACGGGGGCTAATAAAAATAAATTTACATTGATATTTTCTGTGTTACAGAAAAAAAATGTAATAAAAAGTGAAATTATTTCTGTTCATGCAATTTCGGAAACATCGATGTCAGTTTTGTTTGCTTCAATTTTTTTGGCCGTTCCTTAACAAGATTTTCTTGTATTTTACACAAATGAAGAATCTCTATAGCAGAAATACAGACTTTATTCTAAAGCAGATATTAATTCTCCAGTCAAATTATGCATTTTTATAGCGACACATTTTTCTGCCTGTTGTTCATCCTCGTCTTGGGAGCTGTTACTAGCGTTATTGGCGGTTCTATTAAGCACAACGTCAGAACAGAGACTCCAAATAATTTGCGTACCAGTCTCTAGGCCGTTGCTCAGTAACGGTGTAGCCCCCAGAAAGTTTGTTCAGAAAATAATCACCTCTGACAAATGAAAAAAATGTCAAACATTACTTTTTTGCATTTTTACTTTCGATCTTGAAGTTTTTAATTCATAAACAATTGTTATTTTTCTTCTACCATAACTTGAAAGTGTAAAAGAAAAAGAAAGGGAAAATATGGTTTTGCTTTCGGATTTTTGAAGTTGTCGGATTTCTGAATGGCGGATTTTTAAAGTCTCACTGTATTAATACAGAAAAAGTTGCAGAATGTTAAGCAGATAAAATTAATTAATTTCAGCTTATTTGTATCCAAAATATAGCAATGCAGTATTTTAAAACCCTAACCGTGTACATACGGCACACACCATTAAATATCAAATTTTAGCTGAAAACTTAATTTTTTTTTTTTTTTTTTTTTACTATTTTTCACATTATTAGATCGATATATAGATTTCAAATAACTTTTTTTCATAAAAATAAAAAATAATCGAGCAATAAAGGGTTAAAACAAGAAAGAAAAATCATGCGTTAAGGATAGTTTAGGAAACACTTTTGAATTCCCCATTTACGATCCAGTTACTCAAACAACATCTATAGAAAATAATTCATATGGCATCACTATTCCGTAATAATACACACACACACCAAAAAGCGATTTCATAAATTCGACAACAAAAATCGGCATCTAATGATTCATATAACATCATTTGTTTGTAACATTAATATGGATACTTAAAATAAAATATAGTTTAAAACCCTAACCGTGTACATACGGCACACACTATTAAATACAAATTTTAGCTGAAAACTTGAAATTTATTTTTTTTTTTTACTATTTTTCACATTATTAGATCGATATATAGATTTCAAATAACTTTTTTTTCATAAAAATAAAAAATAATCGAGCAGGAAAGGGTTAAAATAAGAAACAAAAATCATGCGTTAAGGATAGTTTAGGAAACACTTTTGAATTCCCCATTTACGATCCAGTTACTTAAACAACATCTATAGAAAATAATTCATATGGTATCACTATCACGTAATAATACACACACACACCAAAAAGCGATTTCATAAATTCGACAACAAAAGTCGGCATCTAATGATTCATATAACATCATTTGTTTGTAACATTAATATGGATACTTAAAATAAAATATAGTTTATAATAATAGCTCCCTGTTACATCAGAAATCATTCATTTATATTTTCTCAAAAATAGCACGTATTTTAATTAAAATTTTTTCCTGTTCTTATTAGAAAATGGCGACAAAAAGGTATAGTAATCTATTATTTTCCAACTATTTTCCCTTTATTTTCTACAGAAAGGGAATATTTCAGTTGTCACCATTAAAGAAATTGCCTTAAAAACTAGAAAAAAAAAATAATATCTCTAAAATAAATATTGATACAATTTTCAAACAAATTGCAGCTGAATGTACATATTTTTCCTACACGAAGGTGTAAAAATTGAAAATCTGCGATGCTTAAAAGTTTAAAAAAAATTGCAGTTGAGTTTATCAGTATTTAACCGTACAATGACACATCGAATTCGTTGTACGGCTGGCTTATATAACAGAGCGTTATTTTTTAGGCACAACTCTTTAAGACTAAAAAGCATGCAAAAAGACGTTCGTCTGACATCAGCCTAATTGTTGCCTAAAAGAAATAGCATATCGGGCGCTAATAAATAATACAGTAAGTAAAATAAAAAAATATTTATGTGATATTCCATGGAACAAAGGTACAACATGGTTCGTATGCCTCCTTGAAATTTGCAGATCAGAAAATTTTTCGGCACCAGTATTATCTTATAGAAAATCTCTTCTTAAAAGAAGGCGAAATTTTGAGCATTCAACCTAGATTTCTTTTTCTATAAAAAGATACTGGTAGATCTCCTGGAGAAATAACGGTATCCCTACGAACCACGAACAAATTATAATTGTGTATATTATCGAGCTATCTTTGAAGACAGCACGATTACTTGATTAAGTTTATGTTTAATTTTAAGCTAAAGTCTTTGAGTTATTTTTATATTATAAACCATTATTTTGTTTTTGTTTTTCCGGTAATTAAACTTTTTTTAAAATATTATTCCATTTGCGGAAACTTTTCAATTAAAATTAATGTATTCAATTACCAAAAATCGGCTATGATTTAATAAATGGCTTTATGAAAATTTACGTTTTGAGGAAAAGAAAATTAATTTAATATGATAACATAAAAGGAAATGAGAAAGGAAAAGAAAATTAATCTATAATTCCAAACGTATTCTGATACAACGCATCTTTCAACCCTTTCAGAAGAAAAGTACTTATATTCGTAAAATGCTGAAGTGATTGAATGACACTAGAATTTCGAAACCGAATTATTTGAAAATTAGTAAAAGCTTTTCTACACATTCTTAATAAAAGTTAAATTTCCATCCCAAAATTATGGTGCCGATGTGGCATTTAGGAATTAAAATTAAGTTATCCAAAACTGAATCACTATCGTTCAAAGGGTTAGCCAATTTAATTATATTAATTTTATGTTCAACATAAATGAAACTCCGTTTTTTTTTTTGTAGATAGATTTTAGTTTAGTACCAAATTGAGGCATCCTATAGTAATCAATCTCATCTCAATTGTTTTATCTCTCGTAATAGTTACGTTACCCTTTACATTTTTATAGCATGCAATATAAAAACTTGACGGATGTGGCAATCCCAAAACTTTCTATCTCACACATGTTAATACTTCCTGAAAAAAGCTGCCGGTTAGATGATTTACACCAAAATCTAATCAGCAACAACTTATGTCAACTTCTAACTGAATCTGAAGTTGCGTGAAAATCCGTGCATTAGTTTTTGAGTAGAGCTATCGCGGGAATTGTGTAAAAAAATTTGCATAGCAGCACCACCTGTTGGGCGATATATACCAAAACCTAATAAGCAACAATTTAAGTCGATTTAATAACTGAATCTGAAGTTTGATTAAAATCCTTGCACCCCCTTCTTGAAATAAAACTATTGTGGTAATCTGGAAAAATGCAGCATAGCAGCGCCACCTGTCGGGCGATTTACACCGAAACGTAGTCAGCGCCAAATCATATCAAGGACTAACTGAAACTGAAGTTTGATGAATCCACGCATTTGTTCTTGAGATAGAGACATTGCGGAAATCAGGAAAAATGAAGAATAGCAGCGCTGCCTGTTGGGTGATTTACACCAAAACGTAGTAGCCATCAACTCATATCAAGGACTAACTGTATCTGAAGCTTCATGAAAATCTGTGCATTAGTTCTTGAGATAGAGCCATTACGGAAATCGTAAAAAATGCAGCATATCAGCGCTACATGTTGAGCGATTTGCAGCAAAAACTAATAAGCACCAATTTATATCAGGGACTAACGGAATATAATTTTTTATTAAATTCCGTGCATTAATTCTTGAGATAGAGACACAGACACACAGACAGACAAAATCACAGACGGACATTTTGTAAAAGCATGTTTTTCGGATTCTCTTACTCCTAAAACGTCTAAATCCGTCGAAAACTGGATATCGAAAATTTTCGCGAATCCAATACTTTCTTCTTGTAAAGATAGAAGAAAGTAAAAATTAGCTTTTTTTCTGCTTTTGACAAACGTTCAAAAGTCGTCTACACGTTTCTAAAAACGCCAGAAATGTCCATAGTGAAAGAAATAAGACTTAATCCCTATTAAAAAATATAAAATTGAAATGTTCAATTCTAATAATAGCTCTTGATTCATATAAAATAAATACCGTAAAATACTGCAAATGAGCCACCTTCCGAATATAACCCCCTACCCCCCTCATGCATATGATTTTTTCCTTTTTTGAAAAAGTCTTATTTATAAGCCCTACCCTACAAGTTTTAAATATAATGCAATTTATTTTTATCTAATCTCATTATATATCATTGTATCAGAATGGCATATTTCGCTATGCGCGCTACCAGACCTTTGAAAGAAATGTACCTTTCGAAGTATACTAGTACTAGTACAGTATATATATAGGATAATGGTTTTCCTTTATTTTTATGCCCTAAGATTTAATAGATATTTATATTGAGTTTAGGTTTATAATATTTGTTCACATTTCTTTGATTTCAAATTTAATTATTTTATGTAAATTTGTTTCATTAATTTATTATTTTTATTAATTAAAATGCTTAGCTTCTAAGGAAGAGAATTTTAAAACCTAAAAAATGTTGATCTGATTTTATTTAGCAAATTGTAAGACTCCTGTGAAAATTCATAAATTCAAAATATACACGTTAATTTCCCTATGGTTTTCCCAAAAGTTCCAATTATAAGTCCCTCTTAAAAATCATCAGAATTTTCTGTCTGCAAAAAGAGGCCTTACTTTCGGTACTCTACGGCATAGTTTTTTCTCTGTTGATAAATGTTATTATCTAAAGTTAAATTATTAAATATTACCAAAAAAATGATTTAGCATTATTAAAAAAAAGGAAAATCCTCTAATAGATTAAGTAATATAAGGATATCCCATAGGGGAACTCTGTACTAGTAGTAGACACTTTATCTTTTGAATTTAAATATTAGTCTTTGAAAATCACACAGAAATTCGCATCTTGCGAGGAGTTTCTGCTAGAGTACTCAAGTATTAAAGCCTTGAACTACAGAAACATCGAGCCATCAGCATCTGGGTAAACACAGTTAAACTCTAACCATGTTATTATCATATCTCTATTTCTTGTAGTTCCGAATAAGGAAGCAATTTTTTTATGCCTAGGTTTAAGCAATTTTCTTATACATTTTGCTTTTATATGCCGTATATACTTGCGTATAATCCGACACCGAATTCGAGAGGAATAACAGGCTGAATACCATTATTTAAAAATTTTTATTTTCGTCTTATGTAACTGGAGAATTTACTAAACTTTTCTGATATTAAATAAGGGGAAGATAACTAGTCAAAAATACCGGGTTCAACATATTTTTTTTTCTACGAACGTAGGGCTTACCTTATACGGCAGTATGTACGGTGATTAAAATTCATATATGGAATCCATTGATTGTATTTATGTTTCAGTTTTGCATCGACCAGCTATATTCCTTAAGCGTGTCCATTACTGTTATCCTGACATATTACTATTAGCACTAGGGGGCATGCCTGTTTCTCATAGGAAGTGTAAAATTTCCATATAAGTGAAAAGTGTCCATACCGGCATATGGGCCCATAACTTTAAATTAAGCGGCCTTAACCCTTTCAGGAGCAAAGCAATTGCATTGCTAAAGTGTTGAAATTAATGAGTGACACCGGAATTTAAAAACAAATTTATTTGTAAATACGAAAAAGCGATATTTCACACACATAATAAATGGAAAGTTTTTCTAACAAAATTCTGGTGCCAATGCGGTATTTGTGAATTAAAATTAAGTGGTTTAATAAACATACCACCGCCCCTCAAGGGCTTAACCCTCTCGAGCGTAAGTAATTCTTCGCGATGAGCGTCTTTTACAGAATTTTTAATCGTTTATCACCGGTTCTTTAAAGCAGAAATTTTTGATTATCGTAATCGGGGAAAATGTCCTGATTAAATCAAAGTTTTCGCTAAAAAATAACTGGTGGGAACAGCCAAATAGTATTAATTTGACAGAAAATGCATGCCCGTTTATAGCTCGGGCTGCGCAGTGAGAGGGTTAAGGGGACAGTTTACCTCAAAACTGGTCAAAATGCCGATTTTTTTTTTATATTAAATGAAAGCCCATGAATATTTTGAAATCTTATTTACCCATACCGTAATTATATCGCGATATAGTGTAAATTTTGTTAATACAACCAGCGCAATTCCTCACACAAATGAAAACTTTGAACGGCTTTTTCTCCATATTCATATTTTCTTCACTTTCATGTTTTCAAAATGCTAAGGCTTTTTTGTATTTGAGATAGAGATTTAATTTTTTTTTTACATGTTCTTTATTATATATGTAATAAATCTGCGTATTTAATTAGCTTTCAGGTTTTTTGTTATTTTTTTTTTAATAAAAGTATTTGAAAATGTGTTAGATTTCATCATTTTACGCTATATGTTATTAGTAAAAAAATTATATTATATGTAATATTAGATGTATCTAAAAATCCATACGCAGTGATATGTAATATACATTTGAAAATCTTTATTAAAAAAATTGGGCAAAAATATTAATTTTTAAAAAAAGTAGTAGGGATTAAAAAAAAATTTAAAAAAAAAATAACTTAAAAAAAATTAATTAAATTATACAATATTTATTTTGAAAATGTGTTTTTTTAACATTGAAAAGCAGTAAATTCACCATTTGAACAATATTTAAAAAGTAAACAAAATTGTTGAAATGGTACACTGTTCCCTTATTCTAAAATCGCAGGCGGCCCTTGACAACTTTCGAGAGAATAAATTCAGGATTTCTTCAAAAAGTGGAAAACGCGATGGGATCGGTGTATACGTTTACAAGATGACTTTTTTTTGAAGCAGACGGTACCCAAAATTAGGTAAGTCAAAACAAAAATTATTTTTCCATCAAGTCTGGGAACTTTTCATAGCACCACGCATTAATCTCATTTTCGATCCCTGATATGTTTATTTCATCGCACAATTGTATAAATAATTTGTTTTTTGAAGTCTTTAAGATTAATATTTATTCTAATATATGAATATTAAAATAATTTGATAACTAACTATGTATTTTTTTCGTTTTAGGTACGCTATTGCTGTTGATTATTAGACAAATGAATTGAGTAAGTTTTGTTCAAATAAAAAGTTTTTTTTTTTTTTATTGTTCAATATAATCAATATTGTAATTCATAGATAATATCCAAATTTCAAGTACTGTCTAATTCATTCCATATAAACACTATATTCCAATAAAAAATCCTTAATTTAATTAATTTAGAAACACGATATAACAGAATACCATTAACTGTAAATTATTACTTAAAAAAATATATATATATATATTTATATGCAAAAGGAATCACATAAGTTGCAATAAAAAATATATAAAAACTTTTACGCTTAAATGACTGATAAATAAATAAATTACGATTACATTAATAAATTACGATGAAAAAAATCTCACGCAGTAGTGAATGTAGTTATTATTAATTACGTTTTACATCTCTTGAATCCCTTCATAGTTTTCTTAAATATGCATGAAAAAAAATGCTTCCGAATTATTATTTTTTTCTTATGGTTTAATACTCGAATTTAATCCAATAGAGTAATTAATTCATTTAAAAAGACAAATGAAGAATTAAGCTTTTTTTAGGTGTTCATAACCTGTATGTCTCTTTAATTCTTATTAACACGTTCACGCCGGCGCGGTGGCTCACACGAGACTGTCTCAGAGTTGTCAAGTCTCCGACTTTTTGCACACCACTATTATTTTAGAGAAAATATTGTTATTTTAAATCGTCTAATTGTTCTAATTAAATAAAACATCATTTTCTGTATTACAATACTGGTATCCAAAAAGCCGGAGACTTTGCAGCTCTGAGACAGTCGAGTGTGACCCATTGCGCCGGCGTGAACGTGTTAAACAATTGAATTTCCTTTATATGCATAATTCCCTCTGTTTTGTAAGAATTAATCATCTTATTTTAAGAGGAATATATTTAACATTGCTTTTAGAATACTTACGTTGAAAGTATAAATATATATATATATATATATTTGAAAAGCCGGGTTTCCCTACCGCCAAATATTTTTTCAAGTGATTGCAATTTTTTTCAAAGGAATTCTTACATACGTACATTTTAGTAAATTTGAAATTTGAAAAGCTTTCATTTTTAAAAATTCAAGGGGTGTGAAATTTTCTACGAACAATTTCCAAAATTATATATATTATTCACTTTCATCGATGCTGGATTCCCTTTCGTTTCGTGTTTGCCACAGGGTTGGTTGGTGGGTCACAAACATTATTCTATCGTGTGCTGCGGTTGCAACCTTACAAACCAATAAGAGTGAGAATTGCCTTGTCTACGAGCCGTTAATTCCCAAATTGGCTCATCCGACCTCAGCAATCTGATCCTTTGTTAATATTAATATTTTGGATTACTTTACTGTGATTTTGATCAAATTTAACAAAATAAATCAATTTAAGTCATTATAATTGCATTCTATTTTACATTACACTACTTCATAAGAAAATAAATATAATTATCTGCTATATAAATATCAGTTTTAACCAATCAGATTGCTGGGCTCGGTTGAGCCAATTTGGGAATTAACGGCTCGTGCCTTGTCTACCTACGGCGTCCTATCTTTGCTTTGTCCCCTTCCTTGTCCCCCTTGCTTTGTCCCCCAACCTTCCACTCTCCACTAAAATTAACATTTAATTTGACAAATCTGCATTAACAATTAGGCTTCAAAATCTCAAGGCAATTCCATTTATATCGGGCAGTGGCGG
Source organism: Maratus speciosus (assembly GCA_963932465.1). NCBI lineage: Eukaryota > Metazoa > Arthropoda > Arachnida > Araneae > Salticidae > Maratus > Maratus speciosus. The sequence goes on from OZ010797.1 coordinate 473,667,060, forward strand.
ACCAGTTGCCAGAACATAGAACTCGTAGCTGAAGTCTCTACACCAAAGCTTACAGCCGACTAATATCCGCCAGACACTAATGGAACCTGGTGCGTGTAAAATCCGTCGTGGGTGCAAAGTCCTCGAAGTTACCTGTGAATTCTACCTCTGGAGGTGCCTTTCCAGGTGAAGGTCTCGTCATTTGATGAAGGTTCTGTTAGATAAAAAATGAGATTTAACGTGAAAAAACAATAATCACATTAAATCACAAAATAAAGATATGGTAAATTTCCTTACCTTTTGGTTCTTGATCGTCCACGTAGAAATCGGTACTATCTTCATCATATCCATTGAAGAGCTATATGTATATCCAATTGATATATAAAATATCTTTGAGATTTATCCTGTAAAATAAACTTGTGTTTTCTTTTATTAATAGGTGTAATTTTTAATTCCTAATGTATCCGATGAATTTTTCAGGAACATTGTAACAATTCTGGTTAAACTATAATATTTATATGTTTCTAAAATACAAAATTGGAGCATACGTCTTTGCTCCCATCTTTTTACGTATCTATATACATACTAAATAACATTTAAAGTCATAAAGTATTAATATAGTTCTTTGATCTGTCAAAAATTGCAGTCATTTAATCTAAATGTTTATCAGTTTTTGATTGACACATTGCACAATCGAGGAAGTCATTTTCTATATTCCTGACATGATCGTTGAAAGAATAATCAAGTCTTATTTATGACAGACATAAAGTGTTCTTGAAAAACAGTTAACTTGATTTATAATGAGTTTATCTAATTCTGAAAGAGATTGGTATTTCCAACAGGTTCTAAATTACGAGACCAACTTGAGTAGAAACGTGCAGGTGCCAACCAACAACATATAAAAGTTAAGTAACAGACATAACAAAGCTCACAACTGAACAGTAGCAGATAGGAAGACCAAAAAATTGATTGTCAGATTTATTGGCGCTACGCGCGCGATTAGGCCTGCGCCCGCCCCGATACCAGGTATTAAACCAGTTTTGCTGGAACAACCCGGCAGGTTGGGGCCTCACCATCGGTTAGAAAGAAAGAAAAGGTGAGAATTGCTAGGCTTGACATCGCTCAGGTAGCTTAGTGGTGAAAAAATTGGAGCGTGTTGTCAGTTACCCTGGTTCAGTTCTAGGCTTGGACATTCTCCACTCTGTTGGTTCTACGCCTTTCTAGCAAATAAAATTTGAAAATTACTAAAATTCGAGGCGTGTGAAATTTTCTACAAAATATTCCAAAATTATGTATATAGATTTATTTACATGCATTTAAAAAAAAAAAAAAAAAAAAAAAAAAAAAAAAAAACGACTGTAATCTCTCTATTCTAAAAAAAAGTAACTACCGCTGTCACCGCCGCCGCCGCCGCCGTCGCCGGTTTTGAATTTTCTGTGACTGGAGGTCTTTCTTCGTTAATATTAAGAAAAATAATGCATACAAAAATATAAAAATCGGTGGTTTTATACAGAAATGTTTGATAAACACGCTGAAGCAGACAGTTTTCAAATCGAAGAATTATTTTAATAGATATTTAATGCTAAAGTTGGACAAAATCGTTCCACTAAAAAAGTTTTATAGCAGCAAAAACTATACATGGCAGTGTAATCATTTTTAGATCATTTTATGCGTTAGAATTTGCCGGAGTGCAGATTGCATTAATTTTTTTATTTTGACTCATTTTTTGAGGTTTTATTTCTATTTTAAATTCAAATTTTCCGCATTTCTAGAGATATTTTTTACAGATTTTAGAAAGTGATATTAATTTAAACTGTTGCCAACTGTATAAACAGAGGAAGCAATAATGTTTGCTTCAAAAAAAAAATATTTATACGTGTAAATAAATTAAAAATTTATTTACACGCGACTATTATAAACAGAAAAAAAACATTTGGAATTAAAATTAAATAATTATGTGCAAAAAGCAGGAACTTATTAAAAATTACGTCATAAAAACTATAATTACACGTGAATTTTAAGAGAGAAAGAAATTTGTAAAATAATAAATTTATTAACATGCGTTAGAAGTATTAAATAGGAGAAATTACGTCATTTTTACGTCACATTACAGTTATTACATAAAATGAACGCAAAATAATATTGCAAAACGGTTTAAATTTAAAAATTGCGCTAGACATTTATTTGATATTTTGAGAGGATACTTTTCAACTGGTATTTTCACGTGAATATTTAACAGAGAAAGAATAGCTTGGTAAAAATTACGTCAGATTAAAAAAGATTAATTTAAAATGTCTCATTTAAAAGAACTTTCTTTTCGCTTTGTTAAAAAATACCAGGATACAAAGACTCTGTTTACTTAATTCCTTTTATATTAGCTTATTTTGAAATGTTGTTACACGTGTCTACGTCATCAAGTTATTTTTATTTCGACGTTTTATTTGTATTTTTATTAATGTTGTACTAATTTATTTGTTCTTTCGTTATTTAAAATAAAAATTATGTCAATTTGTATAATTTGGCGAGTGGTTTGGCGATTTATATAATTTGGCGAAATGGGTCGACGGGATAATCAAGTAGTAACGCAGCGGATTTTGCGTTAAAATTCCCCAATCAAAGAGAAATGAATAGAAATTCGTTTATAGGGAGATTGCCACTGTTTTTTAAATTATAATTAAATCTTTCGAAATATTTTTAAAGCCGATCAAATTAGCGTGCATTTAGAGTCTGCGGTGTCTGGACGGGGGTTGGCGAGCGTAGCTCGTAGGGGGCCGAGCCCCCTAGTACTAATTAAAAAACTAGTCGGATGTGAAAATCCCAAAACTTTCTTCTATCTCATACATGTTAATACTTATACTTCCTGATAAATGCAACACACCAGGGTCAACAGTTAGGTGATTTACACTAAAATCTAATCAGCAACAACTTACGTGAGCTTCTAATTGAATTTGAAGTTTGAAGAAAATCCGTGCATTAGTTTTGAGATAGAGCTATTGTGGAAATCGTAAAAAGATCTGCATATTATTGACCCCTTTTGAATATTTCAAACCAAAAACTTATCAGGATCAATTTATATCAGGGACTAACTGAATCTAGAGTTTGATGAAAATTCATGCATTATTTCTTGAGACGCAGCTATTGAGGAAATCGTGAAAAAGGCAGCGTAGTAGTGCAACCTGTTGTGCGATTTACACGAAACACTAAACAGCACTATTTTATATCACGGACTAACTGAATCTAAAATTTCATGAATATTCATGCATTAGTTCTTGAGACGCAGCTAATGAGGAAATCGTGAAAAATGCAGCATAGCAGTGCCACCTTTTGAGCGATTTACACGAAAAAATAAACAGCTCTATTTTATATCAGGGACTAACAGAATCTGAAGTTTGATGAAAATTCGTGCGTTAGTTCATGAGATAGAGCTATTGCGATACTCAGCATATAATTCAGCATAACAGCGCCACCTATTAGGCGATTTACACCAAAACGTTATCAGCGCCAAATTATATCAAGGACTAATTCATCTGAAGTTTGAAGAAAATCCGTGCATTAGTTTTTGAGATAGAACTATTGTGGAAATCGTAAAAAGATCTGCATATCATTGACCCCTTTTGGATATTTCAAACCAAAAACTTAACAGGATCAATTTATATCAGGGACTAACTGAATCTAGAATTTGATGAAAATTCATTCATTATTTCTTGAGACGCAGCTATTGAGGAAATCGTGAAAAAGGCAGCGTAGTAGTGCAACCTGTTGTGTGATTTACACGAAACACTAAACAGCACTATTTTATATCACGGACTAACTGAATCTAAAATTTCATGAATATTCACGCATTAGTTCTTGAAACGCAGCTAATGAGGAAATCGTGAAAAATGCAGCATAGCAGTGCCACCTTTTGAGCGATTTACACGAAAAAATAAACAGCTCTATTTTATATCAGGGACTAACTGAATCTGAAGTTTGATGAAAATTCGTGCGTTAGTTCATGAGATAGAGCTATTGCGATACTCAGCATATAATTCAGCATAACAGCGCCACCTATTAGGCGATTTACACCAAAACGTTATCAGCGCCAAATTATATCAAGGGCTAATGAATCTGAAGTTTGAAGAAAACCCGTGCATTAGTTATTGAAATAGAGCTATTGTGGAAATCGTAAAAAGATCTGCATATCATTGACCCCTTTTGGATATTTCAAGCCAAAAACTTATCAGGATCGATTTATATCAGGGACTAACTGAATCTAGAGTTTGATGAAAATTCATTCATTATTTCTTGAGACGCAGCTATTGAGGAAATCGTGAAAAAGGCAGCGTAGTAGTGCAACCTGTTGTGCGATTTACACGAAACACTAAACAGCACTATTTTATATCACAGACTAACTGAATCGAAAATTTCATGAATATTCATGCATTAGTTCTTGAGACGCAGCTAATGAGGAAATCGTGAAAAATGCAGCATAGCAGTGCCACCTTTTGGGCGATTTACACGAAAAACTAAACAGCTCTATTTTATATCAGGGACTAACTGAATCTCAAGTTTGATGAAAATTCGTGCGTTAGTTCATGAGATAGAGCTATTGCGATACTCAGCATATAATTCAGCATAACAGCGCCACCAATTAGGCGATTTACACCAAAACGTTATCAGCGCCAAATTATATCAAGGACTAATGAATCTGAAGTTTGAAGAAAATCCGTGCATTAGTTATTGAGATAGAGCTATTGTGGAAATCGTAAAAAGATCTGCATATCATTGACCCCTTTTGGATATTTCAAACCAAAAACTTATCAGGATCGATTTATATCAGGGACTAACTGAATCTAGAGTTTGATGAAAATTCATGCATTATTTCTTGAGACGCAGCTATTGAGGAAATCGTGAAAAAGGCAGCGTAGTAGTGCAACCTGTTGTGCGATTTACACGAAACACTAAACAGCACTATTTTATATCACGGACTAACTGAATCTAAAATTTCATGAATATTCATGCATTAGTTCTTGAAACGCAGCTAATGAGGAAATCGTGAAAAATGCAGCATAGCAGTGCCACCTTTTGAGCGATTTACACGAAAAAATAAACAGCTCTATTTTATATCAGGGACTAACTGAATTTGAAGTTTGATGAAAATTCGTGCGTTAGTTCATGAGATAGCGCTATTGCGATACTCAGCATATAATTCAGCATAACAGCGCCACCTATTAGGCGATTTACACCAAAACGTTATCAGCGCCAAATTATATCAAGGACTAATGAATCTGAAGTTTGAAGAAAATCCGTGCATTAGTTATTGAGATAGAGCTATTGTGGAAATCGTAAAAAGATCTGCATATCATTGACCCCTTTTGGATATTTCAAACCAAAAACTTAACAGGATCAATTTATATCAGGGACTAACTGAATCTAGAATTTGATGAAAATTCATTCATTATTTCTTGAGACGCAGCTATTGAGGAAATCGTGAAAAAGGCAGCGTAGTAGTGCAACCTGTTGTGCGATTTACACGAAACACTAAACAGCACTATTTTATATCACGGACTAACTGAATCTAAAATTTCATGAATATTCATGCATTAGTTCTTGAAACGCAGCTAATGAGGAAATCGTGAAAAATGCAGCATAGCAGTGCCACCTTTTGAGCGATTTACACGAAAAAATAAACAGCTCTATTTTATATCAGGGACTAACTCAATTTGAAGTTTGATGAAAATTCGTGCGTTAGTTCATGAGATAGCGCTATTGCGATACTCAGCATATAATTCAGCATAACAGCGCCACCTATTAGGCGATTTACACCAAAACGTTATCAGCGCCAAATTATATCAAGGACTAATGAATCTGAAGTTTGAAGAAAATCCGTGCATTAGTTATTGAGATAGAGCTATTGTGGAAATCGTAAAAAGATCTGCATATCATTGACCCCTTTTGGATATTTCAAACCAAAAACTTATCAGGATCAATTTATATCAGGGACTAACTGAATCTAGAGTTTGATGAAAATTCATGCATTATTTCTTGAGACGCAGCTATTGAGGAAATCGTGAAAAAGGCAGCGTAGTAGTGCAACCTGTTGTGCGATTTACACGAAACACTAAACAGCACTATTTTATATCACGGACTAACTGAATCTAAAATTTCATGAATATTCATGCATTAGTTCTTGAGACGCAGCTAATGAGGAAATCGTGAAAAATGCAGCATAGCAGTGCCACCTTTTGAGCGATTTACACAAAAAAATAAACAGCTCTATTTTATATCAGGGACTAACTGAATCTGAAGTTTGATGAAAATTCGTGCGTTAGTTCATGAGATAGAGCTATTGCGATACTCAGCATATAATTCAGCATAACAGCGCCACCTATTAGGCGATTTACACCAAAACGTTATCAGCGCCAAATTATATCAAGGACTAATGAATCTGAAGTTTGAAGAAAATCCGTGCATTAGTTTTTGAGATAGAGCTATTGTGGAAATCGTAAAAAGATCTGCATATCATTGACCCCTTTTGGATATTTCAAACCAAAAACTTATCAGGATCAATTTATATCAGGGACTAACTGAATCTAGAGTTTGAAAAAAATTCATGCATTATTTCTTGAGACGCAGCTATTGAGGAAATCGTGAAAAAGGCAGCGTAAGTAGTGCAACCTGTTGTGCGATTTACACGAAACACTAAACAGCACTATTTTATATCACGGACTAACTGAATCTAAAATTTCATGAATATTCATGCATTAGTTCTTGAGACGCAGCTAATGAGGAAATCGTGAAAAATGCAGCATAGCAGTGCCACCTTTTGAGCGATTTACACAAAAAAATAAACAGCTCTATTTTATATCAGGGACTAACTGAATCTGAAGTTTGATGAAAATTCGTGCGTTAGTTCATGAGATAGAGCTATTGCGATACTCAGCATATAATTCAGCATAACAGCGCCACCTATTAGGCGATTTACACCAAAACGTTATCAGCGCCAAATTATATCAAGGACTAATGAATCTGAAGTTTGAAGAAAATCCGTGCATTAGTTTTTGAGATAGAGCTATTGTGGAAATCGTAAAAAGATCTGCATATCATTGACCTCTTTTGGATATTTCAAACCAAAACGTTAGCAGCTCCAAATCATATCAAGAACTAACTGAATCTGAAGTTTTCTTGAAATCCGTGCTTTAGTTCTTGAGATATAGTTATTGCGTAAATATTTAATAATGCAGCGTAGCAGCGCCTGCTGGCGATTTACACCAAAAAGTAATCAGCATCGATTTATATCGGAGACAAAATGAATTTAAAGTCTTATTAAAATCCGTTCATTAGTACTTGAGATAGAGTATCCCAAAAATTGTGTTACATACATGCAGACAGACTCACAAGCACAGACTCACAGACTCACAGGCAGACATTTTTTTAAAAACATGTTTTTCGTGATCTCTGACCCCTAAAACGTATAAATCCGTCGAAAACCGGAAGTCGAAATTTTTCACGAATCCAATAAAGATAGAAGAAAGTAAAAATACATCTTATCGTTAAAGAAAAAATTAAGTTTCTGCGTCAGATTTTCATTTACGGTTTGTTTGTAAATTTATATAGATGCCTTCCCAAATAAAATTTAAAGTGAGATTTATTTTTATAACTACATTTGTGCTACACATTTTACGCTTAGGTAACTCTGCTTATTTATTAAACAGTGAAAGAGTTATACACATGGGGAAACACACACACATATACCTGGTGTCCAAAAAAGAACTGACTGATTTTAAAATTCAATAACTTGCGAACGGTGACAGACATTTAGAAAATTCTTGCAGCAGCGTTATGCATAAGGTCAAAAGTTTTTTTTACAGTGATTTTCGATTTTAGTTCGAATTACAAACTTTAGATGGCGTTGTAAGCAATAGGCGCTAAAAACAGGCTCGATTTTTTGGTCGATCTTTTCTTCCATGCGGAAAAAGGAGATTGAAATGTATTAAGTGGGTCCCGAAGGACCAAAAATCGAGCCTGAATTTAGCGTCTATTGATCGCAGCGCCATCTATTGTTTGTAATTCGAACTAAAATCGAAAATCACTGTAAAAAATCTTTTGACCTTATGCATAACGCTCCTGCAAGAATTTTTTAAATATCTGTCACAGTTTGCAAGTTATTGAATTTTAAAATCAATCAGTCCTTTTTAGGACACCCGGTATAAGGGACATTGTAACGGGCATGGTTATATTGTTATTTTATTTAAACATATGTAAAAAAAGAAAAAAAAAATGTTCTAAAAGTTTTTAAACAAAACGTTGTTTAAAAATCTATTGAAAGGTTTTATCTAATGAATAAATTAGGTAAATAATAATAATAAAATAATATGAACTAGAAAACAGAAATTCTGCCTTTTCAGAATTTAGTGTCACCCACGGTGGAAAAAATATAGCAATATAGATAGTACAAAACATATTTCAGCTTTAAGACTTAAAACACACGCTTTTATTTTATATAAAATTGCGTCATTTGCATCCGCTGAAGAATTTCACATTTACTATCCATCACAATATCTATAGAAAAGTATGCGTATGATGTCACTATCTCAGAATAATACACAAACCAAGCAAAAAGTGATGTCGTCGTTCAAGAAACTCGATAAAAAAAATAGGGTATATAATTATTCATATGCCTTCATTTCTTTGTAACATTAATATGGATACGGGAAATTACATATAGTTTATAAACGCTCCATGTGTTATCAGATATCATTTAATTATATTTTTTCAAAATTCGGTAAAAAAGATAAAAGAATGTCCCAGTTATAAATTTTAATAGTATCAACTGTAAGCTTTGTAGAGTGTTGCTTCAGGTCGCAAATAAAGAGTAACTCTCTTCTAGTACTACATACGCAAAATGGAGATTCCTGAGGGTAAAGCGTTATTTCTGGGCTGAGGATTTAAAAGCAGTTAGAGCTATGCGATTTTTTTCCTCTCGGGAATTGTAAAAGATCGGGTCTACGTTCCGCCGCTGACTAATGATTTTCCAGAGTTGAGACACAGAATTGAAGAGGATATTGCTTCCATGATTCCCGACTTCTTAAGGGGACCGGGAAAGCTCTATCTCCGGCAGGTTAAATTAACCAAATTTATATACCTTTTTCTCAGAAATGGTGAAAGATAGAGGTCTAGATTTTTTAGAGTAGTTAGAATAACATCTTTTACGTATTTTAACGGACCATTTTATTTCTAAGTGAAACTGAAAATGAATTATTAATTATTTATTGAAAGTCATTTTTAAATTAGCATTTTTGGTAAGATTTCACTGCCTAAAATAAATAATTCTCAGCAAATCATTAAATTCCTGTGTTAAAGTATACAATATAACATAATACAAGTATTTAGAAAAATCTGAGCTCATAAGTTTAATAGATATTGAACAAAAGGAACACAAACATGAAAAATCCAAGTTTTTGATAAAAGTCAGTTAAATATTTAAATGGCCATTAAGCTGTGAAGTACTCCCAGAAAGAACGAATAATTCCAACACTTATTTTTTTATAAATAAACATGTGTGACACATCGTTGGAAAGAAAAATGTTTAAACTGTTTACTGATATAAAAAAGTTAAAATCGATTTTTTTTTTCCTGAATTTTGCTTACCTGGTCCCCTTAAGGGGACCGCGGACCTTCATTTGAGCTGAAATCGACCTAAAAATCGAAAATTATTTGTGTTAATATATTTATTCTCCAGTTTGTTCTGATCCATTTGCGGAAAACCGCATGCAGCTGTGACTATTTTTCGCAAACTTGCAAGAGTTTGAATTTTGCACACAAACAATTTTTCGGCTCTTTAGTATACTTTAAAACTGTTTTTCTCAAAACGGATTTTTCAACGTTTTTAGATTTTTGAAATTATCTGGGTGTCGTAATTTTTTATCAAAATTCATGAAATTAATAAGGAAGAATACTGATATTGTTTACAAAGAAACTAACCACGCATTTTAAAATTCGACTTCATTAAGAATATTAAATTTGATTTTTAGCGTATTAAAAGGCGAAATTTTGATGAAAATCGATATGAAATTCAGGAAAAAAATTCAAAAAAATTAACTATACAAGAGATTAAGAAATTAATGCTTAGATTTGTTTGTGATAGAGTTTTATGTGATTAAAATGCAAAAGCAAGGACATATCTCAAAAATTATGACGCCCGGAAAATTTTAAAATTTCATTTTTAAATTAAATGTTTTTTTTTTTTAATCTTAAAATTATAATAAGATTGGAAATTTCTTTTAAGGTGTTTCATATACTTATGATGAAATGAATATATGCACAAAATTTTATATTTCCTTGATGAAAATTTAAAAAAAAAAAAAAAAAAAAATTTAACGTGCACCGTCCCCTTAACCGAAGTATGGGAAGAATTTGACTTTAGGTTGGATGTGTGCCGTCTAACTAAAAGTACACCTATTGAACATTTGTAAGCAAACAGTTTACCTTCAATTTGATGTATGATTTGTTATAAATAGTCTAAATTAAACTGTTATAATATACCATTGAGACTCGGACATTCTTTTATGGATATCGTGTATTCCCCACGATTTCTGTAGTCTACCGGTTTGATTTCTTCCCCTGCTTCTGGAATCCGATCTTTAAGTGTAATATGTTTCTGGCATTCTATAAAGGGTGATTCAAAACAAGTAATATATAATATATATATATATATATATATATATATATATATTTTAAGTCAATTCCTACTTAGGTCATCAAAGAAAAATTTAATATAATTCATTAAGCTAATATTAGTTTTTGTTGCATTAAAATATCTCAATTTGTTGTTTTCTATAAGCAAGTAGGTTTACAATGGAACTCTATGGGAATTTGGCGAAATATTAGAGATATCGTCAAGTTGGCGTCACTTTCGGCGACTCATTTTGGTCGACAAATTTGTCGACAGAACAGGGTACCCAGTATGGTAACACCCTCCCCCCCCCCTTATAGGTATGACGATGTATTAAATGCTGTTCAATAACCAATAGCCGTTATTTTTTCTCTCGTATAAAACTAAAAATAATTAATTAAAATTTAATTAATGAATTAATATTTGAAAAAAAACTGTATTAACATCAAGTGTCATCCACTACAAGTTAAAAAAACTGTATTTAAACTTGATAGGATGAATAATAAGTATTTTATTAACGATTGAAAATTTGAACAAGATATATATAGGGAGAACTAATAGTAAGAATTGAAAAAACATTTACAAAATAACATGACAAATCAGACATGCAGCAAGGATAAAAAATCACAAAGGAACATAGGGTCGCAAACCGCTTATTTATTCGCAAATAGAGGGTGATTCATTTTAACTGAACCAGGGTTATTGATAATAATTTCGAGAAAAATAAAATCTTTTTTTATGAAAATGCAACGGTATGTGCCTTGTTTTGTGTGAAATGTGATATCATGTGGGAAAAAAATGTTGCTCAAGCAGTCGATGATACTATATCAGATGATAATCACTGTCCAAAATGTGGGGCGTCAAGTGCATACTGCGGCCGCATATGTTGTAAACTTCTACCACTTTTGCTTGGTGTTATCACGTATACAACAAAGGTGAGAATGCCTGTTAAATGTTTTATTATAATATACTTCAGTTTTCTGATAGTTACGGCAGTCAACTCAAATTGAGTTAGGATGAAACACCCTGTATTTATAACTAAATAAGTGGTTTGCAACCCTATGTTCCTATGAGATTTCTCATCCTTGTTTTATGCCTGACTTGCCATGTCATTTTGTAAACGTTCTTTTTTAATCACCTTGTATAACTACTGGCTCTTCTAAACCTTTAATCAGCTTTCGAAATAGATTCCTTTTGTATTTTGAAGTTCTCAAGAACACACTGAGAAAAAATGACACTTTCAAATCTGAGTAAATCTATGTTTTCATTTTGTTATGAAAGTTTTTGTTTCAAATATGACGACCCAATGCTTTCAATTCTGAAGTACCAGAAATGCTCAGTTACAAACAAAATTACTTTTCATTCGTTAAACGTAGTAAATTTTACCAGGATAGTTGAATTTATTCATATTATATCATTTGTTATGATTTCGAACGAAACGCTCCTTTCAGTAATAATTTATAACATGAAATGTGACGAACTACATTTTTATCCTGTTCGCTGAAGAACACTTAAAAGCCGTCGTAATATAATCGCGAAAGCGTAAATTTTATTCTTCAACCTTCGAAATCGAAGAATGGATGAATTCGTAAAGGAAAGACTTCGCAGGTGGGATTTGACAACCATCAACACTATATAAATACAAACATCATGTATAATCGTGAATAAACATCACGAATAAAGCGTTATGTGCTCATATTTGAGTATGTCCATGTTTCCAGATATGAGTATATACATGTTTCAAACTTGAGTAACTTTGTTTCGGAGCCATTTTGACTATGCGACATACTCAGATCTGAGTATTTTTTACTGAGTTTTGAAAATGTCGTTTTAAGAGTGCACCTTTATCTAATGGTTATTAAATGGTTATTAAATGGATGTTTTTAAGGGGGTTTGTATTTTTAGATCCATAGTTTTGAACCTAAATTACTAAGCCCCTAAAGGATCAATTTCAGAAAAGATATTTTTTCTGTCATTTACGATGCCATTTTGTTTGGAAAAATCCAATGAATATGCATTTGTATTACTATTTTAGCTTCAGAACTGATGAGGATAAAGGGTGAATCGTCAATTTTTATTTGTAATTCCTATATTTTGAGAAACGAAAAAAAGATTTCAAGAATTTTTTTTTATTTTTATTTTGCTGAAATTTTTCTTTAATATTGAACTAAAAAACAGGAATTCTGCTTTTTCAGAATTTAGTGTCGCCTCGATTAATAGATGACAGTTACTATCATCTATTTTAGGCTATTGATATTAATGACGCCTATAATGCCTAGTGTATTAGTGAAGTCACATTTGTTGGCAAAAAATATGCTTTTAACCCCTTCGGAACGAGCGTCATTTACAGAATTTTTAATCTTTTATCCCTGGTCTTTCAAAACAGAATTTTTTGCCTAATTGAATCGGGAAAATCCTCGGATTAAATAAAGCAAAATTTATATTAAAAATTTACTGGTGAGAATAATCACGGATTCTGAGCACCTTACATGGCACGTATGCCGGTCGCTCGTGCCCAAGGGATTAACATACATACATTCATACGTACAAACGCCCATAACTGCCAAAAAACAAAAGCGGTTATGCAGACTTTTTTTTAAAGTCATTTGTCAAAGTGCTAATACTGCTTCCAAATCTTTTAAAAGCGTTTTACTCAAATTGGGTTTTTTGAACTGCTGATTACCGCGGAAAAATTAGTATTTGAGCTATCGACTTCAGCATGAAATGAATCTACGGGAGACATTTACTTAACCTCTTCGGTCCATGGGTCACCATACGGGGGACCTCTGTTCTTTTACTTATAAAAACTAAAATGTCCGATTTTTTTACATTTTCACATCACTTCTTAATAGCTCAGTGTTTTTTGCGTTCAAAGCAAACGAATAAATGACAGCATTTAAGCTGATTCCCACATAAAATAAATGTTATTTTCATCTCAGTTTGCAAAATGCCTAAAAATGCCCAAAAGACAGTATGACCAAGAAAGTGAGAAATTTTCATATGTATTTAACTTAAACCTTTTTCAATAAACAATTTTCAGGATTGGTAGATTATTTACTTGTTTAAAGTTCTTAAATTTGTGATTGTGTTCATTTAAATTAATGGTTATTAAATCGATGTTTTTAATGGGGTTTGTAGTTTTAGATCCATATTTTTGAACCTAAATGACTAAGCGCCTAAAGCATCCATTTCAGAAAAGATATTTTTTCTGTCATTTACGATGCCATTTTGTTTGGACAAAACCAAGGAATAAACATTTGTATTACTATTTTAACTTCGGAATTGAAGTGGATAAAGTTTGAATCGTCAGATTTGTTTATATAATTCGTATTTTTGAGAAACGAAAAAAAGATTTCAAGAAAATCTTTTATTTTTAAGAAATTTTATTTAAATATTAAAAAAAATAACAATAATATATATTTTTAGGGTAAATAGTAAATTGAATGGTTTACTAGATTTCTGCTTTCTATTTAAAAATTATAAAACATTGTTTGATCGTTTTTACAATTTCTGTAACCAAACATATTCGTAAGTGTCCTGTGGTGGTGGACGGTACGAATAATTCTTGTTCTGTGATTCTTGATGATTAGGTTGATATTATTTTTATGCGATTTTTGATTTAAAAATTTCTAATGAAATGGTGATTTCCATTTGGAAAATATTTTAAATTTTCGTTTAACCCCTTCAGGGGCGCCGGTATATATTATATACCACCTACGATTAATAAAGTTTTACACCTGAAAAATTTTATTAAATTTTACTTTTCTAACATTAGTGGAAAAAAGCCGTAAAATTGCTTGTACTTATTTTGAAATAGAAATTTTCAAAGATTCCGGTGTGATTTCAACATTACAGGAACGCAATCACTTGCCCCTCAAGGGGTTAAAAAGGGCCACCCTGAATATTTATTTCCACCCCGACCGGTAATTTAACGGGTGTTACACCGGTTTTCTTTCCGCCATTTTTATGTTTCTCTATATAGCGCCTATGACACGGGCTTTTGAAAGCAAATGTATTTCCAAATTTTTTATATATACAGAAAAAAATTAATAAATTTTTAAAATAAATAATAAAGTAATAAACATAACAAAATGTCGTTGCTTCCAACGAACGGAAAGAAGATACTGTAACGCATAATCTACCATAGAAAGGGTTTTGATGTCTATAAATTTTCGAGCTATCTTTGAAGACAGCACGATTTCTTGATTACACTCCTTTTTGACTAAATCACTGACATCTCAAACAAAAAAATTATACTAAATATGTTTATTGCTTTATTTTTCCGGTAAGAATATATATATTTTTAATAACTTATATTCGATTTGCGGGAACATTTTAATTAAAATAACTCAAATACCAAAAATTTCGTATATGCATGCGTGGTGC
Organism: Maratus speciosus; assembly: GCA_963932465.1. Classification (NCBI taxonomy): domain Eukaryota; kingdom Metazoa; phylum Arthropoda; class Arachnida; order Araneae; family Salticidae; genus Maratus; species Maratus speciosus. The sequence goes on from OZ010797.1 coordinate 473,682,079, forward strand.
AATACGTATATACAGGGGTTGGGCATAAAATATGGAAACACCTCGTGAAATGCATGCTTGAACGTAAATGTTGATTCTATAATGATAAAAACAACAACAACAAAAAAAGCATACATCTGTCTTTTTGTTTTAGAAGTAATAAAACTTCTGCAACAAATTTTTAATTACATTTTTTTTTTTAAATTTATACTAGCAAAAGCCCTGCTTTGTTTGGATTCGCGAAGCATTATTTCTACCCTATGTATATAAAATCCTAATGAAACGAATTTATGAAACGACTTTATGAAACGATTTTATGAAACGCCTGATTCTGTTTCACGGCGATTTCTCCTAAAATATGGAATATTATGCGATGAAATTAACACCAAAAATCCGTATTGATCTTCAGATCTCAAAACTTGTATTAGAATTTTAAAATTCGAATTAGTTTTCGAGATATTAATTTTTTGCTAATTTTAAACACTTTTCTCTAAAGATGGCAACTCATATTTTAATCATAACACACATATATATATATATATTTATTTAAAGGTTATTTTAAACTAATTTGGTGACCAGTTTGGCCTCCCTTAAATATATGCTAAGAAATGTATCATGTTACTTTTATTTATAATTCAATTTACTTGAACAATCTTTCGTTAAATCGGAAGATTCTGATAGAGAAATCAAGAACGCGGAATTTTTATGTTAGCGTGACGCAGGTAATTAATCGCCAAACATTTCTCCCGTCGGATTTTTTTTTTCATTATCATTTTAATGAAAATACAAAATTTCCATTTAACACTGAAACAATTAAAATTAAGGGCTTTTACTTTTTTAACGAAATGAAAAGAAAAAGTGTTAGGCACAGATGTCATATACGCACCTGAGTACCTAATTGGCGTCAAAATGGCGTTATATTGCCGGGCATTGAAACCCCGTTATTGTTGCTTATTTATTAATAAATGTTTATTTGCATTTATTTTCTTTTTGTTTAAAGAAAAGTTATAAATTGTTTTGTTCTACAGTTATTAATGAAAGTTTTATTTTATTTTATTTATTGTTATTTCATTTTAAAAATAATAGAAAATAATTTAAAAATATACATATGTAACCGGTTTTCAAAAACGAGGTTTTCGCCAAATTTTCGTAAAAATCCGGTGCGTATATCACATCTGTGCGTGTGACAAATCACTACAATAATAGCCTAAATCATGTAACTGCCATAAGCAGTTCTACGTTGACCGCTTAGCTTTTTATATGCCAATCGGTCATTTTGGTACTTTAATGTTAGCCGGGCGCAGGTGATAAATCTCATAATATTGTCCCATCGCCATCATTTCATCTATATTATAGTAGTCCAACTCATGTGACTGTCATAAACAATTACGGGCTGAACCATTCGCCTTTCATATGCAAGGTGGCTATTTTTAAACAAAATTATCGTAAAGAATTCTCGTGATCGCAAAGAATTCTCGGTACTTTTATGTTAGCCGGGACCAAATTTCGCCAATAGCATTTTTTAAGACTCCAGTTAGCTTTTTTGTTTCTCGCGGGGTACATCAAAACAATGCTTTGATGTTGAAATTAAATGTCATGGTTTATGGTATTATTTTTCTTTTTCTGTTATTTTTCTCTTTTTATTTATTTATTTTTTTTTTTTTTAATGAAATAATGGAAAATCATGAATTTTAAATGTTTCAGATTAAAATTAAAGTTAAGTATTTCAAATAAAATGAGTGAAAGGTTTATATTTTTAATGAAATACGAAAAAATGCGGTGAGAACATAGTTTGGCTATTTATCATCTGCACTCAGCTAACATAAAAATACAGAGTTCTCGATTTCACTAACAGAATCTCCCGATTTGGTAAAGGGCTGAGACAGTAAATTAAAATATGAATAAAAGCAGCATGATACAAAGCTTAGCATACATCTAAGGGCGACCAAATTGGTCGCCAAGGGCGGCTAGTATTAAATAATGCAACAAATCATGACATTTAATTTAAACTTCAAAGCAATGTTTTAATGGCACTACTTAGTTATCCCGTTGACCAATTTTGCCAAATTATATAAATCACCAAACCACTCGCCAAATTATACAAATTGACATAATATATATTTTAAATAACGAAAGAACAAATAAATTAGTGCAACACTAATAAAAATACAAATAGAACGTCGAAATAAAAATCACTTGAGGGAGTAAACACGTGTAACTTGCTTAAAGTCAAGTGAATGTGACATTTACAATCAACCATTACCGGCATTTCATCTTATAGTTTGGAGATAGATTTTTGGTCGACGGGATAACTTAGTAGTACCGTTTTAATTTACACTCGAAAAATAAAAAAAATACTAACTGGCGAGTTAAAAAAAAAATAGCTATTGGCGAGATTTGCACCCGGCCAACATAAAAGTACCAAAATTTCTTTGCGATCATGGCAACTTTTATGTAGTTTTATTCGAAAAATAATTTTGATTCTTTAATCAAAATGGAAACCTTTCATATGAAAAGCGAAGGGATCAGCCCGTAATTGTTTATGGCAGTTACATGACTTGGTCTATTATAATATAGGTGAAATGATGGCGATAGGATAATATTTGGCGACTTATCACCTCTGTAGTTGGCTATCATTAAAGTACCAAAATGGCCGCCTGGAATATAAATAGCGAAGGGATCCGCCCGGAACTGTTGAAGATGGTCACATGACTTAGGCTTTTATTATAGAGATTGTTTTCAATTCTAAAAACAGCGCAAAGAATAATATATCCTTACGGTTGAAAATTTATTTACACGTGACTATTAAAAACAGAAAAAAAAACTTTAAAATTACTATTAAATGAGTACGTGTTAAAAGCAGGAAAATATTGAAAATTATGTCTTGAATATTGTATTTACACATGAATATTAAAAGAGAAAGAAAACTTTAAAATAATAAATACATTAATATGCGTTTAACCCTTTCAGGGGCAAGGTACGTTTGTTCGTAAAATGTTGAAATCAATGAATGGCACCAGAATTTACAAAAAAATTTATTTCGAAATACGAAAATGCTTTTTTTCACTTACTTAATAAAAGGAAAATTTTCATTCCTATATTCTGGTGCCAATATGGCATTTAAGAATGAAAATTAAGTGGTCGAAAAATCAACCACCGCCCTTGAAGGGGTTAAAGCAGTAAATTGTAGTAGTTGTGGTAAATTGTATTATGTCAATCGTATTAGAACGCTGTTAAAAAATATCAAGAGACAAAGACCCTGTTTACTTAATTCACTTTATTTTAGCTTCTTTTCAAATGTTTAACTGATCTTCTTTAATCAAACACGAAAACAGCCATTGGATGTCTTAACAGTAACTGATTTGGCCTTAAATTTTTGCAATAAAAGGGAAATGAATGGAAAGACGTTTACAGGGTGATCGCTACTGGTTTTTTTTTATTATAATTCAATCTTCTCTAATCTTTCTAAAACCGATCAGATTAGCGTGCTTTTAGATTCTGTGGTGTCTGAACGGGGGGTTGGAGACCGTAGCTTGCAGTGGGCAGAGCTCCCTAGTAATAAGATGAATATTTGAAAGTAACAATATTTTTTTACATTAATTTTGCATCTTTAATAAGCAAAAATATTATTTTATGTTTTGGCGCATTTTAACTTTAGAAATGTAAATTCAGCCAAATATCTAAGAATTGCCTCGGAATTTTTTATCCAATTTATAAAAATGAAAATTTGTCTGTCTGTCTCTCTGTTTCTAATGCTATACAAATCCACAGTTTGGAAACCAGAATTGTGAAATGTTATGTACATGTGTATTACAACACGGCCGAGGCAACTAAAGCAATCCGGATTTGAAATAATTTATATTTTAATTTTGATTAATAAAAAACCACCAAATTTTCAGCCATTTCCTGTCAAATTTAAACATTTTTCGTTATAGCAGATGCCAACAATTAAAAATTCACAATAGAATTCATACCACAACAATTATTTTTCTATTGCAAGACGCATTGCATATTACGTACGCTGCGCTGCAATATTAAAAAGCTGTAGCGGGTATTACGATAATTCTTTTACCAAACATGCAAATAATAAGTAGCTTTAGCGGGTATTACGATAACTATTTTATTAGGTTGAGCAAAACATTCTGGGAATTTTGTAATCTAATAGTTACCAGAATTTATACGTATATAGGAGTGCTAGTGGTATATCTATAGGAGTTCAGGAATTTCGGCTCCAAAATGCCTACTGAATGGTATGATTCGCGTGTGTTGATTCGGCATTATTAGAGAAAAGGTCTAACTATTCTGAAAGCCGATTCTCAAGGGCCGTCGATTTGAAGCCTTTAATGAAGTTGAAGAAGCATGTCAAGAGTTTCTGGATTCCGAGGAGCCGCCATGATACTTCCAGCAAATCCGCAATCTGGCAGAATGATGGCAGAAAGTCGTGAAATATGATGGTCTCTATTTTGAATAATAGTCCTTGTTGCTTTTGTTGTTAATTTGCGCATAACAACGCAACGTTCACAAATTTCCCAGAACATTTTGTTCAGCCTAGTACCTCACATGCAAATAATTAGAGATTCTTTTATTGCGTTTAATTATTAAAAGTTTTTAAAAATAAAGAAACACATTTTATCACAAACATCAACAAAATCTTTTATTCCCTTATTCCAAAGATATCGTTTTTATCGCTTGCTGCCTTAGTAACATGATAAATTTAATTTCATTAAAAAAGGGGCACAGTAGTAGTAAAATATTTGACTAAATCAAATAGTTATTTTTAATTATGGTTTTAGAATTAAATTCATGAACTCCCGTGCATAGAACGGGGTAAACAACTAGTTTATGATAGAACGAATTTAACAATTAATCTTATTTGTTTACAATTCTTTTGTTGATGCTTTACAAAAAAAAAAAAAAAAAAAAAAAAAAAAAATTCATACTATAATTGTTTTAAAATGCGTAAGTATCGTCTGCGTAAATGTTTTCACATAATAAGAATAAATTGTGTATTTGAATTCTTAACACTGAAAGATACTTTTATTATTGAATGTAAATAACTGAATTTTCCCAAATTTTAATTCATTAAAAATATGCTATAATTTTCATAAAAAAGGTATTTTAAAAATTTCATAAAAAAATCGTGAAACTATTTAATTAATCATCTTTCTATCTACAATGACTAACTCCATGATTTATTTTTTCTTCTGAAAATATACGTGTCTCATTTTTTATTTACAAAAATGCGTCCGTAATGAAAAGCATGTAAAATAAATTAATTAATTTAATAATTTTTTAAGGTTATTCTGTAAAAAAAAAAATAATATTGTGCAAAACTACAGGTCATAATTTATTTTTATGTTTAATTTCAAGTCAAAATACTGAATAGTTTTTTTGTAAAGTGTACGACAAAATGTAATTTATGTAGCCTAGTAGAGGAATCGCTTCGCTCATCCTAATAAATATATTTTTAAAATTAAAATTTAAAGTAAAATTTATTCTAATAATTACTTTTTTTTTATTTATTTTTTATTTATTTATTTTTTTTTTACACTTTTTGTAAAAATAATAAAATTGTCCTCATCTTTTTTTATGACATGACATCAATTAAAATGCTAATGTTTTTATGTGACATTAAAGCTATTGCAAAGCTGCTGAAAATCGATAAATATAACACGACTTTTATACATTCAATATTCTTTATTTTATTTATTAATTCCATATACTTATAATTTGATATTTCTTATACTGAATCTAAGGGTAAGAATCGCTTTTTAAAGATAAAGTAGTAGTTATTTAGAATTGTAGGTGTAGAAAATGCCAATTTATTTTCTAACGGAAATGGCAATTATAGGTTTAATACTTTTTAAATTGATTGTTTAAATCGGGTAAATATAGCTGCCAACTTGTACGGATATATTCTACCACTAAAATTTAATAGAAAATTTTGCCCAATTAAATCGCCGATTTGCAGCAAAGCGATATAAGTAAGCGTCCTATCTTAAATGGGAGAAGTAACCGCAAGATTAAAAGCGAGGTCACATCAATCAAGGTCATGCGCCAAGTAGCGGATGCAGTGTGAACTACAGGTAGATACCTAACTGTTTTCTTACTCACACCACTAAAATTATAAAGTTTTTTTCAGCTTCATTAATAACTGAAGTGCATAATAACTGATAAGTAATAACTGAAGGGCGAAGAAAACTTCGTGGTGTCAAGTGCTTCTGGATGCCCCTGTCGCTACGCCATTATATTGCAATAAATGTGGCAAACAAACTTGATTTCCATGAGTGACTAAAGATTTAAGAAATACGCACCACACGCGTATGTGAATTATCACTCCGTCCACAAGGTGGCGCTACTGTGTTAATTTACGCCTGATCCCAGCATTAAGTTTGTTCGCTTACTTATAACGCTTTGATTTGCAGTGAATTTTGATAATTAAATAAGACAGAAATTTCTGTTAAATTTTAGTGGTAGCAAAGATCCGTAAAAGTTGGCAGCTATGGGTAATTTTTTTTTTTTTGTAATATTATTATTTTTTTTTATTCGTATTGTTATTATTATTATTATTATTGTTATTTTAATTATTTTTAAATGAAATTTTGAAATAAAAAACCAAAAGTGTTACTTAGAAACCATTTTGCTAACAAAAATAGGAAGCAGAAACACAAATTTCACGGTTACCAAGTAAATGCAAGTCCAATGTAGCTTCATTGCGAAACTTTCTAGGTGCGTTCGTACTATAACTAGTTTTATAAATATTCAAACATTGCTGCAATAGCTGTTGCACTCTTATGCAAAAATGCATGACTACAAAATTTATTACGATTATCACACATTAAATTCAGTAATATGGATATAACAGGAATCCATCTTAAATAGGTCTCAATCACAATGGCAACCTAGACATGGGCTATCGTCGAATTAATGGCGTATGTTATGATTTAATAGATTAGAGAAAACTGTTATTAATATATATTTTTTTTAATTTTGATTTGATTTTCATAAAATTTGAAATGACTGGACACAATTCTGCAACAGTTATATAATCGTATATTAAATTTCAAACTACAGTAAATTCTGTCTAAGGCGGACTCTGTATAAGCCGGAAATATGTCTGCCGCGGAAATTTTTTCAAGTCCCGGCGAACCCATAGAAAATTACATTTATTCATGCTGCATAAGGCGGAATCTGTCTGACGCGGAAACGAAAAGGATTTTAAGGTCCCACCGAAACCAAAATTTTGCATAAGGCAGAAAAAGGATAATTTAAAAATGAAAAGCGTTTTGTTTATTAAACTTTAAAACTGATAAGTCAAATAACTAAATGTCGAGCATGTTAGCTAAAATTCCGTAAGCTTTTAAAAAAGTTAATTCAAAAGAACAGAAACGTTAAATTTTAAGGAATTTATGCTTATGCCATTTTTTCATATGCAAAATTGCATCTAAAAGTTAATATTTCTAGTAAAATGAACATTTATGAAAATAATTACGTATTTTCGAAAGTACAATATATTATACTTTAGGATTGTACTCAAATTCAAAATTATAGCGTTCTTTCTTATTCTCGAAGTTTTTTTTTTTTTTTTTTTTTTTTTGTTTGTGTGTGTGTGTGTGTGTGTGTGTATAAACTTCCAATATGAATGTATTACAGCAGTACTAAGAAATTGAATAAAGTTTCTCATTTATCTTTAAAAAGACAGAGGATCCTTCAGAATTTCAGTTTTCAACCGATCTTCGTCATCTTCCAGAGTTTTTTTTTTTTTTTTTTTGGGGGGGGGGGAGCTTTTTTGCATAAGCCGGAATATTGTCTACCACGGAAATTTTTCTCAGTCCCGACCGATTCCGCCTTAGACAGAGTTTACTGTATTCGGTTGGGTAGTTCTTGCGCTGCTGTATGCGGACAGACGCACAGACTGACGGACGGACTAAACGACGACTATATGTGGTACGTATCTATATTATAAAGGACAAACATATCTGTGCGTAACGCATACGTCATTTTGGGAAAGGCAACACTTTGAAATTTGAAATGAAATTTCGGTTTTGCAATTTTCGCTACTGCAAATTTTTAAACTTCTAAACATCGCACATTTTCAATTTATACACCTTCGTACAGGGAAAAAAATGTGCTTTTAAATGCAATTTGTTGGAAAGCTGTATCTCAAATTATTTTTGAGATATTAATTTTTTTGTAGTTTTTAATACAAATTTTGTAATTGTGGCAACTGAAGTACTCCATTTACAATGAACTTAAAGGGAAAATAGTCATGGTTTATTATTTTTATTGATTATATTCTTATTGATGCCATTTTCACATTGCAAATAAGAGTAACTTTTATAGAATTTTTGAACAGAAAATGACGTCAGACATTAAACAAAACACAGATTCTTCTTCATAAATCAGTTACATTTCAATATTTTTACATTACGCTTATACCGAGTTTGAGACGCTAGGCAAAATGATTCAGTGAGTAAAAATGATGTCATATTTAAAACAAAAGGATCATCTATACTCCTATTATAAAGAGGAAAAAATTGTTTATTTGTCGGAGGTAAGCTCTGGAACTACCGAACCGATTCCAAAAGTAATGGTATCAAAATGATGGTGTTAGTCCAACTTAGAACATAGGCTGTATCTTATGTCGGTGCCACTACCCCAAAGGGGGTGTAATAGCAAAAAACGTTCTAAAAATACGATTTTAGCGTTACTGAAGGGCCTAGAAATATGAAATTTTGAATATTAGTTACTTATAAGATATATATGATGTCTAAGAACAGTTCTTAAACAATTCGAAATTTGAAAGGGGTGAAAATACACAAAAAGCGTTCTAAAAAACGTTCTAAATGGTAGTTTCTACACAATCTCAGGAAATATCAAACCGATTTAAAAAAATATGGGTGTCAAAATGATGGTGACAACGCTTGCTCCAAGATAGGCTATGTTTTATATCGGTGCCACTACCCCAAAGGGGGTGTAGGAGCAAAAAGCGTTCTAAAAATGCGATTTTAGCGTTACTGAAGGGCCTAGAAATATGAAATTTTGAATATTAGTTACTTATAAGATATATATGATGTCTAAGAACAGTTCTTAAACAATTCGAAATTTGAAAGGGGTGAAAATGCACAAAAAGCGTTCTAAAAAACGTTCTAAATGGTAATTTCTACACAATCTCAGGAAATACCAAACGAATTTAAAAAATATTGGTGTCAAAATGATGGTGACAACGCTTGCTCCAAGATAGGCTATGTTTTACATCGGTGCCACTACCACAAAGGGGGTGTAGGAGCAAAAAACGTTCTAAAAATGTGATCTTAGCGTTACTGAAAGCCCTAGAAATATGAAATTTTAAATATTAGTAACTTATTAGATATAAAGGATTTCTAAGAACAGTCTTAATAAATTCGAAATTTGAAAGGGGTGAAAATGCGCGAAAATCGTTCTAAAAAACGTTCTAAATGCTGGTTTCTACACAGTCTCAGGAAATACCAAACCGATTTAAAAAATATTGGTGTAAAAATGATGGTGACAACGCTTGCTCCAAGATAGGCTATGTTTTATGTCGGTGCCACTACCACAAAGGGGGTGCAGGAGCAAAAAACATTCTAAAAATGCGATTTATGTGTTACTGAAGGGCCTAGAAATATGAAATTCGAAATATTAGCTACTTATTAGATATAAAGGATTTCTAAGGACAGTTCTTAAACAATTCGAAATTTGAAAGGGGTGAAAATGCGCGAAAATCGTTCTAAATGGTGGTTTCTACACAATCTCAGGAAATACCAAACCGATTTAAAAAATAATGGTGTCAAAATAAGGTTGTCAAAATGACGGTGACAACCCTTGCTCCAACATAGGCTATGTTTTATGTCGGTGCTACTACCCGAAAGGGGGTTCAGGAGCAAAAAACGTTCTAAAAATGCAATTTTGCGTTACCGAAGGGCCTAGAAATATGAAATTTGAAATATTAGCTACTTATTAGATATAAAGGATTTCTAAGAACAGTTCTTAAACAATTCGAAATTTGAAAGGGGTGAAAATGCGCGAAAAGCGTTCTAAAAAACGTTCTAATGGTGGTTTCTACACAATCTCAGGATATACAAAACCGATCTAAAAAATAATGGCATCAAAATGATGGTGACAACCCTTGCTCCAACATAGGCGATGTTTTATGTCGGTGCCACTACCCCAAAGGGGGTGCAGGAGAAAAACGTTCTAAATTGCGGCTTTTGCGTTACGGAAGGGCCTAGAATCGTGAAATTTGGAATGGTAGTTAGTTATAAGATATCAATGATCTCTAAGGACATTTCCTAAAAAAGTCGAAATTTAAAAGGGGGTCAAAAGGCGCCAAAAACGTTGTAAAAAACGTTCTAAATTCCGATTTCTATGCAATCTCAGGTAGTACTGAACCGATTTCAAATATAATGGTGTAAAAATGATGGTGACAAATCTTGCTCCAAGATAGGCTATATTTTATATCTGTTTCCACTATCCCAGAGGAGATGCAGGAGCAAAATGCGCGAAAAGCGTTCTAAAAACGTTCTAAATGCCATTTGTCGGCAATATCTCAGGAAGAATGAATCTGTTTTCAAACGTAATGGTAGGAAATTGATGATGACAGCCTCTGCTCTAACATAGAAGCTATTTTATGTCGGTATCACTATCACCAAGACGTTGCAGGGGCAAAAAAGCGTTCTAAATTTCGATTTTTGTGATCGGTATGGGCTAAAAACTTAAAATTAGGCAAGGTACATATTTATTAGAGATAAATGATCTTTAAGAACAGTTTCGAAAATATTGGAAATTTAAAAAGGGGTGAAAATGCGCGAAAAGCGCCCTAAAAACGTTCTAAATTGCGATTTCTACTCAATCTAAGGAAATACCAAAGCTATTTCAAAAGTAATGGTTGCAAATGAATGGTGACAGTCCCTGCTATAACATAGGTTATATTTTATGTTGCTGTCACTACCATCTGAGGGTTGCAAAAGCAAAACATGTTCTAATTTGCGTTTTTGCACAACTGAGGGGTCTAACACTTTGAAGTATGGCATGGTATTTACTTACAAGATGCAGCTGCTTTCTAAGAACATTCGAAAGAAAAATCCAAATTTACAAAAATGATGTGAATGAAAAACGTTATACATTACAATTTTTAAGCAAACTTATAAATTACCAAACCGATTAAAAAAATAATGATCACAAATTTTGGTGATAGAACCTGCTCAAACATAAGCTATATTTTATGTCTGTTCCACTACCACCAGAGGGTTGCAGGAGCTAAAAACATTCTAAATGGCGATTTCTGCGATACTGAAAAGGCTAGAAACTTTAAATATGACATGGTAGTTACTTATAAAATATAAATGCCCTCGAAGGAACGTCGAAAATAAATTCGAATTACAAAGGGGTGAAGGGAAGGGGAGGTGCGAAAAGCATTCTAAAAAGTCCTAAATTACGATTTCTATGCAATTTCAGGGAATATCAACCGATTATAAAAATAATAGTTGCGAATCAATGGTAACAGTCTCTGATCCTACACAGGCTATATTTTATGCCGGTGATTCTACCACCTGGGTTTCACAGGAACAACAAACGTTCTAAAAAAGAGCTTTAAAAGCTTTTTAAATTACGTTTCTGTGGAATATTAGGAAATAACAAACCGATTTCAAAATTAATGTTGGCAAATTAATGGTGACAGTTCCTGTTTCAACATAGCCCTTTATATTCAGAGAGATGGTAGGACTTGAAATTTGACATGATAATTAATTTTAAGAGGTAAGAAGATGGTTTCTAAAAAATTCAAAATTTCAAACGAATACTGAAATGAGCGTATTAATTGCACATAAAAGTTTTAAAATATTTTCTAAATTATTATTTATTTAGTTTTATTTCGTTTTATTAATTTAAGTCTCATTTCTGCCTAATGCAGTGTAATAATGATGTTTAATCAAGCTGTATTTTAAATAGTAATTTTTGAATTATTCCTAAAAGTAATAAGTACCTTTTAATAAAAAAAACTTTTAATAAAATAAAATATTACCTTTTAATAAAATAAAATATTACCTTTTAATAAAATAAAAATTTAGTTAGTACCTTTTAATAAAAATTAGACATATAAATATCACTTGGTATATTTCAAATATTACGCGAGCAAAGCCGCGGGGTTTGCTAGTCTATCTATTATATATATAAAATCCAAACGGAAATTTCGTTCCGAACGCCGAGATTTCGAGTTCTACCGCATGGATTTTGACGGAACTTATACCGTTAGATAGGTATCGTTCCAGGGAAGGTTTTAAGCTATAACACATCATTCTACCTAGATTAGTTATAGAATTATTACGGAAAATTCTATTATTTTGGACTTTGTGACTTCATATTCCCTTAAATATCTGGGCTCCTATTGGTCGTAGAGCTTAGATCTCGCGCCGAAAGTAGCTCCGAAGCACCCAAGCAAACTTTTCCCCGCGATTATTTTGCCGTCTTCCGATTTCCTCTAACTCTATTAGGGGCCCGCGTAGAGCCCCTTTAAAATATTTTTCGTAGTAATTTCAGTAATTATCTTAAATTATTGGTTAAGACCGCCACCCTCCCGATTCATGTATCTACGGAAAGGTTGCATGAAGGAGTTTCGTTCAGATACGCTTTCGTTAAGAATAGAGTGCGCTCCCTGGTGGTGGAATGTGGAACTAACGTAACGCGATATTGTTAAAATTAGGAAATCTAACAATGCGATCTGTTTTAAACTTTGAGATAGTTCATAACACATAATCTATTATCTATTCTATTATATATATATAAAATCTATTATCTATTCTATTATATATATATATAATCTATTATCTATTCTATTATATATATATAAAATCTATTATCTATTCTATTATCTATTATATTATATATATAAAATCCAAACGGAAATTTCGTTCCGAACGCCTAGATTTCGAGTTCTACTGCATGGATTTTTACGGAACCTATACCGTTAGATAGGTATTGTTTCAGGGAAGGTTTTAATCTATAACACATTATTCTACCTATATTAGTTTTAGAATTATGACGGAAAATTCTGTTATTTTGGGCGATAAGGTTACCATTTTATTTCTTGGCGAAATTCATCGTTGATAAAAAAAATTTAAATGGCTATTAAACCTCGAAAAATAAAAGAAAAACTGTTACTAATTTTATTTAAATGAAAAAAAAAGAAAAAAAGAAGAAGAAAATCCGTTTTAATGAGTGATAATATTAAAAAACGGAAACATTTAATCAAAACCTGAAAGAAATATTTGTAATGCTTAAAAATTAATTTAATAAGAAATATTACACTTGATACGCAATATTTGGCTCTTTATCGCTTGCGTTAGATATGGAAACGAATCTGAAAATTTGATTAGATGAAATTTTAACGACATTTTCTTTCTGTTCTGTTCTTTTCTTTTTTTCTATATCTAATTGTCCCATCACGTGACTTATAGAAGAAACAAGCAGATGTAATTGTGAGTCACATGTGTAATTACTATTTGTTTCTTTACAATTTTTTATTTTTCTTTTGTCGCCAAACAATGTGATTTTAAGCCAAAAATGCATAAGCGTGGCATTAGCTTGAGGATGTTCTCACAAATGGTGTTTTTTTAGGTGAAAGAGATCATTTTTTGAGTACATTTTCATATTCAATTGTAACTTATATAGATATCAGTTAATATTTTAAAAATGGAATCGAATACTTAAATTTCAATGTGAATTTTTGCCACACATACATATTGTAAAATAATTTCATACTTTTTAAAACGTTTTTCGCCGTAATTCCGAAAGCATGTGATATTTATAAACTCGAACTCAGATCAACGAATATTACCCATTTTATTTAAGCAAATATTATCTATTTTCTCAAGTCATATCACCAATTTCATTTATAGGAAAATTCACAGATTCGAAATCTAGGAAATAAAGATAATTTTTAAGGAAATTTATGTTTTAATACGTTATTACTATGGAAAAATTCAACATTTTGAAAAAAAAAATTACAAGTCTTTTGTAATTCGTCATTTCTTCTTCGTCTTTCTTCGTACTTTCTCCTCTGTTATGTAATATTTCAAATGATATTGGACTAATTTTCGATCATCGATTCACCGCAAAATCACATATCTAATATAGTATATAAAATAAAGTCTGGATTAGGGGACTAATTAACGCACAGCGCAAACTACTGAACCTAAAATCTTGAAAATCGTGGTAAAAATACTTCTTATGACATAAACTTCTGCTAAGAAAGGATTTTCTAAAGTGTCACCCCTAATGGTTTTTGCACGGGGAGGGGAAAAAATCGAATATCAAAATTATGCGTCAAATGATAGCATATTTTAATGTAGTTTTGTATGCTGAATCGAATGCTACCAAATAAATTTTTATAAGTCCAACAGTTCATGACACATTTCATATTTTTCTAATTTGGCGGTGTCTTTGGCATCTAAACCTCAAAATATCTATCATTACATCCGTTACTCTAGCAACGGAAAAAATTCAAATCAACCCTTTTGGCTAAAAAATAAAAACGGCTCTATGAGTTTGAAATAAAAATGCAAGCATCTTAATTTTTTTAAAAAATAGTGATTTTATGTAAAATAAAAGGGAAAAAATTACTGAGAATTTAGCTTTATAAAACAAAAATGGAAAAGGTACTACTTAGATATTCCGTCGACCAAAAATCTATCGTCAAACTATAAGATTAAATGCCAATAATGGTTGATCGTAAATATCAAATTCACTTGAATTTAAACAAACTACACGTGTTTACGTCATCAAGTGATTTTAATTTCGACGTTTTATTTGTATTTTTATTAATGTTATACTAATTTATTTGTTATTTCGTTATTTAAAATAAAGATTATGTCAATTTATATAATTTGGCGAATGGTTTGGCGATTTATATAATTTGGCGAAATTGGTCGACGGGATAACAAGTAGTACCAATGAAAATATTTAAGTATGAAAGCAATGTTTGTAACGACTTGAAAATTATTTTCATATATATAAACTCGGTTTATGGCGTCAGATGCCGTCATCCGAAGAATCTACAAGAATCTTTTTCCATTTTTTCCGGTCATAGGTTCCTCAATGAAAGAAATTGGAATTGGAAAAATATTGTGCGATTTATAAATTGCTCCTCGATAAGAAGAAAAAATGGGTACATTTATAACAACCGTGCGCACATCTCGCTGATAGCATTTTTAAAATTCCCAGTAGCAGTAGTTACATTTTGCGTATGTAAATTAAAAATATTTTTTTGCTTTTAATTATGGCATTATTTCCTGTTATTGTTTATCTTTTCAGTTTTTTAAATGAAATTAGTATAAGGCATGCATTTTAAATTAAACGAGTGAAAGGTTTGTGTTTTAAATGAAAATAATAAAATAAGAATATGCTATGAAAACAATCTTTATTGATTTATTACCTGCGCCCGGCTGACATAAAAGTATCACAAAAGCCACATATTCACTTTTCTTTGAGTAGTTGCTCATGAGAATTCAAGTTAACCGTCCGTAATCGGATACTGCACATATTGGTGTATTAGCTTTAATGTTGAAAGCATCGTTTTTGTTTGAAGCGAAAACTTTACTATGAATTTTACACAAAATCGCATCATCATCATCTACTATATATTTACAACGGAAATTTGTATTTCATTCCGATTGTTTATAATACTTTCGTAGGATATACCACAAATAGTTAGGTAATAATTTTGGAAAGGTTTTAGTGAATACATATTGTTCAAGGGTACTTAGTTATAGAGCAACAGTAAAAGTTCAAAAATTAAGGGAACCTGATTATGAAAGTTTAGCCTTTTTAAAAAAATCTACAGAACATATTTTGTTACAAGTGGCCCTGTTGCATGACTTTTAGGAATGGTGTTAGTATATACGATTTCATTATATGTTGATTAGTTACAGAGGTATTAATTCCTGTTGTCATAACGGTCTCATTACCCGACCATAAGTGCGCTGTTTATAATCAACTAAAACAATTACTTCTTAATTGCTAAATTTTGTCCAACGCTTAAGATAACATTATATCGCAATGGCGTTCGCATCGTTTTCAGTAATGTGCAAGGTCAAGCTGAAGATACATATTGTTTAAAATACAAGTTCAAATTCACCATTTAGTTTAATCCAAGGTTCATTTGGAAATATTGACCAGCGCAGCGGGCATAGCCTGCTAGTCTATTATATATATAAAATCCAAACAGAAATTTCGTTCCGAACGCCGAGATTTCGAGTTCTACCGCATTGATTTTTTACGGAACTTATACCGTTAGATAGGTATCGTTCCAGGGAAGGTTTTAAGCTATAACACATCATTCTACCTAGATTAGTTATAGAATTACTACGGAAAATTCTGTTATTTTGGACTTTGTTACTTCATATTTCCTTAAATATCTGGGCTCCTATTGGTCGTAGAGCTTAAATCTCGCGCCAAAAGTAGCTCCGAAGCACCCAAGCAAACTTTTCCCCGCGATTATTTTGCCGTCTTCCGATTTCCTCTAACTCTATTAGGGGCCCGCGTAGAGCCCCTTTAAAATATTTTTCGTAGTAATTTCAGCAATTATCTTAAATTATTGGTTAAGACCGCCACCCTCCCGATTCATGTATCTACGGAAAGGTTGCATGAAGGAGTTTCGTTCAGATACGCTTTCGTTAAGAATAGAGTGCGCTCTCTGGTGGTGGAATGTGGAACTAACATAACGCGATATTGTTAAAATTAGGAAATCTAAAAATGCGATCTGTTTTAAACTTTGAGATAGTTCATAACACATAATCTATTATCTATTCTATTATATATATATAAAATCTATTATCTATTCTATTATCTATTATATATATAAAATACAAACGGAAATTTCGTTCCGAACGCCTAGATTTCGAGTTCTACTGCATGGATTTTTACGGAACCTATACCGTTAGATAGGTATTGTTTCAGGGAAGGTTTTAATCTATAACACATTATTCTACCTATATTAGTTTTAGAATTATGACGGAAAATTCTGTTATTTTGGGCGATAAGGTTACCATTTTATTTCTTGGCGAAATTCATCGTTGATAAAAAAAAATTGAAACGGCTATTAAACCTCGAAAAATAAAAGAAAAACTGTTACTAATTTTATTTAAATGAAAAAAAAAGAAAAAAAGAAGAAGAAAATCCGTTTTAATGAGTGATAATATTAAAAAACGGAAACATTTAATCAAAACCTGAAAGAAATATTTGTAATGCTTAAAAATTAATTTAATAAGAAATATTACACTTGATACGCAATATTTGGCTCTTTATCGCTTGCGTTAGATATGGAAACGAATCTGAAAATTTGATTAGATGAAATTTTAACGACATTTTCTTTCTGTTCTGTTCTTTTCTTTTTTTATATATCTAATTGTCCCATCACGTGACTTATAGAAGAAACAAGCAGATGTAATTGTGAGTCACATGTGTAATTACTATTTGTTTCTTTACAATTTTTTATTTTTCTTTTGTCGCCAAACAATGTGATTTTAAGCCAAAAATGCATAAGCGTGACATTAGCTTGAGGATGTTCTCACAAATGGTGTTTTTTTAGGTGAAAGAGATCATTTTTTGAGTACATTTTCATATTCAATTGTAACTTATATACCGGGTGTCCCAAAAAGGACTGACTGATTTTAAAATTCAATAACTTGCAAACGGTGACAGATATTTAAAAAATTCTTGCAGGAGGGTTATGCATAAGGTCAAAAGTTTTATTACAGTCATTTTCGATTTTAGTTCGAATTACAAACAATAGATGGCGCTGTAAGCAATAGTCGCTAAATACAGGCTCGATTTCTGGTCCTTTATCTTGTTCCATGCTGAAAAAGGAGATGGAAATGTATTATCCGGGCCACGAAGTACCTCAAATCGAGCCTGAATTCAGCGTATATTGATCGCAGCGCCATCTATTGTTTGTAATTCGAACTAAAATTGAAAATCACTCTAAAAAAACTTTTGACCTTATGCATAACCCTCCTGCAAGAATTTTTTAAATATCTGTCACCGTTTGCAAGTTATTGAATTTTAAAATCAGTCAGTCCTTTTTGGGACACCCGGTAGATATCAGTTAATATTTAAAAAATGGAATCGAATACTTAAATTTCAGTGTGAATTTCTGCCACACATACATATTGTAAAATAATTTCATACTTTTTAAAATGTTTTTCGCCGTAATTCCGAAAGCATGTGATATTTATAAACTCGAACTCAGATCAACGAATATTACCCATTTTATTTAAGCAAATATTATATATTTTCTCAAGTCATATCGCGAATTTCATTTATAGGAAAATTCACAGATTCGAAATCTAGGAGATAAAGATAATTTTTAAGGAAATTTATGTTTTAATACGTTATTACTATGGAAAAATTCAACATTTTGAAAAAAAAAATTACAAGTCTTTTGTAATTCGTCATTTCTTATTCGTCTTTCTTCGTACTTTCTCCTCTGTTATGTAATATTTCAAATGATATTGGACTAATTTTCGATCATCGATTCACCGCAAAATCGCATATTTAATATAGTATATAAAATAAAGTCTGGATTAGGGGACTAATTAACGCACAGAGCAAACTACTGAACCTAAAATCTTGAAAATCGTGGTAAAAATACTTCTTATGACATAAACTTCTGCTAAGAAAGGATTTTCTAAAGTGTCACCCCTAATGGTTTTTGCACGGGGAGGGGGAAAAAATCGAATATCAAAATTATGCGTCAAATGATAGCATATTTTAATGTAGTTTTGTATGCTGAATCGAATGCTACCAAATAAATTTTTATAAGTCCAACAGTTCATGACACATTTCCTATTTTTCTAATTTGGCGGTGTCTTTGGCATCTAAACCTCAAAATATCTATCATTAGATCCGTTACTATAGCAACGGAAAACATTCAAATCAACCCTTTTGGCTAAAAAGTAAAAACGGCTCTATGAGCTTGAAATAAAAATGCAAGCATCTTAATTTTTTTTTAAAATAGTGATTTTATGTAAAATAAAAGGGAAAAAATTACTGAGAATTTAGCTTTATAAAACAAAAATGGAAAAGGTACTACTTAGATATTCCGTCGACCAAAAATCTATCGTCAAACTAAAAGATTAAATGCCAATAATGGTTGATCGTAAATATCAAATTCACTTGAATTTAAACAAACTACACGTGTTTACGTCATCAAGTGATTTTAATTTCGACGTTTTATTTGTATTTTTATTAATGTTATACTAATTTATTTGTTATTTCGTTATATAAAATAAATATTATGTTAATTTATATAATTTGGCGAATGGTTTGGCGATTTATATAATTTGGCGAAATGGGTCGACGGGATAACAAGTAGTACCAATGAAAATATTTAAGTATGAAAGCAATGTTTGTAACGACTTAAAAATTATTTTCATATATATAAACTCGGTTTATGGCGTCAGATGCCGTCATCCGAAGAATCTACAAGAGTCTTTTTCCATTTTTTTCCGGTCATAGGTTCCTCAATGAAAGAAATTGGAATTGGAATAATATTGTGCGATTTATAAATTGCTCCTCGATAAGAAGAAACAAGTTGGAAATTGCTCGTCAAACGTGGCAAATGAGGTGCGTTCGTACTTAACTAGTTTTATAATTATTTTTTGCACCCCATATTGTACTGAATGTATACTTTTTTGCACTTCATAAAGCGCATAGTCTGATACATCATTAAAATGCACTTCCAATAATTTTTTCCCATTCCCCGTAATGTAACGGAACACTTTTGACTGTCCCTGTAATTAAACTATACATCCGATTTTCCTAAAATTTGAAATAGCTCAACAAAACATTGCAACAATTATATCTTTAAAATTTCAGACCATTCGGAAGGCTGTAATATCATTAAAATGCACTTGCAATAATTTTTCCCATTCCCCGTAATGTAACGGAACACTTTCGACTGTCCCTGTAATTAAACTATACATCGGATTTTCCTAAAATTTGAAATAGCTCAACAAAACTTTGCAACAATTATATCTTTAAAATTTCAGACCATTCGGAAGGCTGTAATATCATTAAAATGCACTTGCAATAATTTTTCCCATTGGCCGTAATGTAAAGAAAAACTTTTGACTGTCCCTGTAATTAAACTATACATCCGATTTTCCTAAAATTTGAAATGGCTCGACAAAATTTTGCAACAGTTATATCTTTAAAATTTCAGATCATTCGGAAGGCTCTAATATAATTAAAATGCACTTGCAATAATTTTTCCCATTGGCCGTAATGTAAAGAAAAACTTTTGACTGTCCCTGTAATTAAACTATACATCCGATTTTCATAAAATTTGAAATGGCTCGACAAAATTTTGCAACAATCATATATTTGAAATTTCAGGCCATTCGGTTGGGTAGTTTTTGCTCTGTTACATGCGGACAGACGGACGGACGGACTGAACGACGACTATAGGTGCTACGTATTTATATAATTACGAACGCACCTAAAAATGGGTACATTTATAACAACCGTGCGCACATCTCGCTGATAGCATTTTTAAAATTCCCAGTAGCAGTAGTTACATTTTGCGTATGTAAATAAAAAATATTTTTTTGCTTTTAATTATTGCATTATTTCCTGTTATTGTTTATCTTTTCTGTTTTTTAAATGAAATTAGTATAAGGCATGCATTTTAAATTAAATGAGTGAAAGGTTTGTGTTTTAAATGAAAATAATAAAATAAGAATATGCTATGAAAACAATCTTTATTGATTTATTACCTGCGCCCGGCTGACATAAAAGTATCACAAAAGCCACATATTCACTTTTCTTTGAGTAGTTGCTCATGAGAATTCAAGTTAACCTTCCGTAATCGGATACTTCACATATTGGTGTATTAGCTTTAATGTTGAAAGCATCGTTTTTGTTTGAAGCGAAAACTTTACTATGAATTATATTACACAAAATCGCATCATCATCATCTACTATATATTTACAACGGAAATTTGTATTTCATTCCGATTGTTTATAATACTTTCGTAGGATATACCACAATTAGTTAGGTAATAATTTTGGAAAGGTTTTAGTGTATACATATTGTTCAAGGGTACTTAGTTATAGAGCAACAGTAAAAGTTCAAAAATTAAGTGAACCTGATTATGAAAGTTTAGCCTTTTTAAAAAAATCTACAGAACATATTTTGTT
This sequence comes from Maratus speciosus, assembly GCA_963932465.1. Lineage (NCBI taxonomy): Eukaryota > Metazoa > Arthropoda > Arachnida > Araneae > Salticidae > Maratus > Maratus speciosus. The sequence continues at coordinate 473,703,271 of OZ010797.1, forward strand.
ACAAGTGGTCCTGTTGCATGACTTTTAGGAATGGTGTTAGTATATACGATTTCATTATATGTTGATTAGTTACAGAGGTATTAATTCCTGTTGTCAAACGGTCTCATTACCCGACCATAAGTGCGCTGTTTATAATCAACTAAAACAATTACTTCTTAATTGCTAAATTTTGTCCAACGCTTACGATAACATTATATCGCAATGGCGTTCGCATCGTTTTCAGTAATGAGCAAGGTCAAGCTGAAGATCCATATTGTTTAAAATACAAGTTCAAATTCACCATTTAGTTTAATCCAAGGTTCATTTGGAAATATTGACCAGCGCAGCGGGCATAGCCTGCTATTCTATTATATACCGGGTGTCCCAAAAAGGACTGACTGATTTTAAAATTCAATAACTTGCAAACGGTGACAGATATTTAAAAAATTCTTGCAGGATGGTTATGCATAAGGTCAAAAGTTTTATTACAGTGATTTTCGATTTTAGTTCGAATTACAAACAATAGATGGCGCTGTAAGCAATAGTCGCTAAATACAGGCTCGATTTCTGGTCCTTTCTCTTGTTCCATGCTGAAAAAGGAGATGGAAATGTATTATCCGGGCCACGAAGTACCAAAAATCGAGCCTGAATTCAGCGTCTATTGATCGCAGCGCCATCTATTGTTTGTAATTCGAACTAAAATTGAAAATCACTGTAAAAAAACTTTTGACCTTATGCATAACCCTCCTGCAAGAATTTTTTAAATATCTGTCACCGTTTGCAAGTTATTGAATTTTAAAATCAGTCAGTCCTTTTTGGGACACCCGGTATATACTAGAAAGGTAGCCCGTCAAAAATGACGGAAATTTAGATATAAAGATATATGCAACTCATATGCAAGAATATGAGTTTTCTCGCTTGTTCCGCAGTGATAGATGAAAATAACACATTTTAAGAATGAAACACATTTATGAAAAACTGTGTGCAGTAGAAGACCACTAATCTGCACAGTTTGGTTCCAAGATTTGAGGCTTTTTGCGGTCATGTCTATTCAATCTTTGTTTACATTTTTTTTAAATTCATATATTGGACAATTTAGATTGTTGAGCCTTAAAAATAAATAAATAACACACTTGAAGTAAAGTTAAAAACTATTAAATTATCGTATAGTATTTCATGAAATGGTATTATATGGTATTATATGTGTGTGCTTCACGATCTTGGTTACGACGTTGGCGAAATTGGCTGCAACTTGTCATAATCCTAATAGTGTGGGCCGCTATAACAAAAATGTAACCAGTTTTTAGTAAAATTTCTGATATAAAGTAGCGTTCAAAAACTTGTGTAAAATTGCAGGCCGTTCTCGTGTTATGTCAGTCCTAGGAATAATATTTCTAACACTGAAGATTTTCTATGTATATATGGAATTTAGAAAAGCTTCTCCAAAAGAAAGGTCCTGAAATGGCATTGTAATTCCTCTAACTTCAAAGTTTAATCGGGCCCTGATGTTGAGTACTGAAATCTAATAAATACAGTTGTTTTGAATATTACAACAGAATTAAACAGTTAAACTTATTTAACTTAAACCCGCTGTTACTTCCCGAAGTTATTTTTTAGTATTAAGAAAGAAAATTATTTAAAATTTTCAAATCATGCATTTATGATTTTTTTCCGTCTTTAATACTAAATAACGAAAAAATAGGCTTTTGTTCTAAGCTCATAAATATGACAATAAAATAGTGTAACTAAGAGACATTGCAAAATTAAATCTTTGTGATTACAAACCATAAACAAACGATACCGCCACCATTTTACCTACTATGCCGTCATTAGAATATTGCCCATTGATTGTTGGAGAACTTACTTTGTGAATGATTACCTCAATGATTTAATATATTTGACGTTTCACGATGAATGAATCATTTGTGTTTGTTTAGGTTTATGGAATGAGATATTAAGCTGTGAACCTAATTTCAATCGAAGTTATCCAAGGATATATGTATTTTTAATCGAAATTAAAAACAATGCTTTGATCTCGAAATAAAAAGTTTTAGTTTGTATAATTTGTTATTTCTGTTAATTATTTATTTAAGTACTTTTCCATTATAGCGCATTTTAAAAAAAAGCTTGGCGCGATTCGGGCATCAGAAAGTGAGATATGTTGCGAAAATGGAACAGATGTCATATTCGCCCCATATTGGCGCGATTTTTTTCGGTTGTCAATTTGGCGAAAACATCAACAGCATAAACAACATAATCCGGGTTACCACATCAAGCCCTTTAGCGCAAGTTAAGTACCCGTTGCCTATAGGATATTGGCGACAGAAAAAAATCGCGCCAATATGGGGCGAATATGACATCTGTACCGCGAAAATATATAAACAGCTATGAAAACAAATCTAATGAACTTTTATCTTTGTTTATATATGCACTTATATACATAAAAAATCGTTTCTAAATATATATAATTTTTTTTATATACAAATTACGGCACAGATTTCAGATATGAACCGGGATACCTATCTGGCGCCAAAATGGTGCTATTTTGCCTGCTATGGTAACCCGGCTATTGTTTTTTATTTATTAATAAATTGTTTATTTACTTTTATTTTCTGTTTTTTATTTATATAAACTACTTTGTTCTATAGTCATTATTCAAACTTTTATTTATTTATAGTTATTTCCTTTTCAAAATGATAGCAAAGAATTGAAAAATATATAAGTAACTGGTATTCGAAAGCGAGATTTCTGCCAAATTGGCGTCATAGAAAAATAACGCCAACCCCCATGCGTATATGACATCTGTGCAAAAACTACTTCTGTTTCTTTATAAAAATGGGTAAATAGCTTTTTTTATATTAAATTATCGGCACAGATGTCATATACGCCCATTTTGGCGCAATTTTTTTTTTTTTACGCCGATGTCATATACGCACCGGGTACTTAACTGGCGCCAAAGTGTCGTTATTTTGCTTGTAATGGTAACCCGAATGTTGTTTATGCTGTTGATGTTTTCGCCAAATTGGCATCGGAAAAAAATCGTGCCAATATATGACATCTGTGCCAAATTGTATACATATGGAAAAAATTGCTTGCTAGTATGAAGCAGTAAATAGGTTGCCAGAAAATACGTTTGCAAACTTCTTTCTCGCCAAGAAACTTTTCTCCGAAGTATTGTACTTAAGCAATGATTGCTAGAAATGCATTTTTAATTATGATATGCGCTTTTATGTTTCACTACATTTATGCATACTATACTGTGTGTATAAATGCTACAGTTCATATGCAGGGCTACACAAAAGAATTCGCAAGGGCTACTGAGGAGTATGAGAGTAAATTGCTTAAAGATGGTTTTTAAAGGAGTTATGCATTTTTACGCTGAACTGTATTTAGTTTCCTAAGAAATGTTTGTGGAATATAGATAAAATGATATACATGGTCACGCAAAGAATTGGATACATAACCGTCTATGGATGATAATATCTGGAAATGTGATTTCAGTAGATTTAAGAGTAGTTTAAATTAAATTTTAGCTAAATAGCGGCATGCAATAACGGTACTATTGGCTATGGACGGTAACTGCTGAAATCAATTTTTAATCTTTTTTATGCGTTTTCTAAAATGTTTACTTAGTGATCTTGGTACTTCTTAGTTATCCTGTCGACCAAATTACTGTCGCCAAAAAGTAAGATTAATTGCCAATAATGGTTGCCATTAATTAATTAATTGTAAGATTAAATGCCAATAATGACCAATAAAACCATTAATTCGATGTTTTATTTGTATTTTTGTGAATGTTTTACTATTGATTTGGCGATTTATATAATTTGGCGAAATTGGTCACCGGGATATCTAAGAAGTAACGTTATCTTATTTACCTTATTTCCCTAAATAACGAAGTTTTGTTAAAGCATTCAAGATGTGTTGGAAAGTGTTTCATATTCTATGCTTAACGCATGATTTTTCTTTCTTCTTTAGTCTTATTTTGCAATTATTTTATTCTTAATTTTTTAGTCTTATACTGCTTTATAGAAACTTTGGCACAGTTGTCATATACCTTATCATATATTGGCGCGATTTTTTTCCGACGCCAATTTGGCGACAACATCAACAGCATAAACAACAACATCCGGATTACCATATCAAGCAAAATTACGACACTTTGGCGACAGTTAAGTACCCGTTGTGTATATGACATTGGCGTCAGAAAAAAATCGCGGCAATATGGGGCATATGACGTCTGTGCCGAAACTTTGATATTTAATGTTTAAACTCTTCGCTCCACTCCCCTTGCATATAGTACACACTATAACACGTATAGCTCAAAATAATAGACAGTTTGGTACTTTTCCACTGTAGGGGCTTTGGCATTTTTTTAAAAAAAGCTTGGTGTAATTTGGGCATCAGAAAGTGAGATTTGGGTAGTTTTCCGTTATGCGGACACCACTGTCGCCAAGCGTAATAGTTGGCGCAAAATCGTGAATTGAAGCATTTGAAAAATAAAAGAAAAACCGTTGTCAATACTAAAATGAGCATTTAAAAAATATAACATTTGAAAATTCCAGACTTTTACGAACTATTTCATCAAATCACAAATATATACTTAAAATAAGTGAACAAATAACTGCTATAAAATAAAGCAATAAAATAAAACTCATATTAAACTGCTGGCATAAAATTACAAATATCTTTTAGCATTTTGAAATAATTGGCGCATTAGCATACATTTTGGCTTGGTGTTCGTATAACGGAAAAATATCGAGATTTGTTGTCAAATCATATAAACAGCTATGAAAACAAATTTGATGAGCATTTTTGTTTATTTTATATGTATATTATTGATGTTTTTATGTACAAATTGCATCTGTTTCTGTATAAAATTAGAGAAACGGCTTTTTTATGTTAAATAAATCGTATAAATATCGAAAAAATGAGTGTATATATAAAATGAAACGGTGAATAAGTTCCCGGAAAATATGTTACCAAATTTCCTTTTTCGCCAAGGCACCTATACTGAAAAAGTACCTAAAGCACATTAAAATCGCGCAGTTAGGAGCTCACACAGTACACCGTTGTTTATTGGCGGTTATTTTATTAGTAACATCGGGATGAAGATGTAAATTTGTACTTTAAATTCTCACTCATAGATTTCGAAAAAATATCTTAAAAGAGTGGAGTTTAAATTAAATTTCGGTGACCTCCATTATGAAAGATTAATGGTTTTAAATGGGAATTTCGCCAAATTAGCCAGCTATCGCCAAGTTGGCTAACATTTGGCGCTACTGTGGTAACCCTGCATTAATATTTTTCAACAATTACTCATTTCAATGAGGCGGTCCTACCGGAATAGTGAGGGACACACAGAGACTTGGATTTTATATAAATAGATAATCCAAACGGAAATTTCGTTCGGAACGCCGAGATTTCGAGTTCTACCGCATGGATTTTTACGGAACTTATACCGTTAGATAGGTATCGTTCCAGGTGAGGTTTTAAGCTATACCACATCATTCTACCTAGATTAGTTATAGAATTATTACGGAAAATTATATTATTTTGGACTTTGTTACTTCATATTTCCTTAAATATCTGGGCTCCTATTGGTCGTAGAGCTTAGATCTCGCGCCAAAAGTAGCTCCGTAGCACCGAAGCAAACTTTTCCCCGCGATTATTTTGCCGTCTTCCGATTTCCTCTAACTCTATTAGGGGCCCGTGTAGAGCCCCTTTAAAATATTTTTCGTAGTAATTTCAGCAATTATCTTAAATTATTGGTTAAGACCGCCACCATCCCGATTCATGTATCTACGGAAAGGTTGCATGAAGGAGTTTCGTTCAGATACACTTTCGTTAAGAATAGAGTGCGCTCCCTGGTGGTGGAATGTGGAACTAACATAACGCGATATTGTTAAAATTAGGAAATCTAACAATGCGATCTGTTTTAAACTTTGAGATAGTTCATAACACATAATCTATTATCTATTCTATTATATATATATAAAATCTATTATCTATTCTATTATCTATTATATATATAAAATCCAAACGGAAATTTCGTTCCGAACGCCTAGATTTCGAGTTCTACTGCATGGATTTTTACGGAACCTATACCGTTAGATAGGTATTGTTTCAGGAAAGGTTTTAAGCTATAACACATTATTCTACCTATATTAGTTTTAGAATTATGACGGAAAATTCTGTTATTTTGGGCGATAAGGTTACCATTTTATTTCTTGGCGAAATTCATCGTTGATAAAAAAAATTGAAACGGCTATTAAACCTCGAAAAATAAAAGAAAAACTGTTACTAATTTTATTTAAATGAAAAAAAAGAAGAAGAAAATCCGTTTTAATGAGTGATAATATTAAAAAACGGAAACATTTAATCAAAACCTGAAAAAAATATTTGTAATGCTTAAAAATTAATTTAATAAGAAATATTACACTTGATACGCAATATTTGGCTCTTTATCGCTTGCGTTAGATACGGAAACGAATCTGAAAATTTGATTAGATGAAATTTTAACGACATTTTCTTTCTGTTCTGTTCTTTTCTTTTTTATATATCTAATTGTCACATCACGCGACTTATAGAAGAAACAAGCAGATGTAATTGTGAGTCACATGTGTAATTACTATTTGTTTCTTTACAATTTTTTATTTTTCTTTTGTCGCCAAACAATGTGATTTTAAGCCAAAAATGCATAAGCGTGACATTAGTTTGAGGATGTTCTCACAAATGGTGTTTTTTTAGGTGAAAGAGATCATTTTTTGAGTACATTTTCATATTCAATTGTAACTTATATAGATATCAGTTAATATTTTAAAAATGGAATCGAATACTTAAATTTCAGTGTGAATTTCTGCCACACATACATATTGTAAAATAATTTCATACTTTTTAAAATGTTTTTCGCCGTAACTCCGAAAGCATGTGATATTTATAAACTCGAACTCAGATCAACGAATATTACCCATTTTATTTAAGCAAATATTATCTATTTTCTCAAGTCATTTCGCCTATTTCATTTATAGGAAATTTCACAGATTCGAAATCTAGGAAATAAAGCTAATTTTTAAGGAAATTTATGTTTTAATACGTTATTACTATGGAAAAATTCAACATTTTGAAAAAAAAAATTAATAGTCTTTTGTAATTCGTCATTTCTTCTTCGTCTTTCTTCATACTTTCTCCTCTGTTATGTAATATTTCAAATGATATTGGACTAATTTTCGATCATCGATTCACCACAAAATCGCATATCTAATATAGTATATAAAATAAAGTCTTGATTAGGGGACTAATTAACGCACAGCGCAAACTACTGAACCTAAAATCTTGAAAATCGTGGTAAAAATACTTCTTATGACATAAACTTCTGCTAAGAAAGGATTTTCTAAAGTGTCACCCCTAATGGTTTTTGCACGGGGAGGGGAAAAAATCGAATATCAAAATTATGCGTCAAATGATAGCATATTTTAATGTAGTTTTGTATGCTGAATCGAATGCTACCAAATCAATTTTTATAAGTCCAACAGTTCATGACACATTTCATATTTTTCTAATTTGGCGGTGTCTTTGGCATCTAAACCTCAAAATATCTATAGTTACATCCGTTACTCTAGCAACGGAAAAAACTCAAATCAACCCTTTTGGCTAAAAAATAAAAACGGCTCTATGAGTTTGAAATAAAAATGCAAGCATCTTAATTTTTTTTTTTAAATAGTGATTTTATGTAAAATAAAAGGGAAAAAATTACTGAGAATTTAGCGTTATAAAACAAAAATGGAAAAGGTACTACTTAGATATTCCGTCGACCAAAAATCTATCGTCAAACTATAAGATTAAATGCCAATAATGGTTGATCGTAAATATCAAATTCACTTGAATTTAAACAAACTACACGTGTTTACGTCCTCAAGTGATTTTAATTTCGACGTTTTATTTGTATTTTTATTAATGTTATACTAATTTATTTGTTATTTCGTTATTTAAGATAAAGATTATGTCAATTTATATAATTTGGCGAATGGTTTTATATAATTTGGCGAAATTGGTCGACGGGATAACAAGTAGTACCAATGAAAATATTTAAGTATGAAAGCAATGTTTGTAACGACTTAAAAATTATTTGCATATATATAAACTCGGTTTATGGCGTCAGATGCCGTCATCCGAAGAATCTACAAGAGTCTTTTTCCATTTTTTCCGGTCATAGGTTCCTCAATGAAAGAAATTGGAATTGTAATAATATTGTGCGATTTATAAATTGCTCCTCGATAAGAAGAAAAAATGGGTACATTTATAACAACCGTGCGCACATCTCGCTGATAGCATTTTTAAAATTCCCAGTAGCAGTAGTTACATTTTGCGTATGTAAATTAAAAATATTTTTTTGCTTTTAATTATGGCATTATTTCCTGTTATTGTTTATCTTTTCAGTTTTTAAAATGAAATTAGTATAAGGCATGCTTTTTAAATTAAATGAGTGAAAGGTTTGTGTTTTAAATGAAAATAATAAAATAAGAATATGCTATGAAAACAATCTTTATTGATTTATTACCTGCGCCCGGCTGACATAAAAGTATCACAAAAGCCACATATTCACTTTTCTTTGAGTAGTTGCTCATGAGAATTCAAGTTAACCTTCCGTAATCGGATACTTCACATATTGGTGTATTAGCTTTAATGTTGAAAGCATCGTTTTTGTTTGAAGCGAAAACTTTACTATGAATTCTATTACACAAAATCGCATCATCATCATCTACTATTTATTTACAACGGAAATTTGTATTTCATTCCGATTGTTTATAATACTTTCGTAGGATATACCACAATTAGTTAGGTAATAATTTTGGAAAGGTTTTAGTGTATACATATTGTTCAAGGGTACTTAGTTATAGAGCAACAGTAAAAGTTCAAAAATTAAGTGAACCTGATTATGAAAGTTTAGCCTTTTTAAAATAATCTACAGAACATATTTTGTTACAAGTGGCCCTGTTGCATGACTTTTAGGAATGGTGTTAGTGCATACGATTTCATTATATGTTGATTAGTTACAGAGGTATTAATTCCTGTTTTCATAACGGTCTCATTACCCGACCATAAGTGCGCTGTTTATAATCAACTAAAACAATTACTTCTTAATTGCTAAATTTTGTCCAACGCTTAAGATAACATTATATCGCAATGGCGTTCGCATCGTTTTCAGTAATGTGCAAGGTCAAGCTGAAGATCCATATTGTTTAAAATACAAGTTCAAATTCACCATTTAGTTTAATCCAATGTTCATTTGGAAATATTGACCAGCGCAGCGGGCATAGCCTGCTAGTTTTTTAAAATAAAATTATGACAAGTAAAGGCAAATTTCTGAATTATTTTTCGCGGGTACTGAGATTAAAACTTAAAGTTTGTGCGAATGTTCACGTGAAAAAATGTATCGGACAAATGTGTCTTTAAGTTTGGAAATACATTCATTAATAATCTATTGCGCGTTAAAATACTTTCAAATTGTGAATTTGAGTGGTGCGTATGTAAATTATGAGAATTTGAAAATAACGTACAGTTTAGATTTTATGGGGTAAAATTTTATGATGTGAAAAAGCGAAATCCTTTTCACTGATTTATCATCCTGTAAAAATAAACATGAGAGCCTCAATCAATAAATTCATCATAATTACTCATCTTGATTACGTAATCTATAATAGAGTTTAATTTTTCAATAATTTCAGCAGTTGAAGTTTGTGGAAATAATATTTTGGTAATTTTAGGTTAAAAATATTATTGGTTTTAAGAGTGAGACAACCAATGTTAGATGATTTTTTTATTGCAATTATTTTTGTAGGTTTATTATAAATTCGATCTGACAGTACCTTTCTAACATTTTAGTTCGTCGAATTTCGACGGGTTCCAACTCGTTTATGTAATTGCAAATGCATCTAAAAAGCATATATTTTTAGGCTACAGAACTTCTTTGATTTTTTTCATCCCCCTCCCGCCGCCCCACGCTCTCTTTAAGAATTTTTTATATAATAATAATTTCATTTTATGCATTACTGTTCTTTTCTGCAGTATACATTATGTTATTGTTATAGCAATGGCAATGCCGTTACAATATTGTTATAGCACCCCATAAGCTGAGGAGTGGAACGAAGAAAACGAACAAATTAGCAATCTGAAGCTTTTGAATGTTTTGCGAAAGGTTTGGCACGGCTGGAGCAGCAGAAAGACATTGATTACTGTTGAACTAATAATATTGAAAAACCCTGTGATAGAGCTTCAAACTAAAGGCAATCGAAACTGCGAAAACAAAACATTTTATGAAACTCTTGTGATGTAAGTAAAAGGTGTTTAATTTCGAAATTGAAATTCAGGTAATTTATTCTTCTTTCTATAATACTATTGCTTTATTTTTATTAAGCACTTGTTATCATAATAAGAAATATTGCATATATTTCTCCTTAATCTTAAAATTGAAGCACTCTCGATTATCCGAAAATTTCGATTTTCCGAAAGAGGGTCGGTCCCAATTACTTCGGATAATAGAGGTTCTACTGTATTTTAACCATTATAAGGAACTTTTCAAAATGCCTCATGCGCATTCCATATATCTTAAAATCCCCATTTTTTTTTTTTTTTTTTTTTTTTTTTATGCAAGTTTGTTTTATATATATAAATAAAATTGAGCATGGAATTTTATATATTTGAATATAAAGGTAAGGGAAAAAAATATTTTATAAATTTTATGAAATTTTCAGAGTTTTTGCATATTATTTCTGCAATTAACTGCCTTTAATTTTTCCAACTATATTTAGTTTCAAAAAAAGATGCACAGTTTTATATCATATATAATGACAAACAAATATAAAAAATAATGGAGATTTCAATTGATATGGAATGCACATGGGGCATTTTGAAAAGTTCTTCATAACGCTTAAAATAGTCAAGAAAATTCATTATTTTTCTCCCATTTTTTTTTTTTTTTTAATTTCATGTGTGATATATATATGCCATACTGCATTTAGTCTGCCTTTGAATAAAATTCAAAGTGAAATTTAAATAATAATAGTAATAATAATAATAATAATTTGAAGGTCCCTTGTCCCCTTAAGTAAGTCAAAGATTAATTTTAGAAAATACTGTTGTGTAATTTCGAGGACCGTACAAAAGCCTACAAAAATTACCCTATGACAGCCGCTATTTTTATGTCAACACACAGGGGCGATGTTTTAATGCATTGAGGATCGCGAAAAAAGTTTGGCTCTGAGCTCACGCAAACGGTAATCGCTGGGTACGATTACAAGAATCCGGGAAAACACATTGCGTAAGGATTCTAAACCAGCCAGGGAATGCGCTGGGAGTCTTTACTGGTGAAGGAAGAAAAAGTGTACTACGGCCAATGTTGCGAAGTGCACCGCGTAAATCGGGACTCCATATACTCTGGACACTAGTATTTTAAAGTAATTTCTTCACATTATTTAATGGCAAAATGAACTTCGATTAAATATAGCGAAATAAACTGTAAAAAATTAGTTGTGTCCAGAGCATTTAGAGCCTTGATTTACGCGGGAGACCTGGCAACATTAGTTACTGTCTTGTTTTAGGCTGGAAAATCTCTCCAAAGCATCCCTATCTAAATTAAAAATAGGCTTACAGCTTAAATGTAATATTCTAAGTTGATGAATTTTTAAGTAATTTCTTCGCATTATTTAATGGCAAACTGAACTTCGATTAAATATAGCGAAATAAACTGTAAGAAATTAGTTGTGTCCAGAGCATTTGGAGCCTTGATTTACGCGGGAGATCTGGCAACATTAGTTATGGTCTCACGCGGTAAAGTAAGCCGGTGTAGAGTCCCCCTCATTAGTTTCCGACCACGGGCTCTTCCTATGAAGTGTCCCGCGATTAGGATTCGATGATGTGACGGTGGCTCTGCATCGGGTCGAACCTGTTCCGACCCCTCTTTAAGCTGCGACCGCACCATTCTTCTAATTGTTCGCAGTGTCGGCTTCGTTTTTTGTGGCGACGCGGTGTCTTTGATTTTTAACGACTTTAGCAGGAAAGGGAATGATGTCCGGCCAAAGAGGGACCTTTTCTTCAAGTAGAGTCGAGCTCCTTATCTCCTGATCCATTGTTGATTCCCCTCATTCTATGTGAATAAACCGCAGATGGGTCCAGTACAAAAGCTTTTCCAAGAAAACTGGAGAAGTAGGCAAAACACGCGTGCGTACGTTAGAGTTTTATTGAGCCGGGTTTCTTCGTAGCGTTCGGACTTTGGTAGTTCAGATCGGGGGGCCGTTATTGACTCACGTGAGTGTGGGTCCATGGTTCCCCGTATTGTGCAATGCCCCAGAGGAGACTAAAGCGGGACAATCCTGCTTGGGATGCCCTACTTAATGAGACTATTCGGTGCAGGTCAGAATGATTAGCCCGGTCTCGTGAGGACCCCCTTGCAGTGGGTGTCGTGGCGGTCCTTTTGGGGGGAACCGTGTTGTGGTCAGTAGTGGCCGGTACACGTACATAGCACTGCCTTAGTAACGGTCTTGTTTTAGGCTGGAAAATCTCTCCAAAGCATCCCTATCTAAACTAAAAATATGCTTACAGCTTAAATGTAACATTCTAAGTTGATGAATTTTTAAGTGCATAACGTAACGTACAGGACATCAACCAAAGGAGGAAAAGAAAAGAAGTATTTTGAGGTGAAAATACCAAATTAAATTGGGGAAAATTTAGAATACTTAAATATGTTACAGATATACCGGGTAAGTCAAAATGAATATAGCGATTACGAACGGCTGTAACTAGTTAATGGAAAATAATTTATCGATAAAATTAACACAGAATGTAGACGGAACTTCAAAATTTTGTATAGATACCTCAGAGATGTTCTATGTGACTTCCCGTGATCATACGGACAACATCTAGGCGGTAGTCCATTTCATGCCATACATTCTGAAGCATTTGTTCAGTCACCGAAATGGACTACCGACTAGATATTGTCAGTGTGACCAAGAGAAGTCACATAGAATATCTATGACGTATGTATACAAAATTTTTAAGTTCCGTCTACATTCTGTGTTAATTTTATCGATAAATTCTTTTCCATTAAATAGTTATAGCCCTTTGCAATAGCTATATTCATTTTGACTTACCCGGAAGTATAAAAATGGGTTCAATAATGCGAATTTGTGGGATGTATTTATTAAATATATATGTATGGACTTTTCATAATCCCTTTTTATTATCGAATTTTAAAATATTCATTATACAGGTTGTCCCAAAAAATTTTCACCTCTTCTTTTATTCCTTAAATATTGATCACAGACATATATTTTAAATTATGAAGTTGCGTAAATAAAGATACAGAATTTTATGAAATCAGTTAAAATTTTCTGGGCATTAAATTTGAAAAAAAAATTAAATTTCCATTCGGACTCTGCACAAAAAAAAAAAAAAAAAAAAAAACTCCCAATGAGTAAAGTGTGCCCCATACGCTAAAAAAAAAATCATGTACAAGATTGTAGCATTTTATCATAAAAAGTCGTAGAGATATGTTTAAACAAAGTTCGTGACGGGTTAAGCATAAATTTGTACTGAAGAAAACAAGACAATCATTGTTTTCTTTCGTAATTTGTGTACAACCCCTGGAACGCGTTCATCGAACATAGTTTTTCTGTTAGCGAAAACTCATATATTCAGGCATTGAAAAGTGGTTTAAGTCAGCATTTATGTATTTTCATATCTCTGTTACTTTTATGATAAAATGCTGAAATTCCGCACATGACCTTATTAGTGTATGGGGCACATTTTACTCACTGGAAAATTTTGGTATGGGGAGCCGTGTAAAAATTTAAATTTTGTAATTTTTCAAATTCAATCACCTGAAAATTTTAATCGATTTCATAAATTTTCGTACCTTTTTTTACGTAACTTTGTAATTTATAATATAATTCTTTGATCAATATTTAAGGAATAAAAGAGGAGGTGAATATTTTTGGGGCACCCAGTATATATTTATATATGTGTATCATTCATCTTGATCATATATATAAAAAAATTAACCTTTAAAAAAGTTGATTAAAAATCTGTTTCAAGTTTTTATCCAATGAAGAAATTAAATCAAATAAAAAAAGTACCATATTTTTTTAAGTAGTCATAAAAAATGTGCATTTTTATTAAAAAATAAAATCTTCTTTATATTTTTAATTTTCTTTCGCTTTTTAATCATTAATCCCTCAGTTCAAAGTCTACAAAGGTTTTCAATTGCGTGGAAGAACTTTTCAGGCGAGATGTAAATCTGAAATAATAATAATAATATTATTATTATTAAACGTAGTAAAGAAGTGTACTTTAAAAGAATGGTTTAGCTTCTGCCAAATAAATTTTCAAATAACTCCATTTTTTAGCAATTCATTTATACCAGTGCCAAAAAAAAAATAAAATAAAAATGTTTAAAACCTTCAAAGGAATTTTTTTTTCGAAAGATAGCAAGCATTTTTAAAAGAAAAATACACTGTAAAAAAAAATCTGTAAAGTTACTACAGTTTTTCTAGGAAACTGGGATTCCAAGAAATCTTTATGTAACGGCAACAAGAAAAATTCCTGTAACAGACACTGTTACAGGATTTTTTCTTGTTGCCGTTACATAAAAATTTCTTGGAATCCCAGTTTCCTAGAAAAGCTTTAGTAACGTTACAGATTTTTTTTTACAGTGTATATCAGATAATCAGATAAAAGGGCCGACATAAATAAAATATTTTTTTTTCCTTTGCTGAAAAAATTATGTTTGTGAAACACATTCTTTATTGTTTACTTTTAATGTTATAAAAATATTATTTGAAAATAAAAATGAAAGTTTTTTTAGTTTTTTTTTTTTTTTTTTTTTAAATATTATTTAATTTTTTTGCGTTGAATTTTTTTTTTGTTAAAGCAATTACTCTTGGCGAAAGAATGGGAAAGAAAAAAAATGGATTTAAAAAAAAATTAATATCGTAACGATTGATATTAAATTTATTTAAAAAACATACAGCATCTTTTGATCCATCTTATATTAGCACACTTTAATTTATTCACTTATATTCACTTTACTTGAGCATTTATAAAAAGAAATTTTGTTGAATTGAGTAATTTTTTTATATTATTATTATTCATTTAAAAGCCCCAATAATAGTTTAATTCAATAAAGGAACTAAGTTTTTTTAAAAATGAATTTAAAAATTACCTTACATTTTTTTATATTCATTAATTGTATATATCGCATATTTTTATTCCAAATTTTAACTTTCTTTGTATTTTAAAATTATCTCTGCCTTTTTAATCATTAATCGTTTTATTTAAAGGTTAAAAGCGCTTTAAATTACCAACAAAGGGGCATCTGGACGGTAATACACAAAAGAAGAGAAAATGTGTATTTCAAAAACCAAGTTTTTCATCCGCAAAATAATACGCAAAATATTTATTTTTTTAAACAAATATTTTAAGAATATATACAATCACAAACTTTTAAAAAACCTTTTTAGATCTTCTATTTTGAAAGATATAAGGCGTTTATAAATAGAGATAAATGAAGTTAATTAATACATAGTTACCAACCCCCGGCTTATTTTAAATTAAGAAAACTTCATTTGAGCCAGAATTCTTTTTTTAATTAAATGTATCTGGCGTTAAATAAGATGAAAAAGTCGTATG
Organism: Maratus speciosus; assembly: GCA_963932465.1. Classification (NCBI taxonomy): domain Eukaryota; kingdom Metazoa; phylum Arthropoda; class Arachnida; order Araneae; family Salticidae; genus Maratus; species Maratus speciosus. Next base: position 473,718,934 of record OZ010797.1, read on the forward strand.
AAATTTACTTAAATTCGTTAAATAAATAAATTTCTGGTTTGAAGTATAATTGTTTGATTTTTAACCCTCCAACTGTCTTTGAAAGGGCAAAATTGTAATGTTATTTTCTATGCATTTTGTTTTAAATGCTAAAAAAAATGATTCTTTGAACATTTTATAAAAAAAAAACTTAATAACGAATATGAATGCAATCCTTGGAAGTATTAATCATTGTTCAATGTATTAAAAATGCATTAAATCAATAGAATTATATTATTTTTAATATTGCTTGTATTGCAGTGAAACCTGGATCTTAGTGAACGTTTTAACACGGGCTTGTCCGTAAGGGGGTTAAAAAGCCGGAGGTTGGCAGATATACAATACATAATATATATATTAAAATATATATATATATATATATATATATATATATATATATTAAATTAAATATATATATAATTTTAATATATATTTTAAAAATATTAAAAAATATATATATTATTTTTTTCAATGAAAAATTAAAATCGTGTAGCGGATTTTCCTTCATGATTTAGCTATAACTATTCATATAAATGTTGTTTTTTAAAATAAAAATTAAAAGAGAGTGTTTTTTTCCTTTTTTCTTTTAGCTATTTATAGTGTGAAATTTATTTTAAACAAAATAACAATGATATAATATATATTTTATGTTGGAAAGTATTAAAAATCTTTGAGTTTCGGAAACCGGTTAAAAAACACAAAAAATACAATGATCATAACTGAATGATTTTTAAAGACCCTAAAGACTTTCCTAAAAGTCTAGTTCAACTGAATGTTTACATTAAGTTTCCGTATTTCACTTGCTTGTAAGACGTTCAAGCAAATTTAACAATTGGAGTTATAAGAGGTGGTTATTAAGGAAAGCTCTGCTACATTGGGTTAAAGAACTTTTTGAGAAAACATCTGGATGGCACATAAAAATTCTTTCACAACCATTTCACAACCATTTCACAACCATTTCACAACCATTTCACAACAAATTGAGATTTATGAATTAATTCTTAAAATCACTATGAAACAAGAAAGAAAAAAATCATGCGTAAAGCATAGATTATGAAATATTTTCAAACACATTCAGAATAATATAACAAAAAATGCACCATTTAAAAAATTAAAGTATTACGTGTAATTCAACCATATGGAAACGCATAACACATTTCAAAAACCAATATCAGCTGTTCCCATCTACAATCGGAAAAGTTACCCAATTTTTTAGCAGCCCTGTATAGGATATATAGATTTGTATCTAGTAACTACATGCATGCCAAAATTTAGTTCACTTCAGAGATACATATACTTCAGTTGAAAATTTCCCTTCAGCAATTTCCTCTAATAAGGAGAATGTCACATGAATACTTTTATACAGCCTTGAATATGAAGTATAGAATTTATATGTGACGAGTAACATACAAAAAATTAATTTAATTTAAAAGCGCATACCGAATATTAAACCGTACACTCCAGCAATTATTACTTAAAGACAGTACTGTAACACATTTCTTTTGTGTGTCCCTGTAAATGAATCAAAAATGCCATGAATGCCTTGTTCTAACGTGATCGTAGTGAAATTCACTGATTTATATCAGCTTCAATACATTTAAAATAGCGTAATTACATTAAAATACTCTGCAAACGATTTTTCCCCATATACCATAATGCAATGGAATACTTTTGAGTGCCCCTGTAATCGAACTATTAATCCTACATACTTCATATACAATACCAAACATGCTTTGGTGACCCTAAATAACCTTTAACAATTTCATGAAATTCCGAGTATATTTACGAGAGTTAGAGCGCGGACAGACGGACTGACGGACAGATGGCCAGACAAACCGAATGCATAAACACTTTTCAACTTTGTTGGAAAGTGTTAAACAGTATACAAATAAAAACAATAAAAAAACACTTTTTTATGATCGTTCGATGTTCATCTTGAAAATCACGCCTAAATTTTAACTGCAATTCATGTTTCTTCCCAAAAATTTTCGTTACACTACATTCATTTGGCGTGATAACTAAAATCAATTATGAAAGATTCACTACTTTTTTTACGGTTTCCAGAAAGCGCAAGCAAGGGAATTTATTAAGAAATACATACATTTTAATCTGTTTCTTTTCAACATAAATTAAAAATGAACCATTGTTATATAATCTATCTTTTTAGAATTTCTAAATTGATTTCTGAATGTTATAGTTAATTAATTAATATTAATTAATTAACCAATAAAGGCGTATTTTTTTAATATTACACTCTTCAATTTTAGGTTCCGTACTTCAAAAGTAAAAACGGAAACATTATAAGATCGCTCCTGTGTCTGTCTGTCTGCCTGTCACACCAATTTTACTCGTAACCTATGGAATGCGGAAAGTTCAAATTGGCTGAAGTAATAAAGGCTATTGACCCACATATTTATTGATTATTAGCTATTCACAAATATATTTAGAAAAATGTAGAGAGGTTAATTAAGTTACATGAAAAAAAAATATTTTTTTCTTGGTATATCGTTTGAAAGTTTTCGTAACGCCGAACTCGAAAATACATTTCATTTAATTTTAGGTATTATATTTTCAGAGGCATCGTCGACAATGTAAAACAAAAATATGTTCTCCCTACTCTATTTCCAAATCTACTGAAACTAAAATTATGAAAAAATTAGGGGTAGTAAAAGTTAATTTAAACCTTGCAGGACAACTATAGCTATTACCCTAGGTCACATAGTTTTTGAGAAAATCGCATTTTCCCGTTACACGCAAATTTCGATTTCCGGGCGTTCAGTAAAGTAGTTGAGGAGTGCTGGAGGTACCTATTGTCGCGGAAATATAAAAGGATTGTTGATAATGATTTTCGAATAAAACTGTCGCTAATTAGCCGAGATATTAACCGTTAAAGACACGCACGGTTTGGATATACATAAAGACACGGGCGGCATACTCTATGCGCTTTTAGAGCCTAGATAACAACTTTTAATGATGTCTTTTTGTAATGCAATGTCCAGTTACTAATTCATGTATTTGTTGTACGGAATGTATTTGTTGTCAGTGCGCGAGTAATACTCGCACTTGACCGGTTTTGTAGTTTATATTCTACTTTTTTAGTTTAAGAATATTTCATTTTGCAGTTTCCTAGTGATTTGGCATTTTTTTGATGAGCATTTATTGGCACATAATTAAATTAATTGTTCTTTTATCTCCCGCACAATTGTTCGAGTGAGAAATCACTCTCAGTGGAACGGGCTTAAAAAATTCGTGACTTACAAAAACTTACCAATTATAAAGTACGAGCTTGCTTTCTAAATGGTATCATTAATTTATATTACGTGGTTTTATACTAAGTGGTATCTATAATTTATGTTATTGATAATTTATATTTCGCTATATCCATAAAGACGCTTACGTAACCATACATTTTATCTAACTCATCATCAATAAATGAGCACAGTTGAATGCATCTTACACAAATTATACACTTTAGTGTGGCTCAATGTATAAAAAATTTACTTTTCTAAATACACATCTCGACTTCTTTCCTGAAAATCTTGGTTTAGACAGTGAGATAACCTGTACGCTATAACATTAAACTGGTGAAAAAAGACACGGAGATCTTTTGAATTTTAGAATGATTGAAGATCTGAAGTGTAAAAAATAAATTTTTATACACGATCCCCGTAAAAGAATGACCCATTTTCAACAGTACATTGCAACAGTTTAATTTAGACTATATACAACAAAACATATATCAAATTGAAGATAAACTAACATAGCTTACATATGGTCAATGGACCTTATGCACGTGACCTGAGGTCCAGGCTAAAATTCGTCTGCTGTCGGTATATACTGTTGAACATTAGCGTAGCAGTCTATGGAGTGTGAGTTATTAATGCTTGTTTGTTAAAAATACCGCAAACAAATTCTTTTTTGCAGAAGTATATACTTAATATATTGTTTTATTAATTCAAAATGTTGTTCTGCATGCGAGAAAATTTCCCAAATTTACAAAATTTCGGCTAAAATTTATGCATTCAACCTGGGTCGAGGCTAAAGTCGTCAGCTAGCGGTGTTTGCGCCTGCGCATACTAGCATTCTTGCAGTGCAATAGCTAGAATAACAGATCAGCATACCGCCAGCTCTGGCGTCTGACGCCAAGTGCATAAGGTCCGTATGCTAACCTTTTGTTATACGGCACATATCCAACTTAAAGTCCAATCATCCTCACACTTCGGTTGACAAGTCCAGAGTCATGGTTTAAATTAATTGTTTTAAAAATTCTGAATCAAAATTAAAACTTACATATTTCTGTATATTAAAATGTAAAAAAATTGAAATTCTACAAATAATATTTCGAGTTAAAACGATATTAAATTACCTCCCTTTTTTTACTAATTTTTAAATTTTAAATTTTTTTAAAAAAATTATGAGATGTTTTATCATGTGATTTTGTTGACAAATCATATGGTTAACCGTCACAAGAAATTTCAAAATTTTAAGTCAATAAGTAAAAATTATTTTAAAATGTGTCCCGGACCCCTTAATGAAAAGATTGTATGTTAAGATTGTAAGTTATTTTACACTGAAATTCTAAAACTTTAAGGTCCTTGAGGAACTGGAAAATAAATTAATTTTAAAAAGCCTTTTCAGCAGATATTTAACGCACCCAAAAAGGTTGGTTGATTTTTGACGGCCGATTATCTGCAATAGGGATATAGGCTCGAGGGGGGAGTGCCCTTCGTGGGTGTCTTTCTAAGGGAGCCTAACCCGTATTTACGCATGGAAATCCATGGCACGAAGAAAACCCCGAAAAAAACTCCGAACGATTAGGCCGATGGGCGTGATTGGGTTCGAACCCAGCACCTCCCATCTACCAGCTTCGAGAGCAGAATCTCTCAGCCACTGGTGGGGCTGCATCCAAAAAGCACAAAAGTTTTCACTATTACACATTAATTTTTTTTTTTTTTTTTTTTTTTTTACACTATACTTAAGTTCCACCCTACTGTACAATGCTCTCAATACGTTGCAAGTGTCAGTTGTTGTCAGAACAGTGTTCTGTGTAGCTGTGAGCGCTTTGTGTCTGAGCTAAGTGAATTCGAACTTGAACAAATTGTTGGTGCTCATATGGTGGGTGCTTCCGTTACCAATGTAGCCGAAGTTTTTCATGTTTCAAAAAGCACCGTATCTAAGATTTATACCGCATACAGTAAAAGCGAAAAACATCATCCGTTAAGTCACAATGCGGACAAAAGTATATGTTAGATAATCGTTACAGGCGGTCATTAAAGTTGATTGTAATGAAAAATAAGAAGACAACAACTGCAAAGTCACTGCTGACCTAAATGTCGAACTCATAAAGCCTGTCAGCACCAAAACAATAACAAGGGAACTCCGTAAGAAGGGATTTTCAGGGAATGATAATCACGGAACTATTAATAAAGAGGCGGCAATTAATAAAGAGGCAGTTAAAATAGTGAAGCTTTAACTGTAACCGCTTTCGCTGGGGTTGATTATCGCCAGGGCAAACTTGTACCAGTAATCTTACATAGAAATTTTCTCCTTATTCAAACGCCTTATTAAATGGAAAATTCCAGTCATAAATAATGGGAAAAATAGTTATTAATTTTTATTGGTGAAATTTGCTTCCGCGGTATTGAGGCCCTGCGTATCCACCATATTATGACAACCTGGACAACCTCTTCTCAGTGGCAGTAAAAAACATTATAATGCCTGGACAAATTGCCACCAGTAAAAAAAAGAAAAAAAATAGAAAATTTAACTATGTTTATGAGAGAAATTCTTCCGGGAAAAAAGCCGCTTAAATGAGGAGAAATTTTCTACTCAAAATTTACTGGTGGAAATATGAATAGGTGGTAATCAGAAACTGTGGATCCTATGTAAAAAATCAGCCGCCATCTTGTGACAACCTCCTCAGTAGAAAATACCCTGTATATCTCCTCCTCTTTATTTATAACTCCATTATGATAATATGTTTTTTTTAGGTGTTTCCATATTTTTGTCCAACCCCTGTATATATAAATAAACGATTCAATAATTTATTTCGTTTTTTGTAATCACTAAACCTTTATCAAAAAGAACACCTAATATTTTGTTTAAAAACCAGATTTTATACTCTTGGTTATTATGTAAATATGCTGTTAGGCTTTACTTTAAATAAAGAAAATTGTTTAATAATCTAACGAAAACTCTATTGAATAGAGTTTTCAGATGTTTATTATCGTTAAAGTTTGTAAAATAGCTCTTTATCGAAGTAATATTCTAGAAGAAAATAAATAAAACTCGCATAATAGCGCTTTATTCGTATATCGATATAGAAATTAATGAATGAAACATGCTTTATCGTATAATTAAATTTTCGTTGGGTGTATGGGTTTTATAAAAGAAAAATAAACGCTTATTTTATTGGAAGATCATTTAATGTGAATTAGAAAGGCTTTCAACAGAACATAAATGTTACACATTTTGCTAGTTTTTAAAGTGTTAATTTCATTATAACAAAAATCATCCGACAAATCATAACATACTTTGAAAATCAATTACATAAGTTTATGAACAATTGGTTCAGATATCTAATAAAAGTTGTTTTTTTTTTAGGATAAATTATTTTATTGTGGGACTTTAACATGTGCTTTAAAAGTTAGTTTTAAAATCTACGCAAATCACGTTGTATGTAGTAGTTATTGGCAATGAACAAATAATTCTTCACTAAATGTGTAAAGAAACAGTATTTTATAAAATAATATCAGATAACTATTTCTTCGATTAATATACAAAATGATATGCACGTGATATGGAATTATTATTTTTTTATTTGCTATTAATGCAAAATTACGAAAATACGTGGAAAGATTTTTTTAAAAATTTGCAAGTGTTTGTTAGAACCTTAGATAGTCATTCTATACCATTTTAAACAAGTAATAAAACTAGAAAACAGGATTTCTGCTTTTTCATAATGTAGTACCGTCGCCGATGAAAAATTTTATTATACATAAATATAAATAATACAAAACATACTTCAGGTTTAAATCTTAAAACGTACGCTTTTATTTTATATAAAATGACGTCATTCGCATCCGATAAAGACCTCCACATTTACGACCCAATCTTAAATAAGATCTACATCAGAAAAGTATGCATATGACGTCACTATCGCAGAATACTACACAAACCCAGTAAAAAGAGGTGTCGTCATTTAAGAAACTCGACAAAAAAAAGTCGGTTAATTAATTATTCATATTCCTTCATTTGTTTGTAACATTAATATGGATACTTCCAAGTTTTATCCGAAATCATTCATTTATATTTTTTCAAAATAGCCCGCATTTCAATTACATTTTTTTTCAGTTATTATGGGAAAATGGTAAAAACAGATATGATAATCTACTATTTTCCAACTATTTTTTCCTTTAATTTCTACAGAAATGGAGAACTTCAGTGCCACGATTATAGAAATGGTATTAAAAGATTCAAAAAATTAATATCTCGAAAATACATTGAGATGCAGTTTTCAAACAAATTGCATTTAAAAGAACTTCTTTCCCTACACGACGGTGTAAGAATTGAAAATATGCGGTGCTCAGAAGTTTAAAAAATTGCAGTCGAGATTATCAATGATACATCTGCTATGCTTTTACGACTGGCTTATGTAAACAAACGTTATTTATGCATTTCTTTAATTTTTTCTTTACAATGGCCCAAAGGTCCTCTATGGGGTTCATATCTGGACTGTTTCCAAGCCATGGAAGTGTTTTCTTTAATTAAATTAAAGAAATACAACTTCACAAACAAGAATGTTCTGATAGAAAAACTCACCCAAATTTGGTATCATGACAACGAAATACAAATTCATTACCAAAAACTCATACAAAGTACGCCAAGACGTATCGAATCTTTAATAAAAAACAAGGGGATGCACACTAAATATTAAATGTATCAATATTTTTTAAATGTATTATTTCTTTAATATAACAGGATTTTAAAGTAAATTTCACAATTATTCTAATAATTTTCACACGTCTGTATATATATATATATATATATTACAAATTTTAAATATTTTTCGCCAAGTTTAAAAGTATTTTATGTAAATTTCCCTTTTTTAGTAATATTCCGTATAATATACCGGCTTATTAAATTAAAACCCCAGTCTAATAATATCTATAAGATCCTAATCCATCTAACAATATTTCTTCCAAATTGCGTAAATCTAAAAATGGGTCTAACTATTTATATTTCTTTAATAAAACCTTTTATTATATAAATTTCTCATTAAATCCGCTATTAAATCACGGTATGTCATATTCCCTTCATTTCTTTATTTAACTGCTAAAATATTATTATCCCGACTAAAAATACTTAATTATTTAAATTCATTCTTCTATAAAAAAATATCTAGGTGTCAACTAACATTTCAATGCTTTAAACCTTAAATGCCTGAGTTTTCAAAGATCATTTAAAAAATGTTATTCGGCTTTCTTTTTTTTAATAAATCATGGGAAAAATACTTAAAAAAATCATATTTTGTTTTAAGTATGGTTTACGGCTAAAAAACTGTTTGTTACTAATCGGCAATACTGTGTTTAATTGAAAAAATAATTTTCCTTGATAAAATTCTGTAATATTAAACACACAAGAATTTTGAGAACTATGATAAGAAATAAATTTTACTTCCTCACTGCAGAACAAAATAGGTTATTTCACAAGCTTCCAAACAAAACAAAAAGAACATGTATCAACAATTGAAAAAATAAATCTATCTTTATTCATAAACAGCACAAGTGTTGCCATCTAAATGTTGAAAATCGATTTCATAATATTTTCAGAATGTATTTTATTGGCAACATTAGGCATTATAGCTTCAATATTATTCTAATAGTATTTATAAGCCTAAATTGGGTATGTTGCCGAAAAGCAACACCCGGCATTTAAGGGTTAAAGCTTACGAAGAAATAAATTCACTTTTCTTTTTGTTAAAAATCGTCTGGTGAGCGAAAAGCTATTTTTAGCACAGTCTCTTTTAACAAAGACTAAATTTTGTTTACACCTTACGCGTCTGGGTGCAAGGGTATGGAATATTCTGGAACAATCGTTGAGCAAGTTAGTATAAATACAATCATCTAGCCGGATACAAAAAGATTCCTCGGAGAGATTTGCTGCGAGTTTGTTGAGATGTTGTTGTTTTCTTGGAGCTTTTAAGAACTTTGTGAGAGGTTGTGAGTTGCTCAGTATGGAAAATGACCGTACGTCTCAGACAGATATTTAGTGAGTTTACGAATGTAATAAGAGTCTGGTAGCATAATGAAGCGAAAAGGATTTCGAACCGAGAGATGGAACAGCTTTTAAGCTGATTTTGATGTGAGCTAACTTTATTCTTTTTTATCATCGGTGGAGTGGAGCATTTCCGCCTAAATTCAAATTATGTGAACGTCAATGAAGTTGGATTGCTTTCAATCGACTGCATTTTTATGTTCCTGAAGTCTTTTATGGTGACAGTCTGTAATCCTACACATAATATATTTTATGTCTATGCCACTACCACCTGGTGTTGGCAGGAACAACATACGTTCTAAAAAAGCCTTTAAAAACTTTCTAAATTACCTTTTCTATGGAATGTTAGAAAATATCAAACCGATTTCAAAATTAATTTTGGCAAATTAATGGTGAGAGTCTTTGTTTCAACATAGGCATTTTATGTTAGTGCCACTTAACATAATGGTTAATTTTAAGATGTAAATGCGTACTAAGTACGGTTTCTAAAAAATTCAAAACTTCAAATGAATACTGAAATGAGCGTATAAAATGTTCAAAATACATTCTAAATTACCATTTATTTTAAATTAGTTTTAGTTCTTCTTATTAATTCAAGTCTCATTTCTGCCTACGTAATAATGAAGTTTAGTCAAGCTGTGGCTTAATTATTAATTTTTGAATTCCTAAAAGTATAATTTCTTCTAATAAAAATTAGATATACGAATATCACTTGGCGTATTTCAACTATTACGCGAGTAAAGCCACGGGTTTTGCTAGTATAGTTATATATATATATATATATATATATATATATATATATGACTATTTGACGGCAAGCAGTAGGCATTATCGAAATTATGGGAGTTTTCTGTAATAAACAGCACAGACGTTCAGGCCGATATGGTTGTTGAGAATAAATTCGGAACCATTATTTTTGTAATCGGTTTATTATTTCCTGAGATTGCATAGAAATCGTAGTTTAAGACTTTTAGTACACTTTTCGATCCTTCCCCTAGCTTCACCTCTTTTAAATTTCGAATTTATTTTCGACAGTTCTTAGAGGGCATTTATATTTTATAAGCAGCAGCCATGTCATATTTAAAGCTTCTAACCTCTGCAGTATCACTCTTCAGTATTGGGATTTTTTTAGGAAATGTTCTTAGAAATTATTTATATCTTATAAGTAACTGTCATGCCTAATTTCAAGTTGCTAGCCCCTACAGTATAAAAAAAATGGTAATTTAAAACGTTTTTTGCTCCTGTAACCCTCAGGTGGTAGTGACACCAGAGCGTATGTTACAGCAAATGCTATTACCATAAAATTCCAACCATTACTTATGAAATCGGTTTGATACTTCTTGAGATTGCATAGAAATCGCCATTTAGAACGTCTTTTAGATTCTTGGCATCATGTGATTAAAAAGGACGAATTCAAAACACTAGTTCTCTCAATGAAAAGACGCTGTGACGCTGTAATAAAAAACAAGGGTTATCCCACTAAATATTGAATGCGTAAGTCTAACTTTAAAATATAAGGAAATCTAAGATAAATCTTATTTTTTGTAAGCATAACTTTTTTTGTAATGCAGATATTTTAATTATGCTTTTTTTTTTAAATTATTATTATTATTAAATTCTACATTAAATTTCCTTGAATTTGATGTATGAGCATTTGTATTTAAGTTAAATTTATTATATTCTTCAAGCGCACAAAGTTATAAAACATGATAATTTTAAAAAATGTCCATAATTTTGGCCACCACTGATTTTGACTTTAAGGAATAAAATCCTGTTTATGAAAAGGGGGTTGGATACCTTTGAAAAGGTCGAAAAAGGAAAAAATACCACTATGTTCCAAGCTTCTAAACTTGTGTAATAAGTCGCAAATAAAAATCAAACTTCATTTAAATATAAAGCCCATATTTTTATTTATATTTAAATATATATATATACTTGAAAATTCATAAATAAATATTGAAATTATAAGTTTAAAAATATATGATAATAAGAGAAAAAAAATCTTGCGCGCATGATAAAATCTGAAAATATGCATATAAAGAGGAAATTTTGGCGAAAGTAAATACATAATTCTGTTACCTTTATACTAACACCAGAATATTTATAAAAAAAATACTGAGTAAATTTAAAAATTAACAAAAAAATTAAAATTTTTCACTTTTTAAAAAATATTTTCAACGTAAGAAACAAAAATAAAATAAAATCTTACCTTTTTCTGGTTTTAAGTTGTAGATACTACAGTAATGAATATGTGGTGAAAAGTTTTTTTGATTGTCATGCATAGTTTTATAGTAACACTGCGCGCAGTATCAAAATTCACCGTTTTGAATAAACGCAATCCAAAGTTTAATTATCCTATGTAGTCTTAATAGTTAGTCTTAATAAAACTTCCATAATTAGGAAACAAATGGGAATTTTTTAATGCGGTTTTTTTGCATATTGTTCAGGAATGATTACGAAATCAAAATATGTATTAAAAAATTTTCGAAAATTTTGCATGTTTAAAGGTATCCTACCACTTAAATCATTTATAAATACCAATTTAAAAAATCTGTCCCTTTGTTTCTACAGAAAATTTATCCTCAAAATATACTCAATATAAAAACTTTTCAATATTTTTTTAGTTTTCTTTCATTATACCTCCAGAAAGAACTATAACAAACTTTAACACAGTAAATGTAACAGAACATCTATAAGAAGCATCATACAATGAGAAAACTTTCTTCAGCGGAAGTCTTATTTTGTTTTATTTGCTGAAATTTAGATTTCAACCTATACTCAAAAACTAGATCTTTTTAGATTTTTTTTTTTTTTTTTTTTTTTTTTTAGATAGAGGTTGGTATATAAGAACAACTTTAGAATTTTAATTTTAGAACGACGAAATTTAATAAAGAATATAAAATTTACATCATCTACTTATACCAAAAGATATCTTATAATTATCTTATTCAACTCATAGCTTAAATAATTATATAAAGAATAAATTTGTCTGACTTGGTTATTTATTTCTATATGCAAGTGGGTAAGTATTACAAAATACGGAAATTGCAGTCCGCACAATAAAATTTCTATTTAATGTTATATAATGCAATTTTCTTTTTTGCATTCTAATAAAAGATACTCTTAGAAGTATTTTCAAGAGATATTATATTCATAATAACACAAAAGTAAAGCAATTAAAACACTTAAAATTTCAGATTGTCCTTTTCCTGACATCTCACACTGTGATGTTTGCAAAGTACAAGGCTTTCTGTTATCATGTACAAATATCTTTTTCCAGTTATTTTATTTTCTAATTAATAATTATACATTATAAAACACATATATGTGGAAGATAACAAGTTCTGTATTTTACAAATAATTTTCCATAATTAAAGTATGATTGTCACTGAAAATGAATGTCATTGTCCTGACCTGCTAATTTTAGTTGTTTATGAGGTATAAAGATGGCGCTGCAGAATAATAATTCTTGTTCTTCACATAGTTCAAGTCAGAAGTAGCAAAATTTTGCTACCAGCAAGATATTTCTTTGAAAGTAATGTGTTTAAAGGCTTTATAAAAACTGAGTATACTTTCATTATGTCATTTTCCTGGCTTCTATAAATTACAAATAAAACTCAATATTACACTGAATTTGAGGTACTATAGAGGAAACATGTTCCTTTAAACAAAATTAAATTGTTAGATCAAAAAATAAAAAAAAACAAGAATATAAAAAATGTTTTAGAATGAAATGGTCATTATCCTGGCTTACATATGCCAAGAAAATGGCAGATAATTATAATTACATAAAAATGAATTTAAGATCTTCAAACTTTAACAATTTTACACATAAATTCTTTTATTCAGCTGTCCAACCTACATTTAAAAAAAAATATCAGAAGCTTTGAGACGATTTAAATTTTCAAAATCTCACATTTTGTGATATTTACCCAAGTGTGTGTAAACTGAAATTTTATATGTGTAGAAACTTTTTTAAGGGTAAATTTCACCTTGCAATGCTTTTCCAAGCGTTGCTTTAACTCTTCGTGACCCAAAAACCTCGGTTTGAAAATTATTTACTCAGATGTTAAAATTAAGGAGCGACTGAAATAGTTTTTTAAGACCGAAACCGAATTTCGGTAATCTTCCTATTTTCAGCCGAAAAGAAAAATGTCCAAAATTTTAATTAACAGTAATTAATGCATTCATAAATATACAGAATTTTTAATAATTGTACATGTAATTATAGGGTAGCTCAAGTTGACTCTCTGTGACTCTGACCAAAACTTTTTATTTTCATATAAAATGTAATGTAATTAACTCATTTACGACAGAAAATGATTTTCTAAACATACGAATTTAATCCAATTAAAAAATGTTTTAGGTACACATATCTCGGTTTATTTTTTATAATGTTTTGTATAAATGATCATCTGTTATACTAGAGCGTTCTCAAAGAATATTCCAAACACTTCTGAGGTTTCAAACTAAAAATTTTCTATTACTACTAGGTCTGCAGGTTTTAATGAGCACGTGAAAAAATCTTTAAAGTTTAGTCATGCATGCGTCACTTGCTTTATAATTTGCAGTCACGTCTTGAGTCAGTATCTTTCATCTTCAGTCAGTGACAAACGTGCCAAACGAGGTGCGTTCGTACTATGACTGTTTTATAAATATTATTTGCACCGCATATTGTACTGAATGTATATTTTAATGCACTTCATAAGTGCATATCAATTTCCTTCTGTTCGAAATACTGTAACATCAATAAAATGCACTTGAAATCATTTTTTCCCATTGGTCGTAATATAACGGAATAGTTTTGACTGTCCCTGTAATTAAACTATAAGTCCGATTTTCATAAAATTTGAAATGACTCGACAAAATTTTGCATCAATTACATATTTAAAATTTCAGATTATTCGGTTGAGTAGTTTTTGCTCTGCTACATGCGGACGGACAGATAGACGGACTGAACTACAACTATAAGTGCTACGTATTTATATAATTAAGAGCGCACCTAAAAAGGTTAAAGTAGCATGATAATGGCAATATTAAACGCAGTTCAATTGCCGTTTATAAGTCTGATAATCTACACAAGGGATATGGACACGAGGGGGATGCCCATCATGGGAATCTTTAAAAAGGATATTTAACCCGCATTTACAGAAGGTTCGAATAAAATCCCTGAAAACGTCGAACGATTAGGGTGACACGAGTAATTGCTTTCTACCAAGCAGCTTCTCAATACCAGCTTTGAGATTAGAACAGCTTAGCCATTGGTGGGGCTCTTACAATTTGGATTAGCCATCAGTTATAGATCATAAAAGCGTACACATGTTTAGACATACCATAGTTCTTTTCATACTAGTACATATTAACAAATTATGCTATTTAGAAAAAAAAAACAAGCACATTAAAATTTTGCAAATCGTTTAATTAAAAGGCGTATAACACATTCATAGTTAATGTGCCAAAATAACGTCAATAGCCCATATGGACAATTGACGTTATGCACCTTTTTGGTGTAAAATTTAAAATATCCGCTTGGCAGAATGTACCAGTAGTTTTGAATATATCCGCGTATAAAAGAAAACACACACTCTTATTAATAAACAAACAAGTCAGAAATATTACGACGTCAAACGCGCTAAATGAGGTGCATTTGTATGATAACTAGTTTTATAAATATTCGGATCTTCGTGGAATAGCTGTTGCACTTCAAAAATGCATGAATACAGAATTTATTACTATTATATCTGTAAAATTCAGTAATAGGGAAATAATAGGACTCCATCTTTAATAGGACATGACTACCATGCAATCTAGAGTCATTACTTATCATGAAATGTCATTGAATTCATTACGTATGAGAGGATTTAATTGAATGAAAAAAACTTTTATTAATATCTTTTTAAGTTTTGATTCGGTTTTCATAAAATTTGAAGCGACTCGACAAAATTCTGCAATGATTCTATATAGCAAATTTCAAACCATTCGGTTGGGTAGTTTTTGCGCGGTTATATGCGGGCAAACAGACGGACGTACCAGACGACGACTATGGGTGCTACGTATTTATATAATTATGAACGTACATAAAAAATGACGCTTTCTCAATTTTATAGTGAAGTAATCTTGTTACAATAATACAATAGAAAAAGTTTAAAAATATGCTTTGTTTTATTGACACGAAAACTAAATTCATCAACATTACTTTCTTACGGGGTCCGGGACACAAAAATCTTCAAATTTTCTAAAAAACGTTTTTTGCATTGAAAATTTCCCTGCTTTTTCAGCTTAAAATGACGTTTAAATCATGTTTCTATCTTAACTGGAATAGGAAATATTAATTTTTTCGTATTGGTTTGTTTTCAAAATCCAGCTTTCAAGCAATGGTCGTCGTGGAAACGACTTCTTGTGAAAATGCGTTTTTAGGTGCGTTCGTAATTATATAAATACGTAGCACCTATAGTCGTCGTTCAGTCCGTCCGTCTGTCTGTCTGCCTGTCTGTCCGCATGTAACAGAGCAAAAACTACCCAACCAAATGGTCTGAAATTTTAAACATATGATTGTTGCAAAATTTTGTCGAGCCATTTCAAATTTTATGAAAATCGGACGTATAGTTTAATTACAGGGACAGTCAAAAGTTTTTCTTTACATTACGGCCAATGGGAAAAATTATTGCAAGTGCATTTTAATGATGTTACAGCCTTCCGAATGGTCTGAAACTTTAAATATATAACTGTTGCAAAATTTTGTCGAGCCATTTCAAATTTTATGAAAATCGGATGTATAGTTTAATGACAGGGACAGTCAAAAGAGTTCCGTTACATTACGGGGAATGGGAAAAATATTATTGGAAGTGCATTTTAATGATGTTACAGACTATGCACCTTATGAAGTGCAAAAAATTATACATTCAGTACAATATGGGGTGCAAAAAAAATTATAAAACTAGTTATAGTACGAACGCACCTCATTTGCCACGTTTGACGAGCAATTTCCAACTTGTTCTTCATGATGAGGTTTTCCCCTATTTCTGATATTAAAATTGTTATAAATAAAGAACCGTTAAAGATAAATTTGGAACATGTCTTTTTCAATTGTTTTAATTTAATTTTCATTCAGCAAATTTAAAAATAATATTTACTTTTGAAAATATGATTTTTTTAAAAGTTAAATCTTTTTTTTTCAATCTAATGGTTTTTAATTTTTATTTAAATTAATATTTTTTAAATGCTGAATCAAAATTAAAACTTATATATTTCTATTTATTTAAATGCAAAAAAAAAAAAAAAAAAAAAAAAAAAAAAAATTGAAATTCTACAAATAATATTTCGCGTTATAACGATTTTAAATTACCCCACTTTTTTAATAAACTTTAAATTAAATTTTTTTTAATTAGGAGGAGTTTTATTATGTGATTTTGTTTACAAATGATATGGTTAACCATGACAAATATTTCAAAATTTTAAGTCAATAAACAAAAATTATTTTAAAATGCGTCCCGGACCCCTTTTCTTAAATTAAGTCAAATAAGTTATTATAAATATTTTAATCTATTCAAATATTGTGTTAATATAACACTTTTGTGTGTTTTATGTAATCAGTAGATATGTTCAAAATGAGCCAACTATTAAATTACAGTTCATTCATATTCTGTAATGGAAGTAGACAACTAAAAGTATTAGCAGAAGCTGCTGTGTTGAATATTAATTTTGCAAATTAACATATCATCCGCCCCAAGAAGATAATATTCGAAACAAAACTCTTTTTTGAAAGGAAATTGGCTATGCATAGTTTTTAGTTAGCGATTTTCCGTTTTTTTAAGAACGTGTGTTAACTAATAGCGTTACATTTATATGATTTTTATTTCATCCTTGACCTTTATTGCTCAATCCATGCATACAAGTGTACGCGTATGTGACTCCTTTACACATAAATAAACTTTGTACTAATCCATGCATACTTGGTTCGTTAAAGACAAAATATTTAAATTAAATATTTTTATGTTTGCCCATAACCACATTTATCTATCGCGATATAGCAACATCGAATTTCTAAATCATCATTCATGTATTTATGTGTTTTTTATCCCATCCTTGTCCTTTATTGCTCAATAATTACGTACAGCTACAGGCGTACCTGACACTTTTACGAATAAATGAACATTGTACTTAAGTTCTTTAAAGTCTAAACTTTTAACCCTTAAATGCCGGGTGTTACCTTTCGGCAACATACTTAATTTAGCCTTATAAATACTATTAGAACTAGTATGTTGTGGCCATCACAAAACTTTCTTCTATCTCATACTTGTCAATACTTCAAAATTCATTATCACAGTGCATCTATGCTCATCATGAGGATTCTAAAAAGATGAAATTCCGTGCATTAGTTCTTGATATATTACTGTCCATGAAATCGTGTAAATCCATCAAAATGCAGCATAGCAGCGCCACCTATTGGGTGATTTACACCATAACCTAATTATCATCAACATATGTCAATGTCTAACTGAATATGAAGTTTGGGGAAAATCCGTGCATTAGTTCCTAAGATAGAGCTATTGCGCAAATCATGACAAATGCAGCATAACAGCGCCACCTGTTGAGCGATTTACACAACCACATAATCAGTATCAACATTTATCAAGGTGTACTTGAATCTGAAGTTTGATGAAAATTCGTGCATTAGTTCTTAAGATAGAGCTATTGAAGAAATAGTGCAAAATGCAGCATAGCAGCGCCACCTATTGGGCGATATTCACCAACACGTAGTCAGCATCATTTCATATCAAAGAGTAACTGAATCTGAAGTTTGATGAAAATATGTCCATTAGTTCTTGAGATACAGCGATTGCAGAAATCGTGAAAAATGCTGTATAGCAGCGCCACCTGTTGAGCGATTTACACCAAAATGTACAAAATGTCAATTCATATCAAGGATTAACTGATTCTGAAGTTTAGTGAAAATTGTTGCATTAGTTCTTCAGATATCGCTATAATGGAAATTCTGAAAAGTGCAGCATAGCAGCGCCACCTGTTGAGCGATTTGCACCAAAACACAAACAGCACTAATTCATATCAAAGTATACATGAATCTGAAGTTTGTTGAAAATCCAAGCATTAGTTGTTGAGATAGAGCTATTGCGGAAATTCTAAAAAATTCAGTATAGCAGCGCCACCTGTTGAGCGAGTTACACCAAACTGTACAAAACTTCAATTCATGTCAAGGATTAACTGAATCTGAAGTTTGATGAAAATCCGTGCATTAGTTCTTGAGATAGAGCTACTGCGGTAATTGTAAAAAATGCAGCATAGCAGCGCCACCTGTTGAGCGATTTGCACCAACACGTAATCAGCATCAAGTCTTATCAAGGACTAAGAGAATCTGAAGTTTCATGAAAATCCGTGCATTAGTTCTTGAGATAGAGTCATTTCGAAAATCATAAAAAATGCAGCATAGCAGCGCCACCTGTTGAGCGATTTGCACCAAAAACTAATCAGCATCAATTTGTATCAGGGACTAACTGAATATGAATTTTTATTAAATTTCGTGCATTAGTTCTTGAGATAGAGCGCCCACAAAATTTGTGTCACCGACAGACAGACAGACAGACTCACAGAGTCACAGACAGACATTTTGTAAAAACATGTTTTTCGGGTTCTCTGACCTCTAAAACGTGTAAATCCGTCGAAAACCGGAATTCGAAAATTTTCATGAATCCAATACTTTCTTCTTGTAAAGATAGAAGAAAGTAATAATATTGAAGATATAATGCCTAATGTTAGCAATAAAATACATTCTGAAATTATTATTAAACTGATTTTCAAATGATAGATGGCAACACTTGTGCTGTTTATGAATAAAGATAGATTTATTTTTTCAATTGTTGATACATGTTCTTTTTGTCTTGTTTGGAAGGTTGCGAAATACCCTATTTTGTTCTGCAGCGAGCAAGTAAAATTTAATTCTAATCATAGTTCTCAAAATTCTTGTGTGTTTAATATTATAGAATTTTATCAATGAAAATTATTTTTTCAATTAAACACCATTATTGCCGATTAGTAACAAACAGTTTTGTTTTTTTTTTGCCGTAAACCATACTTAAAACAAAATATGATTTTTTTAAGTATTTTTCCCATGATTTATTTTAAAAAAGAAAACCGAAAAACATTTTTTTAAATAATTTTTGAAAACTCAGGCATTTAAGGGTAAGTTAAATATTTTTACGTTTGTCCAACATTCATCTATTCTAATATGAGAGCATAAAATTTCTAAACCATCATGCACGTATTTACATGTTTTTTATTCCATCCGTGAACTATTGTTCAATGCATGTATACATTACAAGAGTGGTCGTGCCTGACATTTTAACGAATAAATGAACTTTTTACTTGAGTTATTTAAATTCAAAATATTTAAACTAAATATTTTTATGTTTGCCCAACATTTATTAATCTTAATACAGCAGCATGAAATTTCTAAATCATCATTCGTATTTTTATACGTATTTTATTCCATCTTCAGTCTTTATTGCTCAATCCATCTATACAGGTGTGGGCGTGCCTGACACTTTTACGACTAAATGAACTTTATACTTAAGTTCTTTAAAGTCCAAAGTTTTAAGTTAAATATTTTTATGTTTCCTCAGCATTTATCTATCGTAATATAGCAGCATCGAATTTCTAAATCTTATTTATGTTCTTTTATGTTTTTTATTCCATCTTTGGCCTTTATTGCCCAATCCATGCTTACAGCTGTGGGCGTGACTGAGACGTATACTCATAAATTAATTTTGAATTTAAAAGTTCATATATGTGTAAAATAATCCGAATTTTGTGTTAAAAGTTCAGACTTCTAAATTAAATATTTTTATGTTTATCTAACATTTACGCATCGGAATATAGTGGCATTGCATTTCTAAATCATTATTCATATACCGGGTGTCCGTAATTAAACGACCCTACTTAACCCCTTGGGGACGAGCAACACGTATACGTGCCGCATGAAGCGCTCAGAATAATTCTTTTTCCTCACCAGTAAAATTTTACTGTAAAATTTGCCTTATTTAATCAGCGCATTTTCTCGATTTAAGAAGACACAAATTTCTGTTTTTAAAAAACGGTGACAAAACATTAAAAATTTCGTAAAAGGCTCCCGTCCCGAAGGGGTTAAAAGTTGTCTACAGACAAAACTATTGTTCATAAAGTTGCGAAATTTTGGGAAAGGCATAATAAAGGGATGGGAATTTGTTTAAGCTAAAAAAATATATATATAAATAAAACTAGTTTAAAATTACACCACCAGAGGGCGATTTTTAATAAATTACAATATTTAGCATTAAGATAGTTTAAAAATTTTATTTACAGGATGTTCATAATTAATCGACCCTATTTTAAAGCTGTCTACAGACGAAACTATTGTTCAGAATGTTGTGAAATTTTTTGGAGGACATAATAAAAGTATAGGAATATATGTAAGCGAAAAAAAAAAAAATTAGGAGGCCATTTTTTAACGAATTACACAATAAGCATCCATTTACGACAGTTTAACAAATTTTGTTATAACCAAAAATGTTCTGCATGATTTTCATCATTTTCAGATACCATCTGGAATGGTAAAATAGCTTGTTCCACAGTTGACCGCTGTATGTTCAGAGAAAAGCTAGGAAAATGTCGTGAAAAGCTGTCTCTAGAGTAAGGTTAAGTTAATAAATAAAACTTTTAAACTATCGTAATGCTAAATGTGTAATTTATTAAAACACTGCCTCTGGTGGCAAAATTTTGAATTACTTTTATTTACAATATTTTTAGTCTAAACAAATTCTCATCCCTTTATTATGCCTTTCACAAAATTCCACAACTTTATGAACAATAGTTTTGTCTGTAGACAACTTTAAAGTAGGGACGTTTAATTATGGACACACGGTATATGTATATTTTATTGCATCTTTGGCTGTTATTGCTCAATACCTGTCTACAGGTGCGGGCGTACGTGACTCTTTTTCAAATAAATGAACTTTTAAAGTTCATTTATGCATAAAACAATCAGAAATTTATTTAAAATCCAAAGTTTTAAATTAAGTATTTTCATGCTTTCATGTTTCACCTATCGTAATATAGCAGCATACAATTTATAAATCATCATTTTTATACTTAAAAAATAAATAAATAAATAAATTACAACGACCATTTGGAAAATGATTTTTTAGAATACTAAAATTTAAAACATAAAAAATCGCACGGAGTTGATCATACATTTCGTACGCCATGAATTAAACATTAGCATTACTGGACCCATCATGAACAAATTTTAAAAGAAATTTCAGTTTTACAATTTTCGGTACTGTAAATTTTTAAACTTCTGCGGAGCTGGTCATACATTACGTACGCCATGAATTAAACATTAATAGTGTTATTACACGTAAAAATTGCAAGCGATAAAAATCGCCTGCGACTCGTCAGATTTCCTGAAACTTACGTATTATCCACCTGAAACTTACGTATTATCCAAGCATTTCATTGGCTGTTCGGGAAAAGGATTTTCCATTGTCAGATTTCGACCCATTTTAAATGAAATTTCATTCTTAAACTTCTAAACATCCCACACTATTACTTTTTACACAGTCGTATAGAGAAAAAAATGTACTTTTAAATGCAATATGTTTGAAAGCTGTATCTCAATTTGTTTCTGAGTTATTAATTTTTTTTTGTAGTTTTATTAATTTTTTATCATAATGGCAACAGAAGTATCCATCTCTGTTGAAAGTAAAGGCAAATTACAGATCACTGTATAGACCAATCAGAAAACGAACAAAATGCGGATTCAACAGATAAAAAGCTTCAGATATGCTTTTGATTTCCTACCCTGACGAGGACAATAACCATTTTTTTCCAAAAAGTTAAAAAAAGAAAAAAAGAAGAAAAAAAGAAAAAAAAAACTTTCGGATGTGACATCTATGTCGAAATAGACTTTTTTAATGTTTTCCAACAAAGTTGAAAAGTGTTTATGAATTTACTTTGCCTGTCCGTTTCCCTCCCATACTGTTTATCTGTCTGCGCTCTAATTCGTGTGAATATACTTGGATTACCGCATAATTGATATATTTCACTGAAGTTTAACATGACATGTTCGGTATTGATAACGAAGTGTGCAGCATTAATATTTCGTTTACAGCGCAATTAATTCCGTTGTATTATGATCAATGGAAAAAAATCGTATGGAGTGTATTTTAATGATGTTACACTATTCCAAATATATATAGAAATTGATATACATCATACAGGTTCACTATTAGATGTTTAATATAAAATATGATTTTTATATCATTTATTGGTTATTTACAGTATTTAAACTATTCTTTTCAGCAGTATTTGAGTAATAACTGGTGGAAGTGAGTTTATAATTGTTGTATGCGTTTTAAAATTTAAGTAATATTTTGCATGTAACTCGATATGTATAAATTCAATATACAGGGTGTCCATAAAGTTATCCCAGCTATCGATTTTAATAGTATCAACTGAAACAGTTGAAGAATGTTGGTTCAAGGTTACAAATAAAGAGTAACTCAAACAGTTTTAGATACGCGCATGCGCGAGTACTGTTTTCTTATTTATTCGCTTGCAGTGCTACATACGCAAAATGGCGACTATGAGCGTAAAGCGTTATTGCTGGGATGAAGATTTAAAAACCTTTAGTCGTGCGAAATTTTCTTTTGGAGCTATATAAAAGATCGTGTCTACGTTCCGACGCTACTTAATGATTTAACAGACTTGAGATAGCTGAAGACAATGAAGAGACTATTGCTTCCATGACTCCGGACTTGATAACCCTTTGAGCTCTGGAGTTGAATTAAAATGCTAATTGTCACATTGGCACCAGTATTTTGTAAACAAAAGATTCGACATGTAATATACACACACACAAATAAATGCATTAATATATTTTCAAATAAATTTGATTGACTATTCCGGTGCCAATGTGACATTTGGAAATGAAATGTAAGTGGGAAGAAATTCACCCATCAGAGCTCAAAGGGATTATTGGACTTTAGGTTGGATGTCTGCCGTATAACTAAAAGTGCACCTATTGAACATTTGTAAGAAAAACTAGGTTAGTTTACCTTCAATTTGATGCATGATTTGTTGTAAATATTTTAAATTAAACTGTTTATACCATTGCAACTGGGTCACACTGCCAGAACAATTCGTATATATACGCTAAAATATTCGTCATTTTTAAACAAATAATTTACGTACTCATAGAAAGCATGCTTTTTCCGTTAATTGTGTCCGGAAGACTGAAAAAGAGGGGTCAATTCCTTTTATTAGGGTTTCGTTCATCTGACGAAACCCTATTCGTCTCACTTCTTTTTTCTGTGTGTCTGTCCGTCACAGAGCCCGTTCTCAGAAACTATACATGTTAGAGACTTGAAATTTTGGGTACTTGTAGCTGAACACCTCACATCAAACAACAAATCATAAAATTTTGAAAAAGTCGGTAATTAACCGAATTACGGACTAATTAACTTCTAAAATTAACCAATCAACCTTTTGAACGCAGCTACGAACGCACCTTCTCCAAATCAGCGAAGTTTCTCCTAAGGGTTGCCAGTAAAATCAGCGGATGCATGGTTACCACGGAGGAAATTAAGCAATAAATGAAGTGGACATTTAAAAAGCGAAATCGCATCTCCCAAAGTATTGGTCCTACAAATTCGTAAAAGGTATAGAAAGACGCGGAAAAAATTCTACTTTATTTTGGTATACAGTTCAAATTTCTGCGTTGGGTATAACGCAAAAAATCCACTAAAAATCGATCGATAAAAAATTAATTTCTGTATTTGAAAAGACAATGAAAAGAGATTTCATTTCAGCAGGTGTTGTCATCTTTTAGAGATATCGGCGCTGGAGAAATTTAAGCAGCGGATATTTTAATACGAAATTTAAACTTTTTAAATATTAAATTTTTAGATTAATTTTTTTTTACATCCCGACGTAAAAATTTTCGCTGATTTCATACATATCCAGTTCAAACTCCTAGCTTAATGACAAGCTGAGATATTAAATATTATTTCATTAATTGGATCATTGCTTTAAAACTTTCCTTTCAAAGGGTTTTTTTATCTCAGACATGACGACGCACTTGCGGTTTTTATTTTAATACGAAATTTAAACTTTTTAAATATTAAATTTTTTGATAAAATTTTTTGACATCCGGACGGGAAATCTCTCGCAGATTTCATACATACCCAGTTGAAAGAGCTAGCTTAATTAGAAGCAGAGATATTAATTATTATTTCATTAATCTGTTTCATTTCTGTATAATGCATAGATTAAAATGGAGGCACGTACTTTTTTAACCGCGTTCGAAAGGAATATTAAACGAAACCCTTTGTGCGATCTATAATCACACTTACTCACTTGTTTCTTGCACGCATAATGTGTATTGGGTGTATTAATACCAAAGTTCGAATTTACTTTTTAAATGAAAAATGAAAAATTCAAGTAAATTAAAATTTCTAATTCATTTAATACTAACAAACGAAAATAATGCGTTCGAATTTAATGAAGTAGCAATTTTCTCATTCATTTAACACTAGAAAGACGGCGAGCGGTCATTTTGACCAGTACCAAATAAATATATTTCGGTTCGAATCAGAAATTTTTTTATAAAACTAGTTAAAAAGATACAAAGAGAAAAATCTAGTTAAATAAATAAGTTCATAATTTGAAATAAAAATTCTGGTGTCAAATACTTTTTTTAAAATTTGAGTAAAATTCGCCGTCTTTCTAGTGTTACACTTATTCGCAATTTACTTTTTAGATGATTAAAAAATATATATTCGTGTGTAAAATCTATTCGTTGACATGAAGCCTATATAAATTTTTAGTAAACATTAAAATACTTAATTTAAGGGAAACGTGGACCTTTTTTTGAGCAAAAATCGACCCCAAAATCGACATTTCTTTTTGCGTGTATTATTATTTTCCAATTTGTACTACGTCATACCTGAAAAACCGCATGCAGATTACGCATGTACCCTTGAATTATAATTAGGTGAAATTTATAGGAAATAAAAAAAAAATATTTTTAAGGATTTTAAGGTCCCTTGTCCCCTTAAAACATAAAAGCCGCTGATCCCAATGTGCAACTGTAAATAGCTGTAGGAACGTATCGGAAGATGTTGCCCTTCACTAACAGAGAAAAGGCTGATATGCATTTTATCTAAGGAACTGCAAATGGAAATGGGTCAGAGGCTCAACAATTCTATGGAAAGCGGTTTCTCACCTTGCTTTTGCCACTTAATCGTCCTTTGTGTGTTTTTGTCTCGTATAACAACATAACTTATGGCGCCCTCTAGATTCTTTGCGTTGTAATTCCGAACATGCATTCTTTGATGAAAGTTGTTTGTTTGGACGTGTGCTATCATCTCTTAAAGTTATGCCCATCTTTTATGAAACACCCAGTATATATATATATTAGTATTTTTAGCACATTACAGAAGATTGACAGGAAAACTTGCTTGTTAAAAAATCCTAAAAATAACATGTGATTTTTTAAAATTGGCATGTGAACTCGAAAGGATCTAATTATGTAATTTATAGAATAGAAAATTTTATTATTTAAAGCTCATTATTAATGGCTTAAAAACTGAACATCTATACCTGTTTGTAAGGATTACAATTTTTGATTGAAGCTTTATACAAAAGTTTGTTAAAGATTAAATTAGCATTTTTATGTAACAATCAAATGCATTCGTAGGAATATTTTTTCTAATAGACATTCAGTGTTGTATTGTAAACAATTTAATAAGATTTGAGTAAAACGAATTAATAAGTATAAATATTTCAGTGACTACATTGTGGATATAATAATGGTTTAAATGATGAAAAATATTTTTCACCAAAGTTTTGTAGATATCAAACGCAAGAATTATATAAATCATTTGCCACAAGTACACCATCGGTATCTATTTAAACACACACACACACACACACACACATTGCACGTGTTCTTTCATTTTGTGGAATAGGTAAGTGAACAAAAATCAGATTCTAATCAATAAAATTAGTAAAATTTGTTTAAAATTATACTTTTATGCACATCATAGACGGCCCCTTAATTCTTGACGTTTTTAAAGCATAATTTGAAAACTACTTGGAAGAAAATTTCGAAATTTTGCATGCGCATACAGCAGGACATAAGAAATAAAAATCCATCCCCAAAAATTGCAGGTTGCCATTCATAATTGTTTTCGAATATTAATTTCGTAATTCTTAATTCATCTTATAAAATTATTTTGAAAATATCAATTCAATGTATTTATGTTTGGGTTTTTTAGTACTAACACCATACAAAAATTTAGTATATTAGGATTATAATTTCAGGAGAAATTAATAAAAAATCTGAAAATGTAATTTGGGTCATTCCATGGTAACTTACATTACATTTAGAACAATTTACTTCAGTAATTATAGTAATGAAACACAACAAATAAAATTCAAAGTATAAAGTTGACATAATTTGTAATTAAACCTATTCAAAGCTCAATTTAGATGAATTTTTCTAATTTTTGTGATATTTATTGAATCCTGGAAATTAAATTTATTATGTAACTGGCATTACTGAAAAAGAAACATAAGTTACCATAAAAAAATGTAACTTTCATTCTCACTTTCTATGTAATTTTCATTCAAATTAAGCTTTGGATAGATTTAATTAACGAATCATGCCAACTTTACATTTGAATACTTTTTTGTGTTATATTACTAAAATTTCTGCTGTAAATTGCTCTAAATGTAACGTAAGTTACCATGGAATGATTCATTTAATATTAGAATTTTTAAATTTTGTATGTTTTTAATTCAAAAGCTTATCATCCAAATGATTTGAAATTTTGTATCTAGGCACACTTTGAACAGAGATTTAAAATATACTGTCAAAAGTGGGTGCTTCCATCGAAAAAAACAAAATTTGGCCTCGTTTTGATTTGTAGATGGCCCCCAAAGCAAATTTCTGTTCCCCAAAGCAATTTTCATTTCCAATTGTTTGGTACCAGTAACTTTCTTCTATTCTAATTAGTTTCAGAGATAGTACATCCTCGACTGCACATAATTGCCTTGTTTTTAGGTCCATGGCCCTTAGAGAGAATTTCAAATTCAATGTAGAACAACTCAGGAAAAAAGTACTTTCATTTTATATATGAAGTCTACATGCTAGAATTTTAGAAAATACTCCTAAATGGTGAATTAGTGATTTGTTAATTTGAGAGTTATTTTACATTAAAAAAATTATGCATTTTAAGCCAGTGGATTTTTTGCTCTCATATTATCTGATAATAATTGTTTGTTTTATAAGATTTCCGTCCAGGTTTCTTGTTTATTACAAAGTGTAAATTAAAAATTTCAATGAATGGACATAAATACATTGAGTGTTATTGTAGCTAGGTTCATTTGCATTGATTTTGGAAAATAGTTTTAATTGGAGTAATTTTACAATTCTAATTGTGACCGATACTCCCAATACTACCAAGTAAATAAAATAACTTGCGGGCACATTAATCTAACAGTTTAACAAGTGGTTGGTAGTTCAGTTTTTATGCGTTAAAGAAAAGTGGCCCAAAGTACCAAGATTTCCCTCATATACTCGTAGATTGTTTATAATGATGACTAATTGTAACTTAAATACGTGAATATCGAGAAGGTTATAAATTAAAAGTTTTTGAAATAATACTTCTTCTACCGTAAAAAGTAATAAAAAAATATATTATTTACAAAATAACATTTATAAGCGCATGTATTGTACAACAGTCGTCTCTTTTACTCAAGTTGTCTAACTGTCTATTTAATAGATTGTTAGAAGAGTCAATAAATGATAAAGCATTGCACATTTTTAATCCTTTCCAAAGTAGTTGAAAGGTGTTTATAAATTCGGTTTACTTGTCTATATATATGCAGTGTTCTATCTCGCATAAATATACTTAGATTGACATTTAATTGAATAGTAATGTTTACTATGCCATATCCTGTATTAAAAATATAAACGTACATAGTTCGTTTACAGAGAGATGCAAAAGAATTGTGTTATTTTATGGCCTGTGAGGAAAATTGTTTGTAATGTATTTTAATGATGTTACACTACTCCCAACTAAATAAAATTGATGTAAATCACTTAGGCGTACTACGCGATGCTTACTGTAGGCTTTATAGCCTTTATCGTTCAGATACAGGGGCCAAAACAAGAATTCGGTTGCAGCACTCTATGTGAGCGATAATTGCTGGAAATGTGTTTTCATTGTGTAGTATGAGTTTTTAAATGTATTATTATTATTATTTTTAATATTATTTTGTGTGTATAGGTTATTTGCATTATATACAGGGCTGTACAAAAGAATTCGAAGACATTTCCGTTTATAGACGGAAATTGCTGAAAGAAAATTTTCAACTGCGTTATTCGTTTCCTAACTCAGCTATATTTTAGCATATAATGAGGTATATGTACAAATCTATAGATTATATACAGGTCTGCACAAAAGAGTTTCAACATTTCTCTGTATATCGATGATAATTACGGAAATCGGATTTTCATATGTGTCATGCGCTTTCCAAATTCTTTAATTAGACATCATTTTTTATCTTGTTTAACGGAGAAGTTTTTTTACAGCATTATAGAATGTGCTAGTAAGCTATGCTTATATGCATGCAGCTTTGATCCTAATAAGCTGCACTGTAAAAAAACCACTGTAAATTTGCCAGAACAAACTCGATCACAGTGAATGTGCTGTATCTTTATTTGGTTTCCTGACTCTATTAACATGGAAAATACAGTAGATTGCGAACAAACTCGCAATACCGCAGAAATAACCGAGAAATAACCGCAAGATGAAAAGCGAGGTCACATCAATCAAGGTCATGCGCCACGTGGCGGATGGAGTGTGAACTACAGGTAGATACCTAACTGTTTTCTTACTCACACCACTAAAATTGTAAAGTTCTTTTCACCTTGATTAATAACTGAAGTTATTTTAGTAAGGCGAAAAAACTTCGTGATGTCAAGTGCATCTGGATGGCGCTCTCGCTACGCCATTATTTTGCAATACATGTTGCAAACAAAAGTCATTTCCATGAGTGACTAAAGATTTAGAAAATACGCGCCACACTAAAAGCCCGCGTATGTGAATTATCACTCCGTCCACAAGGTAGCGCAACTGTGTTAATTTACGCCTGATTCCAGCATTAAGTTTGTTCGCTTACTTATAACGCTTTGGTCGCAACATCTTCACTCTAGTAAGCTAACTGTACCTGTCAAGGGCTATTAGAAAAGTCGAAATTGTAAACCAGATAACTCGATTTTGAAAATCTTTGCTGATTAGCATCGGTAAATAAGAAACGACTCCCTGAAGTTGTAATATTTGAATTACTATGCATAAATTCCTAAATTTGAAATTCACACGGGAACTGTGTATTGATTATTCATATGATTTCTATCAATGCCTTTTATAGAAAAATTTTGTATTGGAAAATTTCACATAATTTTAGTTTCAATAGATTCGGAAATAGGGTAGGGAGAAAACTGTCGACGATATCATTGAAAATATAATACCTAAAATTTAAACAAATATATATTTGAGTTCGGTATTACAAAATACTTCAAAAAAAAAAAAATCTGTGCTTAATTTAATTGAGAAAATTCTCCAAGGTATGATAAATCAATGATTGTCTACAATCTTTACGTCAAGCGTATGCGACATTCCTGGCGAAGGGGTAAACAAATTGATATACTGGTTAAAAAAGCATAAAGAAACTGTGTCAAATTAGTAATTATTCTTAGTTTATTTTATATTTTCAATTTTAAACAAAACCGACGGATACATAAAATTTCAATAAATTTATACTAATTTAAAGAAAAAAAATTAAATATTCAAAACAAATGAATGCGAAAATTTTTGATCCAGCTGTAATGTCACTGATAAAATATGTTAAAGTGTAGAATTTTTAGAATGAGAAATTATAATGAAATAATCCTTTTTGCAATGCTGTTGCAAGGAAATACTACAAGAAGATTTTTCTGAACACTTAACCCTCCGTCTACCAGACGGGTCCATTGGACCCGACAGGTACATACAAAATATTCATTCAAACCAGAAATTTCTTTAAAATAAACTAAGTATATAAACCAGACAAAAATAAGGTAAATAAATAAGTTAAATAGTTTTAAATAAAAATTCTGGTGTAGAACGTTTTATTAAAACTTGAATAAAATTCCCGGTAGATCTAGGGTTAATTTTAATGCTATAGTATTTATTACAGATTTACAAAAATAAACGAGTATTCATTCTAAACAAAAATACTAAATTTTACTTTGGTTTTTAAAAGTAGTCCTTCTAACTTCTAATGAATTAGCGTTAATTCATATCCTGTAATAAAACTTTACATCTAATATTATAAGCAGAACCTGCTTTGTTAAATACTTATTTTGAATTTTAACGCATATCTCCGCAAGGAAATAATATCTTTAACTGGCGAGGATAAGGAACTTAAATTCAGACGAGAGCAGAATTAAAATTCAGTGGAAAATATTACCAGCTGATTTAAAAGTCCACACCACTTATACCATTTATAACTTTATTTAAAATCAAAAACAAACATCCGTTCAACAGAATCTAAAGTTAAAAACTTTGAATATAAAAGTAATGTGACAAAAAACGATTATAATCTAGAAGAGTAATAATAACATTTTACGTCCGACAGTTAAAAAGGCTTCAAGCAGACTACCACATTACATTTCAACACTATACAATGTGTTTATTCTTTACGTTTAGCATCAAATTTACCGAAATAATTTGTATAACGCAATATATACAGGGTGATTCATAAATATCGAAACAACAGGCTAACTTCTTAATTAATGCCTCTAGGCACATACTTCCGATTGCAAAGTTTCATAAAAAAAGGTGGAAAATTTTATGAGATAAATTACAACTCCATGGGAGGTCTATTTGAGAAAATACGAAAATTAAATTTTTATACGGCCCCCGTAGGGTAAAATTTCCAATTAGGAATTTTTTCCTTATCCATTCCTGAATTAAATACAAAAAGTTCCATCTTCATATCTGCAAAATTCATGGAGTTAGGCCTGTTTAAACACTTCGTCAGGTTTTAAGGGATTAGACACAAATTGAAATGCGTTTTATTCAAGAAACAATGTCACTTTAAAAGTTCCAGGATACATCTAAAAAATATATTTATTGAGTTAGAATATGATTTTTCTGTTTTTTGGAAGGATTAACCATATAATTTGCAAATAAAATCACATCCTAAAATGTCTCAGGAAGTTTAAAATTTTTTAAATTATTATTTTTTTTTAATTGAAGTAATTTAAAATCGTTATAACTCGAAATTTTATCGTCGAATTTCCAACTTTTTTTCATTTAATTAAAGAGGAAAATATAATTTTAATATTGTTTCAGGATTTCTTTAAATATTAATATTAAAAATATTAAAAACACAAAATTAAAAAACATGATGCAACTTATTTAAAAAAAATCATATTTTCAAAAATAAATATGTTTTCAAATTTTTCGAAACAAAATTAGTGTAAAATAATCAAAAAGGTTCATGTTCCGAGTATGCACACTTTTTTTTAAATAATTCTTGACTTAAAAATTTAAATAAATAATTTAAATAAAATTTATTTTAGCTTTAATTACGCATTTAAATTAATTATTTTTAACAATTTAAATTAATAATTTAAAACGCATTTAAAGTTTTAAACAAAGATTGGCTCCTAATAAAATGTTTAAATGCGTTTAAAAAAATTGCAGGTGAGTACGTAACTCTTTCCTGTAGCTTAAACTTCCGATTCAGTTTAACTTTTGCCTGTTCCATCTTCTTTCTGTACTATTTAAAACAAGGTTTTTTCTAACATACCGATTAAGGGTGTTTTCATAATTTTAACCCTAACAACTTCAGGTTTTATATCGTCCCAGCGAGCGGTTAAAAAAAGTCTGTATTCTGGGGCCGGACCAGTCTCGACCGGGCCTAACGTATTTTTCATACCGAACCGGGACTGACTTCCTTTCTTTCTAGGTCTGCACGGGGCGAAATTTTCAGCCCTGGTCTCGACTCAACCCATATTAAAATTATTATATCTGACTCACCTAATCCGTGAAAAAATCAGTAAAGTTTGGCTCAACCCAAAAAATTTACAAAAAATGCACATATTTTTAAATCGCCATTACAATTCAAACATGCTACCATTTACAATTAAACTTTAAAAATCGTTTTTAAAGGTTAGTAGATTTAAACGGAGAAAAAAAATGACAGAAAAGAAAAAAGAATACAGTAAAACAAGTGAAAAGCACCTGCCTATTACGGAATCATGTCTAAAACGAAAGAATTTTTTGATCCATGCAAAATGAATATAATAATACTTGTGAAAAGAATAGAATACATTAGCACCTCCTAAGATGAGAAATTGTCTATAAGGCATTTTTTTCTTGTCTATGTGATTCCGTCTTAGAAGCTTTTACTGTATATCATTTTTGAAAGCATCTAATTCATGGATATGGATTAACGATATTAAAGGGTAAGTGAGAAATTTAGATACAAATTGAGATTCATTAAAAAAAATAAATATACAACCTTTGACGCTTCTTTAAAAATGAAGATTATGAACATATGAAAGGAAAATCTATAAGCTATTATAAAGCTATAAAACTATTTTTGGTCAGAGCTCTTTCATACGAAACAATTTTTAACCCTATCGACGTAAAATACTATGTTTTCTAGAAATTCAGTCAGGGTTGGACTCTGGCTAAGATTTAAACATTTTTCCAGGCCGGGACGAACTTTTTTTTCGATGGGTCGCTCGAGACCGGGTCTGGATATTTCGACACCCGTGCAGACCTCTAATAAAGGCCTCCAGCATAATTTGAAAGAAAGTTTAACATAAAATCTATACGCTGCTATTTTTTGTCCAAAGGAGAGGCATTGTATTAAACCGACTTTTAATAACGTACAATTTGTAGATGATCCTTATCTTGCATTCAAAATGAGTCAATAACTCGTAGCGCAGAGGCATGGGAAAATGGTGTAAGTCGCGAATTTTGAATTTTAATAACTCTACGAGTTTTGCAGATAGGGAGATTATTATTATTATTTTTTTAATTCAGGATGGGATAAGAGAAAATTTCCTAACGGGAAATTTTATCCAACGGGGGCCGTATAGAAAATTTGTTTTTGTATTTTCTCAAATAGACACCCCCCCCCCCATGGAGTTACGACTTATGTCATTAAATTTGGTACCTTTTTTAATGAAACTTTGCAAATTTAAGTATGTGCCTCGGGGCAATATTTAAGGAGATAGCCTATTGTTTCGATATTTATGAATCACCCTGTATAATATATATACGAGGACTGTTCAATAAAGAATTATCATATATTTTTTTATTATCATATTTTATTGTACACATATTTACTTTTATGTTCCATTGTTAGCTTGATATGTAATGAATACACTCTAAAAAAAAAAAAAAGAAATCTGTAATTCTACAGATGTGAAGTTAGAGAAATCTGTATGCTTACTAAAATTTTATTTGTACACTGTACAGAAAAGATATAAATCTACAAAACTGGTTTTTGTAAAGCTACAGAAATCTGAAGCTTTACAAAAGAATCTAGTAAAATTACAGTAATCTTACTAAAATTTTATCTGTAACCACTTGCAGTTACATGAAAAGTTCTAGGCATCCCAGTTTCCTAGAAAATTTTTAGTAACCACACAGATTTTTTGAATTACAGTACAAACGTGTATCTCTTTCATGAATTTTTGTTGTTGGCGTTACATAAAAAGTTCTAGGAATCCCAGTTTCCTAGAAAAAGTTTGGTAACTTTATAGATTTTTTTTGGAGTGTATGCGGTATTTTTTTTTGTTCATTTATTTTCAGAAGTACGTCTGTGGCAGCCTTGAAAGTTCAAATAATTTCAGCATAGTTCGTACGGATACCGTTATTTTTCCCAGTATTTTTTTATAGAAAAGAAATCTAGGTTGAAAGTGCAAAATGTTGCCTTCTTTTAAGAACAGATTTTCTATGAGATAATACTGGTACCGAAAAATTTTCTGGTCAGCAAAATTCAAAGAGGCGTAGGAACCATATTCAGTATCGCATACGGGAATGACGGAGGCAACACCCAATGAGCAAGTAGAGGGCTATTACAAATGATGGACCCGAGTTTAAAAAATCATATTTTCGAAACTACTGCACATATTACAATAAGTGATACATGAATTTAAAGAAATATACAAAGTTTTTTTTTCAGTTACAAACGTTCGGTGTGTGACCCTTTTGTTACATGGCATACGTTCAATCTGTAATCGAGTTCGTTCCAAACATTTTGTACACTGTAAAAAAAATTCTGTAGCTCTACAGATGTAAAGTTACATGCTTACTAAACTTTCATCTGTAACTGTACAAAAAAAGATGCAAATCTACAAAACTAGTTTTTGTAAAGCTACAGAAATCTGTAACTTTACAAATGAATCTGTTAAAATTACAGTAATCTTACTAAAATTTCATCTGTTAACCTTGTTGTAGTTACATGAAAAGTTCTAGGCATCCCAGTTTCCTAAAAAATTCTTAGTAACCTTACAGATTTTTTGATTTTCGGCACAAAAGTGTGTCTGTTACATGAATTTTTGTTGTTGTCGTTACATAAAAAGTTCTAGGAATCCCAGTTTCCTAGAAAAACTGTAGGAAATTTACAGATTTTTTTTTACAGTGTAGCACCACTCTGCCAATGGGCTGAAAGCTTCACAAATGCGTTCTTTACTTTGAATACTTTGTTTTCGGCATTGGTGGTACATAAACAATGTCTTTGACTCTGTCAGAACTTAAAGAACGCATTTGTTCAGAATTCAGAACCATTGACAGAGTGATGCTATAAAATATTTGGGACGAACTGGATTACAGATTGGACGTATGCCATGTAACAACAAGGTCACATATCGAACATTTGTAAGTGAAAAAAACTTGGTATATTTCTCTTTAAATTTTGTATCACTTACACTAATATGTGCAGTAGTTTCGAAAATATGATTTTTTTAAATCGGGTCCATCATTTGTAATAGCCCTGTATAATGGTCTTGTCTGCTGGGAATTTTGCTTTCGCCTGAAGAAATCGTCCATCGAAGTGTATTACTCTTTAGAAATTCATCTCATGTTCATGCAACATCACCTTCAATTCCCAGCAACTGCTATACTGTAAAAAAAAATCTGTAAAATTACTGAAGTTTTTCTAGGAAACTGGGATTCCTAGAACTTTTTATGTAGCGGCAAAAACAAAAATTCATGTAACAACGTCTGTTACAGGAATTTTTGTTGTTCCCGTTACATAAAATGTTCTAGGAATCCCAGTTTCCTAGACAAACTTTAGTAATTTTACAGATTTTTTTTTACAGTGTACATGAATATCTTCTTGTTCGGGTATGAGGAGTGCCGGAATTAAAGGCGCACAAATGCGTCTCACGTCCACTTTTCTGTTACCTGTGTGTGGGTGGAACGCCATTATAACTGCAATATTTTTAACAGTTCTAATATCTAACGATGTTCTGCGATAATAATAGCGACGGTATTATGTTGACTTCTGTACAGGTACAGGAACTCGGGGTTCATCTTCCTTTGAAGATGATCGTCTTTCCCTTTTTTAAACATTCCAAAGCATCATCTAATTGTGCTACAGGGAAGAACAGACTCTCCTATCGCATACTCTTCAACTGGCAATTTCTTCTGTCGAAGGCAGAATTCCATCATGCAAGAGCATATTTTTTGATTGCGTGCTGCCTCCATCGTTTTCGTACTGATGTACTACGGGAAATAATGAACAAAAAAATTATCATGTATTCACATTAAGTTAACACTGGAACATAAAAATTAAATTTGTGTTGAAAAGGATATGTCAATAAAAATATTATGATCATTCTTTATTGAACAGCCCTCGTTACAGGGTGATTCAAAACTTGTTGTTCAAATTTCGTGGGGAGGTGGGATATACGTCAGGAAACTGATATTACGCAGAAAAGTATGTCCGCAAATGTACACATACGTATGTAGATGGCGGTGTGTGCATCTAACCTTCCATTACGTCCCAATATATATATATATATATATATATATATATATATTTTTTTTTTTTTTTTTTTTTTTTTTTTTTTTTTTTTTTTACTTTCCTAAATCTAGTATTATTTCTTCTCCCATTTCCACTTCTCATTTGGACTTCTACGAAGAATTTTACATTTTTAAAAACGCCAAAAATCTCCTTGTTGACTTTACTCAACCGCTTTCATTATGTGACGCCTGGAAACTTCTCTCGTTTAATTTTGTTCTTTCCGGTTTTTTTAACCTTTATTTAGATGACGTTTGCGGACACACTTTCCTGTGGGAAATCGGTCTCCTGACGTATATCCTACCTTCCCACAAAATTTGAAAGGTATGTTTTGAATCACCTTGTATATATCAGTAGAAAACCTCCTCATATGCAGCCGTCATAAAAGGGTTCCTCAAAATGCGAAGTGATTGAAAAACTGAGAGAAAAGAACCGGTAGTGTGTGGGCACAAACAAGTATGAAACTAGCCTTTTTTGCACCCGGGGCAAACATGGATTTTGGACACCCCCCCCCCCTCTTCCGCAAAGTATATTTGCAAATAGAATTTTACTAATTTTCTAATAGCCGACTTATTTTTAAATTTAAAATATGTAATCCTAAAATATATAATACTGAACTACGTAATCTACAACGGCGGATCGAAGGGAGAGGTCACGGGGGTCATAACACACCTCTGAACACCAAAATAAAATATTCTTAAGATCATTTTTTAAATGAAATATACAGTAGAGTCCCGCTTAACCGAGTTTCCGCTTTAACAGAGTTACTTTCTTCTGATGGACTGATGGCTTCCATTATTATGAAACAGCCATTATAAATTAAGTGTTAGTTGAAGATGAAAGAGCAGCCGTAAAAAGTTAGAACTGATCAGAAGTTAGAACTGAACTAGTCTGATCAGAAAGGCAAAAAAATATGGCCATAATTTTTTTCTTTGCAAAATAAAGTTATGGCCATTTTTTTTGGAAGTCCGTCAGAAGAAAAGAATCCATTCCAAAGATATAATTCTTCATTTTGCGCCCCTTTGTTCTGGCGCCCGGGGCACACGCCCCCTCTGCACCCCCTTAATTTCTGCCCTGGGCACAAATGATTTTGCTCTCAACACGGGAAAAGTTTATGAACAAAAGCAGGGTGGACAAAACTTTGCGAAGACATTTCAATTTTCTAAAATCTGCTTCTTAATCTAAAACAAAAAACTGTTTAAAAAATAATTAGCTAAAAATATTTATTTAACCCTTTATGTCCCAAATTATGAAATCATCAAAATGTCATCTTCTAAAGCATTTTTCGTGAATTCTTTAATTTACATTAGAAGATTTACACAATCATTTAATCAATTTTAGAAGGATTTTGCCAATTAAAACTGATCAATTAAATTTGAATTTATAGGGATTTTGTGCAATATTTACAACTCCACGCAAATTTTTTATTTAATTTTTTTTGGTAGAATTAGGAAATGTACAAATATTATTAAATAATTATAAAATTCTAATTATAAATATCGAAAAAAATTTCTGAACTGAAACTTTCCTCCACATCCCAATCTTTCAACGTTAAGAAAGCTGAAAAGATGCAAATGCAAAAGAAATCTTCCTTTTAAAAATATTTTTGTTTTGTGCAACCAATGTGCAACCTTTTGGAACAAGATAAAGTAAAGTATCTAGTATCTATAACTCATTCTAAACTGTATTACTACTAATCGTGTACTAAATGGATTTTATAAGAGTTATTTTAATTGTAAAGTACCATCGGAGCATATAGGGTTAATAAATGTCTTCTTTCTTTTTAAACAATTTAGCCCAGTAAAATTAGGAGAAAAAAGGGCCTAAAGTGGAAAATTCTGGTGTAATTGTTTTTAGTGTCTTACATTATGTTTTCGGGGGTGCTGAACACGAATCTGAAGTTGTCCAACAAAATTTCTCTCGGCAAATATGAAAAACCGTGAAAAAACCACTAAAAATCGCAGATTTTTCGAGTTTTTTGCTTATAACTTGCAAAGTAAGCTTTTTACGCAAAAGGTGACCCTATATTAAAATACAGACGAGAAAATTACCTACAATTCATGTTCTTATAATTTTTTTTGTACGATATACGGCTTCCATAGAGGTGTTAAGAAAAAGGCGAAAACCAGTAAGTTTGGAAAATCGCAAAACAGATATTCTTACCCTTTCCGTTCATAACACTAAAAGTAAGCATTTCACTGTAAACATTTGCTGACGTACTCACTTATTATTAGGTTATATATTGTTGTGATGTAGGTATACTGTGTGACCTCGAAAACCCGGCATTCAGAGATCCGGCAACTTAAAAATCCCCCCCCCCCTCACACCTTTTCTTTCACTTCCAACTTACGGGAAGAGCAAAAATAGCAGTCATTTTCGAATTAAAAACCGAGGTAAAAACGGTGGATTAGGGGACAGCGAGATCGCTTACGCTGTGCTAAATAGCATCCTTGATAATACTAGTAGCAGCTCAGAGGAACGAGGACGAGGACCTATCAGAAGATAAGTTATCACCGAAAAAATGCATAAATTTGACTGGAAAATTAACGTCATCTTCAAAGAAACAAGATTGCATTTCCGAAATCGAGATTCGTCACTTGTATAAAATCCAAGAAAGAAGATAGTTACTTGACATTGATGCTTGAGAAATTACATGAGAAGAAATGACTGCACTACTTATCAGATTTTTTTAAACATAAAATATCAATTAAAGTAAGTTTTTAAACATTCAATTTTCTCTTTTTCTCACGTCAATATCATTTGGGTATGCATTAAATAACGAATAAATGTCACTATCAAGAAAATCGTAAGTACTTTTGATATTTTTTTCCGAAATCTGTAATTTTCAAAAATCAATTACAAATTTGGAGTAGCTGACATTCACACAAAACAGGCACGAGAGGATGCGGATACTCTTATTGTCACCACAGAAAGGGACATTGCACAACAACATATCCTGTAGTTATTGTGGGTGAAAGCGTCGATTGGCTAGTTATCATGATTTGTCGCTGTAGGGGTGCACATTCAAATGTATACTTTCTAATGCTAGGCAAAGGGACAGTTTCACCACTCATTTTTTCTTCTGACTGCAAACTTGATCAATCGATTGCTAACAACATATTATTTTTGCATGCCATGGGAGGCTCTGATACTACTTCAACCTTGTTCAAAGTAGGAAAGATGAGGTTTCTTCGCTCTCAAGAAAAACTTTGCATTAACTAATACCATTGAGGTTTTTAAATATCATATGGCAGATGCTGATGCAGTTACTAATGCTGGCAATCGTTTTTTGGTCTCATTGTATAAATTTGATGACAAGGAAGCCACATCATTAAACAAATTGAGGTATTTATGTTACTTTAGGTCTGCATACAAGACATCAATCCATTTGGCGGCCTTACCTCCTACTGAGTCTGCAGCTCATCAACATTCCTTTAGGGTATATTTTCAATTTCAACAATGGTTTGAGAATAAAAAAGATCCTGAACTATGGGATTGGAAGAAAATGAAAAATGGTCTGTAGCGAGTAACCACACTACAGCCACCAGCACCTCAAGTCGTTTTGAAACTCATTTCTTGCAAATGCAAGAAGACCTGCCAGAAAAACTGTGGATGCAAAAAAAGCAGGCCTCAAGTACTCCAATATGTGTATAAACTGCAAAAGCAGTTGCAATAACATGCCTCTTACTGAAATCGAGAAAGACGAGGATGATCCGGAATTCCCTGAAGTACTTGAAGGTAAATATGTAAAAATAATTCCATTTCACCATTACTTTTTCACTAACTTTTTTAATTTTGTGATCAAAATATTTATCTTAATACAGTGGTATAACTACTCAATTTTCAAACAATTTGAACTAAATCATAAATTATTTTTTTTTAAACGGTGGTTTGTAAAATAATAGGCTATGTTTTCTAAATTGAGGTTCAAAAGTAATCTATTCATGACTTGAGTTGTAAAAGAGGGGTAACAAAAGAAAGACGTAAAAATCATGTTACGATAAAATGTTGCATGATTCATTACTTACTTAATTAATTACAATTGGTTCCACCGTTTTTAAAAATACTACATGCACCAGAGCTGCTCAGAAGCCTAACCTTCGACCCTTGGATGTTTGCAGCCTTCGCCTACGGCTGGGGCAGCAATCTTCTCCCTCGGGACGAAAACGGCTCTTTCGCCCCAGGTGCTTAAATAAATATTATATTTAATTATTTTTTTTAGGTGTAGAAGAATTGGAAGACATGCCTGCAATCATGAAACCTTTGGCAAAGAGGGATCGGTTTGACTAAAGAGTGTCATTTGAAGTCAATAATCATTTAATAATAAGTGCTGTAAAAAAAAAAAAAAAAAAAAAATACTTACCTACCTATTTTCTTATACTGTATAACATTAAACACTAACCGATCATTAATCACTTTTTATCTTTTTGTTGTATCTATAAAACCTAACGTTTACGTTTCAAATATGTGTACAGAAGTCTAATGATGCATTTAGTATGTTTTCAACAAAGAAGCAGCTGAATACTTCGTGCATTCATCATTGTTTTTTTCATAACTATTCGAGGTCCAAAAAAATTACTTGCACATAAATTGTAGAGAATTGTATCAATTTCGGAAATACAGTCTTGTTTCTTTGAAGATGATGCTAATTTTCCGGTCAAATGTATGCATTTTTTTGGTGAGACCTTATCTTCTGCCAGGTCCTTACCTCGTTCCTCTGAGCTGCTACCTGTGTTATCGAGGGCTCTATTTGGCACCGCATCAGCGATATCGCTGTCAGCTAATGCATTCTTTTTTATCTGAGTTTTTAATTCGAAAATAATTGCTGTTTTTACTTTTGCCGTAAGTTGGAAGTGAAAAAAGGAGAGGAGAAAGATGACTTTGATGCCGGATTTTTTAAGTTGCCGGATCTCTGAATGCCGGATTTTCGAGGTCACACTGTATACCTACATCATAAAAATATATAACCTAATAATAAGTGAGTACGTTTGCAAATGTTTACAGTGAAATGCTTACTTTTAGTGTTATGAACGGAAAGGGTAAGAATATCTGTTTTGGGATTTTCCAAAATTACTGGTTTTCGCCTTTTTTTCAACGCCTCTATGGAAGCCGTATATCGTAAAAAAAATTATAAGAACATGAATTGTAGGTAATTTTCTCGTCTGTATTTTGATATAGGGTCACCTTTTGCTTAAAGATCTTACTTTGCAAGTTATAAGCAAAAAACTCGAAAAATCTGCGATTTTTAGTGGTTTTTTCACGATTTTTCATATTTGCCGAGAGAAATTTTGTTGGACAACTTCAGATTCGTATTCAGCACCCGCGAAAACATAAAGTAAGACACTAAAAACAACTACACCAGAATTTTCCACTTCAAACTCTAATTTGACTGGGCTAAGTGAGTAGAAAAAGTGATTAGAGTGAGTAGAAAAAATCATTTTTTTTTTTTTTTTTAAGAATAACGTCGTACGGAAAAGTAACTTCTTATAATGAAAATAATAGCGAAAAAAAAATTGGTTAATATCCATAGGTCGCGCATCGCACTTGAATTATGGAAAATATGATAAAAAATTATGATTTTTGAAATTAATGATGAAAATAAAAAATATTCAGATCTACTTTTAGTAATACGTAAAAATCAACTTTTGTGATTAGCAGAATAAAGCAAGAAATATGTTAAAAATCGGTGATATGTTTCGGTTGCGCATCGTACGCGAATTTGGAAAATATGATCAAAATTGTTGACGTTTTAAATTAATGATGAAAATTAATATTATTCTAGTCTAATTTTAGAAGTGCGTAAAAGTCACCTTTTGTAATTAAAAGAATGATGTAATAATAAAAAAAAAACGATTATTATCTTTAGATCGTGCCGTTCGAGTCATGCGAAATTTTCTTTTGGAGCTTTATAAAAGATTGTGTCTACGTTCCGCCGCTACTTCATGATTTACCAGAGTTGAGACACAGAATTGAGCAGGACTTGTTAACCGAAGTGTGTGAAGAATTGGACTTTAGGCTGAGTGTGTGCAGTATAATTAAATATGCATTTACTGAGCATTTGTAAGAAAAACTAGTTTAGTTTACCTTCCATTTGGTGCATGATTTATTATAAATAGTCTAAATTAAACTGTTATAATATACCACTGAAACTAGTTCATTCTTTTATGGATACGCTGTATTGTATGATTACTGATTTTAGCCAATTTTTAAATGTAAAAATTTTTGTGAATTGAAGTGTGTAATTTTTTTTTAAGGCACTTAAAAGTACCATCATTTATTTTAAAACTATAATATACATTTTTTCAGGCTATGTAGTGGTGTTTACATTTAATCCTTAAATGCCGGGTGTTCCTTTTCGGCACCATACCCAATTTAGGCTGTAAAATACTATTAGAATAATACTGAAGCTATGAGGCCTAATGTTGCCAGTAAAATACATTCTGAAAATATTATTAAATCGATTTTCAACATGTAGATGGCAACACTTGTGCTGTTTAAGAATAAAGATAGATTTATTTTTTCAATTGTTGCTACTTGTTCTTTATGTTTTGTTGGAAGCTTGCGAAATACCCTATTTTGTTCTGCAATGAGCAAGTAAAATTTATTTCTTATTATAGTTCCTAAAATTCTTGTGTGTTTAATGTTATAAAATTTTATCAAGGTAAATTATTTTTTCAATTAAAGACCAGTATTGCCGATTAGTAACAAAATGTTTCTTAGCCGTAAACCACACTTAAAACAAAATATGATTTTTTTAAAGTATTTTTCCTATGATTTATTTAAACAAGTTGGAAATTGCACGTCAAACGTGGCAAATGAGGTGCGTTCGTACTATAACTAGTTTTATAATTATTTTTTGCACCCCATATTGTACTGAATGTATAATTTTTTTGCACTTCGTAAAGTGCATAGTGTGATACATCATTAAAATGCACTTCCAATAATTTTTTCGGAACACTTTTGACTGTCCCTGTAATTAAACTATACATCCGATTTTCCTAAAATTTGAAATAGCTCAACAAAATTTTGCAACAATTATATCTTTAAAATTTCAGACCATTCGGAAGGCTGTAATATCATTAAAATGCACTTGCAATAATTTTTCCCATTGGCCGTAATGTAAAGAAAAACTTTTGACTGTCCCTGTAATTAAACTATACATCCGATTTTCCTAAAATTTGAAATGGCTCGACACAATTTTGCAACAATTATATCTTTAAAATTTCAGATCATTCGGAAGGCTCTAATATCATTAAAATCCACTTGCAATAATTTTTCCCATTGGCCGTAATGTAAAGAAAAACTTTTGACTGTCCCTGTAATTAAACTATACATCCGATTTTCATAAAATTTGAAATGGCTCGACAAAATTTTGCAACAATTATATATTTGAAATTTCAGACGATTCAGTTGGGTAGTTTTTGCTCTGTTACATGCGGACAGACGGACGGACAGACGGGCGGACTGAACGACGACTATAGGTGCTACGTATTTATATAATTACGAACGCACCTAAAAACGAAAGCCGAAAAACATTATTATGATTTTTGAAAAATCAGACATTTAAGGGTTAAGTATGAATCTTGCGAATATGCACTTCTACCTCACCTAATCGTGGAAATCAGCTTTTCAACGGATCGTAGATTGGTATTGGGAAATGGCGGTAATCAAATGACAACACTCAGTGTATACCAATGAGCGCGAAGTATTATTAATATATAACTATTTACTATTCTTTAAAAATCGATAAAATTTTAACAATTGTTTAAAGGATTTTATTCAAATAAATAACGAGATTTCTCTTAGTTTGCTTTCAATATTAAATTGAAAACTATAAAATTTAGCCA
Source organism: Maratus speciosus (assembly GCA_963932465.1). Classification (NCBI taxonomy): domain Eukaryota; kingdom Metazoa; phylum Arthropoda; class Arachnida; order Araneae; family Salticidae; genus Maratus; species Maratus speciosus. The sequence continues at coordinate 473,763,225 of OZ010797.1, forward strand.
TAAAAATACCATCAATAACTCAATAAAAATTTAAACGAAATGATAAATCTTACAAAATGAACAGTTTCAGATAGTTCAAACCAGATGGCACGTTTCTGATAAACTATAGTTTAGGAGTTTCTCGCCGTACGACAGTCATCACTAAATATGAAAAGTTTATTGCAACCAACAACCGCTTCATGTGATGCATTTAAATGTTATAATTGACAAAGGAAACTTTAGATTTCCAAAACGTAAAGGATTTATTTCGAAGAAGAAAAATATGTTTTGGGAGTTTATGTTTTCCATTTTAATAAGATGTTCGTTACGAGGAGTATTTTTCTCAAGAAAATTTACAAAACGGGGAATCATAGAAATTTTGGCATTAAAAGTTTATTTTCTTTTTTATAGTTAGAGAATTAATCTTGAAATGTTATTGCTTAACGATTTAACCTTTTTTTTAATAGTCATATGCTTGATTATATTATAATGCGTAGTGTCCAATTATTTTTAATTCTGACCTTTTTTTTTCTAGTCAAAATTTTATTGGAAAAGTGATTTAATTCACTTTTCGAAATAACCGTATATATTTTTTACTTTTGCAATATTACGTCCAAACGTCTCAAATGAGGTGGGTTCGTACTATAACTACCTTTATAAATATTCAGATCTTGGTGCAACAGCTGTTGCACTCTTACGCCAAATGCATGAATACAAAAATTATTACGTTTACATATACCGGGTGAGCAAAAAATCCGTATAAACTTTAAAAAATCATAAAAACCGAAAAAAAAAAACGGAAATGAAAAACTGTTTGCAGGATTAGCATCTATAGGTCACGGGAATTTTTTAAAGACAGAAATAAACTAATATAACTAATAGAATATAACTCAAAAAACAGCCGACAAATGGCGCTGGTTCGTGCGATTTTGTTGGAAATATGCAAATGAAACGGTTATAAGAACTTGCGCTCCTAATCAAGAACTACGCAGGGGCCGGGACGGGGGGGGAGCCTCCCCCCCCCAAACATTCGCGAATGTTATTACACTTGGCAATTTTACAAACTTAGTTGGCAAATTTGTTTAAAATTTTAATAAAAACTATAATATATTTTCTATTTCTGATAGACTTGGCAAAAGTTACAAAACTAATTGGGAATATTATTAAACTTTAAACAAATAAGAACTATATTACATTTTCTAACTGTGGTAAGTTGACAAAATTATAAAACGAGTTGGCAAATAATGAAATTTGACTTGACAATTTAAGGTTCTCCTCCCCCACCAATAAAAAGTCTTAGCGATGGCACTGAGAACTAGTTCACGTAAAATAACTTCACCAACAAAGCTTTATCCTTCATACTCAGCATCCTTGATCAAGTACACGGCTCACAACGGTGAACTAGTTCTGGATTAGGAGCGCAAATTCTTAAAACCGTTTAATTTGCATATTTCCACCAAAATCGCACGAACCAGCGCCATCTGCCGGCTGTTTTTTGAGTTATTTTTTATTTCTGTTTTAAAAAAATTCCCGTGACCTATAATCCTGCAAACAGTTTTTCATTTCGGTTATTTTTTCGGTTTCTATGATTTTTTAATGTTTATACGGACTTTTTGCTCACCCGGTGTAAAATTATAATCGTATACTCATTGATACAGAAATAATATGACACCATGTTAAATAGGACATATAATCACCATGGCAACCTAGAATCATTAACTATCATGGATATTGTTTAGGATTTTATATAATGAAAAAAACGTTTATTAATATCTTTTTAAGTTTTGATCCGATTTTCGTAAAATTTGAAATAACTCGACAAAATTCTGCAACGATTATCTATATTAAATTTAAATCATTCGGTTGGGTAGTTTTTGCGCTATTATATGCGGTCAGATAGGCGGGCGGATCAGATGACTACTAAAGATGCTACCTATATATATATTAATTACGTAGGCACCTAAAAATCGATAAAAAAATTTAACAATTTTATAAAGAACCTTATTCAAACGAACAAATAATTTTTCTTTGTGTGCTTTCAATATTCAATTGAAAACTATAAAATTTAGCCATAAAAACACCATCAATAATTCAATAAAAATTTAAACGAAAGGATAAATTTTTCAAAATGAACGGTTTCAGATATTTCAAACCAGCTGGCACGTCTCTAATAAACTAGATTATAGTACAGGAGTTTCTCGTCGTACGACAGTCATCGCAAAATATGAAAAGTTTGTTGCAACTAACAACCGCTTCATGTGATGCATTTAAATGTTACAATTGACAAAGGAAACTTTAGATTTCCAAAATGTAAAGAATGGATTTATTTCGAAGAAGAAAAATATGTTTTGTGAGTTTATGTTTTCCATTTTAATAAGATGTTCTTTACGAGGAGTATTTTTCTCAATTTAGAAAATAGGTATTCATATAAATTTTGTTATTAAAAGTTTATTTTTATTTTTATAGTTACAAAATTAATTTTGTGCTGTTAATGCTTAACAATTTAACCATTTTTTTAGTGTTCCGTACTTAAAACTTAAACACGGAATCACTGTAGGACCACCAGTGTGTCTGTCTATTTGTTTGACACAACATTACTTTTAGTTAATCATTATATTTTGCAATTTAAAGTTAGTCCGTTCTAGGGGCTTATTCAAGATGCTATATGAATTCGAAAAATATAAAAGTAGTCGGATATGCCAATCCCAAAATTTTCTTCTATTTCATACATACACAGTTGTCCAAAATTAAGGAACAACCAGAAAATGCTAATTTTCAAGTACGTGAATACTCAAAAGGAAATAATATAATTCGAATAATTACTATCTCTACAGCACAGCTAGTCCATATAACATCTCATTCATGTCCTACATGGTCACAAGTGTCACAGTCGCTACGGTGAAGCAAAAATAGGAAATGCCATACATCTCATTATGAGTCTCAAATGATCACTATATGCGACTCCACTGAGACGTCACTGTGACTGCTGCTTTGTGACAAGTCACCATGTGACTTTACAATGTAGTTACAATGTGACTCTCATGTGACTGTCATCTACAGACTCAATTTCAAAGTCATCGTGAACGCTGCATTGTGATAAGTTTCCAAATAATGTCACATGATGATTTTCAGGTGACATATAGACTACTGTGAAGTCACCATTGTACGCTTTTGTGAAAAGTCACCATGTGACAATACTGTCATATTATTTGGTGGCTTATCATAATGCAACGTTCATGATGACTTTGAAATTGAGTCTAAAAATGACAGTCACATGAGAGTCACAATATAACTATATTGTAAAGTCACCTGGTGACTCGTAACAAAGCAGCAGTCACATTGACGCCTCAGTGGAGTCACATATAGTGATAATTTGAGATTCATAATGAAACGTGTGGAATTTCCTATCTTTCGTTTCACCGTAGTGGCTGTGACACTTGTAACCATATGTGACATGAATGAAATACTATATGGACTAGCTGTGCTGTAGGAATAGTAATTAGCATTTTGTCACTGGTCCTTAATTTTGGACACCAGTGTATTAATACTTAAAAATTCGCTATCACAGTGCGAAAATTAAATAACAATGTCTATCCATCAAGAGGCTTCTAAATCTATAGGCTCTTTGTAAATTGTGCATTTAAAAATGAGATATAAAAATCGCATTTGTCAGATGATCAAAACAATTTTTAATTTATGCAACTTATTTTTTAATCTTTTTCTAATAGAATGGATACTTCCATTTAAATAAGTCTTACATTTTTTTTAGAACGTACACCTACCAAAACGCTTTTATTTAAGACTCTACTTCCCTCTTCTTCCAGCTTTATGTCTTTAGCACCTATGAAACACACTTCTAAAGTAAGGAAGGATTCAAAATATTTATTCAACTTTTTTTACAATTGCGGAAAAAATAAATATACTAGTAAAATTTAATAACCGAAGTAAAACAAAAAAAATTCCATCACGGTAAATGGAAGAAATATAATGGAGGTATTTATGTTTCATTTTCGAGCCGTCTTTAAAGACATCGCTACTACTTGATAGTGCTGTAAAAGTAACGACTAAATGAATACCCGTATGATGTCGTTACTTTCGAACTCGCTACCCGTTAGAAAATATTCGTTACTCGTTACTTTCGTTACTGTTAAAAAACCGGGTATTAACAATCATCGTATGTACTACAAACCTGCAGCAATAGCAAATCTAATTATATACCGCACATGAGTCTTTTGAAGAATTCGTTACTATTTTAACGTAAAATATGTGCTGCCATCTGTACGTTAAAAATACATTTAATTTTCTACGTTTTAATGAAAAAAAGGCAAACAAAATTAAAATACGATGCATAATTGAATATAACATGTCTAAATTGTATAATTTCTTACTTATGAAATAAGGAATAATCGGAGAAAGCAATTTAGGAAGAGTAAAAGTTCACCAAATTTATACGAAAACTATGAAATATAATTACACAGCCAAAATATTTTACAAACAAATTTACTTATTAATTTTACACTAAAAATAATTATGTATTATGAAAATTTAATTTCTGGAATAATATGAAAATATTTAAATATATATATATTTAATTTCTTACGTGATTATCCTATCAAATGACACTGTACTTCAGTCACATTATTATTTCTGAAATTATTGATTTATATTTAAAAATACCCTTTTTTCAAATATGAAATTTAAAAACATAGCAACAAAAATATTTGGCACAGATGTCATATACGCATAGCGTGATTTTTTTTCTGATGCCAATTTGGTGAAAACCTCGTTTTCGAATACAAGTTACACACACACATATATATATATGTATATTAAATAGGGAATAACAATAAATAAAAAATGTTTCATTAATAACTATAGAACAAAACAATTTATATAATTTAAAAAAAGAAAATAAAAGTAATTATACAATTTATTAACAAATAAACAACATCCGAGTTACCATATCAAGCAAAATAACGGCACTTTGCCGCCAGTTAAGTACCCCGGTGATTATATGACAAGCCAAACAGAAAAAAAAAGAAAAAAAAGCAATTTAACAAACTACAACGACCATTTGGAAAATGATTTTTTCAAAGACTTTAGTCTTTGAAGACTTTAGTCTTTGAAGACTTTAGTCTTAAGACATAAAAAATCGCACGGAGTTGATCATACATATTTCGTACGCCATGGATTAAACATTAACATTCTTGGACCAATTTTAAATGAAGTTTAATTTTTAAATTTCTAAACATCCCACAATATTACTTTTTATATCGTCGTATAGAGGAAATAATACATTTTTAATTGCAATTTGTTTGAAAGCTGTATCTCAATTTGTTGCTGAGTTATTAATTTTTTTTTGTAGTTTTTATTACTTTTTTATCATAGTGGCAACAGAAGTATCCATCTCTGTTGAAAGTAAAGGGAAAATACAGATTACTGTATAGACCCATCAGGAAACGAATAAAATGCGGATTCAACCAATAAAAAGCTTCAGATATGTTTTTGATTTCCTACCCTGACAGAGGACAATAACCATTTTTCCAAATGGTTAAAAAAAATTAGAAAACAGTAATTCTGCTTTTTCAGAATTTAGTGTCACCCCCGATGAAAAAAAAAATATGTACATAAATATAGATAGTTCAGTTATAAGACTTAAAACACACGCGTTTATTTTATATAAAATGACGTGATCCGCATCCGCTGAAGAATTTCTTTCGCTATTTAAGAAATTCGACAAAAAAAATGGCTATCTCATGATTCATATGCTTTCATTTGTTTGTTATATTAATGTAGATACTTAAAATTAAGTTCAGTTTATAAAAACTTCATGTTTTATCAGAAGTTATTAACTTATATTTTTTCGAAACAGCAGGTATTTTAATTACCTTTTTTTTTTCAGTTTTTATGAGAAAATGGCAACAAAAAGATATAATTGGTACTTTCCAACTATTTTTCCTGTACTTTTACTTTCTACAGAAATGGAATACTTGAGTTACAAAAATTAAACAAATGGCATTTAAAACTACAAAAAAAAAAAAAAAATCAAAAATAAATTGAGATGCAGTTTTCAAACAAATTGCATTTAAAAGTACTTTTTTCCCCAATACGACGGTATAAAAATTGGAAATGTGCGATGCTTAGAAGTTAAAAAAAATGCGGTAGAGATTATTCCGTACAATGGTACCTCTGCTTTGTTTTACGGCTGGCTTATACAACGAGGCGTGTTTTTTTTTTTTTTTTTGGAGATGACACTTAATTAGCTTAGCTGGAAGAAAGAAATAGCATACCGGAGGTTAAAAAAATTAAACGTTATCATAAAAACATTTTTACAAGCAATCTAAAAACTCGTCTTTATCATAAAAAAATATTTTTTTTTTTAAATTTAAAACATAAATAAACGTACAAAGATATTTTTATAGGATAAAGAATGCACTGAAAGCAAACCTGTAAATTTTAGAACAGAATTTCTTAAAAATTTTCAGAATATTTAAAAGAAATGTGTTTCATTTTAGACTTTATCATCTTATCAACCAACAGTTTACGTCAATCGCATTATTATTTTAGATATCTTTGATTTATGTTTTATAATAATATTTTTTCCATTCTTTTTGGTTTTAATTAAGCACGCCTTTCAGATAATATATAACCTGATTTTGAAAAAAAATTCTTTCAGATGGTACTGCAAGCTCAGAGTATAAAATAGCTATGCTTCTTTTTTTTTCCATAATGAAGGAATCAACAAGCCCCTACGAAATCAAAATCGTTTGAGATTTGAGAATAAATGATACTAACAGAATTATACGCATACACTGATACGTAAACAACTAACGCCGAAATATCCGAGTCTGGATACAAATTCGCATCTTTTACCGCATCCGGCTATCTGCTCCATTCATGAATTATACAAACGTAAGCAGCGTTTGAAGTTAGTTTCATTTTGTTCGGCTGCGTATTGACGCAGTAACGACTAACGAGTCGTACTTCGAAGTACCGATTCGGTATTTCGTACCTTAGAGAATACCCGTTACTTAGTAACGAATATGTGCGGTTTGCTACAGCTCTACTACTTGATATGACATTCTTTTCTCGTCTAGAACTAAAATTATAAAAATATTTTATATTATACAATATTTCTGTGTTATTTTTCTGGTATTAAAACGTTTTAATTTTAAAATGCATATTTTATTTTCGGAATGTTTTGAAGTACAATTATTGTATTAATTTAATTAGCGACAATCTGGTATGTAAAATCGTTGTAGGAATAAAGAATTATACATTTGAATTGATAATTTCTTTTCTCCCAACATACTTTTTAAGGAAAAGAAAAAGGTATAACATGAATGTTAAGTTAACTTCTAAGTTATTGAAATAAACAACATTCAATTTATTTTGAAACGGAAATCACAATTAGACTAGAATACGTTTAAGCAACAAATTTCATAACAATAAAACTACTTTGATCAATAGAAAGCTCATATTGTTAGCCCTGGAGAAAGTATCTACAAAGAACAAGCGTATCTCTGCGTAACGCTGACATCATTTTGACATCAATGGCAACATGTCACAATGAAATTCTGGTTGACCAATTTTTGCTTCTGCAAATTTTTAATGTTTTAACCATCACACTTTTTCAATTTTTAAACTGTCGTATAGGAAAAAAAAATCCGACTTTCAAATGTAGTTTGTTTGAAAACTGTATCTTAATGGACTGATGTATTATTGTTTCTAAAATAATTTTCAAGCATGGTTTTATAAATTTATCTCTATCGCATGGTTCTTGCGCATAAAGGGATTCAACGGATTTTTAGTGTTTTAGTACCAGAAATTTCGTAAAGTACTGGTCTCTATATCTGAAGATAGATTTCTTTTTCATTAAATAAGGCAAATATTTCTTTACAAAAATCTGGTAAAAGGTGCTTGAATCTTACGAACCTTAATATCGCGTGCCGGCTCCATTACGAAATAATAATAAACAATTTGCACATAAAAAATAAAAAATAAATCCGCATTTGGGTACTGCTAATTTTCCATAACAAAATTAAAGCTTCATCAATAAATAAATAAAAGAATGATTAAAAAAACACAAATTTAGCATATATGTAATCGAATAATTCAAATATTTACAGAGACGAATTGGGAAAATACGCGCTTTCAAATAAATTTGCATGAAATAGATGTGTTTTTAAATATAGTTGCTTGGCATCTATTAACGTAAAAGAGAAATAATAATCTACGAGGACTGTTTTTTTTTTCACCTTCCGATGGGCCGTAAAATAAAGACTAGTGATAATAATAAAATTCTTTTATAGCCTGGAGTTAAGTACAATCAACTACTTCAATTGGCCATAGTCATAATGAAGATTGAGTCATTTGTCATACGGGTGGGCGAGGGGGGGGGGGATACCCTTTTCACAGACCGTTACTGCCAACGTATTGAGATAGGTCTCCAAGGCGTCTTGATTTTTATTTGAATGGAAATGAGATGAAGTGCGGTCGTCAAATGTGTCCATCGGTCGGTTCCAGCCCAATAGCTTCTTTAACAAATCGGACACATCCCATCGATTTTGTGAGACAAGCTGCTGGCTCATCAGTTCAGCTGGCATCGAGCGATTGTCACCTTTTTCTAGATCTGAAGTCAGAACTGGGACGACAGCCCACCATTCCGCTACCATTCCAACAAAAATCTTCAAGTTGCCTTTGAGACCGCTCTCAATACGTTGGCGGCAACGGTCTGTGAAAAGGGTATCCCCACCCTCGCCCACCCGTATGTCAAATGACTCAATCTTCATTATGCCTATGTTCAATTGAAGTAGTTGATTGTACTTAACTGCAGGCTATAAAACAATTTTATTATTATCAAGTCTTTATTTTACGGACCATCGGAGGTTGAAAAAAAACAGCCCTCGTAACATATTTAAGAGACAGGACAGTTTTTCTAGACATCTTCCCTAAACTTTATACTGAAACAATTTTATTAACCGTTTGGAAATGGTTGTTGTTTTCGGTCGAGGATGGGGCCAAATGATGCTCGCCCTTTTTTTTTTTTTTTTTTTTTTTTTTTTTTTTTTTTTTTTTAAACGAAATTCAACGATGTTCTTTACTTTTAGAAGAATTTTTATTTTTTATTTGAATAGTTAATCGAAAGGCATAAAATCGTTAAAAATTGAAAAAGTTACAAAATGGGTAGGCGCAAATTATCAGATATGGAAAAACCCAACGCCGAAATGAAAATCGTCTTGCAAAGCAAAAATCGAGATTTTCAACTGATTATGTAGCCCATGAAAATTGAGGTCTTCAACTGATTATGTAGCCCATAAAAATCGATTACAGAATAAAAGACGAACGCGAAAAAGAAAACAATCTAATGTTTAATCAATTGATAGTAAAAGGTCATGTCTCGAGGGGCTCCAAGCCGATACCTACGGCATTTTACAATCGGTCGATTCTAACTGGGAAAATTTGAGCTCAATGTAGGTAATTTGTCGTAATCTGTGGATGATTCGGTGGAACTGCTTTCGGTTTTTAAACTGTTCTTCTTCTCAAACGGGACTTGGAGAGTTTATCGATGAAGGTTTTGGTTGTCTGAAGTTTGATCTTTGCGATCTGTTGTTGAAGAGGATGCGACGGAATTTGGTGGACGAAATTTAGATTTTTCGGTTAAATTTTGTTACGAAGGTGATTTGTCGCGATCTGTGAATGATTCGGTGGAACTGCTTTCTATTTTTAACCTCTTATCTTTCTCGGCTTTTCTTGTCGAAATGCCGCAAAATTAAAACTAAGTAAATATTAAGTCAAAAAAAAAAAAAAAATCCAAATGGTCGTTGTAATCTATTAAATTACAATTTTTAAATATTTTTCTTAATGAAAGCTGTTCATTTGTGGATGTGCCCGCACTACCCATATTTCTAAATATTTCCATTTTTCTATTTTAAATTTAATTTAAAATTTTTTGCGGGAAATTTCTTCAAAATGGGCTCAACAATATTACTTCCACTGCTGTAGAAAAAAAGAAATAATGGAGATTATTTATCCTTATTGATGCCATTTTCTCATTATAATTAAATTTAACTTTTAAAAAAAGTTTAAGCAGAAAATAGCATAACGCTTTAGAAAATACGCATTTTCCATCATAAAGCTATGTTACACTTCAATATATTTTCATTCTGCTGATACTGAGTTTGAGACACTTGACGTAATGATTCAATAAGTCTCATATTTAAAAGAAAACAATCCTTTTATTTGACAAAACTCAATAATTTACCTAGAATACTTCTAAAAGACATCATATTATGGAATTTTGTAATCGGCGGTACTCAGATTAGGACTTCAGGTCAAAAGAATAAATTTTCACTTGCGAAGTTGTAGCTGACAAACGTGACTTCAAGTTTGAAAATCTATCTATCTATATTATAAGGGAACAACTGTGTCGATGCGTAACGCTTCAGTCATTTTGCGAATGAAAGCACTTGGCGATTAATTTTTGGTTTTGCAATTTTTGTTGCTGCGTTTTTAAAAATTTCTAAACATTTCACATTATCAATTTTTACGCCATTATATAAGGAAAAATCTGCTTCCAAATACAATTTGTTTGAAAACTTTATCTTCATTGATTTATTTAGTATGGCTTTTTAAATAATTTTCAAGCATAACTTTTTTTAATCTATCTCCATTGATTGCTGGTACCATTATGAAATAAACCATTTGCACTTAAAACAATGTAAATAGTTCCGCAATTGTCCCATGCCATTTTTTTATAGCGAAATTAAAACTTCATCAATTTATATTAAAAAGAAATTGTCCGTTTGTATTTCACAGTTTCTTCTGCTAGAACATGGAACGTTGAGAGATCAAATTAACGCCAGTTGTCAGCATGGATCCGTCAAAAGTGGTCCTTATTTTTAAGTTTTGACTTAGTTTCCAGATATAATTTTTTTTCGTTATTTTTAATGACATTTCCGTAATGATGACAAATAAATTGCTTTATTTTTGTGCATAAAAGAGAGAAAAGGGAAAATGATGAGGATTATTAGATTTCATTGTTTGACATCATTTTAAAATTGAAATTAGCACTCATTTGCATAAATATTGAAAATAATATTGTGATTTAATTGTATGTTTTAAAATTATTTCGAGAAATACAAATTTATTTTAACACATTCAAGTTTCAGGAATCAGTTTATTTTAGAAAACAAAAAAACTGCCTGTCGTCTGGAACCTTCAGATAAATTCTGTTGACGTCAAAAGAAAAAAAAATCGTTATTTTTTTATATATATAATTGAAGTAGAAATATAGATTTTCAACTATTTCCTTAAGATGGCGATTAAAACTTTTGAGAAGCAGACGTTAAAAACAAAATGTTTTAGCGAGAAAATGTGTATTTCTCTGAGCATGAATTTTAATTCATAAATATAATATGCTTCTGAATAAATTCATCAAAACAAAATCACTGTTGTGTAAGTTCACCCAAATGACACATTTCTACCAATTCCGAAATTTGAAGCCAAAACTTGGAAGAACGAAAATATTTTGGCAAATAAAGTTATAGAATATGTGCATTTTTATGGGGAAAAATTTTGACATAACTGTTAAATATAATTTATTATTTGAAATACTGTATGTAATAAAATTAATACCATAATTGCCTTCTAAATTTACAGTAATATTAGATTTCATTTCTCCAAAAGAATTGAATGATCTCATGCAATTCAAAAGCAACACAACGGACTGCTACGCAATTAGTGTTAATTAACGTCAGAAAAATTTCTCGCTAAAATGAACCATGTCTTTAATGTTTTCTATTAGAATAAATTGCAAAGCAGTTGGTTATCAAGCATTTATTTTGCTATGTGTGACTTTTAATAAAAATATATTCCATTTCTGTGTACTACTATAAAAATTCTACATCGCAGGAAATATTAAAGAAAATATTTGCCACTTACATATTTCTAATATTTTATGTGTTTCTTTTCCTTGTTTTAAATACTTCAAAAAGTTATACTAAATTATAACTATTTCTAGTTAGGACCCTTTAAATTATATGTGATAAAAATTCCCATGACATTATAAAACATGCAAATAATAACTCTTTCCAGATATAACTGTGTAAATTATGCTTTATAATGTCAAAGGAATTTTTAGCAAATTTATATATTGCGTATTATTATTTTATTTAAAAGTGTGCATTAGGTTAAGAGCAAGATTATATTTGAACTTGCATTTGAAATTTTTCATTATGCTACTTACTGGATAATGTGCAACAGAACATTTGATTGTTGTATTCACAATTATTATGCAAAGATTATGCTGAATTTATTTTGAACTTTCAAATGAGTTTTATCTCCATTTGCTATATATTATTATTATATTATAATTATAATAATTATTATTATTGTTGTTGTTATTATATATATATATATATATATATATTAAAAAAATAAACCAAAATTATTTGGTAATAATTTTCTTTTCTTTTCAGGTATGTTTTGCTGTTGATTGTCTGTAATTTTAATTAAGTAAGTTTAGTGTAAAAATGTTTCATGGCATTTTAGATTATAAAAGGTAATTTATTTATCTTTTGTTGAATAATTATTATTGAAATTTGAACGCAAAACCAATTTGTATTATTTGAATACAATGTTACAAGCAACCAGTTTGAAATGATATTTATTATACAAATATAATGCATAATAAATATTTTTTTTTTCAAATGCTGTGTATAATAATTATTTAATTTTTATTAATTTAAGAAATAATTTCGCATTACACTCATAAATTATAAGCACAAGGAATGATTAGTTAAGCAGATTATTTTTTAACACTTTGAATGCCAAGTCTGTTTTGTCTGTTTTTCCATTTGGGCCAAAAAATAAGATACCCGTTGCACAATCTATAAGTGTCAGTCACCGATGACAGAAGCGGCCTAAACGGAAATTTCAGTGTCAGTCACCGGTGTCTGATTTGGCACTCAACGTGTTGATAATTGCTCATGCTTAAAAAAACAAAGAGGAATTAAAAAAATGTACAAAATACAATAATAAATAGTATAATTATTTTGGGAAAATTCCATTTTCGGGTGCTGTTGACGATTTCTTTTTCTTCAGTGCTAAGAGTAGGCAATTTTTTTTTATATTATAGCAATTTGAGGTTTTCGTATCAGCAGCATTTTTTAGGTAATCCTAAATGAATGTCACATGATCTTGTTTAGACCACTAATTTAATCCATTTTGAATATTGTTTATAATTTATGAATATAACGTGATTGCCGTTTCAGTGATTAATTTGAATCTACCTTTTTTCCGACCATTTGAAACTCAGCTTCGGGGTGAGTTGATTAGTTGAATTTTGGTTTGCAATCCTTCTGTTGTTGGTTCATTTTAGTATTTTCGTGAATGGCTATTTAGAAATCTGATGTTAAGGCCTTATGTTTTTAAATTGATGTTGTTTTAATTCCTGGGAAAGAAACGGTTGTGTTCCGTCCTAAATGTGCTTAGCAAATGTCGTTCAATAAGTATAAGTCCAAGAAATTGAGATGGCGGTGGTCTACAAATTAAAGTTTTAGATAATAAGTGTTGTGAGTTGGTGAATCCTCTAATTAATACTTTTTTCTTTTAGATCTAAGGTTCCTATTAGAGATCTTTTAGCTATAGTATTTTGTCATATTCTAAATTTGTCTATTAGTTTTTGTTTGTCTCAGCTTTTAGCGTTGCAGAATTGTAGAAAGATATATCAGTTGTCAGTTGCTTCTGAATCGGTGTTTCTATTTCTGTTAGATGTTATTTGCTTCTGATACTTTGTTTGGTTAAAAAATAATGTGTAATATTGGATTGTTTGTCGCAAAATGTAAAAATTAACCTCAAATATACTTTTTTTTTTTTTTTTTAAGTATTGTTTTCGCCAAAATGTTAAATTTTGGCGACAAAAAATCACCAAGTGCAGCAGAGTATGGAATTTTAGCCGTTATACAGTACAGCACCGGTTATCCGTGGAAGTGGGTGGCAAGAGCACCGTGGAAAACGAAAATCGCGGATAACCCGAAAAAGGGGTGCAAGTACGATAAAAAGAAAATTCAACATAAAAACTATGTTTTTGTGTACAAAAAACATAATAAAACATTTAAAATACATACATATGCACAGTACAGAAGAAACTTTTACTTTACGTCTAAATTACTAAAATAAAGAACAGTAAACAAGAAACAATGCCATATATACTGTACAAAAGGTGTTGAGTTACACCTTAAAAAAAAAAAAAAAATCAGTCACTTGTTTTTGCTTCTTCCTTTGGAAACACCTTTTCTATCTTAGAAATTGACATGCTCCCCTGAAATTAATCATAATAGTCTTATTTAATTGTTAAATATTTTAATTGCCGTGTTTACGTTTTGTTAATAAAATCAAGAAAACACATTAAGACTTTACATCTGATATTTTAATCGGGGCTTTACTGTACTTAATTCAATATGTGTTGCGGTCTTGGGAGTCTTGATACAAGTTTTTTTTTTTTTTTTTTTTTTTTTTTTTTTTAACATACGTGTAAAGAAAATTTATCAAATTTAGTAATTTTTATTTAAATATACATTCAAACTATATTGCATAGGTCAATAGAGAGATTCAGTTATACAGGTCAATAGAGAGATTCAGGGTAGTCCATCTTTTGGTTATTTTTTGAACTATGAATATTTCACAGGTTATTTGTATCAGCTGTCTTATGTCATACATGTATGGATTGTAAAATGTATGTCATTTGTAATTAAGGACTCGTTGACAACACAACAACAGTGCAACGTCACTCACTTCTCGCCAAACCATCAATTTATTGAACGAGAAATTTCCAGGTCGCGTAATTTCAAGAAATTCTGATGTGAATTAGCCGCCAAGATCGTGCGATTTAACCCCAATAGATTATTTTCTTATACTTATCTCATACTAACATTATTTTCTTTCAGGGTTTCTGAAAAATAGAGTGTACGCCAATGCCCCTCGCACAATCCAAGACCCCAAACATAACGTCCGGGCTGCAATTTTGGCCATGGATCTGCTCATTCTGGGGAAAATCATTAAAAATTTTGATGTTCGGATGATGGCATGTAAGCGGAGCCACGGTGGCCACATGCGCGATGTTATATTTCATACATAAATGGCAGAGACCCACCTTCCATGTTCAATAAAGATTTTTGGTTTTCACTCATAAAAAGAGCGTTTTCATTCATAATAAAAAAGAAAAAACAGATGGACCATCCTTTATTTTAGATTTGATGATGAGAGATTCAGATTTAGATTCAATAAAGCATCTAAATAGATAAAATGTCAAGTGAAAAATTAGAGTAAAATTTAGATGTTCATAAATTGCGCGTGTCATATGTCTTTCTGACAAAATTCATTTTTTAATAAAATTTTCTTCTTTTTAATCCTTGATCGTGGTGTTGAAAGACATGCGTTCTTTAAAGTGTCGTTTGAAATGTAGTTAAAAATTTCATTCAAAAGCTTGGTTTTAAAATCCTGGCCGCTAAATATTTTTAAAAATGTCCGAATGTTTCTCAACTAATATATACCATCGCCGTCATCATCGCCAACCGCTTTCAATCCATTGCCGCACACAGATCTCCACCAGATTTTTCTATAGTTTACTGTCCAGTACTTTGGTCTTCTAATTAACTTCAGCCATTTTCCTGATTTCGTCGCTCTATATTTCCTGAAATCGTATTCGAACTCTATACATCTGTAGAGTATCACTATAGGGAGTTTGTACCTGTCTATTAGCTTCTTTTCTTGAAATGTGATCAGCCCATTTCCCTTTTTAACCATTTAATTAACTTGATGATGTCAAAAACTTTCGCCAAACTTGTTATCCAGGCGATCTTTTATCTGATTTTTCTAGATATGCCTAACATACATATTTCCATACTTCGTTGTGTTGTTTGTAATCTTTGTACAGTTGTGGAAAAAAAAGTAAACACCCCCTAACAAACTCGTAAACAAATTATCGTAGAAGAAAGTTATTAATACCGAACGAATGGAAATAAAGTCTACTTTTAAATTATGTATATAAAATTTGATTAGGGGGCCATCTACATATTAAAACGAACCATAACTTCCTTTTTTTCAATGGAAATAAAAAATTTTAACAAGATATTTCAAATCTTCGGTTCAAATTATGCCTAGACACCAAATTTCAAGTCATTTGAATGATAAATTTTTGAATTATAAAGATTCAAAATTTAGTGCTTCTAATGTTAAACTGCATTTTCATATTTTCATTAATATCTCCTGAAATTATAATCCTAATGTGCTAATTTTATGTGTAGCAATAATACTAAGATGTCCAAACATAAATACGTTGAATTTGCAATTTTTATAATTTTATTATATGAATTATGAATTATGAAATTAATATTTGAAAAATTATAAATTACAACCTACAATTTTTTTGATGGATTTAGATTTATTAAGTCCTGCTTTATGGAAATCCAAAATTTCACATTTTTCTTCCAAGTGGTTTTCAAATTATGCTAAAAAATGGCAAAATTGTGATATAAGGGGCCGTCTATGATAGAAATGACTAGATATTTTGAAATTTCTTATGCTATCCTGTAATCTAGCTGTCTTCAATGTCTGCTTGAGTGGCGCATAATATGCCTTGATCAAGAAGGGGACTGTCTCGGTCAACAATCGAGTACCGAACTTCAATTTGGATACAGCCCCTAAAATCGGCTCATTTTAAGATAATTAATTTCTCGGAAACTTGTCGTACGAATTGCATAAAAATTTGTTTTCAGGCTAATTAAAGGGTGTGGAGTCCATTTATGCTGTCAGAATTGTGTACTGCTATTAAAAAAAAACAAAGTTATGCTTCGTTTTAATATGTAGATGGCTCCTAACCCTATTGCTTTACAATGGCAGCATATGGGAATTTGGCGAAATAGTAGAGATATCACAAGTTGGCGTGCCTTTTGGAGACTCATTTTTATCGCCAAATTTGGCGGCATTTTGCGTCAGAACATGGTACCCCCCTTCGGTAACCACCCCATATACGTATGGAGGTGCATTAAATGCTGTTCAATAACCAATGAGATGAGTTTCATTCAGACGTTGCCATTAAACAATTAACAAATAATCGCGATTTCTGTGCCACGTACGATAGAGTAATATATATATATATATATATATATATAGATTATGCCTTCTGTTTTAATGTCTTGAACTGATAAAGCACATAGGGGACTGCATGTACTTTTTTCTTGAAATTTAGTTCTTTGCACTTTCAATAGTTCGCAATTTTTATGTTATTTATAATAAATATTAATGTATTTATAAGAAAGAACTTATTTGAAAATAATTTAAATTATTATTAAATATTTTGCCTAGAAGAAATCTAAATTAACTTCGAATTATCACCTTTAGTCTTTCCCTCCCCTTCCTTCTCCCTTTTCACATACACACGTACTAAGAGAAAACTAGTCGGATGTGGCAATCATAAAATTTTCTTCTATTTCACACATGTTAATACTTCAAAATTCACCATCACAATGCCAAAATTAAATGGCAATCTATGGCCATCGTGAGGTTTCTAAAGGTATGAAATTCTATACATTAGTTCTTGAGATTGGAATATTGCGGAAATCGTGAAAAATGTAGCATAACAGCACCACATGTATACTAAAACATAATCAGCAATATATTTGGTATATTTGAATCAGAAGTTTGATAAAAATTCGTGCATCAGTTTTTGAGATAGAGCTATTGCGGAATCGGGAAAAATTCAGCATAGTAGCACCCCCTCTAGGGAAACTGACACCAAAACGTAAACAAAATCAATTCATATCAAGGATTAACTACATCTGAAGTTTGATGGAAATCCGTGTATTAATTCTTGAGATAAAGTTATTGCGTAAATCGTGACAAATGTAGCATAACAGAGCTACCTGTTGGATGATGTATATTAAAACATAATCAGCAATATATTTGGTATATTTGAATCAGAAGTTTGATAAAAATTCGTGCATCAGTTCTTGAGATAGAGCTATTGCGGAATCGGGAAAAATTCAGCATAGTAGCACCCCCTCTAGGGAAACTGACACCAAAACGTAAACAAAATCAATTCATATCAAGGATTAACTACATCTGAAGTTTGATGGAAATCCGTGTATTAATTCTTGAGATAAAGTTATTGCGTAAATCGTGACAAATGTAGCATAACAGAGCTACCTGTTGGATGATGTATATTAAAACATAATCAGCAATATATTTGGTATATTTGAATCAGAAGTTTGATAAAAATTCGTGCATCAGTTCTTGAGATAGAGCTATTGCGGAATCGGGAAAAATTCAGCATAGTAGCACCCCCTCTAGGGAAACTGACACCAAAACGTAAACAAAATCAATTCATACCAAGGATTAACTACATCTGAAGTTTGATGGAAATCCGTGTATTAATTCTTGAGATAAAGTTATTGCGTAAATCGTGACAAATGTAGCATAACAGAGCTACCTGTTGGATGATGTATATTAAAACATAATCAGCAATATATTTGGTATATTTGAATCAGAAGTTTGATAAAAATTCGTGCATCAGTTCTTGAGATAGAGCTATTGCGGAATCGGGAAAAATTCTGCATAGCAGCGCCACCTGTAGGGCAATTGACACCAAAACGTAAACAAAACAAATTCATATCAAGGATTAACTAAATCTGAAGTTTGATGAAAATCCGTGCCTTAATTCTTGAGATAAAGCTATTGCTTAAATCGTGAAAAATACATTATAGTAGCTCCATTTGTTGGACGATTTACACCCAAATTTTAACATCATCAATTCATGTCAAATACTACCATAATCTGAAGTTTGATGAAAATCCGTGCATTAGTTCTTGAGATAGAGCTGTTGCGGAAATCGTAAAAGAAATCTAGCATAGCAGCGCCACCTGTTGAGTGATTTGCACCAAAAACTAATCAGTATCAATTTATGTCAGGGACAAACTGAATAAATTTTTTCATTAAATTCCATGCATTAGCTCTTGAGATAGACTGCACACAAAACTTATGTCACACACAGACAGACAGACAGACGGACGGACTGACAGACATTTTGTAAAAACATGTTTTTATGGTTCTCTGACCCCTAAAACGTGTAAATCCGTCGAAAACAGGAATTCGAAAATTTTCATGAATCCGATACTTTCTTCTTGTAAAGACAGAAGAAAGTAAAAATATATGCATTATTTTACACATACATTTTCGAGCCCACCTAATATTTTACAAACGTTGGCGCCAAATTATCATAACTCAAAAGTAACTTCAAACGCAAAATATGCCCTTAATGTTTTGGAAATGTATTTCACTTTTTTTCAAGTTTATCAGACGAAAGAATTAGAACTAACTAAAAGTAAATACAACAGAATAACTAGAGCAAAGGTCTTAAAATGAAAGGGTTTGCTTCGCACAGAAGATTTACTTTATTTTATTTATTGGAATCTAGATATCAGCTTGCATACGACTAGATATTTTTAGGAAAATCTCTTATGTTAATAAGTTAATTTTTAAGAGCGAATCTAGAGTTTTACATTAAGAAAGAGGGAATTTAATGGAGAATATGGAAATTTGTATCATCTTTTTTTCCATCAGAATAGACTTTATAATGTTCTTATTCCATGCACGACTGAAATAAGTGTATAAGAATACATCTGTCTGAATTTAGAACAAGGTTTTATTCTGTATAACAAAAGTCAACAAACCAAACATTTTTTAGGTCAGGAACCTTTTTTCTGTTAATTTAGTCTTCCTTTAAGGGGATGGTGGATATTTAAAAAAATTTCTTTTAATTTTAATTATAGAGATTTGAAGTTTTGTGCAAATATACATTTCACCATAAGTATATAGAACACCTTAAAAGAAATTTCCAATCTTATTATAACTTTAAGATCTTTTACATTTTTAAAACGAAATTTTAAAATATTCCTTGCGTCTTAATTTTACAGACATTTCCTCGATTATGGATTTTAACCCTTAAATGCCTGATTTTTCAAAAATCATTGTAATAATGTTTTTCGGCTTTCATTTTTTAAATAAATTATGGGAAAAATACTTTAAAAAATCATATTTTGTTTTAAGTATAGTTTACGGCTAGAAAACAGTTTGTTACTAATCGGCAATACTGGTGTTTAATTGAAAAAAATAGTTTATTTTTATAAATTTCTATAATATTAAACACATGAGAATTTCAGGAACTATAATAAGAAATAAATTTTACTTGCTCACTGCAGGTCAAAATAGGATATTTCGCAAGCTTCCAAAAAAAAAAAGAGAGAACAATTAGCAACAATTGGAAAAATAAATCTATTCTTATTCTTAAACAGCACAGGTGTTGCCATCTACATGTTGAAAATCGATTTAATAATATTTTCAGAATGTATTTTATTGGCAACATTAGGCATTATAGCTTCAATATTATTCTAATTGTATTTTAGAGCCTAAATTGGGTATGTTGCCGAAAAGCAACACCAGGCATTTAAGGGTTTAATCATGTAAAACTCCATTACAAGCAGATCTGTGTATCGATTTTTTAATCCCTTAAATAGTTAATTTTTTTGAGATATTTTTCTGAACTCCATATCGATTTTCAGCAAAATTCTGTCTTATAATAAGTTAAAAATCAAATTTAACTGTCTTAATCAAGTCAAATTTTAAGATGTATACACAGCTTTTTTAAGCAATATCAGAATGCTTCGTTATCAGTTTCATGAATTTTGATCAAAAATTAAGTAGCAAGAAGCACTTCAAAAATTAAAAAAAAGCTGAAACATCAGTATCGAGAAAAACAGATTTAAACTATACTAAAAGGAGAAAAAAATGTTTGTGAACAAAATTAAAACACTTGTAACTTTGTGTAAAAGGATCGGATCTACATGCGGTTTTCCACGAATGACGTGGAGAATAATAATACACACAAAAAGAAATGTCGATTTTGTGGTCGATATTTGCTCAAATACAGGTCCACGGTCCCCTTAATTATGCGTTACTATGATTATATCAACATAAAAACATGAATAATAATAATAAACTATTTTATGTAAAAATATTTACTTCAATGATTTTTACGGCTTTTCCAAATAGATGTTGCACTAGGACTTAAGGGGGTCCGGAATACAAAAATCTTCAAATTTTCAATTTTTTTAAAAATTAGATTAAAAATTTCTCTGCCGTTTTCTGCTAAAAATGATGTTTAAATCATGTTTCAATCTTAATTAGAACAGGAAATATTAATTTTTTTCGTGTTGGTTTGTTTTCAAAATTTGCCTTTCAAGCTATGGTTGTCAAGGAAACGAGTTCTTGTGAAATTGCGTTTTTCTTCATGATACGTTTTTTCACCATTTCTCATATTTAAATTCTTATAACTCGAGAACCGTTAAAGATACTGTGTTGAAACTCGGAACATATATTTTTCAATTATTTTACATTACTTTTGAGCCAGCATATTTGAAAAAAATATTTACTTTTGAAAATATGATTTTTTTTTAAAGTTGCACCGCTATTTTTGTAATTTTTTCGTTAAATATTTTTAATTTTTTTTTAAATTAATATTTTTTTAAATGCTGGCTCTAAATTAATATATATATATATTTCTGTTTATTTAAATGAAAAACAATTTAAATTCTACAACTAATATTTCGAGTTATAACGATTTTAAGTTATACCACTTTTTTCATAAATTGTAAATTAAATTTTTTTTAAAAAAGCTATGAGAAGTTTTATCATTTGATTTTGTTTACAAATGATATGGTTAACCATCACAAAAAAATTCAAAAATTTAACTCAATAAATATTTTTTTTTTTAAATGTGTCCCGGACCCACTTAATGACACTGCGACAGAATTTTTTTTAAAGCTTTCTGCGACAAGCCTCGTTAACATCAAAATATACCCGTAGCATGATATTTTTAACAGTAGAAATGAATGACAAATTTATACATAATACAATTAGACACAATTAACAAAAGATACTGAAAACTAATATTTCATTAACCAGGTATTATATGTTTTTTTTAAATTTGATAGTCTTATCTTTTTTTTAAATGCATGTAAAAAAAGCAAAAAACCTAAATTTAATGAATCAGCGTTATATGAACCATTTTGTATATTTACATTATTGTAGAGATCTGAGCTATATCAGATTCGCCATATAGAAAGAACTAATGTATTTCTAAAACAGAGTAAAAATATGGTAAAGTCCGCTGAGAAGAACGGTAAGATGAAGTAAACTACTCAGTCACCATCGATCTTGGACATTTGACAATCGGTGACAGTTTGCTAATGCAAAGGAACAGTCGGAACTCTTGTGATCTTTTAGCGTGGGAAAATAACTCACAGACCTTCTCACATGAACAGATGATTAGAGAGTTCGTGTGCAAAAAAGAGGAGGTTCTCAAGGTGTCCATTCAGGGGATAGTGGAAAAGGTCCTTGGGAGGTTCTTGAAAAGAACGGACAGTTAGTGGCTGAGAAACTCACTATTGTTTTTAGAGGGAGATAATTGAGATATACACTGCTCAAAACAATTAAAGGATATTGCAGTTTTAGGTGGATTTTGTATCTGGTAAACTGTTTAGCTGATTGATACATGGTCGACAGACATAGTAGGTTATATGAGAATACATTACACATGTTTGGCAGAAAAAATGCATTTTATTGCGCATTTGTCTACTAAAGGAAAAAAACACAATTTGTGCATATGAGAAAAAAAGAATAAGAAAAGGTGTTTTCTTCAAAGAAAATCATTTTCAGTAGGGGGTATGGTTTCCACGGGCGGCCAGCAATGTTGAACACCTTTGAGGCATGGACTCAATGAGGCTATTAATGACGAGTTGGGGTATTCTGCCCGACTCTTCCAGAAGAGCTCTTTCCAGTTCTTGGAGAGTTTGTGGGGGTTTTTGGCGGCCAGAAACTCGTCTTCCTAGAGCGTCCCAAACGTGCTCGATTGGATTCATGTCTGGAGAACACGTTGGCCATTCCATTCGAACGATTCCTTCCTCGAAAAGGAAATCCTCCACCAGGTTTGCACGATGTGGCCTGCAGTTATCGTCCATTAAAATGAAGTTATCTCCGATTGCTGCAGCGTAAGGGACTACAATAGGTCTGAGGATCTCATCCCTATATCGGCGACCAGTCAGATCTCCATCTCGAATGATGTAGAGGTCAGTGCGCCCGTCAATGGAGATGCCACCATACACCAACACTCCTCCACCGCCAAATCTGACACTTTCGTGCACGAACGCAGGATTATTCCTACTGCCACGGTCCCTCCAGATGAAAATACGCCTATTATCCGGATGCACAGAAAAACGGGACTCGTCAGAAAACAGAATATTGCTCCATTCATTTCTCCTCCAGTTGACATGCTCGGTTGCCCACTCCCTGCGGTCGCGACGATGCCTTGATGTTAATCTAACACATACCATCGGTCGGCGAGCATACAGACCTACAGCATGGAGCAGGTTTCGGACAGTCTGAGATGAAATCGTGGTGCCTGTAGCCGAGCGAAGGTGTTGTTGGAGAAGAGTAGTGTTCATGGTTCGGTGTCTCCGAGCTGTTAACGCTAAATACCCATCTTCATTGGGCGTTGTTGCCCGTCTACGACCTTGCCCTGGTCTTTGGCCTGCACATCCACTCTCCAAAAAACGGTTCCAGATCCTGGAAATGACACTTTGTGACACTCCAATGGCTTGCGCTACTTCGGCTTGAGTTTGGCCCCCTTCCAACCTACCAACAATTCTCAAAGCTTCTGAATCTGTCAAATGACTTCGCTGAGACATCGTACTCATCGAAACAAAGCTATCACTGAATGCCGATCATCCTTGTCTTCATTCTCTTTTATCCAGTTGAAAGTCAAATTTCATTCGCTGCCGCTGAAGCGACGTTTTTGACGTCGAACTCAAAATTTGCATACTCCACAGTTTGAAAACCAGAAAAATTTGCATTTGTGATTCTCTTCTTCTATTTTCGGCAAAAAAAAATTTCGTTTATATCTTTATTTTATATAAAACTTCGAATATCCTTTAATTGTTTTCAGCAGTGTATATACGAGAGGAGGATGAAGAGGAGATTAGATTTGGCTAGAGTTGGAAGAGCGACTTTTGAGATGAGAAAGTTCTCTCCGGAGAAAAGTTGAAGGCCAGAAAGGGCCGAGGTTTATAATTCCTAGGACCGGGGACTTATACCTGGGATCAACGGCGACAGGGCACCGGGTGCCGTCGCGGTGTAGAGATCTTAATCTCTAAAATAAGACAAGTGTCTGCCGATAGAATGCATTGCCTTTTGGACTTAATCGACGAGCTGCCACCTTCTCATGAACACTATTTTGATTAATGCATGAACTTTTGTTCACCAAAATTACATTGTTGTGTATATAGTTACTTTTATTTACTCAAGAATATCTTTTATTTTGTTATAAAAATAAAAATCATGTTATCATATTCTAAGAGAATATTAGTCGTTATGCCTTCGAAGTAAAACCCTCGACCATCGCTACCGCCTTCTTAGGACACGGCACATTATAATAAATAAATTGCCGCATTACATTTTTTTAATATTTGTTCATTGGCTACGAGGATAAATTTCGATTACTTGTAACAATGCACCACAGATTTGAAACTATAATTAAAATCAATTTACTGGGAGGAGAAGAGAGAGGCATTGTACACATATGCTTAATTCTTTCAAATAATTAAAATATAAATTAATATGTATACATACATATCTAATTTTTCTTCTTGCTAGATGTTGAGAAAAAAGGTCATTCTTATTCTTGGTATAAAAAAATACTAAACTTACCTCTTTTCAACAAGTTAATTTAAAGAAAATGTTTCAAAAACTTATTTTATTATTTTGTCAAAACATAATTACATAACTAATAAGAAGTTATTTAGTTCCTTAAAAATTGTAATCTTCAAGAAACTTTTAAAGGGACTTTAACATTTTTTACTTTAAATAATAATAATATTTCTAAAAAATAATTTTTTTATCAGCAGCAGAGGTTCGAGGATGAAAGAGGCCGTCTCCAAGAGATCGTTCCGTTTCTGCGACCATCTCGCCCTGTTGCTGCCACGGGGCTTAATATGTTGACAAATTACTGTTAAATAATTCCATTCATCATAATTTCATATAATCTTTATGGATATAAATATAAGCCATCATCAACTTGTGTACATTTGGATTAATGCATATCAATAATGCATCTGGATTAATAATAATGCATTTGGATTAATGCATCAATAAATATGAAAAATTCACATACTTTCACATTAAGAGGACCGGGAAAGCCCTATCTCCGCCAAGTTAAATTCACCAACTTTATGTACCTTTTTCTCAGAAATGGTGAAAGATAGAGCTCTAGATTTTCAAGAGTAGTTAGAATGCCATGATTTACGTATTTTAACAGACCATTTTGTTTCTAAGTGAAACTCAAATCTAATTATTAATTATTTATTGAAAGTCATTTTTAAATTAGCATTTTTGGTAAGATTTCACTGCCTGAAATAAATAATTCTCAACAAATCATTAAATCCCTTTGTTAAAGTATACAATATAACATAATATAAGTATTAAAAAAAATCTGAGTTCTTAAGTTTAATAGATATTGAAAAAAGGGAACATAAACAGGAAAAATCCAAGTTTTGAGAAAAAGTCAATTAAATATTTAAATGGCCATTAAGCTGTGAAGTATTCTTAGAAAGAATGAATAATTTCAACACTTATTTTTTTATATATAAACGTGTGTGACACACCGTTGGAAAGATAAAAGTCTAAACTATTTAACGATATAAAAAAGTAAAAATCGATTTTTTGGTTGAATTTTGCTTTCCCAGTCCCCTTAAATCCCAGCCGGCAGAGATAGATGATTATGAAGTACAGCCTACAATGACAAGTTCAACATTATCTTATACGAAATGTAGCCAATATAATGAATAAAGCAAACTTCGATAATAAATATACTACAAGACTAAGAAATTACAAAACTATTATAGTTTTAAAAGTTCTAAAATCATCAATATTTAAACAAAGTTTAAATATTTGACATTTGCGCAAATCTCTCTATTAAAAGTTGTTAAACTCATTTCAATAAACCTATTGTAATAGCCAACGGCGTAAAATTCAGCATATCCTGCTGGATGAAGGATGCAGAATATTTTAATAACGTATATCTATTTGAATTAATGAACTGTTGAATTTTAAATTTCCTGATTTGATGTCCCAAGTGTGAAGTCAGTTTCGTTTTCGTATGTATTTTCAAAAGCGATAAAAAAGAATAACAATATAGCCTTAAAACACTCTCAATAATTTGATAAAAATTTAAACAGAAGGGTAAAATTTTCGAAACGAACAAATTCATAATTTTTTTTTTCCAGCCGGGATATATATTTTTTAAAATTAATTTTCAAAAAATGTATATCAATCGCAACCATCTTTTAACAGAAGTAAATTTTTAGAAGCTTCAAGTATTCGAATCCAGAATTACAGCTGATTCCCTCAAGTACAGGATGTCTATAATTAAACGACCCTTCTTTAAAGTTGTTTACAGACGAAACTATTGGTCAGAAAGTTGTGAAATTTTGTGACGGACATCACGAAGGGATGAGAATTTGTTTGAGCGAAAAAAATTAGTTCAAAGTTTTGCCACTAGAGGACATTTTTTAATGACTTACACATTTACCCACCACTCATTGAATGCTAGGCCTGATCCCTGACAAAAAAAAAAGACGGCTGTCGTAGGTGGATTTTTCCAGAGTTTGTACGGTCCGTTCAATTCGAACACGAATATTTTTTTTAAGTTTTTACGCTTATCTTTTCTCAGATTAAATAGTACAAAGATACAGACCGCCCCCTGAAAAATATTGAGGGGGCGTTGACTTAGCATACATTTACAATAGTTTACGAAGTTTATGACAACATTTTCAACAGAATTTTTTTTACTATTGCAGAAATTTCGAATTCACACTAGGAAATCTTAGTATTTCTTTTGCTTTGTTTCATTTAGGATATTACATGATTACTATATAAAGCAAAAAATATTCTTTGAGAATTTCCGGTTACAATTCCAAATTTCGGAATTAAAAAAAAAGCCAAACTGACAACTGTGATCTGGAATCGTCTGGTAAAATTTCGCCGCCAGGGGGTGTGAAAATCCCACAATTTAAATAAAAATGCAAATAAATTTCTGTCGATGTCACGCAGCAGATGTTATAAAGCCTAGAAACTTTTGCAGAGATTTTGTTTTCAATGTGCTTGCTATTTGTAATCAGAATGTTGTTACGTTTACCAGATTAAGCTTTGTTAGCAAAATTGTTTTACCAAAATGGTAATTCTTCATTAATTGCTCTACGGCAATTTCGAATTCCCAAGGAGCTACGGAAAGGTCCATTGACTGTTAAAAATCTTCGATTAATGGTAGCCAAATTTGAAGAAAGAGGATTATTGAATGTTCGTTCTGGAAGAGGAAGAAAAGCTGTTTCCTCCGAAGCAATAGAGAGGGTTGCACTTCAAGTGTAAAAGGACAAAGCTTCCAACTAACATGCTAGTATCAGTGTCCGTCATGTGGCAGAAGCATTGGATATGCCTCGTTCAACTGTCCAAAAGATAATATGGATTATCCTCCGGTATTATCCGTACAAGCTTCAACTTGTGCAGGAGTTGCTTCCACATGGCTTCGAGACTCGACACCGGTTCTCACTTCAGTTTCTTGCTCGATTTGTGGTTGATTCAGAATTGCCCTGGAATATCCTCTGGACAGACGAAACGCCTTTTCATTCGGACGGTTCAGTGAATACTCACAACTGCTGAATTTGGGAACCAGAAAATCCGCATTCAATTTTACAGGTTTCCATTATATTCACCAAAAGTGTTGTGTGGGTTTTCTGCATCGTTTATTCTCGGTCCATATTTCTTCGATGAATTAAGTGCTAGAGGTTCAGTAACATGCTCTATCACCGGGAAGAGATATGCATCCTTGTTAGAACTTAAAATTTCTCCTGATGTACAACCACGTCAGTGCCTTTCACGTACAATTTGTATACAAGATGGAGCTCCTCCGCCCGTTAGCCACTGTGTTAAGAACATCCTTAAAAATCACTTCACAGAAGAACGTACACTGTTAAAAATTTTCTGGTATGTTGAACCAATTTTTGGTGCTCCAGTAGCTGCCATGGTGAAATCTTGAACCAACATTTGGAGCTAAGGTTCAATCGCAGCTCTAAATCTTGGAGTTAGATTTCACCATCTTATGGTGGCAGCTATTGGAGCACCAAAAGTTGGTTCAACCTACTACAAAAATTTTAACAGTGTATCATCAGCCGCCACTTTACTAATCTATGGTCTCCCAGATCTCCAGACCTCAATCCATGCGAGTTTTAGCTTTGGGGGCTTTTGAAACATTTCGTAAGTCATGGTAATCCAAGAACTTTACCTTGTCTTAAAGACAGCATTTCACGACATGTTTTTAGCATTTCCTAGAACATTGCGGTCAACTGTGGAACATACTATCTTACGATTCCAGATGGTAGTTAAAAATGATGGCCGTCATGTGGAACATGTTCTGTTGCAATAAAATATGTACACTATCGTAAACGTATGCTAATTGTCTAATTCATTAAAAACGCCGTCTGGTGGCAAAATTTTGAACTAATTTTTTTTTTTTTTTGGTTAACCCTAGATCTACCGGGAATTTTATTCAAGTTTTAATAAAACGTTCCACACCAGAATTTTTATTTAAAACTATTTAACTTATTTATTTACCTTATTTTTGTCTGGTTTATATACTTAGTTTATTTTAAAGAAATTTCTGGTTTGAATGAATATTTTGTATGTACCTGTCGGGTCCAATGGACCCGTCTGGTAGACGGAGGGTTAAACAAATTCCCATCTTTTTATTATGTCCTTCGCAAAAATTCACAAATTTCTGACCAAGAATTTCGTCAGTAGCAAACTTTAAAGTATGGTCGTTTAATTATGGATACCCTGTAATTTTTGAGATATGCTGAAAAAAAAACTAACCCATTGCAATCTGTTTTGCAACGATTACAAATGTATTAGGGACTCCATAATTATATCTTTCGTAATTACTAAATTAATTGACAATGGACTTCCTTTTTTTTTTTTCTTAAGGTAAAATGCATTGGAAAATCCAACGTCCATTGAACGTCCAATTTTTAAAGTAGAGGTTAATTCCTCATACTTTAGCTATCATCCACAATTCTCTAAAATGTTCATGTTAATGTCTTTGAAATTCATCCAATCTCGCTGTTCGAACATCTTTTATATTATAATAATACATTTTTTGCTATGACGAAGGAAAGTCAAAGT
Source organism: Maratus speciosus (assembly GCA_963932465.1). Classification (NCBI taxonomy): domain Eukaryota; kingdom Metazoa; phylum Arthropoda; class Arachnida; order Araneae; family Salticidae; genus Maratus; species Maratus speciosus. Next base: position 473,792,547 of record OZ010797.1, read on the forward strand.
AAAAAGTAGAAATGAATAAGAAGCTTGAATGCAGTCTAAAAGTAAAAAGAATTTAAAAACAATAAAATTTTTGTTGTTGAAATTCGTCTCTAAGTTTTCTTTTGCTATCGTCATGTTCGGACATTCGTTTCTTTAACTGTTTCATTGCAAAGGCATTCTGTTAATACCTTTTATTTGATAGAAAAAAAAATTATATATATATAAATGTTTTTAACGCTCCCAGATTTTTTTGTTATCAATATTGTTGACGTTCGCTTCAACTATTTCAAGTCCAAAAATTTCGTTCTTATGTTAACAGATAAATTAAATTAAATTTTTGATCCATTTCTAATAAATCAATTTAATTGTCTGTAGAATTATAACAAGGTAAATAATGTTTGCAGGTACTATATATAAATAACTTTGAAATATATTGGTAGATACATGCTTACTAGTTTATTACCACATATATTATTTTTAACACTTTCCAACAAAGTTGAAAAGTGTTTATGCATTCAGTTTGTCTGTCCGTCTGTCCGTCCGTCCACGCTCTAACTCCCGTAAATATACTCGGATTTTCATGCAATTGATAAATCTTATTTAAGGTCACCAAGGCATGTTTGGTATTGTATATGAATTACGTGGGGTTAATAATTCATTTACAGGGGTACTCAAAATAATTCCGTTACATTATAATCAATACAGAAAATCGTTTCCAGTGTATTTTAAGTACATTATTCTATTTCAAATGTATTGAAATTGATATAAATCACGGAATTTCACTATAAGATGATTACTGTGCAATAGGGCAATATAATGTATACAGGGCTGATCAAAGTATTCGGATAGTAGATGGGAACGGCCGAAGTTTGGGCTTTCAAATGTGTTAGCGCTTCCATATGGTTGAATTAGACAAAATTTATTAACTTATTAAACGGTGCAGTTTTGTATCATTATTCTGAATGTGTTGGAAAGTATTTCATAATCAATGCTTGACGCATATATTTTTCTTTCTTGTTTTATTTTAAATCACACTTCAAAGATTTTTACAAACATACTTATGACTCAGTCGTTACTTTGAGTATGTTTGAACAGAACATTTTTCTCTTTGAATAGAGATTAACGTTCATCATCTAGAGAATATGCTCATTTATTTGAAGCGTTAATGTCAATGCTTTTGGCAGCCAACTAATGATGCTGATCGAATATATTTTTTAGCCTCCGGTACGGTATGCTATTTCTTTCTCCCAACTTATTTTGTGTCCAAAAAATAACGTTACCTTACAGAAGCTAGCCGTAAAACAAAGCATTACGATTAAATACTCTTTAGCAATTTTTTAAACTTCTAAGCATCGCACATTTTCAATTTTTATACCGTCGTATTGGAAAAAAAAAGTTCTTTTTTTAAATGCATTTTGTTTGAAAACTGTATCTCCATTAATTTGGAAATATTAATTTTCTTTTTGTAGTTTTTGGAGCCATTTGCTTAATATTGGCAACGGAAGTACTCCATTTCTGTAGAAAGTAAAGGGAAAATAATTTTAAAATAGTAATTATATATTTTTGTTGCCCTTTTCTCGCAACAACCGAAAGAAAATGTAACTAAAATACGTGCTATTTTGAAAAAAAATATATATAAACGAATGATTTCTGTTAAAACAATGGAGTTATTATATACTATATTTAATTGTAAGTATCTATGAATCATTAGATAGCCGCGTTTTTTTTTTTTTTTTTTTTTTTTTTCGATTTTCTTGAATGACGGCATCTTTTTGCTGCATTTGTGCATTATTTCACGATAATGATGTGCTATGCATGCTTTACTGTAGATGTTTAAAAGTAGATCGTATGTGTGGAATTCTTAAAGGGATGCGAATGACATCATTTTACATAAAATAAAACGGGTGCTTTAAATCTTAAAATTGAAATGTTTTGTACTGCAGTAGAGTCCCGCTTAACCGAGTTATATTCTTCAGATGGACTGGTGGCTTCTATTATTATGAAACAGCCATTATAAATGGAGTGTTAGGTGAAGATGAAAGAGCAGCCGTAAAAAAAAAAAAAAAAAAAAAAAAAAAAAAAAAAAAAAAAAAAAATATGGCCATTTCCCCCCCCCCCCCCATTCTGACCAGAAAATCAGAGTTCTAACTTTTTACGGCTGCTCTTTCATCTTCACCTAACACTTTATTTATACTGGCTGTTTCAAAACAATAGAAGCCATCAGTCGTTCAGAAGAAAATGAAGTAATGAAAATGCCGGAGGCGACACTAAATTCTGAAAAAAGCAGAATTCCTGTTCTCTAGTTTTTTTTTTTTTTTTTTTTTTTTTTTTTACTTGTAGCATATGTTTTCCTTTCGTGTGTGTGAGAAAATGAAATGCATAGAAGATTAAATTCAGTTTAAATTTAAGAAGCAAATTTTTTACAAAAAATTGTTTATATGTTTTCTTCTGTAACCACGAGTTGCGAAATTTCCGTGAAGTTCATGTGGATGAAAGTAATTTATTCTATTGATAAATTGAATTGAACTGAATGTACCGAGTGGCCAAAAAGCATGAGAAAATTTGAAAAATGAATTTAAAAAAAAACAACAAAAAGAGAAGCGATAGAAATTTACGATTGTCTGTTTTGTACTTGGGAAAACAGTAAATTCTAAGTCACAGAATAATATAAAAACTAGTTGGATGTGCCAATCCCAAAACTTTCTTCTATCTTATACATCTTAATATTTCAAAAACAGTTACACATGTTAATACTTCAATATTATAATTTCAATGCTATACCAACTTTGATTTTCATTTTAAATTTCTGCTTAAGTCAATTAAACGGACTAAAAACGAGTTAATCTATATCATGATATTTGTTAAAATTAATAGTTTTTCCTTATTCTGTTGCTATCATATGTTTGCAAATAGCCGGCTTTGCAGGAAGCGAGTTCCCGCCGCTGGACAATAGAACTGCGAAAAATCAAGAAAAATGTACAAAAATCGTTATCACAGAGCCCCTTTACCGCACAATATTTCCAAATTCAAGGACGACCTGTTGGCCAAAGCCAAAAATATGCACACAAAATTTGGTTCAATTGTATGCATAATTTTATACACTTTTCGATGGTACAATAAAGAAAAGTGCACAAACATCGCTATTACAGCGCCCCCCTTCCGGCAGATTTTTTTCAAACTCACGGAAGACTTGCTTGCCATAGCCAGAAACATACACAAAAAATTTAGTTCAATTATATGCATAACTTCATACACTTTTCGATGATACAATAATGAAAATAGTACAGACATCGTAATTATAGCCCCCCCACCCCTTCCGGTAGATTTTACAACTTCAGGGAGGACCTTCCTGCCGTGACCAAAAACAAACACAAAAAATTTGGTTCAATTCTATGCATAACTTCATACACTTTTCGACAATACAATATTCAAAATGGCATAAAAATCGCTATTACAGCGCCTCCTACCGGCGATTTTTTTCCAAATTCAGCAAGGACTTGCTTGCCATAGCCAAGAACTTAAAAATTTTTTTGGTTCAATTCTATGCATAACTTCATACACTTTTCGATGGTATAATATTCGATCGCACAAAAATCGTCACTACAGCGCCTCCTACCGGCGATTTTTTGCCAAATTCATTGCTTGTTTTGCATCAAAAATTGTTTACATATTTTTTTCTGTAACCACGAGTTGCGAAATTTCCGTGAAGTCGTCTAGATGAAAGTCATTTATTCTAATGATAAATTGAATTCAACTGAATGTACCGAGTGGACAAAAAATCAGGAGACAATTTGAAAAATGAAGTAAAAAAAGAACAAAAAGCGGAGCGATAGAAATTTGCGATTGTCTGTTTTGTGCTTGGAAAAGCAGTAAATTCTGAGTCACAGAATAATTTAAAAATAATATAAATAAAATAATGTAATTTTTCAAGCCTGTCATTTTTGGGGCACCCGGTATATTGATTATTTAATATATACACTTTTATGTTTTCTTTTTCTGATATCAACCACATAGTGATATTTATCGTCATTTCTTCGGACATTTTCTTCAACTTTTTCATTGCGAAAGCTTTCTGTTCTTTACCTTTTATTTTATAGAAATAAATTTAAATATTTTAACGATCATAGAATTTTTTCTGTTATCAATCTTGGGGACGCTTATTTCAGCTATTTAAAGACTAGGCAATTTCTTTCTCATCTTAACGTAAAATAAATTATATTAGTTTTATGAACAATTTTTAATAAATTAATTTAATTGTCAGTAGAATTATAACAAAATATGTAATGTTTGTAGACATATACAAATAACTTTCAAATATATTGGTAGACAGAGGCTGACTAGTTCATCATCACATGCACAATTTTATTGTAAATCACACTTCACAGATTCAGGCGTAAATACTAATGACTGAGTCTTTACTTAGAGAATCTTTGAATAGATTCTTCTCTTTGAATAGATATTAATGCTCATCATTTATCCGATATGTTCATTTATCTCCAGTGTTAATTTTAATACTTTTAGCAGTCAACCAATGATGATGATCGAGTATTTTTTTCTTCTTTTACTTGGAGTATACGTCTTCTTTTCGTGTGAATGACAAAAGGAATTTAATAGAAGATTAAATCCAGTTTAAATCTAAAAAACAATACATATATATATATACTTTAAAATTGTTTTTATTTTTTTTCTGTAACCACGAGTTACGAATTTTCCGTCAAGTTCTTCTAGATGATTATTCTAATCATGAATTGAATTGAATTGAATGCATCGAGTGGCCTAAAATCACGAGGCAATTTAAAAAATGAAGTAAAAAAAGAACAAAAAGAGAAGCGATAAAAAAATTACGATTTGCTGTTTTATGCTTGGCAAAACAGTAAATTTTGAGTCACAGAAAAACTTAAAAATAATATAAATGAAATAATAAAATTTTTCTAAGAGGCCTGCCAGTTTTGGGACACCCGGTATGTTGATTATTTAATTCTGTGCGATTCAATAACTACGATTTCTAAAATATTTATTCAGGTGTTAAAATACACTCTTAAGCAGGTAAAAAATAAAAAATAAAAAATTATTAAAGTTAAATTAATAATTAAAGTTTATTTAAGTATGAGAATATAGCCTTTTAAGCATGTAAAAATAAATTAAAAAATTAAAACAAAAAAATTAAAAATTATTAATTAATATTCATTTAGGTGATAGAATGCATCACTTTAAGCATTTAAAAATAGATAAAAAATTAGAACATAAAAGAAAAATTGTTAAAATAAATGATTAAATAATATTTATTCGGGTGTTAGAATACATCCTTTTAAGCATGTAAAAATAAATTAAAAAAAAAAATAACATAAAAATTAAGAAAATATTAAAACTTTATTATTAATTAATGTTTATTCAAGTTTTAGAACAGATCCTTTTAAGCATGTAAAAATAAATAAAAAAATTAGAACATAAAAATTAAAAGTTAATAAAATTATATTTTTGTTAATATTTATTTAGGTCTTAGACTACATTTTTAAAGCATGTAAAAAAAAAATAGAATTTTGAAATTAAAAATTAATAAATATTTATTCAGGTGTTATAATACACCCTTTTAAGCATGTAAGAAAAAATAATTAGAACATAAAAATTAAAAACTATTAAGATTATATTTTTAATTGATATTTATTCAGGTTTTTAATGCATCCCTTTAAGCATGTAAAAAATAAATTAAAAAAATTAGAACATAAAAATTAAAAAAATATTAAAATTATATTATTAATTAATATTTATTCAGGTGTTTTAATGCATCCCTTTAAGCATGTAAAAAATAATAATTAAAACATAAAAATTAAAAACTATTAAAATTATATTTTTAATTGATAATTATTCAGGTTTTTAATGCATCCCTTTAAGCATGTAAAAAATAAATTAAAAAAATAGAACATACAAAATAATAAAATTATATTATTAATTAATATTTATTCAGGTGTTTTAATGCATCCCTTTAAGCATGCAAAAAATAAATTTAAATAAAAATAGATCATAAAAATTAAAAAAATTATATTATTAATTAATATTTATTCAGGTCTTAGAACACATCCTTTTAAACATGTAAAAAATATTAGAACATAAAAATTAAAAATTATTAACTGAAAGCTTATTTATTTACACCTGTAATAAATATAAAGTTACATTCTTCTACTAAATATTTTCAAATTTTCTAATACAAAATTGTAAAGTATACGGAATTATCTTTGTAGAAAACCTATCTTTGAACTTCTCCAGCTATTTCATATTTACAATATTTAAAAAGTTCATTTTAGCAATAACGATGAAAAACTGCCCAAATGACAATTAAAACGTTGGCATGAAAAATGAACTCTGTACCGCCGTCTGTTGATAATTCTATGTACATTTTATATCTGCTGCAGTGTTGGAAGATAGCAGCAATAAAAAAATCGCCTTTTAAAGCTCCCTGTATAAGTAGCATTAGATTTTGGGTATCCTGCAGATATGCAGTGAGTTGATACAAAGGGTTAATACATACTTTTTATGATTTCTTATTTTGATATCAGCTATGGTGACTTTATCGGTCTAAAACAGTTTTACTTAAATGATATAAAACTTTTGTAAATTTAAAAAAAAAAAAAAAAAAAACCATATATATGAGGACTTGAGTTTCAAACACATTTTATCGCAAAATTAAATTTTGAGAAATCACGAAAAGCCTCTGGCTGCGTCTATTGGTTTTAATTGTGAAGCGATTTTTTAAAGTTTCCCAATTTCTATTGCGATTTTCAGAGCTTTTTCGCAATTCGTGCTGTTTTTTGACGGACCCGGACAACGCCAGGCAGATTAGTTAGTAATAATAGAACTAGTTTTTTTTTTCATATTTTAGTATTTTTTGATGCAAGTTCACCTGTAGATAATGAAAGAAATTCGGAATAAGGCGAGTTGTGAAACTCGTGTCCTCATATATATAAATCCATTTAAACATAACTTCAGTTCATGGCTGTTTAACAAACCAAGTTATGCACCATTGGATTTAAAACTATATCTTACAGATTCTGATATACATAGAAATTATCAATTCTTTAAGGAAATATTTCTCTACGGCTTTTAAGTCCTTAAATAGTGATTAACTTCTCATTATTTCGCCACAAAACTCTCACTGTAAAAAATTGTTGGCACAGTTTAGTATTCTAAAAGGGACATTTCGAATACCATCGGATATCTGAGAGCTATTTTCTCTCTCTGAAACCACCAGAAAGCTTTCCGAATTTTTAGGTTTAGTTTCCGTATTGCTGTGAAACCGAAGCATTTTTCTGCTCTAATAAGAAACCTTTCCGTTGCAGCAGATGTCTCCGATACTTTCAAAAGCGTTTCTGAATTTTTTTTTTACCTTGCTGTGAATGATTTTTTTTTTTCCTTAAGCCTCGAAAACAAAGTATAATAACAACAAACGAAAATATACAATAACATCTTAGGAGTTACGTACGATTCGAAAGAGTGTTATATATTTAGAAACCTCAAAAGTTAGTATATTTTTCAATTCCTACTATTAGCTCACACTCTTCCTATATTTATTTATTTATTTAAATATTTATCTTGTTCAAATTTTCAATCGTTAATAAAATACTCATTATTCATCCTATCAAGTTGAAATAATTTTTTTAAAACGTGTACTGGATGACAATTAATGTTAATACAGTTTTTTCAAATATTAATTCACTCATTAAATTTTAATTAATTAATTTTAGTTTTGCATGGGAAACAAAATGGCGGCCATTGATTATTGAAGATCAATGAATGTATTTTCAATAAGGGGTTACAATAAGGGGGACCCTGTTCTGTCGCCAAATACCGCCAAGTTTGTCGCCAACATGGCGATATATCGCCAAATTTTGCGGCCAAAAGTGACGCCAACTTGGCGATATCTCTAATATTTCGCCAAATTCCCATAAAGCTCCACTGTAAACCTACTTGCTTATAGAAAATCAACAAATTGAGACATTTTAATGCAACAAAAACTAATATTAGGGGATTATAATTAAGGGATTATATTAGATTTTTCTTTGATGACCTAAGTAGGAATTGACTTTAAAAACAAAATTTTTATATTACTTGTTTAGATATAAAAAGCATTTTTACAAACAAAATCTATATTTGGTACCCCTGAAGTTCGGAAACGTTTCCGAGTAGCCCTTATAATATATTAATCACTTTCCTCAAACCGGAATATCTTTCTAACACTTTCCAACATAGTTGAAAAGTGTTTATGTATTCGGTTTTTCTGTCCGTCTGTCTGTCTGGCTATCTGTACATGTGTTTCTCCGCGCTCTAACTCGCGTAAATATAGTCCGATTATTAGATGTAAATTTCCAACTGGGCGAAAAATATCCGGACCAGGATTCGAACCCGGGACCTCCTGGCTGAAGCCGCCAGTGCGCTGCCATCTGAGTTATCCCGGACGATTCTGGTCGAACTTTTTCACCCAGCTAACCTTGATGATTACAGCATCTGGTCTGAAACCTGGTTCAGCTCAACAGAATAAATCTCAAGTAATGGAACTCCAGAAATCGCTGGATACGAAATTACACTAGATTAATATTAACACAATTATTCTAATTGGTAAACAAATCATATTAGATGTAAATTTCCAACTGGGCGAAAAATGTCCGGACCAGCATTCGAACCCGGGACCTCCTGGCTGAAGCCGCCAGTGCTCTGCCATCTGAGCTATCCCGGACGATTCTGCTCGAACTTTTTCACCCATCTAACCTTGATGATTACAGCATCTGGTCTGAAACCTGGTTCAGCTCAACGGAATAAATCTCAGGTAATGGAACTCCAGAAATCGCTGGATACGAAATTACACTAGATTAATATTAACACAATTATTCTAATTGGTAAACAACAGCACTGGCGGCTTCAGCCAGGAGGTCCCGGGTTCGAATCCTGGTCCGGACATTTTTCGCCCAGTTGGAAATTTACATCTAATATGATTTGTTTACCAATTAGAATAATTGTGTTAATATTAATCTAGTATAGTCCGATTGTCATGAAATGGATATAGGTTATTGGGGTTTACTATGGAATGTTCGTATTAAAAATGAAGTGTAGCATTTTCGGTTAAATTACAGGGCCACTCAAAAGAATTCCTTTATATTACGGACTATGAGGAAAATCATTTGCCGTGTACTTCAATGATATTGCAGTATTTTAAAAATATTGAAATTTATATAAATCACTGAGGTATACTACAAGGTTCTTACTATAGAATAAGGTGTGCATAAAACTTATCGTTTATTTACAGGGACACACAAAATAATTTCGCTATAAAAAATCGGGAATAATTGAGTTTTGAAGCCTAAGAACAATAATTGCTGAAAGTGTGTTTTCACTTATAGTATACGTTTTTAAATAAAACTTCTTGGGTATAAATTCTATAGATCATATACTGGTTAGCACAAACGTTCTCAAAAACATCCGTTTGTTGGCGGAAATTACAGAGTTAAAATTTTCAACTGTGCTGTAGCTTTACCTGAAATAACTTTTACCATACTTTGTAGTATGCACACATATCTGTAGGTCATGTACAGGGCTGCACAAAAAAGTCGTTTATTTAACCCGTTCGGGACCATACATATATGCTCCCTCAAAAAGATCTTACAGAATTTGTTTTAGGCACCAGTAAAAAAGAAAAGTAATAGTTGCCTTCTTTAATTAGAGCATTTTAGTGATTGTAACTTTTTCAAAAAAGTGGTCCCAGCCAAATAAAATTTGTGTAGAAGCCGCCGGTCCCTAAGGGGTTCATGACTATTCATTGTACGAGCAGAAGTCGGTTTTCAAATGCGTTATGCGCTTTTCAAATTGTTTATTTAGACCTCTTCTTCAACCTTAGTAAACTGTGAAGTTTTGTTATAGTATTCTGATTGTGTTGAAAAGTGTTTCATAATGTATGCTGTACGTATGAATTTTCGTTCTTGCTTTAGGATGTTATCCATTCTCAATTAAACAGTTTCAGCGGAGTAACTAAATTTATACATGCGAAAGTGACAAAATAACATTAATTATAAGGTTAATTTCAACACACTTAATTTATCATATTTGTCTGTAAAACATATTTGTTGGACATGAAAATGTTTAATTGAGAATTGATAGATTTCTAAAAACAAATATTCCAAGTTCAGGAAACATACACTCTCAAAAATAATTTACTTAAAAATGAGAACTTCCATGTACTCGTATTTTTTTAAATAAATTTATTTCAAAAAGAAGTACATTGTTAAAAATAATCTGCTTAAAAATGAGCATTTCTATGAACTCATATTTTTTAAGCACAATTGCTTCAAAAAGAAGCATTAATCTACTTAAAAATGAAAATTTCTTTGTACTCGATTTTTTTTAAGTACAATTAATTCAGAAACGAGTACATGATATTTTGAAGTTGTGTATACTTATACTTGATTTATAGATGTATGCAGAAATGAATACATATAATTTGTATTTTAAAGTCTTAATATTCATGTTTAAATCCTATGTGCTCAAAAATATGAGTTTTCTGATAAACCCTTTTCTTATACCGAACTGACAGTAGGGATTTCCAAGCTTTTATTTAAAGATATGTCTGTCTTTGTTATAATTTTTAATTTATAATACACACTTTTCAAATTTATTTACTATTTCATTAGAAATGTTAAAGAAGAAAATTTAGTTTAAATATTGTTTTATTAGAAATTAGAATATTTAAGAAAGGGAAAATTCATCTTTGCTGTTAGCGATCTTCCGTCGCTGATTCATAAAAGGTGTCATTTGGAAGCAGCTGGCAGCTGCTCTTATAGCACAGTCAGTACAATACGGATCTCCCACCTAGAGGACTCGGGTTCAAAAACGGGGCGGCTCATATACAAAATTTCAAGAATTAATTTAGTAAATTCGTTGTTCTTTACTCCAAAAATTGTAGTTCTTTGCAATTCAAAATCACCGTAATTAAAAATGGTGATTTGTCGGTTCTCTGTAATTTCGCTTCTTTTTTTTCGTAATAGTGTATATGTGTTTCTATACAGACTTATTTTCGAGTCCCTGTATGCATTCAAAAAATGAGTACATGCGTTTTTCAAATTTAAGAGTTAAGTACTCGGAGCTATTTTAAGATCGGGAAGTGCTCAATAATTAGTACAATTTATTTATTTTTAAGAATAGTGTTTTAACAGTGTATTCATGTGCATACGCCATATAAAACCATATTTACGCATGCAATTACAGACTTATTTAACCTTATGATTGTAGTAAAGAAAATTATTTTTCAGGGCTTGTTATAAAATCGTTTTTGCATGTAAGACGCCATCTCATACTGAATCGAGGACCGTCAACAACTTTTTAATTGAATTTTTTTTTCTTGTATCTCGTACTGTTTTCATGAGCAATAACTTCGCAGTTTGCCTCTAGGCTACGCTATCATGTAGCTATTCGTAGATTAACCGTTTCGTGTAATGTTCTTATATCTATTTGAAGATATAAAACAACTACCTACACTGAACGACAGGCCTCGTTACAGTGACAAAAATCAAGGAAGTTAATTTCTTTTGGAAGGACAATTGTTATTTTCTTCAACTATTCAAAAATATTTTTTTCTTATCATTATCCTTCCGGCGAGATGAAACTCAACAAATATTTTGTAGCATACTTGATCGAATTAGCAATGGAGAATGTACTACTGAAGACTATGAAATATTAATGAATAGAAGCTTACAGTCTCTTTCAAAAAGCGAACAGCATTTATTTAAAGATGCAATTAGGCTGTTTTCAACGAATAAAGACGTAAAAGAATGTAATAATGAAAAATTAAAAGTACTGCGTCAACCTGTTGCCTTGATTCAAGCTCTTCATAATTGTACTAAAGCAAAGTTGGCCGATTCAGAAATGACAAAAGGACTTGAACCATTTCTTAGTTTATCAATTGGATCTAAAGTAATGTTACGCTCTAATTTGCGGACCGAAAATGGCTTACTAAACAGGGCTTTGAGCTATGTTGCAGATATTAATTATGAAGAAAATCACGGGCCACCAGACAAGGTGCCGCGAATAATCATGGTTAAATTTGAAAACTACACTCATTCAACTTATGAGAATGGCTGCGTTCCGATTCCACCAATAACTAAATTCTGGAAAAATGGAAATATAAATTGCTCAAGAAAACAATTACCTCTGCAGTTAGCTTTTGCAGTTACAATTCATAAATCCCAAGGTTTAACATCAGATAAAGCAGTCGTAGATATTGGGGATAAAGAGATATCAGTTGGCTTAACGTACGTAGCGTTGTCGAGAGTGAAAACCCTTCAAGGTTTAGCATTCAATAGAAAATTTCCTTACGAGATATTCTACAATATCAAAAATTCTCGTATGCTAACATGCAGAAAAAAAGAAGAAATTAGAATGAAAAGTTTTACCGTTAATAATTCTTAGTATCAACCAGGACAGATTTAAAATTTTTTTCCAGAAAATAGGATTTTGAAGAAGTAACTTTCTTCAAGCTCTCTTCGAATATATTATTCTAAGATTGCTATCAAAGATTATTTGATGTGAATTACAAAGATTGGAAACATACCTATTTCAAACCATTTGATAAAAAAAAAAACAGGCTATTGGAAAATGTAAAAACATCTTTAAAACAGCTTTTAGTTAGAAATTTAAATATATATTTTGTAAAAATTGGTTTCGAAGATATTTTCATTTATACCTGTCATACATCATAAATAAAAAATTCCGAGGAAATTCTTAGTTATTTGGCTGAATTTACATTTCTAAAATTAAGCTGCGCCAAAACATAAAATGACGTTTTTGCTTAATAAAGATGCAAAAATGATAAAAAAAAATATTGTTACTTTCAAATATTTATCTTATTAAATAATGCTTTGCGAATCCAAACAAAGAATGGCTTTTGCCAGTTTTCTGGAATTTCACGCTCCTAACTAAAACGGCTGCTGAGATATGGCCACTACATTCCCTAAAATTTTCGACCCTTCCTTTTAACCCCCTTAGGGGGGGGGGATTTTCAAAAATCTTTCCTTAATGATCACGTATGTCATAAAAGTATGTTTCCCTCAATTTTATGCCTCTAGCTTCAGTAGTTTTGGCTTGGCCTTTTATATAGGAGATAAAGATTAAAAACTATCTCAAACGATTTTCCCCATAGGCCGTAATGTAATGCAATTCTTTTGTGTGTCCTCGTAATCCCCCACTTCCACCCATCACGACCAAACGGACTTACTAATAGCGTGAGACCAAGAGCTATCTAACCACTGCAACCGCGTTTGTGTGGCAGTAGCTGTTCACGGAGAAAAGTCTGTCTTTACCCACAGACAATTGACTTATATATACAACATAGATACATTAGGACTAGTTGCCGAAACGTCAGTGAAGGCTTACTGTGGAGACACGAGAAGTTTTGATTTCCGTTTGTCTGTCTGTCTGTCTGTCTGTCTGTCTGTTCCGCGATAACTGCCGCAAAAAGCACCCGATCAGCTTGAAATTAATTGGGCATATTCGTGAGATACCCGGACGTAGCTGTATAGTTTTTGGTTAAATTTGGTTCATTCGTTCGGAAAATATGGAAGATTTTATTTTTCTTTATAATGCTTTTCTACGGCAAGTCAGACGATTTTCAAATTTCCATTTGTTGAAAGAAAATGGCACGTTTGATTAATGGATTTAAATGTCAAATTATGGATACTAAAATTCCAAGTAAGGGTTTTAAATTATTCCTATTATATTGAAGTTTCATCAATGTATCTATCAGATTTTTTTATTTACGTGTATAATGTTTTGAGGACATTTATACATGTATTCCAATAATATAACGAATTTTTAAATTAATTTTCTTGTTTTACATGATACATATTTCTTTTTTTTTTCCCTTTTCTTCGTTGCCTAGCGACTGTTATTCGTAGCCTATCATTGCGTCAAATATGAATGAAGTTAGTAAATTACGTTATTTTTGTTGCAGGTACTATTAAAAGGCTATCACAAAAAATATTTTATCGCGCCAAATCGATGCAATTTATGCAATTAACAGTGGGCACGATTATGAATTATTTTCCAGTAGATTTATAGATCTCCAGATATGCATATTTTGGGGGGCTTTTAATATGTTATTGCTATCGCATGGATTAGGATGTTTAAACTAATGTTTAACCATGCTATAAGTGAAAAAAAAGTGCAGTTAAAGGCATGTAAATCCTTTTACCTAAGGGAGTGACTTCTACCTTAGAGAAAAGACATTTATATTGTGTTGTCCATATTTTTTATAGATTGTAAGACATTATATATTACATCCGTACATTGAAAGATATTTACTGCTGCATAAACATGAAAAACATATCTCAGAAACCAATTTCCGAGACACTTTCAGAAGAGGGAAGAGCTTCTACTGTTTTTAAACCCAGATTTAATTAAATTCCCTGTCGTCAGTGTGTTAATTGTGTTGCACTAATTCAAACATTATGAAATTAAATTACATTACTGTGGTTGACTACAAGAAGCTTGAATATGATTTGTATCGTATTTATCGTTCATTTATAGGGTCACATAAAAAATTTCGGATACAGTTCTGATCTAATAGGGATGATTGCTGAAGAGCATTTTCGATTATGGTGTGCGTTTTAACGTTAAGTAAATTTGTGCTTAATAAGTAGTGCTTAAATATTGTATAGACCATGTACAGGGATACACAAATGAATTCGTAAGTATAAATGAAAATGAGCGCGAATTGCTTCGGTGTGTTTTTTTTATTTTTTTATTTGAGTTATGTATTTCCCAGCCCAATTACATTTAGTATACTAACAAATGTTTGCAGAATTTAAATAGAACCATATACAGGACTCCGCAGAAACTGGATATATGGTGCACACTATGCATACTAATCCCCGGAAATGTGATATGAGCAGTTTTAAGAGGGTTTTTTGTCTGCATTAAATTTAAATGTTATAGACGACGCGTAAAAATCTTCACGTAATATACAGGGCTGTAGAAAAGAATTCATGTACGTTTCCGTCTATTGGTAGAATTTACTAAAGGACATTAACACAATTAATTGATAATTACAAATGTAAATTAAATTACACTACGAAGGGGTTCAGGGGGGCAGAGCCCCCCTGAAGAAATCTACTTTATTATCTAAAAATTACCAGAATAAGTAGCTCATGAGATTTTCAGAATACCATTACATAACAAGGGGTTTAATTTAACGCTTCTAATGTCAGAAACCTTCGAAATATTTTTTCGTTTTATAAATGTTTATGTAATTTCCAAACTTTAAATTTCGTTTTTTGTAGAAAGATTAATATTACTCAGAGGGTGCTAAACACAATGAATTGTAGAGCTGACGTTGAGGCTCCTGATCTGCAGATTTACTAGTAAATATAACCATATGGAATGGCCCTCATAGCATGCATGGTCACAGTGACGTCATTGTGACGTCACTGTAAGTCACTGTGGTCACGTCACATCTGTGACCAAAATGCCACCACCCAGTGATGTCACATTGTGACTGAGATGTGAACTTCTTAGAAAACTTTAAAAAATTACAAAAATTATTAAAAACATGTTATTTACTGTAAAAAATATTTTTCTGCCGGATTTAAATTTTTTTTTTAAACCGTGGTCCAAGTTGCCTCTGTGCCTCTAACCAAAACTTTTTATTTTCATATAACATAAAATGTAATTAATTCATCAGCGACACAAAAAGATTTCCTAATTATGCGAATTTCATATTAATAAAAAAATCAGACCTCGACTTATCTTTTATAAAGATTTTTGTAAATGATCATCTGTTATACTAGAAGTTTCTCAAAGAGTAGTCGAAACATTTCTGTGGTTTCAAACTAAAAACTTTCTATTACAGTTAAGTCTGCAGCTTTTAATGAGCATGCAGAAAGGGTCTTCAAAGTTTAGTCATATATGCATTTCTTGCTTTATAATTTGCATTCAAGTCATTTTTTTTCCCTCTTAGTGTTTCACTATTTTTTTTAATTCTACTTCTTTCAGACGTTTAAAATAAAATTGACATTTTCCGAATATAAAATTTATGTACAATTTATGCAAAGCCCATGACATAATTAATTATTCATATTTTATTTTTTGTTTTCAAAATATATCTTTAAAAATTATTTTGCAAGATGTTTTATTCTACAGAAAATTAATATTAAGAGAATGACAGATTGACAAAGAAAAACTCATCTCTTCTCGATAATCTTGTTGTATTTTTTAAGAAGATATTTTGTATATATTACCTGTGATACAAATTTTACTTTTAGAAAAACTTTACTTTTACTTTTAGAAAAACTTTACTTTTACTTCATTATTACCATTAAATTAATTTGTACACATTTTGAAAAATTAAGCAATGTTTTATCTAGTAAACTCTAATTATGGATACTATTATTATTATAATTTACATAAATGAAACTTTACAATTCAATAAAACTGATAAAAATAAAAGGTGAAATACAATAAAACATTTTCAAGCAGGAAATTGAATTAGAGACAATTTGATAAAATTATCACGCATTTAATTTCCTTTCGAAACTGTTGTATAGAAAAACAAATAAAACCGAAAAACATCTGCTTCGAACTTCGAAACTTAAATATCGTCTGCATCTGCACTATTTCAGTTGTTACGACTCGACCGCAGAATAACGGATAAAAGTAACAGTGAAGCTTTTTTAGAATAAACGCGGGAAGTTCTGTGGACACCGAACAGCATAGACGTGTTGACATGGATTTAAAAACTGAAACAAGAACGTTCTCAGGATCCAAGTTAGTTCAGCTAACAAAATATAAACCCGAGAAAATTACGGTAGCTTTGACTTGTTGAAGATGATTCAAGTCATTGCTATCGTACTTATTATCGGATTTAATTGGTTCCCCCAAATCAAAGTATCACGTACAACGTCAATGAAATTAGGTATGTAAAAATATTATTTTCCCTGTTTGCTTTTTTTTAAATCACAACAATTTTAGTTAGCTACTCATAAACATGCTGTAGAACATAAATATTTCATTACATTGATTTTTTATTTTATTGAAATATCTAAAATATTATTTTCCCTGTTTGCTTTTTTTTTAATTACAATGATTTTAGTTATCTTCTAATAAACATGTTATAGAGCACAAATATTTCATTACATTTATTTTTTATTTTGTTAAAATATCTAACTTCCTTTTCAACAGCTTTGATCAGATTATTAAAATTAGTGATTTAAATTGCATTTTAATCTGGTTTATTTTCTTATTTAAATATTTGGTTAAAACCACATGGTGTCATAAATATGAAAGTATATGGACAAGTATTATAATCAATCATTAATATAATTAATAAACATTAAAAAGATAATTAAGTTATTTAAAAAAGGGCTCTTTATGTAATAAAATTATTGACAAACATAGTTTTTTAATTTTGTATTAAGTGATGGTCTTAAACAATTTGCATTGCATGTTTTTATTTAAAAAAATTGCATCTGCTCAGAAGAGGAATTTATAAAAAATAAGACACAACGGAAACGTATACTATTAAAAGAGATCGTAGATATGTAATGTTAAGGAAAAAAATGATTATTTAATGTATTATTCAACCTGAGAAATGTTTTAACCTCTTCATTCCAGGGGTACCCATTTGGGTACACTAAATAAAAAGGCAAAATTACCCCCCAAAAATTTAAATAAATGCGTAAATTCCTTTTATCTCCCTTCGGATACATCAAAGTGTCCTACATCACCAATACATGCCGCTACAAGTTTAAAGACGGAAGAACCATATGACTTTGAAAAGAAGACATGTCCAAGATGGATGACAGAAGCAATTTACCAACGACTTTACGTCAAAGTAAGTGAATAAAACAAATTTGTGAGTGAATTTAAAACAAATTATTGCACTTTTTATAAATTAAGCTGTTTCAAGAATGATTTGGAATTGTTTATAAATGTTGTTCATATGTGCATGGATGTTGAAAACATCTGTAAATATGTTGTACCCATTTGGGTACAATGGGTCATTACTATACGTTTCCAGCTAAAGAAAATAAAATCTGTGTAACTATTTTATACACTCGGTTAACACCAAATTTTTTTAGGAAGGAATAATTTATTTCATTTAGATTTACAAAACAATTTGAAAGAGCTTTTCATTTTTTTAAATAATATAAAATAATATACAGAATTTACTGCTAAAAGATGTCACACTTTCTAGTAACATTAAAAATATTTAACATTTTGAACTAAAAATATACGTTTTCAAATACATAAAATATGATAATAGCATCTGCTTAAAAATATAAATAAGCATTTAAGGTATATACAATGGAGAAAATCCATCTTCACAACAACCAAATGAACAGTCACTCATACCATTAGTGGCAAATGTAAAGCAAAGAGATAGATTCTTCCTTTTGCTATCAAAATTACACTTTGCTGATTCTGTAATACATTCTTCTGATACCGAAGATCGCCTGTGGAGAGTACGGCCTTTACTAAATGTGGTCAGAAATAACTGTTTTAAAAATCCCAGGCCAAAATTTTGCTCAATTGATGAGCAAATGATCCCATTTTTTGGGAGATGTGTCTTCCGTTAATATATTCCTTCGACGATCAACCCCTGGGGTATAAACAATTTTGTTCTCTCCTCAAATGATGTGTAGTTTGAATTTTCTCTTGTACACAGGAAAAAATACCGTTATATTATAAAAATATAATTAATAAACAATAAATAGGTAAATTTAAAGTAAAACAAAAGAGGTATTTTTTATTTAAAGTTTGGCGTTTATTTATCCAATGGTGACCCGATGTACCCAAATGGAGACATAAATTTTTACTATTTGAAAATTTAAAAAAGAGAAAACTAATTTTGTTTTCTCTTTTCTGAAGCTAAAAGTGTCATAAATTGCTGATAAAATAATTTTTCTATGCAGAAGATTTTTCTCGGGACTGAAGAGGTTAAAATCTATAAAGAAATAGTCATAGCGGGTGAAAGCTTTTCAGTTGTTAAACATTCGTACCTACTGAAATGTTTTCAAAGTGAACTAGAAGTCTGTTGGCACATGAAAATATAGAAGTTACGCAATCAGTAAGTGTTTAAATATGATTTTACTTTAAAAATAACGCAAATACTTGAACGGTATGAATCTAAAATGTAATAACCATCTTTTATTATTTACTTTTTTTTTTCTGGATAATTTTATCATTTTATTTACTGAATGATTTTATCGAGATAAATTTCAAAGTATCGATATTATACACTCTTTATAAACAGCGTGATTAAAATGGATTTCTTATTTATAATTACCATAATCTTGTAAATAAAATATTATTAATAATAATGAACCTATGTGTGGCTCTATTTTGTGTTTATGGTCTCAATTTTTATACTATATTTGCATTAAAAAGTAGTTAACCATTTGATACTGTGTTCATTATTTTGTTTTATTGTGTCATATAAAAATAAATATGATTATTTTTATTTCTAATACAATATATACAGTAGAGCGCCGATTGTCCGAACAAGTCGGGACCGACCCTAGTTCGGATAAATGGGCAGACAGTTTAAGGGATGTTCCTGACTATTCTAAAACCTTCACACTTTATCTAGGTTTAGGACTGACAGCACCACTTAGTACTGGAGTGCTTAAAAATTATTTTTTTGTTTTTTGTTTACTTTTTTATTATTTAATTTTTTTTTCTCTTTTTATCATTTTCTAAACTTCAGAGATTATAATTTAAGCAAAAAATAAATTGGAAGTTAGGTGTTTTTTTTTTCTTTTTTAGAGAGAGAAATATTTGGATAATTGGAAATTCGGTTAAAAAGAATTCTTTGAGAGAAATATGCTGTTCGGATAATTGGAAGTTCTGTTAATTGGAGTTCCGATAATCGGCATTCTGCCATATTTATAAAACTTTTACCAGACTTTATTCTAAAAATTTTGTTGTAGATTCTAATCTCTTTGTACTATTTATGACAATATCAGAGTTATAGATGTCATGGCAACATATATCCAGCCAGATAGATCTTTGGCAAAACATAAAAACTTTCACATTAGACGCAAAATAGAGTAGCTGCGGTGCTGTGTTTTACAAACAATAAGGTATTATTGTTTTAAAAAATCATAGATAGTAAGAGTTATTTTTATAATATATAATTTCATAAATAAAAATGTAATTTTGGCAATCAATTATTAAAGTTATTTTTTAATAATCAAAAAGTTGTTTTATATATGGATTTTACTTCAAGCAAACCCTGATGTAAAATAAATTAACCCTTTGTATCCCCGTTCTATGCATATCCAAAAGTTTTACTCACTTTTACAGTGAGCTTAAAAATACGATTTTATTTATTGCTGCTATCTTCCAACATAACGATTATTGCCGAAATTGTTCTTAGAATTCTCAACATAATGATACTGGTGATACTCAGTTAATTTTCTATACCAAAGCTGTATTTTTCATTTGAGTAGTTTCAAATGGTTATTGCTAAAATGTACTTCGGAAATTTTGTAATGCATGTATGTGGTATAAAAGACGTAAACAATACGTATATAATGACTATATGGCACATGATGAGCGTTTCGAGTGTATATATATATATATATATATATGTATATAACGCATGCATAAACTTCGCAATGATCTTAGCAATGTCGTTACTGCAATTTTTGCATAATCAAATTTATAGGGGCCTCTATAACAAAGAAGTATTCCATTTTCTCAGCCCCAACTTGTTTGAATTACAATCATATATATATTTTTTATGGTAATCAATATCATAAAACATTTAAAATTTAATTACTTAATATCGGCATTTTTTTTTATCTTTCTTTTTTTTTTTTTTTTTTTTTTTTTTTTTTTTTTTTTTTCTTATAAATGTTGTGTAATCGAAAAAATTCAACTTCACCAGTGACTTCGAGTTTGTAATGCGTATTAAATGAAATAAATTAATTTCATTCAGTATTTTCTATAGTTTAAAGAATATAAAAAGTACTGTATATATTATAAAATATTATATTTTTAACACAAATTTTATTTTGATAAAGATTTGAAAATTTAAACAAATTGTTTCTTTGGTAATTTTAATGCTTTTAACAAATAGCTAATTTTGAAAAAAAAAAAAAAAATGTGATAGATCGATCATTCAGTTGTCTTCAATATTCTCATTTATTGCAATAGGAAAGAAAGGTGCAAACAAAAATTGAAGTCTGCGGGGCATTGCATTTTGATTCAATAAAATTCTTTTGGTATACCCTTGTTATAGCGGCCCCCAAGTTTTAATTGCGATGTATCGCCGAAGTATATTAACGTTATAGATGTAAATGATTTTACAACATGCATAATTATGACTATGTGTGACATGCATACGTGTTTACAATTGTACAAGTATGTCATAGTGTGAATTCACAACATTGCCTCTAGTCACATATTCGTCACAACGTTAATGACAAAATCGTCACAAATCACACAATTTTCACAAAATTGTCACAATGTGACTTCAAAGCAGTGTCGCTGTCGTCATAGAATCATCACAGTGTTAAAGACAATTTCGTCACAAATGACACATATTTCACAAATTTATCTCAATGTGACTTTAAAGCATTGTCACATTCGTCGCAAATTCGTCACAAAGTTAATACCAAAATAGTCACAAATGACACACTCTTCACAAATTTGTCACACCGTGACTTCACAAAGTCGTCACAATGTGACGTCACAGAAGAGCTCTAAAACGGCCATAACGACCTCACATTCTAGTCACAATGACTTCACATCGACGTCACGTGACGTCACATCGACGGTCACAATGTCACAGCGTGATTTCACAACGACGTCGACGTGACGTCACCATGCCTTACGGGGGGTGTTAGATGATTTCTTCTATTGTTCAAAGTGAAAAAAAGTGGGAGAGAACTTTGGCATTTTATTTAAAACGGAAAATAAATAGCTGGTATGAAACTGTGTTGTATTTTGTGCTAAAACTCTAACACCGGAAAAAATAAAAATAAAAAATATTCATATTAAAAAGTAAAACTTTCGAAATTAATCTTTGTTGGCACTATATTTTTCTATTCGAGTTGCCTAATCTTCTGATCGTTCAGTCGATTAGAGGCTGGAATATTCAAATGCAGACTCATGCAAGAGTACGAGAATACTGTCAGCGTTGATATTACAGTCGTTATCTATAGAAACGATTGAATGTCTCTACATTTTGCTGCATATTTTATATAGTATACCATAAAAAAAGAACAAAAATTATAATTTTATTAATAAATTTTATTACCACATACATTATCGTTTGCTCTTATTCCAACCGAAAGGCAGTGAGGAAAATTGCATATAAATGTCAATGTCAGTTGTATGTCCTGAAAGCAGTGAAGAAAATTGCATATAATTGTCAATATCAGTTGTATGTCAATACTCCTTTCAAATTAATGTATCGATTGAGTTTTTTTTTTTTTTTTTAGAAAAATAGGAATTGCAATCAGGAAATTGGGCATGGTTATGTAAAGCCTAAAAATTAGAAATTTATGTATATGTATGTAATAATAAAAATTTTCGCCTCTTTTTCTTAGTAAAACTATTCCAAATTCTTAATATTTTTCCTTTTTTACCTATCTTTAATAATATCTTAATATCTTTTGTCTTTTATTTCATGCATTTAAAGTTGCGTATTCTTTTATTATTCTAAAAACCTTAATCCATTCGCCTAATCTTATAAAACCCATTAAATTACATTTTCATTTTATTCTAAAACTAAATTATCTTTCTTTCGAATGTTTTAATATCATTTATTCATATTATTGTTTTAATATCATTTATACGTCATCATTTTCCATCGAATCGTAATCTGTTTTATGTCTCATCCTCCCCTACCTCTCTTCTAGCATTGGTCTGTTACCTTTCTATAACCGTCCGCGCGCTGTTGTTCGGAGTACAAATATCGTTACATCGGCGATGGAGAGAAGATTTTTACGTTTTTCTGGTTGTCTAATTAAGCTGCGTCGCTTGAAGTGAACGTTCTAATGTGTAGATCCTATTCTTATAACATCTAACGTTTTATGAAGTGATGATAGATTTTTGAGAGTTGATGGAATAACTACTGGAAGTGTTTTACTATGTTTTTTGCCAATAAAACCCATTTCAAGTGACGATGACTCTCTATATTCATTACGTAAGGGAAACTATCCCAATGTTTTTCGAGCCTGTTTTTTCTCGCCACCCTGACTGCAATCCGATATTTTCAGTATAACGGATGGATGGTTTTGATTGCTCTACTACATTTTATGTCGAGGTGTACTGGTGTCGCCTAAATATCTGAAAGTCGGTAGCAAAATGTTACATGTATATAAAAATAAAAGTGTAATATGTAAAAAAAAAAAACCTTTTGTTGGTAATAGTTTTTTTTTTGTTATTTAATTTACGATTATACGTTAAGAAAATAATTTAGAAATCGTAAAAAAGATTGTTTAATAAATGTTTCATTTTTCTTTCAGGTTGCCCAACTTTAAAAAGGAAGCACAGTAAAAATTATATATATTTTTAAAATATTCACAAGCTTGCGCTTTCTACCAAGCGTAAAAAATAAGCAGTGAGATTTATCCTAATAGAATACGATGCTCACTCCAAATTAATGTATTGTAATGGAAATTTTTCATCTAAAGCATTAATTGCAGTAAAAAAAAAAAAAAAAAGCGTGATTTTTAAGATAAATATTGACTGTTTATAAATGCGTGTTTTATTCTTTTAACTATCTATAATTTTATATCTATTTGAAACAATAAACTTTTATACTTTGGCCCTTTGATTTACACGTGCAATTAACTAATTCTTGATCGTTGCGTCTGAACTCAGAAATAACACGTGATCGGAAAGTTATTTCAAATTTGCTTTCAATTCTAAATAAAATTCTTTGGGTAAAAAGTAAATCTTCCATACAATTGTCTTTCATTTCCATCAAAATTTACAAGTTGGCAAAAAACAACTTCTTTCACGTTTATAAAAACTGACAGCAGATTGGAAAAATCACCCTGTCGGTTGTCGAAAAACTATAAAATATTTCCTTCACCTAGCTAACCGAAGGTCGGTTTCGTAAATTACAAAATTTGAATTAAAAAAGTACCACATGAAAAATATGAAACCCTGGGGACCCACAGGATTATTCGCTCCCCCCCCCCCCCCCGCCCCTAAAATAAACAACCGACGACGTCCATAACCAACAATGTAATATTTCCAACAGTGCCAATTAATTGTTAAAAAAATTATTCAGAAATAGCTATTTAAACATTATACACACGGAAATACACTAATTAGTTAAAAGAATAAAAAAAATAGTTATGTGATCTAAATGTTTGATTAATATATCCCCGTCCAAAACTTTTGTTGGTCTGACCAAAGGATTTTGTTAGTACAAAAATTTTTTATTGCATGATAAAAGTAAAATAAAATTATATTGAACTAACAAAATCATTTGGTCAGTTAAACTAAATATTTGGATAGGATATTTTTTGGTTAATTTAACTAAATAGTTTTTTCCGTGCAACAGTAATTATCAAACATAAATAAAACTACATTTTTTTAAAAGGAGCCCTTTCACATGGATAATTTCTATGAAAGGGAAATTAAAATACTTAAACTGTTTCAATCAGTTGAACAAATAAACTTTTACGCCTACTCCAAACGATAACACTGTTCTGGTTCTAGGATTTATACATAAAATTAACTAATTCTTTGTCACGTCGTGCGAACTGACCAATAATAAAGATCGACCGAAAACTCGGTTTCGTTTTCGTTTTCGGCCCAAAATCGATAATTGAAATACTTAAACTGTTTCAATCAGTTGAACAAATAAACTTATATGCCTACTCCAAACGATAACACTGTTCTGGTTCTAGGATTTATACGTAAAATTAACTAATTCTTTGTCACGTCTTGCGAACTGATCAATAATAAAGATCCACCGAAAACTCGGTTTCGTTTTCGTTTTCAGCCCAAAATCTGAGTTTCGCCGAAAATTCGTTTTCGGCGAAAATGCTGCCAAACATTCAGCCGGACCGAACATCGAACGAAACTATATGCATTCCAAAAATCTCATTTTTTCCTTCGGAAATTTTCAACATTACTCATTGGTTTCTGCCGTATCGGCACAAATGAGACACTATTTATTGCTATATGAAGTTCACTGTTTATAATTATCAGTCAAGACTGACTCAAGACGTGAGTGAAAATTACAAAGCAAGCAATGCATACATAATTCAACTTTGAAGGCACTTTACACCCTTAAAACTGCAGACTTAACAGTATTAGAAAATTTTTAGTTTGTATCCGCTGAAGTGTTTCCAGTACTCTTTGAGAAAGTTCTAATATAACAGATGTTCATTTACAAAAATCATTATAAAGGATAAATCGAGGTATGTATACCTAAAACTTTTTTTTAATTAGATGAAATTCGTATAATTAGAAAAGCATTCTGTGTTGTATATGAATTAATTACATTTCATTTTATGTTAAAATAAAAAGTTTTGGCCAAAGGCACAGAGAGTCAACATGGGCTACACGTATAGTTACACATATAATTAATTAACAATTCTGTATATTTATGTATGTATTAATTACTTTAAAAAAGGTATGGGCATTTTCGTTTTCGTTTTTGGCCGAAATAGAAGGATTACCGAAATTCTGTATAGGGTTTGGTTTCGGTCTTAAAAACTTGTTTCAGTCGATCCGTAACCAATAGCAACTGATTGGAAAGTTATTCCGCGCGCAGGAATATCTTGAATTCTGAATAAATTCTTGAGGTGTAAAATAAACCGTGATCTTGCATACAATTTTTTTTTTTTTTTTTATTCCGTCAAAATTTACAAAGCTAAAGAGAATATTATCTTTTTGTGTTAGAAGTTACGAAAATTCATCTTCATGGGAATAACATTCAGAATCGTGGCATTGAAAAGCACTGTGTTTTCACCGCCCCCTAAATATTAGGGATGAGCACTGAAACAAAAGTGGCGGCTCGGGAAGGCGGATTTTTTCAGCGTGTGTACGGTCCCTTTACTTTTGCTACCAATAATTGTTTTAAGTTTTTTCCGCTTTATTTTCCTGAGATTAAACAAATAAAAGATATCGTTAAAAAAATACTGGTGTCAAAATTTAGGGGACCTTTCATACATTCTAAAAAATCCGCCTTCGGCAGTTACCATTTTTGTGTGATCGATCAGGACAACATTCAGGGGGTGGTGGTGTTCTGAAAATTTACACTTATATTTTATATTTATGACTTTTTTACATATTTTCAGAAACAGGTATAGTTTATGCATGAATTCCTTTGTCTGTTTTAAAGCAACTTGAAGCAGATTTTCATGTTATTTTTAAAATGTAAATTATTTATTATCAATATATATTAAATCAATTATATATTATTTAATAAGTATAAATGAATTTTTTAATATATATTTTTAGAACAATAAATAATTCGTACAGCAAAAATCTAAAGTATTTTTCGCCTGCATTTACCAGTATTTATGCCTCATCAACGGATGGTACATATATAAATAAACTTGCTAGCCGCACTACTTTTAGCAATGTGATTTCCCTCACACTGTGACGGCACATTAATGCTTCCAATAAAAAAATCTTTTTAAATGTATCGTTTTGAAATGTTTACTATTAAAGGCGTTTCGCGTGTAATAATTTGATTACTTTAAGGTTTTCTTTTTTTTTTTTTTTTAACATTCACATGTAAATACATTTTTTAAATCATAATTTTTCCCATTTCTTGCTTTTAACACGTGATCATTTAATTATTATTTTAAACTTTAGTTTCTGTTTTAAATAGTCAAGTGTAAATGCACTTTTCTATTGAAAGGAAATATTATTTCCGCTGTTTTACATTTTGGAGCAATTTTAAAAAATGACCTTTTCTAAGTATGAAATAAATATGTACTGAAATAGTTAAAATTTGAACAAAAAATTTAAAAGAACACTCCAAACATTAGTTAAAAACTAATTGCACAATGCACGCCGCAACCTTGACAAGTATGTCCTTGGATTAAAGTACTATGAATAGATTTTGTTCCTATAAAATTTCTTTAAGAAAATTATTCTGACAGGTATGAACATTATATAGCTCTTAAAATAATTCTTTTGTTTAAAAAATGTCTTCTTTTGCGTGTTTATCGAACATTTCTCTGCAAAACTAAACATTTCCATATTTTTATTTGCATTTTTTTTATATTAGCTTCTTAATATAATAATTCATTATGATTCAAACGAAAAATAATCTTTCACTTCGGCAGTCAGTTTTGTTCCATTCTACAACAATGTTCAAAGTATATTTTGAATATCTGCAACAATAATCTAAGTTTGCCTTACACAATTTTAATTTCAGATGATATTTCTTCAAACTGCACCGCGCATTTCTAAAAATTTTCTATTGTTTACTTTAGAATTTGTTGACTTTAGAATGATGATGCATTTCATACATCATCAGTTAGACGGACAAGTTTTGTATGCTGCCGGCAAAACATGCATAAAAAACTTTTCAAGGAAGTCAAAACAAATACTTGTCAATGACAAATTGTGTAATTTACATAAAGGATAACTCTAGGATAGATGGCCTTAGAGGAGAAATGGCCAGTCTAAATATTTTCAAAACTTGATCATTGATTGCAACATAAATTTGTTTGTATGAAATAGTTCAACGAGTTTATTTATTGCGAAGCGCAGTTGTGTTTTTCGATTATAAAAATTAAATGTAATTTTAATGTTTATTTAATTTAGTGGTTGAATATATATTTTTTTTTTTACTTAGGTATCTGAAGGTTTTACAGTACGTACGTTACATATATTTTTACTATATGGACTTTTAAAGCTCGTATATAATCTAATCTTTAATTCTAAGCCTAAAACAAAGACGTACAATGGCTATTGGTGCTGTACCGCCGTATAAGAACTCACTTAAGAAAGGCTCTTAACTAGAAATTAAAAGAACTTGGCGTTCGTTTCTTTTTTCAGAGTTTTTATTAGACGATACGGGACACACACATAACAAGCACACATTTATATTTACACGGCAAAAAGTTAATCTTTTCCGGAGCGAGACGCTCCTTTCGGTAGGACCGAGAACTTGACCGTCTGGGGTCGTGTCACAGCAAAGTCTCTCTCTACGGGGCCTTGTTTTTCTGGTCTCAGTTTATCTCCTAGATACCCCACGTGAGGTCTTGACTCATCTTAGTCAACAAGTTCAGTTTATAACATTTCTACGCAGCACTTTTTCTCCAGATATTTACATGATTAAAACTGTTTACATGTTCCATCTGGTTTTTTGGTGAAACTGACAGTCTAAGTTATAGCAGGCATCTGGAGGGTCCAATTAAAGATGTTTATTTCGTTAGAGCATCTGGTCTCCGAGTCATCTCAAATAAAACGTCACAGTGCTTTAAATTGGGCGACCATTAGTCCTTCAATTTCAGGAGAGATGGCCACATGAAATCGAGGAGAGATGGCCACTTTTAATCATTATTTCAAAATTATACGGAGTGATGATTTTAACTAAACATAATTAAATTTAAAATAAATATATAACGTTTATGTTTATAAATATATTAATTCATATAATTGTTTGAATTTTAACTAACATAAATATTTTAATAATAGTAATAATAATAATAATAATATAATAAGACCTAAGGATTTATTTGTTTACGAAAATATCGAAAAACTTCGGAAACTTTCATAACAGAAACTGATAAAGTTGATAAATAAACTAAATTAACGTAATAAACGTAATTAACCTAAAATTAACGCGAGAAAAAAAAAAGCAAAACACGGCACTTCCAGCAGCGAAGAAAACAAAATACATTTAAAATTATCAGATTCTACAGATTCCGAGTAAATAGAACTGGATTCGGATCAAAATAATATAACATCACATCCAATTAAATTTAAAAAATCAAAAAACCCGACTGCGTAAAAAACGAACTAATTAATTATTTCACATCAATGTTAAACTATTTTTTATATTACTTACTTTTTTTTTTTTTTTTTTTTTTTTGTTATTTAATTGTATTGATGACTTTTAAGTTGTGTTTAATTGTTAATTCCTATCTATAAACATTGTTTTGATGAGACCTATAGATGTCTATAAATGTTAGAGTTGCAGTAAGGCTACAGGTCCTACCTATACAACGTCCAGGTTGTGCAATTTTTAAACGGAGCTTCTGACTGTGAAATAGTCAATGAAACATCGTCTTCAATTTGAAAGACCTATCCAATGATAAGCCACTCAATAGGGTGCGTAAAATTTATTTTTCGTCTCTACCAGCATTTTGTATTTTACGGCCGCCATTTTGAATTTATAAAAACAAAACCTAACCTATAACCATTGGGCGGTTAAGACGAATCGATAGAGACCTAATTCATTAAAATCCATCGAGACATTGGGATTTTCGAGGTTATAAAGAAATCCACGTACCCAGATACACGTGAAACACATAACCCTTCTTGGCAGTCGGGTAAAAAGAATGTCTGGATACAATGCATAAGGTAACTGAAATGGTTACATGAATCGTGTACAAATTATCAAGAACTTTGCCGAAACATGCGGTAAGATTTTACGAAAAGTGAAGTACTGAAATTATATTTCAAATTGTATTTATTCGACTTTTATTCACTCATTTTCCATCATATAACTGCATCTTTACAAATTGCTATATGTTTTTCATGATTAACTATATGAAATGTGTTATTTTTTTGCAATTTAACTTCACTTGTTCTATCTTGTATTAGATGGCTATCTCTCCTTGGCTTTAAGGAGAGATGGCCATCTGCAATTTTCATTTCAATTTTGTTTAACACTTTTTGTTTTCAGTATTTAATTATTTTGTGCATAAAATATTATGAGTATATGGATAAGAATTTTAAATATGCATAAATATTTCTTGTATTTGCATTCTAAGATTTTTTATTAAAATCTTTAAAAACTATGATCATCTATCCTAGAGTTACTCTACTTATTTCAATATATTTTGAACATGTTCATACCAGAAAGATTTTGTCAAAAGTTATTTGTAATTGAAAAAATAAAACTAAAAGTGTAAAACAGTATTTCAAACAAGTCGGAAATAGTACGTCAAACGTGGAAAATGAAGTACGTTCGTAATATAATTAGTTTTATAAATAAATATCCAGATCTTGGTACAAAACCTGTTGCACTATTATGCAAAAATGCATGCATAGAAAATTTATTACGATTACACATATTAAATTCAGTAATATGGAAATGATAGGACTTCAACTTAAATAGTACGTCATCACCATGACAACCTCGAATCATGACCTATCATGGGATATCATTGAATTAATTACGTATGATAGGATTTATAGAATGAAGAAAACTTTTGTTACTATCTTTTAAGTTTTGATTCGATTTTCATGAAATTTGAAAAGACTCGACAACATTCTGCAACCATATTATATATTCAATTCCAAACCATTCGGTTGGGTAGTTGTTGCGCTGTTACATGCGGACAGTCAGACGGCAGTCAATTAAGAAAAATCTAACGAAATAAATATTTCATAAAATGTCATTTATTACAGTTTTTGCAAGGTTAGAGTATTTATGTCATCTAAATTCTACATTCCATATCTTAATTACATGACGTATGACATTTTGAAACAAAACTCATAAGACAGAAAGCAGAAATATTTTCTGTCAGAGTTTAAAATAAATTACATTTCATGGAATTCAAGTTTTTTTTTTCTAATTACATTCATATAAGAATTTAAAATATGCATTATTCAAAGAGAAATACACATTTTAAAAGTAAATTGAAGAAACCCTGAAGGATAGCTTTAATTATATTTATGTCAAGAGTTTGAAACATTCAATATTTCTTACTCGAGTTTTATATTTTGAAATCGCCTTAAGAAATATAAGGTTCTTTTTAAACTATTAAAATAAGAAAAATCCTTTTTAAGAATTTTATTGTGTGAGCGAGCAGGTATGTATATTTATTTGATTTTTTATTTTACATTATATATAGCATTCCAAGTAAAGAAAGATATCTTTTTGGCAAATTTTATTTATGCCACATCCAAAACGAAAATCTGAATTCTTAAGACCGTTGTTGGCTAATCTGAGCATGCGCAGTTTTTGGTGATTTTCTTTCACTAAACGGAATGAAAAACACAGTAAGTTCATCTCAGAGTATGGCAAAACAATGTCGAGATTGTCGAGCGGTTTAAAACTCCGCTGACACAGGATATTTAAGATATCTCAGCTGCCGAAGAGAGTTTGTAAAACTCTCTCAGGGAGTTTATGGCTAGATAAACCCACTACCGCTCACTTTGATTGGCTGTATGGCCTCACATTAACCGATTGGCTCTTGAGTCTGGTTTTAAGTTATGCGCATGCGCACACTTTACATTTCATACCTCAGACACAGTGACGTTCAATCAAATGTCTTAGATGAGTTTTGCGGTGAGAACAGGTGCTCTAATTCCGGAGTGTACCACCTCCAAATAGACGGTTTAAGGAATATTAAATATCACGTCTGAATTGGGTATGGGTCGAAAACAGGAATTCTTGTTGTCAAAATTGATCATGGGTTCAAGCCAAGTTCCTGGAATAAGATGTTTTTCTGATATTGTTATGACAGCTCAGTTCAATAATGTAAATAATGTTTTATTTCAGGAAGAAAAATTGAAGAATTTCTTTAATTTTAATTACATAAAATTCACCACCGCCAATATATTTTATTTTTAATGGTTTTGTATTTAAACCTTTAAGTTAAAAGTTTTAGCATATATTTATCGATTATATAAATTGAAATGATCTACAATTTTTAGTATATTTTTTATTTCATGTTATCGATAGATATTATATACTGGGAAAATGTGGTGATTATTATTCGTAAGAAATAAATAAACAAAAAT
The DNA here is from genome assembly GCA_963932465.1 of Maratus speciosus. Lineage (NCBI taxonomy): Eukaryota > Metazoa > Arthropoda > Arachnida > Araneae > Salticidae > Maratus > Maratus speciosus. The sequence continues at coordinate 473,824,470 of OZ010797.1, forward strand.
AAACAAGGAAACATATTTATAAAAAAAAAAACCTGTAGTACCACATATTGCTATTGCAATGCAATTAAATGTTTATATTTAAGAAAAATAATAAAATTTTAAATTCAAAAAAACTTTATTCGTAAAATTTGTAAGGGTTAAAAATTGATTTTACTCTTTTTAGGATGAAAAAGCTGAATGTTCTCGAAAATCACTCGAAAATTTGTTTCTGTTACTCGTATCTGCGTAGAAATAGTTACTGTGTAGCCGGTCCCCAATCCGGTTATAAAAGAAGAGGTGTTATTTCTTGTAACTATATTGCTAACAAATATTCTGAAAAAAAAAAAATCTGATATTTTAATGATTGTAATAACCCTTTTTATAAGCATCCTTTGACAGGTACTATCTAGCATTTGTTAATAGTATTTAAAAATATTTCTTAATATCTATACTAATAAAAGAACAGATCGCTCTCTGTGTGTGTGTCTGACTGTCGGCTTTGGCTAACGAAATCTAAGGCCCGTACGAGGCTGAAAATTTTTATGAGAATAGCCCAAAGTCTCTCCTGATGTACCTGGTTCTCAAAATTTTAAAATTCTAATTAATAGCAGAGTTATTAATTATAAAACCGTAACTCACTCTCATTAAAAAACCATCTCCGCCGTTGGGAAAGGGGAAAATCTCTGACGCATGTGCTGAAGGCGCTGATACGCAAATGAAGAAACAAACAAACAAAAAAAAAACAATATATATATATATATATATATATTTCGGAGCATTTCGTCATTATTTATTAACTAACATCGTCCAAACTGCTTAGTAAAGTTACAAACGGACGACATGTTTTGAAAGATCGTACTCTTGCGTCTCAAATGCTACTATCAATAAAACAAGTAATATAAAAATGGTACTTTTCGGTTAGCCGGGCGCCAGTGTTATGTATACATATGTATGTATACCTTTATATACATATATAAGTATATGCACACACACACATATATATGTATACATATAGCTTCTATATATGTATAAATATCAATATATATGTATATATAGGTATACATACATATGTATATATAACACTGGCGCCCGGCTAACCGAAAAGTACCATAAAATTTTTGTTTATAAAGTCAATTCCTACTTAGCCCATCAAAGAAAATTTAATATAATCCCTTAAGCTAATATTAGTTTTTATTGCATTAAAATATCTCAATTTGTTGATTTTCTATAAGCAAGTAGGTTTACAATGGAACTCTATGGGAATTTGGCGAAATATTGGAGATATCGCCAAGTTGGCATCACTTTTGGCGACTCATTTTGGCCGCCAAATTTGGCGATATATCGCCAAGTGGGCGACAAACTTGGCGGTATTTGGCGACAGAACAGGGTCCCCCTATGGTAACCCCTTAATGAAAGTACTTTCATTGACCTTCAATAACCAATGGCCGCCATTTTGTTTCCCATGCAAAACTAAAATTAATTAATTAAAAATTAATTAATTAATTAATATTTGAAAAAACTGTATTAACATCAATTGTCATCCAGTACAAGTTAAAAAAAAATTATTTCAACTTGATAGGATGAATAATGTGTATTTTATTAACGATTGAAAATTTGAACAAGATAAATATATAAATAAACTAGTTGGATGTGCCAATCCCAAAACTTTCTTCTATCTTATACATCTTAATATTTCAAAACCTAGTTACACATGTTAATACTTCAATATTATTAGTTCAATACTATACCAACTTTGATTTTCATCTTAAATTTCTGCTCAAGTCAATTAAACGGACTAAAAACGAGTTAATCTATATCATGATATTTGTTAAAATTATTAATTTTTCCTTATTCTGTCGTTATCAGCTGTTTGCGAATAGCCGGCTTAGCAGGAAGCGAGTTCTCGCCGCTGCATGAGCCGCCGATGCACAATAGAACTACGAAAAATCAAGAAAAGTATACAAAAATCGCTAGCACGGAGCCTCTTTACCGCGCAATATTTCCAAATTCAAGGAGAACCTGTTGGCCAAAGCCAAAAACAAGCACAAACATTTTTTGTTCAATTGTATGCATAATTTTATACGCTGTTCGATGGTACAATAATGAAAATGGCACAGAGATCGGAATTATAGCGTCCCCTTCTTTCGGAATTTTTTCAAGTTCAGGGAGGACTTGTTTGCCATAGCCAGAAACATGCACAAAAAATTTGGTTCAATTATATGGATAACTTCATACACTTTTCGATGGTACAATAATGAAAATGGTACAGACATCGCAATTATAGTGCCCCCTTCCGGCAGAATTTTTCCAAATTCAGGGAGGACCTTCGTGACATGACCAAAAATAAACACATAAAATTTGGTTCAATTCTATGCATAACTTCATACACTTTTCGGCGGTACAATATTCAAAATGGCACAAAAATTGTACAAAAATCGCTATTACAGCGCCCTCTACGAGCGATTTTTTTACAAATTAAGGGAGGACCTCCTTGCCATAGCCAAGAACTTAAAATTTTTTTTTGGTTCAATTCTATGCATAACTTCATACACTTTTCGATGGTGCAATATTCAAAATCGCACAAAAATCGCTATTACAGCGCCCCCTAACGGCGAATTTTTTGCAAATTAATGTAGGACCTGCTTGCCATATCCAAAAACTTAAAATAAAAATTTGGTTTAATTCTATGCATAACTTCATACACTTTTGGACGGTACAATATTCAAAATCGCACAAAAATCGCTATTACAGCTCCCCCTACCGGCGAATTTTTTCCAAATTCAGGGAGGACCTGCTTGCCATAGCCAAAAACTTAAAATAAAAATTTGGTTAAATTCTATGCATAACTTCATACATTTTTCGATGGTACAATATTCAAAATCGTACAGAAAACGCATTTACAGCGCCTCCTACCGGCGAATTTTTTCCAAATTCAGGGAGGACCTGCTTGTCATATCCAAAAACTTAAACTAAAAATTTGGTTCAATTCTATGCATAACTCCATACACTTTTGAATGGTACAATATTCAAAATCGCACAAAAATTGTTATATCAGCCCCCCCCTACCGGCGATTTTTTTCCAAATTCCGGAAGGACTTGCTTGCCATAGCCAAAAATTTATAATAAAATTTTGGTTTAATTCTATACATAACTTCATACACTTTTTTATGGTACAATGGCGACAGACAGACGGACAGACGGACACACAGACAGACATTTTCAATAAACATGTTTTTTGGAATCTCTGACCCCTAAAACATGCAAATCCGTCGAAAACCGGAAGTCGAAAAAAATTTCGATTACAATACTTTCTTCTATTGAAGATAGAAGAAAGTAATAAATAAATATAGGGAGAGTGTGAGCTAATAGTAGGAATTAAAAAAATATATCGAAATTAACCCCTTGAAAAAAAAATTCAAAAAGGATTGTTTTTTCGAAAAGCGTTTTTCTCCCTTATTGCAAGACATCCCCACGATGCAATTTTAAAGGTGCTGACAAACCAAAAATATGCTTATAGAACTGAAACCTTCTTCAAATCGATGGTGCAATTGGTTTTTAAAAATATGAGTTTTAACCCTTTCAAATACACGGTCAAACGGAAGTCACTTTACGCCTAATAAAGAGGTTTTACATTTCGGTGCGAATTCGCTCCATTTCGGTTAAACGATTTCCCTCTAAAATATGCATATATTTTTATGAAAATTTAAAAAAAGGTTTGGTCTTAATTATATTTACGATCCATTAAAATTTCAGAGGATTTGAACAACACTAAACTTCTATTTAGTTATGCTGTTGAAACCGACACAAAAAAAGAAACGATTTACGAATAGGTAAGCTTAATTTACAAAAGTAGGCGAAGCACTTATGGTGTAATCGCTTAACGCCCTAGCTTTCTGTACGAAGGTACTCTGGTTCGATACTTGGTACGACTGGCTTGACATGTTTGAATTAGTAAATTTTTGCTATTTTAAGGATTTCATTTTTATCTGAAGTGAAATAAGTTCCAGTATTTTTAAATCAATATGGCAATAAGTAAATAAGTACATACAGTAAATATTATTAACTTTAGAGTAATTAATGTAAATTTATTATTTCTTTTTCAGTATTACAGTTTAGAATGGTAATTACTTTTTCATGTAAATATTTTAAATAAAAATTTACGAATAACAATAATAAAAATTTAAAATATTGAAAACATAATTAAATTTTAATTAAATTCACCAATTTATTTTGAATAAAACAGTTTAAAGTGTGAGACAAATAAAAATTCAAAACCTTAACCACTGACTTTACATAACTTTCCAACTGAACAAGAGTCGGGCACTGGTAATTTGCAAAGTTTCTCCCCCCCCCCCCCCCCCGCTGGTCCGTCCTGCGGTACAAATTTCAGGTTTATTTAGGGATATTATTACAGACCCGGGCAACGCCGGGCGTGGTAGCTAGTTTATAATATAAATATTTATGCTGAAAGTGTAGAAAAAATTTTTTTAAATGCATTACATTAACTCTCAATTTTGCTTCTAGCGAAGTTGATGCTTTATTCTTCTTTTGGTACTTTTCGAGTATAGGGGCATTGGTGGTTTTTTAAAAGATTGGTACAATTTGGGCTTCAGAAATTAAGATTTATTGCCAAATGATACAAACAGCTATGAAAGGAAACCTAACATTTATGTTTGTTTGTAGATGTATTTATGTAGATAAAAATATATATATTTCCGCGTTATAATTATTATAGTTGCTGTTGTTGTTGTATGGCTTATATACGATTTACTTCTGTTTGTATATAAATGTAAAAAATGGCTTATTTATATTAAATAAATTGTATAAATATTGAAAAATTTGCTTGTGTATTTGTGACAGTAAATAAGTTGTCAGAAAATATGCATGAAGATTTCTCTTTCTCGCTAAGCCCATTATCTCTTTCCAGCCAAGGCCCCTATGCAGGGAAAGTATCCTTCTTATACCATATGTTTCAATGTATAATTACTGAAGATTCAAGCAGATCTTGAATTTAAGTGCCTCTTTCTCCAAGTAGTAATGCTAGCTTTATTTAATGACAGAAATTCTGCGGTAAAATAGGGCGAAGATTTATATTCGAAATCGTAGCTTTAATATTTAACAACTGTACGATATCTATGATACCACACATTGAATCCTGTGGCACTATATTTAGAATATAGCATATACAGTGCGTCTCATAAATACAAAGACACTGATGTTTTCGAAATAATATTTTAATAGATCAGTATTCAAAATTATATTTATGCATATAAAGAAAAGCATAGGCCAAGAAAACATTATGCAGTAAATTAAATTAGAATGAAATAATTTCAACTCGAAAATTGATAAATGTAAATAAATTTGCTGTCTCATAAATATAAAGACATTTTACATGCTTTTGAATTACCGTCCAATAAAAGATCCATTGTTATTATTGACAGAAAATATTCTAGCTGGCATGCTGTTTATTAAGTTGTGCAAGTAGTCTGACTTTATATCAAACCAACTTCGTTCGATTTCTTTTTTCAACTCAAGCACGTTTGAAAATTGTCTTCCAGATGCAAATACACTGCGAACGAGAATTACACAAAGATTCTAAACTGGATTTAAATCAGGGTTACGTACGGGCCGCACCGCGACATGAACATTGCTATCGGCCATCCGTTTTTTTTTTGCGAGTCTTGATGTGTGAATATATGCATTATCCTGATGGTACAAATAATTCGGATCACCAAGAGTTTTAGAAATTGGCAACAACTGACAATCAAGCAGTTCTATATACTCTTTAGGTGTTTGTTTACCTTCCAGAAAAGCAATATCCGTAGTTCCATTAAAAGAGAAGGCACCCCGAACCATAACAGATCCTCCCCATTTCTGTCTACTGAAGAGGTTTCGAGACTCACGTCTTAAACCGTGCGAGTAGGAATTCCAACCATCTGGGCCGTCCAAGTTAAATTTCTTTTCATCTGGAAAAATGTGCTGCATCCATTCGTCCTTCCAGTGCATATGATCTTTAGCCCCGATTAGCCTCCGTTCTTTGTGTTCTTTTTCCAGTAAAGGAAATCTGCAATTATGCCGGCATACAATGTTTTTTCTTTCTTTTATACGAAGATGTACTCCATCCTTTGGGATCATACCATAAACTCGTTGAGAAACTTATCCGAGTGACATTTTTTGCGACGAACAAGTCGCATGATCTTGCGATCGTCTTTCCCTAGTCTTTCTCGGTCTGCCAGATCGTTTTTTCGAATATAAATTGTAAGTTTTTGATAAAATGTTATTAACCCGTTAATAGTCGCGCGTTGGTCTTTTCCCCGCCCGAAATTCGTTATCTTCCTGTAACTCATTTCCCGTTAAAGTTACGATAGCCAAATTCCGTGTAGCTGACCTTGAGTGTTCACACTCTTGTGTAGTAAAATTGCAAGTCATTCCTGCTATTTCTTAGCATTTTATCGCATTCTTAAGTTTCAATCGGTCTAAATGACCGCGATGCGACCACTTACGTTAGTTGAATTTTTCCCCCTCGTGTTCATCCTTTCCCATTTCCGCGAAATCTGTGGGGAAGGTTTCTTGGAAGTACGGACTCTCTGTGTGTTGTTATTTCGTCTTTTTTTTCCTTCTGCTATTTTATTCGTTCAAAGAGTACTTTTTTTACTTTTAGAATGTGACTTAAAATTGTTTTATTATATTAATTGTGTAGTCAGTTCGCACAAAAAAATGATGGATGGTCACTTACATTTTTTTTTCATTGTCAAATATTGCGTGAATAAATTCTCAAATCGATAATTATTTAAATATGGAAAAAAAGGGAAATTCATCATCATTATTTGAAAGAACTTGCTTTCCATTTATTACCCGAACATATAAATGAAAGAAAACAGACAATAACACTGCAAAACCATTAAAAAAAAAGAGAAGATAATTTTGTGGGAATCAGTAAAAAAAATTGCCGTATATCCAAAATCTGAAAAGTATCGTTTCTGTACAATAAAACAAATTCGAAAGATAAAACAATCTTCTCAGAAATGTAGTGTGTATATTTGCGAAGAACATACATACAATTTATTTGTACAATAAGAAAAATAATGAGAATTTTATAATGTAGGTTAGAAATTATGCAAATAAAACTCTCTTTTGGATAATTCAGTGAATGTTTATACTATGATTAAAAAAAAAAAAAAAATATTTTAAGTATTTTTAAAAAATATATCTATTTTTAAATTTTCATACTGTAAGTAAAAACACATTTTTTTAAACAATGCCGCAGAAATTATTATTGAAATCTAATAGAGGCTTGGGGACTGTATCTAACAAATTTAAATTTGTTGTCCTTCATGAATTGTTCAAACTATTTTTCAGAATAATGTTTTCCAGAATATGAGAGAAAATTCATTTAAATTAAATTATTTCTGCATATTTATAGTTTCGGAGAAAATTTTCTTATTGTTTTTATTAATTTAATGAACGTTATTATAAAACAATAAATTATAACATTAATACCTTATTATGAAATGTACAATTGAATATTCATTTTAATTAAATAGTTTCTGTAAAATACATCCCTATTAAGATGAACCTTTCAGTGATTCTATTAATTAAAATAATTTATCCATCTTAGGATTTAAATTTACAATTGCAAATATATTTAAATTAAATATATAATTTCAACAACTTATTTATTATTTACTTTATATGAGCGAAATTCGTATCGAGAGTTTTTATTCAAGGGCACTGCTCCCACCCTGAAATAAGTAGAAAAACTACAAATCGTGCATTTTCATTTGAAAAATGGATTTAATCACAAAATCTCGAGAGCCCCCCCCCCTCCTCTCCCCCCTCATACACACACAGACACCCCACAAAATAAATAAAGAAAGAAAACGCAGTTACAACATTTACATTTATAATTTCGAAGTTCAGTATTTTTTACCTTTTTCTTTATTATATATATATATATATATATATATAATTATACATTTTTAATAATATTTGGTTTATGTGGTATTTGTGATTTCATAATTATTGGTCATTTTCCTTATTTTTCAATGGTATTGTACAGAAAGTTTATATATATATATATATATATTGTCTTTAATTGTTTATGGCATCAAATTTGATGGTTTTTCATATGTTTTAAATGAATTAATTGTCCGCAATATGCTGGTGAATTAGTGGTATTGTATTTGATTTTCTGTTGCATGTCATAGGTTCCATTTTTATTTTCAGTTTAATTGTTCAATTTAATGTCAGTGCAATATATTGATGCTAAATTTATTAATTTTATTTTATTAAATGGATATAGAGTGCCGGAGTATAAAAAAAAAAAATCTACCTGACTGATTCTGTCCTTCCAAAAAAAAAAAAAAAAAATAAATAAATAAATAAAAAAATAAAATAAATAAATAAATAAAAATACCCCTATCATGAATTTAGATTCATATTAGTAAATGTTTTCCTACTAATTATTGATTCATAGTAACATCAGAAATTCAATCAAATCATTTACTATTTACTTTTAAGTATTTATGCAAAACGAAGAAAGAGTTATTAAAATCATTTATCTAGATGCCAACTGAATATATACTTAAGCGAAATAAATAATTGCTGTAAAAGGTTGTAAAATGAATAATTGCTGTAATCTTTTAAAGTTCAGTCAATATTTTCACCCTACGTTATCCGTTTTCGATCATCTGATAACACCGGCAAGTTTCCCCTTCGTTTTCGGCCTGCTGGTAACGGCGGCAAATGGACCGAGCGCGACTACTAACGTTCTAAAAAATGGCGCGACTATTCTCGGGTTAAGTATAGCTCTCCTTCTTCCAGTTTTTTTACATATTTGAGAAACTGTGGAGTCATTAGCTTTAAATTCACGTATTTTACAAATCTCATCTTTAGAAATTTCAATGTTCCACGGCATCTTTGCAATTGTAACAAGTCAAACAACTTTGCTCGTTTGGGTAACTTAAAGTGTATTTCTGCGCGTGCGCATTAATTCTGTACGTGCGCATTCGAAAAAAAATTGTATATGAAGCAGTTTCAAGTTTGTCTTTATATTTATGAGATAGCGTATTTTTTTATAATTTTTTATTATTCGAGTCGAAATTATTCTATTTAAATTAAAATCCTTATAAGAGATTCATTTCAATGTTTTTAATGTGAGGTATAAAATTTAATTTCTAATAAGTGAATTAATAAAATGTAATTTCAAAAACATCTGTGTCTTTATATTTATGAGACGCACTGTATGTAGAAAAAATTAATAATGAAATGAAAATAAAATTACACGTATGAATTTTCCCTTATTACACTTGTTTATTAATATTAAATACTGCGTAAATAATTAATTCAGTTCCGTAAGAAAATTTCTTATACAATTCGCAGTTACTATCACTAGAATGAAAATGAAGATCATTCCTGTAAAAGACTGCAAAGAATTACGTTTCATCATAAACAGATTTTTTTTCTAATTACTTTAATTCCAGAATTTAATTTATGTATTTTCGAAATAGGATTATACATATTAAAAATAAATTAAAGGAGTTCCGAAAAATGGTTTTAATTATCTTTATGTAAATAGTTTGAAAACTTTAATGTTTTTAACTTTCTTTAAAATTGTTAAAGGAGAAAAAATTCATTTCACGAGAAATTTTGGATCAATAAGTAAAGCACACATGTACGTACAGTCGTGGGAAAAAAAGTAAGCACCCCCTACTAACTCTAAAGCAAATTATTGTAGAAGAATATTAATGGTACCAAACCATAAAAAATAAAGTCCACTTTTAAATGATGTATATAAAATTTTCTTAGGGGGCCATCTACATTTCAAAACGTACCCAAACATTGTTTTTTTTCAAAAGCAATACCCAAGTTTGACATCATAAATAAATTCTGCATCCTTCAATTAGCTTAAAAAAATTTTCATGAAATTCATAATGTGAGTTACAGATAAATTAATTATTTCAAAATGATCTTATTTTAGAGGCTGTATCAAAATTAATGTTCGGTACTCGATTCTTAAAATTCTACAGAATGACTATGTCATTTCTATTAATGCCGATATGATCATTTCACTCGCTTAATATGTTTCGACTATTGTCTACCCAAATGTTTCAATAAAATGAGTAAAATATATTTTATCAAATTATGCTTTCATCACATCATACAATGCCTATTAAACCATCTTGACGTTTTTAGGGTTCCGTACTTAAAAAGTAAAAACGCAACCATTATAAGATCACTCCTGTATTTGTCTGTCTGTCACAGCCATTTTACTCGTAAACTATAGAACGTGGACAGTTCAAATTGGAGGAAGTAATAAAGACTATTGACCCACATATTTACAAATTATTAAATATTTACTAATATTTTTAGGGAAAATGTAGAGGGGCTAATTGAGTTACTTGAAATAAAAAATCTTTTAATTGTCTATTGTGCGGGGTATCGTGAGAAAGCTTTCATAACACTGAAATCAAATATACATTTCTTTTAATTTTAGGTATCATATTTTCAGCGATATCGTCGAAAATGTATTTCAAAAATATGTCCCCCCCCCATCTATTTCCGAATCTACTGAATCTAAAACTATGAAAAAAATAGAGGTAGTAGACGTTAACTTAAACCTTGAAGGAAAATTATAGCGATTACCCTAGGTAACATAGATTTCTAGAAAAACGCATTTCACCCTTACATACAAATTTCGATTTTCGGGCATTCACCAAAGGTGTTGATGAACGCTGGAGGTGCCTATCGTAGCAGAAGCATAAAAACATTGTTGATAATGATTTTTCAAAAAATTCGTCGATAATTAACCGAGATATTAATCCTTAAAGATACTGACTGATTGGATATACATAGTGACAGGGGCGGCGTATTCTATATACCATCGACTTTTGAAGCCTAGATAAATACTTTTAATGATATATTTGTGCAATACAATGTCCAGTAGCAGTATAAAAGCAAGAAACGTCAAATTATTAAAAACAGACTAATTTAATTTGAATTAATCACATAAATGCCATGGGATTCGCGGTTATTTTGCATCGAGTGGATCTCTCTATACGCCTCCTGCGTCTTTAAGAGTTAATTAAAGTTATATCTGGAAAACTGCGGTACGGACCATTTGGCGTTGCAACTTTGCGAACTCCTTCCGACGAGCGCTTAGTACAATGTCAAGTTTACATTGAACAAGAGTTTTGTTTTAGCTACACTGTAAACAGAAAAGATTATTATTTATGGACTTAGTTTTATGAAATGCCAAATGAAATTTAAATACGCACTATTTTTATTGTCACTGCCGAATTAAGTTCATCATAAACAGATTAGGATAATATCTAAATAAGAGTTATACAGAATAGTAATATTTGATATTATTAGGCTTCATATCGCTTTGAACTTTTACGGTATAACCATTCATACTTTTCTAGTATATATATATATATACAGCTGTACCAAACCCTACTTTGTATAGTTTTTTACAAAGTCCTATTTTTTTTTCTATCTTTACCAGAAGAAAGTGTTGGATTCGTGAAAATTTTCGACTTCCGTTTTTCGACGGATTTACACGTTTTAGGAGTCAGAGATCCAAAAAAACATGTTTTTACAAAATGTCTGTCTGTGATACAAATTCTATGGGGCTCTATCTCAAGAACTAATGCACGGAATTTAATAAAATTTATATTCAGGTAGTCCCTAACATAAATTGTTAGTGATTAGCTTTTGGTGTAAATCGCTCAACAGGTGATGCTGCAACAGCGCTATCTCAAGAACTAATGCACAGCTTTTCATCAAACTTCTTATTCAGCTAGTCCTTGATGTAAGTTGGTATTGATTTCGTTTTAGTGTAAATCGGCCGACAGGCGGTGCTGCTCTGCTGCATTTTCCAGGATTTACACGATTTCCGCAATAGTTATATCTCAAGAATTAATGCAAGGATTTTCATCAAACTTCAGATTCAGTTAGTCCTTGATATGAGTTTGTGCTGATTAGGCGTTCGAATAAATCACCCAACAGGTGGCGCTGCTGTGCTGCTTTTTTCACGATTAGCGCAATAGCTCTATCTCAAGAACTAATGCACGAATTTTCTTCTAACTTCAGATTTAGTTAGACGTTGACACAAGTTGTGACTGATTCGGTTTTGGTGTTAATTGACCAATAGGTGGCACTGCTATGCTAGAATTTTCACGGTTTTCACAATAGCTCTATCTTAAAAACTAATCCATGAATTTCCCCAAAACTTCAAATTCTGGTAGACATTGACATAACTTGTTGCTAATTAGGTTATGGTGTAGATCACCCAATAGGTGGCGCTGCTAGGCTACATTTTACTGGATTTACACGATTTCATGGATAGCCATATCTCAAGAACTAAATGCAAAGAATTCCATATTTTTAGAGTCTTCATGATGGGCATATATTGCCATTTAATTTTGGCATTATGATAGCGAATTTCGAAGATTTAACATGTATGAGATAGAAGAAAGTTTTTATATCTTAGTTTTGGGATTGGTACATCCAACTAGTTCTTTTAGTAACGAAATTTTTAATAATACAGTTAATAATTCATATATTTATTGTACGGAATACTCTAAGCGCGAGTTATACTCGCACTTGAACGTTTATTAATCATGATTCGAAAACTACTTGGAATAAAAATTTGAAATAGAGAATTCGCATAAAGCATGACATAATAATTATAAATCTATCAAAAATATTGTAGGTTGCAATTCATATTTTTTTCGAATATTAATTTCATAATTCATATTATAAAATTTTTTAAATTACAAATTCAATGTATTTAAGTTCGGGATTTTATAGTATTATAACCACACAAAATATTATCACATTAAGATGATAATTTCAGGAGATATTAATAAAAATATGAAGCACTAAATTTTGAATGGTTATAATTTAAAAAACTTATCACCCAAATGACATGAAATTTCGTTTCTAGGCATAGTTTGAATCGAAAATTTAAAATATATTGTCCAAATTGGGCGCTGCCATTGAAAAAAAAACAAAGTTTCATCCGGTTTTAAGTTATCATTCTTATATACCACGTGTTCCTTTAGATAGTTACAGATGATTCACAGAGATCTTGAATTTAAGTACTTCTTTTTCCAATTACTAATGCTAGCTTTATATAATTACAGAAATTCTGCGATTAAATAAGACAAATATTGATATTCGAAAATCATTGTTTTAATATTTAACAACGGTGCGGTGCCTATGAAACCGCCCACTGAAACTTGTGGCGCTTTATTTAGAAAATATTTTGTTTTAAATAATGAAATGAGAAAAAAAAAATACACGTATAGAATTTCTCTTATTATACCTATTGAATAATATTATATACTGTATAAATAATTAATTCAGTTCCATAAGAAAATTTCTGGTACAATTCGCAAAGACAATCACTAGAGAGAAAAGGAAGATATTTCCTTTAAAAGACTGAAAAGAATTACGTTTCATGAAACGTCATAATTTTTTTTTTCTAATTACCTTTCATTCCAGAATTTAATTTATGCATTTACGAAATAGGATTATATATAATAAATATAAAGTAAAGGAGTTTCGAAAAATAGTTTTAATTATCTTTATGTCAAGACTTTGAAAGCTTTAATATTTTTTTACTTGAATTAAACTTGTTAAAACTGAAAAAATAATTTCACGAAGAATTTTTAATCCTGGAGTGAAACACACATATACGAATATTTGTTTGTACATTGATATATCAGGATGCAGATTTAAAAAAAAAGTCAGGATTTAAAGAACAGCTTAATGTTAAGATTCCTATATGCGTAATATTGATTAATACGACAGTTTTTAATTTTTAATCGAGGTGGAATCCGTCGAAATTCAACGGAATCAAAGAGATTAACAATTACTTCTTTAACCCTTAAATGCGCGATTTTTTATTTTGTTTCGAAAAAATTATATATGATTCTCTGAAAGGTTTATTACGCAGGAAAAATAATGAAAAAAATCACATATACCCTTTTCGTATAATACGTCAATCTTTCCTACTGTTGCACATCTGCAATACAAGTAAAAACTACTGTCGTGTGGCTGTTTTACGCTAAAATTTTGCAAATTAGTAAATATTTAAGGAAGTATGTCTCCAGATACCTTCTTTTATATAATTATTAATTTCATAAAACTTAACCTTTAACCCTTTAATTCCCATGATAGAAGACGTTCTAGAAATTACGTAATTCAGCGAATCTATGGTTAATTTCGCTTTATTTAAATACGGAATGTCTGTTATTAAGTAAAGCAGATATTACTGTTTTAATTTGCTGGTATGAATTAGGTGTAAACAAATAAAAAAAATCTATTAAATTCAAAACACTGTTGTTAGGATATATGCAAATCTGCGCACTAAACGGTTAACCCTTCAGGGGATAGGTACTTCTATTCGCAAAATGCTGAAATGAGTGAATGACACGAGAATTAACAAATAAAAAAATATTTCAAAATAAGCAAAAGCTTTTATTCACGAACTTAATAAAAGAAAAATTCTCATTCAAATATTCTGGTGCAAATGTAGCATTTAGGGATTAAAATTAAGTGGTCCAAAAATGAACCACCACCCTTGAAGGGGTTAATCATCGTCCGTTTTCAATTCATATCTTCTGACACGCAACCACTGTTTAAGCTAATCAGTTTTCATGTAAAAATGAATTATTTTACAATTATAATACAAAATCTGCATATAAGGCAGATTCTTTTATTGTTTTTAATTGGTAATTTCGTTGCATGGTTCCTTCGTTCCCTTTCCATAGTGGGAATGGTTGTCCCTTTTTCCACGATAGTGAATCTTTTTCTTTTTGAATGGCACAATGGATCTTAAAAAATAAAAATATCTAAGCATATTTGGATGCATTCTGCACATTTAAACCAATTCGACCTGACAAAACTTTAACACACAAAAGTAATTTCTATAAAATAGCTGACTTAGATTAGCTAATCTAAATGCAAAGACAATTATTATTTGCTTTTTTCCCCCTTAAAATCCCGCAACTTTTTTTTTTCAATTTACATTTATTTAGATGCATTAGTAGTAAAATATTTTAGTTTTATTTCTGAAAATTGCTCTTCCTGGTTAAATATAGCATTATTTTTACACTGTGAAGAATTTTGCTACTTTTCAAAATCAAGCATCTTAAATTCAGAACAGTGGAATGCCTTTTATAAAGTGAAAATGAAGTTATAAACATGAATTTTCATTTATTAAATTGAAAAAGAAATACTTTAATCACGTCAAAATGACGGGATTTTTCAATGACTTTTTATTTCACCCCTATAAGTAATAGACTTATGGCCTCAAATTCAGTACTAAGAAATATTAAAAATTGTTAAAAATTATAAAATACACTATATGAATCTTAAAAAGTTTACTGTTTTACATAAAAGGCGACTTAAATGAAAAAATAGATGTTAAAAGTTAAAAATATACATTTTATTTAAAACTTCTTAGTATTTTCGTGTTCTATTTACCAAGACCATCATCAGAGACTATTCTATTAAATAACTGTTGTTCATTTATACAGTATTTGTCGTCTTCAGCAACTCGATATTGGTTGATTTTAGCATAATATTAAAAACAAAATGTTTCTTGGATTGAATTTATGTAGACAATGCATTCTCTACATAAGTTCAACGTATTAAAGTAAATGGAAGTTAAATAGTTTTCTCTACTTAAGTTCATTCCAAGGCACTGATACTTCTACTTCTAGCTTCCCTAATAATTATAGACTTTCCCATTTCAAACGAAGTCACGTATTTGAAAGAAAGGAACAGCAATTCATAACAAGTTAGATGTGCCAATCCCAAAACTTTCTTCTGTCTCATATATTTTACTATTTCAAAATGTTGTTATTACAAATGTCAATGTTTTATTTTTATTAGTTCAATACTATAATAACTTTAACTGTCATCTTAAATTTCTGCTTCAGTCAATTAATCGGAGTAAAAACGAGTTAATCTCAATCGTAATGTTTATTAAGATTAATAGTTTTTCTTTATTCTGTTGTATATCAGCTGTTCGGGAATAGTCGGGTTATCAGAATGGGAAGTTCCCGTCGATTCACCTGCCTCCGGTGTACAATAGAACTACGAAAAATCAAGAAAATTACATAAAAATCGCTATTATAGTTCCTCCTTTTGGCGGAAATTTAGGGAGGATCCTTTTGCCATGGCCACAATCATACACAATAAATTTGATACTATTCTATGCATAACTTCATACACTTTTCGATGGTACAATATTCAAAATGCACAAAAATCGCTATTACAGCGCCCCCTAACGGCGGAATTTTTCCAAATTCAGGGAGGACCTTCTTGCCATGGCTAGAAACATACACAAAAAATTTGGTTCAATTCTATGCATAACTTCATATACTTTTCGATGGTACAATATTCAAAAGGCACAAAAATCGCTATTACAGCTCCCCCTACAGACGGATTTTTTTCCAAATTAATGGAGGACCTGCTTGCCATAGCCTAAAACTTAAAAAAAAAAAATTGGTTCAATTCTATGCATAACTTCATACAGTTTTTGATGGTACAATGACATACGGACACACGGACAGACAAACATACATTTTGCATAAACATGTTTTTTGGAATATCTGACCCCTAAAACGTGTAAATCCGTCGAAAACCGGAAGTAAAAAAAAAAAAAAACTTGGATTACAATGCTTTCTTCTATCTTCGATAGAAGAAAGTAAAAAAAGTCCTTCCGGCCAGTGCCGGGAGGAAGAGGTAGCTTTCAAATTCCTTATTTTAAAAAAGCCAACTTATATTATTCAAACACACGAAGCTCAATTTAGTGGAAACCGAATATAGGAGATTCAATACTATTTTTATCAATACTAAATCATTATGAATGAGAATTTCGCGATATTAGTCAGCTTTATCCAAGCTGCTTTTATTTAAAGTAACTTATATTTGGCTGAGATGTTGATGTATACTATCCACATGCCTTCTTACATGGAAATAGGCGAATACGTGTGTTATCGCGTGACATATACAAAATCGTTTCAAAATGTTAGCCATACTAGAAATTCAAAGTGCTATTATTCAACCATTTTTTAAGATATAAACAAAAGAACAAATTTTCAGAAACAAAATCTGCTCCGGAATCTTTGTATCAAGACCAAACACATAAAAAAATCTTTTTCCTTTTCCAATTTTTTAATACCTCATTTTAAATTTTAAATTTAATTTTTTTTTAAATGGCAACCCTTTTGAAACAAGATGGCAAATGAAGCTGGCCAACGAACTCGGTCGAGACATTGGTATGTACTAAGTACAGACCAAGTAACATCCAAATACGTCATTTCGTTTTGAATATGAGAGAGCCAATAATTATTACAGTTGAAAGTAGAAGTAGCAGTTTCTTGGATTGAACTTAATTAGATAAATTATATATTATTATTAACTGCAGTTCCACTTATTTTATTACATTACTCTGTTGTAATACGTCACTTTAATTTGAAATGTGTAGCTGGACAGTCGACGTAACAGTGTTTCAGATTAAATTTGGTTGAAGAAATATTTAACTGCCTTAACACAAACTTTAATACGTCACTTTACTTAAAAAACTATTATGAACGTTTTTATTAAATTATTATTAACTTTATTAATGTTTGTGGTACGGCAGTTAAATATTTCTTCTATGCAAATTTAATCTAAGACACTGCTGTCCAGCTACACATTTAAAATGAAAGTGACGTATGAGAACAGAGTGATATAATAAAATAAATGGAACTGCAGTTTATATTAATTTGTATGGGGCATTCTCACAATCATTTGACTTTTATGTCCCTGAATAATAATTTTTATTTTAATACATCTGTTTGTGTTTTTCTTAAATTTCATATACTGGGGTACATCCCATTGCACGATTGCATAACAATATTAACGATATAAATGAGTTTTGGACGATGTTGGGGGTCCAAATATACCACAAAATTTCTATACCGTCCCGTGTCCCTGTTGCTGATTTTTAAGTTTGGAGCTGTCTGTATAAAACTATTTCAGTAAAAATAATTCGATGTTATTTTTTTCCGAAACTGGGATAATTGTTTTATATAAATATGTAACAAAAAATGAACCTGCACACATTTTTACGGTTGGTATTATTTTTTGAACTCTGTCCCTGAGTTTTTCATCCTTACCGTCCCTCTTGCTAAACTTATACAGAAAATCACTTCAGATGCAGCCACAGAATATTTTCAAGTTTTTTCTCTTGCAGAAGTATGCTAGAGAAAGAATGTTTAAAATTTTTTGACAGGAAATTTACTGCAGAATTTAAATCAGCATTTAAATATCAATTTCAAGATCGTGGCGTTATTATTAGTCTTACCGCCCCCAAGGTTTATTCCTGCACTTTTCGAGGTAAATTTAAAAAAAATGTAATTTAATCCAATGTTAACAACTGTTTCTAAAAATCAATAAACATTGTAGCTATCACTTAGTCTTAACATGATTTTCCTAAATATAGGTGGTAATTTTTTTTTACCGCCCCTTTTTTTCCCATTTCGTCCCTTTTTTACTACACCGTCCCCTTTTTTACCTTACCGTCCCTTCTTTAACACCCCTTTAAGACAATGTTATACAAAAATTCTGTATTAAAAGTACTACATTTTTATTATTTCTTATTTGAATGTCCTGTAGGTACTATGCAAATTCATTATAAGTAAAAATTTAGAAGAAAATAAAAAGTTATAGTGGTAAAATGGTAAGGAAAATTAAACTCGCAAGGTTAACTTAAACCTCAGTTAAATAAAAATTTTTTCGCTTCTGACCATTTTTTCTTTATTTTGAATCATTAAGGAATTCGTCTATCAGATTAAAATGCTATTTTAGCAACTTTAATTTCACCAGATTTTTATTACCGAAAGTTAAAAGATTGTGAGAATGCCCATATTTTCTCTAATTAAGTTCTATCAAAGAATCTGCTACCTCTACTTTCAACTGTAATAATTATTGGCTCTCTCATTTTTAAAACGAAGTTAAGTAATTGTGTAAATAAACAGCAATTAGTTATCATAATATTCTCTGATTAAGTTCTTGGGAAAGTTTGTATACTTTTTAACTTGAAACATCTCCTTTATCATTTTAGTCTCCTTTTAAGTAAAACAGTAAACTTTTTAAAGTTCATGTTACATATGCTTGAATCAAGCTGAAATATTGCATTTCTTCTTGTGAGATTATTTAGTCTTTCCTAATTTGGCCTACAACATAGTCTTGCATCACATAGGAACAATGTAAGTAATATTACGATTTGAAAATGAATGTGGATACTTTTAAAACGCTATCGCAAAAAATACTTTACGTTGCCAAATTACGTTTCCTATATAGTCAATTGACATTGGCCACGTTGAAGAATGATTACTGCAGTAGGTTTAAAAGTCTCTATATGGGGCAATTTTTTAGTGATTTAAAAAACAAATGCTATTGATTAGGATGTATTCTTAGATCAAATTAAATATAGATAAGATCTTACATCTAAATATTGTAGATTGACCATTGAAACTGTTTTTAGAAAATAAAAATTGTTACGAGGACGTTGTCCAGATTAGCATTTCTTCCTCATTGTGTGCTACGAGCTACGCTCACCAACCCCTGTTCAGACACCGCAAACTCTAAAAGCACGCTAATTTCATCGGTTTTATTAAAAAAATTAGGAAGACTGAATTATAAAAAAACAAACAAAAAAAACAGTGAGACATTTAAAAATAAGCTAATGTAAAATTAAAAGTAAAAAGAGTCTTTGTCGCCCGGTACTTTTTAACAACGCTATAAAAAACTTCTTTTAAATAAGGCATTTTAAATGTATCGTTTTAAATCTGACAATTTACACCAAAGTTTTCTTTCTTATTATAATATTCAAGTGAAAATACTTTTGTTGTTAGAAATGAAATATTATTTGTGCTTTCTTATAATTCACAACAATAGTTTAAAAGATTATTTCAAAATATGAAATGTCTCGCGCAAATATATTTTTAACTGTTTGGCAATATTGTTGTTTGGCCATTTTAAATATGACATAATTTTCTCCATTTACGAATTTAACGCATATTAATTACTTTATTATTTTGCAATTTTCTTTCTTTTTAAAATTCACATGTAAATATAGTTTTTATGACGTAATTTTCAATATTTTCCTGCTTTTAAAATATAATCGTTTAATTCTAATTTCAAAGGTTTCTTTCGTTTATAATAGTCACGTGTAATTAAATTTTTTATTTAAAGGACATATTATTCTTTTTGCTGTTTAAAAAATGGGCAACCATTTTAAATAATATCCTTTCCTAAAAGATGTAAAAAATATATCTCGAAATGCTAAAAGTTTTTATTTAAAATGGAAATAAGTCCTCAAGAAATAAGTCAAATAAAGAAAATTAATGCAGTCTGCACACTAGGAACGTCTCATGTGTATCCTCAGAAAAAAATATTACATTCCTTTGTATAGTTTTTGCTCCAATAAAACATTTTTAATGGAATGATTTTGAGCAACTTTAACATTAAATATATCTTAAAATAGTTGTTCGAGTTAAAAACTATCTGTATCAGGGTGTTTATCAAACATTTACCACGTTTCATATTTTTGTATGCAGTAGTTTTCTTCATATTAACGAAAAAAGAACCCTAGAGTAAATTTAATGAGACTACGAGAACCGCTGAAAAATTTGCTTTTGTTCTAAAAAAAAGTACCAGAATAAACAGTTTGTCAGAATTTCAGAATATCATTGCATACGCAGGGGGGGGGGGGGGGTACCATTCGTGCGATGCGCCAACTGTAAAGATTCCTTAACTGCTCGCCCATTACGTCACGTGGCGGACAGATTTGTTTCGCTTCGCTCATTTCAATAGTATTCTGTATGCTGTTCTGCGTTGGATTTTTTTTTCTGTGAATGATTTAAATTTTTATATTGTTTTAACAGCCTTAAAAAAAAAAAAAAAAAAAAAAAAAAAAAAAACCTAGTGAATGCACTATATCAACGTGTTCTAATAACTCTCGGCGAACACGTATACAGATTTAACAATACAGTACAGTCTCAAATCTGGAAGTCGAAATTCCGAATTCTTCAAAATCCGGGCATTTTGTTAACTGGCGGTTATTAATCTGGAAAATCGCAAAGAAAAACACTAAAATCGCAAAGGACAAAATTTACTATACTAAGCTACAATTTCAATACCGAATTCCTTTTACGAGCGTCAAAAAATTCCTGCAGAACGCGAAAATCTCTAAAAACTGCATAAAAGAATCGCGACAAATTCAGAATAAACTTTAATCTCTCTATTCTAAAAAAAAGTAACTACCGCTGTCACCGCCGCCGCTACCGCCGCCTCTGCCGCCGCCGGTTTTGTATTTTTGGTGACCGGAAGACTTTCTTCGTTAATATTTAGCAAAATATTGCATACAAAAATATGAAAATCAGTGGTATTATAGAGAAATGTTTGATAAACACGCTGATGCAGACAGTTTTCAAATCGAAGAAATATTTAAAGAGATATTTAATGCTAAAGTTAGACAAAATCGTTCCATTAAAAAAGTTTTATAGGAGCAAAAACTGTACATCGGAATTTAATAATTTTGAGATCCTTTTATGCGTCAGAATTTCCCGGTGTGCAGACTGCACTCAGTATATTAATTTGACTCATTTTTTGAGGTTTTATCTCTATTTTAAATTAAAATTTTCAGCATTTCGAGAGATGTTTTTTTACACATTTTAGAAAATGGTATTAATTTAAACTGTTGCCAACTGTATAAACAGCACAAATAATAATATTTGCTTCAAATTAAAAATTTATTTTACACGTGACTATTATAAACAAGAAAATATAAAAAAGCAGGAACTCATTGAAAATTATCATAAAAACCATATTACACGTGAATTTTAAAAGTAAAAGAATGTTGTAAAATAATAAATTCATTAAGATGCGTTAGAAGTCTTAAATAGGAGAAATTGCGTCACATTTACGTCACATTACACATTACGTAAAATGAACAAAAAATAATACTGCAAAACAGTTTAAATTTAAAAATTGCGCGAGACATTTATGTAATATTTTAAGATGATATTTTCAACTATTTTTATTAGAATAGCGCAAATAATATTTCATTTCCAACAAAATTATTTTCACGTGAATAGTAAAAAGGAGAAAGAAAAGTTTAGTGAAAATTACGTCAGATTAAAAACGATACATTTAAAGTGTCATTAAAAAAAAACTTTCTTTTCGCTTTGCTAAAAAATACCGGCAGGCAAAGACTCTGTTTATTTAATTCATTTTATATTAGCTTATTTTGAAATGTCAAATGATTTTATTTAATCAAAGACGGAAACAGCCATTGTATCATTTAACAGCCGCAGATATGGCTTTAAAATTCCCCAATCAAAGAGAAATTAATAGAAACCCGTTTATAGGGAGATCGCCGTTGTTTTTAAACTTATAATTCAATCTTCCGAAATATTTTTTAAGCCGATCAAATTAGCGTGCTTTTAGAATCTGCGGTGTCTGAACGGGGGTTGACGACCGTAGCTCGTAGGGGGCAGCGCCCCCTAGTGAAAGAAGAAAAAAAAAGAGGACAGCATTTACTATATTAGAATAAAAGATTAAAACCATATTTCTTTCCCAAATGCAGACATATCGCCATGAAGTGGGAGGAAAAAAGTTCGAAACTCGCAGAGGAGAACATTTATTATATTTCGCTAGAAGTTGGTAACCGAGTTCTTTTTACAAATCTCAAAATTCTAAAAATCGCATAAAAAATTCGAGAAAAATGCTAAAATCTCTGTACGAACTCCGAATAAACTTTATTGAAAAAATGACAAGATTTAATACAATAGTGCGCTAAAAAAATAAAGCCGGATTTCTTTTACTCATAGGGAAAAATCGCCGCAAAAAATTTAAAAAAGAAAACGTCAAAAATTGCATAAAAAATTAAAAAAAATTTATTTTGTTATAGAGATTTTTTTTACCTTTAAAAAAAAATTCCTCTATTAAAATATTTGCTTTAGCATTATCTTTTTTTTTTTATCTATAACAGAAGAACGTATTGTAGTCGAATTTTTGTTCGACGGATTTACACGTTTTAAATGTCAGAGATCCCGAAAAACATGTTTTTACAAAATATCTGTCTGTCCGTATATATGTATGTCTCATTATATCATCGGAAAGTATACGAAGTTATGTATTTTTGACTATGGTCAGCATGTCAAGGTTAAATTTGGGGGGTTTTCCGCCGTGAGGGGGCGCTGTAATAGCGATTTTTGTTCCATTTTCATTATTGATTCACCGGAAAGTTTACAAAGTTAGGCATAGATTTGAACCAAACTTCATACGCATATTTTTGACTATTGACGCCAGATCCCAGTTGAAAATGGATATGTAACCCTGGAAGGGATCGCTGTGATAACGATTTTTGTGCGATTTTCTCGATTTTTCGTAGTTTTATTGTGCATCGGCTGCTGATGCAGCGACATGCACTTCGTATCTAGCTTACCCGGCGATTCGCAAACAGAATAACGATGATATTTATTTCATTAAATATTATATTCGTGTTACTCTGATTAATAAAATGAAGCAGAAATTTAAGATGAAAATTAATGTAGGGTTGAAGTATTAGCCTATAAGCAGTGCTTAATTTGCGTTGGATATTATCGTTAATACATTCTGTTTGATTCTCAGCTCCGCTACTTCTTTGTTTTTAGTGGAAATTTAAATATTGGCCTGAATTCACCGGCGCTCACTCCGGAATTTAACGGAAATAGTGTTTCTAAAAAATCAAAGCCTAAATTTTTCTTTCTTTCTTTCCCATCTCTAATCTTTTGCGTTCTTTCCTACCAAAGTGCTTACGTATGAGTGTGTCCTGTGTAGTTTTTTTTTTTTCAATGGTTTCAGAATGGCGATGAGGAATGTCAGAATTAACTAGATTAATATTAACACAATTATTCTAATTGGTAAACAAATCATATTAGATGTAAATTTCCAACTGGGCGAAAAATGTTCGGACCAGGATTCGAACCCGGTACCTCCTGGCTGAAGCCGCCAGTGCTCTGCCATCTGAGCTATCCCGGACGATTCTGGTCGAACTTTTTCACCCAGCTAACCTTGATGATTACAGCATCTGGTCTGAAACCTGGTTCTTCGCCCAGTTGGAAATTTACATCTAATATGATTTGTTTACCAATTAGAATAATTGTGTTAATATTAATCTAGTGTAATTTCGTATCCAGCGATTTCTGGAGATCCATTACCTGAGATTTATTCTGTTGAGCTGAACCAGATTTCAGACCAGATGCTGTAATCATCAAGGTTAGCTGGATGAAAAAGTTCGACCAGAATCGTCCGGGATAGCTCAGATGGCAGAGCACTGGCGGCTTCAGCCAGGAGGTCCCGGGTTCGAATCGTGGTCCGGACATTTTTTGCCCAGTTGGAAATTTACATCTAATATGTCAGAATTAGTCGCAACTGTTTCTGCCGTTTTTACTCGCTGATTTTTGTACGTGTTTTTAAAATATCCTCTCTGATAAACTTTCTAGCTCTGCAAGGTGCTTAATTGGCTCCGAATATCACAGGAGCGCAGCTCCAGTACTTCTTTATTTTTAATGAATATTTAAATATTAGTCAGAACAGACCAGAATTTATAAATACTGCGCACCAATACAAAGAAGTCCCTGACGAGTAGGATTTTCTGAAAATTTCCCACTCCTGATTTTAATGTTTTGCTCTGTTCATTTATTAGAATTTATTAGATATTAATGCCTAAAGATATGTCAAAAATATAAATTTCTTTCTGAGGAAGACGAAATTGCTTTAAAATTTGAAATAGTGTATGAAATATAAATATGCGTATGTGGGGGAGTGGGGGGGATTATAAACTTTGTTGTTATTACTGCAGAATATTAGAGCTCCGGTACTTTTTTTTTTTTTTTTTTTTTTTTGCTAGAAACTAAGCCCTGTGTGGTTATCGAAATAATGGAAACACTTGTGAATGAAAGGGACATTTAAGAATTCCCTTCGTAAGCATTAAAATATAATCTTAGCTACCAGATTTTTTTTAATATAAAAAGTACATGTATTAGGTAGTATGAGAGAGCTCTAGAAGAGTTGTCTACGTTTTGATTTTTTTTGTCAGAAGCGTAAAATATCAGACCTCACAGATTTTCAAAGAGGCCAAATTGTAGGAGCCCTACTAGCTGGAGCAACGGTGACCGAAACATCCCAGCTTATAGGCGTTTCTAGAGGTACGGTGTCTAAAGTCATGACAGCATACACACAGCGCGGAAAGAGAAGCTCAGCAAAGCAAAATAGTGGACGGAAGGAGAAGCTGGGTGAAAGAGACCGACGGGTATTGAAGCGGATTGTAATGTCTAAAAAGAAAACAACTGCAGCCAAAGTGACCGCAGAGCTCAATCAGCATCTGGATTCTCCAGTGTCAACAATTACAGTTCGGAGATACCTTCATAAAGAGAACATTTACGGCAGAACAGCAATTCCCAAGCCACTTGTCACAGATGCTAATGCCAAACGTCGTGTAGAGTGGTGCCACAACCACAAAACCTGGTCGATTGATAAGTGGAAGACTGTTATATGGTCAGACGAATCATCTTTCACATTGTTCCCCACAACAGGACGGGTACATGTCTGGAGAACACCTGCACAAGCGTATGATCCTGATTGCCTCCGTCCAACTATCAAGCATGGAGGTGGATCGGTCATGGTATGGGCAGCCGTGTCATGGTTTTCTGCTGGTCCAATCGTAACACTGAAAGGAAGGATCACTGGGGAGAAGTATAGAGAAGTTTTAGCTGACCAGGTCCATCCCATGATGCAAATTTTGTTTCCTGCAGGAGATGGAATTTTCCAGGATGCTAATGCCCCTATTCATGCAGCCAGAGTTGTCCAATCATGGTTTGATGAACATGAGGATGAGGTGGAACATCTACCTTGTCCCGCACAGTCCCCAGACCTCAACATAATCGAACCGTTGTGGTCTATTTTAGAGCTTTCAATCCGGAATCGATATCCTCCTCCGGCATCTCTCACGGAACTTTCACAATATCTCCATGAAGAATGATACAATATTCCACTAAACACTATTCAGAATTTGTATGATTCGATTCCCAGGCGAATCCAAGCTGTATTACATGTCAAAGGCGGTCCTACACCATATTAATAAAAAATTCCTTCAAAATCTAGGGTGTTTCCATTATTTTGATAACCACCTGTATATTGTTACAGATATTTGAATCATATTGATTTTGATCCTGAATAAGCATAGTAACATTCGAAATTTTTTGAAAACTTATATCTAGTAATCGGACAATGGATTATTGTTAAAAGTTTTGATGTGAGTTTTGTTTAATTTATTCTGTTTGACAATTCTAGTCTTTTTATTATTACTGCTGTGTCATCATATTCATATAATTCATTTTATTTTACAATAGTTTAAAAGTTTTCCTTTGTACTTTTACGCATTAAAAATGTAATTATTTTCGCGAATTTACTGAAGTATTTGAATGAAACAAATGTATCGCGATATTATTTAACCATTATGTATGTTATATTTAACTAACTCTAATCAGTGCTTGAACAAATTATTTTAAGGAAAGTGATTTCGTTCAATTTACTTTCGAGGATCTGTTTTTTAAAAAATTATTTACTTCATATTCCGTTCTTTTACTCATCTATTTACATTGTCACGGCCGGTCTCTCTCCGATCTTGTCCGCCACGTGACGTTTCAGTCCTGCTCTACCCTGATTGGCTATCCTTCAAATGGAACAACCTTATGTAGAAGAACCTTGTGCATACGACCGTGTTTAATTTAATGCTTCTTATTTCCGAAACTTTGTAATAATTTTATATGTCTATAAATATTTATGCAATTAAATAAATTTAACTGCGAATTGTAGGATGTTGAATTTTATGCAAAGTAAGATTAAAAGACGATGACTTGCGGAGCTGACGACAAGGTTCCTGATTTGGAGATTTATTAGTTAATATTTGAATCGTTGCCAGAAAATGTCAGGCTACGACTGCTTGAAGTCCTATAAGAACAATAGATCACGCCAATAGATTTGTTTCCAAATTAGTAAGTAATTGTTTCTTAATATTTTATTGGTATAAGTGAATTTATTTTCTTGGTCTTTTTTATTGGTCTGTCTGTCCCACGATAACTACCGTAAAAAGCATCCGATTAGCTTGAAATTAAGGATGCATGTTGGTGAGGTCCCCGGATTTAGCTGTATAGTTTTTGGTTAAATTTGGTTCATTCATTCGGAATATATAGAACATTTTATTTTGCGCCTTAATGCTTTCCTACACTGTTAAAAATTTTGCAGCATTCTGGCAGGTCATTCGACCGTTTTTTGAAAAAACGGTTTCATAACCATATTTTAACTATATTCCGACCATAAAATAGACAATAATATGGTCAGAATAGCGCTAAAAGTACAGCTGTGTAACCGTTTTCGAAAAAAACGGTCAAATGACCTGCCAGAATGCTGCACATTTTTAACAGTGTATAGCAATTCAGACGATTTTTCCATTTTTATTTTTGAAAGGAAATGGCTCATATGATTGAAAGATTTAAATGATAAATTATGGATGATGGAATTTCCTAATTAGAACCATGCATTATTCATATCAGTTTGAAATTTTATGTATACATTTGTCAGAGTTTTTAAATTCGGTGTACAACTTATGGAGGGATTTTATATATGTGTTCCAATAATATAAAATATTTTCTTTTAAAATTTACTTTCTTTTAATGCACATATTTCATTGTCTTAATTTTCTTTTAACTGTTGCCTAGCAACAGAACTACACCTAAAAATATCGGAAATGTGAAAGTATGTGTAATTGTTTGAAGTCAAATCAACGTCGAAAGGATGAATTAATGCTTTTGTGTCTTCACATATAGATGGAATTTACATCCAGAAATAAAGAAACGCTATGTTCTATTGATTTTGTTCAAATATTTTTCATTTAAATTAAAAAGTTCATTATTTTCATAAGGAATAAATTGATATTTTGCTATAAAATTTAACAATCTTTTTTTTTTTTTTTTTTTTTTTTTTTTTACCGTTGCCAAGAAAATTCGATCCCGGAATAATAATTTATCCTAAACAGTTAATTTTGATTTGAAAGATTTTCATGTGCAAGAGGAAAATGAAATAAAAAAATAGACACGAATACTTCTTCATATTAGAAATAAAACGAAAATACGAATAGAAGGTGAATTTTATCTCATATATAAAAAATAAAACGAATACGCTTTGAGGTTGAAATAAAAAGTGCTTGTGTTATGATATTAATTCTTATTATTAAAAAAAAATGTTACTAATTTCCCATAGTTTATCGTCTGCACACATCTAACAGCCCTCATAGCATGCATGGTCACAGTGACGTCATTGTGACGTCACTGTAAGTCACTGTGGTCACGTCACATCTGTGACCAAAATGCCACCACCCAGTGATGTCACATTGTGACTGAGATGTGAACTTCTTAGAAAACTTTAAAAAATTACAAAAATTATTAAAAACATGTTATTTACTGTAAAAAATATTTTTCTGCCGGATTTAAATTTTTTTTTTAAACCGTGGTCCAAGTTGCCTCTGTGCCTCTAACCAAAACTTTTTATTTTCATATAACATAAAATGTAATTAATTCATCAGCGACACAAAAAGATTTCCTAATTATGCGAATTTCATATTAATAAAAAAATGTTTTAAGTAAACAGACCTCGACTTATCTTTTATAAAGATTTTTGTAAATGATCATCTGTTATACTAGAAGTTTCTCAAAGAGTAGTCGAAACATTTATGTGGTTTCAAACTGAAAACTTTCTATTACAGTTAAGTCTGCAGCTTTTAATGAGCATGCAGAAAGGGTCTTCAAAGTTTAGTCATATATGCATTTCTTGCTTTATAATTTGCATTCAAGTCATTTTTTTTCGCTCTTAGTGTTTCACTATTTTTTTTAGTTCTACTTCTTTCAGACGTTTAAAATAAAATTGACATTTTCCGAATATAAAATTTATGTACAATTTATGCAAAGCCCATGACATAATTAATTATTCATATTTTATTTTTTGTTTTCAAAATATATCTTTAAAAATTATTTTGCAAGATGTTTTATTCTACAGAAAATTAATATTAAGAGAATGACAGATTGACAAAGAAAAACTCATCTCTTCTCGATAATCTTGTTGTATTTTTTAAGAAGATATTTTGTATATATTACCTGTGATACAAATTTTACTTTTAGAAAAACTTTACTTTTACTTTTAGAAAAACTTTACTTTTACTTCATTATTACCATTAAATTAATTTGTACACATTTTGAAAAATTAAGCAATGTTTTATCTAGTAAACTCTAATTATGGATACTATTATTATTATAATTTACATAAATGAAACTTTACAATTCAATAAAACTGATAAAAATAAAAGGTGAAATACAATAAAACATTTTCAAGCAGGAAATTGAATTAGAGACAATTTGATAAAATTATCACGCATTTAATTTCCTTCCGAAACTGTTGTATAGAAAAACAAATAAAACCGAAAAACATCTGCTTCGAACTTCGAAACTTAAATATCGTCTGCATCTGCACTATTTCAGTTGTTACGACTCGACCGCAGAATAACGGATAAAAGTAACAGTGAAGCTTTTTTAGAATAAACGCGGGAAGTTCTGTGGACACCGAACAGCATAGACGTGTTGACATGGATTTAAAAACTGAAACAAGAACGTTCTCAGGATCCAAGTTAGTTCAGCTAACAAAATATAAACCCGAGAAAATTACGGTAGCTTTGACTTGTTGAAGATGATTCAAGTCATTGCTATCGTACTTATTATCGGATTTAATTGGTTCCCCCAAATGAAAGTATCACGTACAACGTCAATGAAATTAGGTATATAAAAATATTATTTTCCCTGTTTGCTTTTTTTTAATCACAACAATTTTAGTTAGCTACTCATAAACATGCTGTAGAACATAAATATTTCATTACATTGATTTTTTATTTTATTGAAATATCTAAAATATTATTTTCCCTGTTTGCTTTTTTTTTAATTACAATGATTTTAGTTACCTTCTAATAAACATGTTATAGAGCACAAATATTTCATTACATTTATTTTTTATTTTGTTAAAATATCTAACTTCCTTTTCAACAGCTTTGATCAGATTATTAAAATTAGTGATTTAATTTGCATTTTAATCTGGTTTATTTTCTTATTTAAATATTTGGTTAAAACCACATGGTGTCATAAATATGAAAGTATATGGACAAGTATTATAATCAATCATTAATATAATTAATAAACATTAAAAAGATAATTAAGTTATTTAAAAAAAGGCTCTTTATGTAATAAAATTATTGGCAAACATAGTTTTTTAATTTTGTATTAAGTGATGGTCTTAAACAATTTGCATTGCATGTTTTTATTTAAAAAAATTGCATCTGCTCAGAAGAGGAATTTATAAAAAATAAGACACAACGGAAACGTATACTATTAAAAGAGATCGTAGATATGTAATGTTAAGGAAAAAAATGATTATTTAATGTATTATTCAACCTGAGAAATGTTTTAAAATCTATAAAGAAATAGTCATAGCGGGTGAAAGCTTTTCAGTTGTTAAACATTCGTACCTACTGAAATGTTTTCAAAGTGAACTAGAAGTCTGTTGGCACATGAAAATATAGAAGTTACGCAATCAGTAAGTGTTTAAATATGATTTTACTTTAAAAATAACGCAAATACTTGAACGGTATGAATCTAAAATGTAATAACCATCTTTTATTATTTACTTTTTTTTTCTGGATAATTTTATCATTTTATTTACTGAATGATTTTATCGAGATAAATTTCAAAGTATCGATATTATACACTCTTTATAAACAGCGTGATTAAAATGGATTTCTTATTTATAATTACCATAATCTTGTAAATAAAATATTATTAATAATAACGAACCTATGTGTGGCTCTATTTTGTGTTTATGGTCTCAATTTTTATACTTTATTTACATTAAAAAGTAGTTAACCATTTGATACTGTGTTCATTATTTTGTTTTATTGTGTCATATAAAAATAAATATGATTATTTTTATTTCTAATACAATATATACAGTAGAGCGCCGATTGTCCGAACAAGTCGGGACCGACCCTAGTTCGGATAAATGGGCAGACAGTTTAAGGGATGTTCCTGACTATTCTAAAACCTTCACACTTTATCTAGGTTTAGGACTGACAGCACCACTTAGTACCGGAGTGCTTAAAAATTATTTTTTTGTTTTTTGTTTACTTTTTTATTATTTAATTTTTTTTTCTCTTTTTATCATTTTCTAAACTTCAGAGATTATAATTTAAGCAAAAAATAAATTGGAAGTTAGGTGTTTTTTTTTCTTTTTTAGAGAGAGAAATATTTGGATAATTGGAAATTCGGTTAAAAAGAATTCTTTGAGAGAAATATGCTGTTCGGATAATTGGAAGTTCTGTTAATTGGAGTTCCGATAATCGGCATTCTGCCATATTTATAAAACTTTTACCAGACTTTATTCTAAAAATTTTGTTGTAGATTCTAATCTCTTTGTACTATTTATGACAATATCAGAGTTATAGATGTCATGGCAACATATATCCAGCCAGATAGATCTTTGGCAAAACATAAAAACTTTCACATTAGACGCAAAATAGAGTAGCTGCGGTGCTGTGTTTTACAAACAATAAGGAATTATTGTTTTAAAAAATCATAGATAGTAAGAGTTATTTTTATAATATATAATTTCATAAATAAAAATGTAATTTTGGCAATCAATTATTAAAGTTATTTTTTAATAATCAAAAAGTTGTTTTATATATGGATTTTACTTCAAGCAAACCCTGATGTAAAATAAATTAACCCTTTGTATCCCCGTTCTATGCATATCCAAAAGTTTTACTCACTTTTACAGTGAGCTTAAAAATACGATTTTATTTATTGCTGCTATCTTCCAACATAACGATTATTGCCGAAATTGTTCTTAGAATTCTCAACATAATGATACTGGTGATACTCAGTTAATTTCCTATACCAAAGCTGTATTTTTCATTTGAGTAGTTTCAAATGGTTATTGCTAAAATGTACTTCGGAAAATTTGTAATGCATGTATGTGGTATAAAAGACGTAAACAATACGTATATAATGACTATATGGCACATGATGAGCGTTTCGAGTGTATATATATATATGTGTATATAACGCATGCATAAACTTCGCAATGATCTTAGCAATGTCGTTACTGCAATTTTTGCATAATCAAATTTATAGGGGCCTCTATAACAAAGAAGTATTCCATTTTCTCAGCCCCAACTTGTTTGAATTACAATCATATATATATATTTTATGGTAATCAATATCATAAAACATTTAAAATTTAATTACTTAATATCGGCATTTTTTTTTATCTTTCATTTTTTTTTTTTTTTTTTTTTTTTTTATAAATGTTGTGTAATCGAAAAAATTCAACTTCACCAGTGACTTCGAGTTTGTAATGCGTATTAAATGAAATAAATTAATTTCATTCAGTATTTTCTATAGTTTAAAGAATATAAAAAGTACTGTATATATTATAAAATATTATATTTTTAACACAAATTTTATTTTGATAAAGATTTGAAAATTTAAACAAATTGTTTCTTTGGTAATTTTAATGCTTTTAACAAATAGCTAATTTTGAAAAAAAAAAAAATGTGATAGATCGATCATTCAGTTGTCTTCAATATTCTCATTTATTGCAATAGGAAAGAAAGGTGCAAACAAAAATTGAAGTCTGCGGGGCATTGCATTTTGATTCAATAAAATTCTTTTGGTATACCTTTGTTATAGCGGCCCCCAAGTTTTAATTGCGATGTATCGCCGAAGTATATTAACGTTATAGATGTAAATGATTTTACAACATGCATAATTATGACTATGTGTGACATGCATACGTGTTTACAATTGTACAAGTATGTCATAGTGTGAATTCACAACATTGCCTCTAGTCACATATTCGTCACAACGTTAATGACAAAATCGTCACAAATCACACAATTTTCACAAAATTGTCACAATGTGACTTCAAAGCAGTGTCGCTGTCGTCACAGAATCATCACAGTGTTAAAGACAATTTCGTCACAAATGACACATATTTCACAAATTGATCTCAATGTGACTTTAAAGCATTGTCACATTCGTCGCAAATTCGTCACAAAGTTAATACCAAAATAGTCACAAATGACACACTCTTCACAAATTTGTCACACCGTGACTTCACAAAGTCGTCACAATGTGACGTCACAGAAGAGCTCTAAAACGGCCATAACGACCTCACATTCTAGTCACAATGACTTCACATCGACGTCACGTGACGTCACATCGACGGTCACAATGTCACAGCGTGATTTCACAACGACGTCTACGTGACGTCACCATGCCTTACGGGAGAAATGTTTAATTTTTAATCGAAAATTTCAATGAGGAAAAAAAAAAAAAACTTTTGAAAAGCAAATTGATAGTAACCCTCAAAATTATGCACCCCAAAATTATCGCTGTCGAAAATGACGTCATTGTATCGGGAAATAAATATTTTCATTCTTAAAAACCAAACATTAACTAGATTGCCTGAAAAAATATTTTTTTGATGAGTGTTACTTCTTAATGCCGCCTCATTTCAGAAAATACGAATGAAAGTTGTTTTATTTTTAAAAAGAAATTACATTTTCGTTCATGAAACCTAAACTTTTAATATAATTGCGTCAATGTAAATCATTTTCTGTCTACCAGTATTGAAAAATAAGGCTCGGAAGTATAAAAAGAAATCTAAGATTTACGATAACCATTAGCGCAATCAATAAAAAGTTACATATGTAAATTAATGAGACCTCGGAGGATTCAGGGAGGCGGAGCCCCCTGAAGACTTTATTATTTAAAAAAATACCAGAATTAGTAGCTCATGAAAATTTCAAAATGTCCTTCCATAACAACGTTTTTAATTTAACGCTTCTAATGTCTGAAAACTTCGTATTTTTTATTCTTGTAAATAATTACATAATTTGAAAAATTTAAATTTTGGTTTGCAGGAAATTGAATATTACCAGAGTGTGCCTAAAAACAATGACTTGCAGAGCTGACGTTGAGGCTTCTGATCTGCAGATTTACTAGTTTAGGTTTATCCTGAATACCTGCCTATTAGTTCTTTTTGTTACTGAGGTTTCCAACCGGTGTATCGCGAAATTTTTAAAATCGTATAATTAACTATTATTTTTTGTTCTTTTTAGAATTTTTATTTATTATCTTTTTTTGCAAATTATCAAAATTTACAAATAGTTGTCGGCTGATGTGAAAAAAAACATTAATATCTGAATTGTTTTCCTTAAAGAGGTAATTTTTTTTCGAATCCCATTGAAAGCTCCGTTAAGGGACATAGTATACTTTTCGCTTTTATTTTAGTTAAAGTAGTCTTTTGAAATTTTTGGGGGTAGGTGAATTGTATAGGTTTATAGATAGGTAATAATGTTTGCTATTCTTACTGAATACATTTTCTAAAAATATTAATGGTGATACGAATATATATATATATATATATATATATGTGTGTGTGTGTGTGTGTAAGGCTTTTAAAATGTGTGATAAGAAAGCAAGCCCAGAGCATCAGACGCAACGAAGCTCTTATGTGCACTAAGTAAATACAGTTTAACTTAAATGTATGAGAATCATGAAAATTGTGAAATGAGAATACAAAACGTAACAATAAAATTAATGAACAATTGCAACAAGAAACAAATAAAGACAAATACAACTCCTTGCTCGTCGGAGGGTGGGAGGGGTCTAAAAGCAAGTACAAAACATAAATTGAATCCTCACAGGTTTCACAAGTTATGTCCAACCTCCATATTCCATTAGTGTAACAAAATAAAATAGAAAAACTTAAACATCTTAACATTTGAAAAATATATAATATAACTTAAGAAAACCAAACTGCTGTAAAAACATAAATAATCAACCAATTTATAACCATAACCAAATCTGTAAAACTGAATTTAAGATTTAAAGAAATTCAATAAATTGTTCACCTAAATCATTAAATGGATCAAATTTAAATGAATATTGAACATGTGAGAAGGCCATACCCCCACCCTGAACCGTGAAGACCTGAAAAATTTTCGATACCTTTAAAACATCCACGACACTCCACATGAGCCATCGAACAGCAGGAGTTGCAAGGTCTAAAGTTCCAGCTCGGCCAGCATCCATAAGACTAGTCTTTCCGTTATCCAAAAACATCATTACAATTCTAGTTTTACCTCTGGTTCAACTTGCATTATATAGTAAAATAGTAAAATAATATTTTTAGGCACTTCCTTTAATTTCCAAACGTCAATATAATTATAAAAAAATGTAATTCAACAAATTATAATGACCATTTGGGCCCCCACCCTGAACCGTGAAGACCTGAAAAATTTTCGATACCTTTAAAACATCCACGACACTCCACATCAGCCATCGAACAGCACGAGTTGCAAGCCCTAAAATTCCAGCTCGGCCAGCATCCATAAGACTAGTCTTTCTGTTATCCAAAAACATCATTTCAATTCTAGTTTTACCTCTGGTTGAACTTGCATTATATAGTAAAATAGTAAAATAATAATTATTAGACACCTCCTTTAATTTCCAAACGTCAATATAATAATAAAAAAAAAATGTAATTTAACAAATTACAACGACCATTTGGTCCCCCACCCTGAACTGTGAAGACCTGAAAAATTTTCGATACCTTTAAAACATCCACGACACTCCACATCAGCCATCGAACAGCAGGAGTTGCAAGGTCTAAAGTTCCAGCTCGGCCAGCATCCATAAGACTAGTGTTTCCGTTATCCAAAAACATCATTACAATTCTAGTTTTACCTCTGGTTCAACTTGCATTATATAGTAAAATAGTAAAATAATATTTTTTAGGCACTTCCTTTAATTTCCAAACGTCAATATAATAATAAAAAAATGTAATTTAACAAATTATAATGACCATTTGGGTCCCCACCCTGAACCGTGAAGACCTAAAAAATTTTCGATACCTTTAAAACATTCACGACACTCCACATCAGCCATCGAACAGCAGGAGTTGCAAGCCCTAAAATTCCAGCTCGGCCAGCATCCATAAGAGTAGTCTTTCTGTTATCCAAAAACATCATTACAATTCTAGTTTTACCTCTGGTTCAACTTGCATTATATAGTAAAATAGTAAAATAATAATTTTTAGACACCTCCTTTAATTTCCAAACGTCAATATAATAAAAAAAAATGTAATTTAACAAATTACAACGACCATTTGGTCCCCCACCCTGAAATGTGAAGACCTGAAAAATTTTCGATACCTTTAAAACATCCACGACACTCCACATCAGCCATCGAACAGCAGGAGTTGCAAGGCCTAAAATTCCAGCTCGGCCAGCATCCATAAGACTAGTCTTTCCGTTATCAAAAAACATCATTACAATTCTAGTTTTACCTCTGGTTCAACTTGCATTATATAGTAAAATAGTAAAATAATAATTTTTAGACACCTCCTCTAATTTCCAAACGTTAAAAAAAAAAAAAAAAAATGCAATTTAACAAATTACAACGACCATTTGGAAAATGATTATTTCAAAGACTAAAATTTAAGACATAAAAAATCGCACGGAGTTGATCCTATATTACGTACGCCATGGATGATTACATTTTTCGGTACTGTAAATTTTTAAACTTCTACAGAGCTACGTACGCCGTGAATTAAACATTAATATTCCTGGACCAATTTTAAATTAAATTTAATTCTTAAACTTCTAAACATCCCACAATATTACTTTTTACACCGTCGTATAGAGAAAAAAATGTACTTTTAAATGCAATTTGTTTGAAAGCTGTATCTCAATTTGTTTCTGAGTTATTAATTTTTTTTTGTAGTTTTTATGTTTTTATTACTTTTTTTGTCATAGTGGCAACAGAAGTATCCATCTCTGTTGAAAGTAAAGGAAAAATACAGATTACTGTATAGACCAATCAGATAACGAATAAAATGCGGATTCAACTAATAAAAAGCTTCAGATATGTTTTGATTTCCTATCTTGACCGAGGACAATAACCATTTTTCCAAATGGTTAACAAATTAGTTTTGGACTATAGTTTCAAGAGATGCAAAATGTCTGCTATTTACTTTAATGTACATGAGCCAAAAATACTTATTTGTCACGTCAGGAAAAAATTAAGTGTTCAGTTGTTCATTATCCCTTGTCCCTTGAACTGATGAAATAAAGCAATTGGTACATTTCTTAACTTTTTAACTGATATCTTTGCATAAAAGAAGAAAAAGAGAAAAATCAATAACGGAATATAACACAGGATACCGAATTAGGCATCATGAAATTTAGTCATTTGATGTGCATAAACAAAAAAGCCATGAAAGTGGAGATATTTATAATAAAATATATTCACTATGAACATTATGATTTCTTATTTAATATAAATATTGATGCTTTTAGAAATGTAATCAAATTTTAACCCTTAAATGCCGGGAGTTGCTTTTCGCCAACATTCCCAATTTAGGCTCTAAAATACTATTAGAATAATATTGAAGCTATAATGCCTAATGTTGCCAATAAAATATATTCTAAAAATATTATTAAATTCATTTTCAACATGTAGATGGCAGCACTTGGGCTGTTTAAGAATAAAGATAGATTTATTTTTTCAATTATTGCTACTTGTTCTTTTTGTTTTGTTTGGAAGCTTGCGAAATACCCTATTTTGTTCTGCCGTGAGAGAGTAAAATTTATTTCTTATTATAGTTCCTAAAATCCTTGTGTGTTTAATATTATAGAATTTTATCAAGGAAAATTATTTTTTTCAATTACAGACCAGTATTGCCTATTAGTAACAAACTGTTTTTTAGCCGTAAACCATACTTAAAACATTAAAGTATTTTTCCCATGATTTATTTAAAAAGTGAAAGCCGAAAAACATTATTACAATGATTTTTGAAAAATCAGGCATTTAAGAGTTAATATAGAAATATATGTATACTATAAATGC
This sequence comes from Maratus speciosus, assembly GCA_963932465.1. Classification (NCBI taxonomy): domain Eukaryota; kingdom Metazoa; phylum Arthropoda; class Arachnida; order Araneae; family Salticidae; genus Maratus; species Maratus speciosus. The sequence goes on from OZ010797.1 coordinate 473,862,569, forward strand.
AATAAATCACTATGCAATTTAACATTTCGAAAACGTTAAACATTTTCCATCTCTGAAGCATTACATGACAAAATAATCACCGACAAATTAATTACAAAATTATCCTCCGTTAACATCCAAATGTCAACTTAAAACAAATTGTTATAGCTTTTTATGTATTGATTGATGAATAGATGTAAAATTTCTTTTGTTCGCTCTCACGAACCTCACCCGAAAATACTCATCTGTCTCTTCAAGACAAAATGAAGTGTTCTTGTTCAGTTGCTCGTTACCCATAGTCATTTAAACCGATGCAGACAGCAATTGATACTTTCTTAACTGTTTAATTGAACTTTCTTTAACAGAAGAAAAAGGACAAAAGCGACAGCGGAGAATAACACAGAATGCCGTCAGATTTTTGTTATACTTTGTTATTTAAATTGATGAACTGCAATTGGTACTCTTCTTAACTGTTTAATTGATATATTTTTATGAAATAAGAAAAGGAGGAAAACCAATAACGGAATATGACACAGAGTACCGTATTAGGCATTATGAAAAGAAGTCATGTAATGTGCACTCACAAAAAGCCACAAAATTGAAGATATATATATTAAAAAAGAAAATCAACCAGTAAAAGTTTTATTTTGTGATTTTATCGTTATTAATTTTACAATTTTATAATTTCATATTTAATAAAAATATTGATGCTGCTAGAAATGTAATCAAATTTTAACATAAAATTATATGTTTACTGTAAGTGCAATAAAGCACTACATAACTTAACATTTCGAAAACATTAAACATTTCCAGTCTGTTAAGTACAACATGACAAAATAATCACACTCTAATTAATTAAGAAATTATCTTCCGTTAACGTCCAAATGTCAACTTAAAACGAATTGCTTTAGCGTTTTAAGTATTGATTGAAGAGATGTAAAACGTCTTTTGTTCGCTCTCATGTAACTCAGCCGAAAATAGTCACCTGTCTCTTCAAGACAAAATGAAGTGTTCTTGTTCAGTTGCTCGTTACCCACTGTCATTTAATGTGATGGCAGACAGCAATTGATACTTTCGTATTTAATTGAACTTTCTTTAACAGAAGAAAAAATGCCAAAAGCGACAGCAGAGGATAACTCAGAATGCCGTATTAAGTACTATGTGAATTGTGAATGATATCATATAATGAGCATAAACAAAAAGTCATAAAATGGAATATATTTAAATGAAAAATTAAAATATACTAATTAAATTTGATTATCCAATTTTTTATTATAAACTTACTAATAAATCCTTATTTAATAAAAATACTGCAGCCTTTATAAATATAATCAAATATTAATGTATAAACATAATGTATATTGGAATATTAAAAGGCAGTATTTAATTTAACATTTGGAAAACACTAAATATTTCCTATCGGTTAAGCATTATATCGCAAAATAGTAAAAAACAATATTTATTAAACACATTAACCACCTTTTACTTCCAAACGTCAACTTAAAACAAATTATATTAGACTTTAAGTATCGTTTGAAGAGATGTATAAAATGTTTTCTATTCACTCTAATGGGCCTCGGCCAAAAATACTAATTCGTTACTTTGAGACAAAATGAAGTGTTCAGATTTTTGTTATCCTTTGCTATTTAAATTGACGAACTGCAATTGGTACTCTTCTTAACTGTTTAATTGATATCTTTCTATAAAATAAGAAAAGGAGGAAAACCAATAACGGAATATAACACAGAGTAAAAGAAGTCATGTAATGTGCACTCACAAAAAGCCTTAAAATTGAAGATATATATATTAAAAATGAAAATCGACCAGTAAAAATTTTATTTTGTAATTTTATCGCTATTAATTTTATAATTTTATAATATCATATTTAATATAAATATTGATGCTGCTAGAAATTTCATCAAATTTTAATATAAAAATATATGTTTACTGTAAATGCAATAAAGGGCTATTTAACTTAACATTTCGAAAACATTAAACATTTCCAAACTCTTAAGCATTACATGCCAAAATAATCACATACTAATTAATTAAGAAGTTAGACTCCATTAACATCCAAATGTCAACTTAAAATGAATTGTTTTAGCGTTTTAAGTATTGATTGAAGAGATGTAAAACGTCTTGTTCGCTCTCATGTAACTCAGCCGAAATTACTCATCTGTCACTTCAGGACAAATGACGTGTTCTTGTTCAGTTGCTCGTTACCCATTGACTGGTGGCAGACAGCAATTGATACTTTGTTAACTATTTAATTGGACTTTTTTTTAACAGAAGAAAAATGCCAAAAGCAACAGCGGAGAATAACACAGAATGCCGTATTAAATGCTATGTTAATTGTGAATGATATCATATAATGAGCATAAACAAAAAGTCTTAAAATTAAACATATTTAAATGAAAAATTAAAATATACTAATAAAATTTTATTTTCCAATTTTTTATTATAAACTTAGTAATAAATTCTTATTTAATATAAATACTGCAGCCTTTAGAAATATAATCAAATATTCATGCATAAAGGTATATTGGAATAATAAAATGCAGTATTTAATTTAACAAATTGAAAACATTAAATATAGCCTATCTGTTAAGCATTATATCGCAAAATAGTAAAAAAGTATTTATTAAACACATTAACCTCCTTTTACTTCCAAACGTCAAATTAACTTAGTTTAAACTTTAAGTATTGTTTGAAGAGATGTAAAACGTTTTTTTATTTACTCTAATGGGCCTCGGCCAAAAATACTCATCTGTCAATTCGAGACAAAATGAAGTGTTCAGATTTTTGTTTTCCTTCATTATTTAAATTGACGAATTGCATTTGGTACTCTTCTTAAATGTTTAATTGATATATTTCTATAAAATAAGAAAAGCAGGAAAATCAATAACGGAATATAACACAGAAAACCATATAAGGCATTATGAAATAAACTCCAATAATGTGCTAACACAAAAAGCCTCAAAATTGGAGACATTTATTAAAAAATGAAAATTAATCAGTAAAAAATTTATTTTGTAATTTTGTCATTATTTATCTTACAATTTCATATTTAATATAAATATTGATGCTGTTAAAAATGTAACAGAATTTTAATATAGAAATATATGTTTACTGTATCTGCAATAAAGCATTATTTAATTTAACATTTCGGAAATATTTCCAATCTGTTAAGTATTACATGAAAAAATACTCACATAATAATTAATTAAGAAATTAGCCTTCTTTAACATCCAAATACCAAATTAAAACGAATTGTTTTAGCGTTTTAAGTATTGATTGAACAGATGTAAAATGTTTTTTGTTCGTTCTCATGAACCTCAGCCGAAAATGCTCATCTGTCACTTCAGGACAAAATGTAGTGTTCTTGTTCAGTTGCTCGTTATCCATTGTCATTTAAACTGGAGAAAACAGCAATTGATATTTTCTTAATTATTTAATTGAACTTTCTTTAACAGAAGAAAAAGGACAAAAGCAAAAGCGGAGAATAACACAGAATACCGTATTAAGTACTATGTGAATGATAAAATATAATGAGCATGAACAAAAAATCATAAAATTAATTTAAAATTCATAAAAATTCACTCATAAAAAATCATAAAATTAATTAAAAATTCATAAAAATTCACTCATAAAAAATCATAAAATTATTTAAAAGAAATATTAAAATAAATTCAAAAAAATTTTATTTTAAATTTTTTTATTACAAACTTAGTAATAAATTCTTATTTAATATAAATACTGCTGCTTTTATAAATACACTGCTGGCCACACAAAATGCAACACCTTGAAGGAAGCATGGAAATCATGTGAAATTTACGTCATGCGTTTGCGGCGATGAAATATGGAAATCATTAACATTGCATCGCAGACGCACATCACGGGCGACCGTAGCGCCACCGCAAGCACTATATAAGGGGAGAACACATTGGCGATTTGAAGTACGGCAAATGATTTTTCGTGCGGATTTTTTTTTTTTTTTTTTGCGTAAGCAGTTTACTTATTCCCCGTGGAAGACATCGAGCATCTTTTGACCAAGTTTCTGAATTCGACTGAGGAAGAATAGTGTAGCCTATAGGGATTACGGATTATGCTTCCGAGAAATTGGTCAACGTGTTGGACGAAACCAAGCAACTGTGACGCGGATCTGTAATCGCTGGATACAGGAGAGAACAACGAACCGACGGTGCCGATCGCAACCCACCTTGGTGCACCACTGCCCGTGATGACAGGCGGATTGTGCGCATGGGAGTGATGGATCGCGCAGCCACATCACGAACCATAGCACAACAGATTCAGTCTGCTACACATCATTCGGTGTCCGCTCGTACCATTCGATGCCGTTTGCAGCAGAGTAGAATGTACGCAAAGCGTCCATTCCTGCCTTTAACCTTGACTGGAAACCATAGACGTTTGCGCCGCCAATGGTGCGAGGAACGGCGGACATGGACAACGGATGTGGAACGATATTGTGTTTACTGACGAATACCGTTTCTGCCTACAACATCACGTTGGTCGGATTCGAGTTTGGAGACACCGTGGTGAGTGGCTGATGAACTGTTGCGTTAGGCATCGCCACACTGGTCCTGCACCCTGTATAATGGTTTGGGGTGGTATTGGATTTCACTGCCGCATGCCTCTAGTACGCATTGCCGGTACGCTGAACAGCCAGCGCTACATCTCTGATGTGTTGGAGCCAGTGGTTCTCCCATATATTCAGCGCTTTCCATCAGCCATATTCCAAAAGGATAATGCGCGACCACACGTGGCACGCAATGTTCAAGTGTTCTTATTCGCCCATCAGATTGTATTGCTTCCTTGGCCTGCTTGTTATCCCGATCTATCGCCAATCGAAAACGTGTGTTCCATGCTTGCACAATGACTGTCACTGGCTACACCAACCGCTGATACACCAGATCAACTTTGGCAATATGTGGAAGCCTCATGGACTGATGTACCCCAAGGAGACACCCAAAGCCTCTTTGATTCTATGCCGAGGCGTGTGGCAGCGGTTATATCCAACAATGGCGGCTACACTAACAGCTGATTTTGTCATCATCCACACGTCACAAGAGGCTGTAATTTTAATCGTTTGATCTTTGTACAACATGTTATCTGCCAAATAAATTTCGCTGTGATATCTCTGGTCCTTCTTGGTGTTGCATTTTGTGTGGCCAGCAGTGTAGAATCAAATTTTAATTTATAAACATAATTTATATTGGAATAGGAAAAAAAGCATTATATAATTTAACATTTGCAAAACATTAAATAATTCAAATCTGTTAAGCATTATATAGGAAAATATTTGAATGATAATTATTAAACTCATTAGCCTTCTTTAACTTTCAAAAGGTCAACTTAAAACAAATTATTAGAGACTTTAAATATTGTTTGAAGTTATGTGAAATGTCTTCTATTCACTCAAATGGGCCTCGGATAAAAATACTCATCTGGCACTTCAGGACAAAATGAAGTGTTCAGATGTTCGTTATCCCTTGTCATTTGAGTTTATGATATAAAGTATTTGGTGATTTTCTTGACTTTTTACTTTCTTCTATTTTAGAAGAAGAAAGTATTGGATTCATGAAAATTTTTGAATTCCGTTTTCGACGGATTTACACGTTTTAGGGGTAAGAGAACTCGAAAAACATATTTTTTACAAAATGTCTCTCTATGAGTCTGTGAGTCTGTCTGTGTGTGACACAAATTTTGTGGGCGCTCTATCTCAAGAACTAATGAACGGAATTTAATAAAAATGTATATTCCGTTAGTCCCTGATATAAATTGATGCTGATTAGTTTTTGGTGTAAATTGCTCAACAGGTGGCGCTGCTGTGCAGCATTTTTCTCGATTTCCACAATAGCCCAATCTCCAGAACAATTTCTGGGATTTTCATGAAACTTCAGATTCAGTTAGTCCTTGACAGGAATTGACTTTTTATACATTTTGGTATAAATCGCTCAATAGGTGGCGCTTCTGTGCTGCATTTTTTGCTATTTCCGTAATAGCTATATCTCAAGAACTAATGCTTGGATTTTCAACAAATTTCAGATTCAGGTTTACCTTAATATGAATTATTGCTTTTTATGTTTTGGTGCAAATCGCTCAACAGGTGGCTCTGTTGTACTGCATTTTTTCAGAATTTCCACTATAGTTCTATCTCAAAAACTAATGCTTGGATTTTCAACAAACTTCAGATTCAGGTATACCTTGATATGAATTATTGCTGTTTATGTTTTGCTGCAAATCGTTCAATAGGTGTCGCTGCTATGCTGCATTTTTCAGAATTTCCACTATAGCTTTATCTCAATAACTAATGAACGAATTTTCATCAAACTTCAGATTCAGTTATATCTTAATATGAATAAGTACTGTTTATCTTTTGGTGCAAATCGCTCAACAGGTATTGCTGCTATGCTACATTTTCAGAATTTCCACTGTAGCTCTATCTCAAGAACTAATGCACGAATTTTCATCAAACTTCAAATTCAGATATACTTTGATATGAATTGGTGCTAAATTGATGCAATTTCTTGTATTATTTAAATGATTTAAGTGACGTGATTTATATAGAAAAAAGTTTTGTGATGGCCACAACATAATAGTTAATTTATATCTTTTTGTAAAAAACGAAAAGGAGGAAAATCAATAATGGAATAGGGTGACCTAGCTAGTAGTTGATCAAATAAAGTAAGTTTTACGGTGTTTTTATTATTTTTACTTCCATTTAAGTTTTAGAAATAAAATAACATGATTGCCACAACCCTTAATGAATGTTATACAATGGACAAAAATGAAATCCTTTGAAATTAACCCTTTAACCGGCTGGCCCGGATTCGCCCGTTTCTAGAAATCATGTTAAAATTGCTGTAGAGAAAAATATTTTAAACTGAATTCTATTTTGAACCATATATACAAAGAAGTGATATTAGAAATATTATAACATCAAACTGCGATTAAAAAATATATATGTCTTGGGATTTACAATCACTCTTATAAAAATACAAGAAAATCCTTGGACGGTGAAAGGGTTAAATAGCATCAAAATTAAAAAAATAAATAGTTTTTTTAATTGCCATTCTCTCACTGGTTGATGGCGAAAGAAGTCAATCGAAAATCTAAAAATTAATCTTTAACCCTTCACTGCACGATTTTTTTCATTTGTTAAAAAAAAAAAAATATTTGAAGTCTATATATCGGTCTAATAATGGGGAAAATAGTAAAAAATAAAATAAATTTCAAATTTTCAGCTAAAATTTGATATTTTATGGCGCGTACCCTATGTACACAATTAGGGTTCTAAAATATTGTATGCTATATTTTACAACCAAATGATCTTAATTCATTTTATCTGCTTAACACTCTTCAACTTTTTTATATTAATATTTTTAAGTATTCACTAAAAATAATGAAAGTAAATTTCATCTTAATAGCTTGATCGAAACTTTTTTTGTTTCTGAAGAACAAATTCTAATTTTTTGTCAAATGCAGCCATCTTTACATGGACAAAATAAGTGTTATTCCATTCTTTGGACTGTTCTTGATCAGGGATAGAGATCATATTGGCCGAATTCATGGCACATAATAAGAATTACAGAGTTTTTAGGTATGTGTCAGATGTGGCACATGGTGCAATGAAGGGTTAAAATACCATCCTTGGGCTGCGATTAACAATAATTTTTATAAACATATTATTTGAAATAAGCCAGATGGAAGTGGATTATTTTAACTTAAGGTAATTGTCTCCAACTAATCAAAAGTTAAATGTTTACACTTTCTAATAAAAAAAAATATACATATAAAATGTTTTCTCTCGCAGCAGACATTTGACAACAATGTGACAACAGGTGCACTAGCATTCACACAAAAATATTACGTCCAGTACTACGTATAAAACTCATTTCCGCCTGAAATGGCGCAACATTTCCAAAATTTGGTCAACTTTTGGAAGGGTATCAACTATTGGCGAGGCCACCCTATAAAGAAGAATGCCGAATTAGGCATTGCGAAAAGAAGTCATATAATGTGCTTAAACAAAAAGAAATAACATTAAAGATATACTCGTATATATTAAAAATGAAATCGATCGATAAAAACTTGATTGTGTAAGTTTTTCATTATTGACTTTATAATGTCTTATTTAACATAAATATTGATGTTTTTAGAAATACAGTAGAATTTCGATTATCCGAAGTAATTGGGACCAGTCATCTTTCGGAAAATCGAAATTTTAGGATAATCGATAATGCTTTCATTTTAAGGTTAAGGAGAAATATATGCAATATTTTTTATTATGGTAACAAGTGCTTAATAAAAATAAAGCAATAGAAAAATAGAAACAAGTATAAATTACCTGATTTTAATTTTAAAATTAAGTATCTTTTACATATATCACAAGGGTTTGATGAAATGTTTTGTTTGTCGCAGTTCCGATTTCGTTTGCTTTGAAGTTCTATTACGGAGTTTTTTAATAGTATTTGTTCACCAGTACCACAATCTTTCAGCTGCTCCAGCAATGACAATTCTTTTGCAAAACATTCAAAAGCTTCAGAGTTGCTAATTTGTTCGTTTTATTCGTTCCATTCCTCAGCTTACGTGAGTTTAAATTAAATTCAAAGGATTTCTAAGGAAAGGGATCGAAAATATTTATGTGCACTCGCAGTTCAGAAAGGGCCGCTTGCACACAAGGAATGTGATAGATTAAAAAAAAAAAAAAATCTTTAAAATTGGATTTCGGTTAACGGAGAGTTTCGGTTAAAAAAGTTTTGGATAAAAGAGGTTTTACTGTAGAATAAAATTTTAATATAGAATTGTATGTATAATGTAAATGCGACAAAGCACTGTTTAACGTTTCGAAAACTTTAAACATTGCCAAAGCCCATGAGAAACATTTTAAGCATTACATGACAAAATAATCACATACTAATTAATTTACGAATTAGCCTCCTTTAACATCCAAATATAAAGTTAGAGCAAATTGTTCTAGCCATTTAATTATTGATTGAAGAGTTGAAAAATGTCCTTTTGTCACTGTCATGAACCTCACCCGAAAATACTCATCTGTCACCTCAGAAAAAAAATGATGCGTTCTTTTTCAGTTGCTCGTTACCCATTGTCATTTAAGCTGATGGAATTCAGCAATTGGCACTTTCTTAACTTCATAATGGATCTTTCGATAAAAGAAGAAAAAGGTGAAAAGCAATACAGGAAAATAAAACAGATTAGAGTATTAAGTATTAGAAGCAGATAATGAGCACAAACAAAAAGTCATAAAATTAAAGATATTTAAAAGAAAAATTAAAATCAACTCATAAAAAATTTATTTTCAATTTTTTTATTATAAACTTAATAATAAATTCCTATTTAATGTAAATACTGCTGCTTTTAGAAATCGAATCAAATTTTAATGTATACTAGTATAGGAATAAAGCAGTATTTCATTCAACATTGGGAAAACATTAAATATTTCAAATCAGTTAACGGGACTCGGGGCTTGATCGATACCGATAAACATGTAAACAAAGCTCACGCTTCGAATCCATATAAAAACAGAAGTATTCAATGTAACTAATTTAAATTTCCTGATATTAGGTAGCTTTCTTTACAAAAAAGCTACCTATTGCAGCCGTTCGGAGGAAAGCGATTTCAAAAAATTTTGGTATATTTTCATCGATCATGACCCCCAGACCCCGAAACCACCCTCCGTTCAAAATTTATATATATATATATATATATATATATATATATATATATATATCTGACCTATGTCACACTGTAACTCCCGTAATTATGAACCGATTTCGATGTAATTCGGTGTGTACATAGTACATACCAATGTCTCGACCGAGTTCGTTGGCCAGCTTCATCCGCCGTTTTGTTTCAAAATGGCGGCCATTTAAAATTTTTAAAAAAATTTAAAACTTGAAATGTGGTATCAAAAAATTAAAAATGGAAAAATATTTTTTTCTTATGTATTTGATCTTTATACAAAGATTCCGGAGCAGTTTTTGTTTCGTCTATATCTTAAAAAATGGCTGAGTTATAGCATTTTGAATTTCTACGTGGCTGACATTTTGAAACGTCCTGAATTTTGTCACGCGATAAAAGGCGTATTTATGAACCGATTTGGATGTAATTCGGTGTGTACATAGTACATACCAATCTCTCGACCGAGTTCGTTGGCCAGCTTCATCCGCCATTTTGTTTCAAAATGGCGGCCATTTAAAATTTTTTTAAAAATGTAAAAATTGAAATGTGGTACCAAAAAATTGAAAATGGAAAAATATTTTTTTCTTATGTATTTGACCTTTATACAAAGATTTCGGAGCAGTTTTTGTTTCGTCTATATCTTAAAAAATGGCTGAGTTATAGCATTTTGAATTTCTAGCGTGGCTGACATTTTGAAACGTCCTGAATTTTGTCACGCGATAAAAGGCGTATTTATGAACCGATATGGATGTAACTTCGTTTATACATAGTACATACCAATGTCTCGACCGGGTTCGTTGGCCAGCTTCACCCGCCATCTTGTTTAAAAATGGCGGCCATTTAAATTTTTAAGAAAAAATTAAATTTGAAATGTGGTACAAAAATTGAAAATTGAAAAAATATTTTCTTCTTATGTGTTTGACCTTGATAAAAAGATTCGGGAGCAGTTTTTGTTTCGTCTATATCTTAAGAAATGGCTGAGTTATAGCATTTTGAATTTCTAGCGTGGCTGACATTTTGAAACGTCCTGATTTTTCTCACGTAATAACAGGCGTATTTATGAACCGACTTGGATGTACCTTGGTGTGTATATAGTACATACAAATATCTCGAACGAGTTCGTTGGCCAGCTTCATCCGCCATCTTGTTTCAAAATGGCGGCCATTTAAAAAAATTAAAAAATTTAAATGAGATACCAAAAAATTGGAAAATGAAAAAGATTTTTTTTGTATGTGTTTGACCTTAATACAAAAATTCCGGAACAGTTTTTCTTTCGTCTATATCTAAAAAAAAATGGCTGAGTAATAGCATTTTGAATTTCTCTTGTGGCTGACATTTTAAAACGACCTAATTTTTGTCACGCGATAACAGGCGTATTTATGAACCTATTTGGATGTAACTTGGTCTGTACATAGTACATACCAATGTCTCGACCGAGTTCGTTGGCCAGCTTCATTCGCCATCTTGTTTCAAAAGGGTTGCCATTTAAAAAAAATTAAATTTAAAATTCAAAATGAGGTATTAAAAAATTGGAAAATGAAAAAGATTTTTTTTATGTGTTTGGTCTTGATACAAAGATTCCGGAGCAGTTTTTGTTTCTGAAAATTTGTTCTTTTGTTGATATCTTAAAAAATGGTTGATTTATAGCTCTTTGAATTTCTAGCATGGCTAACATTTTGAAACGATCTTGTATTTGTCACGCGATAACACGCGTATTCGCCTATTTCGATGTAAGAAGGCATGTGGATAGTATACATCAACACCTCGACCAAGTTCGCTGGCCAGATTCATCAGCCATCTTGTTTCAAAATGGCGGCCATTAAATTAAAAAATATATATATATTTAAAGTGAGGTGCAAAAAAATTAGAAATTGAAAAAGGTTTCTTTCTTAAGTATTTGATCTTGATATAAGGATTCAGGAGCATTTTTTGTTTGTCTTTACCTTAAAAAATGGCTCAGATATAGCAGTTTCAATTTCTATTGTGGGAGACATTTTGAAAAATCTGATTTTTTGCATGCGACAGCACTCCTATATATTAACCGATTCCGATGTGAGTGAGCATGTGCACAGCAATTACTAAGGTCTCGACCAAGTTCACTGCTTAGCCTCATCCACCATGTTGTCTTAAAATGACAGGCACTTTAAGAAATTGCCGAATTTGGCAGCCAAATATAAGTTACTTTAAAGAAAAGCAGCTTGGATAAAGCTGACTAATTTCGCGAAATTCTCATTCATTATATTGATAAAAATTAGTATTGAATCTCCTATATTCGGTTTCCACTAAATTGAGCTTCGTGTCTTTGCATGATATAAGTTGGCTTTTTTTAAATAAGGATTATGAAAGCTACCTCTTCCTCCCGGCACTGGCCGGAAGGACTTTTTTTAAGGTACGTTTGTAGTCTTATAAAATTATAAAATGAAGTACTTCAACGTAATAAAAGAAAAAAATACAGCAAAATCTATATAACACAATTTTCGATAAAAAATTTAGGTGTCATATCACCACCCGTAAGATATCTTAACGTTGAATTGACACAGGAACCTAATTTTGGCTTTAAAATGATCAGGAAACTTTACTCTATAGAATGAATTAAGAATATAACTAACACTCAAAGGAAACCTTATTAAAAAGAACTCTCAAATTTCAAAATTTAAGAAACCCCAAAAAGTACAAGTTTTTTTCCCTTATAAATACGCAAAATATTAAGCTATCTAAAATATATTAATTCATTCTATAGATAATGATGTTATATACAGGCGAAAAAAAATTTAAGCCATTCCATCAAATAGTTTTTTTTAATCTTACGGATAGTCGTCTAAAATCAAGTTTTGAGTAAACGCGACTTAAAGTTGCGATTAAATGTGTGCAGCTATGATTGTTACATAAATGCTTATAACTGCATTAAAAATGCAAATATTTTTATGCGGTTTTTTCTACTATGTTCAGAAGTAATTTAAAAATAAAAAAAAAAATCAATTTTTTGAAAAAGTTTTTAAGCCTGTTTTTAAGCATTATGTAGTAAAATATTTAAATGATAATTATTTAAAACATTAACCTCCTTTAACTTCCAAACGTCAGCTTTAAACAAATTATTTTAGACTTTAAGTATTTTTCGAAGGGATGTAAAATGTCTTCCATTCACTCTAATGGGCCTCGGCCAAAAATATTCATCTATCACTTCAGGACAAAATGAAGTGTTCAGATTTTTGTTACGTCTGTGATTTAAACTCATTAAGGGGACTCAAGACTCTTAAAATTGGAAAAATCGAAAAAAAAAAGACCATTTTCAACATATAATATCTTAAAATGTAATTGATTTTAAGACAAAATTTTATATTGGGATGAAAGATATAAGTATGTTCTTTCATTTCATGTATTTGAAAAATTACAAGATGCAGAATTAGAATTTATAGTGGGCTCCAAAATGTCAGACATTTGACGAGCGGAAAATCGGCATAACAGATTATGCGCACGATTACAAAATAAATTTTGCAAGTAGAAGAAAACTTTTGGGTGCTACTTATGCTTCACACTGTAATAATTACTCTGAATCTAAATAAATTTGTATTTAAAGCATTTTTCTATTTTTAATACAAAGTTCTATTTTGTTAATGCAAAATTTAGAAATTTTCAACAGCATAATCACCTACAAAGAATATATTTCTGAACAATAAGAAGGAAATTTTAGGTTCCGTTTATACAGACTAACATGAAACATATGTTTTGAAAATTTCATGAAAAAAAATTCAGAAGTTTTTGAGATATCGTGCGCGTTATGCCCAAAAACGTCATTTGGAGGAAATTGACTTCATTCTGAAACGCCGCTTCAGCTATTGAGCGTGTATAATTCTAAAAGCCATAACTTCTGTTCTAATAGGAATTTCAAGGAAACATTTACACCAAAATGTTCAGAAAAGATAGTAGTTTAATATCTAAAAAAATAAAATTTCGAAAATTTTAAAGCTTTAAGAGTCCTGAGACCCCTTAAATAAAGCAATTGGTACTTTTCTTAGCTGTTTAATTGATATCTTTCTATAAAATAAGAAAAGGATGAAAACCAATAACGAAATATAACACAGAAATCCGTATTATGTATTATGAAACGGAGTCATATAATATTCTTCAACAAAAAGCCACAAAATTGAAGATATTTTTATTAAAAATAAAAATCCACCAATGAAAATTTGATTTTGTAAATTTTTTCATTATTAACTTTATAATCATACATTTAATATAAATATAGATGCTTTTAGAAATTTAATCAAATTTTAACATAGAATTATATGCAATTTTATATTAATATTTTAATATAGAAGTAAATGCAATAAAGCTCTACTTAATTTAGCATTTCGAAAAAACGAAACATTTCCAATCTGTTAAGCATTACATGACAAAATGATCACATACTAAATAAACAACGAATTTCCCTCCGTTAACATCCAAATGTGAACTTAAAACAATTTTTTTAGCCTTTTAAGTATTGACTGAAGAAATGTAAAATGTCTTTTAATCGTTCACATAAACCTCTACCGAAAATACCCATCTGTCACTTCAGAACAAAGTGAAGTGTTTTTGTTCAGTTGTTCGTTACCTATTGTCATTTAAGGTTATGGCATACATAAATTGGTACTTTCCTAACCATTTATTTTATCTTTCGATAAAAGAAGAAAAATGAGAAAAGCAATAGCGGAGAATAACGCAGAAAACCGTATTAACCCTTTATGTACTGAATTATGAATTCATGAAAATTTTATCTTCTAAAGCATTTTTCGTGAATTGTTTAAACTACATTAGAAGATTTGCATGATTATTTAACTAATTTTAGAAGAATTTTAGAAAGATTGAAAGATTTAGAAGGACTAATTAAATTTGAATTTTTTGGGATTTTGTGCAATATTTATAACCTTACTCAATTATTTTATTTTAAATATTTTTCTTAGTATATTGTAGAATTAGGAAATGTTCAAATATAATGTTCTTACAATAGAAATGTAGAAATATTTCCGAATTGGAAAATTCCCCTCCCCTTCCCCAACGCGAAGAAAGCTGAAAAGATGCAAAGGCAAAATAAATCACCCTTTTACATACATTTTCGTTTCTAAACCAATAATGCTTTTTTAACAAGATAAAATAATGTATCTATTGCTCATTCTAAACTGTATTACAACTAATCGATGTATTAAATGAATTTTATAACAAGTTATTTTAATGCTACCCTCAGTAGATAAAGGTTTAATTATTGTGTGAATGAATCCATATAATGAGCATAAACAAAAAATTATAAAATTAAAGATATTTATTTGCTAAATTAAAGTAGACTAATAAAAGTTAGATTATTAAATTTTGTTTAATAAAATTATTCAAAGATTCTAATTTAACATAAATACGGCAGCTTTAAGAAAAATAATTAAATTTTAATATAAACATAATGTACATTGAAATAGTAAAAAAGCAGTATTCAATTTAATATTTGGAAAACATTAAATATTTCCTATGCGTTATATATTATGGTTAAATAATAATTAATAAGCGCATTAACCTCATTTAAATTACAAAAGTCAATTTAAAACAAATTATTATAATTTTTACGCATTGTGCGAAGAGATGTAAAGTGTCTTTTATTCGCTCTAATGGACCTCAGCCAAAAATACTCATTTGTCACTTCAGTACAAAATGACGTGTTCAGATTTTCATTATCCTTTCTTATTTGAACTTATACACTGCAATTAGTCTCATCTTAACTTTTTAATTGATCTTTATGTTAAAAATAAAAGGAAGAAAAACAATATCGGAATATAGCACTGAATATTTATTGTATTAGATATTATGAAATGAAATCATAATATGTGCCTAAACAGAAAGTGATAAAATTAAAGATACCGTATGATGAAGTTACTTTGTGACAGTACTTTTTGACATAAATTCTAATTTTCGTATTTCGAATCTCCCGCTATGTATGCGACAGGATGAAAGAAAACAACAGTCCTAAACCGCGTCAACTAACGGCCACTGGCCGAAGCTCCGTGACTTCGCTAGTTCTCGCTATCCGCTGTGGAGTTGAAACTGGCTTTTGCATTCTTCTCTGGAAGTCCGGATACTTTGTATGCTGAAACCTAAAGTGTATGAGAACCACCTAACACAGGAAAATATTCTATTTTATTATTATGTTTGTTATACGGTGTAGCAATATAATCGTTGTCAAATTACATTCTTTGCGATATAACAACATAATCAAAATATAGCTACTTTATGGGACCACTTTGTGACACAACAACATTGTCGAAAACTAAACCACCAGGTTTCCATTAAAAGATTAAACATATATTTTGTGTTTTCCATGCCACGATAAACGTGAAAAATCACGAAAGCATATAAACGTAAGTTGGATTAAAAACGTAAACTTTAATGTAGCTTTAGAAGTACAACGTCTTTATGAGAAAAATAACATTAAGTTCATTGCACTCCCTCCAAATTCGATTCATATCCTGCAGTCGCTTGTTGTGGCATTGTTCCATCTTCTAAATTCCCACTGGAGAGTGGTGTTGCAAGCTGGGAAAAAAATCATCTCTGGTTGCAGATGCACAAATGTACCAAGGGAAGAATTTTCCGCATCACCTAAAAGAGCTTATGAGTGTCCAGCGATCGAACGAAGACTAATCTGAAGTCTGAACTTCGGCGACCGGAAGGAAATTTTAGGTTCAGTTTATACAGACCAACATGAAACATATGTTTTGAAAATTTCATGAAAAAAAATTCCGAAGTTTTTGAGATATCGTGCGCGTTATGCCCAAAAACGTCATTTGGAGAAAATTGACTTCAAAGTTTCTGAAACGCCATTTCGGCTATTGAGCGTGTATAATTCTAAAAGCCATAACTTCTGTTCTAATAGGAATTTCAAGGAAACATTTACACCAAAAGGTTCAGAAAGGATAGTAGTTTAATATCTAAAAAAATTAAAATTTCGAAAATTTTAAAGCTTTAAGAGTCCTGAGACCCCTTAAACTAGAAGTAGGAAGACATAACAAAAAGCCGGGACACTAAGAGATGCAAAAAGTTGAATTTCCTGCTTCGTAGAAGCGTTTGTGCTACTGGAAAACAAAAAGCCATAGGAAATAATGTGGCTACGACACTCGACGTTTAGAGGAAGAAAAAAGGTGAGGACCACTGGCACCGGGAGAAAAAGAACAAACAGACACTCTTCCAGAAAGGTTTCAAAGACTTTGCTTAAAGTCTTCCTTTTATATCAGGAACAGTTCTGAATACGCTTAAGGCCAGTATAAGACGGTAACTTTGCATTCTCAGAATTTTTCCCATCGATTAAAGAGGAAGCGAATATGTCGGAACATTTTTTTCATGTTTAGGGGCATAGCTGTTTGAAAAATCAGGAAATTGATACTGGATTAGGGGTTTTTGAAAAACTAATTTTTAAGCTTTATCCATCTTCAGCTCCACTGAAAACAAAAACAATAATTCTATTTTTTTTATTTCATTTCGCATATTTTGTACACTGTCATTTACAAAAATCCCTGCCGGCCCGGCCTACAGGCATCGGTAGATTTCGAAGTTAAGTATACCAATTTCACCAACAAAAACTAAATCATTATTAGATATAAATCCACTTTAGCAGTTTTATCTGTCTTCTTTTGACGAGTTTTTGTTTCCTTTTTATAAAATAGCTGGTTTTATCAGAATCATGTTAAGGCGATATTAAAAAAAATATTTTTCCATACTCAACAACTTGAAATTTTCTGGCACATTTTCAGATTCATTTTTAATAAAAAAAAAATATGAAACATGCTGACGTGATTTTTGAAAAGATTTATAAGCGACCTGTGTTTTTATTTTTCTTTCAATTAATTAAAACTTGATTAATAAACAATGATTTTCTCAGTAGGGCAATATTTTTCGTTTCTAACACAATCGCTTCGGGAAATTCTGTTCAAAATGACCACTTTGACATCATTTTTTGAAATATATTCTGCCTCTATCAAAAAATCGATCATTACTGTACATTATATAGTTTCTGAATAAGAGAATCTAGCAATTGGATGCGTTTGAGAGCAAAAATGAATTTAAAAATGAGTAAGAAAATAGACAGTTTAGATTTGAATGCACCCTTAATAAGATGATATTTTTTCTTCAACCGCTATGTATTTTTAATTTGTTTTTGGTGTAAGAATTGGCGCTATCAAAAACTTGTCTACATAAATGTTGAAGACAATATTAAGAAGATATATGATAAATTTTTGGAGATTTTATATCTTGTGAATTGGCGGAGTTATGAAAATTTTTCTTCTTCAACCCCCCTTTTTTGTTTTCGTATTTATTTATTTATTTATTTATTTTTTGGTACGAATTGGTCCTATCAAAAACTTGTGAATATAAAAGTTGTAGATAATGTTAAGGAGATGTACAATAAAATTATTGGATTTGATATCTTGAGAATTGACGAAGTAAGGAATTTTTTCTCCCAAAAACCCATTTTTTGCGCCCCTTGAGCCTATTTTAAATTTTATCAAAAATCTGTGATGCATTAATTTTTGGCGCTATTTTTAGAAGTAATAAAAACTTTACACTGATTTGATATGTACAAAAATTAAGAAGTTATGGGGTTTTTTCGGTTTTCACAAAACCCCTCCCTATTTCCATCCCCTTTGTCCGCTTTTGCCCATCAAAGAACTTGACCGAGTTTTTATGTCCCTTGATTTTATGTATCAGTTTGGAAGAGATTTGTGCAGAATTGCGGAAGTTATCGTGTCCAGAAGAAAGTGATAACACAATTGCTTCGGGAAATTCCGTTCAAAATCCCCAATTTGACATCATTTTTTGAAATATATTGTGCTTCTATCAAAAAATCGATCATTGCGGTACATTAAATAGTTTCTGAACAAGCGAATCTACCAATTAAATGCGTTTGAGAGCAAAAGTGAATTTAAAAATGAATCAGAAAATAAGCAGTTTGGATTTGAGTGCATCCTTAATGCAATGATTTTTCCAAAACAATCCGCTTTGGGAAATTCGGTTCAAAATGCCCACTTTAACAGCATTTTTTAAAATATATTCTGCGCCTATCAAAAAATCGACCATTACGGCACATTATATAGTTTCTGAGTAAAAAAACGTACCAATTGGAAGCCTTTGAGAGCAAAAATGAATTGTAAAATGAGTCAGAAAATACGCAGTTTGGATTTGAATACACCCTTACTTAGACGATTTTTTTCTTCAACCGCTATGTAATTTTAATTTGTTTTTGCTGTAAGAATTGGTCCTATCCAAAACTTGTCTATATAGATGTTGTAGACAATATTAAGAAGATGTATGATAAATTCATGGGGATTTTATATCTTTTGAATTGACGGAGTTATGGATTTTTTACATCTTCAAACCCCCCTTTTTGTTTTCGTTTTTAATTTTTTTTGCGGTACGAATTGGTCCTATCAAAAACTTGTGAATATAAAAGTTGTAGATAATATTAAGAAGATTTATAATAAAATTAATTGGAATTGATATCTTGAGAACTGACGAAGTTATGAATTTTTTTCTCCCCAAAACCCTACTTTTTGCACCCCTTGAGCCCATTTTTAGCTTTATCAAAAATCTGTGATACATAAAATTTTGGCCCTATTTTTAGAAGTAATAAAAACTTTTAACTGATTTGATATGTACAAAAATTAAGAAGTTATGGGTTTTCTGTTTTCACAAAACCCTTCCCTATTTCCATCCCCTTGGTCCGATTTTGCCCATTAACGAACTTGACCGAGATTTTATGCCCTTTGATTTTATGTATCAGTTTGGAAGAGATTGGTGCAGAATTACGAAAGTTATCGTGTCCAGAAGAAAGTGATATATATATATAGATAGATAGATACATATATATATATATATATATAGTTTTTTACTGAGGGTGGTTTTGGGTTCTGGGGGACATGATCGGTGTAGATCTGCAAAAAGTTTTCAGAAATTCCAACATAGGAACGATCCCAATAGGTGGTATTTCATAAGAAATCTACCTGAAAACGGAAAACAGAGTTGTATTTTTCTTTAAATGTTTCCTCATTTTATAGAATTTCTTCGTTTGCCTTGTAATCGTTATTTTTTAATTCTTAATTTGTATTTAATTTGTGGTTCTTTTGATTTGTATTTCTTCCAGTAAAATTCCAAAATTTTATTTTTTAATTATAAAATTCAAAATAGTGAATTAGAGATTATTTCTCATATTTAAATAGAAAAATATGAGTCTGAATTATTATGAAAAAGTCATTGTAAATATAGGTGTGATGCATTTACAAGAAACTGCAAAACACTATTCGATACATTGCAGCAGAAATCGGAGGGATAATGGGGCAAATCGATGACATATCAATATCATTATAGCAGTTTAACTTGTTTTCAGCATAATTTTCAAAGTCGAAATAATTCACAACTAGAAAGTCGAAATAATTCACTTTCTCCGGCGTTTCAAGGTTAAAACACTAACTGTCAGAAAGTAACCCCACCTGATGGGGTAACTTTGTGATATCATTAAACATAAATTTCTCAGTTAGTATTAAACATTTAGATTGTCGCGATACGTCGTTATGTAGGAAAAGGATATATTAATGTTTAGAGTTAGTCAGTTTGGGATTACTTATAAAACACACCGTCTGGAGTCAGAAAACCCTCAATATGTGTCACTAATCTATTTAAACTAAATATTTAAACTAAAAATGTAAATCGATAAGAAAAATTTAATGATTAAATTTTTCTTCATGAAATTAATTCTTTCTTATTTAATATAAACACTGATGATTTTACAAATGTAACCACACTTTAATCTAGAAATATATGTATAATGGAAAAGCAATAATGTAGCATATAATTTAACTTTTGGAAAATATTAAATATTTCCAATCTGTTAGCATCATATAGTAAAATAATTAAATAATAACTAATAAAGGCATTAACCTCCTTTAATTTCCAATCAGTAACATAAAACAAATTATTTTAGACTTAAAGCATTGTTTAAACTTTGAAGAGACACATAATGTCTTTTCTTCTCTAATGAATCTCAGACATAAATACTAATCTGTCACTTCAAGAAAAAATGTAGTGTTCTTTATTGGTTGCTCCGTAACTCTTGTCAATTAAACTGATTGGATAAAGCAATTTGTACTTCCTTAATTGTTTAATTGATCTTTCGATAAAAGAAGAAAAGGAAGAAAACCAATAATGGGATATAACACAGAACACCATTTACGTATTATGAAATGAAGCCATAAAATTTGCATAAACAAAAATTAATAAATTTAAAGATGTTTAAATTAATGAGAAAGAAAAAATCGTGCATCAAGAATAGGCTATGAAACATTTTCCAAAACATTCAGAATAATGTAACAAAACTTCTCCGTTTAATAAATTGAAATACAGTGAAATACGTTTAACACGAAAACGCTTAATACGAAAAATCGGTTAACACGAAATGATATAGCGGTCCGAACAGTATACTATGCAATTTTTGCATTTTTTTCTTTTAACACGAAACAAAAATCGTTTAACACACAAAAAAAAAATATCTTTCGATCTAGCTAGTTTGAGTTGAAATTGTTGAATTTTGTGTTAAAAATACTGAATTTTGTTTAAAAAATACTGAATTTTGGTTGAAAATCAGTGAATTTCGTGTTTTTTGTAAATTTGCTTATGTTTTATGAGCACAATGGCTGAGAAATTGGCGAGAAAACAAACTGCTATAATGCAGTTGATGAAAGAAAAGGACGAAAACAGAAATTTGCAAAGAGTTTGGCATTGCCAATTCAACTTTATCAACAATAATAAAAAACAGGGATCCCATTACGTTAATGTTTGAGTGCAGTATATTTCAAGCCAGAAAGAAAACGCACGAAAACTGCAAAGCACGAAGGTTAAGAGACAGATTTGCTTTTTTGGTTCAAACAAGCTAGATCTCAGCATGCTGAAAAAGACACTTAAAAAAGAAAAAAGATACCTGATTACCCCCCCCCCCCCTAAAAAAAAAGAAAACAACAATTTCTTTTTACATGTTTTTTATCCTAATGGATGCAACCTATTAATTTAACAAGAAATAGACGTAAAATTTGACGACGTCGAAGATATTTGTGAAGTTTGTTCTGTTTTTACGAATCTTTTAACGCGAAATTCTTTTAACACGAAAACATTTTTCGGTTCCTTCAGTTTCGCGTTAAACGTATTTCACTGTATGTCTCACTGAACCATTTCGAAATGCATAACACATTTGTAAACCCAATTTCAACAATTCTCATCTACAGTCAGAAAAATATCCGAATTCTTTGAGCAGCCCTGTATATGATTTATAGATTTGTAAATATAAACTGCATGCATGCAAAAATACATTTCAGTAAGGAAATACATACCACAGTTTAAAATTTACATTCAACAATTTCCGCTAATAAGGGGGATGGTACGAGAATTATTCTTTTATGCAGCCCTGTATACGAGGTAAAGAATTTATACAAAACGAATAACAAGCAAAACATCAGTTAAATTTTAAAGTGCATACTGGAATTGAAAATGCACTTCCAGCAATGTTTGTTCAATGACAGTACTGCAACCGATTTATTTTGTATGACCCTTTAAAGGAACGATAAATTCTATGAATGTCCTATTCTACAATAATCATCTAGTAGAGAAATGCTCTGATTTATATCACTTGAATTACAATTTCAGCAATCCCGTTCTACAGTCGGAAAATTATCTGAATTCTTGGAGCAGCCCTGTATATGATATATAGATTTTTATCTATTAACTGCATGCATGCTAAAATTTAGTTAAGTTAGTAAATACATATCTTAGTTGAAAATTCCTCTTCAGTCATTTTTGTTGATAAGAAGAATGGTACGTAAAGCATTTTGTGTAGCCCTGTATACGAGGTATAGAATTTATATACAGCGAATAACATGAAAAAAATTAGTTAAATTGAAAAGCGCATACAAAAATTTAAACGCACTTTCAGCAATTATTGCTCAAAGACAGCACTGAAATCGACTTCTTTTGTGACTCCCTGTAAATGAACGACAAATGCTAGGTATGCCCTATTCTATCGTAAACATCTTGCAGTGAAATCAGTGATTTATAGCAGTTTCTAGACATTTTAAATAGCGTAATGTCATTAAAAGACTCTGCAAAGATTTTTCTCCATATACCATAATGTAATGGAAATCTTTAGAGCGTACCTGTAAATGAACTGTTAATGTTACACACTTCATATTCAATACTGAACCTGCTATAGTAAACGTCATTGACACATATAAATTGCATTTAAAATCCGAGTTTATTTACGGGAGTTTGGACGTTAACAGACGGGCAGACAAACCAAATTCACAAACACATTTCAACTTTGTTCGAAAGTTTTAAAAATTAAAATCGACTAATAAAAATTTTATTTTTAAAACTTTCATTATTAACTTGATAATTTCTTATTTAATAAAGATACTGATGGTTTTGTAAATATAATCACATTTTAACGTAGAAATATATGTACAATAGGAACGCAATAAAATGGAAAACATTAAATTTTTCCAATCTGTCAGACATTACAAGATAAAATATTCGCCTGCTAAATTAAAGAATTAGCCTTTTTTAACAGCCGAATATCAACTTTAAGAAAATTGTTTTAGACTTTAAGTGTAGTTTGAAGATATGCAAAATGTATTTTGTTTGGTAATGAACCTCAGACAAAAATACTCATATGTCACTTCAACAAAAAATGTCCTTGTTTGGTTGCTCCCTACCCTAACTCTTGTCAGTTAAACTGTAGGGCTAAAGTAATTTGTGCTTTCTTAATTTTTTAATTGATATTTCGAAAAAGAAGAAAAGGAAGAAAAACAATAACGGTATATATCACAGAATACCGTATTAGATATCATGAAATGAAGTCATATAATGTGCATAAACAAAGAATGGTAAAATTAAAGATATTTAAATAAAAAATTAAAATCGACTAATAAAAATTTTATTTTTAGATTTTTCGTTATTAACTTGATAGTTTCTTATTTAATATAAATACTGATAATTTTACAAATATAATTACATTTGGATTACTTACAAAACACATCGGCTGGTCTCAGAAAAACCTCAAAATGTGTCACTATTTAAACTAAAAATCAAAATCGACTAAGAAAAATTGAATGATTAAATTTTTCTGTATAAATTTCATACTTTCTTATTTAATACAAACACTGAAGATTTTACAAATATAACCACATTTTAATATGTATATTTGAAACAGAATAATATGGTATTTAACATTTGAAAACAATAGATATTTCTATTCTGTTAAGCATACTATAGTACAATATTTAAATGATGATTAATAAACGCATTAACCTCCTTTAATTTGCAAACAGCAACTTAAAACGAATTACTTTAGACTTTAAATCTTTTGTGAACTTGGAAGAGATGCAAAATGCATTTTGTTCTCCCTAATAAACTTCAGAGATAAATACTCATTCGACACTTCAAGATAAAATGAAGTGTTCTTGTTTGGTTGCTCCCTAACTCTTTTCAATTAAACTGA
Source organism: Maratus speciosus (assembly GCA_963932465.1). Lineage (NCBI taxonomy): Eukaryota > Metazoa > Arthropoda > Arachnida > Araneae > Salticidae > Maratus > Maratus speciosus. The sequence continues at coordinate 473,886,822 of OZ010797.1, forward strand.
TAAGATAAAGTTTTTAGTACTTTCTTAATTTTTTAATTGATCTTTCGATAAAAGAAGAAAAGGAAGAAAAGCAATAAGGTGACATATCACAGAATACCGTATTAGGTATTTATTAGGTATCATAGAATGTGCATAAACAAAGAATCATAAAAATAAAGGTATTTTAATGGAAATTAAAATCAACTAATAATATTTTGATTTTTAAAATTGTCATTATTAACTTGATAATTTCTTATTTAATATAAATACTATTGGTTTTACAAATATAATCACATTTCAATATAGAAATATGTTTATAACAGGAATACAATAAAATGGAATACATTAATTCTTTCTAATCTGCGAAGTATTACAACATAAAATATTCTCATTCTAGATTAGCGAATTGGCCTCCTTTAACAGACAAACACCAACTAAAACAAATTGTTTTAGACTTGAAGTATCGTTTGAAGATATTCAAAATGTATGTTGTTCTCATTTATAGAACTCAGAAAAAAAATACTCATCCATCTCTTTAGAACAAAATGAAGTTTTCTTGTTTTTAATTGTCGTAACTGTTGAGATACAACAATTTATTCTCTTTTTAAGTTTTTAATTGATATTTCGACAACAGAAGATATGGAATAAAAATTATAAAGGAATATAACACAGACTACCTTACCAAGTGTTAAGAAATTTAGTAATATAATTTACATTAACACAGAATCATAAATTTAGAGATATATATTTAATTTAAAAATTAAGATAAACTAAAAAAAAAATTAATTTTTTAATTTTTCATGATTAGCTTCGTAACAATTCTTTATCTGTTATGAACATTGCAGCTTTTAGGAGTAGAATCAAATTTCAGTACAGAAATATATGTATAATAGGAACTCAATAAAGTGGGAAACATTAAAATTTTCCAATCTGTTAAGCATTACAAGAAAAAATATTCGCATGTTAAATTAACGAATTAGCCTCCTTTAACAGTTCCTCAAATGTCAACTTAAAACAAATTGCTTTAGTCTTCAATATCGTTTAAAAATACGCAAAATGTATTTTGTTCACACTAATGAACGTCAGGCAAAAATACTCATCTTCAAGAAAAATAAAGTTTTCTTTTATAGTTTCTCGTTTCCTCTTGTCAGATGAATTATTAAGATACAGCATTTTTTTCTCTTCTTTAGTTTTTTATAGATATTTCAACAAAAGACGATAAGAAATAAAATTATAATGGAATATAACACAGACTACCTTACCAAGTATTAAGAAATTAAGTAATATAATTTGCATAAACACAGAATCATAAAATCAAGATATTTAATTTAAAAATTAATAGATTAATAAAAATTTTAAATAAGTGACATTAATACTTAATTTAACAATACGAATACAATTTTTGTTTACTAAATAGGTGATAGTATATAAAAGTTTTAAAAACATTTAAAACTATTCAAGATGTTAAAATGTTGGTGTCAGAAGATGTTAAAATCCCCAGCGCTTTCAACTAAACATTAGTCGTCATCAAAGGAACTGCTATTTAATTAACTGCAAATTTAATAAAAATTTATTTTTTCATACTTGATTATTAACTTAGTAATTTTTTTTTTAATTTAATATGCACATTGCAGGTTTTAGAAGTTGAATCAAATTTCAATATATAAATAAAATGTATATGCATATTGGAAACGGAATAAAGTATGTAGTATTTAATTTAACATTAGGAAAACAATAAATGTTTCCAATCTGTTAAACACTATATCGTAAAATTGATAACGATTTATTAATAAACACAATAACCTCCTTTAACTTTCAAACGTCAATTGAAAACAATTTATCGTAGAATTTCAGTATTGTGTGAAGATGTGTAAAATGTCTTTTATTCGCTCTAATGGGCCTATGCCAAAAGCACTCATCTGTCACTTCAAGGCAAATTGAAGTGTTCAGATGCCCGTTACCCGTTCATATTTTAATTTGTGAAATAGAGTAATTGGTACTTTTATTAACTTGTTCTTGCTCGTATGACGTACGAAGAATCAGAAGAAAAAACAGTAATAAACAAGTAAAAATTAAATTTAAAAAATCAAAAAAACCGACTGCGTAAAAAGCGAACTAATTATTTCTCATCAATGTGAAACTAATTTTTATATTACTTACTTATTTTTTTTTATATTTACTTGTATTGGTGACTTTTAGGTTGTGTTTAATTGTTAGTTCCTATCTATAAACACTGTTTTGATGAGGCCTATAGATGTCTATGAAGTTTAGAATTGCATTATAGCTAGAGATCCTATCTACACAACTTCCAGGTTGTGTAATATTTAGACAGAGCTAATAACTGTAAAATAATCAATGAAACACCGTCTTCATTTAAAAAGACCTATCCAATGATAGGCCACTCAATATTATGCATAACTTTTTTTTTGTCTCTACCGCCATTTTGAATTTATAAAAACAAAAGTAGCCTATAACCATCGGACGGTTAAGACAAATTGATAGGGACCTCATTCATTAAAATCCATCCAGCCATTGGGATGTTTCGAGGGTATAAAGAAATCCACATACCCAGATATGCGTCAAACACATAACCCTTTTTGGAAGTCGGATAAAAACATCATGAAATGAAATTTCATATTGTGCATAAGTTAAAAAAAAAAAACATTAAAACTAAATAAATTAAAAATTAAAACTCTTTGTTAATATTATGATTTCATAATTTCCTTATCATTAAATTGATAATTTATTATATAATATAACTGGTACGTCGAATTTATAAAACAGGCCAAAAATGGCCGTTAATCGCCATTTTTTTTCGGAATCCTGTTCAGAAGGTCATGTACATTTCAAAAATACATAAAATCGTTTAAAATTATAAATAATAAAAAAGGAAAATAATACGAATCAGTAATTTAGCATATATTTATTAAATACATAACATTATTAAATTGCCGGCTTTTAGTTGTTAACGATAACAACGAAGGTAGTTTTATTTTCAGCTATTTGCTACGATTACCATACCACAATATAATAAAATATTATTAATATAAGTGTACTATGTCAGTCAATGTAATATATAATATCTGTATCTTTTCTAATTCAAATTATATAGTTATACATATATAAATACTTCTGCAACTGCCTTTAATATACTCGTAGTAACTACACTGTAAAAAAAAACCGGAAATTGAACTGGCAATATATAAATAAAATGTATATGCATATTGGAAGCGGAATAAAGCAGTATTTAATTTAACATTTGGAAAACGTTAAATGTCTCCAATCTGTTAAACACTAAATAGTAAAATTGATAAAGATTTATTAATAAACACATTAACTTCCATTAACTTCCAAACGTCAATTGAAAACAATTTACTGAATAATTTCAGTATTGTTTGAAGATATGTAAAATGTCTTTTATTCGCTCTAATGTGCCTCAGCCAAAAACACTCATCTGTCACTTCAATTGAAGTGTTCAGATGCTCGTTACCCGTTGACATTTTAACTGGTGAAACAGAGTAATTGGTACTTTTCTTAACTTGTTAATTGCTCATATGACGTAGGAAAATTCAAAATAAAACAGTTATAAAGAGTATCGTGAAATGAAATTTCATATTATGCATAAGTTAAAAACAAAACCATTAAAATTAAATACGGTAGAACCACTCTAATCCGAACTCCGCTAATCTGAAATTCCAAATAATCAGAACCGATTTGATTTTCGAAAATTATAGCTAATCAGAATAACTGAAAATATTAACTTACGAAATTTTTCAGATTAAAAGATGAAGGTAAGAAAAAACGTGTAGAAGTTAGAATTAAACAAAAAAAATTGCAGTAAAGTATGTTTTTTATTCTTTAAACAGCTTAAATAAAATAAAAAAAAATACTTAGTAATATAAAAGTACAACATATGTACACGAATATAAAATGAAAACGTGCACTGTAACTTTACTCGCAGAAGCCTCCTCGCAGAAGAAGAAAAGCGAGAAAATCTCGATTATCAGTTTGTTTACCAGTCACTATAAAATTCTTTTTTTTTAAATGCAAAAAGTATTTAATTAAGATAACAAAAATTAATTTTTCCTTTCAACAGTTTGATTTCACAAATTATCTACAGAAATGTTTTTTCCCCACCTCGTCGACATAGTGACTAAGCTATTTATAGATTCAAGATTTTGAACTCGAGATTTTGTAATGTGTTGTTAAGTAATTCCTCGTTCCATTGGATTATTATAAACATCAGGAGTGATGAAACAAGGAATACTATATTTTTTCAGAGAGTCGTGACGGATTGTCCAGCATGCCGGTTCTTAGAATGCCGGATTAAAGGATTTTATTGTACTACTGAGTACTTATAAATTGCATTTTTTTAGCACTTATACTTTTCTTTTCTATTTTCATTGGAATTTTGGATAATCCGAATTTTTCGTAACCCGAACAGGCACAGGCCCCAATTTGTTCGGATTAACGGGGTTCTACTGTAAATTAAAAATTAAATTTCGTTGTTAAGATTATGATAACTTAATTTCCTTATCATTAAATTGATAATTTATTATTTAATATAACCGTTATTTCGAACTTAATTAAACACTCCAGGTACTTTGATCACCCAATATGGCCGTCAATCGTCATTTTTTTTTTTTTTTAACTCGCAATCCTTTTCAGAAGGGTAATGAACGTTTCAAAAATAAAATCCTTTAAAATGATAAATAAGAGAAAAGGAAACTAAAATAATAAAAAACAGTAATTTAGCATAGATTTATTAAATACATAACATTAAATTGGCGGCTTTTAGTTATAAACGATATTAACGAAGGTAGTTTTAATTTCAGCATTTATTATGCTTACCATACCAGAATATAATAAAATATGGGGTGTTTCTAAATGTATATCGGGGTTTTAATGCTTGGTAGTTTTTATTATATAAAACTTACAATTATAATTAATACATAAAATGAAAAATCAACTAAAACAGTTTTACCTACAAGCTTACAAGTGTTCAGTGTGAGTACCTTTCGTCACACGGCACGCATTAAGTCGATATCTCAGCTCTTCCCAAAGTTTGATTAGTGTTTGTGGGGGTCATAATTGCAACAGCTGCAATGGTCAGCTGGTAGTGGAGGCTCATACACACGATTCTTTATGAACCCCCACAGGTAGCAATCACATTGCGTCAGATGGGGGAAGCGTCTGAACAGAACTTCTTTGCTAATCAACGTTTGGGAAAGAACTGAACTATCAACTTGGTGTGCACCGTGTGATGAAAGTTGCTCATATCAATTAATCATAACACTTTATTAATACATTAATAAACATATCAATTAATCAATGATTTGCTCTAATTTACGTTCTGTGTTCAGCTCTTAAAACAAACTTAGAGAGTCTAAGAGCTGTTTTAAGCGATATAAAGTGCATTTTGTCCACTCTCTTAAACATTAGCCAGAAATCCACACCTGTCATTGAAGGACAAAATGAAAAGTTCTTCTTCAGTGTCTCATTAACGCTTGTCATTTGAACTGATGCGATAAAGCAATTGTTACTCTTCATAATTTTTTTTTTTGTTGCTCTTTTAATCTTTAAATAAAATAAGTAAATAACAAGACCGAATAGAGAGTCTAAGAGCTGTTTTAAGCGATATAAAATGCATTTTGTTCACTCTCATAAGCATTAGCCAGAAATCCACACCTGTCATTTAAGGACAAAATGAAAAGTTTTTCTTCAGTTGCTCGTTACCGCTTGTCATTTTAACTGATGCGATAAAGCAATTGTTACTCTTCATAATTATTTTTGTTGCTCTTTTAATCTTTAAATAAAATAATAAAATAACAAGACCGAAATTTCATGCGTTCAGAATAGATTATGAAATACATTACAATGTTTCCAGAATATTTTAACAAAACTTCAGTGCTTAATAAGGTGATGTTTTAGATCAGGGCATGGAATTTCAGTTCAAAAGATGCTCGCCAGACTAACACTTTTGCTCGCCATTATTTTATATTCATTCAGCCAGCAAAGTCGGTCACCACACTTGCCCAGAAAATGAACTATTAATGACAAACTGAATTTAAATTGACCGTTGTTAGAAGGAGCTGTCTGTTAAATCATGAATATTTTACATTCATGAGAAATTAGAACAATTTTTAAAGTGTTAGCCGATGTAATATGAAGAACTTTCTGGTAACCGAAATCAGAAATGAAATAAAAGAATGCAGAAATTGAAAAAACGAACATATTTACTGTCAAAGAAAAAAAATATATATATTAACTAAAAATAAGGTTGCCATAAGATTTTAATGGTTACATAAATTGTCACATACCACTAAAAAGCCATGAAAGAAAAAGTTCTTGTACTTTGAGAACTTCATGTTTGTGTAGCGTTGCTTTTCTGCACTGAAATACCACTTGTCAATCGCAGCTGTAGGGTAAAATCTGTCAGTTTGGATCCATTAATAGAAATTCTGAGTAAATCATCCAGTGTCTTAGTTTTCAGAGAGTTACTGTATGCAGTCTTGAGTCTACTGTAACAGCTGAAACTTCTTGCACGAAGCTTTGCCCACTGGTAGAACAGCACAAATTGTCAGAATCTGGAGCGAATTCGGGAATCTTGCTGAGTACTTTTCAACATAAGCTTGAATTCTGCCCACTCTGCCAATACAATATCCACTTTTTCATTAAAGAGATTTGAGTTCAAATACATGAAGTGATTTTTTATTTCTTCTAATCCAAAAACAAGAATTTTTTCTTTGGGAGGCCAACCCAAAGTGTCAAAAACATGCAGAGATGTTAACACATCTGCTGACATAGATTACAGTCTTCCTGTGATGTAAATATTTGTATGTTTAATTAATCTCCTTCTTAAAGTCTGAAACTCTCACTCCCCATTTTAATATTTGCCAGCTGTACAACCTTGATTATCCCTGAGATGGATAGTTAGTCCAAAAACTCCTGTTCGTTTGGTGCAACACTAGATTCGAGATCTGTCAGAACTGAGATGCAATGTTCAATTTTTATTTCCAGATGAAATGACAAGTTCCTTGTTTTTTAATGCCACATTTAAAGGGTTTAATTTCCTGTAGAAATCCAAGAGGAAATACAGACCTTAAAGAAATTTATAATCCTTCAATCTTTTCAGAAAACTCTTAGCTTTAGCCCTGTCATTGTCTTTTCCGAGGGCCCCCTATTCAAGATGGCTTGCAAAAGAGCTTTCACAGCACTTTGTTTGATAGATAATCGTCTAATAGTGAGATTATCACTCAGTTTAAGAATTCTTTCTCCTGGAATTCCTGCGGTTTCTTTTAACATATGAGGTCTTTTAGACGAAACATGGTAAAATTTAAAAAATACTCCTAACCAGATCTTTTCAGATATTTAACTTTACCACATGCACCCAATACAGCCAAACTACAAATGGTATCCAAGGCAGTGTATGTTTATTAATTTAGTACATATAGATTTCTTTTTCATGGCCATTCCTGATTTGTATCCAACCATATTGAGAGCACCACCAGACCAGTACCCAAGCCTACAATATAACACCTGTTTCAATATTCATTTGGACGTGTATTCTTATCTATAAAATCAGTTATGCCTGTGAAAATAACTGGATGAAGTAGAATTTGGCAGTTCCTAAAATGTCCTCTTTGATATGATTATCTTTTGCATCCATGTATCGAACATACACATTTGCATGTTCTGCATCTTATCTATCTGTGGTACCTTAAAAAAGAATGCTGGTATGTATACGCTTTTTTAATTTTCCCACTAAATCTAACTACATAGTTTGAGCAATAAAATGGATAAAGTACCTGCATGGTTTTTTATTGTCATACTTTGTTAAAATATCCACATTTCTCAACTAAGCAGAAAAGATCTACTAAATCTTCATATCGCTGGATTGAGGCATGATATTTTGAGCGTATATAGTTTGATTTATAACACAACATTTTAAAAGACAAAACTTACTCGCCAACATTAAATATTTTCTCGCCATTGGCGAGCTGACGAGCGGAAATTTCGCGCCCTGTTTTAGATAATTTGGAAAACGCATAATACGTTAACCACAACAGTCGGAAAAAATCTCCGTATGCTTTTGTGTATCCCTGTATACGAGCTATAGATTTATATACCGGATGTCCTAAAAAGGACTGACTGATTTTAAAAATCAACAGCATCCAAACGGTGACAGATATTTAAAAAATTCTTTCAGGAGGGTTATGTGTAATGTCAGGAGTATCTTTTACCGTGATTCTTGAATTTAGTTCGAATTACAAACAATAGATGACGCTGCAAGCAATAGGCGCTAAATTCAAGCTAGGTTTTTTGGCCTTTCTCTTCTCCTATGTCAAAAAGGAGATTAACATGTATTGAGTGGGACCCGAAATACCACGGGGCTGGATATAGCGCATATTGCTCGCAGCGCCATCTAATGTTTGTAATACGAGCTAAATTCGAGAATCACAGTAAAAAAACTTCTGACATCATACATAACGTTGCTGCAAGAATTTTTTAAATATCTGTCAAGTTTGCAAGTTATTGAATTTAAATTCAGTCAGCCCTTTTCAGGACACTTGATATATATACTACATAGTATGCTAAAATTTAATTCAGTTGGGAAATTTAAAGCACAGTTCAAAATTCCATTTCAGCAATTTCCACCAATAAAAGGAAAAGCACTGGAGATCTTTCGTGCTGTCTTATATATTTGCTATCTAATTTATACGCACCATATAAGAGAGAAAACACTATTTAAATTTAAAAACGTATAACACAGTTGAAAATTACCCTTCCGCAAATTCCTTTAACCTGCGGAAATGTACTCGAATTCTTTTGTGCAGCCTTCTATAAGACATATAGAATTTATACAGATCGAGTTATGTGCAAAAAACTATTTAATATTAAAACGCATACCACAACTGAAAACACATATCCAGCAAATAATATTAATAAGCAGTACCGTATCCGATTGTTTTGCGAGCCCCTGTAAATGAACGATGAATTCTATGCATTTTATATAATAAACCTCTTGTAGTTCACCTTAATGAGATCAATTTCAAAATGTTTTAAATAACATAATATCATTAAAACACACCAGAAACGAATTTCCCCCATAGAACGTATTGAAATTATTTTCAGTGCCCCTGTAAATGAACTTTAAATGCTACCCACTTCATTTGGAATAATAAATATGCTATAGTACACCTCAATAACAAATATCAATTGCATGGCAACCTGAGTATATTTACGTGATTCAGAGCACGGGCAGACGGACAGATAGGCAGACAGACAGACGGCCGACAGGCGGACAGATAGGCAAACGGAATTCCTAAACACTATTAAACTATGTTGCAAAATGTTAAGCAAGTCGGAAATTGTACGTCAAACGTGGTAAAGGAGGTGTGTTCGTACTTTTACTAGTTTACAAATACAGGGTGATTCAAAAAAATAGAAAAAAATTTAAGAGTTGATAGTACACACTCAAACAAACATTTTGTATCAAAAAATGCATGGTCGAAAACTAAACGTAAAATGTTAGAGGGCGCCAAAAGTTATGTTCTTATACGAGGCGAAAACACACAATGAACGATTAAGTTAAGTTACGAAAACAAATTTAATGACATTTGATTACAATAAGTGCTCAAAACATTGACTGGCAGCTGTTATGCACGCAGTACAATGGCGAAGAACAGATTGGCGAATTTTCTGAAACACACCAGGAATCACCGCGCTCGCCAGATCTTTCATGTCTCGAAATTTTTTTTGTGGGGACAGCTAAAGGCTCTTGTGTATGAGACTCCCATTGAATCCGGAGAAGAACTTGTCGCCAAGCTTTCGACTGCTGTAGGGGAAGTTCGCGATATGCCTGGTATGTTTCAGAAAATTCGCCAATCTGTTCTTCGCTGTTGTACTGCGTGAATAACAGCTGCCGGTCAATGTTTTGAGCACTTATTGTAATCAAATGCCATTAAATTTGTTTTCGTAACTTAACTTAATCGTTCATTGTGTGTTTTTGCCTCGTATAAGAACATAACATTTGGCGCCCTCTAACTTTTTTACGTTTAGTTTTCGACCATGCATTCTTTGATACAAAATATTTGTTTGGGTGTGCACTATCACCTCTTAAAAATTTTCCCATCTTTTTTGAATCACCCTGTGTTCAGATCCTGGTGCGATAGCTGTTGCACTCTTATGAAAAAATGCAGGAATACAAAATCCCTTACTATTCTATATATTAAATTCAATTATTCGGAAATAGTAGGATTCCATCTTAAATTGGACGTAATCAGAATGGCAACCAATCATGGGATGCCATTGAATCAATCACGTATGGTAAGAATTAATAGGATGAAGAAAACTTTTATTAATATATTTTTAACTTTTTATTCGATTTTCATAAAATATGAAATGACTCGACAAACTTCTGCAACCTTTTTATATATTAAATTTCAAAACCTTCGGTTGGGTAGTTTTTACGCTGTTCGATGTGGACAGACGGGCAGACAGACCGACGTATTTATATAATTATTTTATATAAATTTATATATATATTTATATAAATATTTTAGGTGAGTTCGTATTTATGTAATTAAGAACTCACCTAAAAAGAGCAGTTAAGGCAAACAGCAAAAGAAAGTAATCAGATGTTCAGTGGGCAAATTACATAGCCTGCATTGTAAAAATGCAAAAGATTATAGAAAATTTGATTTAAAATTGAAATAGTTGAATAGTATGGATTTTAACATTTTTTCACCGTTATATAAATAATGCTTTATTTAATATAAATATCGATGGTTTGAAAAATATAATAATATTAGATGTATTGAAATAAATGTGTTTTAGAAACCTAGTAAAGCAATATTTATTTTTACATTTACAGAAAGTTAAATAATTCCGTACCGGTTAACCCTTTCGAGGGCGGTGTTTTTAAATAAAAACACCTAATTTTAATTCCAAAACTGACAAACGGCACCAAGGATTAACAGTATATATAAATATTATACAGACGTAGATACAATAAATACAATCAACAAATGTGGATTTTATGGCACCAAGAATATTTAATTAAAATGTTCCTCTTATAAGAAAAAATAAGAAAGTAAGAAGTACCGAAAGTATTGAAAATAAGAAAGTTCATATTTTGTAATAAATTCGCTTATATATTCTGGTGCCAGTCGATTATTTCATCAGTTTATAAACAGAACTACTCTGCGACGGTTTGAATAAATCGATACAAAGTAAATATTCATATGTCATTTAATTAAAGCATTATCATCTTTTAACTCACTAATGTCAGCTTCAAACACATTACTTTTCACTTTAAGTAGTATTTGAAGAGATTTAAAATGTTTCTTGTTCGTCCTCATTAGAAAAGAGATGACAGCCAAATATATTACACTGTCATTTCATGGCAAAATGAAGTATTCTTACTCAACTGTTCGTAACCGCTTGGCGCTCACTCTGATGAGATAAACAAATTTTGCCCCTTCTTAAATTTTTACGCAATTTGATGATCAGTCTGATAGTTGCATAGCGTGCATTGTAAAATGCATCATACAGAAGATTTGATTAAAAAAAGAAATATATTAGCAAAATATAGATTTTTAAGCTTCTTAACCATTAAATATACAGCAAACTTCCGGTTATCCGTCAATCTATCAACCACCATCCTCGGTTATCCGTCACCCCCTCTATCTCCCCTATTTCTTTTTTCTTTCTTTTTTTTTTTTTTTTTTTTTTTTTTTTTTTTTTAATAAGAAAGAAAAATTGGCGTAAGATTGTTAATAGAACAGAAGATACTGAAGCACCTAATGATGATTTGGTGATATTGACCTGGTGCCAAACGTAACCATGTTTAAACAATATTTCTGGGATGAAATGACAGACGGGCTTGATTGTGACAAGTATGATATTTGTTATAAAAAATAAACGAATGACGAAATTATTCAAACTTTTTTGAATCCAGATGAATGTGATGAATCGGAGAATGATGAGCCAGTAGATAATCATGCAGAATAAATAATGCAGAATAAGTAATGCATATAAATAATGCTTTATTTAATATAAATATTGATGATTAAAAAAAATATGATAATATTAAATATATTGAAATAAATATGTTTTAGAAACTTAGTAAAGCAATATTAATTTTTACCTTTAAAGAAAGTTAAATAATTCCGTACTGGTTAACCCTTTCGAGGCAGGTGTCCTTAAAAAAGAACACCTAATTTTAATTCCAAAACTGACAAACGGCACCAAGAATGTTTTAATAAGATTTTCCTCTTATAATGTACGTGAAAACAAGCAAGTTCATGTTTTCTAATAAATTCGCAAAGGGTAAATCAATACAAAGTAAATATTCATATGTCATTTAATTAAAGCATTATCATCATTTAACTCACTAATGTCAGCTTCAAACACATTACTTTTCACTTTAAGTAGTATTTGAAGAGATTTAAAATGTTTCTTGTTCGTCCTCATTCGCAAAGAGATGACAGTCAAATATATTACACTGTCATTTCATGGCAAAATGAAGTATTCTTACTCAACTGTTCGTAACCGCTTGGCGCTCACTCTGATGAGATAAACAAATTTTGCCCCTTCTTAAATTTTTACGCAATTTGATGATCAGTCTGATAGTTGCATAGCGTGCATTGTAAAATGCATCATACAGAAGATTTGATTAAAAAAAGAAATATATTAGCAAAATATAGATTTTTAAGCTTCTTAACCATTAAATATACAGCAAACTTCCGGTTATCCGTCAATCTATCAACCACCATCCTCGGTTATCCGTCACCCCCTCTATCTCCCCTATTTCTTTTTTTTTCTTTTTTTTTTTTTTTTTTTTTTTTTTTTTAATAAGAAAGAAAAATTGGCGTAAGATTGTTAATAGAACAGAAGATACTGAAGCACCTAATGATGATTTGGTGATATTGACCTGGTGCCAAACGTAACCATGTTTAAACAATATTTCTGGGATGAAATGACAGACGGGCTTGATTGTGACAAGTATGATATTTGTTATAAAAAATAAACGAATGACGAAATTATTCAAACTTTTTTGAATCCAGATGAATGTGATGAATCGGGGAATGATGAGCCAGTAGATAATCATGCAGAATAAATAATGCAGAATAAGTAATGCATATAAATAATGCTTTATTTAATATAAATATTGATGATTAAAAAAATATGATAATATTAAATATATTGAAATAAATATGTTTTAGAAACTTAGTAAAGCAATATTAATTTTTACCTTTAAAGAAAGTTAAATAATTCCGTACTGGTTAACCCTTTCGAGGCAGGTGTCCTTAAAAAAGAACACCTAATTTTAATTCCAAAACTGACAAATGGCACCAAGAATGTTTTAATAAGATTTTCCTCTTATAATGTACGTGAAAACAAGCAAGTTCATGTTTTCTAATAAATTCGCAAAGGGTAAATCAATACAAAGTAAATATTCATATGTCATTTAATTAAAGCATTATCATCTTTTAACTCACTAATGTCAGCTTCAAACACATTACTTTTCACTTTAAGTAGTATTTGAAGAGATTTAAAATGTTTCTTGTTCGTCCTCATTAGAAAAGAGATGACAGCCAAATATATTACACTGTCATTTCATGGCAAAATGAAGTATTCTTACTCAACTGTTCGTAACCGCTTGGCGCTCACTCTGATGAGATAAACAAATTTTGCCCCTTCTTAAATTTTTACGCAATTTGATGATCAGTCTGATAGTTGCATAGCGTGCATTGTAAAATGCATCATACAGAAGATTTGATTAAAAAAAGAAATATATTAGCAAAATATAGATTTTTAAGCTTCTTAACCATTAAATATACAGCAAACTTCCGGTTATCCGTCAATCTATCAACCACCATCCTCGGTTATCCGTCACCCCCTCTATCTCCCCTATTTCTTTTTTCTTTCTTTTTTTTTTTTTTTTTTTTTAATAAGAAAGAAAAATTGGCGTAAGATTGTTAATAGAACAGAAGATACTGAAGCACCTAATGATGATTTGGTGATATTGACCTGGTGCCAAACGTAACCATGTTTAAACAATATTTCTGGGATGAAATGACAGACGGGCTTGATTGTGACAAGTATGATATTTGTTATAAAAAATAAACGAATGACGAAATTATTCAAACTTTTTTGAATCCAGATGAATGTGATGAATCGGGGAATGATGAGCCAGTAGATAATCATGCAGAATAAATAATGCAGAATAAGTAATGCATATAAATAATGCTTTATTTAATATAAATATTGATGATTAAAAAAAATATGATAATATTAAATATATTGAAATAAATATGTTTTAGAAACTTAGTAAAGCAATATTAATTTTTACCTTTAAAGAAAGTTAAATAATTCCGTACTGGTTAACCCTTTCGAGGCAGGTGTCCTTAAAAAAGAACACCTAATTTTAATTCCAAAACTGACAAACGGCACCAAGAATGTTTTAATAAGATTTTCCTCTTATAATGTACGTGAAAACAAGCAAGTTCATGTTTTCTAATAAATTCGCAAAGGGTAAATCAATACAAAGTAAATATTCATATGTCATTTAATTAAAGCATTATCATCATTTAACTCACTAATGTCAGCTTCAAACACATTACTTTTCACTTTAAGTAGTATTTGAAGAGATTTAAAATGTTTCTTGTTCGTCCTCATTCGCAAAGAGATGACAGTCAAATATATTACACTGTCATTTCATGGCAAAATGAAGTATTCTTACTCAACTGTTCGTAACCGCTTGGCGCTCACTCTGATGAGATAAACAAATTTTGCCCCTTCTTAAATTTTTACGCAATTTGATGATCAGTCTGATAGTTGCATAGCGTGCATTGTAAAATGCATCATACAGAAGATTTGATTAAAAAAAGAAATATATTAGCAAAATATAGATTTTTAAGCTTCTTAACCATTAAATATACAGCAAACTTCCGGTTATCCGTCAATCTATCAACCACCATCCTCGGTTATCCGTCACCCCCTCTATCTCCCCTATTTCTTTTTTCTTTCTTTTTTTTTTTTTTTTTTTTTTTTTTTTTTTTTTTTAATAAGAAAGAAAAATTGGCGTAAGATTGTTAATAGAACAGAAGATACTGAAGCACCTAATGATGATTTGGTGATATTGACCTGGTGCCAAACGTAACCATGTTTAAACAATATTTCTGGGATGAAATGACAGACGGGCTTGATTGTGACAAGTATGATATTTGTTATAAAAAATAAACGAATGACGAAATTATTCAAACTTTTTTGAATCCAGATGAATGTGATGAATCGGGGAATGATGAGCCAGTAGATAATCATGCAGAATAAATAATGCAGAATAAGTAATGCATATAAATAATGCTTTATTTAATATAAATATTGATGATTAAAAAAAATATGATAATATTAAATATATTGAAATAAATATGTTTTAGAAACTTAGTAAAGCAATATTAATTTTTACCTTTAAAGAAAGTTAAATAATTCCGTACTGGTTAACCCTTTCGAGGCAGGTGTCCTTAAAAAAGAACACCTAATTTTAATTCCAAAACTGACAAACGGCACCAAGAATGTTTTAATAAGATTTTCCTCTTATAATGTACGTGAAAACAAGCAAGTTCATGTTTTCTAATAAATTCGCAAAGGGTAAATCAATACAAAGTAAATATTCATATGTCATTTAATTAAAGCATTATCATCTTTTAACTCACTAATGTCAGCTTCAAACACATTACTGTTCACGTTATGTACTATTTGAAGAGATTTAAAATGTTTCTAGTTCGTCCTCATTCGCAAAGAGATGACAGTCAAATATATTCAACTGTCATTTCATGGCAAAATGAAGTGTTCTTATTTAACTGTTGTAATCGCTTTGCATTCACCCTGATGGGATAAAAAATGTTTGCCTCTTCTGAAATTTTTACGTGCGCTTCTAAACTTTAAATAAAAGAATAAAATAAAGAATAGCAGTAAAGAATACGTAATTTGATGATCAGTCTGGTAGTTGCATAGCGTGCATTGTATTGGGTCGATCGGAAAGTTGTGTCGTGTTGGGAAAATCAATGCGTACCGGAAAATTCTGCCCGGTAATTATTAGACAGTGGCTTAACAGTGTTGTCACTTTGAGGGGCTTCCGAGTTGTTTTCAACTTTACGCCCAGTCTATTGATGAATGTCTAAAACGAATGAGTCATTGGGATATAAAGTCTAACTGTATTATAAATACTACTATATAATTTTATTAAAAATAAAAGTTTAAAAATGAAAAATTACTTTTAAAGAAAGTGGTATTATAAATGTAGAACAGTAATAAAATTATTAGACATTAGATATCGAAATCAATGTCTAATAAATAAATGATAGAATTTTCCGGTACGAATTGATTTTCTCAACACGACACGGCTTTCCCCTCGACCCAATAAAATGCATCATATAAAAGATTTTATTTTAAAAAGATATAGATTAATAAAATATAGCTTTTTAGGTTTCTTCACCCTTAGATATACAGTAAACTTCCGGTTATCCACCACTCTATCAACCACCATCTTCTGTTAACCGTCACCTGCTCTCCCATCCCTATTTCTTCTTTTTTTAATGCGAAAGAAACATTGACGTAACACTGTTCATAGAACACAAGATGCGAAGCACCTAGTGATGATTAGAAGATATTGACCTGGTGCCAATGCAGGAGAAAAAAATGCAGGAATACAAAATTTATTACTATTCTATATATTAAATTCAGTAATACGGAAATCATAGGACTCCATCTTAAATAGGACGTAATTACCATGACAACCTAGTATCATGGCCTATCATGGGATGTAATTGAATTAATAACGTATGATAACAATTAATAGGATGAGGAATTTTTTATTAATATATTTTTTAATTTTGATTCGATTTTCATAAAATATGAAATGACTCGACAAACTTCGGCAAGGATTTTATATATTAAATTTCAAACCATTCGATTGGGTAGTACCATGTTTAAAAAATATTTCTGTGGTGAAATAACAGACGGGCTTGATTGCGACAAGTATGATATTTGTTATAAAAAATTAACGAATGACGAAATTATTCAAAATGTTTTGCTTCCAGATGAATGAGATGAATCGGGGAATGATCAGCCAGTAGTCGATCACGCAGAAGTGACAGCAAAAGTGAAGCAGATTATGCTCTCTTAGTGTATTAACACTTTCCGCCACAGAAACATTCTGTTCGTAAAATGATCAAATGCTGACTGACACCAGAATTTACAAACGACTTTTTTTGAAATTAAAAACTCGTTCGGACGTCTGACTGTTTTTCGAGGAGCCTGGGGCCAACTGCCCCACATCCCCGACGAAAAAAAAAAAGCTCGTTACTTTAAACTTTCATTATAAAATCAAAAATTTTTAAAAATATTCTTGTGCCATTTGCAAGTTTGGATTTAAAATTAAGTGGTCCCGACGTGAGATCACTGCGTCGGAAAGGGTTAATTAGTTTGAGATACAAGAGGAAGTCGATGCAACCCAAGTTCGTAGAATTCATAATCTTGCTGTTGTATGAGTGCAATCAAAACGCAAGCAAAAATGTATAACGGATTACTATGGATGAAAACAACATTACTATACATTTATTCTGTTATATTCTAAATCTCTCTGATAAATAAATTTCTTATTATCAGCTATGCTTTTTATTAACGAAACTACACAACAAGAAAATCTTTTAATTATTCTAATTTATAAATTAATATATATAAATGTAATCTTAGTAACAGTTTTGCACTCTCTTTCGATTATCCGTCTATTTCGATTATCCGCTACACCGTTGGTCCCGTGAGTGATGGGTAATCGGAAGTTTACTATATACAGCAGTACCCCGACTTACGTCTCCTGGTTTTACGTCACCCCGCATTTAAGTCGTCTGGCCTGGAGAAAAAAATTCCTTAATTAAGACGCACTTTGAGCTTTTTTGAAAACTTTTGGTTCTAAAATTGTCCTTGATGTCTTCTATGAAGGTATTCTATGGAGTGAAACTTTCCCACGACAGTCACGTTGTATTAACAATAGATAAAAAAATGTCACTAGAAAAAGCTTAGGAAACTCACTCTGTTGTTACAAAGAGCTTCTAAAAGTAAAAATGAAAAAATCGTCGGTTTAATTATCACTACAAGATTTTTTCGCATGCTCAAATACTCGAACGGGTCAGCTAGAAGAACAATAAAT
Organism: Maratus speciosus; assembly: GCA_963932465.1. Classification (NCBI taxonomy): domain Eukaryota; kingdom Metazoa; phylum Arthropoda; class Arachnida; order Araneae; family Salticidae; genus Maratus; species Maratus speciosus. The sequence goes on from OZ010797.1 coordinate 473,905,018, forward strand.
TGTAAGTTAACAACTTATTAATTTATTCCAACTTCTTGCATTGCAAACCCATTTTTTTGCTAATGTTAAATGCATGTGACATAATCCCTAAATACAGTAGAATATGTTCATTAGATTTTGGAGAATTTTTATTACTTATCTTTCTTTGCTTATGTACCTCGACTTACGTCACTAGACTTGTAACTAATTACTAACGCAAGGTATTACTGTAATACTTTATTTAAGATACATATTATTGGTTTAAAAGATAAAATATTGTTAATTATATCGAAGTAACGTTTGTTATAAACCTAATAAAACAGTATTTAGTTATCGCTTAATGAAAGTTATATAATGCCTTATTGATCATGCACGAAAAAGTAACTATTCATATGTTATTTAATTAATACATTATTCATATTTAACTATCTAATATGAGCTTCAAACACATTACTTTACATTTTAAGAATTATTTGAAGAGATGTAAGAGATGTGTGTGTAAGAGAATATAGATTTTAAAAATGTTTCCTTATTAAATAAACAATACTTTGTTTAATCTAAATATTGCGAGTTTAAAAAATGGAATCATGTTAATTATATTGAAAGAAAAAACGTGCTTTAGAAACATAATAAAACAATACTTATTTTTACGTTTAAAAAAGGGTTTTAAATCACGTATTTCTTAAGTATTGCAATGTAGATCTTCACTTTTTTATTTAATTAAACCATTATCAACATTTAACTCTGTAATGCCAGCTTCATGCACATAACTTTAAAATGTAAGTATTATTTGAAGAGATGTAAAATGTGTCTTGTTCGTTCTCATTAGAACACAGACGACAGCAAATATATTCACTTCAATGCAAAATGAAGGGTTCTTGTTCAACTGCTCTTTGCCGCTTGACATTCATCCATATGAGATAAAGAAATTATGCTCTTTTGAACTCTTTACTTGCTTTTCTAACTGTTTAGTAAAAGAAGAAAAACATAATTTGATGATGACGGAGGTAGTTCCATAGCGTACTTTGTAATACACATTCGATAATAGAAGATTCGAATTTAAAATGCAATAGTTTAACAAAATATAGGTTTTTAGGTTTCTTTCATATTAAACTTTTAACACTTTATTTTTGATGAATATTTCTGGTTTAAAAAAAAAAAAAATGTTAATTATATCAAAGTCAACGTGTGTTATAAACCTAATAAAATAGTATTTAATTATAAGTTTAAAGAAAGGTACATAATGCCGTATTGATCAAGCATTAAAAGTAAGTATTCATATGCTATTTAATTAACATATTATCCATATATAACTTTCTAATGTCAACTTCAAACGCATTACTTTATAATTTAAGTATTATTTGAAGAGATATAAGAAGTGTCTTGTTCGTTCTCATTAGAACACAGACGACAGCAAATACATTCAACTGTCACTTCAGGACAAAATGGAAGGTTCTTGTTCAATTGCTCTTTACCGCTTGGCATTGATTAAGATGAGATAAACAGATTGATGCTCTTCTGAACTTTTTACTTGCTTTTCTATGTTTTAAGTAAAAGAAAAAAAAGTAATTTGATGATGAGGGAAATAGTTCCAATACGAACTTTGTAATACACATACGATAATACAAGATTCGAATTTAAAATGCAATAGTTTAACAAAATGTAGATTTTTAGGTTTCTTTAATATTAAATTTTTAGTACTTTATTTTTTATGAATATTTCTGGTTACAGAAAAGAATAATGTTAATTGTATTAACATTAAGTAAAAGTAAACGTGTGTTATAAAACTAATAAAATAGTGGTAATTATACGTTTAAAGAAAGATATATGAGGCCGTATGAATTATAAATTAAAAGTAAGTATTCATATGTTATTTAATTAACCTATTATCAATATATGCCTTTCTAATGTCAACTTCAAACACATTACTTTATAATTTAAGTATTATTTGAAGAGATGTAAAAAGCGTCTTGTTCGTTCTCATTAGAACACAGACGACAGCAAATACATTCAGGTGTCACTCCAGGGCAAAATGAGAGGTTCTTCTTCAACTTTTCTTTACCGCTTGACATTCACACAGATAAGATAAAGAAATTTATGCTCTTCTGAAATTTTTATTTGCTTTTCTAACTATTAAGTAAAAGAAAAAAACGTAGCTTGATGATGAGCGAGGTAGTTCCGTAGCGTACTTTGTAATACACATGCGGTAATAGAAGATTCGAATTTAAAATGCAATAGTTTAACAAAATGTAGATTTTTAGGTTTCTTTAATGTTAAATTTTTAACACTTTATTTTTGATGACTATTTCAGGTAAAAAAAAAGAATAATGTTAATTATATCAAAGTAAACGTGTGTAAACTTAATAAAATAATATGTAATTATACGTTTAAAGAAAGCTATATAATACCGTATTGATTATGCCACGCTCCTTTTTTTACTTTTTCGCCGATTCCAGTGTTGCCAGATTGGGACATTTTTAATTCAGATTATTTGACAGTCACCACTTTTTTAAAATAGTATAATTCGCCTTATTTTTCAGAATTTTTAATCCATTTTTAAACAGGCCGAATATTTCTATTAAAAAAAAAAAAACGGTGACAATCGACAATCTGGGGACAAAAAGTCCCCAATCTTGCAACATTGGCCGATTCGCAACTCAAAAATTTAGCCTAGTTTTTCGTTTGTCCTTACTTAATGTTGTTATTTTCCACTGAATGCTTACTATTTTTGTGATTTCGCAAAATAATACTTTAACTGTTTTTTAGCGTTTTATTACAATGTATTTACAGCGAATTGCTTTTTGTTACCAATCTTTTTAGCGTAAAATATAATTAAAAAATCAGTTCTTTTCAGAACTAAAAGTTTTGCAAGTGTTTAAATTTATTAGTAAGTATTTTAAAGTTCAAGTTTTAACTTTTACTTTAGCGTTTGTTTACCTTATACACATACACACACACAAAAAAAATTTATTACGACTGTATTTACTGGAGTACTGCATTATTCAAAGTCACACATCTTTCACAGTCACAAATTGTGGAAGTCACACATTTTATGTGAATTTATCATAAAAACATAAAGAACTTACATATGAGCTACCGAGCAAAGAGGAAATTGCTGGCCAGCAGCAAGATAGGTGCTGGCAATGATGGAGAAGTGCAGGCTTATGGTCTACTACTGCATGACCACTGCTGGACAGCTTCAGTCAACTTTGCTGTTGGAAATCATCAAATAAAATTCTTGTGGGCTTCCTTTTTATCTCATCCGCTGGCCCACCATTACATGGAAGTGCACGAACTTTTGCAGTATTATTTCTGTGAACCCTTACGTTAGGTGGCGTTGCGAACATCGAAGACATTGAGTATTTGAATACAAATCTGAAATGAATATCTGAACACAATTTAAGCTGTGAAGCTAATTTTTTTTGTAACTGTAAATAATGTAGCACCATTGCCACCAACAAAATAAATAAGTAAATGAATAAATAAATAAATTCTTTATTTCAAGGCACTTTTTCTTTCTCCTTAAACCTGGTTTTACTAAGTTACAAAGGATTTCGGTTTTCATAATTTACACAGTTGAGAATCAATAATAAACAAGTAACATAAAAATTTTGTTTTTAAAGTCAATTCCTACTTAGGTCATCAAAGAAAATTTTAATATAATCTCTTAAGCTAATATCAGTTTTTTTTGCCTTAAAATATCTCAATTTGTATATTTTCTATAAGCAAGTAGGTTTACAATGGAAGTCTATGAGAATTTGGCGAAATATTAGAGATATCGCCAAGTTGGCGTCACTTTTGGCGACTCAATTTGGTCGCCAAATTTTGCGATATATCGCCAAGTTGGCGATAAACTTGGCGGTATGTGGCGACAGAACAGGGTCCCCCCTATGGTAACCCCCCCTTATAGATATGAAGATGCATTAAATGATGTTCAATAACCAATGGCCGTCATTTTGTCTCCCATATAAAACTATTATTAATTAATTAAAATATAATTAATGAATTAATATTGGAAAAATCTGTATTAACATCAATTGTCATCCAGTACAAGTTTAAAAAAATTTTATTCAACTTGATAGGATGAATAATAACTATTTTATTAACGATTGAAAATTTGAACAAGATATGTAAATAATTATAGGGAGAGTGTGAACTAATAGTAGGAATTGAAAAAAAGCGTATACAATGTATGGGATTTCTATACAATACAGTATTTTCTATACCAATTTAAGGCTGTTCTTAACTGCTGTGCTCAACAAGCGCAAAACGTTTTGACATACTTACGTGTTTATTTTATAACGGAAATATATAAAATTGGAAAGCCTGGCCATGAAAGCGATTTGGTATTGAACTGTTTTTTCCATTTTTGAATCCATCCATTACCTATTGAGTTATAAGCGAATTCGACCACATGACAAACCCGTTTTTCACCCGTCTTTGAGTTTTTTTTCTCCCTTCGCCCGCAAATTCCGTTCAAAACGCCCACTTTGACTCTATTTTCTGAAAAATCTATTGCGTTTGCAAAAAAATGGAAAAAACAGCTCAATGACATAGTTTCTGAACAATACACCAGCTAGTTTCATGCATTTTCGAACAAAAATAAATCAAAACTTATGTCAGAATGTTGCCCTTTTGGATTTGAGAACACCCTTAATGATTGGGAACGTACATCAAAAAAGAAACTAACTTGAAATAGTGCAATGAGAGCTTGCAAAGTACGAGCGGTCGTAGAATACATGAAAGTACTTGTTCATGTCCGATTACGAAAACCAAACAGCACCGAGCGTGGTTAGTACTTGGGAGGGCGACCACATGGAGACCGCTGTAAGTTCAAATATTTCTTTAGCCATTTCTACTATAGACATTTCTACAGATATTTCTATAGCTTTTGGTGAAACTAGCTTATAGAAAAAAGTGCCATAATTCTATAATACTTAGCTTATTTTTCATAGAATTCTATAAGAAATTTTTGTAAAGGAAAGTGCTGGGCCAGCAAAGGAATAGCAGTAGGATAGTTGCTAGGACTGCAGGAAAAGTGCCGGATTGAAGTAATGTGATGACATACCAATGCTGACCAGCTATTGGCCATCACTGATGGGCAAGCTGCATTCCGCACGGACACTTTTGTACTGATTTAAGTAATTGCACAATTGCACTTTAGCACTGATGGCAGTGCTGGCTGCCACATTTTTTCAAGCTGATGGCCCGCTGTTTCTTTCTTTGCTGGGTAGAAATGATATTATATCCCATTACATGTAACTGAAACTGTGTCAGTAGGAAAATATTAAGCAATTACAGTCATTGTATTTACTAAAACCTGTGTTTCTAAAAATGAATATTTCGTTGTTTTCATGATTTCAAAATATCCCACGCACATTACTTTATGTCCAATTTTCCTGATTTTTTTTAAATGCTCTCTATGTGTGTGTTAACAAATGTTACTAAAAATAAAGTTGTTTAGAGGCATTTAAATTTTTAAAATTTCAGTTATATAGATTATTAGTGAATATTTAACGAAAAAAATGTAAAGAAAAATATGTTACAGTAAATTAATTTAATGTTTTACAAGTAATATGCTAAAAATATGTAGTAACATTTATTTGTATGTATGCAATGGTTATTATGGAAAAATATTTTACATATATGTGAAAACTGGATGCGCATGGAGCATTTTGAAATATTGTCATTTTTCAAAAAATAATTTTCTGTATCTCAAGAACTATTGAATATATTTTTACAAAAATTTGTGAAATAAGAGATATTTATACTACGAATAGTTTCAGGATTTTTTTTAAAAAAATTCATTGGAAATTTAAAAATAATTAGTCTTGAGTATAATAATAATCTTGAGTATAATAATAATCTTGAGTAAAAATAATTAGTCTTGAGTATTGCAATGTAGATATTCACTTGTTATTTACTTAACCTATTATCCATATGTAACTTTCTAATGTCAACTTTAAACACAATTCTTTATAATTTAAGTATTATTTGAAGAGATGTAAAAAGTGTCTTGTTCGCTGTCATTAGAACAGACGACAGCTATTACATTCAACTGTCACTTCAGTGCAAAATGAAAGGTTCTTGTTCAATTTTTCTTTATCGCTTCACATTCACCCTCATGAGATAAAGCAATTGATGCCCTTCTGAACTTTTTACTTGTTCTTGTAACCGTTATATAAAAGAAAACAGTAAAGAAAAAAAGAAGGAATATATAATTAGATGATCAGTGAGGAAGTCACATAGAATGCATTGTAAAATGCATCAGGTAATAATAAATTTTATTTTAAAATGAAATCGGGTAACAAAATGTGGATTAAATCTTTTTCTTCATAATCAATGCTGTTGAAACTCTATTAATGCTTCGTGTCTGCTATGTAACGTCGATACTGAACATCTCATTAGATCTCCTTTGCTGTTTTTCTTCACTGTTGTAATTTCTTTGAAGGTTACATTGTTGTACTTTAGTAAATATAAATATTGTGGGTCTTAATAATCAAATAATGGTGTTTCTATCATCCTAATAATATATTTTTTTGAAACCTAATAAAGGGGTATTTATTTTTAACTTTAAAACTTTAAAACGAGTTATGTGGCCTATTCACAATCTTTTGAGTTTCAGGAATAAAAATCTGATGAAATTAAACTTGCTAAAATAACATTTTAAACTTATATACCAATGCCTTAATGATTCAAAATAAAGAAAAAATGGTCAGCAGTTATTTTATTTTTTATTTAACTGAGATTTAAGTTAAACTTGCGAGTTTAATATTCCTTACCATTTACCACTAAAACTTTTTGTTTTCTTCTAAATTTTTACTTATAATGAATTTGCATAGTACCCACAGGACATTCAAATAAGAAATAATAACAATGTAATATTTTTAGTACAAAATTTTGGTATAACATTGGCTTAAAGGAATGTTAAAGAAGAGACGGTAAGAAAAAAAGGGGACGGTATAGGAAAAAAGAGATGGTAAGAAAAAAAAAAGGGATGGTAAGGATGGGACAGTAAGGAAAATTATCACCTATTTATAGGAAAATCATTTTAAGACTATGTGATAGACACAATGTTCATTGATTTTTAGAAACAGCTATTTACATTGGATTAAATAAAAAAAAAAAAAAAGCAATTTAAAAATTTACAACGACCATTTGGAAAATGATTTTTTCGATGACTAAAATTTAAGACAAAAAATCGCAAAGAGTTGATCATACATTACGTACGCCATGAATTAAACATTAACATTCCTGGACCCATCATGAACAAATTTTAAAAGAAATTTCAGTTTTACAATTTTTGGTACTGTAAATTTTTAAACGTCTACGGAGCTGGTCATACATTACGTACGCCATGGATCAAACATTAATATTCCTGGACCAATTTTAAATGAAATTTCATACATTAAGTGCGCCATGGATTACATTTTTTGGTACTGTAAATTTTTAAACTTCTGCGGAGCTGGTCATGCATTACGTACGCCATGGATTAAACATTAATATTTCTGGACCAATTTCAAATGAAATTTCATACATTACGTACGACATGGATTACATTTTTCGGTATTGTAAATTCTTAAACTTCTACGGAGTTGGTCATACATTACGTACGCCTTGGATAAAACATTAATATTTCTGGACCAATTTTAAATGAAATATCATTCTTAAACTTTTAAACATTCCACAATATTACTTTTTAAACCGTCGTATAGGGAAAAAAATGTACTTTTAAATGCAATTTCTTTGAAAGCTGTATCTCAATTTGTTACTGAGTTATTTATTTTTCTTTGTAGTTTTTATTACTTTTTTGTCATAGTGGCGACAGAAGTGTCCATCTCTGTTGAAATCAAAGGGAAAATACAGATTACTGTTTAGACCAATCAGAAAACGAATAAAATGCGGATTCAACTAATAAAAGGCTTCAGATATGTTTTTGATTTCCTACCCTGACAGAGGACAATAACCATTTTTCCAAATGTTAAAAAATTAATTTACCTCGAAAAGTGCGGGAATAAACCTTGGGAACGGTAAGACTACCAATACAGCCACGATGCTTGAAATTGATATTTAAATGCTGATTTAAATTCTGCAGTAAATTTCCTGTCAAAGAATTTTAGCCATTCTTCTCTAGCATAATTCTGCATCAGAAAAAAAGTTGAAAAAAATTCAGTGGCTGCATCTGAAGTGATTTTCTGTATAATTTTAGCAAGAGCGACGGCAAGGAATCTAAAACCCAGGGAGAGAATAAAAGAAAAATAATAACCATAAAAATGTATGCAGGTTTTTGCTACACATTTATAAAAAACAATAACACCAATTTCGGAAAAAAGTTACATTGAAAAACTTTTATTGAAACAATTTGATACAGAGGTTCAAACTTAAAAAGTGGCATCAGGGACACGGGACGATATAGGAATTTCCGGGTATATTTGGACCCCCAACATCGTCCAAAACTTATTTATCTCTTTAATATTGTTATACAGTCATGCAATGTGATGTTCCCCAGTATATGAAATAAAAAACAGAAGAATATCTATTAAAATAAAAATTATTATTCAGGGACTTAAAAGTCAAAAGATTGTGAGAATGCCCCTTATATAATCCAGTATTCGTTGAGCATTACAGAGAAAATATTCATGTGTTATTTAGTTCACATGTTAACCACATTTAACTCTCAAATATCAACTTCAAACCCACTGATTTACACTTTAAGTATTATTTGAACACATGTAAATGTGTCTTCTTCCACCTCATTGAAACACAGACAAATTTATTGGATTGTCATTTCAGATTGTCACAATGAAGTGTTCTCGATTATGCTCGCTACCTCTTGACATTTGAATTGATGAGATAAAGCAATTGATGAACTTCTTACCTCTTGAAACTTTTGAACCTCTTAATATTGGGTGAGTGCAAAAGTTCTACCCGTTTTGAGAATATGTAAATGCCGAGTGGAGTACGGACGTTAAAGCTGACGTTTCGAGGAAAGGAAAGTATTCAATAATGCGTGGAGCAGTAGAGTATGTATAGGCACAACATTTGTCCGAAGAACTCATACGGAACGGGAAACAACATGGCAAGCAAGAAAGACCACATCAGACGTTGTTTACTACATTGGTGTGATAAAGACGTTACAGCTGTCGCATCTTGCCGCACCATTTGTCAAGTGTATGGGGAGGATGTTGTGGACGATAGCACATTACGCCGTTGGTTTAGGAAATTCTGGGACGGAGATAGGAGCTGTAAAGATCATGCCCTTTCTGGATGCCCGTCACTGGTTTCTGGCGAAGATCTGAACACAACCATAACAAATTCACCACTTCCAACAGATGAAAAATTAGTGTAAACTTTCTCGACACACAGAACAACAGTCAAAAGACGGATGCATGCGCTTTCCTTCATCGCCAAGTCCGATCAGTGGGTACCACACCAACTTACTGTAAAGCAAAGAGAACAGAGGATCAGCACAATAGTCCAGGCAATAGAGACCGTATAGGGACTCTACCTAGCAAAATTAATGGTAGTACTGGAAATCGGCTTTCTAGATGTTTTTTGGGTCGCTGAATCTGAATTTGTAACTTCCCACCAAAATTTCCCCGGCAACCCCCCCAAAATTTTGGTAAAAAGCCCCCCAAAAAATGTTTTTATTAAAAAATGGATTTTTTTATTATTTTAGGGGAAAAGTAGCAAAAAATTCAGAAAGTAGACAAAATTTGCAACAAATTAGATATATGACATTATGACTTAGGATGAAGGAGGAGGGGGGATCTGCCTCGGAACATGCGCCACAGTGCTGCGTGGACTAAGTTGCGCAATTCTACTTAACCACTCACACGTTTACATTAGCCCTCCCATCTTCCCTCCGAACTTTCTCTATAAGGTTTACTTTAAGTTTTTTGGGTCGCTGAATCCGAATTTTTAACTTACCCCCAAAATTTTACCCCCCGAACCCCCCCCCCCCCAAATAGTTGTTTTTAACTTAAATTTCCTATTGTTTTAGGGGAAAAGCATTACGAAATTCAGAAACTAGACAAAATTTGCAACAAATAGGATATATGACATTATGACGTAGGATAAACCAGGAGAGAGGGGGCTGCCTCGGAACATTCCCCGCGCGCTTTTCTCAAAAACCAATTTTTTTCAAAAAATCAATTTTTTGGGGGGTTGCCGGATGCAATTTTGGTGGGAAGTTACAAATTTGGATTCAGCGACCCAAAAAACATCTAGAAAGCCGATTTCCAGTACTACCATTAATTTTGCCAGATAAAATCCCCTATTGCCTGGACTTCATCATTTAGTGTACGTAGCGCCGCAGTGCATGTTCCAAGGCAGCCCTCACCCTCCCCGTTCATCCTAATTCATAATGTCATATATCCTATTTGTTGCAAATTTTGCTTAGTTTCTGAATTTCGTAATGCTTTTCCCCTAAAACTATAAGAAATTCCAGTTAAAAACAACTATTTTGAGGGCGTTTCGGGGTGGGGGGGGATTTTTTGGGGAGAGTTAAAAATTTGGATTCAGCGACCCAAAAATCTTAAAGTAAACCTTATAGAGAAAGTTCGGAGGGGAGATGGGAGGGCGAATGTAAATGTGTGAGTGGTTAAATGGAATTGCGCAACCTAGTTTACGCAGCACCGCGCGCATGTTCCGAGGCAGATACCCCCTTCCCCTTCATCCTAAGTCATAATGTGATATATCTAATTTGTTGGAAATTTTCTCTATTTTCTGAATTTCTAGATACTTTTTGTCTAAAACAATAAAATAATTGATTTTTTTAATAAAAACCTTTTTGGGGGGCTTTTTACCAAAATTTGGGGAGGTTGCCGGGGGAAATTTTGGTGGGAAGTTACAAATTCGGATTCAGCGACCCCAAAAACATCTAGAAAGCCGATTTCCAGTACTACCATTAATTTTGCTAGGTAAAATTCCCTATTGCCTGGACTACCTGTCTTTCTTTGCTTTCCAGTAACCGTACAGGATCATTTTTGAACCGAATTGTAACGGATGAGGAGAAGTGGGTACTGTACCGTAGTGTGAAGCGTTAAAGGACCGTATGCCGATGTTAAAGAGGGTACTCCACCGACCTAAACAGGAGGACTCCATCCTGAAAATGATTTGCTCAGTGTATGGTGGGATTCTAAGGAAATAACAAACTAGGAGGTCCTCGTACCGAACCACACGATCAATGCAGACCTCTACTGTCAACTATTGTACAGGCTGCGAGCAAAACGCACGTCTAAGTGGCCATCACTCACCAATCGCCGAGGGGCTCTCTTTCATCACGACAAAGCCGGTCCTCATGTTGTTTTAAGGGCTCTGCAAAAATTACTGGACCTTTGTTGGGAAGTTTTACCTTGCCCGGCGTATAGCTCCGACCTTGTTCCTTCGATTTATCTCCTTTTTTGATCGTTACACGACGCCTTCGCTTGCCGAATCTTCAATGATGTGGGGACTGTAAAAACTGCGTTACAACAGTATTTTGATTCTAAAATAGATGGGTTTTTTTCGTAAGATTAACTTGCTACCAAACAGATGGCAAGAGGTCATACATAATGATGGTGCTTGCGTGAATTCATAGGTGCTTAACTTTTTGTGTTCTCCGCTTTTTTTTTTCCGATAAAAAACGGGTAGAACTTTTGCACTCACCCAATACCTATAATATACCTCTTCTTTATAGTTTATGTTCTAACTTTTAAATAAAAACGGAAAATAAAGAATTGCAGTTAAGGTAAACAACAAAGAAGACATAATGATATGATCATTGATGAAGTAAAAAACCGTTCATTGTAAAATGCATAAAATAATAGAAAATATGATTTTTTTTTAAAATAGGTTCATAAAATATGGATTTAAAAAATGTTTCCCTATTAAATAAACAATACTTTGTTTACTATAAATATTGCGACTTTAAAAAATGGAATCATGTTAATTACATTGAAACAAAAAACATGTCTTAGAAATCTAATAAAACAATATTTATTTTTACGTTTAAAAAAGGGTTTTAAATCACGTATTGGTTAAGTATTGTAATGTAGATCTTCACTTGATATTTAGTTAAACCATTATTAACATTTAACTGCGTAATGCCAGCTTCAAACACATAACTTTACAATTTAAGTGTCATTTGAAGAGTTGTAAAATGTTTCTTGTTCGTCCTCATTAGAACAGAGATGACAGCCAAATATATTCAACTGTCAGTTCATGGCAAAATGAAGTGTTCTTGTTCAACTATTCGTTACCACTTGGCATTCACCCTGATGAGATAAAGCAATTGATGCTCTTCTTAAATTTTTACTTAATCTTTTAACCTTTAAATAAAAGAAGAAAATAAACAAGAGCAGTTAAGGAAAACAACAAGGAAGATGTAATTAGGTGAGGAGGTCTTGTAGAATGTATGGTGAATTGCATAAGATAATGATTAATTTTGTTTAAAAATGAAGTGTCTTAACAAAACATGAATTTTTAAAATTCTCCACTATTAATGCTGTGTAACTTCCAATGCTACATAACTGCTGTGTAACTTAAACACCGAAAATGTAACTAGGTCTTCTTTGCTGTTTTTCTTCATTGTCCTTATTTCTTTTCTTCGTTTGTTTAAAGGTTGAATTTTTATGCTTTAGTTAATATAAATATTGTGGGTTTTAATAGCCAAAATATGTAAATTATATCGAAAAAAAGTTGGCTAAAAACCTAATAGATCACTATTTTATGTTTAAAAAAACAAAATAATTACATATTGTTTAAGCATTACAAGATAAATATTCACATGTTACTTAATTAACTCATTATTCACATTTAACTCTCCATTATCAATTTTAAACATATTATTATGCACTTTAAGTAGTTTTTTTTTTTTTTTTTTTTTTTTTTTTAAGAGATATAAAAGGCCTCTTTTTAGCAGGGATACGAGTTTGGCCTCCATTTTTATTCACAAATTTCAAGTTTATACCAGAAATAAAAAATAACTCTATTTAATAAGAGACAATCAGCGATCGCATAAAGTAAAAGTTCTTCTTTCGAAGTTTGCCGTGTGAATTTGAAACTGCAGATTAAAATAGGTGGCCAAGCTGGCAACCCTGCTTGTCCGTCCTCATTTGAACACAAAAGACTGCCAAATATGTTGAACTGTCACTTCACATCAAAATAAAATGTTCTTGCACAGATCCTTGTTATCCCTTGAAATTTGAACTGATGAGACAAAGCATTTGGCATTCTTTTGTACATTTTAATTGCTTTGAGGCAGAAGAAAGGGGAAAAATGGAAGAGTAAAAAAAGTAACATGAAAGATTGAATAAAATGTTATGAAAATACATTACGTGTATCAAAAATAATTATTACAATTATAAATATTTTGAATAAAAACTGAAAATAGCTAATAAACAATAAAAAAGAACAAGCCGCCCGTGGCGACCAGTTTGGTCTCCATTAAAATTTCTGTTTGGAAAAGCATGCTAGGCACTGTATCATGTTACTTTTATTCATAATTTAATTTACATGGACTCCCTTAAATATAATTAATATAATCCCTTAAGCTAATATTTGTTTTTGTTGCATTAAAATAATGTAATCCCGTAAACTAATATTAGTTTTTGTTGGATTAAAACATCTCAAGTTGTTGATTTTCTGTATACAAGTAAACCCTATTGTTTTATAATGGAAGACTATCGGAATTTGGTGAAATATTAGAGATATCGCCAAGTTGGCGTTACTTTTGGCGACAAAACAAGGTACCCCCTATGGCAACCCCTTCTCTTATAGGTATAGAGATGCATTAAATGCTCTTCAATAACCAATGAGATGCGTTTAATTCGGGCGTTGCCATTAAACAATTAACAAATAATCGCGATTTCTGTGCCACGTACGATAGCGTAATTCCCGAAACGTCAGTGAAGGCCTACTGTGGAGACCCGAAATTTTTTGGTTTCCATCTGTTTGTTAGTTTGTTTGTTAGTTAGTTAGTCTGTCTGTCCCGCGATAACTGCCGTAAAAAGCATCCGATTAGCTTGAAATTAAGGATGTATATTGGTGAGCTCCCCGGATTTAGCTGTATAGTTTTGGGTTAAATTTGGTTCATTCGTTCGGAATATACAGAACATTTTATTTTGTGATATAATGCTTTTCTATGGGAAGTCAGACGATTTTCAAATTTTCATTTGTTGAAAGAAATCGCTCATATGAATAATAGATTTAAATGGTAAATTTTGGATGCTGAAATTTTTAAATAAGAGTATTAAATTATTCCTTTTAGTTTGCAATATTGCCAAAACATTTGTCAGAGCTTTTAAATTAGGTGTATAACTTATGATGGAATTTTATACATGTGCTCGAATAATATAAAACATTTTATTTTATGAATTTACTTATATTTAATGTTTTCTTTTAACCGTTGCGTAGCAACAGCATCTCATCTAAAAATATCATAAATGTGAAAGTATGTATGGTTTTTTGAAGTCAAATCAAAGCAAAAGGAATGAATTAATGAATGCCTTTGTATAGATATTTGCATATAGATTGATTTAAACGGAGAAATGAAAATAGTATTTATATACTATGTAGAATAATATTTTTATTTATTTATTCAACTATTTGATTATAAATGAAAAAGTTCGTTATTTTCATACAGAATAAACTGACATTATTCTGTTAAATTTTATAAACTTTATTGTTGCCAGAAAAAAAAAAAAAAAAAAAAAAAAAAAAAAAAAGGGAATAACAATTTTTCCCAAAGAGTTCATTTTAATTTGTAAGATTTTCACGTGCAAAAGAAAAATGGAATAAGCAAATAAAAAAAAAAAGATATATAGGACAGGAATGAATACATATAAACATTTCACACCAAATACCTCCTAAAATAGTTTTTGTAGCAGTATTTTCCCAGCACTACGAAGAAAGATTCCTCGATTTACACGATTTTACTTGGCCTTCCTTTTCTCATTGTTTGCGATTTCATTTTCGCAATTGCGTGCATTAATTGGCACAAAATTTTACATTTTTATGACTGAGATATATGTAAGGCCATGCAAATAAGAAATTCCGTATTGTCTCCTATAAAATGTGATAAAGTGTTGGTTAATCATATATGTTTTTATTAAGAGGAGCAGAGCTGCCAAGCCTCCGGCGTTCTGGATACCAGTATTTTAATACAGAAAATGTTACTTTATTTAATTGAAACATTTGCGCGATTTAAAAGAACATTTTCTCTAAGATAATAGTGATGAGCAAAAAGCGTGAGACTTGGCATGTCTAGTGGGGAGTGAAATGTTTTACTTAATGCATTTATCTCTATTTTAATGCTATGTGAACAACGTCCCGTGAAACAGCTTGTAGAGTGTAAAATAAATTAAATTATTAAAATAATCCTTATTACGAAAAATGAAACAGAAAGTCCGGCTAAGGGAAATGAAATGTTAGTTAACCTTTTGTAATTTGACCTGAACATAGGTTTGCGTCAAATTTCAACGGTATTTGTAACATCACGATTTTAAATTAAATGTGGATACTATTAAAAGAATATCACAAAAAATACTTAAAGGCGCCAAATCACGTTTATCTATTTAACGATGATGAATTATTAACCGCTAGGTTTAGATGCCCCCCTACTTTAGGGTGATTTTAATAAGTTAATGCTATCGAGTACATTTTTTGATATTTAGATTAAATCTTAGATATAAATATTGCAGAATGGTAATCAAAACTATTTTTCGGAAACAAAATTTATAAAGGTATTAGATTTCTAAATTAGATGTCTCAGTTTACATTTCCAAAAGTTCTTTATCCATTAGATACAGGTATTTGTGGTTAGCAGGCAAGTCAATACTGCTGTGTGGATATTAGGATAACGTAAAATGCTTGACCGAGTTATTGCTTATCCTTATAAATCGCAGTGTAAAAAGAAATCTAAGATATAGGGTAATCATTAACTCAATCAGTAGAAAATTACAAATGTAAAATAAATTACACAACGGGGGGTTCAGCTTTTATAAATGTTTGTATAATTTAAATAGTTTAAATTTTGTTTTTGTAGAAAGATTAATATTACGCAAATTTTGATAAAAACAATGAGTTGCAGAGATGACGTTGAGGCTCTTGATCTGCAGATTTACTGGTATAGATATAGATCATGCATCCAACATAGATAATGAAACACTTTTCTACACATTCAGAATACTGGAATAAAGCTCCACTATTTAATAAGATGAACGATGATGCCTAAGTAAGCAGTTTGGAAAACGCGTTACATATTTAAAAAGAAAAGAAAAGTAACCAGTTAAACTGATGGCATTGAGCTCACAGGCTATTCACATTAATTGTACATTATACTCTTATTTCAAAGAATAATGCCCCTCAAAAAATTAATGAAGGGCCATTCGAAGGAGGCCAATTCGAAATAAATGAAGGGGCTTATTAGCCCTCGTTTTCCGCCTTTATACTTAACCAATGAACCTCCAAATCTAATCAGGGAAGCTCCTTAACATAATAAACTGGTATACCAAATTGAAGCAAATAAGATAATTCTGCATGAAAAAAACAATATCGCTAAATTAAGGAGGGGATCTAACGCCCCCTTTCCCCTCTTTATACTTAACTAATGAACCTCCAAATCTAATCAGGAAAGCTCCTTATCAGAATGAACATAGAAAAAAAAATAAAATTAATTGGATAATTCTTCATGAAAATCCACTTATGTAACTTAAGGGGAGGGGACATGCCCCCTTTCTCCCTTTTATACTTAACCAATGAACCTCCAAATCTAATGAAGGAAGCGCATATCGGAATAAAACGGTATATCAAAATTGGAGCAAATCGAATAACTCCGCACGAAAAACACACTAATCTAAATTAAGGGGAGGACTAGCCCCCGCCCCCTCTTTATACTTAACCAACAAACCTCCAAATTTAATCAAGGCAGCTCCTTAACATAATAAACCGGGATACCAAATTTGGAGCAAGTCGAATAATTCTGCATGAAAAACCCGTCTATCTAAATTAAGGGGGGCGTTCAGCCCCCTTTCTCCCCCTTTATACTTAAGTAATGAACCTCAAATTTAATCAGGGAAGCTCCTTAACATATTAAACCGGTATACCAAATTTGGAGCAAATCGAATAATTCTGCAAGATAAACCCATTTATCTAAATTAAGGGGGGTCTAGCACCCTTTCCCCCCTTTATACTTAACTAATGAACCTCCAAATCTAGTCAAGGCAGGTTCTTAACATAATAAGCCGGTATACCAAATTTGGAACAAATCGAATAATTTTGCATGAAAAACCAGTCTATCTAAATTAAGGGGGGTCAGCCCCCCTTTCCCCCTTTATACTTGAGTAATGAACCTCCAAATTTAATGAGGGAAGCTTCTTAACGTAATAAACCGGTATACCAAATTTGGAGCAAATCGAATAATTCTGCATGAAAAACCCATCTATCTAAATTAAGGGGGGGGTCAGCCCCCTTCCCCCCTTTATACTTAAGTAATGAACCTCCAAATTTAATCAGGGAAGCTCCTTAACATAATAAACCGGTATACCAAATTTGGAGAAAATCGAATAAATCTGCATGAAAAACACATCTATCTAAATTAAGGACAGGGGGTCAGCCCCCCTTCCCCCCTTTATACTTAAGTAATGAACCTCCAAATTTAATCAGGGAAGCTTTTTAACGTAATAAACCGGTATACCAAATTTGGAGCAAATCGAATATTTCTACATGATAAGCCCATTTATCAAAATTAAGGGGGCGGGTCTAGCCCCCTTCCCCCCTTTATGCTTAACTAATGAACCTCCAAATCTCAAGGCAGCTTCTTAACATAATAAGCCGGTATACCGAATTTGGAGCAAAGCGAATAATTCTGCATGAAAAACCCATCTATCTAAATTAAGAGGTGGGGGTCAGCCCCCCTTTCCCCCTTTTATACTTAAGTAATGAACCTCCAAATTTAATCAGGGAAGCTCCTTAACATAATGAACCGGTATACCAAATTTGGAGCAAATCGAATAATTCTACATGATAAACCCATTTATCAAAATTAAGGGGGCGGGTCTAGCCCCCTTCCCCCTTTATGCTTAACTAATGAACCTCCAAATCTCAAGGCAGCTTCTTAACATAATAAGCCGGTATACCGAATTTGGAGCAAAGCGAATAATTCTGCATGAAAAACCCATCTATCTAAATTAATGGGGGAACTAGCCCCCCCTTTCCCCCATTTATACTTAACCAGTGAACCCCCAGAACTCATCAGGGAAGCGCCTTATCAGAATGAACCTAGAAAAAAAATTGAAGCGAATCGGATGTTTCTATCTAGAGTTATCGCTTTACGTACATACGTACATACATACATACATACATACGTACATACAGAACAGACGGGCACATTAGCTCTCAGTCTTTGATAGTATGTGAGCTAAAAACAAACAAATCCTTGTCAATGATCTTTTAATTTGTATATAAAGTGTGCGTATTGTATATAAAGTCTGTTCCCACCCTCTTAACTGCCGAACGGCTGAAGCTATAGTTATAAAAGTGGTGTCTAGGTATAGTAAAGTGGCTATGCGCTATTAGATGAAGCCGCTTACAGCGCCAGCTGGTGCAAATCGGCAGGGTTAGCGTTCCTATCTCGAAAACGGTACCAGATATGGGAAAAAAGTGACTAACAAAGTTGTACATCATTGTCTATTTACTGCACTGTTAAAAATTTTGCAGCATTCTGGCAGGTCATTCGACCGTTTTTTGAGAAAACGGTTTCATAACTATAATTTAACTATATTCTGACCATAAAATGGCCAATAATATGGTCAG
Source organism: Maratus speciosus (assembly GCA_963932465.1). Classification (NCBI taxonomy): domain Eukaryota; kingdom Metazoa; phylum Arthropoda; class Arachnida; order Araneae; family Salticidae; genus Maratus; species Maratus speciosus. The sequence goes on from OZ010797.1 coordinate 473,923,792, forward strand.
AATAGTGTTAAAATTACGGTTGTGTAACCGTTTTCGGAAAAAAAAACCCGGTCAAATGACCTGCCAGAATGCTGCAAATTTTTAACAGTGTATGAAAAGACCCCAAAGGATTTTGAATGCTAAAAACAAAAGGCTTAAAACGCACATTTCTTTGTTAGCGATTTACTACACAGTGCTGTCACAAAACGATCTTATAGAGAAAAAAATCAACTAGTTATAACAAGATACCGTTATTTTCGATCTGCTGCAATGCCATCTGGACTCTTGTCTAACCTGCACGATGAACACGTTGTAGCATAGCGGGAAAAAGTTGATACAAGCATCCATAATCCGTCGTTGGAAGTCCTGTAATGTTGGCGGAGAGACTTACACCTGTTGTTTCAGGTATCCTCACAAAAAAAATCTTTTCTCCTTTCTTTCAATTCTTATGACGTCAAAGTTTCGGAAATCACGGACAAACAAATGTTCGTTTAAGCATTCTGTTTTTAGTATTTCTGTTCACAATGTGTCTTTTCGTACTAAATAAGAATTCTCTATAACATTTTACTTCACTTTTTTCCCATATCTCATAGTTTTTTTTTAGATAGGAACGATATCTCCGCACTAGGCACTTTTGCACTAGGTGGCGCTGTAAGTGGTCTCATCTAGTAGCGCATACCCACTTTACCATACCTACACACCACTTTTATATATTTTTTAAATATATTTTTTTATTAATTTTAAAAATATATATTAATTAATCTACCCTATATATATAAAATCCTAATGAAACGAATTTATGAAACGAATATATGAAACGGCTGAAATGTAACGACTCTTTGAATCGACTGATTAAACAACTGATTATGTTTCACGGCGATTTCCCCTAAAATATGGAATACTTTGCGATGAAATTAACTCCAAAAATCAATATTGATAAGCAGATTTCAAAACTGGTATTAGAATTTTTAAAGTCGAATTAGTTTTCAAAATATTAATTTTTTTAAAATTTTATATACATTTTTCTAATGATGGCAACTCAAATTTTAATCAAACAGATATTTTTTTTTCCAGATTTTAGAAAAGGTTACTATTTTAAACTAATTTGGCGAGAAGTTTGGCCTCCCTTAAATGTATGCTAAGAAATGTATCATGTTACTTTTATTCATAATTCAATTTGTATTTCATTATCATTTTATTTAATACAAACAGAAACATTTAAAGCAAATGGCTTTCACTTCTTTATTTTTTTTAAACGAAATGAAAAGAAACTTATTAGGCACAGATGTCATATACGCACCGGAGTACCTAATTGGAGCCAAAATGGCATGATTTTGGTTGACATGGTAACCCGGCTATTGTTGTTTATTTAATAATAAGTGTTTATTCACTTTATTTTCTTTTTTTTAATTACATAAATTGTTTTGTTCTGTAGTTAATTATTTTTTGGTTATTTTCCTTTAAAAATAAAAAATAATAGAACATAATTAAAAAATACGGTACTACTTAGTTATTCCATCGACCCATTTCTCCAAATTATATAAATCGTCAAACCACTCGCCAAATTATACAAATTGACATAATTTTTATTTTAAATAACGAAAGAACAAAGAAAATAGTATAACATTAATAAATATACAAATAAAACGTCGAAATAAAAATCACTTGATGACGTAAAGACGTGTAACTTGCTTAAAGTCAAGTGAATGTGACATTTATCAAGTATTATTGGCATTTAATCTTATAGTTTGGTGATAGATTTTTGTTCGACGGGATAACTAAGTAGTACCAAAAATACATATGTAACTGGTATTCGAAAACGAGGATTTCGCCAAATTTTCGTAAAAAAAAATCACGCCAAACCGGGTGCGTATATGGCATCTGGGCAAATATTAAATGATGTAACAAACGATGACATTTAATTTCAACTTCAAAGCAATGTTTTAATTTACCACTCGAAAAAAAAATGCTAACTTGAGAGTTGAAAAATAGTTATTAGCGAGATTTGCACCCGGCTAGCGTAACAGTACCAAGAATTCTTTGCGGCAATGCTTTTATGTAGTATTATTCGAAAAAAAAATTGATTTTTTTAATCGAAATGGAAAACTTTCGGCACAGATGCCACATACGGTCCCATATTGGCACTATTTTTTTCTGACGCCAATCTCATATACGCAACGGGTACTTAACTGGCGCCATAGTATCGTTATTTTGCTTGATTTGATAAGCCTGATGTTGTTGTTTATGCTGTTGATGTTTTCCACAAATTAGCGTCGGAAAAAAATCGCGCCAATATGGGGCCGTATATGATATCTGGGCCAAACTTTCATATGAAAAGCAAAGGGATCAGAGCGTATTTATTTATGGCAGTTACATGTCTTGGACTATTATGATATAGATGAAATGATGGCGATAGAATAATATTTGGCGACTTATCACCTGTACCTGGCTAATATTAAAGTACCAAAATGGCACCGGGAATATAAAAAGCGAAGTGGTTCGCCCGGAACTCTTGATGATAATCACATGACTTGGGCTATTGTTATAGAAATTGTTTTAAAATACCGGGAGACAAAGACTCTGTACACTTAATTCCTTTTATTTTTATCTTCTTTTCAAACGTTTAACCGATCCTCTTTAATCAAACACGAAAACAACCATTGGATGCCTTAACAGCAACTGATTCGGCCTTAAATTTTTGAAATCAAAGGAAATTGAATGGAAACCCGTTTACAGGGAGATCTGCACAGCTTTTTTCCGTATAATTCAATCTTCTATAATATTTTTTAAACCGATCAGATTAGCGTGTTTTTAAGATTCTGCGGTGTCTGAACGCGGGTTGGCGAGCGTAGCTTGCAGGGGACAGAGCCTCCTAGTTTTAATATATATATTTTTAATTTACATCTAGTTTTTAATGCGTTCTTCTTTGTGAATGGGTTAAGTTTGAAAAATACAATGCGCAGTCATGAAAACAAACAATTTAAGGCAAATATTACAGTTCCTTGCATTAGAACCAGGGTTTTATTTACTCGAATGTAGTCAAATTTCTCGTAATATAAGCTCTCTTTCTAGAGCTTAGTAGTTCATAACGACACTTAAGTTTGAAGTAAAATCATTAAACTGCCTATCAATGGAACAAAATTTATTCCAGAATATGATGCTATAATTTTCGGGAATATATTTTTATTTATATACCAATTGTCAAAATAAATTGTGAACATATCGCTCACCCGCAAGAAAAGTGATGCATCCCGACAAAAGTAAATTTCACAGGAGAGGCAAAAGCAAAATTTGCATGATTTCACTATAACATATAATTATAGCAATTAGCTCCGCATGCAGGAATAAAAAAATTGCGTAAAAGCGTAAAACCCTTAAGAATGAAGACGTAGGATGAGGTTTGGAAGCTTAGGTAATTTTACCTCCCCACACAATCCACCTCTCTTCTTTGGTCACAAATGGACATATAGCGCAATAAAGTGATTTTTCGTACAACTACGCTTATGAAACTTATTGTATAGCAAGACACACCTATGACAGACCTTTTAGTACAATAAAACGCAAAATGAATTTTTCCGAGATGTGTCACTTTTCTTGTGGGTGAAAATGATGAAAATTAGCACTACAAAAAATTTTTCCAACCACTTATTTTTTATTTGAATAAACTTTAGCATTAGAAGCCTTGTAACGCCTTTCGATGGAGTGAACAAAGTTTTGCTAAAAAATGTTTCAATGTGAAATAAGGATTCGGTTATTGTATGTGTTAACTATGTTTAAAGGCAAAGTTATTTCAACAAACAAGTCATTGCTGGCACACATGTTTCTTTTTTTTTTAATTTTGTCTCTACAGTTTCAATTGAGTTACGATTTGGACTATTCTCAGGCCATTCCAATTGTGGGATGTGATTATTTTGTAACCATTTAGCAAATTAACACCTTGTAATAATACACTTATTTTAATTGCTAAAAGGTGTAAATTAAAACATTATAAACAATCAAAATAGGTTTATTCGACTGTTTACATGTTTCGACTCTATCCGAGTTATTTTCAAAATAGATAAATACAAGTATTCTAAAATTGCACTGTTCATGAGATGCCATCATTCAATTTTCCACGTACTCTTTCATATTATTCACGTTTTTTTTTTTTTTTTTTCTTTTACTTGGATGTTTATTTTATTTTTGTAACCATTGTGTAGCCCATTCAACCACCCATAATTTTGGAAAACTAAATGATGCTGCATCGTTACATATGGAATTTTGGCGTGTTATAATCTCTATGGTTTCTCTTATAATAGCCGGATAGTATAGACTTTAGGTAAAAATTATTTTACTTTCATTGAAATTTATTTGAATGGTTTCTTCATGATAAAATCTTGCTAGGTCTATTGCATTTAATATCATCTATACATGCTCCTATTTTCTTTACTTAAATTCCCTGCTAGTCATACCAATATAGTAATTCTTTGATCGGTCTGCTGAAATAAATGGTATTTCATAAACTCCTCAGTAATTCTCAAAACTAATTGGGTCAATTTTTTTATCTTGTAACCGCATTTTGTGTACAGCAGTATAACACCGAGCGGAATTTAGTTGCAATAGAAATACTTCATCTTCTTGGAAAGATCATGGACTCAAGGCTCTAATTTATGTATTTTTGACATTTATATTCCCACTAAAAAGATAGCCCGTCAAAAATGACGGAATATGAGATATAAAGATGTATACAACACATGTGCAAGAATATGAGTTTTTCTCGTTCTTCCGCAGTCATAGAAGAAAATAACAGATTTTAAAAACGAAACTCATTTAGGTACTACTTGATTATACCATCGACCAAAAAATTATCGAAAACTATAAAGTTAAATGCTAATAATGGGTGATCGTAAATGGCAAATTTACTTGACATTAAACACTTTACACGTGTTTGTTGCGTCATCAAGTGATTTTTAATTCGACGTTTTATTTTTATTTGTATTAATGTTTTACTAATTTATTTTTTCTGTTGTTATTTAAAATAAAAATTATGTCATTTGCATGATATGGCTAATAGTGAGGCGATTTGTATAATTTGGCTAATAGTTCGGATATTTGTATAATTTGGCGAAAATGGTCGACGGGATAATCAAGTAGTACCCTCATTTATGAAAAATTGTAATACAGTAGAGGACCTCTAATCCGCACAGCATGGTTCCAAGTGTAGTGCGGATTTGAGGTTTTATGTGAATTGCATATCATGTCTATATTATAAAATTAGATATATGGCTTCTTTATGCTAAATAAATTGTATAAATATTGAAAAAAAATGCGTTTGTATATGAAATGAAACAGCGAATAAGTTGCCAGAAAATATATTGCCAATTTACCTTCTTCGCGAAGACCCCTAAAGAGGAAAAGTACCGAGAATTTAACTTTTGTATCCGATTATATAAAGCGCGGTACTTATCCAGTATAGGCGCCTTTTTTTTAAAGTTTGTCATAATTTGGGTTTCAGAAGTGAGATTTTTTTTCTAAATGATATAAACAGCTATGAAAACAAAATGAATGAACTTTTAAGTTTATTATCTATAAAATTTTTAATTTATATGTATATAATTGTTGTTTTTTTATATACAGTTTACTTCAGTTTGTATACAAAAATAGTTAAATGGCTTCCTTATATTACATAAATTTTATAAATATTGAAAAATTACTTGTGTATATGGAACAGTGAATAAGTTGCTAGAAAATATGTTGCCAAATTCCATTTTCACTATCTCGCCAAGGCCCTATACTGGAAAAGAACCCAAAGCACATTAAAATCGGGCAGTTAGGAGATCGGACAGTACAGCGCTGTCTATTGGCTGTTATGTTATTTAGCATCGAGATGAAGATGCAAAGACGTACATTTTCGTATATTATACATTAAATTCTCAACCATGGATTTTGGAAAAAAAAAAAAACCCTTAAGAGCTCGGAGTTTAAATTAAATTGCGGTGATCATGATTATGAAATATTAATGGTTTTTAATGGGAATTTCGTGAAATTAGCTAGCTATTGCCAAGTTGGCTACATATATAACAACTTATTTTGTCGCCAAATTTTGTCGCCAATATTTCGCCAAGTGGGTCAACATTTGGCGCTACTGTGGTAACCCTGCATTAGTAATTTTCAACAATTACTCATTACAGTGAGGCGGTCCTACTGGAATTGTGAGGGACACACAGAGACTTGGATTTTATATAAATACAAGACTTGGGGCATTCTCACAATCTTTTAACTTTCAGGAATAAAAATCTGGTGAAATTAAACTTTCTAAAATAACATTTTAAACTTATAGACGAATGCCTTTATAATTCAAAATAATGAAAAAATAATCAGCAGAGAAATAATTTTATTTAACTGAGGCTTAAGTTAAATTTGCAAGTTTAATTTTCCTTACCATTTTACCATTATAACTTTTTATTTTCTTATAAATTTTTACTTATAATGAATTTGCATAGTATCCACAGAACATTCAAATAAGAAATAATAACAATGTAGTATTTTTAGTACAAAATGTTGGTATAACATTGTCTTAAAGGGGTGTTAAAGAAGAGACTGTAAGGGAAAAAAAGGGAACAGTATAGGAAAAAATGCACGGTACTAAAAAAAAAAAAAAAAAAAGGTAAGGAAAATTACCACCTATTTTTAGGCAAATCATGTTAAATCTAAGTGATAGCCGCAATGTTCATTGGTTTTCAGAAACAGTTATTTATATTGGATTTTTTAAAAAAAATATTTATCTCGAAAAGTGCAGGAATAAACCTTGGCGACGGTAAGATATGAATAAAAACACGATGCTTGAAATTGATATTTAAATGTTGATTTAAATTCAGCAGTAAATTTCCTGTGTAAGATTTTTAGTTATTCTTTCTTTAGCATACTTCTGCATGAGAAAAAAATTGAAAAAAAAATCTGTGACTGCATCTGGAGTGATTTTCTGCATAATTTTAGCAAGAGGGACTGTAAGGAATCTAAAACCCAGGGACAGAATTAAAAAAAATAATAACAACCGTAAAAATGTGTGCAGGTTAATTTTTTGCTACATATTTATATAAAACACTAGCCTACAGTTTCGGAAAAAAAATTACATCGAATTACTTTTATTGAAACAATTTTATACAGACAGCTCCAACCTTAAAAATCAGCATCAGGGATACGGGACGGTATAGGAATTTCCAGGCATATTTGGACGCCTAACATTGTCCAAAACTTATTTATCTGGTTAATATTGTTATACAGTCATGCAATGGGATGTTCCCCAGTATATGGAATTTAAAAAAACCCCACAAGAATATATACTAAAATAAAAATTATTATTCAGGGACTTAAAAATCAAAAGATTGTGAGAATGCCCCACTTACGTTTGCATTGTTTGAGAAAGAATGATACATGAACTTTTTAACAGACAGTTCTTTTGTCTGTATTGCTTGAAGATATGTTGTCGGAGGATAAAAACGTCAATTTTTTTTTAAAAGTACTTATTTAATAATATTTTTTTATAATAATTATGGTATTAATTACTTTATTCTGAATGTATGATAAATATGCTGCAAAACATTGAATCATATGCTTCAAGGCATTTGTTAAAAAAGTTGTAAAGATCTAATAAAAGATTAGACTTGGATTATTTAAAACTAATTCCAATTATTACTCAGATGGAACAATGTACAGTCGTGAAAAAAAAAAAAAAGTAAACACCCCCTACTAACACCTCAACAAATTATCGTAGATGAAAGTTATTGGTACCAAACGATTGGAGATAAAGTGTACTTTTAAATGATGTATATAACATTTTCTTAGGGGGGCCATCTACATATTAAAACGAATCCAAACTTTTCAATGGCAATACCCAATTTTAACGAGATATTTCAAATCTTCGGTTCAAACTATGCCTAGGCACCAAATTTCAAGTCATTTGAATGATAAGTTTTTGAATTATAAACATTCAAAATTTAGTGCTTCTAATGTTAAATTACATTTTCATATTTTCATTTATATCTCCTGAAATTATGTTCCTAATGTGCTAATTTTTTTGTAGTAATAATACTAATATACCCAAACACAAATATGCTGAATTTGTAATTTTTATAATTTTATGATATGAATTATGAATTATGAAATTAATATTCGAAAAAAATATGAATTGCAACCTACAATTTTTTTGATGGATTTAGATTTATTAAGTCCTGCTTTATAGAAATCCATAATTTCACAATTTTCTTCCAAGTAGTTTTCAAACTATGCTTAAAAAACGGCAAAAAGATGGTTTAAGGGGCCATCTATGATAGAAGTGAGTAGATATTTTGAAATTTATTCTGCTGTCCTGTAATCTAAAAGGCTTCATTGACTCCTTGAGTGGCGCTTCAGGTTCCTTGATCAAGAAGGGGGCTCTCTTGGTTAAGATTCAAGTACGGAACTTCAATTTGGATACAGTCCTTAAAATACGCGCGTTTTAAAATAATTATTTTCTCTGAAACTTATGGTACAAATTGCATAAAAATTTGTTTTCAGGCTAATTGAAGGCTATAGATTTCATTTATGCTGTCAGAATTGTGTACTTCTATTGAAAAAAAAACAAAGTTATGGTTCGTTTTAATATATAGATTGCCCCCTAAGCAAATTTTATATGCATCATTTAAAAGTAGACTTTATTTCCAATCGTTCGGTACCAATAACTTTCTTATACGATAATTTGTTGAGGAGTTAGTAGGGGCTTTTACTTTTTTTAAAACGACTGTACTTATATATATATACTAGGCGGTTCTGCCCCCTGCAAGCTACGATCGCCAACCCCGTTCAGTCACCGCAGAATCTATAAATCAAAAAACATGCTAATCTGATGGGTTTTAAAAATATTAGAGAATATTAAATTATACTGAAAAAAGCTGTGCAGATCTCCCTGTAAACGGGTTTCACTCAATTCCCTTTGATTGCAAAAATTTAAGGGCGAATCAGTTGCTGTTAAGACATCCAATGGTTGTTTTCGTTTTTGATTAAAGAGGATCAGTTAAACATTTGAAAAGAAGCTAAAATAAAATGAATTAAGTATTCAGAGTCTTTGTCTCCCGATATTTTAAAACAATCTCTATAATAATAGTCCAAATCATGTGACTATCATCAACAGTTCCCGTTGGAACACTTCGTTTTTTATACTCTAGGTGCCATTTTGATGCTTTAATGTTATCCAGGCACAGGTGATAAGTCGCCAAATATTATTATATCCCCATCATTTCATCTATATTATAATAGTTCAAGTCATCAAATACCATAAACAAATACGGTCTGATCCCTTCGCCTTTCATATGAAGGTTTGGAACATATGTCATATATATCATATATGTCATATATGAACATTGGCGCGATTTTTTTCCAACGCCAATTTGGGGAACGCATCAACAGCATAAACAACAACATCCGGCTTACCATATCAAGCAAAATAACGATACTTTGGGGCCAGTTAAGTACCCGTTGCTTATATGACGTCAGAAAAAAATCGCGCCAATATGGGACCGTATATGACATCTGTGCCGAAAGCAAAAAAAAGCCGGGTGCAAATCTCGCCAGTATCTTTTTTGCAACGCGCCAGTTAGAACTTTTTTATTCTTCGTGTGGTAAATTAAAACAATGATTTGAAGTTGAAATTAAATGTCATGTTTTGTTACATAATTTAATATTTCGCCAGATGTCATATACATGTTTGACATGATTATTTGGCGAAAACTTCGTTTTCGAATACCAGTTGCATATGTATTTCTGGTACTACTTAGTTATCCCGTCGACCAAAAATCTATCGCGAACTATAAGATTAAATGCCAATAACTGTTGATCGAAAATGTCACATTCACTTGACTTTTAGCAAGTTACACATGTCTACGTCATCAAGTGATTTTTTATTCGACTTTTTATTTTTATATTTATTAATGCTATACTAATTTATTTGTTCTTTCGTTATTTAAAATAAAAATTTTGTCAATGTGTACAATTTGGCGAGTGGTTTGGCGATTTATATAATTTGCGAAATTGGTTGACGGAATAACTACGTTGTAACGTATTTTTTAATTATTTTCTATTATTTTCAAAAGGAAATAGCAAAAAAAATAATTAATAACTATAGAACAAAATAATTTATATAAATTAAAAAAAGAAATAAAAGTAAATAAACATTTATTATTAAATAAACGACAATAGCCGGGTTACCATGTCAACCAAAATAATGCCATTTTTGCGCCAATTAGGTACCCCAGTGCGTATATGACATCTGTACCTAATATTTTTCCTTTCGTTTTGTTTTTTAAAATAAAGAAAGAATTGAAAGCCATCAATTTAAATGTTTCATTTTTAAATGAAAGTTTTGTATCAAATAAAATGATAAAGAAATACAAAAAAAGCATTGTTCTTAGAATAGATTTAAAGGAGGCCAAACTGGTCGCCAAATTAATTTAAAATAGTAATCTTTTCTGAATTATGAAAAAAAAAATATCTGTTATGATTAAAATTTGAGTTGCCATCATTAGAAAAATGTATTTAAAATTAGAAAAAAAATTAATATTTCGAAAACTAAATCGAATTTAAAAATTCTAATACCAGTTTTGAGATCTGCGGATCAATACGGATTTTTGGTGTTAATTTCATCGCAAAGTATTCCATATTTTAGGAGAAATCGCCGTAAAACATAATCAGTTGTTTAATCAGTCGATTCAAAGAATCGATACAAATTTCAGGCATTTCATATGTTCGTTTCATAAATTCGTTTCATTAGGATTTTATGTATATAGGGTAGATATTAATCGCACAAATTAGGTCTTCACTTTTCAATATCACTCCACACGAGACCATATACCCAATCGGTATTTCACGGAAGGTGTATTGCAATCAAAATTAAAATATTTTTCATTTCCTCTGCTCGCATATGTTATGCCCTCACTATTACATATAGAAACTTTCCTCTCATCACCAAAAATAGCATGCCTACCCACCCTATTTCTCTATCTAGTTAACCTGAAAACAAGTCAAGTTTAATTTTTTCAACCGTCCTTTGATTGACGAAAAAAAAAAAAAAAAAAAAAAAAAACGTTGAATTTTAGCGTTTTGATCAAAATACTGAAATCTGTAATAAATTGTATTATGATTTTTTCATCACATTCCAATGCACCGTTTCATTTTTCATACATAATATTATTTTTTCCAATGAAAATCAATTTTCAAATCAATTGCTTAAAAGGCGCAAAGGCCAACCTAGTGAAAAAGATTCCATACCGGGACTCGAATCCAGGCCATCAGTAGAGCGCACTGACATTCTACCGACTAAACCATATGGAACGATACCCAGTCTGGAACTTCTCACTATTACAGGTTTGTAAGACTACAAACGCAGCACAATATGGAATATTTATCGTGAGCAACCGACATGGGGAAAACACGAAACGTAATTAAATACAGCATCGATTGAAACGATATTAATACTTTGAAAATTTTCCAGAACGAAACATTCGCCTTGCATACAATAGTGAGAAGTTCCAGGCTGGGTATCTTTCCATGTGGTTTAGTCGGTAGCAGTGGTGTAGTCGTAAAAAAACCAGAGGGTACACGTTAGAGGCAGAGGTTATACGCTAAAGTCATGAACGTCATGCCTCGGGTATACGCTATAGCTTTATTTGCGTAACAGAAGGTATAAGCAGCTTATTAAAAAAATTCAGAAAGTATACGGCGTATACCTCCGTATACCCTCCACTACATACCTGGTCGGTAGAAAGTCAGTACGCTATACTGATGGCCCGGGTTCGAGTCCCGGCATGGGATTTTTTTCACTATGTTGGCCTTTCCGCCTTTTAAGCAATTTATTTGAAATTTGATTTTTATTTGAAATATTGTATGCAAGGCGAATGTTTCTTTCTGGAAAAATTTCCAAGTATTAATAATATGATTATTTTGTAACCCAAATTCAGGTTGCTTATTCTTCTACCATTAGTTGCTCTCGGGCAACACTTGTTATTTTTTTTACTAGTCTTGTTTTGTGGAGCCTAAGATCTAATTTCCGTCAACATTGTCTTCAAGTTTATTTATAACAGTAGCCTTTTACACTTAGCACTACTATTATATATCACCTTTTTGGTAACAAATCAACTCTTAACAGAGCGATTTTAGGTCGCTTGTTATGATATAAATACGTAGCACCTATAGTCGTCGTCTGGTCCGTCCGTCTGTATGACTGTCTGCCAACTTATAACGGCACGAAAATACCCAACCGGATGGTTTGAAATTTAATATATATAAAAGTACCCGAATGCTGTCGAGTCATTTCAAATTTATGAAAATCGAATCAAAACTTAAAAAGATGTTAATAAAAGTTTTCATCATTCTATTAAATCCTGTCATACGTACCTATTTCAATGATATCTCATGATAGTTAATGATTCTAACTTGCCATGTTGATGAAGTCTTATTGAATATGTAGCCCATTATTTCCGTTTTGTTGAATTTAATGTAATATAAGCGCAATAAATTGGGTATTCATGCAATTTTGCATGAGAGTGCAACAGCTATTGCACCAAGAGCCGAATATTTATAAAACTAGTTATATTACGAATGCACCTCATTTGCTACTTTTGACATACAATTTCCGACTTGTTAATGTTAGTATCCTTCACTTGCCTAATAACTTAAAGGCACAGAAAGTTTTATCAATTAAATTCTATTTATAATAAACTGATTAACACTTTAGTGCGCAGCTTCGCTTATATGAAAACAGTGTTTTGAATTTAATATTTTTTTTATTAGTATATACCTAATTCACACCAGAAAATTAAAATAGCAATATTTGCTTTGATTAATAACAGACATTCCGTATTTAAATAAAGCGAAATTAACCATTGAAACTTTCTGGTGTAAAGTCAGATTCCCTGGACAACGTAATTGCTAGAACGTATTCTATCATGGGAATTAAAGGGTTAAAGGTTAAGTTTTCTAAAATAAATAATTATATAAAATAAGGTATTTGCAGACATACTTATTAAAATATTTACTAATTTGCAATATTTTAGCGTAAAACAGCCACACGACAGTAGTTTTTACTTGTATTGCAGATGTGCAACAGAAGAAAAGATTGACGTATTATATGAAAAATTTATTTCAGACTTGTTTTTCATTATTTTTCCTTTGTAATAAACCTTTCAGAGAATCATATATAATTTTTTCGAAACAAAATAAAAATCGCGCAAATAAGGGTTAAAGTCCATCTTTCACTATTAGTGCATGGCATCAATAGTTGACCTACCATATACCTGACCTAATAATAGTCCTACCTTAAGCTTAGCATTCTCATTACCAAACAAAATTAGATCTGTCATCAGGGTACTCACTGGCCTTTAACTAACCTTAGAAATTTGGCTAATCATTAAAGAAAAACTAACGGGTGTCCTAAAAAGGACTGACTGGTTTTAAAATTCAATAACTTGCAAACGGAGACAGATATTTAAAAATTTCTTGCAGGAGGTTTATGATAAGGTCAAAAGTTTTATTACAGTGATTTTCGATTTTAGTTCGAATTACAAACAACAGATGGCGCTGTAAGCAATAGTCGCTAAATACACGCTCGATTTTTGGTCCTTTATCTTGTTCCATGCGGAAAAAGGAGATGGAAATGTATTATCCGGTCCACGAAATACCAAAAATCGAGCCTGAATTTAGCGTCTATTGATCGCAGCGCCATCTATTGTTTGTAATTCGAACTAAAATCGAAAATCACTGTAAAAAAAAAAAAACTTTTGACCTTATGCATAACCCTCCTGCAAGAATTTTTTAAATATCTGTCACCGTTTACAAGTTATTGAATTTTAAAATCAGTCAGTCCGTTTTAGGACACCCGGTATATCCAAATTAAAATAATGTTAGTAATAGAGTCGTCTTAAGACACTGATTATAAAATCGTTATTTACACTATACCCTGATTTTCCTTTTGAATATATGTTCCAATTTTTTGCAATTTTTTTAAAATACAGTCAAACTTCCCTTTAACGAATTCCCTATTTAACGAATTCCCTATTTAACGAAGTTTTCTACTTAACGAAATTTTCTGTTGAACCTTGACTTTGAGCACTATTAACATTCAAATTAATCTCCACATTACGAAAAATATATTCTATATAACGAAGTTTAATCCACTTTCGTACGTGTACAACATTTAAACGGAGAGATTGCTGTTGCGATGAATGTATGGATTTATTTCAGTTCATTGTATGAAAATGAAATTATTTAAATATTTAATCATTTCCATTTAAAAGAGGAAATGCTAAAAGCCTTCGATACAATAACAAGGCGATTCCAGGTTCACGAAAATGTTACGGATGAATTGTTCGGTGCTTACAATAATGCGAAAATGTTTATGAACAGTGTATTTTTTTTTTTTTTTTTTTTTTTTTTTTTTAGAAACCTGTACAAAGTAATATTACAGACTTTTTTAAAAGTTAAGAATTAGAAATACTGAGAAAAAAGAGAAAAATACTTTACGCTTCAGTTTTTGTTACCTCTGTTTACTATGTCTTTTTCTAGTGATTATTCTACACTGCTGGCCACACAAAATGCAACACCAAGAAGGAACAGAGATATCACAGCGAAATTTATTTGGCAGATAACATGTTGTACAAAGATGAAACGATTAAAATTACAGCCTCTTGTGACACGTGGATGATGACAAAATTAGTAAGAGTAGTTGCCATTGTTGGCTATAACCGCGGCCACACGCCTCGGCATAGAATCAAAGAGGCTTTGGATGTCTCCTTGGGGTATAGCAGTCCATGCGGCTTCCACACATTGCCAAATTTGATCCGGTGTAGCAGCGGGTGGTGTATCCCGGGCCAGTCGTTGTGTAAGCATGGACCACACGTTTTCGATTGGCGACAGATCGGGAGAACAAGCAAGCCAAGGAAGCAATTCAATCTGATGGGTAAAGAAGAACTCTTGAACATTGCGTGCCACGTGTGGTTGCGCATTATCTTGTTGGAATATGGCTGATGGCAAGCGCTGAATGTATGGTAGGACCACGGGCTCCAACAACG
This sequence comes from Maratus speciosus, assembly GCA_963932465.1. Taxonomy (NCBI): domain Eukaryota; kingdom Metazoa; phylum Arthropoda; class Arachnida; order Araneae; family Salticidae; genus Maratus; species Maratus speciosus. Next base: position 473,938,848 of record OZ010797.1, read on the forward strand.
CAGAGATGTAGCGCTGGCTGTTCAGTGTATCGGCAATGCGTACTAGAGGGGGGCGGAAGTGAAACCCAATACCACCCCAAACCATGATACTGGGTGCAGGACCAGTGTGGCGCAACAGTTCAGCAGCCTCTCACCACGGTGCCTCCAAATTCGAATCCGACCATCGTGATGTTGCAGTCAGAAGCGGGATTCGTCAGTAAACACAATGTTGTTCCATTCCGTTAACCATGTCAGCCGTTCCTCGCACCATTCGCGGCGCAAACGCCTGTGGTTTCCAGTCAGGGGTAAACGAAGCAATGGACGCCTTGCGGACATTCCACTCTGCTGCAAACGGTGTCGAATGGTACGAGCGGACACTGAATGATGCGTAGCAGACTGAATCTGTTGTGTTATGGATCGTGATGTGGCTGCACGATCCATCATGTGCCATGCGCATAATCCGCCAGTCATTACGGACAGTGGTGCAACGAGGTGGGTGCGATTGGCCCCGCCAGTCCGTCGTTCCCTCTTGCATCCAGCGATTACAAATCCGCATCACAGTTGCTTGGTTTTGTCCAACACGTTGACCGATTTCTCTGAAGCATAATCCGCAATCCCTATAGGCTACTATTCTTCCTCGGTCGAATTCAGAAACTTGGTCAAAAGATATTCGATGTCTTCGATGTCTTCCACGAGGCATTGGTAAACAGCTTATGCAAAAAAACGTACGAAAAAACAATTACCGTATTTCAAATCGCCAATTTGTTCTCCCCTTATATAGCGCTTGCGGGTGGCGCTGCGGTCGCCCGCGATGTGCGTCTGGGCTGTAATGCTAATGATTTGCATATTTCATTGCCGCAAACGCATGATGTAAATTTCATATGAGTTGCATGCTTCCTTCAAGGTGTTGCACTTTGTGTGGCTGGCAGTGTAATTAAAGTTTTCTCATGCATCTGCATTATAGTACAAACTAAAAGTTACTGCCCGATTTACAATACATTTTTCCAATATTTCCATTTTAGGTCTATTTTTCATTTAATGCATGTGTATTTTGTTATAAAAATTTCATGAATTTCAGTTGATTACTATTTAACAAATTTTCTTCATAACAAAGTGTTTAAGTGGACGAAGAGACTTCGTTAAACGGAAGTTTCACTGTAGTTATTTTTATAAAAAGTAATAAAACAAGTCTGTTATGCCACGTTGCAAATTCGAGAAAAAAACATAGCCGGAGTTATTTCCACATAGTTTTATGAAAGCAAACCTGAGTTAACTCTAGATTCAGGATAGAATGTTAGAATATTAAATGAAAACATATAACTTTATATATTTTTTAATATGGACGAGTTCATAAACTATATCAAAACACAAATAATATGTTACACAGAAAATGTTTAATCGTACAGTAACACTGACAGTGTCGCAGAAAGAAAAAAGTCTCTGGCAATTTGGTGATCTCAATATTTCATTTTCTCGCCAAATGAAGCATTTTGTCGCGATTTAGCTCAGTAGCGATCGGCGGCGTGAACAATGTATGTTTGTCACTCCAAAAATCCGTGTACATTGACTACATTCAAGTAAAAGAAAGATATTTCCTATTAAGGGGTCTTGTACCTTTTAAACACGTCGAAAATTAACGAAAAACTTCAAAGTTTGAATTAGTCTATCTTCAAAGCCTTTTTATGTATAAACATGAAATTTTGGATATTGATTAAACAGATTGTGCTTTGTAATATGCTACCATTAGAAATTTATTAACCCTTTACAGAATTTGTGTATTGTTGAAATCAAAATAGCTCTTTTTTTTTACCCCATAAGTGATTGCGAGCATGATTCGCATGAAATTCGGTAAAGATACCGAATAAATCATATATGTGTGTCTAAAATGATCTACTCTTAGGCTAAAATTATTTCATTAACTATATAAAAAATATATTTTCTTAAAAAAAAAATAAAAAATTTGTATTTTTAATGAATAAAAATAGTCATAACTAAAAATATTACCATTGTAAATACTTAAACGTAGATCATTTTAAACACACATATTTGTTTAGTATATTTACCAAATTTCATGACAATCCATACATACTTTCTCAAGATATCATGCGCGCAATGACTTATGGGGTAAAAAAAAGAGCTATATTGATTTCAACAATACACGAATTCTGTAAAGGGTTAATAAATTTCTGTTGGTAGTATATTACAAAGCACAATCTGTTTAATCAATATCCAAAATTTCATGTTTATACATAAAAAGGTTTTGAAGATAGACTAGTTCAAACTTTGAAGTTTTTCGTTAATTTTCGACTCGTTTTAAAGGTACAAGACCCCTTAACCTAAACAAATTTTACTGCCTTTTTCTGGTTATTTGTCTAAAAAATTTGATAAAATATTAATGATTGAATGAACTATATTACATGGCATTCTTAATTAAATTATCTCTCCAATGGTGAATACTAAAATAAAATATAATATTACCTGGCATCAAAATTGAAAAAGAAAACATTTTTTCCGAAGAAATACATTAATTTTAAACGATTATTTTAACGCAATCAAACTTATTTGTAAAGCTATCACAGAAATTGAATATTTCCAAAGAAGCGAAAATATGCCCAGGCCGGGAAGCCTGGAGTCCAAGGATCTGGCTTCGATTTCCGGTCTGCGCATTTTTTCGCTCTGTTTGAAATGTTCTTTTCGTATGATAAATTTACTAATCAGTTTGATTGTGTTAGAATAATAGTTTATTTACATACCCATCGTTTATATGGAGTTCCTTTGCCTGCGGTTTATTGTGTTGAGCTGTTTACATGACAGACCAGATATTATTAACAATAAGGTTATATTGGCGAAATATGCTCTCTGGTTGTCGGCCCAGTCAGCTTAAGCGGTAGAGCATTGGTCCTGAAAGCCAAGGATCTGGGTTCGATTCCCGACCTGGGCATTTTTTTGCTCAGTTTGAAATATTCAATTCGCATACATTAATTTTGTCCACTAGTGCAATTATACAATTAATTTTTAAGAAGTAAAGATAAAATTCTTATGTGAATTTAAAAATAATTAAGGATTTGTTTTCTGCATTCTGTAAATAATTACGACGTTCTCTTTTATTTTCAAAATTTAAAATATTAATACATTTTAACATTTTCCCATCTAGTCGTCGAAATTTGCTTAAGATAAAACATATTTATTTTAAATAAAATGATTTTTATTAAAAGAGATTTTTTGTGATTCCGAAAACCAAATCTAATCTATGCAGCATTTTAATGGAAATATTTATTCGAAGATTCAGTTGTACGCCTATTAATATTCTTTAAACAGAATATCTTTCATGAAAACAGTAACAAAATATATTTCATAAAAACAGTAACAGGAGATGTGGAATGACGAATAGCTTTCTTGATTCCACTACAATAGAGACTCAAAATTCTACTTACTGCTTGGATAGAAATAAATATTTTTGAATTCAGAGATGAACTTTCTTCTATATAATTATAGATTGGAAATCTAAACTTTAGAAAGAACATTGTTCCGTGTAATCCATTATATAATGTTACGTTGAAATGATTATTTCGTAAATTGTAGCAATAGAAGGTGGTTTTTATTCTCATAGATTTTCGGTAACTAGTCCATTATTATTCTATAATTGTTGGAATGTAATGTGTTGTTTTCTTTTTTTTATTTAATATACATAATTGTAAAGTAATCCGTTCTAAAATTATTTTGTATTTGATAATGTTCATACTTGTTCATGTCAAAACTTAAGAATAGATGAAATTCAGAGTCGTAAAAGTGCATATTTAACTCTTTCAAGTACGGCGTGGTCTTTTAGGTAGTCACACGGCGTGACCACCTAATTTAAATTACAAAACTGAAAAAAGGCACCAACAATATTTTACTAACATTTTGCTATCATAATGACAGTATAGAAAAGCATATTTTTATTTTCTAAGAAATTCGTTTGAAAATTCTTGTGTCAGTCAATTATTTCATCAATTTGCGAACCGAATTTTTCTGCCCCAGAAATGTTTAAACAATTACGACTACAGTCGAGTCTCTCTATAACGAAACCCCATACATCGAATTTCATCGTTTTGGTTTGTTTTCAAAATCTAGCTTTCAAGCAATGGCTGTGACTGTATGGAAAAGACTTCTTGTAAAAATGAGTTTTTCATCATGATAGGTTTATTTTACCATTTATCGTATTTAAATTATTATACCTCGAGAACCGTTAAAGATAAAGGGTTAAAACTTCGAACATATCTTTTTCAATTGTTTTACTTTAATTTTCATTCAGCATATTTGAAAAAAAAAATACTTACTTTTGAAAAAACAGTCGATTCTCTCTATAACGAAACTCCATACATCGAATTTCTCTATATAACGAATTTTTAGTAGGAACGGTCCCCTTTTCCCATGATCTCATTAAAAACAGTCTCCAATTAGCGAAATGTCTATCTCCGTATAACGAATTTTTTCATAAAATGTTCTTTATTTATTCAGTTTCAAAAAAGCTTCCAAATCACATGGAATCAATTTTCCTTCACTGATTCCTGGTTTATCGTTCAGTGCTGAGTTTTTTATCTTACAGCCCATGGACTTGGTAATAATAAAAAAACTAAAGGTGCATTATAAGAAAAGAATTTTTAAAGAACTGATCATAGCTACTGAAAAAAAAATGATTCCACCGAAGACATCATTAGTCTTAGAAAGTGTGTTGCGGAACTTTATAAAGCCCAGAGATTTGATGTAACTGAAAAAACAATTTAAAATTGCTTCAAAAAGGCCGGCTTTTCTAAGCTGGAGAATAATGCGAATTCTGATGACGAAGAAGATGTGACGTTAGCAAACTTAACCCATTAATGCCGGTTGGTACAAAAATCTACCAAACCGAATTAATTTTATTATTAATCACTAGATGGCACTATCTCTCAAACAATGATGCATTTGACATCTTAAATAATCACAAATAAATATAAAAATAGAATTCCCGCATTTTTGTGGAAAATGTGCGTAGTAGTAGGTGTAAAAACTGAGTGAATACGAAATCAATCAGTATGTCTCTACCTTCAAAAAGAAAAAGGTAAATTACGCATATTTTTTTGAAATTTTAATAATGTTTCTAAATTGAATCACAATTGTAATAGTTTACATTATGCAATTATGCTATTTAAAGTTAGTTTTACTTTTGTTTCGTTTCGTATATTCACTTTTACTTTTAATGGTAGAAAATTGTACCAACCGGCATATATGTAGTCTCAATCTTAGGTCGACGAGAAAATAAAAAAATAAACCTTAATTTACTGGCCCCACCCCGTACTGATTTTGAAAATTAATCAACACCATTCGTTTGTGCTAGTTTCTCCTGCAAAAATTTTCGTTTGTGCCACTTCTGTTCTCTCATTATAGTGAACAAAATGGGGCGGGGCCAGTGAGACGACAGCCCCGCACCATCAACGAAATGAAAATTTTGTTACTGCATTCGTTTATGCTACGTTTGTACTGATTTGTGCTGCAAAAAGTTTCTTTCGTCTCACTTCCGTTCTATCTCGTTATAACGAATTTTTATAACTCAATGATACTTATAGAACACCAATTATGAAAATCGTAAATATATACGTGTCACGAAATGAAATACGTAATTCTTTAGTGCTATGTAAATGTCGGTTTGTGCCGTAAAAAGTTTCGTTTGTGCCATTCTGACTCCCTTGATAAAACGAATTTTCTGTTTTTTCAACACAGGGCGACTATTTCGGTGGACCCGACCAATCAACGAAATCTAAATTGTATTACGGCATTCATTTGTGCTGGTTCCTGTCGCAAAGTGATTCGTTTGTTCCACTTCCATTCTCTCGTTATAACGAATTTTTATAATTCAAGGGCACATAAAGAAAGTAACCTATGAATAAATGCGTGCCGCGAAATGAGATGCGTAATTCTTTATTGCTATGTAAATGTCGGTTTGGACTCACAAAATTCTCACAAAGGAAAATATTCTTGCCTTCATTGGCATTTTATTAGTGTCCGGATATAACAAACTACCTAACAGGAGACTCTATTGGGCTCTTTCAGCTGACGTACAGAACAATTTAATTTCACAGTCGTTGAGAAGAGACACTTTGGATGAGATTTTGAGATCAGTACATTTTGCATATAACATGGAAATGGACTATGATAGATTATAGAATGTCCGCCCCCTTTTTGAGCACTTCAACAGAGCCTGCAAAGATTTAGACATCCCAGAATATCTCAGTATAGATGAGTCATAGTCTCTTATTATGGGCTTAGACAATAAGGCATAAAGCTAAAAATGAACAAAGATTTGACCAAAGAAAACATTGGACAGTCAAATCAGAGCAGAAACATACCCCATGTAAAAAGCGTGGCGGAAGAAATAGTTATAAGTGCGAAAAGTGTAATCAACCCCTTCATCCCGAAAGCCATAAAAGTTATCATGTTGATTCTAATGCATAAATATTCAGTTTAATAAAATTATGTTTCTATTTTTTAAAGGTAATTACAATTTTTAAATCTTTTTTTCTAAGTTTTAGAATTTGTAAATTATATATTTTGCAAATTGAATTGCCATTAAATTTTTTAAATATAATTTTAATTAAAAAAACCCCCTTATTATACAGGTAAAAGTAATATTTTACTAGTATATAAATCTAGGATATATTCCTATAATTATTATTATTATTATTGCAATCAAACAATAAATTCAAAATTTGCATTAAAAAAGTGATTTCGTACTACGCAAACGCCGGTTGGTACAAAAATCTACCATTAAAAAAAACTTAGTAAATAGAACGGAAAAAATAAAATTTATTTACGATGTACTTAATAGACACAGAATGAACAAATATGAACAAAATTTTCAAAATTGATCGAGTATTTTGAAGTCGGCATTAATGGGTTTTAAAAGATAAATGGACATTAATTAAGGAACGCGGAAATGTCGAAGAAAATGTTATACTCTCTCTGATTTTTTGGAAGTGGATGACAATCTCACTATTGCGCAGTATCCTACTGATAGTGATATTTTAAGCAGTGTTATGAACAATGATGGTGAGAGTGACAATGAGCATGAAAACGAAAACGCATAACACGAGAAAAAACCATCACGCGGTGATATGATGATTTCTTTTGATCTTATAAGGACAGGACATCAGGTGGAAAATGTTCCCGATACAAATTTTCATTCTAAAGTGTGAACATTTTTTCTAAAGTGTGAACATTTTTTCGAGAGTGTAACAATTTTGAAATCAAAACAGCGAAAAAATAGATTTCTTCGTATAAAATTAATGTAAGTTTTCCTTATGTGATTTTTATTATGCTTTCAAAATAAATGTCTGTTTTCTTTTTTGAAACAGTTTAATTAAGAAATACAATATTAGCTTAATATTTATAGTTAAACATTTCAAATTCTTAATTAAACACCCCAAAAATAATTTTTGTTCAAAATTTATACATTAAATAGGAATTTTTACTTATTCTCTATATAACGAATTTTTTACTGGAACAATGGATTTCGTAATATAGAGACTCGACTGTAATTAGATTTTATGCTTATATTCAAATATTTCAATCAGTGTTATAAACAAGAATAGCAATATCCATACAAGAGAAAGTTCTGTTGAAATCGTAAAACGGAGAAAGCAGTTAGTGACAAATTTCAGGACAGATATATTTCGGATATGTAAAAATTCAAAATAAAAAAGAATTAGGTTGCACGTTAAAATACAAACAAATCTACATGACATCAATAGTTGAAGTCCTACCTTAGGTTTAACATTCTCGTTAGCAAATAAAATTATACATGTTTGTCACTCCAAAATCCGTGTATATTGACCACATTCAAGTAAAAGAAAGATGTTCCTATTAACCAAAACAATTTTTAACCCTTTGTCTACTGGCGGTACTTATAAGAACTATTAAAATAACTTGTTATAAAATTCATTTAATGCATAGATTAGTTGTAATGCAGTTTAGAATGAGTTATAGAAACATTACTTTATCTTGTTCCAAAAGCATTATTGGTTACACAAAACAAAAATATTTTTTAAAGGAGGATTTCTTTTGCCTTTGCATCTTTTCAGCTTTCTTGGCGTTAGGGGAGGGGAGGGGGGAGGATTTTCCAATTCGGAAATATTTCTATTGTAAGAACATTATATTTGTACATTTCCTAGGCCTACAAAATACTAGGAAAAATATTTAAAATAAAAGATTTGAGTACAGTTAGAAATATTGCACAAAATCCCTATAAATTCAAATTTAATGAATCCTTCTAAATCCCTCAATCCTTCTAAAATCCTTCTAAAATTTATTAAATGATTATGTAAATCTTCTAATGTTGTTTAAACAATTCACGAAAAATGCATTAGAAGATAAAATTTTCACGAATTCATAATTCAGTAGATAATGGATTAATGCCTTCTTCTGGTAATTTAGTTATAACTCTTGATACAATATTAAGTATTGATAAACTACAGTGAAATTTCCATTTAACGAAGTCTCATCGTTACACTTAAACACTAAAATCAAAACTTTAAATTATTACACTTAACACTTTACTTACTAATTACATTTAAACATTAAATGATAAAGAAAATTCGTTAAATAGAAATCAACTCAAAATTCGTGAAATTTGTATAATAAAATACGCATGCATAAACTGAAAAATACACATAAAATGGAAATATTGGAAAAATGTATTTTAATTCCGGCAGGTTTTTTATGCACCTTAAACACATGAGAAATATTTAATTTGAATAATGTCTAAAAAATCGCATAATAAAGAGAGGTTAACAAAAAGTGAAGTGTAGTGTACCTTTTCTCTTTTTTCTCAGTATTCCAATTTCTTAACTTTAAAAAAGTATATTAATTTCTATATATTAAGTATGTAAAGTATATAATATTTCTTTACACAGATTTCTTATATAAAAAAATACACTGTTCCGAAAAGTTTTCGCACTTTTGTGGGTATCCGAACAATTCGTCTGTAACATTTTCGTGAAACTGGAATCCCCTTCTTATTGTATTAAAAGTTTTTAAAAATCTCTTCACTTAAATGGATATGATTAAATAAATAAATAATTTCATTTTCATATAATCCGGTGAAATAAATTAATACCTACATCGCAACAGCAATCTCTTCATTTGAATGCTGTCCACGCACGAAAGTGGAATAAACTTCGTTATATATTATATATTTTTCGCAATATGGAGATTAATTTACATGTTAATGGTGCTCACAGTCAAGGTTCAGCAGAAATTTTCGTTAGGTGAAAACTTCGTTAAATAGGGACTACGTTAAAGGAAAGTTCGACTGTATATTACATGGCATTCTTTATTAACTTATCTTTCCAATTACTCGCACTTTTACGGCATTATTAAAATAAAATATAGTGTTAGCAGCTGTCAAAAGTCAAAACAGCATTTTCCTGAAGAATTTCATTAATTTTGCATAAAAGTTCAATTATAAAATTAATCTTTAAGAAGAAAAGATAAAATTCTTATAATGAATTTAGGAATAATTAAGGTTTTGCTTTTTACATGCTATATGTAGCTGTAACCGTCGTTTTTATTTACGAAATTTTAAATATTAATACATATTTTATCTTAATATTTCCTCGTCGAGTCTTCGGAATTTGTTTAAGATAAACGCATTTATCTTAATTAAAATAACTTTAATTAAACGAGATTTTTCTGAAATTCCGAAAACAAAATCAAATCCATGCAGCATTTTAATATAAATATTTATTCGAAGATTCAGTTGTACTTCTATTAAGATTCTTTAAACAAAATATATTCCATAAAAACGGTAATAGGAGATGTGGAATTGACGACTAGCTTTCTTCGTACCAGTACAATAGAGACTCGAAATTCTACTTACTGCTTGGATAAAAATAAATATTTTCCAATTTAGAGATGAACTTTCTTCTACCTAATTATAGATTGCAGTATCTAGACTAGAGAAGGAATATTGTTCCATTATATAATGATTATATATATAAATATTATCCATTATATAATGTTATATCAAGATGATTATTTCGTAAATTGTAGTTGGATTTTATTCTCATAGAATTTCGATAAGTAGCCTATTATTATTCTGTATTTGTTGGAGGTTAATTTTATGTGTTGTTTTCTTTTTGTTAATTTACTATTCGTAATTCTAAAGTAATTCGGTCTAAAGTCATATTGTATTTGATAATGCGAGTATGTACAAATCTGAAGGATTGATGAAATTCAGACACGTAAAAGTGTATTTAAATAATTACGAGCACTTACATTTTGCGTTTATGTTCAAATATTTCTTTCAATGTTATAAGCAAGAAAAGAAATAACCAGACAAGAGAAAGTTCTGCTCAAATCGTAAAACAGAGAACGCTTTTAGAGACAAACTTAGGGACAGATATATTTCTGAGATGCAAAAATTGAAAATAATTAGGTTACACGTTAATACAAAAACGATAGAAGCGTTATAAACAAGTAATTGGATAAAAATAAATATCTTTCAATTTAGAGATGAACTTTTTTCTATGTAATTATAGATTGCAATATCTAGACTAAAGAATGAATTTTGTTCCGTGTAGTCCATTATAATGATGCAACGAAAATTCTTATTCTCATAGATTTTCGATAAGTAGCCCAATATTATTCTATACAGTGTGATTCATAAATATCGAAACAATAGGCGATCTCCTTAAATATTGCCCCTAGGCACATATTTCCAATTGCAAAGTTTCATAAAAAAAAGGTGTAAAATTTGATGAGATAAGTTGCAACTCCACGAGGCGTCTATTTGAGAAAATACAAAAATTACATTTTTAATCGGCCCCCGTAGAGTAAAATATCGAATTAGGAATTTTCTCTTTATCCATTCCTGAATTAAACACAAAAAAATTCATCTCGATATCTCCAAAATTCACAGAGATATTGAAAACCAAAATTCGTGATTTACACTATTTACCCATACCTCTAAGCGACGTCTTATTGATTTATTTTGAATGCAAGATAGGGATCATCCACAATTTGTAAGTTATTAAACGTCGATTTAAGACAGCGCCTCTCCTTTGGACATAAAATAGCAGCGTACTGATTTTACTTTAAACTTGCTTTCAAAATATGCTGGAGGTCTGCATTAGAGGTCTGCACGAGTCGAAGTATCCAGGCCTGTGCTCGCCAACCAATAGAAAAAAAAGTTCGGCCCGGCCTGGAAAAAGGTTAAAATCTAAGACCGAGCTTGGACCGGGCTGACGAAATTTCTGCAAAACATAGTTTTTTACGACTATATTGTTAAAAATTGTTGCCTATTAGGATTTCCAACAAAAAATACTTACTATAGCTTTTATTTTTCATTTGTATAATGTTCATTTGTAAAGAAGCGCCGTAGGCTGTGATATATATGTATATATATTTATTGAATCTCTATTTGTAAGTAAAATTTTCACTTATCATTAATATCGTTAATCCACATTCCAAGTATTGGAGACTTTGAAAAACTCTATACAGTAAAATCTTCTAAGACGGAATCACATAGGCAAGGGAAAAAATGCGTAATAGACAAGTTTCCTTCTTAGCAGGTATAAATCTAGTCTATTCTTTATTCAGGTATATATAGGTCTATTCTTTATTCAGGTTATATTAATTTTGCATGGATCAACACATTTTTTCGTTTCCTACAATATTCCGTTATAGGCAGGTTCTTTTTAACTGGTATTACTGTATTTTAATTTTTTAGCCTAGACATCTACTATCCTTTAAAAAAATGAATTTTTAGGTTTAATAGTAAATATAATGGCAGTTTAAAAATATATGCATTTTTTTTTTGTAAAAAGTTTTAGGCTGAGCCAAATGTTACTGATTTTGCACGGTTCAGGTCAGTCAGAGCACTACCCCCTACATACTAAATGCCTCTCGCATTCACTGTTTTTCCCATATAAGAACTGGAAGTCAGCTTAGCCCCAAAATGCTCTGCCATCTATCGGTGACAATTGACATGATTTTTAAAAACCTATAGATAAATAACGTAAACAAAAGTTGTTTTGAGAATATTTAAATAGAAAATTTTAAAATAAATTAGCTTAAAAAGCAAAATTTGTTAAAAAAATTTATTTATTCCTAGAATTTCCCTTTTTTTCTTTCTCTTTTCGTATTTATTTTAATTGTTGTATTAAATGACATTTTTTCTATAAAATATTTGAAAAGAGATCAATTTCAAATGATGAATGATAAAATAACGCACATAATTTATTTTATTATATGAATTTTAAATTATATGTTCTTTTTAAAAATTAATTATAATATATAAATTAATAGCACTTACATTTACTTGTAAATAGATTTCCATCAAAAATAAAATAAACAAGGTTTATGAAGTGAAAATATTTATTAACACTATAAAATGGTACATGAATTTTAATCAATGGATCAAAAACTATGAGCAAGTTTAAAAAGGTTATTGCAAAACGTAAAAGTATTTGATTAAATTAAATTTTACTAAATAGTAAGACATGTATTTCTTTCAAACAAAATATTAATAATAAACAAAGTTAATGTGGGGTGAATGTGTCAGTGAAGGACAATCTTAAGGAATTGCTTTAAAAATAATTTTTAATTAATAATTATAATTATTATATTCCTGTTTTTTTTTACATTATATTAATCTATCAACAATATTTAACTAACTTTATAGTTGTACTTCCCATTGTGAATTAAAATTTAATTCTAATAACATAATTACTTAACACTCCAGTACTAGTACCATACAGTTGCCTCAATAAATAGATTGCAATATTTTTCTGAACTTCCCTATTTAATATTTTCTATCTAAAATAATTAAATCATTGATATTGTGATAATAATACTATAAATATTAATTACCTTTATCATAATAACGAAACTAGCAAGTCTTTTTTTTAAGTGTTTAAAAAAAAATTTAACTCACAGTTTCATTTCTTTTATATTTGAATTATTAATTATTATAAGTAATCATCAAGTACTTTCAGGAAATTTAAATAGTTGGAAATATGATTCTGTTCAAGGATGCTCCAAGACACTTTTTTCATCTTTTTTACTATCCCCCCCCCCCCCCCCCCCGATACACACATATGTTGCCTCAATAAATTGATAATAGTATCTTTTTTAATTCCCTATTTTATATTTTCTATATAAAATAATTAATTTATTGATATTGTGATAATAATACTATATATATTAATTACATTTATTATCATAATGAAACTAGCAAGTCTTCCGGTCAAGGCCTCAAAACGTCGATTCTGCAGTTTTTTTTTTTTTTTTTTTTTTTTTTTTAAACATTTAATTTAGTTTCATTTTTTTTATATTTGTATTATTAATTATTACAAGTAATAATCAAGTACTTTCAGGAATGAAATTATTGATATATTTCAATTACATAATATTTATATTGCTTCAAAACACAATGCTATGAATACATATTTATTTTGATCACATTACTAATTCGTATTCGATTTCATCGTGTATCATTTATTATTATTATCATTATAATTTTGCTGGAAGAAATTTAAATAATTTTGAATGTTATTGTATTTTCATTTTCATACAGAAAAGGCTTAGCATAATTATTTGATAAAAAGAAATACTTTGATCTATCATTTTTATTATTAATAATAACAATATTATTTCAGATTCTTTCAGATTAAGGTACTCTTTTCCTTTTAAGGCATTGTAAATTAATAAAAATACATCTTATTAATAGCAACTGTACATTAATTTAATTTATTATTATTCAACGGAATGTTATTAGAAACATAAAATAATAGTAGTAAAAATATCTATTTGTATTTTTAAAAATACAATGAAAAAAAGTTAAAAAGACTCGTTGACTGTCTTCTACAGGAATGGTGAAAAGAAATATTTTCCTTTATTTTGCTGGATGAACAGCAGTAAGGCACACAGCAATATGGCAATTTATAGAGAATATATTAACTTCATTAAAAGAAAACATTCTGTTTAAAAAAAATCACAAATTACTGCAAAAAAAAAAAAAAAAAAAAAAAAAAAAAATAATAATAATAGCTTTCAAAGGCAGGTCTATGAGGCGATCCATGTAAATACAGGAATAACATACCCCAAACAGTAGCGCCATCTATCAACCTTGCTGACTTCCATTTTTGAGTCAAATGCGAGAGGCATGTAGTATGTAGGGGGTAGTGGTCAGAGGCAATGGTTTTAATACGGGTTGGTTCGAGAGAGATAATTTCTCCCCGTGCAGACGTAGGAAGAAGGTATCCAGTCCCGGTTCGGTATGGAAAAGATACCGTGGGCCTGTCCCGGCCGAGCCTTCAGAAAAAAGTAAAGTCCGGGCTGGGCTCGGCCCCAGAATACAGACTTTTTTTAACAACCTCGGCGGGATAATTTAAAATCTGAAGTTGTGAGATCTAAAATTATGAAAAAACTCTTAATCGGCATGTTAGAAAAAGCATTGTTTTAAATCAACTGACGGACATTTAAATAGTACAGAAAGTAAGTGGAAAGGGCAAACGTTAATCTGAATCAGAAGTTTAAGCTGCAGTAAGGAGTTATTTACTCATCTGCAATTTTTAAAAGATATTTAAAATTTTTTTTAGGAGACAATCTTTGTTTAAAAAATTATGCGTTTTTCTGCATGATGATTTTTTTTTTTTTTTTTTTTTTTTTTTTTACCATTTTTTAAATTGTTAAAGTCAAGAATTATTAAAGAACAAAGGTGCAAACTTTGACCATGTCTTTTTTGATTATTTTAAATTAATTTTGTTATGGCAAATTTGAAAAAAATATTTACTTTTTAAAATATGATTTTTTTAATAAGTTGCGTCATTATTTTTAATTTATATTTTAACATTTTTTAAATTCATATTTAAATAAATCCCGAGACAAAATTAAAATTATATTTTCCTGCTTTAGAGTTCTACATGGGCCCGGGCTTGGCCCGAGGCCCATACTGATTTAATTAATTTGATTGACTGGTTGATTTAATTTATTTTTTCCCGGGCCAGGCCGGTGCTGTTTTGACTGATTTTGGTACGGGCCGTGAACTGTGTAAATACAAACGGGACGAACTTTTAAAATTTTCACCGAACCGTGCCAAGATAGTTTTTGTTCGGGCCAAGCTGGGGCCTTTAAATTCCCGCCCGTGCAGACATCTAATCTTTAATTAAAAGAAAAAAATTCAAATTCGACAAATAATGTTTCGAATTATAACGATTTTGAAATACCCCACTTAAAGAAAAAAATAATTATTTTATTTATATTTTAAACTTTACGAAATGTTTCAGGATGTGACTTTGTTTGAAAATTATATGGTTAACCATCACAAAAAATAAAAAAAATCAAAATTCTAACTCAATAAACATATTTTTTACAGGTTTCGTGGAACTCTTAAAGTAACATTGTTTCTTGGATTACATGCATTTCAATTTGTGTCTAATCCCTTAAAACCTGACATATTATTTAAACGGGCATAACTCTGTGAATTTTACAGATATGAAGATGGAATTTCTTATGTTTAATTCAGGAATGAATAATGAAATTTTCCTTAATTGGAAATTTTACCCTAAGGGGCCGAATAAAAATGTAAATTTTTGTATTTTCTCAAATACCCCGCCCCCATGGAGTTGCAAATTATTTCATCAAATTTTGCACCTTTTTTTATGAAACTCTTAAATTGTAAGTATGCGCCTAGAGGTAATATTTAAGGAGATAGCCTATATTGTTTGGATATTTATGAATCACACTGTACATGTTGGATTGTAATTTTATGTGTAGTTTTCTTTTTTATTTAATAGACATAATTATGAAGTCATTCGTTCTGGTCATTTTGTATTTGATAATGAGCATATCGTCTGAGCAGCAGTAGGACATCTAATAATAATCGAAAATGACGTATCTGACTTACAGGTATGAATAACTGTGTCTGCATCTAGTGGAACAGTAGGGAGTTTTTATAAAACACACCTGAGATATGATATTAAACATAACTTTGTGTTTCAAAAGTTGTTCTTCTAGATGCAAACACAGTTTCTCATAGCAGTCACTCAAACATCTTATTTTTTTTTTATTACTAGGGGGCTCTGCCCCCTACGAGCTACGCTCGCCAACCCCCCGTTCAGGCACACCAAAATCCAAAAAGCTCGCTAATTGCACGCATTTGACGGCTTTAAAAATATTGAATTAAAAATTAAAAAAAAAAACAGTAGCAATCTCTCTGCAAACGGGTTTCCATTCGTTTTTCTTGGATTGGGGATTTTTAAGACCAAATCTGTTGCTGTTAAGAGATACAATGGCTGTTTTCGTATTTAATTAAACACATTAGTTATTTAAAAATAAGCTAATGTAAAATGAATTAAGTAAACAGTGTCATTGCTCCCGGTATTTTTTAGCAGCGCTATAAGATAGTTCTTTTAAATAATTCATTTTAAATGTATCGTTTCAAATCTGACGTAATTTACACAGAACTTTTATTTCTCTTATTAATATTCACGTAAAAATACTTTTGTTGTTAGAAGGAAATATTATTTCCGCTGTCTTCGAATTCACGATAATAGTTGAAAAGATTATCTCAAAATATCTCGCGCAAATATATTTTTCAATTTAAATTGTTTTACCATATTTTTTGGGCATTTTAAATGTGACGTAAAATTCAAGTGTAAATATGGTTCTTATGACGTAATTTTCCTGCTTTTAACATGTAATCATTTAATTCTAATTTTAAAGATTTTTTCTGTTTGTAATAGTCACGTGTAAATAAATTTTTAATTTGAAGAAATATTTGATAAGATAATTTGTTTCGCTGTTTATACAATTGGCAACAGTTTAAATTAATGACATTTTCTAAAATTTGTAAAAAACATCTCTCGAAATGCTGAAAATTTGAATTAAAAATAGAAATAAAACCTCAAAAAATGCGTCAAATAAGAAAAATAAATACAATCTGCGCATTGGGAACTTATAACGTATAAAATGATCTAAAAATGATTAAATTCTCATGCATAGTTTTTGCTCAAATAAAACTTTTTTAATGGAACGACTTTGTCCAACTTTAGCATTAAATATCTCTTAAAATAATTCTTCGATTTGAAAACTGTCTGCATCAGCGTGTTTATCAAACATTTTTCTATCATACCATCGATTTTCATATTTTTGTATGCAACAGTTTTCTTAATATTAACGATGAAAGGCCATGCTTAAGCATTCAAATTGGATGCGGATCAACCCGGAATATCTACGCAGATGTTCATTGGTCCATTTCCAAATCAAAACTTTTTTTTATATATAGAAGGATTAGACCAATGTCATACGGGCCTCTTTTTTGCTTAGGTATTATCCATTCACAATGCTACAGCATTGTGAATGGATAATACCTAAGCAAAAAAGCAGCAACAACGACGCCCGTCTGACATTGGTCTTAACCTTTTGGAAAAATGGTTATTGTCCTCGTCAGGGTAGGAAATCAAAAGCATATCTGAAGCTTTTTATTGGTTTAATCCGCATTTTATTCGTTTTCTGATTGGTCTATACAGTAATCTGTATTTTCCCTTTACTTTCAACAGAGATGGATGCTTCTGTTGCAACTATGACGAAAAAGTAATAAAAACTACAAAAAAAAAAATTATTAACTCAGAAACAAATTGGGATACAGCTTTCAAGCAAATTGCATTTAAAAGTACATTTTTTTTTTCTTTATACGACGGTGTAAAAAGTAATATTGTGGGACGTTTAGAAGTTTAAGAATGAAATTTCATTAAAATTTGGTCGTCAGATTTCCAAGAAATCTGACGATGGAAAAGCCTTTTCCCTAACAGCCATTGAAATGCTTGGATAATACGTATGTTTCAGGAAATCTTGCAATTTTTACGTGTAATAGCATTATTAATGTTTAGTCCATGGCGTACGTAATGTATGATCAACTCCGTGCGATTTTTTATGTCTTAAATTTTAGTCTTTGAAAAAATCATTTTCCAAATGGTTGTTGTAATTTTTAAATTGCTTTTTTTATTACTAGATTTTCTACTGTTGCTCTGAGGCGACGATATGTGCAAAACTTAACGATAGATGGAATTCAGATGTGTAAGAATTCATGTTTACACAAGTACGACTATGTTCAAAGTTGGAGTATCAAAGATGAGGTTTATTCCAACAGAGCAAAAAATGTCCAGACCAGGGATCCAACCTGGATACCTAGTTTGCTGTGCAAATACTCCCCCTATTGTGACATCTGAACTGTACCTAGCTGACATAATTCATTCTTATTTGATGGACATGGCCGTGAACTGCAGCCCTAGTTTCATTCGTCCGAGCTGTTAACTACAGGCATCCCTCGACTTACGTAAATTCGCAATTAGGTAATAAATCTCGAAAATTATATTTGGAGCATTCTCACAATCTTTTGACTTTCGGGAATAAAAATCTGGTGAAATTAAACTTGCTAAAATAACATTTTAATCTGATAGACGAATATCTTAATGATTCAAAATAAAGAAAAAATGGTCTGTAGCGAAATAATTTTTATTTAACTGAGATTTAAGTTAAACTTGCTAGTTTAATTTTCCTTACCATTTTACCCCTATAACTTTTTATTTTCTTCTACATTTTTACTTATAATGAATTTGCATAGTACCCACAGGACATTTAAATAAGAAATAATAACAATGTAGTACTTTTAATACAGAATTTTTGTATAACATTGTCTTAAAGTGGTGTTAAAGAAGGGATGGTAAGGTAAAAAAGGGGCCGGTATAGGAAAAAAGGGACGAAATAACAGAAAAAGGGACGAAATGGCAAAAAAAGGGAGGAAAATTACCACCTATTTTTAGGAAAATCATATTAAGACTAAGTGACAGCCACAATGTTCATTGATTTTTAGAAAGAGTTGTTAACATTGGATTAAATTATTATTTTTTTTTTATTTACCTCGAAAAGTGCAGGAATAAACTTTGGGGACGGTAAGACTACCAATAAAGCCACGATCTTAAAATTGATATTTAAATGCTGTTTTAAATTCTCCAGCAAATTTCCTGCCCAAGAATTTTAAACATTCTTTCTCTAGCATACTTCTGCATGAGAAAAAACTTGAAAAAAATTCTGTGACTGCATCTGCAGTGATTTTCTGTATAAGTTTAGCAAGAGGGACCGTAATGATGAAAAACCCACATCAAAAAATAATATCAACCGTAAAAATGTGTGCAGGTTAATTTGTTGCTACATATTTATATAAAACAATTGTCCTAGTTTCGGAAAAAAATTACATCAAATTACTTTTATCGAAACAATTTTATACAGACAGCTCCAATCTTAAAAATCAGCATCTAGAACACGGGACAGCATAGGAGTTTTCCTGGTATTTGGACCACCAGCATCGTCCAAAAACTTATTTATCACGTTAATATTACTATGCAAACATGCAATGGGATGTTCCCCACTATATGAAATAAAAAAAACCACAAAAAATGTATTAAAATAAAAATTATTATTCAGTGACATAAAAATGCCCCATTTACGAATACACCAGCGCGTTTGATATGCATTTCCATACTGTTGATAATTATTTTATGAATAAAATATGCAGATAAAAACCACAACCATACTATAGTAATACAGTTTTATATATTAGTAAGAGTTCTTATTTTATTAGGATATACAATCAAATCTTTAACAAAACAAACTCAAATATAATTGAACTGAGACAAAAAAAAAAATCTGGAGTTCAACCGTAACAATTCTGTGAGCTGAATTCAAACCCGAACGAAAGCTAATTTTAAAGTTTTGATGAAGAGGAAGGAATGTATTTTTTCTTCTAGCTTCACCTGTTCGTTTGATGTAGATTGAAAAATGTTTAAATTAATTATTTAATGTTAAATTTATAAATCCCACATTCCATAAGAGGTTTTTTTATTTAAAAAGTGTTCTTTCAGTTTGTTGTTATATTTTTTCATACTTTTATAGTTTATATCCGAGTAAAAGCTGCTGCATGATTTAAAAAATAATACTGTGCAATAATACATATACTGTTATATTTATAAATAAGATACTGTACTATATTCTAAGACTTAAAATTATCATCGTTGTTATCATTAATTTATATATCTTATACTATAATGCGAGCAAAAATTGTGTGTGTGTGTATGTAAATATTATCTTGAAAACGGCTCTAACGATTTTGATTAAATTTTGCACCCTACCGTTTTCGGGCACGAAAGAACATTGGGATGGGTCTCGTGTTCGAGAAAATTCGATTAGTGGATCATTTTGGGTCATAATGGGTCAGCGTCAAGCTAATTATATCTAAAGAACGGCTCAATAGATATTGACTAAATTTTGTATCTAGCCATTTTCGGGCACGAACAGACAATTTGGATGGGTCACGTGTTCGAGAAAATTCGATTAGTGGGTCATTTATGGGTCACTGTGGGTCAAGATATTTTTATCTAAAAAACGGCTCTAATGATTTTCACTAAACTCTATATTCTACAGTTTTGGGTTACGAGAAGAGCATTGGGCTAAGTCACATGTTCGAGAAAATTCGATTAGTGGGTCATTTTGGGGTCACCGTGGGTCAAGCTAAGTTTATCTAGATAACGGCTCTAACGATTTTGACGAAATTTTGCACCTTACTGTTTTCGGGCATGAACAGACCATTGGAATGGGTCTCGTGTTCAAGAAAATTCGATTAGAGGGTCATTTTGGGTCATAATGGGTCAGGGGCAAGCTAATTATATCTAGAGAACGGCTCAATCAATTTTGACTAAATTTTATATCTAACCATTTTCGGGAACGAAAAGGCCATTGGGATGGGTATCGTGATCGAGAAAATTCGATTAGTGGGTCATTTTGGTTCATAATGGGTCAGGGTCAAGCTAATAATATCTAGAGAACGGCTCAATCGATTTTAACTAAATTTTATATCTAACCATTTTCAGGCACGAAAAGATCATTGGGGGTGGGTCTCGTGTTCGAGAAAATTCGATTAGTGGGTCATTTTAGGTCATAATGGGTCAGAGTCAAGCTAATTATATCTAAAGAACGGCTCAATCGATTTTGACTAAATTTTGTATCTAACCATTTTCGGGCACGAAAAGACCATTGGGATGGGTCACGTGTTCGAGAAAATTCGATTAGTGGGTCTTTTGGGGTCACTGTGGGTCAAGCCATTTTTATAAAAAAAAAACAGCTCTAACGATTTTCACTAAACTCTATATTCTACAGTTTTGCATTATGAGAAGACCATTGAGCTAAGTCACATGTTCGAGAAAATTCGGTTAGTGGGTCATTTTTGCGTCACCGTGGATCAAGTTAAGCTTATCTAGATAACTGCTCTAACGATTTTGACGAAATTTTGCACTCTACTGTTTTCGGGCACGAAAAAACCATTGGGATGGGTCTCGTGCTCTAGAAAATTATATTAGTGTGTCATTTTGGGTCATAATGGGTCAGGGTCAAGCTAATTATATCTAGAGAACGGCTCAATCGATTTTGACTAAATTTTGTATCTAACCATTTTCGTGCACGAAAAGACCATTGGGATGGGTAACGTGTTCATTAAAATTCGATTTGAGGGTCATTTTTGGGTCACCGTGGGTCCAGCTAAGTTTATCTAGGTAACGGCTCTATTATTTTCTCGAAATTCAATCTATCGTTTTCGGGCACGAAAAGACCATTGGGATGGGTCACGTGTTCGAGAAAATTCGATTCGTGGGTCATTATGGGTCAGGTTCAAGCTAATTATATCTAAAAAACGTATCAAGACATTTTCACAAAATTTTTTAATATACGGCCATTTCTGGTCATGAGATGACCATTGGGCTAAGTCACATGTTCGAGAAAATTCTATTAGTGGGTCATTTTGGGTCACAATGGGCCAGGGTCAAGCTAATTGAATCTAAAAACATGCTCAAAACGTTTTGACCAGATTTTATATTATACCGTTTCTGGGCATGAGAAGAGAATTGGGCTAAGTCACATGTTCAAGGTAATTCGATTAGTGGGTCATTTTGGGTCACAGTGGGTCAGGGTCCAGCTAATTGTATCTAAAAAACGATTTTGACTAAATTTTGTATTCTATCGTTTTTGGGCTCGAGAAGACCATTGGACTAGGTCGCATGTTCAAGAAAATTCGATTAGTGGGTCATAATGGGTCAGGGTCAAGCTAATTGTATTTAATAATCGCTTCAAAACATTTTGACAAAATTTTGTATAATACCGTAACCGGTCATGATAAGACCATTGGGCAGGGTCGCATGTTCAAGAAAATTTAATCAATGGGTCATTTTTGGCCCTAATGGATCAGGATCAATCTAACTGTATCTAAAAAACGGCTCAAAAGATTCTGACAAAACTTTGTACTACACCATTTTTGGACAAGATAAAACCATTGGGCTGGGTCGCGTGCTCAAAAAATTCTATTAGTGGGTCATTTTGGTGATACTGGGTCGGGGTCAAGCTAACGGCATCTCAAAAAGGTCCAAACAATTTTTACTTTTTTTTGTTATACCGTTTCACTGTACAAAAAGACCATTGAAATAGCTCACATGTTCGATAAATTTCGGTTAGTGGGTTTTTGAATCAACGTGGGTCAAGCTTATTTTGTCTAGAAAACGACTAACGATTTTAACTAAATTTTGTATTGCGTCGTTTTCAGGCTCGAGAAGAGCATTGTGTTAGGTCGAATGTTAAAAAAAATTCGATTAGTGGGTCATTTTGGGTTACTATGTCGCAGGGTCAAGCTAATTGCATCTAAAACAGGAAGAATGATTCAGTGGGAATAATATATCGAGATAAACACAAAGCTAACCGAGTAATGACCGAGATGACCGAAGAATGACCGAGAATGACCGAATGACCGAGCTTAGCTCGGTCATTCCTGCTAGTATACATATATATGTATATATAAATATTGCAATTTCTTACAAAATTTTACCTAATGAATTTACAAATTCGACTTACGTTAAATTCAAGTTGCTTAATAGTTTGCAGAACGCATTACTTACGTAAGTCGGGGGATGCCTGTATAGATATTTAGCTTTTAATGTTGTTTAAATAATAATATCGAGACAACACTAATTGGAAAATGTTCACAAATTTCTGTTTTCACGCACTATTTTTTCCAATGCGATAGCAGATCCGTAAATGAAGAACTGCTTACTTAAATTCGGTTTTTTTCAGTTAGACAAATTGACTAAAACTTGTAGTAGCATTTTTTAAATAAAGTTTCTTGATAAGTTTTCCGGTTTCTCTTTATCAAAATTTAAAGTTAACAAAACATTTTATAATCATTTTAGATGTTTGAAAATGTAAATGATTTAATATTTCATTTCATGTGTGAAAGTAATTATAAATTCAAAATTTTTAATTTTTTATGTAGCGTTTAATTCTAATTTTAACATTTAAGAGTATTTGGAATCATGTTGTATATGCCTGGTTTTCAGTCTGTTATAATATGCTTTTCGAAAAATAACGTTCGTTCTCAGGACGCGATTAGCAAGTTTCTAAGGGAACCAAACCCGTATTTACGCTTGGAAAACCAAGGTTCGAAGGAAGCCTCGAAAACTCCGAACAATTAGGCCGACGGCGCGATTGGGATCGAACACAGCACCTCCCGTCTACCCGCTTCGAGCGCAGAACCTCTCGGCCACTGGTGGGCATTCAAAGTTGGAATATCAAAGTTGAGGCTTATTCCAACAGAGCGAAAAATGTCCAGACCAGGAATCGAACCTGGATACCTTGGCTTGCCGTGCCAATATTTCACCTATTGTGATATCCGAACTGCACCTGGCTGACATAATTCATTCTTATTTGTTGAATATGGCTGTGAGCTATAAGGCTATTTTCATTCGTACGAGTTATTAACTATAGCATTTACATGATGAAAGCTAATGGTCAATAGCTCTGATGAATGAATAAGAGAAAGAAGCGCGAATTAAGTCAGCCATTGTACAGTGCGGGCACCCTGTGCTTTAATTACTTAATTTTTTTATATATACTTTGACACTGTAGAAATAAAAAGGACAAAAATTTTATGTTGAATGTTTACCATTGCATCATCGTAGTTTCCGTTTTTCAAAGTCTTCCAGAGTGATTCTCAAAAGAGAGTCAAGTGTTATAATTCTCACCTCAACTCATATTCATTTAAAAATTAATGATAAGAGACTAAACCTTTATGTACTGAATTATAAATTCAAGAAAATGTTATCTTCTAAAGCATTTTTCGTGAATTGTTTAAACTACATTAGAAGATTTACATAATCATTTAATAAATTTTAGAAGGATTAAAGGATGTAGAAGGATTAATTAAATTAGAATTTATAAGGATTTTGTGCAATATTTTAAACCCCGCTCAAATCTTTTATATTAAATATTTTTCTTAGTATTTTGTATAATTAGGAAATGCACAAATATAATGTTCTTACAATAGAAATATAGAAATATTTCCGAATTGAAAAATTCCCTCACCCCCCCCCCCCCCTTCCCAACGCCAAGAAAGCTGAAAAGATGCAAAGGCAAAAGAAATCCTCCTTTTAAAAATATTTTTGTTTTGTGTAAACAATAATGCTTTTAGAACAAAATAAAGAAATATATCTTTAACTCATTCTAAACTGTATTACAACAAATCGATGTATTACATGAATTTCAAAACAAGTTATTTTATCGGTTCTAATAAATACCGTCAATAGATAAAGGGTTAAGAGAACAATTTCTTTTAAAAGGGAACTTTTTTTCTTCATTCGGGGTTTATTACTTCCAAGAAAATGATTGTATAACATTGTATAAGGTAGAACAAAGAAGTTAGACGAAAGTTAGACAAATGTCACGTTTAAATTACGACACTACCGTAAATAGGTATTAATGCATTTGCTTACTGAATTAAATATGTAGGTTTTATCAAATTATTATTCAATGATGGTAAGATCTATAAATAATATGTTTAAGAAGATACACATATTCCTCAATTCTAAAGCTTCACAAATTAGCTAATTATTCCAAAACAATTTTTTTCGTATAATCTATTCCTGTGAGGGTTGAAAGTTTAAGAAAACTAGTCGGATGTGTCAATCCCAAAACTTTTTTCTATCTTATACATTTAATACTTCCTGAAAAATGCAGCGTATCAGCACCACCGGTTAGATGATTTACACCAAAATCTAATTATCAACAACTTTGACAACTTCTAACTGTATCTCAAGTTTGATTAAACCTGTCATTAGTTTTTTAGACAGAGCTATTGCGGAAATTGTAAAAAATTCTGCACAGCAGCGCCACCTGTTCGGCGATTTGCACCAAAAACTAATTAGGACCAATTTATACCAAGAAATAACTGAATCTGAAACTTGAAGAAAATTCATGCATTAGTTCTTGAGATACAGCCATTGCGGAAACCGTTAAAAATGCAACACAGCAGCGCGACCGGTTGGGCGATTTACACCAGAAATTAAACAGCACAAATTTATATCAGGGACTAACTAAATCTGAAGTTTGATGGAAATTCGTGCATTTTTTCTTGAGTTAGAGCTTTTGCGATAATCATGAATAATGCAGCAAAGCAGCGCCAGCTGTTAGACGATTTTCACCAAAAAGAAATCAGCATCAAACTATATCCTGGACTAACTGAACCTGAAGTTTTATGAAAATGCGTGCAGTAATTATTGGGATATAGCTATTGCAAAAATCGTCAAAAATGCCGCATAGCAGTGCCGCCTGTTGAGCAACTTTTACCAAAAACTAATCAGCACCAGTTTATATCAAGGTCTAACTGAATATAAAGTTTTGTAAAGTTCCGTGCATTAGTTCTAGAGATAGAGTGCCCACAAAATTTTTGTCACATACAGACTCACAGAGTGATAGACAGACTCACAGACAGGCATTTTCTAAAAACCATCACATCGTGTACGGGATATTCTAAAACGTACAAATCCGTCGAAAACCTGAAGTCAAAAAATTTCACGAATCCAATACTTTCTTCTTGAAAAGATAGAAGAAAGTAATAATGGTATCCAAAACGGGATTACTCGGTTAAAGAACATAGATGGAATAAATATATATATATATATTATATTTACTTTAATAGATTTTTAAAATTGGGATATATGTTTATCAATTGCGCATTAACATCATCCAAAAACATCTTTATCTGAAAAATTTCAGTATCGAATAAATCATGTATCAAATCATGTATCATGTATCAAAATAAAATTTTGAGATTTATTAAAAGTTATACTTTTGTATTACCCGAAAATAGAAAATTACACCTTTTCTATTACCCGAAAGTGAAGAAATTGCCAGAGATTTCGCTACTTACGTTACCCTTTTCGATTCTGATAATTTCGTTAGTTAAAACTTGTTGTTCAATTACATGTTTGTTAAATTTGTGTTTTTGACGCGTTCGTAAATATATAAGTACGTATTACTTATAACTGACGTCTGGTCCATCCGTCCGTCTGTCCGCATGTAACAGCGCAAGAACAATCCAGTCGAATGGTTTGAAATTTGATACATATAATCTTAGCCGAATTTTGTCGAGTCATTTCAAATTTTATGAAAATCAAATCAAAACTTAAAAATAAATTAATAAAAGTATTCTGTTCTCATTCTATCAAATCTTTTCTTCGTAATTAATCCAATGTTATCCCATGTTACGTAATGATTGCATGTTTCGATGGTGGTTTACGTCCTGTTTAAGTTGGAGTCCTTCCTATCATTATTCATTTTTGCTGAATCTAATGTATAGAATCGTAAATTTTGTATTCATGCATTTATGCATAAGAGTGCAACAACTATTGCACCAATATCTGAATATTTATAAAACTAGTTATAATACAAACGTTCTTCATATGCCATGTTTGACGTACAATTTCCAACTTGTTTTATATTATTTTTATTTTATTTACTTACTTGTGAAATTTTAATTTCGTTTCTCAGTATTAGTCTGAAAGAAATGCTAAACTATTTCTATTGTTTTAAAGTGAAACGGTTTAATATCCTTTCCGAAATATGTGAGACATTTTTCAATGCTTAGGTGAACGCTTCTAGACTATAATAAAGGCGCCAAGGCATATATTCAATTAAAACCGAAGCCAAAATATCCTGTAAAAGGCGTGTTATCTTTAAATCACACTGGACGTGGGCGAGTTAAATCGATATTTCTATAAAAATACTGCATATATATGGCTGCTAACTTCTACTTTTTTAAAAGTCAAATACAGTAAGCATCCTCTAATCCGGCACGTTCGGGACTTGAAGCATGCCGGATTACGAAATTTTACGGATTACAGCAGGATGAAAGTCAGTAAAAACTTGTAGAAGTTAGAATTAAAGAAACAAATGGCAGTGATGCATGTTTTTTATTCTTTAAACAGCTTGAATAGAATAAAAAACAATACTCAATAATGTAAAGTACAACATTTGTACATGGCTATAAAATGAAAACGTGCAGTGTAGGCCTACTCGGAGAAGCCATCTTAAACAAATCTGGAATATCAGTTTGTTTTGTAGTAGTCTTCTCTCTTCTATTTTTGTTTAGCAAGTCATTTCATATGATTTGGAGTTTCATAATTTCCGCATGTTTGAACGAATTTCTGCACTCAGAAAACTTGATAAATATATTCAAAGAATCAGCTGCTTGTTTCCAACTTATGTTGTTTAACTCGCCCACATCATCTTCATTAGAGACAACGTTTTTGGTGGCTGTTGGGTTGATAACACTCTGTGTGATAGCCTCTTCAGTCAAAATATTCTCTGTCGGTTCATCTAAATTTGCTTCAACCCACTCTTCTATTTCTTCTCGATTCAGTTGTTTTTCCGAAAGTCGTGCCGGATTATCCAGCATGACGGACCTTATGGTGCCGGATTAGAGGAAGTTACTGTACATATATTTGAACCAGAGAGTTTTCTTTACATATAAAATAAAATATTTACAGCACTTCCTCAAACAAGAGCAGCACATATTTTATTAATTAAATTTTTTTGTTCAAAAAAGTTTATACTATTTTTTAAAAACGTAGAAGTTCGCAACCATGTATACGTACGTTTGTTCTAAAAATTCTTTTCCTATTTTCAAACTAATTAATAATTGAGAAAAAAGTTTATAACTCGTATGCAGCTAAATAATTCACTTCATATTATATTTTAATGGAATATTTGGAAAATAAACTAGAAAAAAGATCATTCAATTTATTAATTTCAGCTGCAAACATAGGATGAATGCATATCAGATGTGACCTTAATCGTATTTTAATCCCGAAAATCTTAACTTTATAGTTCGTCGTTGTAAGATACCCAAAATGTCAAATCAGTAAGTAGTTATCTCTTTTGGAAGTGATATTTCCTTTTATCACCGTTCTTTAAGTTTAAAAAATCCAATTCAAATCTTTCAAAATGATTATTCCCTTTATTCTTTTATCAAACTTACCAAATATCTTTCAGTTGTTCATATCTAACCAAATTTCTTGATAATGGCATTTCAGCAAATTTAAATTTTAAAGTCTTATAAATAAATGAAGGGATATAATATGAATGTCTGCGAATTTGACTATCTCCATTAATTTCTGTAGAGAATCTACCAAATCAAGCGAAATTTTTCATTCTGGTGTGAGAATAGCTTTAACAATGACCACTATTTACGAAGACAAAAATAGGCTTATTCAGAAGTAGGGTTTTAAGTAGGATTATTTTTTTACGAAGTATTAATCTCCAATATCGGAAAATGGCTTAAATATTGTAAATTAAGCATGTGTGCCTAAAATTTACATTTTAAAAGAATTTCAGGCTTTAATATATCCCCGTTATGGAAACATATCATCACTTTTAAGGTTAAATGTTGTGAGAAAAAATAAATTGTCCCTCTTTTTTATATCGTATATATCTACCCTATGCATATAAAATTCTAATGAAACGAATTTATGAAGTGACAGATCAAAAGACTGATTATGCTTCACAGCTATTTCTCCTAAAGTATGGAATGTTTGGCTGTGAAATTAACACAAATTATCCGTATTAATCCGCGGATGTCAAAAGTAGTATTAGAATTTTTAAATTCGAATTAGCTTTAGAGACTTTTTTTTTTCTAATTTTAATGACATTTATATCATGATGAAAACTAAATTACTCCATTTTTGTGGAAAATGGGGAAAATTTGGGGATTACTAGATTTCTTTTTTTGTCCGTCATTTTCAAACTGAAATTGATACTATCATTTATTTCAATCGCATTGTGAAGACGATATTTTGATTTAATTATGTTTCTCAGTGAAATTTGAAAAAAATATTGATTTAAAAATGATAATAATAACTAAATAATAATTTCTTAATTATTTTAATGAAATTTTAATAATCTCAAAAGGTATATTTATTATATTTTACAAAAGATTATTTTAAATTGTTGCCAATTGCAAAAACAGCGCAAAGAAAATTATTTCCCTACGATTAAAAAAAATATTTACCCGTGAGTATTAAAAACAGAAAAAACTTTAAAATTAGAATTATATGATTACGTATTAAAAGCAGAAAAATATTGAATATTGCGTCATAAAAATTGTATTTACACGTGAATATTAAAGAGAAAGAAAACTTTAAAATAATAAGTACATTAATATGCGTTCAAAGCAGTAAATAGGATAAATTACGTCATATTTGAAATTGGCGAATAATAATACTTCCAAACAATTTAAAATTAAAAATATATCTATGCGAGACATTTATTTCATATTTCGAGGATGATCTTTTTAATTGATGTTGCCAATTCTAAGACATTGATATTAATAATATTTCTTTTCTAAAGACAAAAGTATTTTCATGTTAATGTTTAAAAGAGAAATAAAACGTTGGTGAATAATAGGTCAGATTTTAAATGGTACATTTAGAAGGTCTGTATTGTATTATGTCAATCTTTTTATAACTTTTTTAAAAATACCAGGATACAAAAATGTATTCATTTTATTTTAAGTCATAACTTAATTAATTTTATTTTAGCTTATTTTCAAATGTTTAACTGACCGTATTTAATCAAACTCGAAAACAACCTTTGGCTGTTTTAACAGCAGGTGATTTGGCTTTAAAATTTCCAAATCAAAGGGAAATGAATAGAAATCCGTTTACAGGGAGATCGCCACTGATTTTTAAAAAATTATAATTCAATCTTCTCTAATATTTTTAAAGGCAATCAAATTAACATGTTTTTAGAATATGCAGTGCCTGCACGTGGGTTGGCGAATGTAGCTCGTAGGGGCTAGAGCCCCCTAGTTTAATATATATAAACAAAACAAATTTAATCCGTAAATAAGCGTTTTCTGAGGCTTATAAATTTAAAAATAAAACGTGTTTATTTTACTGAGCTTTTGAAGAAGTTAAAAACAAGGTTTTTTTGGAGTGTTGTATCAACATTGTAAACGACAAACGTGTCTGAGCGCAACGCTGACGTTATTTTGCGAATGGCAAAAATTAAATATCGCACATTTTCAATTTTTACACAGTCATATATGGAAGAAACCGAGAATGTCAAATTTGTATTTACAAATTAAAAAATTGAATTAGTTTTCAAAATATTTATTTTTTCGTAATTTTTAATGACATTTCTGTAATGATAGCAAATAAATTGCTCTTTTATGTGGATAAAAGGGAAAACGATAGGGATTAGATTTCTTTGTTTGACATTATTTTCAAACTGAACTTATCTTTTATTTGAATAAATATTGAAAATAACATTGCGATTAAATTGTATTTTTTCTAGAAAATTTCAAGAAAAACAAACTTATTTTCACGTATTCAAGGTTCAGGAATCAGTTTATTTTCAAAAGCAAAAAATCGTCTGTCGACAGGAATACAGAGATAAATTCTATTGAATTAAAAATAAAAATAAATGTAATTGCATTTGTAATTTAATTTAAAGTAGAAAAAACATATTTTCAAATATTTCTTTAGGATGACGATTAAATCTTTTCACAAGGACGTTAAAAACAAAACGTTTAACTAGAAAAATTGTATTTTCCTATATTTATTTTACATCATAAATATAAAATGCTATCGAATAAATTTATCAAAACAAATTGATTTCCGTATATGTTTACCCAAATGACGTCATTTGTACCAGCCAAATCTTTGAAGAAAGAAAATCTTTTGGCAAATAAAGTTATTCAATATGTACATTTTTATAGGAAAAGCTTTTGACTGAAATTGTAAATATAATTTATTATTTGAAATAGTGTATTTAATGAAATTAATTGTAGTATAATTGCTTTCAAAATTTACAATAAACTTAGATTTCAATTTTCCCAAAGGAATAGAATGATCTCATGCAACTCAAAAGTAACACAAAGAAAGGGTTGCCGCGCAACAAGTATATTTAAACTTAACTATCTAACATAATTATCTTATATAAATAAATCTCCTACTACATGAACACTTTTTTCGAAAGAATTTTTAGGTAGATTTCGTATGAAATACTACCTATTGGGATCTCCCCTGTGTTAGAATTTCGGAAAATTTTTTGTAGATCTACAGCGATCATGACCTCTAGAACCCAAAACCACACCAGTAAAAGAATTATGAAATTATTATATATATTCTTAATATTATCTGCAACTTTTATACTGACAAGTTTTTGATAGGACTAATTCTTAACGCAAAAACAAATTGAAAATACATAGAAGTTGAAGAAAAAAATATCGTATTAAGGATTTACTCAAATCGAAACTGCTTACCTTCCGACACATTTTTAGATTCATTTTTCTTTCAAACGGATCCAATTGGTAGGTTCTCTTATTCAGAAACTATATAATGTGCCGTAATGGTCGATTTTTTGATAGAGGCTGAATATATTTTTAAGAATGATGTCAAAGTGAGTATTTTGAATCGAATTTCTCGAAGCGACTGTGTTGGAAACGAAAAATATGGTCCTACGGAGAAAATAATTGTTTATATATCAAGTTCTAATTAATTTAACGAAAATTAATAACACAGGTCGCTTATAAATGTCTTAAAATGTCATGTCAGCAAGTTTCATGTATTTCTTTTTTAAAATGATTCTGAAAATGTGAAAGGAAATTTCGAGTTGTTGCGCATGGGAAAATATTTTTTTAATACTGCCTTAACATGATTCTGATAAAACTAGCTCTTATATAAAAATGAAATAAAAGATTCGACAAAAGGGGCCAGATAAAATTGTGAAAGTGGATTTCTCTCTGATCAAGATTTAGTTTTCATTGGTAAAATTAGTACTTAACTTCGAAATCTACCTGCGCCTATAGGCCGAGCCGGCAGGGATTTTTTTTTTATTTGAGGGAGCACAAATTCTTAAAATTCTTAACACTTTCATTAAGATAAAGTGTCTCAAAACATTAATTTGTGGCATAAATATATCACTTCTTACACACCAAAAGTTTTTTGATTTAAACTTTTACGAAGGAATACAAAAACTTCTCGAAAGAACTATTTTTTTTTATATTGACTTTCCTTATTCTCTCTTTTTTGCGTGAAATCCAGCAAATTTGGTTTTTAAAATGGAAATACTCGTTTCAACTGCGTACCTAACATAAAAAATAAAAGTAAAACTGATACCGGAAAAAGTTTCCAATATTTGTATATTAAAATAAATAATTGCCATTAAAACATTGTCGACACAATCTTGGCAAATGGTATCGCTGTGTACTATAATTAGCAGCGATTTTAAGAGTAAAACGAAAGCAAAGTCAGTAAGTATCAAACGATAACTATCTATCATTGTCTATGGTCACGAGAACTCAGTCTAAGGCGGGCATTGTTTAAGATTGATATACTATGTCTAATCCGGAAAGATTTTAAAGTCATGCATAATAATTTCCAATATAAAAAAATGTACCTAAAGGCGTATTGTCTACGATGGAAAAATTTCTCGGTACCTATCAATTCCGCCATAAACAGAGATTGCTGTAAATGAAAATAATTATTTTTGTTTTGGTGCGCTTAAAGGCGAACTCAGTCTACTTAAGTTGGTGATTTTTGTAAGAACTCAGATTTCATGCAACAATCACGACACATTAATCACAGTTCGTATAACAAAATTCATGAATACAACACAATGCACAACAAAGACATTTATTTCCTGATCTCTAAACATGCAAGACTTTTGTGTCCAAACTTTTATTTTATTGAAAAAAACAAACAAATTTTGATGAACACAAGCAACGACATGCAACCTCTCTCATTCACTTATTCTCGAGCAATCGTTCATTTACTCTTCACTTAACCCTTTATGTACTGAATTATGAAAATTTTATCTTCTAAAGCATTTTTCGTGAATTTTTGAAACTACATTAGAAGATTTACATAATCATTTAATAAATTTTAGAAGGATTGATGGATTTAGAAGGATTCATTAAATTTGAATTTATAGGTATTTTGTGCAATATTTATAACCCCACTCTAATATTTTATTTTAAATATCTTTCTTAGTATTTTGTAGAATTAGGCAATGTACAAATATAATGTTCTTACATTTAGAAATATAGAAATATTTCCGAATTGAAAAATCCCCCCCCCCCCCCCCCCCGCCGAACTCCAAGAAAGCTGAAAAGATGCAAAAGCAAAAGAAATCATCCTTTTAAAAATATTTTTGTTTTGTGTGACCAATAATGCTTTTGAAACAAGGTAAAGTAATGCATCTGTAATGCTTTCTAAAATGTATTACTACTAATCGATGTATTAAGTGAATTTCATAGCAAGTTATTTCAATGAAGCTTATAAGTATCGTCAGTAGATAAAGGGCTATTGAGAAAAAATTTCAGGCATCATTTCAGGTAACGTGGTGCATTCTCAATGCTTTGCTTCTAAATAACCGCAAATTCGTAATCCATGAAATTATTCGAAAATCTCGAGTAAATTTTGACCGAAAGACGCGAGGAAGGATATAAAATTTAGAACCAAAGTCAATGTACATAACGACACTGCACCCATTAATTTCAAATTGAAATTTAATATTACAGCAACAAAAGCGGTTGTACAGTAAAGCCTTTTTTACTTTCTTCTGTCTTTATAAGAAGAAAGTATTGGATTCATGAAAATTTTCGAATTCCGGTTTTCGACGGATTTGCACGTATTAGGGGTCAGAAAACCCGAAAAACATGTTTTTACAAAATGTCGGTCTGTGAGTCTGTCTGTGACACACATTTTGTGGGCGCCCTATCTCAAAAACTAATGAACGGAATTTAATAAAACTTTAGCTTCAGTTAGTCCCTGATATAAACTGGTACTAATTACTTTTTGGTGTAAATCGCCTAACAGGTGCCGCTGCTATGCTGCATTTTTCACGATTTCCGCAATAGCTATATATCAAGAACTACTACACGGATTTTTCTAAAACTTCAGATTCCGTTAGTCCTTTATATAATTTGGCGCTAATTACTTTTTAGTGTAAATCGCTCAACAGGTGGCACTGCAATGCTGCATTATTCATGCTAATCCGAATAGCTCAATCTCAAGAACTAATGCACGATTTGATATCAAACTTCAGATTCAGTTAGTCCCTGATATAAATTAGTACTCTTTAGATTTTAATGTAAATCGCCCAACAGGTGGCACTGCTAGGCTGATTTTATCCCCCTTTCCGCAAGAACTGTGTCTCAGGAGCTAATGCATGAATTTTCACGAAACTTCAGATTCAGCTAGTCGCTGATATAAATTGGTCCCGATTAGTTTTTCGAGTAAATTGACCAACAGGGGGCGCTGCTATGTAGATTTTTTTACGATTTCCGCGATAGTTCTACCTCAAAAACTAATCTACTGATTTTCATCAAACTTTAGATTCAGCTACAACTTGACATAAGTTGTTGCTGATTAGATTTTGTGTAAATCACGTAACTGGTGGTACTGATATGCTTTATTTTACAGGAAATATTAACATGTATGAGATAGAAGAAAGTTTTGGGAATGCCACATCCGACTAGAATCCTCTACACAAAACTGCCGTTCAACATAGTCACCATGCATTTACGCACATTTTCGTCATCATATAACCGAGGCATCAAAGTTATTTTGGAAAAATTTATGGTTTTGCATCTTGTCTCATAATTTTAAATGCGTTTTAACTTGGACAGAGCCATACGAGACGTTCAAAATGCAGCAGCAAGATTCTGATATATAACGCGTCTTTCTCCTCGAATCAATGTTTATCAAACTGATTCGAGGAATTAAAACAAGTTGGAAATTGCTCGTCAAACGTGGCAAATGAGGTGCGTTCGTACTAGAACTAGTTTTATAATTATTTGCACCCCATGTTGTACTGAATGTATATTTTTTTGCACTTCATAAGGTGCATAGTCTGTAACATCATTAAAATGCACTTCCAATAATTTTTTTTCCCATTCCCCGTAATGTAACGGAACACTTTTGACTGTCCCTGTAATTAAAATATGCATCCGATTTTCATAACATTTGAAATGGCTCGACAAAATTTTGCAACAGTTATATATTTAAAATTTCAGACCATTCGGAAGGTTGTAACATCATTAAAACGCACTTGCAATAATTTTTCCCATTGGCCGTAATGTAAAGAAAAACTTTTGACTGTCCCTGTAATTAAACTATGCATCCGATTTTCATAAAATTTGAAATGGCTCGACAAAATTTTGCAACAATTATATCTTTAAAATTTCAGACCATTCGGAAGGCGGTAACATCATTAAAATGCACTTGCAATAATTTTTCCCATTGGCCGTAATGTAAAGAAAAACTTTTGACTGTCCCTGTAATTAAACTATACATCCGATTTTCATAAAATTGGAAATGGCTCGACAAAATTTTGCAACAATCTTATATTTCAAATTTCAGACCATTCGGTTGGGTAGTTTTGCTCTGTTATATGCGGACAGACAGACGGACGGACAGACGGACGGACTGAACGACGACTATAGGTGCTACGTATTTATATAATTATGTACGCACCTAAAAAAGGGCCTCAGCACGTTCACGGTTTGCATCTGTGACTGATGTTGGCAGACGGTCAGTTCTCAGTTTATCTGTAATTTCCGTGTTCAAACTTCTTCAACCAACGCCGCATAATACTGATATCCATTACAGCTTCCCCATAAACATTCTTCAAGCTATTATGGATTTCCTTGGGTGCACAACCTTCTTTTGCCAGAAATTCTATGACGATACTTTCTTTTAGCTTCAGATCCATGGTTCTAATCAATCAATCTGAAAAGGAAAATACCATATAAGTAGAGTAAGGATACCTCTTAAATCTCATGCATTGATAGTCCAGTGGAAGCGAAAGAAATAAAATGTAGAGCAATGGAGGTATTATTTTTTTGCTCATCCTCGTGTTTTCAAAATTTAAACAAATTTTCTTTTGCTGTACACTGATTTACAGAAACGTTTCCCAGAAGTTTTTATAGTGTAATAATTAGTTTTCTGAAACCGGAATATCGGCTTTTAAGCTGCTATCAATTTTCACTTAATATTTTTTAGCTGCATAATATAACGTATACCTGCATGAATAACAAAATAATATATAAATTAAGGGGACAGTACCTTTGAAACTACTTTTTCAATTTTGAATAATTCTATAAAATACTTAAATATAATGTCACTACAGATATTAGGTACTATAAAGCAAATATAATTTCATATAATTTCAAAAAAAAAATTCGTAGAACAGCCTATTTAACTAAAATTTAAATTAAAAAAAAATAAAAAAATAAATTTAAAATACCTACTACTTTTTTAAATATAAATATTTTTGCTTGAAATTTTTTTTCCATAATCTTAAAAACATACTACATAAAATTGTGCATGGATTTAACATTCAAGGTTATAGTTATTTTTTTTTTAATTTTCAATTATTTTTCCTTGGTTTTTTACTATACAAAACAGAAAGAGATTGATATTAAATGTAATATCCCATACATCTAAAAATCCATGCACAGTTTTGTGTAGTATAATCTAAGGAATATGGGGAAAAAATTTGAAGAAAAAATATTCATATTTAAAAAAGTAGTATGGATTTTAATAATTTTTAAAATTTTTTTTAATTTAAATTTTAGTTAAATAGGCTGTTCTACAAGATTTTTTTTTTGAAATTATATGAAATTATATTTGCTTTATAGTACCTAATATCTGTAGTATCATTATATTTAAGTATATTACAGTATTATTCAAAATCGAAAAAGTAGTTTAAAAGGTACTGTGTCCCCTTATGTTAATATTAATCCTGTTAATTTATCATGTTTGTCTGCAAAACCGGTTTACTGAATAGAAAATGTTTTCTTCAGAACTTTAAGGGGGTCCGGGACACATTTTTAAATAATTTTTATTTATTGGTTTAAAATTTCGAAATTTTTTTGTGATGGTTAACCATATTATTTGAAAACAAAATCACATGATAAAACTTCTCATAATTTTTTAAAAAAAATTTAAAATTCAAATTTTATTAAAAAAGTGAGGTAGTTTAAAATCGTTATAACGCGAAATATTGTTTGTAGAATTTCAATTTTCTTGCATTTAAGTAAACAGAAATATATGTTTTAATTTACATTCAGCATTTAAAAAAATATTAATTTAAATAAAAATTAAAAATATTTAAAGTAAAAGTTTGAAAAAATATGACGTAACTTTAAAAAAAAAAAAAAAACATATTTTCAAAAGTAAATATTTTTTCAAGTTTGCTGAATCAAAATTAAAGTAAAACAATTGAGAAAGATAAGTTTTAAATTTGAACCATTTATCTTTAACGGTTCTTGACTTATAAAGTTTTAAATATGAGAAATGGGTAAAAAAAACCCATCATGAGGAAAAATGGATTTTCGCAATAAGTCGTTTTCATGACAACCATTGCTTGAAAGTTAGATTTTGAAAACAAACCAAAAATTCAAAAAGAATATTGCCTGTTCTAATTAAGAAAGAAACATGATTTAAACTTCATTTTAAGCAAAAAAAGACACAGATATTTTTAATGTAATAAAAAATTTTAATAAAATTTTAAGATTTTTGTGTCCCGGACACCCTTAAGAGTCATTGTAAGATAAGAAATATGTCCATTCAGTAAGTAGCTATCTCTTTAGAGATAAAAATTCCTTCTATCACTATTCTTTTAGTTACAAAATCTAACTGTGAGTTTCCAAAATGATTAGTTCTTTTAAGTTTTTATCACACTTACAATGTATCATTCTGTATCTTTATATGATAACTTTAAAATTTTACACAATGTAACTTTCATTAATTTTACGTAGAAAAGGTTTATATAGAAATAAAGATATTTTAATACGATCGTTTGGAGTTTGTTTTCCTTCGATAATTTTTCTAGATAAATCCCGAAATCATGCAGGAATTTGCATTCTTATGTGAGAAAAGATTGAATAATGGCCATAAGTTTAAAGAACTGGATTTATTCAGAAGTTGTGTTATAGCAATAACTAACTTTTGGCATTTCATTAAAGAACTTTCTCAGAAAATGACTTCATTTTTGTAAGTCAACTAAGTTTCACCCCGGTTTAAATTTCCAAAGAATGCTCGTTTTCATGAAATATATTTTGGGCAAACTAATATCAAATCATCACACTTCTTTTTTAAATGTACGTATTTAGTGTAATGGTTCTTATAGTGATGGACACTGTACCAGAAATAAAGTTAAGAAATTATAAGACCACTAACGACTGTAGTTTAAATTGATTGTAGAACGTTTTCTGTTATAATTGCTACATTAAAATTTAAGTTACATTTTTTTAAATCTTCTAGTATTTTTAAAACGTAAATAAGGTGGCTGTGAGTAAACTATAAGACTACCTGAGGAAATTAGCATATAATACGTCACATCATTATCATTATAAAACTGTTGTGCGTACTTGTTATCTTTGGGCCGAATGGGCGCATCTAAATTTGAGCGTTGCATTTAAATTTGAGCACATTGCCGTTCAAGCAGGTAACAGAACTCACTCTGTATTCTTATTGATTGCTTATTTTAATTGAAATTTTCAGTTTTCATGAAAAAGTACAGTCGTGGAAAAAAATAGTAAACACCCCCTACTAACTTCTCAACAAATTGTCGTAGAAGAAAATTACTGGTACCGGACGATTGGAAATAAAGTCTACTTTTAAATGATGTATATAAAATTTGTTTAAGGGGCCATCTACATATTAAAACGAACCATAACTTTGTTTTTTTTTAATAGCAGTACACAATTCTGACAGCATAAATGAACTCTACACCTTTCAATTAGCCTATAAACAAATTTTTATGCAATTCATGCCACAAGTTTCCGAGAAATTAATTATTTTAAAACGAGCGTATTTTAAGGGCTGTATCCAAATTGAAGTTTCGAACGCGATTGTTAACCGAGAAAGACGCCTTTTTGATCAAGGCACGTTTAAGCGTCATTGAAACCTGTTTGATTACAGGATAACAGAATAAATTTAAAAAATTTACTCACTTCTATCATAGACGGCCCCTTAAACCATCATTTTACCGTTTTTTAAGCATAATTTGAAAACTACTTGGAAGAAAAATGTGAAATTTTGGATAAATTTTGGATTTCCATAAAACAGGACTTAATAAATCTAAATCCATGAAAAAAATTGTACGTTGCAATTCATAATTTTTTCGAATATTAATGTCATAATTCATATCATAAAATTATAAAAATTGCAAATTCAACGTATTTATGTTTGGGTATATTAGTATTATTGCTGCACAAAAAATTAGCTTATTAGGAGCATAATTTCAGGAGATATAAATAAAAATAGGAAAATGTAATTTAACATTAGAAGCACTAAATTTTGAATGTCTATAATTCAAAAACTTATCATTCGAATGACTTGAAATTTGGTTTCTAGGCATATTTTGAACCGAAGATTTGAAATATCTCGTTAAATGTGTGTACTGCCATTGAAAAAAAAAGT
The DNA here is from genome assembly GCA_963932465.1 of Maratus speciosus. Classification (NCBI taxonomy): domain Eukaryota; kingdom Metazoa; phylum Arthropoda; class Arachnida; order Araneae; family Salticidae; genus Maratus; species Maratus speciosus. The sequence continues at coordinate 473,978,705 of OZ010797.1, forward strand.
TTGGATTCATATTAATATGTATATGGCCCCCTAAGCAAATTTTATACACACCATTTAAAAGTAGATTTTATTTCCAATCGTCCGATACCAGTAACTTTCGTCTACGATAATTTGTTGAGGAGTTAGTAGGGGGTGTTTACTTTTTTTTCCACGACTGTACATTATTCATTGTTCGTAAACAAAATTACTATCCGATATTCAGAGATAAAAACAAATACAAGGATTTCGGGATTGGATATTGAAAACCTGTCCGTTAAAAGCAGGTGTCCGTTAATTGGGAGTGTGTTGTGGAGATTTTTATTTTCAAAATATTAAATGTATATCTCACCTTTTGATTAACTTCAAGTTACGCATTTTGCATTATCTTATGTTCAAATTTCCTATTTCGATAAATTAATTGCGTGGAAATGATAAAGAAGATAGCAAAATCAATACAAATGAAAATATTTTCTTTTATTTTTAATGTTCCAAATTTCTTATCAACTTATTACTCTTTATTATCTTAAATTATATCCAGAGTGGTCTCGCAGACTAATTTTAACACATTAATGGATTTTTGGAGCTTGTTAAATCAGCTTCAAGAAATCTTAGAATATAATCTTGTTAATTAAGTTACATCTTTAGAGGAGAGGAAGTAAGAATTAATTAATTTAAGTGATCGTGTTCAAAAGCAAAACTATAAAAAATAAGATTTTTCGAAAGATGTATGGTATGTATGATGTTTTACCGATCGATTTTATTTGGAAATATCGTTAATATTGTCGTTTGAATGTCAGTTGATATTCAATAATTTTTATACAGTGTATTATCTATCGCCGACCTTTAATTTCTCAACCGTTGGTAGTGGACATATAGTTCCAATTAAAAAAACGTTTCAAATGAGGTAAATATTCATGCTGTGACATTATTTAAAGTAAAAAATGAATTTTATAAAAATTACGAAAACTAACTTTTTCCCCAGTCCCTATAGTTATATTTAGTAAAAGTTTACACATATCATAACAGATATACCACAAAAAGTTTGACATATGTAATACAAAAATTGATACAGTTAATAAATTTTAAAGTTTGAGAGTTTTCCACATGATTTTGCCTTTCATTGAGGGATCAGTTAAAAGATGAATTAATGTAATTCGAGATCAAAATCAGGGTGCAATGTCCTTTTTACGGCGAAACCAACTTTAGCCGGTATCGCCTAATTGGGAAATCACCAAATAGGGTTATTTCATCTAAAACTTTGAGCTAACTTTTATGGGTCGAACAATATTCAAACGTATCGACTATACTGGCTAAAGGTGGTTTCGCCGTAAAAAGGACATTGCACACTGATTTTGATCTCGAATTACATTAATTCATGTTTTAACTGATCCCTCAATGAAAGACAAAATCATGTGAAAAACTCTCAAACTTTGAAATTTAACAATTGTGTCAATTTTTGCAATACAGATGTCAAACGTTTTGTGTTATATCTGTTAATGATATGTGCAAACTTTTACTAAATATTACTATAGGGACTGGGGGACCGTATAAAAAGTTAGTTTTCGTAATTTTTATAAAATTGATTTTTTACTTTAAATAATGACACAGCATGAATATTTACCTCAATTGAAACTTTCTTGTAATTGGAACTATATGTCTACGACCAACGAACTGAGGGGTATTTGAAGAATCTGGCCGGCCAAAAGTCGATTTCATAAAGCAGGATCGAACGGATGGATTATGTTGAAACTGAATCATTGGGGAATCACGCGATGCGATTTTTATCTCCTTTAAGTGACCTCCTGTTATCAGTTGAAACTGGAGTGTTGCGTTAAGTGCATGAGTGTCAAATCGTTCTTCATTGTGACTTTCTATATTTGAATGTGAATAACTTTAGTTTTGGAAGTATTTAAAATCTAATCGTTATGAATAGTGACGAGGCAGGTATGTATCATTATTTTTTAAAACTTTGAATTGAGAAAGAAATAGTTTTAGTATTTACAAAATTAATTTAAAATAACGCATATTTTTCTATTATTTTTTACCTTGTTTCCCAATTCACGAAGGGTTTAGTTATATTTCCAAACATTTCCAAGCAAAGTTACTTGTTGTACCAATAAATATACACCCTTCTATTTGTGTTTTCGTTTAAAGTAGTTCCACCTTCGTCCCCATTTTAAAATGAAAGTGATATAAATATGCTCTTCCAAAATTCTGAGTAAGCATACAAAATTACCATATATTGATTTTTAACTGATATTTATCATATAAATTTTAATATGAAAAAAATTGTCATGATTCATTAGAAAGTGATCACATTTGTTTATTTATCAGTCATTCTGATTGAAATTAAATTTATATAATTTAAAAAAATGCTTTAAAGTAATGTATTAATTCCCTTTTATCTCTTATTAAGCTCTTTTCAGATAATTGAAATAATTTATTGCTTGTTATTAACATTTGTTTATCTAAAAAATAAGTCGAGGCAATTTTCCATATGTTTTTGTTAAAAGTTAGCGAAAGATTGTATTTTTTTTAAAATAAGGGATAAAATGATGTTATCTATCTAAATTGCATATAATTATTATGCATTATTTTTTTGTTCATATTTTGTATTTATTTTTATTTAGGGCCTTCGAATGTCAGAGTAATGATTCGAAAAGAATTTTTAAACGTTATGCAACAGCAGAATTTGCCAAACATTAATCATAGATTAAATTTCCTTGAAAATTACCTTCTTGATAGTGATAATTTTGATGACGATGAAATTAAAAACCTCAAGCACAATTTCTTCCAATTTAAATCTCAGTTCAAGAGCAAATGGATCGAAGCCCATTATATGTCAGATAAATTTGTGAAAAATAATAAAGAATGGGTTGAAGGTACAGTAGAAATTTCAAGAAAAATAAATCGACCAGGAAGGCCAGCAAAAGCTTTCACTGAATCAAGTGACAGGTCAAAGCGGAGAAAGTCTGAAAGTTTGAGGAGCTCGACTGATGTGGAATTACTTACACATACTTTACACAGAAGATTCTTTACTGACCCATCTCTAGCAGCGAAAATTACCGGCATTGATGAAAATTTAATATATCGATTTAAAGTTATTCTTGAAACCATATCCAGTGGCCACAAAATTCACCTTGATAAATTTAAGAATATACAGAAAAAACAGCAGAGCTCTACGTCCAGTTATATAAATGGTACCCAATGTCACCCACAATGCTTAAAATATTAATCCATGGACGCATTGTGATAGAGAAAGCTTTACTACCAATAGGCCAATTGTCTGAAGAAGCAGCCGAAGCACGGAACAAACATTTTCGATTATTCCGCCAAAATATATCACGCAAATTTTCAAGAATTTCTTGTAACCGTGATGTTCTCAACAGATTGCTTTTGAGTTCAGATCCAGTTTTAACTGGAATGAGACCCACGATAAGAAAAAAATCAAAATTTTTCCGTAAAGAAACTCTAGAAATGATACTGCCTATGGAATTTTCGGAAGCTCATGATCCAGAGGATTCTGATTATGAAGAAACACATTACGATTCCGAATTATCATCTGATTAAAAGATCCCACCTTGGTGATTTACAAACTATTTGTTCTTATCATTAATAATCTGTTTTTATAATTTATTCAATTATTCAATATATTATTCCATTTTTTTATCATGATTATCATTTATTTTATAATACTATTTATCATGATTATCATTTATTTTATAATACTATTTATCATAATTATCATTTATTTTATGATACTATTTATCATAATTATCATTTATTTTATAATACTGCTTATCATAAATATCATTTATTTTATAATACTAATTTTGATCAATAAAAATGAGTACGAAGTTGCAAAACATCCATGATTTTCAAGTTATTAAACAATGTTTATTTCAAAAAGCGCATTTATTTACTGCTTTAAACGTTTAAATTAGTTTAAAAGAAAAAAATAATTTTGGCCGGCCAGATTTGTAAAATACCCCACTGTGCAACGGTTGAGAAATTAAAGGTCGACGATAGATAACATATTGCACCCTGTATAACGTTTAGATAAGAAAACGAATAAGACTTAATGTGAACTGTAAGAATAGTTATTATTACAGAGAATGCTATGTTTTTAGTTTCAATATTAAATAAAATTTAACATAAACAAAGAACTATACCATATTTTCCCCTCAGATGTGAGCAAAAACAAGTTTCTGCAATTCTGGCAACAATTAATTAGCAACTCTATTCTTCTGATGATTTGAATCGTAACGCCCGCCAGCCTTACAATATTAAAACATACAGGTGTGTAAAGGCATTCGCCACAAGCATTTTGATACCAAAACAACTAGTTGTATATGATAATAAAACACTCATACTACAATATATATTAAAACACACACACACACACATAAATAACGTCTGCATTCAACAGTTAAAGGTATATATAAATATTATACAGACATACAAACAATAAATACAATATATACTACCTTTAACTGTTGAATGCAGGCGTTATTTATGTGTGTATGTGTGTTTTAATATATATTGTAGTATGAGTCTTTTATTTTAATTATCGTAGATCGATGTAATAGTAAAATGTATTCATCGTTTTCCGGTCATCCAAGGCTGTCGTATAGATGGCTGGTGACTTCCCCAACATGGTTTATTAGTGAGAAATTGCAGACTCAGGCATCGGCCGGAGTAGCTCAGTAGTCAGAGCAGCAGTCTTGTGTACTGTGGTCCCGGGTTCGGTTCCTGGCTCTGGCTAATTTTTCACTCCGTTTGGGTTTTTTGTATTTATTGTTAGTATGTCTGTATAATATTTATATATACCTTTAGTTGTATATGAGGTTATCAGGCGCTCATTTAAAAAAAAAAAGAAAGAAAGAAATTTCATGGTTTACGCATAGTTTATGATGCACTTCTTTATTAGCTTATATGCTATATCTTTCGGCCAGCAATTAAGATATCGTCTCTAAAAAATAACGTTCCGTTGCATAAACCAGCCGTAAAACAAAGCAGATGTATCGTTGTACTGTTAAATACTCTACAGCAATTTTTTAAACTTCTAAGCATCACACCTTTTTAATTTTTATACCGTCGTATTGGGAAAAAAAGTACTTTTAAATGCAATGTGTTTGAAAACTGAACCACCATTTATTTTTTAAATATTATTATTATTATTATTATTATTATTATTTTTGTAGTTTTTAGTTATTTGCTTAATTTTGGCAACTCAAGTACTCCATTTCTGTAGAAAGTAAAGTAAAAATAGTTGGAAAATAGAAATTATATCTTTTTGTTGCCATTTTCCCATATCAACTTTTAAAAAATGTAATTAAAATACATGCTATTTTGAAAAAATATAAATGAATGATTTCTGATAAAACATGGAGCTATTATAAACCAAATTTAATTTTAAGTATCTATATTAACATTACAAACAAATGAAGGCATATGAATAATTAGATACCTGATTTTTTTGTTCAAGTTTCTTGAATGACGACATCTATTTTTTGGATTTCTGTATTATTTAGCGATAGTGATGTCCTATGCGTACTTTACTGCAGATATTGTTTAAGACTGGATCGTAAATGAAGAAATCTTCAGCGGATGCGGATGATGTCCTTTTATATAAAATAAAAGTGTAAGTTTTAAGTCTTAAAACTGAAATATGTTTTGTACTATCTATATATTTATATACACATACATTTTTTTTTCATCGGGGGCGACACTAAATTCTGAAAAAGCACTCATGTTTTCTAGTAATCAAACAATACTGTTATAAAATTTAACTATTTTATATCAGAGTGAAAAAAATTGTACATACATGTTTTATCTCGGATGGAATTTATTTTTAAAAAAATGAATTTAAATTTTCAATTATTGTGAAAAAGATAATTATTTATCTTTTGCAACAAAATTACAATTCTCTATTAAGGGGACTCGGTAGCCATTGAACATTTTTTATTTATTTAAGCATTTTAAGATACATTTTTGTCATAAAAATAAAGAACTCAATGAAGGAAAATGATTCTATCAGGAAATTGTGCAATTCGCCTGGCAAAATGTAAAAATAATATATATATATATATATTTTAAATTAAGTAAATTTTAAAATGTAACTTCTCGTACAATTTTGAACATTTTGAGCTAATTTTTTAAAACTATTCTTAGAAGTGTGCTGTATAATTTTAAGTATCGGATTTATCACGTTAATTAGTTTGGGAGAAAATAAAATAAAATGTGCAAATGCGTGTAAAATTACTGTAAAAACTAAATTTATTTTACATTTTTATGTATAAAAATACTCCTTTTTACTTGTAAATTCAATACTCACTTTCATCAAGATCATAAGGAACAACCTGAAAAAAATTCGAGTCAATTGAAAAATATGCATAAAAGTTTCAAGTTATCAATTTGAACATGCCTTTTCGTCGAAGAAATACAAATTGAGAAAAATCAGTTTTAAGTTAAGTAGATTGAAGCATTTAACCCTGTGAGGGGCACCGTTTGCAGTCTGCAAACGGTTAATTTTAATGCCTAAATATCCAAATGGCACCAATAATTTTTTAGTGCAATTTCGATCTCATAATAAACGTGGGGGGGGGGGGAGGAGGTTTTTGATTATTTTCAAATAAATTTGTTTGTTAATTGCAGTGTAAATTAATTATTTGAACATTTTTTGAGCAGAAATGCCTTGCCTCCGAAACGGTTAAAGGGACAGCGATGTAATGAAACCGCTTTAAACTGTATTTATAATACTAGGACCTTTACGAAATTTCATCACAATGTACTAAGGATAACAAAGTAAGAAAATCGAATTTTTGTCATTTTTCACCGAATGAAAGGTATCGGGTCCCCTTATGAGATTAACATACAAAGATTTGGGGAGTGGAGATTGAAAAAGTGTCCGATAGACACAGGTGTCCGCTGTTTGGGAGCGTGTTATGCAGATTTTTATTTCTTAAATATTAAATGCACATATTACCTTTCATTAACTTCAAATTATATATTGTTGTGAAAATCCGTTTACAAAATCAATACAAATGAAAATTTTCTCATTCCATTTTAATGTTCAAATTTCTTTTTAACTTCTTATTCTTTATTATCTTGAATTATATCCAGAGTGGTCTCGAAAAGTAATTTTAACACATAAATCGATTTTTAAAGCTTGTTAAATTATCTTCAAGACATCTGCGAATACAATCTTGTTAATTAGGTTGTATCTCTGAGGAAGAGGAATGGAATTTAAACTTAATTAATTTAATTGATCATATTCAAAAGCACAGCGATTAAAAAAATAAGTATTTTCAAAATGTATATGATATGTATGATGCTTTAGCGATCAATTTCATTTGGAAATTCCTCAAATATTGTCATTTGAAGAATTGCTGATGTTCAGTAGTTTTTATGTAACTTTTAGAAAGGAAAACGGGGATGAATTAGTGTCAACTGTAAGAAGAATTATAAAGATATGTTATGTTATTAGCTTCAGCTTCAATGTTTGAATATATACAGGTGCATCTTCTTTTTTCTTCAAATGTGAGTAAAAACATGCTGCTGTGATTTTGGCAGCAATTAATCAGCAAGTTTCTTCATCAGGTGATTAGAATCATAAGACCAGTTGACCTAACATGGTTAAATCAGGCAGGTATCTAAAGGTATGCTCCGCAATTTTTTGAAACTTGTTAAATGTTGTCATTTGAAGATTTATTGATGTTCAGTAATTTTTTAGTACCTTTTAAATAGCGAAAAGGGGATGTCTTATTGTGAAATGTAAGAATAATTATAAAGAGATGTTATGTTTTTAGCTTCATAATTAAATGATATTGAATATAAATATACAAGTACATCATCTTTTTTTCTTCAGATTTAAGTAAAAACATGCTACTGTAATTTTGGCAGCAATTAATTAGCAAATTTTTTCATCAGGTGATTAGAATCATAAGACCAGTTAAGGCATGTTATAACATTTTTTTTTTAAATTTACCTAAAATATTTTCATTTTTCTTGATTTTTTTAGTACAATTGTACAGTAATGAAGTGGTTTTTTTTCTAAAGAAAAATCATATCTTTTACTTCTAAAAACAATTTTGTATTCGGAAATAGATTGAAAATTTGTCTTCTGGTGGCTATTGATACAGGGGGGCGCATAAAGTGAAGCGTTCCGCGGTACTAGATGCATCTCGGAATCAGTTTATCTGTAACAGAAAAAAAAATACCCCTTAAGATTTACGATATTTTGGAGTCATTCTCAGATGGACTTGTCAGTTTTTCGATTCTGAAAAAAATGGTGGCCGTTTAAATTTTAAGTTGAAAAATTTCATATTTAAATCGCGAAAAAAAAAGATTTAAAATTTGAATATTGAAAAATGCGTCCGTGAGGGACTACAAAATAGTATACGCTGGAACAGCATGAACATTTCAACCAAATCGGTGGATTCAATCTCGAGTACCACCTAGTACCGATTTGAAAAACAGAGTTTCGAGGAAAACAGGTTACAAGTTAAAGTTTTACAACGTTTTTAAACATAGATAACTTAAATTTTTCTACTTACTTAAAATTATCCATACCAGGTCCATATACTGAACCATCCTGGAATTCCTCTTCCTATTTTTTTTTCCAGAATACGCTAAAAATGAGATTATTCACTGAAGCACCAATAGCCGGATAACTTTAGAACAAATACGAATTCAGAAAAAAACTGCTTTACCACAATTTTTTTAGTGTTTAACCCTTTATCTACTGACGATACTTATAAGTACCATTAAAATAACTTGTTATAAAATTCATTTAATACATCGATTAGTTGTAATACAGTTTAGAATGTGTTATAGGAACATTACTTTATCTTGTTCTAAAAGCATTATTGGTTACAAAAAACAAAAATATTTGTAAAAGGATGATTTCTTTTGCCTTTGCTTCTTTTCAGCTTTCTTGGCGTTGTAGGGGTGAGGGGGTTTTTGAATTCGGAAGTATTTCTATATTTCTATTGTAAAAACATTATATTTGTACATTTCCCAATTCTACAAAATGCTAAGAAAAATATTTAAATTAAAAAAATGAGTGGGGTTATAAATATTGCAGAAAATCCCTATAAATTCAAATTTAATTAATACTTCTAAATCCTTCAATCCTTCTAACATTTATTAAATGATTATGTAACTCTCCTAATGTAGTTTAAACAGTTCATGAAAAATGCTTTAGAAGATAAAATTTTCATGAATTCATAATTCAGTACATAAAGGGTTAAAAAATCAAAATATGCAAAACTAAAATCTGTAAAAAAAGTGTCCTTCCGGCCAGTGCCGGGAGGTAGCTTTCATATTCCTTATTTTAAAAAAAGCCAACTTATATTATTCAAACACACGAAGCTCAATTTAGTGGAAACCGAATATAGGAGATTCAATACTAATTTTTATCAATACTAAATCATTATGAATGAGAATTTCGAGAAATTAGTCAACTTTATCCAAGCTGCTTTTATTTAAAGTAGCTTATATTTGGCTGCCAAATTCAGCGATTTCTTAAAGTGCATGCCATTTTAAGACAACATGGTGGATGAGGCTAACCAGTGAACTTGGTCGAGACCTTAGTAATTGCTGTGCACATGCTCACTCACATCGGAATCGATTGATATATACCAGTATTGTCGCAGGTAAAAAATCAGATTTTTCAAAATGTCACCCATATTAGATATTGAAATTGCTATATCTGAGCCATTTTCTGAGATAAAGACAAACAAAAAATGCTCCTGAATCCTTATATCAAGGTCAAATACTTAAGAAAGAAACCCTTTTCAATTTCTAATTTTTTTGCACCTCACTTTAAATATAATTTTTTTTTTTAATTTAATGGCCGCCATTTTGAAACAAGATGGCTGATGAAACTGGCCAGCGAACTTGGTCTAGATATTGATGTATACTATCCACATGCCTTCTTACATCGAAATAGGCGAATACGTGTGTTATCGCGTGACAAATACAAGATCAGTTCAAAATGTTAGCCATGCTAGAAATTCAAAGTGCTATAATTCAACTATTTTTTAAGATATAAACAAAAAAATAAATTTTCAGAAACAAAAGCTACTCCGGAATTTTTGTATCAAAGCCAAACACATAAAAAAAATCTTTTTCATTTTTCAATTTTTAAATACCACATTTTAAATTTAATTTTTTTTTTTTAAATGGCAACCCTTTTGAAACAAGACTGCAAATGAAGCTGGCCAACGAACTCGGTCGAGACATTGGTATGTACTATGTATAGACCAAGTTACATCCAAATCGGTTCATAAATACGCCTGTTATCGAGTGACAAAAATCAGGTCGTTTTAAAATGTCAGCCACAATAGAAATTCAAAATGCTATAACTCAGCCATTTTTTTAGATACAGACGAAAGAAAAACTGTTCCGGAATCTTTGTATTAAGGTCAAACACATACGTAAAAAATCTTTTTCATTTTCCAATTTTTTCGTATCTCATTTTAAATTTTAAATTTTTTTAAATTTTTTAAATGGCCGTCATTTTGAAACAAGATGGCGGATGAAGCTGGACAACGAACTCAGTCGAGATATTTGTATGTACTATGTACACACCAAGGTATATCCAAATCGGTTCATAAATACGCCCGTTTGACAAAAATCAGGACGTTTCAAAATGTCAGCCACACTAGAAATTCAAAATGCTATAACTCAGCCATTTTATAAGATATAGACGAAACAAAAACTGCTCCAGAATTTTTTTATCAAGGTCAAACACATAAGAAAAAAATATTTTTTTCAATTTTCCATTTTTTGGTACCACATTTCAAATTTAAATTTTTCTTAAAAATTTAAATGGCCGCCATTTTAAACAAGATGGCGGATGAAGCTGGCCAACGAACTCGGTCGAGACATTGGTATGTACTATGTATAAACGAAGTTACATCCAAATCGGCTCATAAATACGCCTTTTATCGCGTGACAAAATTCAGGACGTTTCAAAATGTCAGCCACGCTAGAAATTCAAAATGCTATAACTCAGCCATTTTTTAAGATATAGACGAATCAAAAACTGCTCCGGAATCTTTGTATAAAGGTCAAATACATAAGAAAAAAATATTTTTCCATTTTCAATTTTTTGGTACCACATTTCAAATTTAAATTTTTTAAAAATATTTTAAATGGCCGCCATTTTGAAACAAAATGGCGGATGAAACTGGCCAACGAACTCGGTCGATACATTGGTATGCACTATGTACACACCGAATTACATCCAAATCGGTTCATAAATACGAGAGTTACAGTGTGACAAAGGTCAGATATATATATATATATATCAATTTTGAACGGAGCGTGGTTTCGGCGTCTGGGGGTCATGATCGATGAAAATATACCAAAATTTTTTGAAATTGCTTTCCTCCGAACGGCTGCAATAGGTAGCTTTTTGTAATGAAAGCTACCTAAAAGTTATAACATACCTTAACTTAAACATGATTATAACACGAGTTATCTAAAGGCATTCTCCACATCCTTTTGAAACTTGTTAAATCATCTTCAAGACATCTGAGGATATATTCTTGTTAACTAGATTATATCTCTGAGGGAGAGATATGGAAGCAAAATTTAATTAATTTAATTGATCATGTTCATAAGCAAGGCGATAAATATAAAAATAAGATTTTCCGAAAACGTATGCTGTGTACAATGCTTTATTAATATGTTTTATTAATTCGAAATTTCCGAAATATTGTCATTTGAAGATTTCCTGATGTTTAATAATTTTTGTGTAACTTTTAGATTGGGAGCCATGAGTGACTTATTATGAACTATAATAAAACTTATAAAGAGACGTTATGTTATTAGCTTCAATATTAAATAACATTGAATACAAATATACAAGTAGATATTATTTTTTCTTTGGATGTAAATAAAAACGTACTACTTTAATTTTTGCAGGAATAAATTAGCAAATTTCTTCATCAGGTGATTAGAAACATAAGACCAGTTAACCAAACATGGTTAAAACGGTCAGGCATATAAGGCATTTTCCACATTTTCTGAAGCTTGTTAAATCATCTTCAAGAGATCTGAGAATATAATCTTCTTATTCAGGTTATATCGGTAAGGGAAAGAAATGGAAGTAAGATTTAATTAGTTTAATTGATCATGTTCATAAGCAAAGCGATAAAAATAAAAATAATATTTTCCGAAAACGTATGCTATGTACAATGCTTTATCAATCATTTTCATTCAAAATTTTGTAAATATTGCCGTTTGAAGATTTGCTGATATTCAATCATTTTTGTGACACTTTTAGGTTTTGAAACATGAGTGACTTATTGTAAACTGTAGTAAAAAGATAAAGACATGCTATGTTATTAGTTTCTATATTAAATAATATTGAAAATATATACAGAAGTAGGTCATTGTCAGGGAAATTTTGCGTCTTGGCAAAAAAAAAAAAAAAATGTGAATTAATCAAGCCAACTAGGAATTTTAACTTTTTTGTGAACATTTCTGTTCAAGCACTACATTGTTCAAAGGTTTAAGCATGAAAAAATAATATTTTCAATATAAAGGAAAATCGTAAAGTTGTAAATTTCATTGCCAAGAGTTATCCGAAAATTCATTTTTATTAATTGAAATCGTTATTTTTCTGTTTTGGAAATCTTTAGAGTAAATGCAGTTATTATATGGGTACATTTCATGTCTCTATTTTTTAAAAATAAATTTCACATATTAAACAAAGCCGAAATAATTTAATTATATTTATTTAAGTTTTACACCTTGTGTTAATTGCTATTACCATTCTCCGCAATATTTGTTCAATCAGTTCTCCACTAGATGTCGTTTTGACGTGACAAAAACATGTATGCTTAGCATGTTCTTACGAGTAGTAATGTCTATTTTGGTGAACTATTGAAGAACTACTTCAGTTTGCGCCTTTTGTTCCAAAAATACAGTCAGGGTATTTAATATGTTTTATTACCAAGTCCCTTATTGTTGAAATATGTATTCAGTAATTTAAATTTGCATAATCAGTTATAAAGGTTTGATACTTGTTTTCAGAATGAGTACCTGGCAGTCTAGACGCCAGTACTATTTCTGTATTTTAACGGAACTTTTTCACGGTAAATTGCAGAAAAACTTCCATTTCTTTTGGAATTTAACGGAAAATCTCTGTAATTTACCGAGAAAAATTTCCGTTAAAATACGGAAATAGTACTGGCGTCTAGATTGCCAGTAGTATTTCCGTATTTTAGTCCGTTTTTTTCTACAGTGTTGTGTTTATTTGATAAAATCTGCTGAAATGGAATCACAAGGGACAAGAGAAAAATTCCGTTTAAAACAGGCTTTTGTCTTAGTAAGTATAAATGTGTGGTTTTCCTACAATTGGGACAATGACAGTTTTTACGTTTAAGATAGGGTTCCGTTAAATACAGGTTCAGTTTTAATAGGGTTACTATATTTTTATGTCCCTGTTTAAAAGCCCCTGTTCCGTATTTTTGTCCCTCTGTTCCGCTTTTTTTTTTAACATGGTCATGGTAATAATACCTATGACACACAACACACACACATACATATAATTACATTGCTTTCCTTACTCTATGCGTTTGAAAAATAAAAATATACTCTCGTTTCATACAAAATTGTCAGAAGTTAATTGCACAAAAGAAAAAAAAAATACTCGATCAATGCCGACACCTAGTTCTTTGTGTACATGCTGTCCCACATTTTTGTCCTCCTGTCCCGCTTTTTTTTTAATGGACATGGCGATAATACCTATAACACACAACACAGGCACATACATATAATTACATTTCTTTATTTACTCTATGCGTTCGAAAAATAAAAATATACTCTCGTTTTATACAAAATTATCAGAAGTTGATTGCACAAAAGAAAAAAAAATCTCGATCAATTCCGCCACCTACTGCTTTACTTGCGTATGTAAATGTTTATCTCAAAACCCTATTTTTCATGTGAGTTTTACTTTTTCTCTGACGTAACACTTGAAATGTTGTTTTCCGTTAGCTTTCAAACAATGAAAATCAGAAGATTTTTTAGAAGATTGCATCTTATAATATGTCCCTTCAACCATTCTTCAAGAATAAATAAATAAAGTAACGAAATTTAAATTTCCTGTCACAGTTCAGTTGCTCATAGAATATGTATGATTCTATGTTAGATTCGATGTGTTTTAAAATTTTAAAGTTCAGATGAAAGGTTGGTCTGTGTTTTGTAAGATCTCTTTATTTAAAGGGGAAACTAAGTTAGGTATATAGAGCTATATTTTATTTCTTTTCATTTAATAAAATATATTTGTCGAGAGAATTTTCCAAAATATTTTACATTAGAAAAAGGAAAAAAAAAACTGTTCATCTTATGAATGCTTTACATTTTCCCTGATTAACTAACAGGTTTCGGTGACATAATTTAAGTTATTCGTTAAGTCGGTCGGAAAAAAAAAAAAAAAAAGAGTGAGAACAACGCATACATGTTATGGTATTTATCAAATTCTCCCTGAAAGAAACGAAAATAGCCATTCGACTTAGTGAAGTGGGGATGTATAAGCTTAGGAGTTCATCTTCATACTGAAACGATTTAACTCTAAAATATTCAATACGAACACCCGATTTTGAAATCATATTTCGTTAAAACAAAACAATAAGTTGCTATCCAACGCGTACACTTTATTTCGAGATTTTAAACAAAGATGAAATTAAAATTACAAAAATAAAAGTTATACTCGACGTTTCGGTTTATCTTTAAAACCATCCTCAGGAGTTAATTTTCTAAAACACAAATGAGCAAAAATATTATTTACAAGTTTCAAATCGAAGTCATATTCAAACTGATTGGATGACGTGTAATTTTTACTTTTGTGATTTTAATTTTTACATCTTTACATCTTTTAATTTTTACATCGTTAAATTCTCGAAGTTTAAATTTTGGAGCACCTAATGTTAAATTCAATAAATCTATATAATTCTTGGAATTTTTTCTGTAGAAAATTCCTCACGCGTTGCATTCAATAACATTCAAAATTTTAATTACTTAAAAGGTGTACAGCCAACACAGTGTCCAAGTCGGTACTCGAACCCAGGTCACCGGTATAGTGCACCGACGTTCTACCAACTGAACCGCTTGGGACGACACCCAGTATCGCACTTCTCACTATCATACGTTGGCAAGGCTACAACCGCAGAAAAAGGTAGAATATTTTTTCGTAAGCCACCGACTCTGGTCCAAACACGAAACTAAAGAGAATACAGCATCGATGAAATTGAATAAACCTATATAATTCTTGGGAATTTTCTGTAGAATATTCCTCACTCCTTACATTCAATAATATTCAAACTTTTAATTGCTTAAGGGGTCAGGTAACC
The DNA here is from genome assembly GCA_963932465.1 of Maratus speciosus. Classification (NCBI taxonomy): domain Eukaryota; kingdom Metazoa; phylum Arthropoda; class Arachnida; order Araneae; family Salticidae; genus Maratus; species Maratus speciosus. The sequence continues at coordinate 473,994,055 of OZ010797.1, forward strand.
TTTGAAGCGTCCAAAAATCGAATTTTTTTTAAATAGCTTATAATTAAATATGATTCTTTGAGAACATTTAAGATCAAACCCCATACAAAAATTCGCATTAGAAGAGAAGTTATGTCTAAAACACTTTGAGATTTTGCTATATGATCAACGGGTTTTTCAATCTGTAAAGCCAATTTTCTCAAAACAGCGATTTTGATCATTGCGCGCACGATTTCTGAAAAACGGTTGCCTAGAATTTCACGAAATTTTTGATGGATGTATTAAACGTACAGAAGCACAAAATGACCTATTATTAAGTTTCTCAAGTAAGAAGTTTAGAATTCACGGCTACTTTTGTATAAAAAAAATCTCGATATTTCGAATTTCTCTAAAAAAAAAATTTTCTCAAGATCTACAAGTTTTATTTTTTTCATTGTAGGTCATTTTGAAAACACTTTATATCTGTACTCATTAAACAAATCTTGGCTTGTTTCAGCCATTGAAATGAGAAAAATCATGCGCGCAATGCATGCAAGAATAATTCTTTCGTAAAAATTGTATTATCTTTAAAAATAAATTAAAAAAAAACTATATATGTGTCTACCTTTTCTAATAACTTTGATTGATAAAATAAATCGTTCCTAACATGTGTTTTCAATTTTATAATTAAAAGTTTATTAGTTAAAGAATGACTGCAATTCTTACAGAGGTCACTTTTCCATGCACTTTATTGGTTCAAAGGTTACCTGACCCCTTAAAAGGCGTACAGCCAACAGGGTGAAAAAAAAGTCTGTACAGTGGTTGGCTGTACGCATTTTAAGCAATTTAAAATTTGAATATTAATGTTAAATTCATTTTCATCGTTGAAAACAGATTACAATACGTGTAGTTTAGAATCATAACTCAAAAACTGATTGCCGGAATGACCTGTAATTTTTGATTCACTTGTTTAAGAATACAATTGACTTTAAAAACCAAATTTTACCATTTTCACTTTATTCATTTGAAAATAATCAAACATGTTATTGGCAAGCGCAAATAGTTACAGTGAAACCTCTCTGTACGACCACCTCCCTGAACGAACTTTTTTTCATGGAACAAAATTTATTGCCATGAGCTCTATACTAATTTTACCTCCATTCAGAGACCACCAATGTTGAACTCTCTTCATGAGCGATCAATTTCTTTGAAGAAAATGAAACAAATTCCGTTTTTTCCTGTTTCGCTTGAAGAAAGTTTTATTAGAATAATAATTCCGGTGAGCGCATTATTCATCAAACTTGTAAACTATAAAATTAGCAAATAAAGCCTTTTTGCAACAATATTAAAAAGCAGAAAAACCAACGTTCGTTTCCAACGCCCAGTCGTTTCCACTGCTTCTCTCACATTGGTTGTTTCGGCGCCTTCGCCACCCGCATAGGGTATAAAAGCCAGCGCGTCTCTGTCTATGATTTTGCTCAGCCTTGCTTTTTCTAGCACGCTGTTCCTTTTGCACTGAAGAAGAATCTCGCTAGTAGATTCGAAACAGCTGTTTGCTGCTTTTCATATATTATTTGTGCATTTTAAACGTTGGTTTTTCTGCTTTTTAATATTGTAAACTATGTTTAGAATTTTTATTTATTCCGGTAACTTTTAAGCGTTTAAACCCCTTTGTGCCTTTTTAGGCAATCAATTTAACTCTGATGACAAATTAAGGGTGACGATCAATAAACTCCCCTGCCCTATTCTATCAGGAACATCTCAAAGAAATACACAAATTAATGAAATCGTCATTATTTGTTCCCGCCCAAAAAATAGTTGAATTTATTCACTGAACTTCAATAGGACTTTGAAATAAAGATATAAAAGATAAAACCGAAAAATCAAAGCAAACGCCAATGTATTTCTTTTTTTTTTTTAACTCTGCAGTAATTAACTTATGTAACTAACATTTGTTTAAATTTTCATATTTTTTCCCTAATGTGAAAAATAAATTTTAGTAACATTAATTGTTACATTTTTCAACAATTAAAATCTAGATTTAAACGTGACCTCCAGTAAGAGATCACCTCTCGGAGCAACCAATTTCTGTTGGAACGGAACGTGGTCGCTTTAGGGAGGTTTTACTGTATAGTCAAAATTTGACGTTAAAAAAAAGTTTTCAAATTATTCATTTTTTCAATTTTTAAAATAACGATTAATAGTCATATTTTAAAATGTCCCATTTCTTCAGCATAAAATATGAAAATATTTATTAAAGAGGTACATATTATATATTACAATGGAAGTTGGCAGGATTTGTAAAAGTTCGCCGAATATATAAATAGAACAAAAACATTTTTATTGTTATGTTTCTTTTTTTTATAAAAGTAGTAGCTATATATTTTCATATGATCATAAATTTAATTATACAAATGCGCCCGAAAAAAAAAAAATGTTTATGCTAACATTTATTTATTATTGTATAGAGGATATACAGTATCTAATAATTAGAAATGCTCATGGAACGTTTCAAAAGTTAGAATTGTGCGAAATATTCGATGTTGAGAAAACAGCCTTTTAAGTAAAACAAGGTGCATGAATATGGGGCATACTCACAATCTTTTGACTTTTAAGTCCCTGAATAATCATTTTTTATTTTATTCCATATTCTTGTGGGGTTTTTTCATATATTGAACGGGGAACATCCCATTGTATGACTGTATAACAATATTAATGAGATAAATAAGTTTTGGGCAATGTTGGGGGTCCAGATATACCAGGAAATTCCTATACCGTCCCGTGTCCCTGATGCTGATTTTTAAGTCTGGAGCTGTCTGTATAAAATTGTTTCAATAAAAGTAATTAGATGTAATTTTTTTCCGAAAGTGGGACTATTGATTAATATAAATATGTAGCAAAAAATTAACCTGCACAAATTTATAGGTTTGTTATCATTTTTTTAGCTATGTCCATAGGTTTTAGATTCCTTATCGTCCCTCTTGCTAAAATTATACAGAAAATCCCTTCTGGTGCAGCCACAGCAGTTTTTTCAATTTTTTTTCTCATGCAGAAGTATGCTACAGAAAGAAAGGCTAAAATTCTTTGACAGGAAATTTACTACAGAATTTAAATTACCATTTAAATATCAATTTCAATCATCGAGTTTTGATTGGTAGTCTTTCCGTCTCTAATGTATATTCCTGCACTTTTCGAGGTAAATTAATTTTTTTTTTAATTTTATCCAATGTAAATAACCCTTTCTAAAAATCAATAAGCATTGTAGCTATCACTTAGTCTCAACATGATTTTCCTAAAAATAGGTGGTAATTTTCCTTACCGTCCTATCCTAACCATCCCTTTTTTCCCCTTACCGTCCTTTCTTTAACCCCCCCCCCCCCCTTTAAGACAATGTTATACTAAAATTTTCTATTAGAAATACTACATTGTTATTATTTCTTATTTGAATGTCCTGTGGGTACTATGCAAATTCATTATAAGTAAAAATTTAGAAGAAAATAGAAAACTATAATGGTAAAATGGTAAGGAAAATTAAACTCGCAAGTTTAACTTAAACCTCAGTTAAATAAAACAATCGTCGCTGCTGACCTTTTTTTCTTCATTTTGAATCATTAAGGCATTCGTCTATAAGTTTGAAATGTTATTGTAGCAAGTTTAATTTCACCAGATTTTTATTCCTGAAAGTCAAAAGGCTGTGAGAATGCCCCATATACACAGTTTTTACAAATATAAAAGCGCATATCTCTGCGGAGAAGCGTCAGAATAAAAAAAAATATTTTTGCTTTGCATAAATTTGAGCATCTTCTTTCACAATTCTCTCTATATAGAAAAAAAAAATAGATTTATGTGTCGAATTTCGTAATTTTGAAAATCTACTGTCACCTTAAAGTTTCTAGATATCCACGACTGTTTAAAAAGACCTAGTTAACAATACACATTAAAAATAAATAAATTCCGAAAATATACATATTGTGAAATTAATTTCTGAAAACAATATTAATTGTCGCATTTGAAAATTTTAACAAAACTCCGTTTACATACACTTCAAATATGGGAAATCCAAAATTACAGCATACACTGGGTGGTTTTTGAATCATGCTTCAAAAACAACCCGCATAGCCATATCTGTTTTACAACAGTTAAAAGGGAATTTAACATTAGGAATTCGAAACTTAAAAAATAAATAAATGTATGAAGTACTCCATACTTAATGTTTTATTAATTTAAAATATTCTTCCTTTATTTTTATGCACTGCATTGATATTTCTGTAAACCAGTCACTTGAAAATGAATTTATTGAAGATGTTAAAATCAACCCAAAGGAAAGCATTTTTTAAGTTCTTGTTATCATATTAATCTCTATTATGTTATATTAAATCCAGTGTTTTCACAAAATTCATTTATCAGGTAAACGAAATTTTAATGATTATTAAAAAATCTTCAAGAAATTACAAAGTAACCTTTTTTTGTCAAATTCTTTCTATCAAAGCTTGTTAAATAATCTATTCATAAATTGCGAATTATCAAAGCTTGATAAATAATCATTCTATCAGTTAATTAAGTGAAAACGAGCTTACAGAATGTGTGAAAAGCATTCCAAGAAAAATGCTTTCTTTCTTATTTTTATATTTATAAATCCTTATTATCTTGTTATCTTTCTCATATTAAATTATAACCAGTATTCTCACTACGTTCATTTAGCAGGTAAATGAACTTCTCAAGCATATTAAATAATCTTCGAAAAATCTCAGAAGACAATTTTGTTAATTAAGTTAAATCTCTGAGGAGAAAGGGGAAAGTAAGTTTTAATTAATTAAATCTATCATGTTCAAAAGCGGAGATTAAAAAATTGGATTTGATTTTCCGAAATCATATAGCATTATGCTTTGCTAAACGATTTTATTTAATGGGCTTCGTGAATTTCGAAAAAAATATTTTTTGTTGTTGTTGTTGTTTTACAGGCTTTACCAACTAAAGAGGGACGGCATTATAGTGCTGGAATAAAATAGTCTATGTAAATAAAATAATAATAAGGGGCTGTGGATATATAACTTTAGCATTTTAGGGGAGGGGGGGTGTCTGGCGCATGATATCATAAGATATCACAAGGGGGAGGGATGTTTGCCTTTTGGTATCGTTATCATTTTTTATCCAACAAAAATTTTGCCTTTTATTAACCATTTGGAAAAAGGGTTATTGTCCTCGTCAAGGTAGGAAATCAAAAGCATATCTGAAGCTTTTTATTGGTTTAATCCGCATTTTATTCGTTTTCTGATTGGTCTATACAGTAATCTGTATTTCCCTTTACTTTCAACAGAGATGGATACTTCTGTTGCCACTATGACAAAAAAGTAATAAAAACTACAAAAAAAATTAATAACTCAGAAACAAATTGAGATACATCTTCCAAACTAATTGCATTTAAAAGTACATTTTTTTCTCTATACGATGGCTTAGAAAGTAATTTTTATGGGATGTTTAGAAGTTTAAGAATGAAAATTCATTTAAAATGGGTCGTCAGATTTCCAGGAAATCTGACGATGAAAAAGCCTTTTCCCGAACTGCCAATGAAATGCTTGGATAATGCGTAAGTTTCAGGTGGATAATACGTAAGTTTCAGGTGGATAATACGTAAGTTTTAAGAAATCTGACGGGTCGCAGGCGATTTTTGTCGCTTGCAATTTTTACGTGTAATAATACTATTAATGTTTAATTCATGGCGTACGTAATGTATGATCAACTCCGTGCGATTTTTTATGTCTTAAATTTTAGTCTTCGAAAAAATCATTTTCCAAATGGTCGTTGTAATTTGTTAAATTGCTTTTTTTTTTTAACTTGTTCTTTACCTCAAAATAGTAAGTTATCTGTTTTTAATGAAATACAAAATTACGATTAAAATTTTAAATGATTATAAAATTATTTAATTTCAAAATATGGAATACCCCACCGTTTGGAATTCCTATTCTTCTGTTATGTGTGTATGCATATATATTCGGCTGTTCGAGAGACGAACTGCGAAGTATGTTTGAAATGATACTTGGTATGTTTACTGTTAGTAAATAAATGAGAAAGAATGTTGTCCATCTGTTTTGTCGAAAAAAAGTTCTATCTGCTCCACCACCCCCACCCCCCCACCTCCATGCTGAAGCAAGTGCAAGAAAACATTATTACACTTGAGTGCATTATGTAACAAAAAGCTATTATCAAATATTCTTAAATAGTAACTACTTCTTTTAAGTGTTATTTGATATAAAATTATTTCATATACAAAGTGATATTGTATTGATTTCTCTTCATTTGAACCAATAAAGTATTTGAAAAATAAATGTTTAACAAAATCTGTATATCACACCAAACGAAAGGAAAAAAATCCAAAAGCGGAAGTAATTTTTAGACATTGATAACGATATCATTACGGGGGTTGGGGGTGTCCAAAAATACCAGAAAAGTGATAACGTTATATAAGTACAGCCCCTAAGAAATATCGTATTATTACAAACAATTTTAAACTCGGTTTTTCCAAAAGCTCATATTGCTAATCGGATTGAACACGATTTATTTAAAACTGATGAAACAATCACTTCTAATTTTTCAGATTTTGTCCTCTATAACCATGCTTTGTTTGAAGGTAATGATTTGTTTTTGTTTTTCATTCTTTCTTTTCTTTTGTTTTTCTCTGGGTCAATAAAATGGTCAATAAAGTCATATGTTAGAGATAAATATTTTAGAGGTAAAATTTTCTTGTCTTCAGACAGCCACCAGTTTGAAGAAAAAAAAAATATTTTTTTGTAAATTCCTTCGCCCAGTCACTACAGAATCAACCGTATTTGATAAAAGTCGCTAGTTATTTTAATTTAAGATCAGCCGAAATATCTACAATGACCATCGCAAATAAAAAAGATCAGAAGAACGAGAAAAAATTAAAAATATATGTATGTTTGAACAAGAAAGAAAAATCATGTGTACGGCATATATTATGAAACACTTTCCAACACTCCCTAAAACATTTAACAAAACTTCGTTATTTTGGAAAATAAGGTAAATAAAATAACTAAGTAAACATTTAAAAAATTGATTTCTGCAGTTACCGTCCATAGCCAAACGAGTATTCAAATTCTTTTGAACAGCCTGTGCATGTTGATATATATACTATACAATAGGAAAATTTAGTTTAGCAAGAAAACGCATAACAGTTTGAAATTTCTCTTTCAGCAATTTATACTAATAGATGTAAACATATTTGAATACTTTTGTAAAGACCTGTAGTTTACCTAGTAACTTTATCACGCCACTATTTAGCTAAAATTTAATTCAAACTAAAACACTCTTAAAACTACTGAAATCACATTTCCAGAAATTATCCTCCATAGACGGCATGTATTCGATTCTTTGCGTAACCCTGTTTATCATTTTATTAGTATTCTACAAACATTTCTTAATAAACTAAATTCAGTTCAGCGTAAGAATGTATAACTCATTTAAAAACCACCTTTAAGCAATTTGCGCTCATGCCCAGTAACCCTTGCGAATTCTTTTGTATAGCCCTGTATATAAATATAGCATTTATACACACCATATTCATAAATGTAGGGAAACATAAAAGCGCATATCATAATTCTAAATTCATTCCCAGCAATCTCCGCTAATGTACAGTGCTTCTGATACAATATAGTATCTAAAATCTTTTAAGTGTCCCTGTAAATGCTATGCACTTCATATTATAAACGAAATAACTTATAGTAAACCTCCCCGACATATATCAATTTCATTATATGAAATAGTTTAACATATTTAAAATACGCCGCAAATAATCCCCCCCCCCCTATATCATTATGTAACGAAATTCTTTTGTGTGGCCTTGTAAATGAATAATAACTATACTTTGCACAATGTAGTATACAGACTGCATATTTTAGTGCACTTCATAAATGCATATAAATTTTGTTATGTTTGGATGCGTGTAACATCATTAAAAATCATTTGAAATCATTTTTTCCCATTGGCCGTAATGTAACGGAATAATTTTGATTATCCCTGTAGATGAACTAAACGTGCTACAAACTTCATTTGAAATAAGTTTCGTATTATGGTAGCCTCTTGAGACCCAAGCTCGCATTTTTGGCACAAATGTTACCATTTTTAGGATTATGGCTCTTTATGGGGCTAGAAAACTTTATATATATTCATTTATTTTAAAAATTAAAAAATATATAGAGTTTTGGCATGTCCAATATAATGGACATTGGGTCTTAGTCCTGTAAAAAACATATTATTGAATTACATGATTCTGAATGAAAAATTCTTAATTGCAAAGTTTTCTTTCATCATAAATGTGTTTTTATCGTTCATACATCACCTTTAAATGTTGAACAATTTAAATTTTTTCATTATCAAAGAGAAAAAGTATTTTTGGATGAAATTTATTTGAAAAGTATAAATCAATTTAGAGAATTTTTAAATAGTTCCTTTAAAAGGAATTTAAAACAATCTATCACATCAATAAAAGATTTTTCTAAAAGAAATTATAAATAGTTAGTGGCACGGTTATCACAATTGACATTTGGATGCCAAAAGTAAATTTGAAAGAAATAAAATACAGTTTATTTATAATCTTAAACTATTATCTTGAAGTATATATTTTTTTAATTTTTATTTCTGTTTAAAATTTTTTCCTTCATTATAAATGTGCTTTTATCGTTCATACATCACCTTTAAACATTGCACAATTTTAATATTTTCATTACCAAATAGAAAAAGTATTTTTGGATGAAATTAATTTGAAAAGCATAAAACAATTTAATGACTTTTTAAATAATTTTTTTAAAGGGAATTTTAAAAAATCTAACGCATCAATAAAAGTTTTAATCTAAAAATAATTATAAATTGTTAGTGGCACGGTTATCAAAATTGACATTTGGATAACAAAAGGAAGTTAAAAAGAAATAAAATGCAGTTTATTCATAATCTAAAATTATTATCTTTAGTCATATTTTCTTTAAAATTTTACTTCTGTTTAAATTCAATTAAATTAACTAATTTATTTATAAACAGCTTAAGAACAGCAAAATAATATAAAAAGCCTGCAATTATTTTTTATAATTAAACGAATATACAAATACAAGTTGCATTTCATGCACACAACCTTATTTTATTTTATACTTGTCAAGTAAGATAAGATTGCTACATAGGCTTCAAAACCCAGATATTTAGCATCAAGTTCCTATTTCTTTCACTACAAAGTTTGTTGACATCAGAAGTGTGTTTTTATCGTTTATACGTCACTTCTAAATATCACATAAATCAATTTTTGTTTCATCAAATTAAAACAGAGTACTTTAATACAAAAATTTAATAACATTGTGTTTTGTTTTTTATCTCTTCTCAACACCAGTCATTTGTTTCTTACAATAATGATAATAATTGGGGGCGCAGCTACCACATTTGGCAAATAAATGCCAAGGAGAAATTTAAAAGAAATCTAAATGAGTTTATTTATAATCTTATACTGTATCTTTAATTATATTTTCTTAAAATTTTTGTTGCTAATTAAATATGATTAAATTTATTAATTCAATTATAAATAGCATACTAACAGAAGAATAATATCAAAAATAGTTACAATGAATAAGAATAAAACATAATAAAAGCTTAATTATAAATATCTATATTTACCAAATGCTGAAATATATATATATATACATATATATTTCACTGAAATCAAAAATTTAACAATGTACTGGATTAGAACAAGCATTTTATCAGTAAAATTATAAAAATTTCTGATAATATTTATTTATTTTTAATTTATTTATTTAAGAAAATATACTATCCACTTCTGTATATATTATTTGTTTCAACTAGGGGCTCTGCCCCCTACGAGCTACGCTCATCAACCCCCGTTCAGACACCGCAGACTCTAAAAGTACGCTAATTTGATTGGCTTTAAAAAGATTTCGGAAGACTGAATTATAATTTAAAAAACAGTGGCGATCTCCCTATAAAAGGATTTCTATTCATTTCTCTTTCAATGTGGAATTTTAAGGCCAAATCCGCTGCGGTACTACTTGATGAACCCGTCGACCAATTTCGCCAAATTATATAAATCGCCAAAGCACTCGCCAATTATATAAATTCACATACTTTTTATTTTAAATAACGAAAGAACAAATAAATTAGTGCAACATTAATAAAAATACAAATAAAACGTCGAAATAAAAATAACTTGATGACGTAGACACGTGTAATTTGCTTAAAGTCAAGTTAATGTGACATTTACGATCAACCATTATTGGCATTTAATCTTATAGTTTGGCGAATGATAGATTTTTGTTCGACGGGATAACTAAGTAGTACCAAAAATACATATGTCAATCGCTGTTTTCGTCTTTGACGTAGACACGTGTAACAACATTTCAAAATAAGCTTATATAAAAGGAATTAAGTAAACAGTCTTTGTCTGCCGGTATTTTTAACAAAGCGAAAAGAAAGTTCTTTTAAATAAGACTTTTTAAATTAATCGTTTTTAATCTGACGTAATTTTGACCAAACTATTCTTTCTCTTTTTAATATTCACGTGAAAATGTTTGTGTTAGAAATGAAACATTATTTGCGCTTTCCTAACAAAAATAGTTGAAAAGTATCCGCTCAAAATATCAAATAAATGTCTAGCGCAATTTCTGAATTTAAACCTATTTGCAATATTATTTTGTTTTCATTTTATGTAATAACTGTAATGTGACGTAAATATGACCTAATTTCTCCTATTTAAGACTTCTAACGCATGTTAATAAATTTATTATTTTACAAATTCCTTTCTCTCTTAAAATTCACGTGTAATTATAGTTTTTATGACGTAATTTTTAATAAGTTCCTGCTTTTTGTACATAATTATTTACTTCTAATTCCAAATGTTTTTTTCTGTTTATAAAAGTCACGTGTAAATAAATTTTTAATTTATTTACACGTATAAATATTTTTTTTGAAGCAAACATTATTGTTTCCACTGTTTATACAGTTGGCAACAGTTTAAATTAACATCACTTTCTAAAATCTGTAAAAAATATCTCTAGAAATGCTGAAAATTTGAATTTAAAATAGAAATAAAACCTCAAAAAATTAGTCAAATTAAAAAAAAAAAAAAAAAAAAAAAACAGTCTGCACACCGGGAACTTCAAACGTATAAAATGATCTAAAAATGATTAAATTCCTATGAATAGTTTTTGCTCCTATAAAACTTTTTTAGTGGAACGATTTTGTCCAACTTTAGCATTAAATATCTCTTAAAATAATTCTTCGATTTGAAAACTGTTTTCCTCAGCGTGCTTATCAAACATTTCTGTATCATACTACCGATTTTCATATTTTTGTATGCATTATTTTTCTTAATATTAACGAAGAAAGACCTCCAGTCACAAAAAATTCAAAACCGGCGGCGGTGACAGCGGTAGTTACTTTTTTTTCGAATAGAGAGATACTGTGTTGATTTTTAAGTAAAAACAAACGCCTCTCTTCAATATACAAAGAGAGTCTTATACTAAAAAAAACAACTGATGAAGACCCAACGTCCAAATTTCATTGATACAACATTCAAAATTAGATGTGTGTATCATTAATATTAAAATATTTTTAAAATATATAAAATTAGCGTTAAAACTGTCGGCTTACCTTCAACAGTATTTTTCTTGTTCCCTGCCTCTTTCAAATGATTAAAATACATATTTAGATGCAAAATTTTTATTATTTCGGCGTACAGATAGCAGCACTAGACTATCTAGTATAATGGGCAGCAAGTATTTACAAGTTCCAACTGAAATTAAGTATTTTATACGAAAATTGAAAATGTCCAATAGAATGGACGCGGGGTCTCAGGAGGGTAGAGGTCACTAACATCCAAAAATTTCAGAACGATCAGAGTATATTTACGAGAGTTAGAGCGCGTACAGACGGACAGAAGGCCAGACAAACCGAAGTCATAAACACTTTTCAACTTTGTTGGAAAGTGTTAAAAAATAATATAAGCAAAATTATCTTTAATTATTGTTTTATTAAAGAAAACAGCATTCATTATCACCTGTCTTGAAAGATTTCATTCCCCACGCCCAGGTTTCTAATTTAAGAATAAAATTGTATTCAAGGAAAAAAAAAAGAAAACAATGAACATTCATAATGTTTTCTGAGAATGGTTTAGGATCTATTAGAGTGTAGATGCAAATCTCTTAATTCAAAGACGTATTTTTCAAACATTCAGATCGGTTGATATCTTTACCAATAAGTATGATTGAGTTCAAAATAATAAAGAAAGTTTCTTACGTTTACCATAATATAGAATTAACAAAGAAGAGCTACGTATACAGGCATCTCCCGACTTACGTAAGTAATGCATTCCGTAAAGTTTTACATAACTTGAATTTTACGTAAATCCAATTTGTAAGTTGCTTAGGTAAAATTTTGTAAGAAACTGCAATATTTAAAGTTAAACTTACACTAAGTGCAATATTACTTAAAAGATGACACAGTATTTAAATGTTAAATTATTTTAATACCTTAGTATACTTTCAACTATAAAACATAGTCTTCTTCGGAAGAATATAAGAAATACAACAGTTATTGATTGAACGCCTAATTTTCAAAATCCACGTAGATGGTGACGAAAGGAGTGAAAGTGGAAGTTAATTTATAGATCCGGAAACATTGGGAAAATAAAATAAAATAAAACATGGTTTTATAGTTGAAAGTATACTAAGGTATTAAAATAATTTAACATTTTTAAATACTGCGTCATCTTTTAAGTAATTTTGCACTTAGTGTAAGTTTAACTTTAACTTTTAAAGATGAATTAAGCATTTCTATTTATTTATTTACTGATGCAATATTTATAATGTATATATATGTATATTATTTACACCGAATTATTTAATAATTAAAGCATCATGCGACAGTATTTACTCGTATATAAACTATAAACGTGTGAAAAAATAAATAAAAATAAACTTAAAGAACCCTTTTCAAATATCTTGTGGAATACGGATTTATTAATCTAACATTGATTAATTGATTTATAAAAATTTGAATCGACATCAAACGTCTATAAAAATAAGAAATAGTTAAAAAAGACTAATTTAACCTATTTTTCATGAACTTCTGATGGTAGGACAAATGAATAGCTCTCACAACATAAAATAATCCTTGATAAGCATAAACTGTATTTATTATGAATTAGATGACTACTATGAATAACTGACAATAAAGATTAAGTTGTTTTATTTATAGATTTGATTGTATATACCAATATAAAAATATACCTCTATCTAATGAATAAACTACATTACGGTTGTGGTTTACATCTATATATTTTATTTATAAAATAACTATCAAATGTATGCAACTGCGTATCAAATACTCTAATATGTTCACAAATGTAATTTTCGAGATTTATTACGTAACTGCATTTACGTAAGTCGCGTAATACGTAAATCGGGTGATGCCTGTATACATTAACATTACATGAGTTTAATTAGAAAAAAAAAAAAACAGAAAAAAAGCTATTTGTAATTTTCTTTCGTTCCGCAGACAAAATAGTTAAACTAGAGAGTATTGATTTTTTTTTTTTTTTTTTTTTTTTTTGTAATTTTTGGAGCCATTTGCTTTATATTAGCAACGGAAGTACTCCATTTCTGTAGAAAGTAAAGGAAAAACAGTTGTAAAATATTAATTATATATTTTTGCTGCCGTTTTTTCATAACAACCGAAAGAAAATCTAATTAAAATACGTGCTATTTTGAAAAAATGTAAACGAATGATTCCTGTTAAAAGATAGAGCTATTATAAACTATATTTAATTTTAAGTATCTATGAATCATTAGATAGCCGTTTTTTTTTTTTTTTTTTTTTTTCGATTTTCTTGAATGACGGAATTTTTTTGCTGCATTTGTGCATTATTTCGCAATAGTGATGTGCTATGCATGCTTTACTGTAGATGTTTAAGAGTGAATCGTAAAAGTGGAATTCTTAAGCGGATGCGAATGACGTCAGTTTACATAAAATAAAACGTGTGCTTTAAGTCTTAAAATTGAAAAAGTTTTGTACTGCAGTAGAGTCCTGCTTAACCGAGTTATTTTCTTCTGATGGACTAGTGGCTTCTATTATCATGAAACAGCCATAAAAAATTATGGCCATCCCCCCCCCCCTTCTGACAAGAAAATCAGAGTTCTAACTTTTTACGGCTGCTCTTTCATCTTCACCTAACGCTTCATTTATAATGGCTGTTTCTTGATAATAGAAGACAACAGTCCATCAGAAGAAAATAACTCGGTTAAGCGGGACTCTACTGCAGTACAAAACATATTTCAATTTTAAGACAAAGAACACGTTTTATTTTATGTAAAATGACGTCATTCGCATCCGCTTAAGAATTCCACCTTTACGATCCACTCTTTAACATCTACAGTAAAGCATGCATAGCACATCACTATCGCAAAAAAAATACACAAATGCAGCAAAAAGATGCAGTCATTGAAGAGAATCGACAACAAAAACGGCTATCTAATGATTCATTGATACTTAAAATTAAATATAGTTTATAATATCTTTTAACAGAAATCATTCGTTTACATTTTTTCAAAATAGCACGTATTTTAATTACATTTTCTTTCGGTTGTTATGAAAAAATGGCAGCAAAAATATATAATTAATATTTTACATTTGTTTTTCCTTTACTTTTTACAGAAATGGAGTACTTCCGTTGCCAATATTAAGCAAATGGCTCCAAAAACTACAAAAAAATCAATATTTCTAAAATAAATGGAGATACAGTTTTCAAACAAATTGCATTTAAAAGTGCTCTTTTCTTCCCAATACGACGGTATAAAAATGGAAAATGTGCTATGCTTAGAAGTTAAAAAAATTGCTGTAGAATACTTAAACGTACTTCTTTGTTTTACGGCTGGCTTCTGTAAGGTAACGTTATTTTTTGAAGATGTCATAAAATAAGCTGGGGGAAAGAAATACCATACCGTACCGGGGCTAATAAAAACAATGCTTTAGAACTATTTAGAGAACAAATTTAATATATTTACCACAATATAAAATAAGGCTGTTGATTAATATATGATAAATTAAACTTTATTTTTCATTATTATTTTTATACATTATTACTAAAATCTAATCAACAGAAAATGAAATTACTAAAGATTGAAGTAATGTCACAGAAAGAAAAATTTAAACTTTTTAAATATAATATTCGAATTACTCTTTATCTGAAATGAAATTATTTTTCCTTTCTCACAATATTTAAAATGTAAATGGATTTCTGCAGTTTGTCAAATCATCTTTAAGAAATCTGAAAGATAATCATATAATTGAGTTATTTCTCCAGGGCTTAAAATAGAAGCCACTTTTAATTAATTAAATTTATCATGCTCAAACGAGGAAAGGTTAATAAGCATACAAAGGTATACGAAATTTGCGAGCATATAGAATTTAAAATTTATTATTAACTGTAGTGATTTAGTTGAATAAAAAATTTAACTAATCGAAAAATTTGTAAACGGTAAAATCAAGAAAGAAAAATCATACATCAGGCATAAAATATAATTCACTTCCAACACTTCCTGATTACTTTAACAAAACTACGTCACTTAATAAGGTGAAGAATATACGTAAGTGAACATATTAGAAAACTGATAGCACGTTTGAAAACCAGATTTCAAAAATTAAGGAAAATAGCCATAAAGGTACGCCAATTCTTTTGTGCAGCTTAACACAATTGAAAATTCACCTTTTGGAATTTCTACGAAAAAGTAGAAACGTACTTGTATTTATAAAATACACAGTACACGAACTTCTAAAAGCTGACTGTTTTACTGAATAGTCGACTAAAATAATAAAACAGATGTTACCAGTTAAAAATATACATTTTATTTAAAACTTCTTAGTCCTTTCGGCCTGAATTTCTCGAGGCCATCATCAGATAATATTTTAATAACTAATTGCTGTTGATTTCTACAAATACTTTACTTCGTTTTGAAATGGACAGCAATTAGTTAGTAAAAAATTCTCTGATGATGGCCTCGGGAAATGCAGCACGAAAGTAGTAAGGCGTTTAAATAAAATGTATATTATACTTTATTTCGTTCCGAAATGGACAGCAATTAGTTGTTAAAAAATTCTCTGATTATGGCCTCGGGAAAAACAGCCCGAAAGTACTAAGAAGTTTTAAATAAAATGTATATTATACTTTACTTCGTTTTGAAATGGACAGCAATTAGATATAAAAAAAATTCTCTGATGATGGACTTGGGAAATGCAGCCCTAAAGTACTAAGAAGTTTTAAATAAAATGTATATTATACTTTACTTCGTTTTGAAATGGACAGCAATTAGTTATAAAAAAATTCTCTGATGATGGACTTCGGAAATGCAGCCCGGAAGTACTAAGAAGTTTTAAATAAAATGTATATTATACTTTACTTCGTTTTGAAATGGACAGCAATTAGTTATAAAAAAAATTCTCTGATGATGGACTTGGGAAATGCAGCCCGGAAGTACTAAGAAGTGTTAAATAAAATGTATATTATAGTTTACTTCGTTTTAAAATGGACAGTAATTAGTTATTAAAAAATTCTCTGATGATGGCCTCGGTAAATGCAGCCCTAAAGTACTAAGAAGTTTTAAATAAAATGTATATTATACTTTACTTCGTTTTGAAATGGACAGCAATTAGTTATAAAAAAATTCTCTGATGATGGACTTCGGAAATGCAGCCCGGAAGTACTAAGAAGTTTTAAATAAAATGTATATTATACTTTACTTCGTTTTGAAATGGACAGCAATTAGTTATAAAAAAAATTCTCTGATGATGGACTTGGGAAATGCAGCCCGGAAGTACTAAGAAGTGTTAAATAAAATGTATATTATAGTTTACTTCGTTTTAAAATGGACAGTAATTAGTTATTAAAAAATTCTGTGATGATGGCCTCGGTAAATGCAGCCCTAAAGTACTAAGAAGTTTTAAATAAAATGTATATTATACTTTACTTCGTTTTGAAATGGACAGCAATTAGATATAAAAAAAATTCTCTGATGATGGACTTGGGAAATGCAGCCCTAAAGTACTAAGAAGTTTTAAATAAAATGTATATTATACTTTACTTCGTTTTGAAATGGACAGCAATTAGTTATAAAAAAATTCTCTGATGATGGACTTCGGAAATGCAGCCCGGAAGTACTAAGAAGTTTTAAATAAAATGTATATTATACTTTACTTCGTTTTGAAATGGACAGCAATTAGTTATAAAAAAATTCTCTGATGATGGACTTGGGAAAGGCAGCCCGGAAGTACTAAGAAGTTTTAAATAAAATGTATATTATATTTTACTTCGTTTTGAAATGGACAGCAATTAGTTATAAAAAAATTCTCTGATGATGGACTTGGGAAATGCAGCACGAAAGTACTAAGAAGTTTTAAATAAAGTGTATATTATACTTTACTTCGTTTTGAAATGGACAGCAATTAGATATAAAAAAATTCTCTGATGATGGACTTGGGAAATGCAGCCCTAAAGTACTAAGAAGTTTTGAATAAAATTTATATTATACTTTACTTCGTTTTGAAATGGACAGCAATTAGTTATAAAAAATTCTCTGATGATGGACTTGGGAAATGCAGCCCTAAAGTACTAAGAAGTTTTAAATAAAATTTATATTATACTTTACTTCGTTTTGAAATGGACAGCAATTAGTTATAAAAGAATTCTCTGATGATGGACTTGGGAAATGCAGCACGAAAGTACTAAGAAGTTTTAAATAAAGTGTATATTATACTTTACTTCGTTTTGAAATGGACAGGAATTAGATATAAAAAAATTCTCTGATGATGGACTTGGGATATGCAGCCCTAAAGTACTAAGAAGTTTTAAATAAAATTTATATTATAATTTACTTCGTTTTGAAATGGACAGCAATTAGTTATAAAAAATTCTCTGATGATGGACTTGGGAAATGCAGCCCTAAAGTACTAAGAAGTTTTAAATAAAATTTATATTATACTTTACTTCGTTTTGAAATGGACAGCAATTAGTTATAAAAAAATTCTCTGATGATGGATTTGGGAAATGCATCACGAAAGTACTAAGAACTTTTAAATAAAATGTATATTTTTAACTTGTAACATCTATAAAAACATGTATAAAAATCACTTGTAAACAGATTAAGTAAAATAATGCTAAAAAGTTGTAAAATATCTTTATTAAGATTGACGATCGTTTCGTCGCACCAACGGAGACATTTTCAAAATCATTTATGATAGAAAATATTTTCACATAATTTAAAAAACAATAAACATAGTAAACAATGTCACGAGACATGATGTATAATGAAAAATATTGCAAGCATAAAATTAAATTAAAATTAAATTAGCTATTTGTGAGCGTGGATTAATTTTCATATAATTTAACAAAACAATAACATGGTAAACAATGTCACGAGATAACATGCGTAATGAAAAATATTGAAAAACATAAAATAATAATAATAAAATTATCTTGGCTATTTGCGAGTATGGATTAATTTTGACTATTGTTATTAAAATTACATGGCATCTCTTTCCGAATTTTAGCTAAATCAAGGGACACTGAATCATTGTAAATATTCTTGTTGCGTAAAAATATCTCTATTGATTCTCGGATTATGGAAGGTAAATAAAATCTTGATATATAAATTAACTTGCTATTTTTAAAATCAATCTGTAACGGTTCTTCTCAGCATAATCTGGCCAAAGCTGTGGTTCTTCTGTAGTACTTGATGTCTGCTATATGTTCTTTGATTCTGGTTTTAAGTTTTCTACTTGTCATACCTATATAAAACTGCTTTGTTCCATCTTCTTTTGTGAAGGGTATTTCGTATACTCCTGATAACTGGTTTGACTCTATTGGATCTATTTTCTTGCACACTATATTTTTTAATTTCATAGAAGGTTTTGCGACTAGGGAGATATTGAATTTATTGAGTTTATACTTCAAACGTTCCAAGAAACCGGGAAAATATTGTAAAGTGGATAACATGGAATTTTGTGGGTTGAAACTTCTTTTCTTTTTATTCTTCAAGCTCTTAATTAATTTTTCTATGGTGCTTTCTTTGTATCCATTGTTTCTTGCAATATCATATATCTTATTTATTTCATTATTTAATTGCTCGGGAGTACAAACAGTGAGTACAAACTACTTAATTTGTAACATCTATTTTCATATTTTAGTTACCTTTTAAGTAAATCAGTGAGCTTTTTAAACCATATTCTACAGTAATCATATTGTACTGCACCTCAGTAATATTTATCAAATTCAACATGTTTGAAAAAGTGTAACCTCATTAAACTAAAGTTTTTTCACCATATAAGCACCCTAATATAACGGCATTCTTTTGAACGCTATTCTAACCGAAATCTACACATTTGAAATTAAATATTAAAACTTTGTATTAATCACCAGAAAACAAAAGCACACACAGGACGTATTTCAGGATGGACAATTTAAGAGCCCGTCATCACCCAGTGTAAACACATATCCGTCAGAGGAGAAGGTCATGAATGAACAGAAAAAGCAAAGAGTACTTACAAAGAATGCGACAGGTGACACTAGCTGAAAGGTAAACACCAATCACAGAGGAGCATAGGCAGAAGAGAAAAATGTTGCCAAAATTACAGAAATCATTAAAAGATAAGTAAAAAGTAAGAAAAAAAAAAGGAAAGGAAAAAAAGAAATATTAGAAAACAGGAATTCTGCTTTTTCAAAATTTAGTGTCGCCCCAGATGAAAAAAAAATATATGTATAAATATACATAATATGAAACATATTTTAGTTTTAAGACTTATAACACATGCTTTTATTTTATATAAAATGACGTCATTCGCATCCTCTGAAGAATTCCTCATATTCATATGACGTCACTATCGCTGAATAATACTAAAAAAAAAAAAAAAAAAATCAGATGTCACTTAAGAAACTCGAAAAAAAAAAAAATCGGCTATCTCATGATTCACATGCCTTCATTTGTTTGTAATATAGATAGTTAAATTAAATATACGTAGTTTATAATAGCTCCATGTTTTATAAAAAAAAATCATTCATTATATTTTTTTCAAAATAGCACGTATTTTGATTACGGTTTTTTTTCTGTAGTTATGGGAAAATGGCAACAAAAAATTTAATTACAATTTTTCAACTATTTTTTCTTTACTTTCTACAGAAATGGAGTACTTGAGATGCCAAAATAAATTGCGCTGAAACTACAAAAAAATTAATATCTCAAAAATAATTCTAGATGCAGATTTCAAACAAATTGCATTAAAATGTACTTTTTTTTTTTTAATACGATGGTATAAAAATCGAAATAGTACGATGGTTAGAAGTAAAAAAAAAATGCAGTAGAGTATTTAACAGTACAATGATACATCTGCTTTGTTGTACAAACTTATACAAACGTAACGTTATTTTTTGGAGACGACATAAAATAAGCTGGGAGAAAGAAATAGCATACCGGGGGCTAATAAAATGAAATAAAGAAATTAAAACAAACATAAAATTAATGTGTTCATTCGCGACTTTGACCCCTTAAAGACACGTGTTTACACTGGATGATTGCGGGCTGTTAAAATTTCCAACCTGAATCGCTTCTTATATGTGCTTTTGTTTTATGGTGATTAATACAAAGTTTTTTAATCTAACTGTGACATATCGCCCGTTTTTTGGTACTGATTCGGCTACACACTTGATTTTCAATACCGAACACACCTTGGTAAACTTCACTAGCATATACCAATTACATGGCAATCCTACTCTATTTACGCGAGTTAGAGCATGACGGACAGAATTTATAAACACTTTTCAACTGCGTTAGAAAGTGTTGAAAGATATATTTTATAAGCATAAAAAATGTTTTGAAATTCGTAACAGTTGATTTTGTTATCATTTCTGATATTCGACATCAAGAACTTTAAATATGTGTTTTGAGTCTGATGATTTAACTGAAACGTTTTACTTGGAATACTAGCTGACTTCCTTCGCTTCGCTGGTCGATTTCTCTAAAAGAACCTTGAATCAAACGAAATATATTTAGCAAAGAGGAAATGTGTTTACCTAATTTTTTTATTATGTTTGTTATCTCGAATTCCACGCTTCTACCTAAAATGGCTGCTGAGATATTCCAAATGTTCTAAAATTTTCGGCCCCACCCCCTTTTAAACCTTTTAGGGTGGGGTATTTGTAAAATCGCTGAAACACATGATTAATTATTTTTTTAGCAGATTTAATTTCTGGAATTTCACGCTCCTACCTCAAACGGCTTGTGAGATATGGCAAATTTTCTAAAATTTT
This sequence comes from Maratus speciosus, assembly GCA_963932465.1. Lineage (NCBI taxonomy): Eukaryota > Metazoa > Arthropoda > Arachnida > Araneae > Salticidae > Maratus > Maratus speciosus. The sequence goes on from OZ010797.1 coordinate 474,015,377, forward strand.
CGCCCCCCCCCCACCCTTTTAACCCCTTTTTTTGGGGGGGGGGTGGAATTACTAAAATCACTGAAATACGTACTTAATTATTATCTGGGTTTATTTTCTGGAATTTCATGATTCTAGCTAAAACGGCTGCTGAGATAAGGACACATGAGTGTTCCTGTAATCCCCCACATCCACACTGTTAAAAATTTGGTACAACGTTGAACCAATTTTTGGTGCTGTAGTAGCTGCCACCATAAGATGGTGAAACATTGTTCCAGCATTTGGTTCTAAGGATGAACCATAAGTTGGTGAAACCTTGAACCATACGTTGGTGAAAACCTTGAACCATAAATTGGTGAAACGTTTGACCGCAAATTGGCGAAATGTTGGACCATATGATTTTTGTCTCCCCCGCCCCCCATCCCTCCTCTTTCATAGGTAAAATATTTTGCTATTTTTAAAAGATATTCTGTTTTAATATAATTTAAGGTGACATATTTACGGTCTCTCCAAGTAATTTTTTGTTGGAAAATAATCAAGATCAGAAACCTAGGTTTATTTAGAAAATTTTAAAATAGTTTAATTATACGACAACACCATTGTTATTTTAAATATCTTACACTATAATTTACATATTAAAATGCATAAAAAAAAGATACGATGATGTTATGGGGCTTTATATATATATATATATAAACTTATCAAATTGAGGTAATTGAAATGCATTATAATTTCCTAAATAAACTTATCAAGTTGATTTTGTATGACGCATGCAAGTAATCTTTAAACAAAAATCAATCAGGGAAACAGTAAATATAAATCCTAAACAAAGACAAAAAAAAAAAAAAAAAAAAAAAAAAAAAAACTATGTCAAACGAGGGCGGGGGCAAAAAGTATTGCTTATCAACTCACATCTTTTTAAAAATAAGTTCTAAGCATGATCTATATATTAAGAATGTGTAATATATATATATATATATATATATATATATATATATGGAGATTGGTAATTATTTCATTAAATGTGAACATCAGCATGCAGTCTAAATTTTTAAATCCTACGGAATAAATATAATTTTCCTTTAAACATATTCCTTAATAATTCTTATTAATACTTCTGGAACGACATGCTAAGTCATATTTAATTTTAATATTTTATTCCCGTACACACTGTATTTTATAAATACAAGCTAAATACATTTTATATATTTTATGAGAAAAGATTGATTGAAAAAATAGAAAAAAAAAGAAGAGAATTTAAAAAGAAAAGAAATGATTGCATAGGTACTGTTTTTCATTGTTTGAAAAACATTTTGAATGTAAAAAGTAGTTATTAATCTCTTTAATAAATATTCAATCCTACATTATATTAATAAAATGTTAATATAAACTTAAAACATACTAAAGCACTTTTATACATAAACTTTATATCGGTATAAACAACATTTTATTTAAATGCTTAAATATCATGTTTTCTTTTCACTTCTTAAATTAAAAGCTGTAATATGTATAAGGAAATATTCCCAGTGTAAATCTATTTTTCAATCTGAAACCTTTTCTTGTTATTTTAATCATTGAATATCATGTTTCACTCCAAAATATTAATAATTATAAATACTAATTCATTGATCTTTATTCTTTATAATCGGGAAACGGTAAAGTACACAAAAGTTCCATTATAAATAAACATTTTCAAATCATTGCAAATTTTACATCCACTTCTATGAATGCAGCCATGAATAATATCTCCGTGTCAACATTTTAAAACAAAGATAATACTTCCGTTTTGTTTTTGCTTTCGAACTGCGAGAAATTAAAATACACATCATGTCACTATTGAATAGAAAGAATGATGTTTTTACACAAATTATCTTTATTTAAAGACAAAACGAATGAAGTCGTGATTAGTTTTTACTAAGAACTGTTTGTTATTTAATTGTTAAAACAATTATATTTCAAACCGTTACATAAAGAACGAATATAACACACAATCGCTTTGAAATTCGGGAAGCTAAATCAATCTTTTTCGATAAAACATGAAAACTATTTAACACTTATACGCTTATAAGTACACATTATAAGTACAGGAATGAAACATTAAAATTAAATAAGACTTACCTCCGTATTCCATGAGTAATCCTTTAATATCCCTTTCGTTTAAACTTTAAATGGCAGACGAAATGCAATCGTTTCACTTATCTTATAATGGCGTCATAGACAAAGGCGTGCTATTCTGATTGGCTGATAAGTAGCTCGAAAACTTGGTGCAACTTATTGCCAAAATGTGGCTCAATTTAGCATAATTTCCAAGGTTACACCATGAAATGGAGTTTTTGAAAAATAAGAAGTACCATATTTTGGTGATCCTCATTAGTTTACTCCATATATTCGTTCAACGTTAAGCGGAAATTTTTAACAGTGCACCTACCGCGACTAATCTACCTTACCAACAGCAGGAGACCAAGGGCTATCTAACCACCACAACCACATGCGGGTGGCAGTAGGTGTTCATGGAGAAAAGTCTGTCTTTACCCACAGACTATTGACTTTTATATATATATAGATTATATTATTGCGTTAGAATAACTACTAAAGACTGCAAAAGTTGAGATACAAGATATAGCACATTTGGAAATAAACAGGCATTTGTTAGTGTTATTAATGCCTTTCGCAAATTCTCATTCTTAAAATATCTCGATTGGAAATCATGATTGTTTTAAATATAAACAATTTTGGACAAGATAGATAATTAAAATATAAATAAGTGAAATGTGAATGAACTACAAATCATTTGCTAAAATGGTGTATAAACATTTAATACATATTAAAACTTTAAAATATCTATTCTATATATTTCTATACACCTATATCTATTCTGGTTTCAGCACACCTCCGTGTAAGAAACCGAAGCTGGGATATGGACTTTATGAATAAGTTTGAATTATCTATGGTGTAATAGTTCAAAATTGTTTATAGTGCACGGAATAGATATTTTAATGTTTTTATTGTTTTAATCTGTATTAAATGTTTAAACACCATTTTAGCAAATAATTTGTAGTACATTTATTATTCCACTTATTTATGAATGCTTTATTGGGAATTTTCGTTTAGCATTAGGATGCAGAAGATATATACAAGCAACAGTCATATGTGATGCATATTTTTATTGGTTTCCGTTGATAACCACGAAAATTATTTGAGAATACAGTAGAACCTCGATTAACCGAAGTAATTGGGATCTACCACCTTTCGGAAAATCGAAATTTTCGTATAATTGAGAATGCTTTAATTTTAACAGTAAGAAGAAATATATGAAATATTTCTTATTATGGTAACAAATAAAAATAAAGCAATAGCAAAATAGAAACAAGAATAAATTACCTGAATTTTAATTTTGAAATTAAGTACCTTTTCAATATATCACAAGGGTTTGAAAAAATGTTTTGTTTATCGCAATATCGATTGCCTTTGCTTTGAAGCTCTATCATGGAGATTTTGAACATTATTAGTTCACCAGTATCACAGTCTTTCTGCTGCTCCAACAATGCCAAACCTTTTGGAAAATATACAAAAGCTTCAGAATTGCTAATTTGTTCGTTCTTCGTTCCACTCTGCAGCTTACTGGAGCTCAAGTTAAATTCAAAGGAACTCTAAGAAAGGGGATCGGAATTATTCATATGTACTCGTAGTTCGGAAAGGACCGCTTACACACAAGAAATATGATAGTTAAAAAAAAAAAAAAAAAGCTTTCAAAATGGATTTTGCACACAAGGAATGTGATAGTAAAAAAAAAAAAAAAGCTTAAAAGTGGATTTCGGTTAATAGAGAGTTTCGGTTAAAAGAGTTTCGGATAAAAGAGATTCTACTGTAATTTTAGACGATATGGTTCCATTTGCACATTGTAAAAAATATTATGTAACGTTACTTATTCCAGAAAATTAGTGGCAACATGCTACCTCCAATTTTATGGAATAATTTAACTTATATAATGGTGTAATTTAAGCTGATATAACAGGTATAATATTACATATTAGTGTAATGTAACACCAGTTAAATCGGTTAAATTACCCAATAAAATGGAGGCAGCAAGTCTGCCACCAGGGTTCTCTCTGGCGTTTTACCAACATTAGCGACTTGGCGAATAAGAGATAAAAAAAATAGTAGCCAAATGAAAAAAAAAAAAAGTTAGCAAAACAGATTCGACGTGAAACAATGAAAAATCTATCTTGAACTTCTCATTGTATACTTGTTTTTTAATAGGTTCTAAAATAAGCTATTTTTTGTTTTTTTGTAATTGCTTATAAAGTAGAAATTCGACTACACGCTACAGAACCTATTAATTCTAAATGTCTTCTAAATGTGTAAATATTTTAAACATTCTTTTATCAGTCTAAATAAAAATTCAAAACAACTATCTTTAAATTTTCCATTTTGAAAATATACACTAAAAATTGCCATGAGATTTCGACTCTAACCGATAGAAATAATTGACCAGCCAATCTACTTTGCATACAACTAACAAATAGTACGGCAAACGAAATAGTATAACAAATAAATGGCTAATTTTAACACCGCATTCCAGCAAAACTTTTCTCTGTTTAGCGCTTGATGCGAGTGATTTTGTTTGTGTTTTACCGGCACGACGCCGGTGCATAGATAGCGATTAACTGACAACAGTTCACTAGCTTAGTGATTATTGATTAACTGACAACAGATACCTATCGCATAATCCTTTCTGTGTCTTTAACTATTGCTAAACTGAATTTGTGTTGAGTCAGTATGTATATAAATAGAGCATTGTAAATGATATGATGTGACAGAACATTTAAATTGACATCAATTGGTCTGCAAACCGGATAGGAATCTCGACTGTATTAGCAAACACACACACACAAAAGGAACAGAAATTGAGCACTCGTAATTTGGCGAGTCTGATTGCTCGCCAAAGGAATATTTTTGACGCGATTTGGCGCAATGGCGAGCGGCAGCGAGAACCCTTTCTGCCACCAATTTTATGGTGTAATGTTATATAACTTTTTTACAGTGCAGTGGTAAGCTGTGGTAATTTCAATTTTAATATCTTCAAAGAATTTATGTTAAAACAATTGATTAAAAAATTTTAGATTAGCTTTTTAACAGTACATTACATAAAAAGAATTATTATAATTCTTTAAAAATGTGCAATTGTTCTCAGACTAAGCACTAATTAACAGAGAATTGTATTGTAACAGATGTAAGTGGGTGTGACTCTATCTATGTTGTTTGTTTAATACTTTATTGATTTAGCAACTTACATGTTTTTTTCTCTTTTTTTTTAGGTATGCTATCACCATACTGTTTAAAATTGCATGAGACCAGTAAGTAATTTTTTAAACTGAATACTATCATACTATTACTAGTTTTAAGGGGTCCCTTTAAAGTGTCCAAAAATCGAAATTTTCAAAAAAATAGCTTATAATTAAATACGGTTCTTTAACGCGAGAGTAGTCGCGTCTTTTTTCAGACCGTTATTAGTCGCGGTCGGTCTTTTTTGCCGCCGCCGTGCCCCCAGCATACAGAAAATGTAAAATAAGAAAGAGTTTTTTCCTTAACATTCAAATATTACATTTCAATGAAATTATAAATTTGCAGTTTACTTAAATTATAGATTTTATTCATGAGATTTGGAATAATGGAAAAAAGTAAAAATGAAATTACATTAAGAATCGTTGCATAGACGTTTCCAACAACTTCCACTTTGCTTGTAAAAATGTACCTCAAGAAAAAACAGAGACGTCTTGTTACTTCACTATGCTGGTGGAGAAACATTTAAAGCCAGCAAAATGGTAGTTCTCCGTTGTATTTGTAAGAGTATATGAGTTGGGTGAAGAAACGTTTATACGGGCGGCAAAAAGACCGATACGCTACTACTGCCGGGTTAAGAACATTTAAAAATAAACTCCATGCAAAAATTCACATTAGAAAAGAAACTATGCCTAAAACACTTTGAACTTTTTCCATATAATCAAGGGGTGATTTAGTCTTTAATGTCAATTTTATCAAAACAGCGATTTTGTTCATTGCCTGATGATTTCTGAAAAATGGTTACCTAGAATTTCACGAAATTTTCGGTGAATGTCATAAACAAAATGACCTAGTATTATGTTTCTCAAGTAAGAAGTTTAGAATCCACGACTACTTTTTGTAATAAAAAAAATCTCGATATTTCGAGTTTCTTTACGAAAATATATTTTTTTTTTTTCACGGGATCTACAAATTTTATTTTCTTCGTTGTAGGTCATTTTGAAAACCCATTATAACTGTATCTATTAAATATATATATTCGTTTGTTTTAGCCATTCAAATGTGAAAAATCCTGCGCGCAATGCATGCAAGAATAATTTTTTCGTAAAAATTGTATCATCTATAAAAAGAAACTAAACAACTTTATACACTTTTTTAACAACTTTAATTGACAAAATAAATGTTTCGTAATATATGTTTTTAGTTTCATAATTAAAAGTCAATTAGTTATAGAGTGACGGCAATTCTTATAGAGGTCACTTTTTCATGTATTTTGTTAGTTCAAAGGGTTGATCCCTTAAAAGTATTAAAATTATACAATTCAACTTGAGAACCTGATCGGTTATGACATATAGCTCTCTGGGTGGAATGTGTTCACCTGATTAATCCAGGTTATTTCAGTTAGTAGACCATTGGCAGCTTAAGCCAGATGTCCCTGGTTGGAATCTTAGCTTTTTTTCCTTCATTTGAAAAATTACAATCCATGCGACATATTTAGCAATTAAAAATAATTGTATTAAAATTAATTAAGTGTAAAAAAGCGAAAAATATCGTCAGTCAAAATAAGTGAATTTACTAACGTGAGCTATGGGACCATGCAAGTATACATCCAGATAAATATTTGAAAATGGAAACAATAGGACAGTAAATAGCAATGCAGATAATGTTTAACGTTATTGAATAAAATATCTATATATATATTGATAAGTGATATAAATAATGTTAAAGTAGATGAGTATTTTAGATATCTCTCTATATTCTGATAACAAAGCTTTAAGAAACAAGGATCTACAGTTAATTTTAATTTACATTACAATAATTAATGCTATTTTTTACAAATAATCGTCTTCAAATAGTAAGTTATTGAATTATGCAAGGAGTATTACCATAACAAAGAGAATCAGAAAAGATGAAGTAAAAATATTATGTACCGATAAAATTTTAAAGTATTTTTATATATTTATTAAGAATCTAATTTTAACGCATCTTCGTTTACACAGCACTAGTTCCAGTAATCGTCGCACGGAGTTTTCCGGCAACGATTGAAATATAAACATGAAAGAAAATTTTCACGAAACTCGTGGCACATGATACATTTTCAACCTTACGTGAGTGTTGTTACAAAACTTCATCGTCATGCACATAAAAGTTATGCCTAAATTAAAAAATCTCTGTTCAGCAATGAATTTAACTTACTCCGCTATATCGACAGTCATGATAAATACAATCGCACTAAATTAACGAATGCAGTGTAGTGCAGTACTGAAATACAAAGCTTTGTCTGGGTTCAACCTAACAAGTAAAGGTACTATATTCTGTGGCGACGAATTTCGATTTTTAAAGCTCATTCGATTCGTCTCATCGAGCTTAGTAATTTTATACCTCGCATATCGGCTATGCTGCATAATTCATGGTAATCGCAATAGCTCTATCTCAAGTTCTAATGCACAAATATTCATCAATCTTCAGATTTAGTTTGTCACTGATATAAATTAGTGCTGCTTAGTTTTTTAGTGTAAATCGCTCAACAGGTGGCGCTGCTATTTTTCACGGTTTCCGAAATAGCTGTATCTCAAGAACTAATGCATAAATTTCCATCAAGCTTTAGATTCAGTTAGTCCCTACTATAAATTGGTCCTAATTAGTTTTTGGTGTAAATCGCGCAACAGGTGGCGCTGCTACGCTGAATTTTTTTCACGATTTCCTCAATAGCTCTATCTCAAAAACTAATGCACGTTTTTTCATCAGACTTTAGATTCAATTATAGAAGTTGGCATAAGTTGTTGATGATTAGATTTTGTTGTAAATCACCTAACCGGTGGCGCTGGTATGCTGTATATATAAAAATGTATAAGTATAATAATGTAATAATGTAAAGTTAAATAATGTATGCTGTATGTATAAAAATTGAAAATGTGCGATGCTTAGAAGTTTAAAAAATTGCTATAGAGTATTTAATCATACTGCTTTGTTTTACGACTGGCTTCTGTAAGGTAACGTTATTTTTTGAAGACGGCATAAAATAATTTGGGAGAAAGAAATAGCATACCGTACCGGTGGCTAATTAAAGGTAGTAGAGTAAGTTCGAATATTATGTAATTGTCGGGCAATATTCAATACTGGAATATCTAACCTGCAGGATGGTCCAACCAAACTTAAAATTACCAAATGACTTTCTATTATTCCCATGATGCACGGCGGTGATGCATAGCTGCTGTTGGAGTGACGCACTGAAATCAATTCTTATTTTCAATTGTTGAAGATTTTTGCAGGTAACTTATAAAATTCGTATTAATTATAAAACCCCTTTGTCAGTGATATTAACAAAATTCAGTATTAAGTTAAACATTTATATTTATTGCTGTGTTAGTCAGTTTATTTCTATCTAACTTGTTGATGAGTGGAGAGGTTTTTGTTTTTCAAAATATCTTGTCGAGGAGCGTGCATTACAATTTACACGACTGTTTCAAGATGAGTAATGTGAAGAAGAACAATCATTCCACTCCCACGTATTATTTGAGTTGGACTTTTTACCATGTTGTACACCAGATGAGGAAAATGTAGTGTATCTGTTTTGCAACCGAAAAATTCAGGAGATTGAAAAGGGGAGACTGCATTTATGATTTTTGTAAAAATTAAAGCAATTTTTCGAAGAATCTGACGATTTATAGATAATGTACTAATGTTTACTTTTTAAATAATTTTAGTTATTAATGAAAATCGTGATTTTTCTTCCACTTTTTATATTTCTTATTCCAGATTAGCCGAAAAGTGTAATTATCTAACAGCTTAATATTGAGATGTAGGTTTTTCTTTCACCTTAAACGCATTAAAAATGTGTTAAGAAAAAGTCACAATTTGTTATTTATTAATTTTTAATGTGTCTCAATTTTTTAATGTTAACATACAAATAAAAATGTAAATTGTATTCCACAATACCCGCACTTCCTCTATAATTGGTTAAATTATGTTTAAAAAAATATTTATTCACACCGGAAAATATGAGACAATATTTTAATTATAATGAGACATGTTCAATGTAGCATTGCTTATTAGAGGAGCTTTTCTTTTGATCAAGCTGCCTGACTGTGCTTTATAAGCCGGTTAGATAAGTTACCAATGTATTAAAATATCGTTTTCATTATATTACTCAATGGTAAAACATGAATTAACTTCCTAACGAGAGTTTATCCTATAGATAGAAATTTCAAAGGCGGAAAACTGCGGATGTCGCTGGCCATTCTATTAAATATATTTTAAACAATTATGGGAGCAATATATAAAAAATCTCAGTTTGCAAAATCTATAATAGTTCAATCTTATTCTGCCCAGAGAATGGTTTATGCGATAAAATTACGTTGACAGATTACACTATTAAAGTCATTGATAAGATTTTAAGTAGTGCTACTTGGATAGGTGTTGATAATGTGTCGAAGCGAAATACATTCGAACCTCGCTATCCCGACACTCTAAGGACAAGAACAAAGTGTCGTCATAAGCGGGGTGTCGCGGTAACCGGAGTTGGAGAAAAATATTTATAAAAAGCTGTATTTTTAATTAATTTAAGACAATTTGAAATTCATAACTGTTCTTGCATTTTTAAGCAATAAAACATTATTATTAAGCAAAATAAACGCAAAAATAAAATTGAAAAGAATAAAAATCAGATTTATGACGACTTGTTTTTTTATTGTTACATGAAATATGGATGAACTAAGGTTTGCTTATCCCTAGATGTGCTTCCTACAATTCTTTTGCAATATTACACAATGAATTGTAATCAATATTCGTTATTTCAGGAATGGATGTCAGATAATTTCTGATCGTTTCAATGCAATGCTATGCTTCGGTTTTAGTCGGATGAAAAACGCCTTGTAACCAAAAGAAACCGCCACCTGATCGGAACAAAAAAAAAAAAAAAAACCGCGAGTAGACTGATGTCTATCTAGAGCTTAAGTGGGTCATTCATAGTATGTGGGTTTATTTATTCAGATAAAGGATTGAAGTAAAATTTCTCATTTGTCTCAATGGGTATTTTAGACATTTTTGTGAAAAGTTTGGCTAAGACATTTCTTTACCACTTAATTTCCATGCTTATAAGATGGATTATGAAAAATGGACAATTTTCCTAAACCATCGTGATATCTGGAGTTGAAAATTGTACAACGACGTAAAATCCGGAGTTTATTTACATTAAAATCATATACAGAAAATCAGGACTTTGAAAAACTGACGTGATAAGCGTAGTGACGTGAAAACCGGGTGTCGGGATAACAAGGTTCGATTGTATATAATTTTTAGCTCATGGTCTATAAAGCCTGAGCACTAATGTGCCCGCAGGTTCTTATGTACGTATGTATGTACGTAACGCGATAACTCTTGTTAGATCCATCCGATTTGCTTCAAATTTTGTAAATAGGTTCATCCTGATAAGGCGGTTCGCTGATTACTTTTGGGGGCTCATTGGTTAGGTATAAAGGGAGGAATGGGGAACTAATCCCACTTTAATTTAGAAGAATGAGTTTTTTTATGCAGTATTATCCGATTTGGTTTAAACTTTGTAAATAGGCTCATTTTGATATGGCACTTCCCTGATACGTTTTGGGGGTTCGTTGGTTAAGTCTTAAGGGGGGGGGGTGATGAGGGCTAATCCCATTTAATTTATTTAAATGTGTTTTTCCTGCAGAATTATCCTATTTGCTTCAAATTTGGTTTAACGGTTTACTTTGATAAGGCGCATCCCATATTACTTTTAGGATTTATTTGTTAAGTATAAAGGGTAGGAGCGGGGAGCTAATTCCTCCTTAATTTAGATAAATGTGTTTTTCATGCAGAATCATCGGATTTGTTTATAATTTGGTATACCGGTTTACTCTGATAAGGCGTTTCCCTGATTATTAACCGTTTAGCACAAAAAGAGTAAGTTCCATTTTATAAATAATAGACATAAACAAGAATGTAATACACAGTTATTGTGAATAGCCTGTGAGCTTAATGCCATCAGTTTAACTGGGCACTTTTCTTTTTATTTATTATTCGATCGTTTTCATCTACAGATGATAATCTGGAAGAATTGAAACAACTCTTCTCCGTTGTTTTTAGCGACGGTAGAGTCTGTGTACCAGTGTACATTCGAATTGAATAATGTTGTCGATGCCATCAAATTTTAATGCTCTATGTTTTCTGCATTGTAAATAATATAGTTCAAAATTTTTAATTAATAAATATTATACAGGGTGTCCCAAAAAGGACCACCTATTTTTAAAAATGAATAATTAACAAACGAATAGAGTTATTAAAAAAATTCTTGCAGGAAACGAATATGTGAAATCTGGAATTTTGTTTAGAACTCTTTATTATAATAGTTCAAAATCTGACCGACAGATGGCGCTACAGCACATTTTGATGGCTATATGAACAAAAGGAGCATGCGAGAAGACCAGACAGGAGTAAACATGGTCAATGAAAGTTCAGTAGTAACCATTTCAAGGGAAACAGTAGTTGTCGTTGCGTAAATTCTTCAAAATGATGTATTCGTTGGCGATATAGCCACCAAAATGTGCTGAAGCGCCATCTGTCTGTCGTATTTTGAACTATTATAATAAAAAGTTCTAAACAAAATTCCAGACTTCACACATTCGTTTCCTGCAAGAATTTTTTTAATAACTCTATTCGTTTGTTAATTATTCATTTTTAAAAATAGGTGGTCCTTTTTGGGACACCCTGTAGTTTTCTTATCAAATCCCGGCGTTTGCTTCTGCTTTAATAAAACAGACAAAAAATGCATTTCCTCAATAGCACACTTTGTACATGAGAAAAGAGATATCAAATGTTACTTTCTAAATACCAAAACTTACCAAAACAATAAACAAGTAAAAATTAAATTTAAAAACTCAAAAAACCCGAATGCGTAAAAAGCGAATTAATTATTTCTCATCAGTGTGAAACTATATTTTTATTATTTACCTATTTTTTTATTTACTTGTAGCGATAACTTTTAAGTTGTGTTTAATTGTTAGTTCCTATCTATAAACACTGTTTTGATGAGGCCTTTAAAGATGTCTATGATGGTTAGAGTTCCAGTAAAGCTAGAGATCCTACCTACATAACTTCCTTGTGGTGTAATATTTAAACGGAGCTTCTGACTGTAAATTGTCAATGAAACATCGTCTTCATTTTGAAAGACCTATCCAATGATATGCCACTCAATAGGGTGCGTATAAAAAAAAAGAAAAAATTCGCCTCTACCGCCATTTTGTATTTTACGGCTGCCATTTTTTATTTATAAAAGCAAAACATAGCCTTTAACCATCGAACGGTTAAGACGAATCGATAGAGACCTCATTCATTAATATCCATCCCACCGTTGGGATGTTTCGAGGGTATAAAGAAATCCACATGCCCAGATACGCGTGAAACACATAAACATTCTTGGCCGTCGGGTAAAAAACAATGAAAAATTAGGTGAGCCAATCCAAGCACATCCTGTTCAACAAATCTTAAACTGACTCTGTATTCCAGAAATTTATCTCAGTGACGAATAATGTGCTTATTTCAAGTGACATTTTATATAGCGTGAACAAATACCTTAAAATATATTTGAATTTTTTTTTTTTTTTTTAATGGGACGGTACAGTCGTCGAAAAAAAAGTAAACACCCCTTACTAACTCTGCAAAAAATTGTCGTAGAAGAAAGTTACTGACACCACATGATTGATAATAAAGTCTACTTTTAAATAATGTATATAAAATTTGCTTAGGGGGCCATCTACATATTAAAACGAACCATAACTTTGCTTTTTCAATAGCAATACATAATTCTAACAGCATAAATGAATTCTACACCCTTCAATTAGCCTAAAACAAATTTTTATTCAATTCTTACGATGCGTTTCATAGAAATTAATTATTTTGAAACGAGAGTAATTTAGGGGCTGTATCCAAATTGAAGTTCGGTACTCGATTGTTGACCTAGAGAGCCCCCCCCCCTCCCCCTCCTCTTGATCAAGGTATCTTAAGCGCCACTCAAGAAGTCATTGAAGATTGCTAGATAGCATAAGAAATTTCAAAATATCTAGTCACTTCTATCATAGCCCCTTAAACCATCATTTTGTCGTTTTATAAGCATGATTTGAAAACTACTTGGAAGAAATATGTGAAATTTTGGAAGCAGGACTTCATAAATTTAAATCCATCAAAACAATTGCAGGTTGCAATTCATAATTTTTTTCGAATATTAATTTCATAATTCATAAATAATATCAAAAATTATAAAAATTGCAAATTCATCGTATTTATGTTTGGGTATTATAGTATTATTGCTACACAAAAAATTAGCACATTAGGAGTATAATTTTAAGAGATGTTAATAAAAGTATGAAAATGTAATTTAACATTAGAAGTACTAAATTTTGAATGTTTATAATTCAAAAACTTATTATTCAAATGACTTGAAATTTGTTGTCTAGGCATAGTTTGAACAGAAGATTTTACATATGTTGTTAAAATTGCGTATTGCTATTGAAAAAAAATAAAGTTTGGGTTCGGTTTAGTATGTAGATGCCCCTTAAGCAAATTTTATGTACATCATTTAAAAGTAGACTTTATTTACAATCGTCCGGTACCAGTAAGTTTCATCTACGATAATTTGTTGAGGAGTTACTAGGGTGTGTTTACTTTTTTTTTTCCACGCCTGTACCAGTATTTGAAACCTATATTAAGCATTTTCCACCCGAGATAAAAGATAAAATCTCCCTAGACTTAAATAAAAAAAAAAAAGATTAAACAAAACATCTAGTAATTATGTAATATAGGAAACGGTTCCAAAGCTATATATTAACAAGTAAGAAAAATCATGCGTTAAGCATAGATTATGAAACACTTTCAAATACTTCTTGAATGCTTTAACAAAACTTCGTTATTTAGGAAAATAAGGCATATAAGAGAACTTAGTAAACATTTTAGAAACTGCATAAAACATTTGAAAAACTGATTTCAGCAGTTACCGTTCATAGAAAATATTTGTTCCTTTTAATAGCCCATTTGATCTGTAGGTTGATATATATACTATAGTATAATGGGGGAATTCAGTTTAGCAAAAAAACACATAACAGGTTGAAATTTCTCTTTCAGCAATTTATACTAATAGATGGAAGCCTACTTGTATACTTTTGTATAACCCCGTAGTTGACCTAGTACCTTTTTTACACGCCACTATTTAGCTAAAGTTTAATTCAAAGTAAAACACTCTTAAAACTACTGGAATCACATTCCCAGAAATTATTATTTATAGACGGCCATGTATCCAATTCTTTGCGTGACCTCGAATATCATTTATATATGTTCTACAAACATTTCCTAGTAAACTAAATTCAGTTGAGCGTAAAAAGGCATAACTCATTTAAAAACCACCTTTAGGCAATTTGCAGTCATACCCAGTAACCATTACGAATTGTTTTGTGTAGCCCTGTATATAAATTGCAGCATTTAAACACACCATATACAATGCATAAATATAGTGAAACATAAAAGCACATAACATAATTAAATATGTATTTTAAGCAATCGTCGCTACGGTACAGTACTTTGGATAAAATATAGTATCTGAAATCTTTTGTGTGTCCCTCTAAATGCTATGCACTTCGTATTATACATGAAATAAGTTATAGTAAACCTCAGCTACATATATCAATTTCATTATACATGAAATAACATAATTAAAATACGCCGGAAAAAATTCCCTCCACCCCTGTATCATTATGTGACGGAATTCTTTTATGTGGCTCTGTAAATTAATAATAACTCTTCTTAGCACCGCATATTCTACAGAATGCATATTTTAGTGCAATTTCAGAACGATCCGAGTATATTTACGGGAGTTAGAGCGCGGACAGACGGACAGACAAACCGAAGTTATAAACACTTTTCAACTTTGTTGGAAAGTGTTAAGAAAGGCTATGTTGATTATACTCTCCTTTATACAATGTAAAATATATTTACCCTAACAGACAGTTTATATGAAATGCCCACCATAATAAAATATGTAGCGTTACTCCATAAAATTGGCAGCAACAGGCTGAGTCCAATTTTAAGGAGTTATTTAACTTATATAGTGGTGTTATTTAAACTGATATAATTGGTGTAATATTACACCAAATAAACTTAGTGTAACGTAACATCAGCTATATCGGTTAAACTACTCAATAAAATGGAGACAGAAAGACCGGAACGAATTTTATGGAGTAATGTTACTTAGATTTTTTACAATGCAGGTATGAAAATAAGATTTTTTTTCTTTGAATGAAAGTTTAATAAAGACAGCGGGACGTAAATGTAATGGGCTTTATATGTAAGAGTGGGATTTCATCGCCCCCCCCCCCCAATACAAATATATCGAAAAATTTAGCCAATAAGATTATCCCGAAAAACAGATTCCTCCCACCCCATCCCCAATAGGTAAAAACCCAAGTTGGTAATACTGTTCTGTACCATTTACTTTTCGAAAATTGTTGGAAACATCAATTTTTGATTTTTTTGTATAAAATGACTTTTGACATTCGTAAATTTTTTCATGAAGTTTCGTAAAGATCGGATCATTAAAATATGCGGAAAAGGCTTTTTACTGCATCCAATTCCTATAAAATTAGTTAGAATTGGTATTTTAATTAATTTCCCTAAGTTTTTGTTTTTTAAATTGATAAATATAAACAAATTGCTAAAACTTCAAAAGAGTTCTATTATACTGTAAAATAAACTGTAAAGTTACTAAGAATTTTCTAGGAAACTGAGATGCCTAGAACTTTTTATGTAACGACAATTCTGTACCGAAAACTATGACAATTACACGTTTTTAAAAACTATTTCAACAAAATTACATGTCGGAAAAAGAAACTAAAGTAACGTTTAAACAATTATATACCAAAAACTGTCATAATTACACGTTTTTCGAAACTGTATCAAAGAATATAGTACGAATATTTAAAAACAAATTCTTATTAAAATAATTTTAATATTTAAAAATTTTCTCTTCTGAATGGCGTCACTTTTATAATCCATAACTGCCGCTATTTGTCAATCATACATATAAAACTGAAACACAAAAACAATCTTGTGCATGTTTCTTTTAACGCGGGATATTTTTTAAAACGTCACATGAAAAAATTCATCTTTCAGTTGAAATTCGCCTGAAACCAAACAGCTTTTTCTTTTAAGTTTCATATTTTGTTGTTTCAGACAGAAATAAGGCGCAAAGCAAGCGTTTTTTATTCTTTTGTTGCTAAAGATATCTTTTCAACCGTCAAAAGTCAGTCATCACTTTGTGAATGATGTTTTCTTTTCAGTCGTTTGCATGTCTTTGTGATGTTTTGATGTCAAAAATTTAAGTTTTGAAAAACATTTTGTTAAGAACTGATCTCTTGATTTTTACATATTGTGTTCATATTTTTCACCTTAATGAAGTTTTTCTTTTAAAAACATGTCTGGAGAATCTAGAACAAAAAGCAAATTTGTTATTTGTATAGAAAAAACTTTTTGTTTGCAAAAACTGCTGTTAAAAAAAATGTCAATTTTATCTTCTTCTATATTTACAGGAAGAAATTATTGCATTCATGAAAGATTTCGACTTTCGGTTTTCGGTGGATTTATACGTTTTAGAAGGTCCTGAACACGATCTGATGGTTTTTAGAAAATGTCTGTCTGTCTGTCACTCTGTGTGTCTGTCTATCTATATGCGACAAAAATTTTGTGGCCGCTCTATCTCAAGAACTGACACACGGAATTTCTCAAAACTTTAGATTCAGTTAGACGTTGATATAAACTGGTGCTGATTAGTTTTTGGTGTATATTGCCAAACAGGTGGCGCTGCATTTTTCTGGATTTTTTGCAATAGCTCTGTCTAAATAACTAACGCACGAATTTTCATCAAACTTCAGATTCAGTTACAAGTTGCCTGAATTTGTTGCTTATTGTGCTTTGGTATATACTGCCTAATAATTGGCGTTTGCTATGCTGAATTTTTCACGATTGCAGCAATAATTCTATCTTAAGAATGAATATACGGAATTTAATAAAACTTTAGATTCAGTTAGATTTTTATATAAATTGGTGCTGATTAATTTTTGGTGAATATCGTCCAACAAGTGGCGCTACTTTTCTGCTTTTTGTTCGATTTCCACAATAGCTTTACTTCAAGAACTAATGCTCGGATTTCCATCAAAATTCAGATTCAGTTAGACATTAATGTAAGCTGTTACTGATTAAGTTTTGGTGTAAACGTCACAACAGTTGGCTCTGCTATGATGAATTTTTCACGATCTATGCGAAAGGTATATCTAAAAACTAATGCACGCAATTTAATCAAACTTAATATTCTGTTACATTTTCACGTATATAGATCCTTATTAGTCTTAGGGCTACATTGGACAACAAGTGTTTATTTTATACTCTTTGGGTTGAAAATTTTGGTTCCGGAGCTCTAGGAGGGTGGATTCCTAAATTCTATGATTTGTTTCAAACAATGCGATACTTAACTTATATCTTCTTGTTAAATGCATCCAATTCAACGAGACTATGTACCTTTACAATCCTCATGATGGGCAAATATTGTCATTTAATTTTCGTGCTGCGATAGTGAATTGTTAATTATTAACATTGATGATATAGAAGAAAGTTTTGCGATTGGCACATCCGACTAGTTTCATTATGGAATAAAGGTACATGAATATTAATTTATATTTATATATTAAGGCTTATTTCCTTGTCTTTGGAAATTTCGTAACCATATTTTTTTTAACATCAAAATCGATTGATTAAGGTCTAATCAATTTTATAGAAATAATATAGATTTGTATTTATAAGTATTTTATAGAATAGTCGGTTATTGGCAGATATAATAAACTAGTCGGATATGGCAATCCCAAAACTTTCTTCTATCTCATACATATATTAATACTTCCTGAAAAATGCAGCATAGCAGAGCCACTGGTTCGGTGATTTACACTAAAATCTAATCAGCAGCAACTTATGTCAATTTCTAATTGAATTTGAAGTTTGGTGAAAGTCCGTGCATTAGTTTTTGAGATAGAGCTATTGCAGTTATCGTGAAAAGTTTTGCAGAGCAGTGGCACCTATTCGGCAATTTACAACAAAAGCTTATCAGGATCAATTTATATCAGGGACTAGCTGAATCTAAAGTTTAATGAAAATTTGTACATTTGTACTTGAGATACAGCTATTGCGATAATCATGAATAATGCAGCATAGCAGCTCCACTTATTGGTCGATTTACACCAAAACGTTGTCAGCACTAAATAATATCAAGGACTAACTGATTCTGTAGTTATCTGAAAATCCGTGTTTTAGTTCTTGAGATATAGCTGTTGAGGAAATTATGAATAATGCAGCATAGCAGAGCCACCTTATGGGCGATTTATACCAAAAAATAATCAGCACCAACTTATATCAGGGAATAACTCTCTCAAGTTTTATTAAATTCCGTACATTATTTCTTGAGATAGAGAGCCCACAAAATTTGTGTCACATACACACGGACAGACAGACTCTCAGACTCCCAGACCCACAGGCAGACATTTTGAAAAACTTGGTTTTCGGGATCTTTGACCCCTAAAACGCGTAAATCCGTCGAAAACCGGAATCCAAAAATTTTCACGAGTCCAATACTTTGCTCCGGTAAAGATAGACGAAAGTAAAAATATGTCGACGAAATGTTGATTATATATTCACATCTATTATGAGAAAAAGGACATGTTTGAAGAGAGTAAATATATTATAGAAAATGCATTGATCCTTTATCAGTTTTATAATTCAGATAAATTTAAGTTAAAGTTTATTCACCAGAGCATGTTTTGCCAACCACAATTAGTAGAGCGAATTTCTTGCTTAAAAATATATTCATTAAGAGTGGTTACAGATATAGTTTTAAGAAACTATAATGTAACCCATTAATGCCTTTGGGACTAGAGTCTCATACACGAATTGTTTTAGGAATGCATCACTTAAAAAAAAGTAGTTAACTTTATATCTTCAATCTCAAAAATACCCTAATAATATAATACAAGTATATTACTTCTCTTTATTACCGGTACCAAAAACAAGCACTGTATATACAAGTGCTGTATAAACAAGTACATATAAACAAGTACTGTATACTACCCCATCCAATGCCTAAGTAAACAAATTCGGCTGGGAGAAGACCCACATAGTTTGAAAAATGCTTAACGCGTATAAAAACCCAATTTCAAAATTTCCACGAATAATCAGAAAACTATCCGACATCTTTTGTGCAGCAATGTAAATGATCTAAACTTTTGTATATATACTACATTGGGTTCTAAAATTTACTTCTGTTAGGAAATGCATAACGCAGGTTCATTATTCCCTTTAGCAATTTCCATCAATAAACTGAAATTTACTCGAAATCTTTTGGGCTGACCTGTATATCATCTATATAATTCATAAACGCCAGTTGATAAGCACAAAATTAGTTTAATTTTAAGATACGTTTAACTTTTATGCTTAATCGTTATGTTTATGCGTTTAACGTTTTATGCGCTTATGCCTAAAACGCACTTTGTCGTTCCAGCAATTGTCGTTATAAACAATACTGTTCTTAGACAGTACCGAATTCTTTTGTGTGTCCATGTAAATGAACAATGATGCGATCCACACTCTATTCCACAGTAAGCTTCTTGTGGTGCACCTCAGTTATATATAACAATTCTAATGTGTTTGAAATAGTGTAGTATCATAAAAATAACCGGAAATGATTTTTCTCCATACACGGAATTCTTTTAAATGTCCGTGTAAGCGAACTATTAATGCTGAATACTTCATTTTCAATACCGAACATGCCATAGTAAACACGACTAACATATATCAATTGCATGGCAATCCAAGTATATTTACGTGAGTTAGAGTACGTACAGACCGACAGACGGCAGAGAGATATACAAACCGAATTCATTAACACATTTAAACTATCTTGGAAAGTGTTATAATCGACATGCCACAACTTTAACTATCTACATCATGAAAAGATATAATTTAATAACTTTATGAAATAACAGTTTTGTGTAAAACTGGGTGTAGAGTGTTTAGTAAAAGTCCCTCCTGGCTCGCCCTACAGGCTCAGGTAGATTTCGAAGTTAAGTACTAATTTCACGAACCAAAACTAAATCATGATTAGAGATAAACCCATCTTAACAATTTTATCGCTCCGCTTTTGACGAGTTTTTAATTTCATTTTTATATAAGAACTGGTTTAATCAGAACCATGTTAAGGCAATATTCAAAAAATATTTCTCCATACTCAACAACTGGAAATTTTCTGACACATTTTCAGATCCATTTTTAAAAGGAAAAACATGAAACTCGGAGACATGATTTTTTAAGAGATTTATAAGCGACCTATGTTTTTATTTTTTGTTCAATTAATTAGAACTTGATTTATAAACAATTATTTTTTCAGTAAGACAATATGTTTCGTTTCCAACACAATCGCTTCGAGAAATTTGGTTCAAAATGTCCACTTGGAGATAATTTTTTGAAATATATTCTACTTTTTCAAAATATCGACCATTGCGGCACATTATGTACACTATATGGCCAAAGGTGACCGGTCACTTGCGATTTTAGACGTTTTGTGCAATATTTAGAAAAACACATGAGCAATTAACCTGAAACTGCAGGCGTCTAAACAGTATAGTATAGGTCATATATTTCCGGGAAGAATTTTTTTTTCCCGAAACCCTATAGAGGACCGTCAACAAATTGAAAAAGAACGAATATCTTTTGGATAACCCTGTAAACCCTAATGTAGCAAAAGCGTTCACACTCGAGATTATTAATAAGTGGATTATTGTAATATACTGGGTTCATTTTTATGATGATAGCATATATACTCGTAGAGAAATTAAGGTTTTTTTAAAAACAGCCCCAAACTTCGCCAAGTGTTTTGCTTATAATTTGCAGAGTTCTTAATATAAAAAAAAAAAATTTCAGAAAATATGACAAACAACACTGCACACAATACTCTGTAATCAGAATTAAAAAAATAATAAAAATTAGATGAAAAATGAGCAGGTTTACTAAAAAACGTTTCACTGAGCATGCGCGAATACAATCAAAATATAATGTGCATAATGTATTAGCTAAGTAACTAGAGCAACTTTTGTGAATGTCTCAAAATCATAGCTTGAAAATTCTGAAAATAATCGTCAATAGAATAAGCTCTAAATCCGTTGTTCCCAAAAAGAAGCAAAATGATGAGGGGTTGTATCCAAATATACGTGCAATATTGTGTACGCTATCTTGGCATTAATCAACAGATATTTGATACAACCCCTTATCTTTACCCTTATCAGTTTCAGGTTAATTCCTCATGTATTTTTCTAGATATTTAACAAAATGTCTAAAATCGCAAGTGACCGGTCACCTTTGGCCATATAGTATAGTTTTTGAATAAGAGAAACTACTAATTGGATGCGTTTTAAAGCAAAAATTAATTTAAAAATGAGTCAGAAAATAAGCAGTTTGGATTTGCGTAATACGATATTTTTTTCTTCAACCTGTATGTATTTTTAATTTGTTTTTCCTGTAAGAATTGGTCCTATCAAAAACTGGTCAGTATAAAAGTTGTAGATAATATTAAGAAGATGTATAATAAATTTAAGCTGATTGGATATCTAGTGAATTGACGAAGTTATGGATTTTTCTTCTTTAATTCCCCCCCCCCCTTTTTTGTTTTCGTTTTTAATTTTTTTTCCTTTGCGGTAAGAATTGTTCCTATTAAAAACTTGTCAACGTAAAAGTTGTTGTGTAGATAATATTAAGACAATTTGTAATAAATTTAATTGGATTTGATATCTTGAGAATTGACGAAGCTATGAATCTTTTTCTCCACAAAACCCTATTTTGGTCGCCCTTTGAGCCCATTTTTAATTTTAAAAAATCTGTCATACATAAATTTTTGGCCCTTTTTTTTATAGTAATAAAAACTTTAAACTGAGTAGATATGTATTATAATTAAGAAGTTATGGGTTTTTTTCGTTTTTCACAAAACCCCTCCCTATTTCCATGCTTTTTTAGCTCACAGGCTATCAAAGCCTGAGAGCTAATGTGCCCGACCGCTCTGTATGTATGTATGTATGTATGTATGTATGTATGTATGTATGTACGTACAAACGTATGTATGTACGTAACGCGATAATTCTTGATAGAAACATCCGATTTGCTTCAAAATTTTTTCCTAGGTTCATTGTGATAAGGCGCTTCCCTGATTAGTTTTGGGAGTTCATTGGTTAAGGATAAAGCGGGAAAAACGGGGTTAGTCCAACCCCTTAATTCAGATAAATGGGTTTTTCATGCAGAATAATTCGATTTTCTCCGAATTTGGTATACCGGTTTATTATGTTAAGGAACTTCCCTGATTAGTTTTGGAGGTTCGTTGGTTAAGGATAAAGGGGGGTTAGTCCACCCCCTTAATTCAGATAATTAGGTTTTTCACGCAGAATCATTCGATTTGCCCCGAATTTGGTATACCGGTTTATTATGTTAAGGAACTTCCCTGATTAGTTTTGGGAGTTCATTGGTTAAGGATAAAGGGGGAAAAACGGGGTTAGTCCACCCCCCTTAATTCAGATAAATGGGTTTTTCATGCAGAATCATTCGATTTGCTCCGTATTTGGTATACCGGTTTATTATGTTAAGGAACTTCCCTGATTAATTTTGGGGGTTCATTGGTTAATGATAAAGGGGGAAAAGGGGGGTTAGCCCACCCCTTTTTATTCAGATAAATGGGTTTTTCATGCAGAATGATTCGATTTGCTCCGAATTCGGTATAGCGGTTAATTAGGTTAAGGAACTTCCCTGATTAGTTTTGGGGGTTCATTGGTTAAGAATAAGGGGGGAAAAGGGGGGCTAGTCCACCCCCTTAATTCAGATAAATGGGTTTTTCATGCAGAATGATTCGATTTGCTCCGAATTCGGTATAGCGGTTAATTAGGTTAAGGAACTTCCCTGATTAGTTTTGGGGGTTCATTGGTTAAGAATAAGGGGGGAAAAGGGGGGCTAGTCCACCCCCTTAATTCAGATAAATGGGTTTTTCATGCAGAATGATTCGATTTGCTCCGAATTTGGTATACTGGTTTATTAGATTAAGGAACTTCCCTGATTAGTTTTGGGGGTTCATTGGTTAAGGATAAAGGGGGAAAAGGGAGGTTAGCCCGCCCCTCTTAAATTAGATAAATGGGTTTTTCATGCAGAATGATTCGATTTGCTCCGAAGTTGGCATACCGGTTTATTATGTTAAGGAACTTCCCTGATTAGTTTTGTGGGTTCATTGGTTAAGGATAAAGGGGAAGGGTGGCTAGTCCCCCCCCCCCTTAATTTATATAAACGGTTTTTTCATGCAGAATTATTCGCTTTGCTCCAAATTTGGTATACCTGTTTATTATGTTAAGGAGCTTCCCTGATTCGTTTTGGTGATTCATTGGTTAAGGATAAAGGGTGGGGGGGGGGGCTAGTCCACCCTCTTAATTTAGATAAATGGTTTTTTTTTTTGCAGGATTATTCGATTTGCTCCAAATTTGGTATACCGGTTTATTATGATAAGGAGCTTCCCTGATTAGATTTGGAGTTTCACTGGTTAAGTATAAAGGGTGAAACGGGGGCTAATTCCCCTTCACTTATTTTTTTGAGGGGCATTATTCTTTAAAATAAGAGTATGATATACAATTAGTGTGAATAGCCTGTGAGCTCAATGCCATCAGTTTAGCTGGGCATTTTTCTTTTTATTTTCCGATTTTGCCCATTACCGAACTTGACCGAGATTTTATGCCCTTGATTTTATGTATCAGTTTGGAAAAGATTTGTGCAGAATTATGGAAGTTATCGAGTCCATAAAAAATTGATATAGATAAACAGATAGATAGATCATCTTTTTTACCGGGGGTGGTTTTGGGTTCTGGGGGTCATGATCGGTGTAGTTCTGAATTTTTTTTTTCCAAAATTCCAACATAGGGTAAAATATAATAGGTAGTATTTCATACTAAATCTACCGAATACAATTTAATAAGTTTCAGTCCCGACCCACAATATGGTTAGTGCCATACCATGACATACCAACCAGCACTCAGTTTTGTTTGTCTTTTTACTTTTAATCAAATACACTTACTTTGAACCGGATATTTTAAACAATAATAAAAAATATAGAATACAATAAAATCTAGAAAGCAATAAGGTATATTATAATGTACTTTTATTTGATAATGTTTTTGGTTCTTCTATATTTTGACTTCAAAAAAGACAGAAAGGTGCAGCTATAAAAATGAATTAAATAGAAATGACTAAACTGGGACTCTTTTTAGGATGTGTTATATGAAAAAGCTCTAATACCTTCATTTTGGTGGTTTGCGAAAAAAACTGAAACTTTGAGGTGGGTTGTCTAACAACACAGTTTGAGAATCTCTCACTGAATCTATGTTTAATCTATTTCAAACTTGCCTATTCATATCGGTACCTTTATTCACAGGTTTTTCTAGGGCTAACACTAAGTACCTCCCATCTCGCGCAGCGTTACTTTTGTTGTACTTCTTACACCAGTGCCAATGTCCCTCTTTAATTGTACCAAGTGAAGTCGACGTGACGTGTACGAATTATAATATATATATATATATTAAATAAATCTTTAAATTAGGAACACAAGAAAATAGCTTAAAAATCAGCAAGTCCAGCAATATTTAAAATACTGGCAAACCTGCATCACATTTGCTCATTAATTTTTTACTTGTAATAAAACGACACTGGGCGGTTGCGTGTTAAGGAAATGCATAGTGCTAAAAAAAGAACAAAATCAAAAGCAAATTATAACTTTTTTGTGAAAAGTCGCTGGATAAGTCTATTTTCATCACACGTTTTTCATATATGGTTTCCCATACTTCTCATACTTTAATTTTTTTTTTTTTTCAGAGACTGTATACATATTCTTTTTATACAAATTTTGAAAGTCTCAATCCGAGCAAATACAGGTTGATTCAAAATGAATTTCACAAAAACAAAACAAACTTGTTACTGCTGTAATAGGTTTATTTATGAAATAGAAATGTAACATAAAACTCTTACTATAAAAGTTTCTAAAGTTAGTCGATCTGAGACCCTCCTGTTACCCGGCAAACGTCTATATCCTCTTCAGTTCCGAAGCTAAAATAAGAATAGAATTGCTTATTCATTGGTTTATTCCAAACAAAATAACATCGTAAATAACAAAAAAAATATGTTTTCTGAAATTGATACTTTAGTTTAGTAATTTAGTCTCAAAAATATGGATCTAAAACTACAAACACCCTTAAAAACATCCATTTAATAACCATTAAACTAAATTAACGCAATCACAAATTTAAGAGCATTAAACAAGTAAATAATTTACAAATCCTCAATTTTTTTTTCTTTTGAAAAAGATTTAAGTTAAATACTTATGAAAATTTCTCGTTTTCTTGGTCATGCTGTCTTTTGGGCATTTTTAGGCATTTTGCAAACTTACATGAAAATAACATTTATTTTCTGCGGTAATTAGCTTAGATGCTTTGAACGCAAAAAACATTCACCTATTAAGAAGTGATGTGAAAATGCAAAAAAATCGGACATTTTAGTTTTTATAAGGAAAAGAAAAGAAGTCCCCGTTTGGGGACCCAGGGACCGAAGAGGTTAAGGTAATTGAATTCCTGCCACAATTTTGCTAGCATGTCCTGTGTTATTGAGTATGTAACTTATGCGCTGCTTTAAATGCTGTAAGTCCTGAGTACGTGGTGCAGGAACGCTTTGTCCTTCATCTATCTCCAAAGGAAAAAAATCGTTGATTTCTGGGACTTCGTACACTGTAAAAAAAAAATCTGTAAAGTTACTAAAATTTTCCATTAAACATGTATTCCAAGAACTTCTATGTAACGGGAACAACGAAAATTCAGGTAGCTGATACACTTTTCTACCGTAAATAAAAAAAAATCTGTAAGGTTACTGAGAATGTTTCAGGAAATTGGAATTCATAGAACTTTTTATGTTACAAATAAAATTATAGTAAGATTACTGTAATTGTAGTAGATACTTTTGTAAAGCTGGAGATTTCTTTAGTTTCGAAAACTAGTTAACTAGTTTTCTAGATTTACATCTTTTTTGTACAAAGTACAGATAAAATTTAGTAAGCATACAGATTTCTGTAACTTTACATCTGTAAAATTACAGATTTTTTTTTTTTTTTTTTTTTTTTTTTTTTTTTTTTTTTTTTTAAGTGTACAAAGGTTTTACGAACGCTATCGAACACTTCGTTTTTGACAGGTGGTCGTTCCCTGCTTTTTCCCTTGCATAAGCAGTCGTTCCTCTCAAACTGCTTCATTCACCTTATGATGAAGTTGTGACGATGAGGTGATTATTTATAAAAAATAAAATGGCCAGTAAATGTTTCTTAACAATCACAACCGATGAAGCTTTTGCGTATCACACAGTAAGCTTTTTTTTTTTTTGCGGGATTGTCGCGAATTCGAATAACAGCGCCTCTAGTGAAGATTTCGATAACAGCAGACTTTTCGCTGTTGCCAGATAAAACTTTCATAGTTGTACTTTCACGCCACATTTTTATTTTATAAATAAATCCATTGAAGAACTTTAACATTGTTTCCCTTTTAGCCCGAATCATTCTGAATCACCTTATGTACGTCTTTCTTTTGGTTTGTAATGTAGGATATAATTACACAAAAATTGCCATTGCTCTTTTTTTCGAAGCACTTTAAATTTGAATTAAAATTTATCATTAATGAATCTAGTGGCTGTTTGATTATTGAAAAATATATTTTGAAAAATATGTGATAGTGTATAAATCTCTTAAAATAAATATCCAAACTTTTAAAATAATAATACAATAATTATCTGTAAACGAGATTAAAGATACTTGTGTGAAATGTAGAAAGTATTTTATTTCAATGTATCTTAAAGGTACACAATACATATTAAAAGTAATGCTGAGAAAATTCATTATATATTAGGTAGAGATATAGTAAACATTTCATAAAATGCGACTTTGATTAAATATTGGATCATTTTTCGAATAATTTATCCATTGATTATGTTTTCTATTTTGTATATCCCAGCTTCTAATCGCCTGAATTTATCAGACGATTAGGCAGCTCGAGTACGCAATATACGAAGAATCACAATTAGCATTTCAGAAATAAAATTTTTTATTAAAGGTTTTATTTTTGTTATTTTTCCGGTGTTAATAGTAACCTCAGCCAAACAAAAAACGATATCAAGATGTATACTTTCATTTGTTCACTGTCTTTTTTTCAGTTTCTAATACCAACTACGGTATAGGATTGGTTAAAGAACTTAATCCGTTCCAAAAATGTGTTCGCTAACTAAATTTGTTAATCATGCATAGATGTTATATTGATTTGTATGGGAATTCAATTAATTCGTTCTTAAA
The DNA here is from genome assembly GCA_963932465.1 of Maratus speciosus. NCBI lineage: Eukaryota > Metazoa > Arthropoda > Arachnida > Araneae > Salticidae > Maratus > Maratus speciosus. The sequence goes on from OZ010797.1 coordinate 474,043,128, forward strand.
ATTTAAATAACGAATAAAAAATAATGTATAAATTTTCCCTTTATAATAGGGTTAATATACGTCATTATTTAATATGGACATATCTTATTTTGATTGCTTTGTCCGTGACATGGTGTATTAAAAAAAAATAAAAATAACATGCCCTTTGTAAAAACTTTTAAGATTACATTCATTGACTACGGCGTTAAATCATATCAATTTGTTACTTTCACCTCTCAAAAATTCCTCAGTTCTCTAAAATATCATGCTTACAGAAGAGCCCGATAAAGTTCATGTTCAGCCTAGATCCTGTTAAATAATTTGTGAAATAAATTTCAATTAAAATAATTAATTTGCAATTAAAAACATTTCTTTAAAAAAGAACACAAAATATAAAAATTAATGTTTCTGATCTGTCATTCTAATTTGTGGGCCCAAAAATGTTGGGCTCGAACCCCCGATAGCCCATGAATTAATTAGAACTTACGTATACAACTGTTAAAATGTTTCTAACAAGGAAGGTCTCCTTACTGGGCATACTCAGAATATTTTGAAAAAAAAAAAAATACCAATTAAACTACTTATGTATGTAATAAAGGTTCAGTCAAATTTAGCGGCGGAATTATAGTAGAAAGTCTGTAAAAAAAAATAAAATACTTTCCAGTATTTGGCGCTAAAAGACGAAAGCGTCACGCGATTTGGCAAGCAGTACTTTTCCTCGCCAAAAGCAAGCGATTTTAATGCACCTGAAAATTGTTTGTTAATTGATTTTTAGAATGCGTGTAAAAAAGTATTTAATGAATTTAAACATAAGCAATGAGAGAGTTTAATAAATACATTTTTTCGTATTACATATTTATGTTGCTTATTAATTAATCTTATTACTTTAAACACAATTTCATGCAGAAAAAATACTTTCATATATTTAAGCGTATTCCAAAATAAAGTCAAGATTCATTTACGAGTTATTCATTTCAATATCAAATAATTCGTCGTTTCCATAGCAACAGAATTGAAACGACAGAGCTCAATTGGGCTTAATTTTGAGATATTGAAACAATTTTAATTTATTTTAATTTTGTTTTAATTTCTAAAATTTGATTTTTAACTTTCATTATAAATATATATATATATATATATATATATATGTGTATATATGACAAAACTATAGTTAAATTAAACTAAAACTGACTAAACTAAAGTTATTTACATTAATTTTATTTAAACAAGTTCAATATGAAACATTTTTATCTTAAAGAGTATTCGACATAAAAAAGTAATTTTCGAAATTTCATTTCATCGCCAACCGATGATAAATCACCAAATAAACGAAATTTTTATTATTTTTTTACGATTGTTCTATCGAGGTTCCGCCAAAAAATTTCGTATAAACGTATATATCCACATGAGAAGAACACTCTGTAATTTTTTCAGATTTTTCTGAATATGCCCGTATGGAGACCTTCCTTGTAAGTCTATAATATTTGCAATTAAATATAGCTCGTCGAATCTTAAACACAGTATAGCTTCTTGATGGCTTTGTTTTGTGAGGTTTTCGTTATCCGAATATAAAATTCTCTCGCGAAAGTGTTCGATAACTGATCTGTTTGTAAACCGAACAGTTCGTTAACCGATTACCTACAGTGCTAATTTTCTATTTAGAATAAAATGCCAAAGATTTTCTCTTACATTTTTACTTTCTTCTATCTTTACAAGAAGAAAATATAGGATTAATGGAAAAAATTCCAAAGGATTTATACGTTATAGAAGGTCTTAAACGCGATTTGTCTGTTTTTAAAAAATGTCTGCCTGTATGTGACACAAATTTTGTGGGAACTAATTCGCGGAATTTAATTAAAGTTTAGATTCAGATTACATGGTGCTGATTAGTTTTTGGTGCAAATTGACAAAACAGGTGGCGATGCTATACTGCATTTTTCGCCATGTCCGCAGTAGTTCTATCTCCAGAACTAATGTACGGATTTTTATATCAAATTTCAGATTGTAGGTATAACTTGATATGAATTGGCGCTGAATAGATTTTAGAGTAAGTCACTTATCAGGTGGAGCTGCTATGCTGCATTTTTCACGATTTCCGTAATAGCGTAAGAACTAATGCATAAATTTGCATCAAACTTCAGATTCTGTTAGGCGATGACATAAGTTGTATCTAATTAGCATTTGGTGTAAATTGCTTAATAGGTGGCACTGCTATACTGCATTTTTAAAGAATTACACGATTTATCGTCCTCTCTCAAGAACTAATGCACGGAATTTCATCCAATTTCATATTCTGTTAGAGTTTGACATAAATTAGTGGGGATTAGGGTTTCGTTTAAATCATATAAAAGGTGGCACTGCTGTGTTGCTTTTCTACGATATTCGCGATAGCAATATCTCAAAAACTAATGCACGGAATTTTATCAAACCTCATATCCTGTTACACCTTCACATTAACAGCTCCTTATTAGTCGTGGGTGTATACTATCTAAAGATATCAATTTTATGCTGTTTGGGTTGGGAATTTTGATTGCAGACATCTAAGAGGTTGGGTGCCAAAATTCAATGATTTGTTTGAGAAATGCGATGCTTATATCTCTTTTTTTAATTTAACGATGTTATACCTTTTGAATCCTCGTGATAGAGCTAAAGTGTCATTTAATTTTGGCACTGTGATAGCTAATTTTTAAGAATTAGCATTTATGAGGTAGAAGAATGTTTTGGGATTGGCACATCCGACAAGTTTTAAACTGTTGCAAAAACCATCTGACACCATACAATATTTTTATATTTACGAATCCTACGCCTATGACTAATAAAGCATAAAATACCTAATGCATACTTCTAAGGTTACGTAACAATAAAAACATTTAACACATATTTAGACATATTATTTAAAACTTTTTAATCTTATTGCATAAAGACATTTAATAGATTAACTGACGAAAAAGGTTTTTATATCTAAAGTTATCCTTAGAAATAAATTAGAGCCTTAAATAAAATAATCATAAAAGCTTACTAATGACTTTCTTTTTTATGAATCTTAAAATGCAATTTCCATTCTGTATAATTGAATTTTGCCTAGGAAATATAGTATATGACTAGGCAAATATATAATACTGACAAACTCCGCAGCTTTACTCGCGTAATAGTTGAAATATGGCAAGTGATATTTACATGTCTAATTTTTATTAGAAGAAATAATGCTTTTAGGAATATTTCAAAAATTAGTAATTAAGCCACAGTTTGTCTAAACTTCATTATTACAATTCATTAGGCAGAAATGAGACTTAAATTAATAAGAACTAAAACTAATTCTAAATAAATCATAATTTAGAAAGTATATTGAAGCTTTTATACTCATTTCATACGCTTATTTCAGTATTTATTTGATTCTTTGAATTTTTTAGAAACCATTTTCTTAGTACGCATTTACATCTTAAAATTAACGATCATGTCAAATTCCAAGATTCTTGCCTGACGATTACCACTTCTCTGGTGGTAACAGCACCAACATAAAATGCCAATACTGAAACAGGAACTGACACCATTAATTTGCCAACATCAATATTAAAATCGATTTGGTATTTCTAATATTCCATAGAAAACGTAATTTAGAAAGTTTGTAAAAGCTTTTTTTAGAACATTTGTTATTCTTGCCAACCCCGGGTGGTAGCGGCACCGGCATAAAATATAGCCTGTGGAGGATCAGTGCTTGTCTCCATTGATTCGCAACCATTGCTTTTGTGGTCGTTTTTTAATTTCCTGAAATTCCATAGAAATCGTAATTTAGGACTTTTTTAGAATGCTTTTCGTTCCTTCCCTTCGCTTCACCCCTTTTTAATTTAGAATGTATTTTCGACTGTTTTTAGAGAGCATTTATATTTTATAAGTACCTATCATGCCATATTTGAAATTTCTAGCCTCTTCAGTATCACACAAATCGCAATTGAGAACATTTTTTCTCCTGCGATCCTCTATTGGTAGTGGCACCGACATGAAATATAACTTATGATTGAGCAGGTTCTATCACCAGCAATTTGCAACCATTAGTTTTAAAATCCGTTTGATATTTCATAATATTGTGGGAATTTCACAAGCAACACTTGCATCAGACTGAGTGTTCCCGACTCCGTATTTTCCGCTTCGAGATTAAAAGGTAACGAAGCAAGCTGCGTGAAATGGAAATGTAGAAAAAGTAAATAGAACGAAAAAATTTCGACGACGCGGATTTTGTAGAAGAATCAGAATAATTTCGACGCTACAAAATGGAAGATTTAAACGACGTATGGAAATGCTAGATATATTCAACGACGTTAATAAAAGAAGCCTAAGTAGTTGCTTTAAAGCTAAATATAGGTTGAAAAGAGTGTTTTTAACTGTATTTTTGTTTTGTCTTCGTCTCAATAAATGTCAGTGTTCGTCTTAGAAGTGCGTTGTGATTTATGAATAGAGTTTCATCCCATAAAGTGGTGTTCAGAAGTGACAGTTAACCCACCAATATTATTAATTAGAATTATTCATCATTCAGATTCAAGCCGGTTATTATTCTAACGGTGAGTTCACTATTATTATTTTATTATGAAGTTAGTTGAGATACCCGAACTGGAACTTGCATTTAAAAACGAACGAACAAATAAAATTAAATTACTACATAAATTCCTATTTGATGCTGACGGTGATCGAATACGTGATTTTACTGGTTTCGGTTTTTGAAACCGACAGCACCGAGTTCAAAAATAAAATAACTAAAGTTCAAACTGATTTATCATTAAATGATCTGATTACAGTGTGCAATCTACTTTGTATTGATAATGAAGGATCTTTAAACGATCTCGCAACCCGATTAGTTACATACCTTTCAGACTTGAGCTTACTACAAAATAATATTATACAAAATGAAAGTGACACTGACTCGGAACCCGAATTGCCTTCAAATAATATGACTTCAAGTAATAACACTGAATTATCAAATTTTGACAAACAGAAGCAATTTCCAGTTCAAAGTTTTGTGCCATCGTCTATTAATTTCACTGATATTGAAAGTGTCGTACCTGCTTTTGACGGAAGTTCTTTTAGTGATATAAATGTATGGTTTAGTAATTTTGACGATGTCACTAATATGTTTAACTTATCTGACTTTCATAAATTCATATTTTGTAAAAGATCCTTAAGAGGAAAAGCCCAATTATTAGTACAGGCAGAATTTCATATCAATTCATATGACAAACTTAAACAACTCTTAATTTCAGAATTCAGTACCACTTATAATTCTGCCGAGTTACATGATATATTAAATAAACGAAAATTGCAAGAAAATGAATCGATAGAAGAATATTTTCTTATCATGAAACAAATATGCTCGCGTGGTAACATCGAGGATTCCGCATTAATGCAATATATCATAAACGGTATACCCGACCCTGTTTTCAGAAAATTAATATTATATGGATGCCAGTCCATTGTAGAATTCAAGCAAAAGCTCAAAATTTATGACAAAATTCGACATGACTTTCAGAACAGTAAATTTCGTAAAGTCAAACCTGAAATGCCAGCGAAAGTCAAATCCTTTCGACCAAAATCTGATCTTTTTTGCTTTAATTGTGGTTTGTCAAATCATAAAAGTAGCCAATGCAGACATAAAGATAAAGCCCCTCGTTGTTTTAATTGCTCGAATTTTGGCCATAAATCGGCTCAATGTGATCAACCAAGGAGGCCTAGAGTTAAGTCAGAACCCTCCAATGTTTCCACAGTTATGTCGAACACTTTCATGACCAAACAAGTCATTATTTCGTCTGTAAATGTTACATCATTGGTAGACACAGGTAGTGAAAGAAGTTTGCTAAAGGAAAGTATTTACCGCAAACTCCCTACAGTCTCGAACCTTTAACATTCAACCATCACATTAACTGGATTAGGAAATACTATAATCAAACCCCTGGGTTTTTTCTCTACGGACATTATGATAGATTATTTTAATTATTCAACTAATGTTTATGTAGTCCAAGATTATTCCATATCTTTTGATCTTATTATTGGCACAGATGTTATTCAACAGAGTATTTTAACAATTTCTGGAAATATTATTTCGATGCAAAAAATCGAGAAAAATGACGATACGTCCAATATTTTTTTGATTAATGTTGCTCATGCGTTAGACGATCTTAATCTTGATTTATCTCATATTACCGATGAAACAATACGTTCAAAAATTTCAGAACTTATTCAAAATTATTCTCCTAGAAAAATAAAGACAACTGATGTTAAATTATCAATTCATCTGGAAAACGAAGAACCTGTCACTTGTCCTCCCAGACGCTTGGCGGAAATAGAGAAAAACTTCGTCGAAAAACAAATTTCTGAGTGGCTCGAAAAAGGAATTATTCGTAAAAGCACTAGTAATTTTTCATCACCTATTGTCCTAGTAAAAAAGAAAGATGGTTCATATAGATTGTGTGTTGACTATAGGAAGTTAAATTCTAAAACACATAAACTACATCTTCCCCTCCTAGTAATTGATGACATTATTGATCAGTTGCATTCTGCAAAAGTATTTACTACTCTTGACCTTAAAAATGCATTTTTTCATGTCGAAGTAGAAGAAAATAGTAGAAAATATACTTCTTTAGTAACACATTCTGGTCAATTTGAATTCTTATATATGAATTATGGCCTTAGCGATGCACCCTTAGTGTTTCAAAGATATATTTATAACGTTTTTCGAGACCTCAATAATGAAAAAGTACTTATTGCCTATATGGATGACTTCATAATACCAGCTGAAAACGAAGTCGAAGGACTCCAGAAATTACAGCGCGTCCTTACAACTGCATACGAATATGGTTTAGAACTGAATCTCAAAAAAATCCACTTTTTACAGCGAGAAATTGATTTTTTGGGTTACCACATTAAAAATGGTCAACTGCATCCATCTCCCTTAAAAACTAAAGCTGTCCTTAATTTCCCAGAACCTAAAAGTATAAAAGATGTACATTCATTTGTCGGACTAACTTCATATTTTCGTAAATTCATTCAAGATTACTCTTTAATAGCTAAGCCTTTAACAGATCTCCTTAGAAAGGACACTAAATTTCACTTTGGTAACCAGCAACGAAATGCATTTAATCAGCTGAAACACATCCTTTCTTCAGATCCTGTTTTAAGCATTTATAACCCTAGTAACGAAACAGAAGTTCACTGTGATGCATCCATTGAGTGTTACGGAGCAGTCCTCCTTCAAAAGTCATCTATTGACAATCAATTTCACCCTGTCTACTTTATGATAAAAAAACCACAGATGCCGAACGTAAATATTCGAGTTATGAATTAGAAGTTTTAGCTGTCATAGAAGCCCTTAAAAAATTTCGCGTTTACATTCTAGGTATTCCTTTCAAGACAGTCACAGATTGCAACGCATTCGCCTTTACTATGAATAAAAAAGATCTTTGCACCAATATTGCTCGATGGGCTTTAATGTTAGCTGACTATAACTATACAATCGAACACAGACAAGGTACACGCATGCGCCATGTCGACGCTTTAAGTAGAAATCCAATATGTATGATCAGTCAAGATAGTTTTACTTCCAAAATCATACAATCACAGAACACTGAACTATTTCCTTAAAAATAACGTTCTCTATAAAACTCATAAAGGTATCGATCTGATAGTTGTGTCGGATGAAATGCAGCTAAATGTCATTAAACACGTTCATGACAAAGGACATTTTGGCCGTAAACGCTGTGAAGAACTCCTTAACGAAGAATTTCTCATCCCTAATATGTCAAATAAAATTGATAAAATTATAGCAAATTGTGTAACATGCCTTTTGTATAATCGCAAACGACGAAAACAATAAGGTGAATTACATCCCTTACCTAAAGAAGAGACTCCTCTCCAAACCTAACACATTGATCATTTAGGCCCTCTTGAAACAACTAACAAAAATTACAAACATATTTTGTCTTTAATAGATACATTTACTAAATTCGTCTGGTTGTATCCCTGTAAAACCACTTCTGCTACCGAAGTTATATCAAAACTACGACAACAAAGTTACACTTTTGGCAATCCTTCCACCATCATTAGCGATGAAGGTCCTGCATTCACAAGCAAAGAATTTGCTGATTATTGTCAAGATGAAAATATAAAGCACGAGACAGTTACAGCTGGCCTTCCCCGTGCCAATGGTCAAGTGGAGCGACTTAATTCCACCATAATTTCTGTAATCTCTAAAATGTCCAAAGACGAACCGACCAAATGGTTTAAACATGTTTCGAAAGTTCAACAAGTCATTAATTCAACTTACCAACGAAGCATTAAGAAAACACCGTTTGAAATATTATTTGGTACAAAAATGAAACAGAAAGAAGATGTACAAATTATTGACCTCTTAAACAATGCAGTCGAAGAACAATTCATGAAAGACAGAGAAGAGCTCCGTAAAGAAGCCAAGAAGAATATTCTGGAAATTCAACAAGAAAATCGCAAGCACTATAATTTACGACGTAAGAAACCCCGGAAGTACAAGCTTGGTGACCTTGTAGCAATTAACAGAATCCAGCAAGGACCAGGTTTAAAGTTGAAATCTAAATTCTTAGGTCCGTATAAAGTAATCAAAGTGAAGTCTAACGACACCTACGACGTAGCGAAAATCTCATCAACCGAAGGACCGATAAATACTAGCTCCTGTGCTGAATACATGAAACCTTGGCCTGACAAAAACTGAAACTTCAAAAAAAAATTTTTTTTAAATCATTTCTTTGTGTGTGTTATGAACATTTTATAAGTCAATACTTTTAAAGAAATTTTCATATGATGTTACGACACTTCAACTAGACTGCTGATCTTTCTGACGTGCAGATTAATTTTTTTTCTTCTTTTCCGCTAAGAACAGTTACTGTTTTTTGTTTTTGTTTCTTTTTCAGATTCTATTTTAGCACATGTCGCTGCGGCAGCTCCAGATGCCAGGACGGCCAACTGTGGGAATTTCGCAAGCAACACTTGCATCAGACTGAGTGTTCCCGACTCCGTATTTTCCGCTTCGAGATTAAAAGGTAACGAAGCAAACTGCGTGAAGTGGAAATGTAGAAAAAGTAAATAGAACGAAAAAAGTTCGACGACGCGGGTTTTGTAGAAGAATCAGAATAATTTCGACGCTACAAAATGGAAGATTTAAACGACGTATGGAAATGCTACATATATTCAACGACGTTAATAAAAGAAGCCTAAGTAGTTGCTTTAAAGCTAAATATAGATTGAAAAGAGTGTTTTAACTGTATTTTTGTTTTGTCTTCGTCTCAATAAATGTCAGTGTTCGTCTTAGAAGTGCGCTGTGATTTATGAATAGAGTCTCATCCCATAATATTGCATAAAAATAGTAATTTAGAACGTTTCTAGAATGTTTTTCGCTTTATTCATCCTTAAAAATTAGGAATTTTCTTTCAACGTTTCTTAGAAAGCATTTTAATCTTGTCATTACCATACCAAATTTCAAAATGTTAGACCACCAGTATCACAAAAACGCAATTCAGAACATTTGTTTTATCCTGCAACCCCCTGTTGGTTGGGACAACAGCATAAAATAGCCTATGTTGGAGCAGAGATTGTCACCATCAATTTGCAACCATTACTTTTGAAATCGGTTTGATATTTCCAGAGATTGCTCAAAAATTGCGATTTAGACCGTTTTTAGAACGCTTATCGGGCATTTTCATCCCTTTTAAATTTCGAATTGTTTAGAATCTGTTCTTAAACAACATTTACATTTTATAAGTAAATACCATGCCAAATTTTAAGTTACTAGTTCCTAATGTATCACAAAAATCACAATTTAGAACGTTTTTTGCTTATGCAAAATACCGGTGATAGTGACACCGACATGTAGTAGGAACTAAGTTGAATAGAGGACTGTAATTATCAATTTCAAACCATTATTTTTGAAATTGGTTCGGGATTTCCTAAATTTGCGTCGAAATCTCAATTTAGAAAGTTTTCAGAACGCTTTTCAGTCATTTTCACTTCTTTCAAATTTAGAATTTTTTGGATGTGCTCTTAGAGATAATTTATATGGAATATGTAACCACTATGACTTATTTCATGTTTCTAGCCCCTTCAGTACCACAGAAATCACAAATGAGAATGTTTTTTGCCCCTGAAACCCTGTAATGGTAGTGGCACCGACATAAAATATAGCTCATAATTGATCAGGTTCTATCACCACTGATGTGATTAAAATACACAACATCAAAACCATTGATTTAAAAGAAAATAAAAGAGAAAACCCCAGCGTTCAGGAGACCTCCTAGTAGTAAAAATCACTATCGGACACATTTTTACAATCACCATTTAGAAATAAGCAGAACTATAACAAATAAATTTTACAAACGGACAGTTTTACGACAATGTTCGGACATTCGATTTACGATACTGGACTAGAGGCTTTCCTTCCAGGACACACAGCTGGAAGACAACTAGTGGGCGGTACAGACATAGACGCAGGCATATAATTTTCAGAAACGACCATTTAAATCACAAAAAGGCAGAAGGGAAAGCAACAGATCAGACCCTATTGGATGCTGAGAAGAGAAAATAATAAAATGGACGAATAAATTAAAAAAAAATAAAGTGTAAGAGAAATACAACGGGAGAAAAAAAAGAAAGCACTCTAAAAAAATGTTTTGCTAAGTGTGTTTCAAAAAAAAAAGAAGGTGCTCTCCACCAGTTCTCACATCAGCGTGCTGTAATTCTTGGTAGAATGAAATCCGAATGGAAGCCAGTACCCTCTTGATATGGGCTCTTGATATGGATACTCATCAAATACGGATCTGTCTACATACAGTGCTAATGTCCCCAACAAATTACGATTCCTGTCAAAAAAGGTACATTTTTATTTGATTCCCTTCTGCCTGTTAAATTGATGAATTATAGCCTTTTAAATTGAAATATGCCCTTGCCTACCCTTGTCAGTGAATTCAAGACAGAATATCGTGTACTGATTTAAAATGAAAGTTACTCAAATATTATATGAATTCAATCGTTTCCAATGGAAATCATTCAGTAAATTATATGTGTTTGTGTTGTATATTTGTGTTTTTTTTTATCTAAATAAATGTTATTGTTTGTGTATAAAACGAAATAAGTGTAAGTAAATGACTCATGTGTCTGTTTAATTTTATTAATTGTTAATTTAAGCATTTTTAGTCGGCAGCTTCAAAGGGAAATTAGTACTGCAATAATACACAGCGCAAGTAGATTAAGTTTATTTTTTTTATTATTATTAATGAAGATTAATGATTGAGATGGTTCCTTTAGGTATACCAAATTCACAGAGGCGAAACGATCACTAAGATTTAAATAATTCCAATCAGCCAACTAAAATATATGCTTAAAAGCGTATTAGAGAGATGCCTAATAAAAGGGGTAATGAGAGCTAATTAGATGTCTATAACGTTGATTGTAAAATGCAAATTTCTCCCCATCAGCCACCAATTTGCAACCATTGTTTTTGAAATGGTTTTGGCATTTCATAAGATCGCATAAAAATCGTAATTTAGAACGCTTTTCGCTCACTTCATCTTTTAAATTTGGAATTTTCGGTTCTTAGAAAGCATTCGTATCTTTTAAGTATTTACATTGCTAAATTTGAAAATGTTAGACCCCACCGTAAGACAAAAACGCAATTTAGAACATCTTTTGCTCTTACAACCTCCAGATGGTAGTGACAACAACATAAAATACAGCCCATGCAGGAGCACGGAATTCACCATCAATTTGTAATCATTACTTTTAAAATAAGTTTGACATTTCTTGAGATTGCGCAGAAATCGCAGTTCAGTTCATTTTTAGAACGCTTTTCGGGCATTTTCACCCCTTTTAAATTTCGAATTTCTTTGAAACTTTTGAAAAACTAAGAAAACATTTACATCTTATAAGTAATTACCATAACAAATTTTAAGTTGGTAACCACTGCAGTATCTCAAAAATCACAATTTAAAACATTTTTTACTCCTGCAACCCCCAGCTGGTTGTGACATCGACATGGAATAGAGCCTATGTTAGAGGAAGGGCTATCACCATCAATTTCCTACCATTACTTTTAAAATCGGTTAGGTATTTCGTGAGATTGCGTAGAAATCGCAATTTAGAACCTTGTTCAGTACGCATTTCGCGCATTTTCACCCCTTTTAAATTTCGATTTTTTTTTAGGAAATGTTCTTAGAGATCTTTTGTATCTTATAAATAACTACCATGCCAAATTTCATGTTTGTAGGCCCTTCGGTAACACAAAAATCTCAATTTACAACGTTTTTTTGCTTCTGCAATCCCGAGGGTGTAGTGAAACCGACATGGAAATGTGCCTATATGTTCGAAAATATGCTATCACCATCAATTTCCAACCATTACTTTTAAACTCGGTTCGGTATTTCCCGAGATTGCGTAGAAATCGCTACTTAGAACGTTTTCAGGACGCATTTTGCCCATTTTCCCCCCTTTTAAATTTTGAATTTTTTAAAAACTGTTCTTAGAGAACATTTACATCTTATAATTAATTAACATACCAAATTTTATGTTGGTAGCCCCTGCAGTTCCCAAAAATCGTAATTTTGAACGTTCAATACTCCTGCAACTCCCAGTTGGTTGTGATACCTACATGGAATAGAACCTATGTTAGAGCAAGGGCTATCACTCAATTTCCTACCGTTACTTTTAAAATCGGTTCGGTATTTCGTGAGATTGCGTAGAAATCGCAATTTAGAACCTTTTTCAGAACGCATTTTGCGCATTTTCACCCCTTTTAAATATCGATTTTTTTTTTTTTTTAGGAAATGTTCTTAGAGGTCTTTTGTATCTTATAAGTAACTACCATGCCAAATTTCATGTTTGTAGGCCCTTCGGTAACACAAAAATCGCAATTTAGAACGTTTTTTTTGCTTCTGCAACCCCCAGGGTGTAGGGAAACCGACATAAAAATGAGCTTATGCTAGAGCAAAGACTGTCACCATCAATTTCCAACCATTACTTTTGAGATTGATTTGAAAAATAATGAAACTGCGTAGAAATCGCCATTTAGAACGTTTTTTAGAACGCTTTTCGAGCATTTTTACCCCTTTTAAATTTCGATTTTTTGAAGAAATGTTCTTTGAGATTATTTATATCTTATAAGTAACTACCGTGCCAAATTTCATGTTTCTAAGCCCTGAAGTAACACAAAATCGCAATTTAGAACGTTTATTGCTCCTGCAACCCCACGTGCTAGTGACTTCGACATATAAAGCTCTATGTTTGAGCAAGTGCTGTCACCATCAATTTCCAACCATTACTTTTGAAATTTATTTGACACTTCATGATACTATTACCATTGTCTACTGTACCAATGTCTTGATACCATTTAGAACGTTTTTTAGAAAGCTTTTCGCGCATTATCACCCCTTTTTAAATTTCGAATTCTTTAAGAAATGTTCTTAGAAATATCGTATATCATTATTAGATCATTTATATGTGATAAGTAACTATCATGCCAAATTTCATGTTTACAGGTCCTTCAGTAACACAAAAATCGCATTTTTAGAATTTGTTTGCGCCTGCAACCTCTTTGGGTTAGTGGATTTGACATATGATATAGCCTATGTTGGAACAGGGGCTAACACCACCATTTTGACACCATTACTTTTGAAATCGGTTCCATAGTTCCAAAGATTAACTCCTTCAAATAAACGAACTTTACTTCTTTGTTATATTAGTATAGATTAAAATTAATTGTATAACTCATACCACGTCCCACAACAATTAGCATTCTATATTGCTATTCGGCTACATGTGTACACCTGAAAGAATAATAACATATTACCACTATTAAAATTTTTGTGCTGGATTGAATGAAACTTTGTTGCTGCAATAGCTGCAAACATAAGATGGTGAAACCTAGTACCAATTTTTGAGCCCCGGTCGAGCTACAGATGCAAATTTCGGAACGAGATTTCATTATCGGATGATTGCTGCTACTGCAGCAACAAATGTTTGTTCAACCAACAACAATTTTCTTAACAGTCATCTTCCCAGATGTAAATAAGTGCGAGTAGTAAGTCAAAATTGCGTCCATTACTAAGCATTTCACAATATTAAAACATTTATTTGCTTAGAAGACGTTATAAAAACATATTAAAAGTAAATTAAAAATCTATATTTACATGTTTCAACTCATTTTCTGAGTCGCCGCCAGAATGTATAACAGAAAATTACAAATGCGTATGAAAAATGGAAAAAATTATCGAAAACAAACAAGTAATCAAATAACGCGCCCTACATTTTCGCGATTGCTCGTGTTCCCTCTATGTTGCGATGCCGTAAGTAGTCCAGCCATTCAACCCATAAATTCGGGATACTAAAAGATAATGTATCTTTACAAATTCCTGAACCTCTTAAATAAATTTCAATATACTCTCTTATGAATAATTGTAAATAAAAATTAGACCTGTAGATTATTTTACTCGCGTTAAAAAGTATGGTAATGTTCTCTATTTGATTTAGCCGGGATAAAGCAGTATTACCTCTATTTATTTTATGTCCGCTATATGTTCTTTACATCTCATATTGAATTTTCGTTGGGTTATACCTATGTAATGATTTTTGATTCTTCACTGCCTAATAAATGGAATCATATAAACTCCTGAGAGGTCATCTCTATTAATACGATATATTTTAGTATTTAAAAGCATCTTTAATTTCGGAGGCGGCTTCGCGATCAAACATAAGCCAAAATTTCTTAAATGATTTTTTACATGTTCAAAGAAACCCGGGAAATAATTTTGTACAACCTTTTTCACATTAACTTCATTAATAGTTTTATTTTTATTTTTAGAAGTACCAAAGGAGCTCTGAATTAATTTGTCAATTAATTTTACCTGATATCCATTATCACTAGCAATACGTTTAATTTTCTTTAATTCATCCCTCAGATTTATATCGGAAGAAATCTTGAAAGCACGATTAATTAAGAACCTGAAGGTGGATAATTTATAATGCATTGGGCTGCATGCATCGGAAGGTATAACATTTAAATCTGCGATAGGTTTTCGGTAAATTGAACGTTTACCGAATTAATGAATTAATTCATTCCCCTTTCTCTGTAACTCAACATCTAAAAAAGGTAATTTCCCTCCTGTTTCTAGATCAAAAGTAAACTTAATATTATTGTCAAGTCCATTTAACCGTTGTATGAAAATCATTAACTCATCTATATTACCTCGCCAAACTATAAATATATCGTCTACATAACGTAACCATACTAAAGGATCTACCTCAAAAGTGCTGAAAATTTTAGATTCGAGGGGGCGTAATTTAAATTCCGCCAGAAGGCAAGATATTGGGGATCCCATCAGAGCACCACATGATTGTTCATAAATAACATCATCAAAAAATATTACTTGAAATAATGAAGTTTAAACCACTCGTTAAAGTGTTCGTCATGGGCAGATCAAAGGTTTCTGTATTATCGATAAAATGTTCTAGGTTCTTGGTAACTTCTATTGTATCTATGGATGGATAAAGGGAAACAATGTTCAAACTTGCTAAAATATAGTCTTCAGAAATGTTGAATTCCTTAATTTTCTGAACGAAATCTGTAGTAGAGTCCACTGTAAATATGGAAGGAAGCAACAACTGTTGTAGTAGGGGAACGTATGCTTTTTCTAAGAAGTAGGTAGGACCTTGGCATTTTGTCACAATCGGGCATAGAGGACAATCTTGTTTATGATCTTTCATTTTACCCACTAATCTAGGTATGACAGCTAGTTTGTTTAACCTCAATTTATTCATGAAATCCGGCCATTTTCCTTTTTCAATGATCTCTTTGGTTTTGTCACAAATTTTACGTAATGGGTTATGCTTGACGGTTTTACATTTCATTTCATCGATACAATCCTGCATTTTATTAATGTACTCTTTCCTTTTAAGGATAGCCAAGCGATTAGATTTATCAGTCTCTATTATGGAAATATCTTTGTATGATCTTATTCTCTTAATGGCTTTAATCTGTTTTTCACTTTTTGATCTGTATGATATATTGACAGGAGTATTTGAACGTTTATTAAATTTATTAGCTGCGTTAAAAAATATATTCCTTACTTCTTCTCTGTGATCTCTAGGAGACACTTGAACGATATGTTCGCTTTCAGTAATCACTTCGGTAACATTAGGATGTCTTTCGAAAATAAACTTCGGTCCAAGCCGTAAAACTTTATCTTCATATTGAGTAAACTTATGATCAGATACATTAACAGATTCAACTAGTTTTCTACTGTTTTTTACTGGAGTATTCCCTTTCAATCTATTAATCTTGTTACTCTGTGTTATCATTTTCCTCTCATTTTGTAACTCTCAATAGTATACTACTTTTTTGAATAAAATATCAAACAGTAGAGGGGGGAACTGTCATTCTTTCTCCCATAGGCATCTTTTGTTTTAATAGATAAGGAATTAATGAATGCATATTTTTGTCTGATATAAGATTTTAAACAATTCTGTTCAAACTGCTTCACCACATATGTACAGTTATGATTCATAAACCAATTATTTTAATATTGTGATATATGTCATCTTCCCATTGTAAAGTAAAGTAAACTAAAAAAACCAAAATTTAATAAATATAGTTTTTCGTATAAAACATTTTCCATAATAAAAAGCTTGGTGCCATCTCATAGATGCTAAAATGTATCTATATGTATATATATATATATATATATATATATATATATATATATATATATATATATATATATATACAGATATATATATATATATATATATATATAGGGTTATTCATAAATATCGAAACAATAGGCTATCTCCTTAAATATTGCCCCTAGGCACATACTTCCAATTGCAAAGTTTTATAATAAAAGGTACCTAATTTCATGACATAAGTTGTAACTCCATGTGGGGTCTATTTGAGAAAATACAAAAACTAATTTTTAGGAGACCATGTATTGGAGACTTTCAAAACTGACGTACAGTAAAACCTTCTAAGACAGAATCACACAGACAAGAAAAAATGCCTTATAGACCTTCCACTTAAGATATTCCTATCTTAGGAGGTGCAAATGTATTCTAATAAAAAGCTAAAATCTTAAACAATCATTTTTACGCACAAATAACGTACAAAACGATAAAAATACTCCTACGACCGTTTCAAGGATACTTCGATCCCCTCCCTCAGTGAGGAAAAAAAAATGGGTTCAAAGAACCCCCCGGCTATAGCCCCGGGAACTGGCTGTATTCTATTCTTTTCTCAAGTATTATTATATTTATTTTGCATGAATCAAACAATTATTCCATTTTAGACAGGATTCCGTAATAGGCAGGTTCTTTTTCATTTGTTTTACAGTATTTTTTTTTCTTTTTTTGCATTTAAATCTACTATCCTTAAAAACGATTTTTAAAGTTTAATTTAAATGGTAATATGTGTTAATTGCAATGGCGATTTAAAAATATATGCATTTTTGTAAATTTTTTGGGTTGAGCCAAACTTTACCGGTTTTTGCACGGATTAGGTAAGTCAGATAGAATGATTTTAATACGGGTAGAGTCGAGACCTGGGCTGAAAATTTTGCCCCGTGAAGACCTAGGAAAAAAGGAAGCCAGTCCCGGTTCGGTATGAAAAATAGATTAGACCCGGTCGAGACTGGTCCTGCCCCAGAATACAGATTTTTTTTAACCGCTCGCCGGGACTATATAAAGCCTGATGTTGTAAGGGTTAAAATTATGAAAAGACTCTTAATCGGTATGTTAAAAAAAAAAAAAAAAAAAAAAAAAAAAAACTTGTTTAAAATAGCACAGAAAGAAGGTGGAAAGGGCAAAAGTTAAACTGAATCAGAAGTTTAAGATACAGGAAAGAGTTACTTACTCACCTGCAATTTTTAAAAAAGCATTTAAACAGTTTATTAGGAGCCAATCTTTGTTTAAAAGTTTAAATGCGTTTTAAATTATTAATTTAAATAATTGTTAAAAATAATTAATTTAAATTTATTAATTTAAATGCGTACTTTAAATTACAATAAATTTAATTTAAATTATTAATTTGCATTTTTAAGTCAAGAAGTCAAGAATTGTCAATAAAAAAAGCAAAAAAAAAAAAAAAAAGATGCAAACTCGAAACATGATCTTTTTGATTATTTTACATTAATTTTGTTTCGTCAAATTTGAAAATATATTTATTTTTGAAAATATGATTTTTTTTTTTTTTTAAATTAGGTACATCATTTTTTTGTGTGTGTGTGTTTTTAATACTTTTAAGATTAATATTTAAAAAAATACTGAAACAAAATTTAAATTATATTTGCATCTTTGATTAAATGAAAAAAAGTTTGAAATTCGACGATAATATTTTGAGATATAACGGTTAAAAAAAATTATAGCAATTAAAAAAATTTTAAACTTTCTGAAACATTTTAGGATGTGATTTTATTTGCAAATTACATGGTTAATGATTACAAAAAAATGTAATTGTAACTCAATAAATATATTTTTTACATGTTTCCAGGAACTTTTAAAGTGACATTGTTTCTTGAATAAGACGCATTTCAATTTGTGTCTAATCCCATAAAACCTGACGAATTATTTAAACAGGCATAACTCCATGAGTTTTGCAGATATGAAGATGGAACTTTTTGTGTTTAATTCAGGAATAGATAAGGAAAAAATTCCTAATTGGAAATTTTACCCTACGGGGGCCATATAAAAATTTAATTTTCGTATTTTCTCAAATAGACCTTCTATGTAGTTGTAACTTATCTCATCAAATTTTCCACCTTTTTTTATGAAACTTTGCAATTGGAAGTATGTGCCTAGGAGCATTAATTAATGGGATAGCCTATATTGTTTCGACATTTATGAATCACCCGGTATATATTTTGTAGTATCGTATTTTTGGAACGTTTTTGCTCCTGTACCTTATTAAAATATGAATTTTTTAGAAACTTTTCTGGGGTTGAATTTCCTTTTTAAAATTAACAGCTATGCCAAATTTGAACTTTCTAAGGCGTACAATTCCAAAATAATTCAAATAAATCGTAATTTAGAATGTTTTTATAACGGGCTTCCAATCATTTTACTTTTTTTTTTTAATTTTAATTTTTTAGGAACCGTTTTTTACGAGCATTTACATTTCAAAAGCAATAAATAACCGAAATTTCAAGTTTCTGCAAAAGTACCAAAGAAAGCGCAATTTGAGATCGTGTTTTGCGTCTGAACCCTGTTAGGCATATAACTACAGATATAAAATGTAACCACTGTATCAGATATGGTCACCACCATTTTGCGGCCATTACCTTTTAAATAAGGTGGATAACTACTGAGATTAACCATTGCAAACCAGCAAACAAAAGTTTCTTATTTATAACATTATTGTAGCTTTTCTACAAACTGAAAAATGTAATCGCATTAAGCATACGTAAAGTACATTCTTTTATGTTATACACATCATATTAGGAAGCGTATAAAAGAATATTTTCATTTAATAAGGAATAACTAATTGAAATAAAACAAGCATGTTGTGCCATCACAAAACTTTCTTCTATATAAATCACGTCAATTAATTCATTTAAATAATACAAGAAATTACATAAATTTAGCACCAATTTGTATCAAAGAATATTTGAATTTGAAATTTGATGAAAATTCGTGCATTAGTTCTTGAGATAGAGCCATAGCGGAATTTCTGAAAAATGTAGCATAGCAGTGCCACGTATTGAGCTATTTGCACCAAAACATAAACAGCCCTATTTGATATCAAGGTATGCCTGAATCTGAAGTTTGATGAAAATTCGTGCATTAGTTATTGAGATAGAGCTATAGTGGAAATTCTGAAAAATGCAGCATAGTAGTGGCACCTGTTGAGCGATTTGCACCAAAACATAAGCAGCAATAATTCATATCAAGGTATAGCTGAATCTGAAGTTTGATGAAAATCCAAGCATTAGTTCTTCAGATAGAGCTATTGCGGAAATCGCAAAAAATGCAGTTCAGCAGTGCTACCTGTTGAGCAATTTGCCCCAAGATGTATAAAACGTCAATTCCTGTCAAGGACTAACTGAATCTTAAGTATGATGAAATTCCGTGTATTAGTTCTGGAGATTGAGCTATTGTGGAAATTGTGAAAAAGGCTGCATAGCAGCGATTTATACCAAAAACTAATCAGCACCAATTTATATAAGGGACTAACTGAATATAATTTTTTATTAAATTCCGTTCATTAGTTCTTGAGATAGAGCACCCACAAAATTTGGGTCACACACAGACAGACTCACAGAGTCATGCACAGATTTTGTAAAAACATATTTTTCGAGTTCTTTGACCCCTAAAACGTGTAAATCCGTCGAAAACCGGAATTCGAAAATTTTCATGAATCCAATACTTTCTTCTTGTAAAGATAGAAAAAACTAAAAATGTATATTCTTTCTAAGAGTTCGCAAGAGAATTACAAATCTCACTTTTTTAATACTTTAAAGAAAATAATTTATATAGTCAAATGTTTTGCATTTTGTTTTGCAATAGTTTGGAAATTTAAAAAGAAAAATCTTAAATATAACAAAAGGATAACAATTAATTAGTAGTATTTTAAAAATTCCGCGGTGCAGAAGTTGAAATCTTCGGTTCCTCGTAAGAAAATACCTTGGATGAAAAGAAAAAAGTTATGTTTTACCGGTAAAATATTAAAGAAGTTTTTTATTCTAGTAAAAGAAACAAATTTGAATTTAATTGCTTTTCTTGAAAAAAAAAAGTTCATGTAATCGTATCCTGTTAATTTCTGGCAACGATTTAAATTTTTAAAAGAAAGTTTTTTTCATCGTCGATGTATGATTGACCGAAAAGTACGCAATTGCACTATGGAATCTAAATACTGTAGATGGCATATGCCTATATTTTGCAATATTGGATTTAGCGGAACCAAACGCAGTTTGGTCTGTTTCTGTACAAAGAAACGAAATGCGAAAATATTTCACGTTTTTTCAAGGATTTTTTTTAATTTTTTATTTATTTATTTATTTTTTTTTTCAGCGAGGTGAAGAACTTGCAGCAGAATATTAACAACGTCCAGAACATCAGACAAAAAAAAAAAAAAAAAAAAAAAAAAAAAAAAAAAAACTATTTTCCAAATGCACACAAAAAATTAAGAATTACTCAAGTAACTGAGCAACTAAAATTTGTTCCCAGTGTAAAAAGAAAATATGCTTGAGAAAAAAACTTAGTAGAGCAACCTTTCATATGAAAAATTTTTGTAATGTATAAGGAATCATTTTATCACAATGCTATTTTTATGATAACAATTTTTGTTACGAAGATTGAATTTTTATATAAAAAGATTGAAAATTTGTTAAGTTAATTATATTATTATTATTTTAAATATATTTAATAAGTATATATACAGGGTGTTTCATAAAAGATGGGTCAGAATTAGAACGCAAATGTGTTAGAGGGCGCCGAAAGTGATGTTGTTACAAGTAAGGTGTCAAAAGCAAGGTGGGAAACCGCTCTCCGTACAATCATTGAGCCGCTCAGCCACGTCTATTTGAAGTTCCATAGATAAAATGCATATCAACCTTTTCCCTATTAGTGAACTGCAACATCTTCCGATACGTTCCTACCGCGATACACACTCCGATCAGCGGCTTTTAACACATAGTGGACCACACAGATTAAATATTTTTGAATTTTTTTAAAACTTCGATTATATCATTAATATGGTGTAATTAAGTAGATACTAGCAAAATTTTGAAAAAAAAGTTTTTAATTTTTTAAGTAACTAGCTGTCCTAAAAACAGGACATATTAGTAGGACACATAGTAAGGAAATATAAAATGAATATATAAACTAATTTTATGACCAAATATTTTATTTTACTTTAAAAATACTATTTATGTTGTGCAAAAATACTCTATGATTTCTCCAATAAAAATGTAATAATAATGGTAAAATTCTGGATTATAAGATCACAATTTTTAAAGGATTTTTCAAATAGATTTTTTTCAATTAAATTTTAATTGATTACTTGTTTTTTTGTTTATCTATACTTCTATACTCCTATTATAAAGAGGAAAAAATTGTTTATTTGTCGGAGGTAAGCTCTGGAACTACCGAACCGATTCCAAAAGTAATGGTATCAAAATGATGGTGTTAGTCCAAATTAGAACATAGGCTATATCTTAAGTCGGTGCCACTACCCCAAAGGGGGAGTAGGAGCAAAAAACGTTCTAAAAATGCGATTTTAGCATTACTGAAGGGCCTAGAAATATGAAATTTTGAATATTAGTTACTTATAAGATATAAATGATGTCTAAGAACAGTTCTTAAACAATTCGAAATTTAAAAGGGGTGAAAATGCACAAAAAGCGTTCTAAAAAACGTTCTAAATGGTAGTTTCTACACAATCTCAGGAAATATCAAACCGATGTAAAAAATATTGGTGTCAAAATGATGGTGACAACGCTTGCTCTATGAAAGGCTATGTTTCATGTCGGTACCACTACCCGAAAGGGGGTGCAGGAGCAAAAAACGTTCTAAAAATGCGATTTTAGCGTTACTGAAGGGCCTAGAAATATGAAATTTTGAATATTAGTTACTTATAAGATATAAATGATGTCTAAGAAGAGTTCTTAAACAATTCGAAATTTAAAAGGGGTGAAAATGCACAAAAAGCGTTCTAAAAAACGTTCTAAATGGTAGTTTCTACACAATCTCAGGAAATACAAAACCGATTTAAAAAATATTGGTATCAAAATGATGGTGACAACGCTTGCTCCAACATATGCTATGCTTTATGTCGGTGCCACAAACCGAAAGGGGGTGCAGGAGCAAAAAACGTTCTAAAATGCGATTTTTGCGTTACCGAAGGGCCTAGAAATATGAAATTTGACATATTAGCTACTTATCAGATATAAAGGATTTCTAAAAACAGTTCTTAAACAATTCGAAATTTAAAAGGGGTGAAAATGCGCGAAAAGCGTTCTGAAAAACGTTCTAATGGTGGTTTCTACACAATATCAGGAAATACCAAACCAATCTAAAAAATAATGGCGTCAAAATGATGGTGACAACCCTTGCTCCAACATAGGCGATGTTTTATGTCGGTGGCACTACCCCAAAGGGGGTGCAGGAGAAAAACGTTCTAAATTGCGGCTTTTGCGTTACGGAAGGGCCTAGAATCGCGAAATTTGGAATGGTAGTTAGTTATAAGGTATCAATGATCTCTAAGGACATTTCCTAAAAAAATCGAAATTTAAAAGGCGTTAAAATGTGCAAAAAGTGTTGTAAAAAACTTTTTAAATTGCGATTTCTATGTAATCTCAGGAAGTACTGAACCGATTTCAAATATAATCTGTAAAAATGATGGTGACAGATCTTGCTCCAAGATATTCTATATTTTATATCTGTTTCCACTACCCCAGAGGAGATGCAGGAGCAAAATGCGCGAAAAGCGTTCTAAAAACGTTCTAAATGCCGATTTGTCAGCAATATCTCAGGAATAATGAATCTGATTTCAAAAGTAATGGTAGGAAATTGATGCTGACAGCCCCTGCTCTAACATAGACGCTATTTTATGTCGGTATCACTATCACCAAGACGTTGCAGGAGCAAAAAAGCGTGCTAAATTTCGATTTTTGTGATCGGTAGGGGCTAGCAACTTAAAATTAGGCAAGGTACATATTTATTAGATATAAATGATCTTTAAGAACAGTTTCGAAAAAATTGGAAATTTAAAAAAGGGTGAAAATGCGCGGAACGCGTCCTAAAAACGTTCTAAATTGCGATTTCTACTCAATCTAAGGAAATACCAAAGCTATTTCAAAAGTAATGGTTGCAAATCAATGGTGACAGTCCCTGCTATAACATACGTTATATTTTATGTTACTATCACTACCATCTGAGGGTTGCAAAAGCAAAACATGTTCTAATTTGCGTTTTTTTCACAACTGAGGGGTCTAACACTTTGAAGTATGACATGGTATTTACTTACAAGATGCAACTGCTTTCTAAGAACAGTCGAAAGAAAATTCGAAATTTAAAAAAATGAAGTGAGTGAAAAGCGTTATAAATTACAATTTTTAAGCAAACTTACAAATTACCAAACCGATTAAAAAAATAATGATGACAAATTGTTGGTGACAGAACCTGCTGAAACATAAGCTATATTTTATGTCTGTGCCACTACCACCAGAGGGTTGCAGGAGCTAAAAACTTTCTAAATTGCGATTTTTGTGATACTGAAAAGGCTAGAAACTTTAAATATGACATGGTAGTTACTTATAAAATATAAATGCCCTCGAAGGAAAGTCGAAAATAAATTCGAATTAAAAAAGGGGTGAAGAGAAGGGGAGGTGCTAAAAGCATTCTAAAAAGTCCTAAATTACGATTCTATGCAATTTCAGGGAATATAAACCGATTATAAAAGTAATAGTTGCGAATCAATGGTAACAATCTCTGATCCTACACAGGCTATATTTCATGCCGGTGATTCTACAACCTGGGGCTCACAGGAACAACAAACGTTCTAAAAAAGGGCTTTAAAAGCTTTTTAAATTACGTTTCTGTGGAATATTAGGAAATAACAAACCGATTTCAAAATTAATGTTGGCAAATTAATGGTGACAGTTCCTGTTTCAACATAGCCCTTTATGTTGAGAGAGGCGGTAGGACTTGCAATTTGACATGATGGTTAATTTTAAGATGTAAGAAGATGGTTTCTAAACAATTTAAAACTTCAAATGAATACTGAAATGAGCGTATTAATTGAGCATAAAAGTTTCAAAATATTTTCTAAATTATCATTTATTTAGTTTTATTTCATTTTATTAATTTAAGTCTCATTTTTGCCTAATGCAGTGTAATAATTATGTTTAATCAAACTGTGTTTTAAATAGTAATTTTTGAATTATTCCTAAAAGTAATAAGTACCTTTTAATTAAAAAAAAATTAGTTAGTACCTTTTAATAAAAATTAGACATATAAATATCACTTGGCATATTTCAAATATTACGCGAGCAAAGCCGCGTGGTTTGCTAGTCTATACTTCCTATTATAAAGAGGTAAAAATTGTTTATTTGTAGGAGGTAAGCTCTGGAGCTACCGAACCGATTTCAAAAGTAATGGTATCAAAATGATGGTGTTAGTCCAACTTAGAACATAGGCTATATTGTATGTCGGTGCCTCCACCCCAAAGGGGGTGCAGAAGCAAAAAACTTTCTAAAAATGCGATTTTTGCGTTACTGAAGGGCATAGAAATATGAAATTTGGAATATTAGTTAATTAAGATATCAATGGTGTTTAAGAACAGTTCTTAAAAAATTCGAAATTTAAAAGGGGTGAAAATGCACAAAAAGCGTTCTAAAAAACGTTCTAAATGGTAGTTTCTACACAATCTCAGGAAATAACAAACCGATTTAAAAATTATTGGTGACAAAATGACGGTGACAACGCTTGCTCTAAAATAAGCTACTTTTTATGTGGTGCCACTACCCCAAAGGGGGTGCAAGAGCAAAAAACTTCTAAAAATGCGATTTTTGCGTTACTGAAGGGCCTAGAAATATGAAATTTGGAATATTAGTTACTTATAAGATATCAATGGTGTCTAAGAACAGTTCTTAAAAAAATCGAAATTTAAAAGGGGTGAAAATGCACAAAAAGCCTTCTAAAAAACGTTCTAAATGGTAGTTTCTACATAATCTCAGGAAATACCAAACCGATTTCAAAAGTAATGGTATCAAAATGATGGTGTTAGTCCAACTTAGAACATAGGCTATATCTTATGTCGGTGCCACTACCCCAAAGGGGTGCAGGAGCAAAAAACGTTCTAAAAATGCGATTTTTGCGTTACTGAAGGGCCTAGAAACATGAAATTTGGAATATTAGTTATAAGATATAAATGGTGTCTAAGAACAGTTCTTAAAAAATTCGAAATTTAAAAGGGGTGAAAATGCACAAAAAGCGTTCTAAAAAACGTTCTAAATGGTAGTTTCTACACAATCTCAGGAAATAACAAACCGATTTAAAAAATATTGGTGTCAAAATGATGATGACAACGCTTGCTCTGACATAGGCTACGTTTTATGTCGGTGCCACTACCCGAAAGGGGGTGCAAGAGCAAAAAACGTTCTTAAAATGCGATTTTTGCGTTACTGAAGAACCTAGAAATATGAAATTTGGAATATTAGTTACTTATAAGATATCAATGGTGTCTAAGAACAGTTCTTAAAAAAATCGAAATTTAAAAGGGGTGAAAATGCACAAAAAGCGTTCTAAAAAACGTTCTAAATGGTAGTTTCTACACAATCTCAGGAAATAACAAACCGATTTAAAAAATATAGGTGTCAAAATGATGGTGACATCACTTGCTCCAAGATAGGCTATGTTTTATGTCGGTGCCACTACCCCAAAGGTGGTGCAGGAGCAAAAAACGTTCTAAAAATGAGATTTATATGTTACTGAAGGGCCTAGAAATATGAAATTTGAAATATTAGCTACTTATTAGATATAAAGGATTTCTAAGAACAGTTCTTAAACAATTCGAAATTTGAAAGGGGTGAAAATGCGCGAAAAGCGTTCTGAAAAACGTTCTACATGGTGGTTTCTACACAATCTCAAGAAATACCAAACCGATTTAAAAAATATTGGTGTCAAAATGACGGTGATAACCCTTGCTCCAACATAGGCTATTTTTTATGTCGGTGCCACTACCCCAAAGGGAGTGCAGGAGCAAAAAACGTTCTAAAAACGCGATTTTTGCGTTACTGAAGGGCCTAGAAATATGAAATTTGGAATATTAGTTACTTATAAGATATGAATGGTGTCTAAGAACAGTTCTTAAAAAATTCGAAATTTAAAAAGGGGTGAAAATGCGCGAAAAGCGTTCTAAAAAATGTTCCAAATTGTGGTTTCTGCACTATATCAGGAAATACCAAACTGATTTGAAAAATAATGGTGTCAAAATGACGGTGACAAGCCTTGCTCCAACGTAGGCAATGTTTTATGTCGGTGCCACTACCCCAAAGGAGCTGCAGGAGAAAAACGGTGTATATTGTGGTTTTTGCGTTACAGAAGGGCCTAGAAATATGAAATTTGAAATATTAGCTACTTATTAGATATAAAGGATTTCTAAGATTTTATGTCGGTATTACTATCACCTAGACGTTGCAGGAGCAAAAAAGCGTTCTAAATTTCGATTTTTGTGATTCGTAGGAGCTTGTAACTTAAAATTAGGCAAGATACATATGTATTAGATATAAATGATCTTTAAGAACAGTTTCAAAAAAATTGGAAATTTAAAAAGGGGTGAAAATGCGCGAAAACCGTTCTAAAACCGTTCTAAATTGCGATTTCTACTCAATCTCAGGAAATACCAAAGCTATTTCAAAAGTAATGGTTGCAAATCAATGGTGACCGTCCGTGCTATAACATAGGTTATATTTTATGTTGTTGTCACTACCATCTGAGGGTTGCAAAATAAAACATGTTCTAATTTGCGTTTTTTGCACAACTGAGGGGTCTAACACTTTGAAGTATGACATGGTATTTACTTACAAGATGCAACTGCTTATTAAGAACAGTCGAAAGAAAATTCCAAATTTAAAAAGATGAAGTATGCGAAAAGCGTTATAAATTACATTTTTTAAGCAAACTTATAAAATACCAAACCGATAAAAAAAAATAATGATGACATATTGCTGGTGATAGAACCTGCTCAAACATAAGCTGCATTTTATGTCTGTGCCACTACCACCAGGGGGTTGTTGGAGCTAAACATTTTCTAAATAGCGATTTCTGTGATACTGAAAAGGCTAGAAACTTTAAGTATGGCATGGTATATAGTTACTTATAAAATATAAATGCCCTCGAAGGACTGTCGAAAATAAATTCGAATTAAAAAGGGGTGAAGCGAAGGGGAGGTGCGAATAGCATTCTAAAAAAGTCCTAATTTACGATTTCTATGCAATTTCAGGGAATATAAACCGATTATAAAAGTGATAGTTGCGAATCAATGGTAACACAGGTGAACACAATGGTCTCTGATTCTACACAGGCTTATATTTTATGCCGATGATTCTACCACCTGGGGTTTACAGAAACAAAAAACGTTCTAAAAAAGGCCTTTGAAAGTTTTCTAAATTACGTTTCTGTGGAATATTAGGAAATAACAAATCGATTTCAAAATTAATGTTGGCAAATTAATGGTGGCAGTTCCTATTTCAACATAGCTCATTATGTTGAGGGAGGTGGTAGGACTTGGAATTTGACAAGATAGTTAATTTTAAGATGTAAGATGGTTTCCAAAAAATTCAAAACTTGAAATGAATACTGAAATGAGCGTTTTAATTGAGCATAAAAGTTTCAAAATATTTTCTAAATTATCATTTATTTGGTTTTATTTCGTTTTATTAATTAAGTCTTATTTCTGCCTAATGCAGTGTAATAATGATGTTTAATCAATCTGTGTTTTAAATAGTAATGTTTGAATTATCCCTAAAAGTAACAAGTACATTTTAATAAAAAACGTTTTAATAAAAAACCTTTTAATAAAATAAAATAAATCCTTTTAATAAAATTAAAATTTAGTTAGTACCTATTAATAAAAATTAGACATATAAATATCACTTGGCATATTCAAATATTACGCGAGCAAAGCCGCGGGATTTGCCATCTATACTCCTATTATAAAGAGGAAAAAATTGTTTATTTGTAGGAGGTAAGCTCTGGAACTACCGAACCGATTCCAAAAGTAATGGTATCAAAATGATGGTGTTAATCCAACTTAGAACATAGGCTATATCTTATGTCGGTGCCACTACCCCAAAGCGGGTATAGGAGCAAAAAACGTTCGAAAAATAAGATTTTAGCGTTACTGAAGGGCCTAGAAATATGAAATTTTGAATATTAGTTACTTATAAGATATAAATGATGTCTAAGAACAGTTCTTAAACAATTCGAAATTTAAAAGGGATGAAAATGCACAAAAAGCGTTCTAAAAAACGTTCTAAATGGTAGTTTCTACACAATCTCAGGAAATACCAAACCGATTTAAAAAATAATGGTGTCAAAATGATGGTGACAACGCTTGCTCCAAGAAAGGCTATGTTTTATGTCCATGCCACTACCTCAAAGGGGGCGTAGGAGCAAAAAACTTTCTAAAAATATGATGTTAGCGTTACTGAAGGGCCTAGAAATATGAAATTTTGAATATTAGTTACTTATAAGATATTAATGATGTCTAAGAACAGTTCCTAAACAATTCGAAGTTTAAAAGGGGTAAAAATGCACAAAAAGCATTCTAAAACACGTTCTAAATGATAGTTTCTACACAATCTCAGGAAATACCAAACCGATTTAAAAAATATTGGTGTCAAAATGATGGTGACAACGCTTGCTCCAAGATAGGCTATGTTTTATGTCGGCGTCACTACCCCAAAGAGGGTGCAGGAGCAAAAAACGTTCTAAAAATGCGATTTATGTGTTACTGAAGGGCCTAGAAATAGGAAATTTGAAATATTAGCTACTTATTAGATATAAAGGATTTCTAAGAACAGTTCTTAAACAATCCGAAATTTGAAAGGGGTGAAAATGCGCGAAAATCCTTCTAAATAACGTTCTAAATGGTGGTTTCTACACAATCTCAGGAAATACCAAACCGATCTAAAAAATAATCGTGTCAAAATAAGGGTGTCAAAAGGACGGTGACAACCCTTGCTCCAACATAGGCTATGTTTTATGTCGGTGCCACTACCCTAAAGGGGGTGCAGGAGCAAAAAACGTTCTAAAAATGCGATTTTTGCGTTACCGAAGGGCCTACAAATATGAAATTTGAAATATTAGCTACTTATTAGATATAAAGGATTTCTAAGAACAGTTCTTAAAAAATTTGAAATTTAAAAGGGGTGAAAATGCGCGAAAAGCGTTCTAAAAAACGTTCTAATGGTGGTTTCTACACAATCTCAGGAAATACCAAACCGATCAAAAAAATAATGGCGTCAAAATGATGGTGACAACCCTTGCTCCAACATAGGCGATGTTTTATGTCGGTGCCACTACCCCAAAGGGGGTGCAGGAGAAAAACGTTCTAAATTGCGGCTTTTGCGTTACGGAAGGGCCTAGAATCGTGAAATTTGGAATGGTAGTTAGTTATAAGATATCAATGATCCCTAAGGACATTTCCTAAAAAAATCGAAATTTAAAAGGGGGTCAAAATGCGCAAAAAGCTTTGTAAAAAACTTTCTAAATTGCGATTTCTATGCAATATCAGGAAGTACTGAACCGATTTCAAATATGATGGTGTAAAAATAATGGTGACAGATCTTGCTCCAAGATAGGCTGTATTTTATGTCTGTTTCCACTACCCCAGAGCAGATGCAGGAGCAAAATGCGCGAAAAGCGTTCTAAAAACGCTCTAAATGCCGATTTGTCGGCAATATCTCAGGTAGAATGAATCTGATTTCAAACGTAATGGTAGGAAATTGATGCTGACAGCCTCTGCTCTAACATAGACGCTATTTTATGCCGGGATCACTATCACCAAGACGTTGCAGGAGCAAAAAATCTTTCTAAATTTCGATTTTTGTGATCGGTAGGGGCTAGCAACTTAAAGTTAGACAAGGTACATATTTATTAGATATAAATGATCTTTAAGAACAGTTTCGAAAAAAATTGGAAATTTAAAAAGTGGTGAAAATGCGCGAAAAGCGTCCTAAAAACGTTCTAAATTGCGATTTCTACTCAATCTAAGAAAATACCAAAGCTGTTTCAAAAGTAATGGTTGCAAATCAATGGTGACAGTCCCTGCTATAACATAGGTTATATTTTATGTTGCTGTCACTAATGTCTGAGGGTTGCAAAAGCAAAACATGTTCTAATTTGCGTTTTTTGCACAAGTGAGAGGTCTAACACTTTGAAGTATTGCATGGTATTTACTTACAAGCTGCAACTGCTTTCTAAGAACAGTCGAAAGAAAATTCCAAATTTAAAAAATTGAATTGAGTGAAAAGCGTTATAAATTACAATTTTTAAGCAAACTTATAAATTACCAAACCGATTAAAAAAATAATGATGACAAATTTTGGTGATAGAACCTGCTCAAACATAAGCTATATTTTATGTCTGTTCCACTACCACCAGAGGGTTGCAGGAGCTAAAAACTTTCTAAATTGCGATTACTGTGATACTGAAAAGGCTAGAAACTTTAAATATGACATGGTAGTTACTTATAAAATATAAATGCCCTCGAAGGAACGTCGAAAATAAATTCGAATTAAAAAGGGGTGAAGCGAAGGGGAGGTGCGAAAAGCATTCTAAAAAAGTTCTAAATTACGATTCTATGCAATTTCAGGGAATATAAACCGATTATAAAAGTAATAGTTGCGAATCAATGGTAACAGTCTCTGATCCTACACAGGCTATATTTTATGCCGGTGATTCTACCACCTGGGGTTTACAGGAACAACAAACGTTCTAAAAAAGGGCTTTAAAAGCTTTCTAAATTACGTTTCTGTAGAATATTAGGAAAAGGCAAACCGATTTCAAAATAAATTTTGGCAAATTAATGGTGACAGTTCCTGTTTCAACATAGCCCTTTATGTTGGGAGAGGTAGTAGAACTTGTAATTTGACATGATGGTTAATTTTAAGATGTAAGAAGATGGTTTCTAAAAAATTCAAAACTTCAAATGAATACTGAAATGAGCGTATTAATTGAGCATAAAAGTTTCAAAATATTTTCTAAATTATCATTTATTAAGTTTTATTTCATTTTATTAATTTAAGTTTCATTTCTGTCTAATGCAGTGTAATAATGATGTTTAATCAAACCGTGTTTTAAATAGTAATTTTTGAATTATTCCTAAAAGTAATAAGTACATTATAATTAAAAATATTACTATTTAATTAAAAATATTACATTTTAATTAAAATTATAAATAAAATAAAATATTACCTTTTAATAAAATAAAAATTTAGTTAGTACCTTTTAATAAAAATTAGACATATAAATATCACTTGGCATATTTCAAATATTACGAGAGCAAAGCCGGGGTGTTTGCTAGTCTATACCTAGTCTATGCTAGTCTATGCTAGTCTAGTCTAGTCATACTCCTATTATAAAGAGGTAAAAATTGTTTATTTGTCGGAGATAAGCTCAGGAACTACCGTACCGATTCCAAATGTAATGGTATCAAAATGATGGTGTTCGCCCAACTTAGAACATAGGCTATATCTTATGTCGGTGCCACTACCCCAAAGGGGGTGCAGTAGCAAAAAACATTCTAAAAATGCGATTTTTGCGTTACTGAAGGACCTAGAAATATGAAATTTGGAATATTAGTTACTTATAAGATATAAATGGTGTATAAGAACAGTTCTTAAACAATTCGAAATTTAAAAGGGGTGAAAATGCACAAAAAGCGTTCTAAAAAACGTTCTAAATGGTAGTTTCTACATAATCTCAGGAAACACAAAACCGATTTCTAAAGTAATGGTATCAAAATGATGGTGTTAGTCCAAATTAGAACATAGGCTATATTTTATGTCGGTGCCACTACCCCAGAAATGGTGCAGGAGCAAAAAACGTTCTAAAAATGCGA
This sequence comes from Maratus speciosus, assembly GCA_963932465.1. Classification (NCBI taxonomy): domain Eukaryota; kingdom Metazoa; phylum Arthropoda; class Arachnida; order Araneae; family Salticidae; genus Maratus; species Maratus speciosus. The sequence continues at coordinate 474,075,718 of OZ010797.1, forward strand.
TTTTTGCGTTACTGAAGGACCTAGAAATATGAAATTTGGAATATTAGTTACCTATAAGATATAAATGGTGTATAAGAACAGTTCTTAAACAATTCGAAATTTAAAAGGGGTGAAAATGCACAAAAGCGTTCTAAAAACGTTCTAAATAGTAGTTTCTACATAATCTCAGAAATACCAAACCGATTTAAAAAATATTGGCGTCAAAATGATAGTGACAACGTTTGCTCCAAGATAGGCTATGTTTTATGTCGGTGCCACTACCCCAATGGGGATGTAGGAGCAAAAAACGTTCTAAAAATGCGATTTATGTGTTACTGATGGGCCTAGAAATATGAAATTTGAAGTATCAGCTACTTATTAGATATAAAGGATTTCTAAGAACAATTCCTAAACAATTCTAAATTTAAAAGGGGTGAAAATGCGCGAAAAGCGTTCTAAAAAACGTTCTAAATGGTAGTTTCTACACAATCTCAGGAAATACCAAACTGATTTGAAAAATAGTGGCGTCAAAATGATGGTGAAAATCCCTGCTTCAACATAGGCTATGTTTTATGTCGGTGCCACTACCCCAAAGGGGCTGCAGGAGAAAAACGTTCTAAATTGCTGTTTTTGCGTGACGGAAGGGCCTTGAATCGTGGAATTTAGAATGGTAGTTAGTTATAAGATATCAATGATCTCTAAGGGCATTTCCTGAAAAAATCGAAATTTAAAAGGGGGGTCAAAATGCGCAAAAAGCGTTGTAAAAAACGTTCTAAATTGCAATTTCTATGCAATCTCAGGAAATAATGAACCGATTTCAAATATAATGGCGTTAAAATGATGGTGACAGATCTTGCTCCAAGATAGGCTATATTTTATATATGTTTCCACTAACCCAGAGGAGATGCAGGAGGAAAATGAGCGAAAAGCGTTCTAAAAACGTTCTAAATGCCGATTTGTCACCAATATCTCAGGAAGAATCAAACTGATTTCAAAAGTAATGTTAAGAAATTGATGCTGACAGCCTCTGTTCTAACACAGACGATATTTTAAGTCGGTATCACTATCACCTAGACGTTGCATGAGCAAAAAAGCGTTCCAAATTTCGATTTTTGTGATCGGTAGGGGCTAGCAACTTAAAATTAGGCAAGGTACATATGTATTACATATAAATGATCTTAAAGAACAGTTTCGATAAAATTGGAATCTTAAAAAGGGGTGAAAATGCGCGAAAAGCGTTCTAAAAACATTCTAAATTGCGATTTCTACTCAATCTCAGGAAATTCCAAAGCTATTTCAAAAGTAATGGTTGCAAATCAATGGTGACAGTCCCTGCTATAGCATAGGTTATATTTTATATTGCTGTCACTACCATCTGAGGGTTGCAAAAGCAAAACATGTTCTAATTTGCGTTTGTTGCATAACGGAAGTGTCTAACTCTTTGAAGTATGGCATGGTATGTACTTACAAGATGCAACTGCTTTCTAAGAACTGTCCAAAGAAAATTTCAAATTTAAAAAGATGAAGTGAGCGAAAAGCCTTGTAAATAACAATTTTTATGTAATCTTATCAAATACCAAACCGATTAAAAAAATAATGATGACAAATTGTTGGTGATAGAACCTGCTCAATCATAAGCTATATTTTATGTCTGTGCCACTACCACCAGAGGGTTTCAGTAGCTAAAAACTTTCTAAATTGCGATTTCTGTGGTACTGAAAATACTAGAAACTTTAAATATGACATGGTAGTTATTTATAAAATATAAATGCCATCGAAGGACTGTCGAAAATAAATTCGAATTAAAAAGGGGTGAAGTGAAGGGGATGTGCGAAAAGCATTCTAAAAAAGTCCTAAATTACGATTTCTACGCAATTTCAGGGAATATAAACCAAATATAAAAGTAATAGCTGCGAATCAATGGTAGCAGTCTCTGATCCTACACAGGCTATATTTTATGCCGATGATTCTACCACCTGGGATTCACAGGAACAACAAACGATCTAAAAAAGGACTTTAAAAGCTTTCTAAATTACGTTTCTGGGGAATATTAGGAAATAACAAACCAATTTCAAAATTAATGTTGGCAAATTAATGGTGACAGTTTCTATTTCAACACAGTCCTTTATGTTGAGAGAGGTGGTAGAACTTGGAATTTGACATGATGGTTAATTTTAAGATGTAACAAGATGGTTTCTAGAAAATTCAAAACTTTAAATGAATACTGAAATAAGCGTATTAACTGAGCATAAAAGTTTCAAAATATTTTCTAAATTATTATTTATTTAGTTTTATTTCGTTTTATTAATTTAAGTCTCATTTCTGCTTTATGCAGTGTAACAATGATGCTTAATCAAATTGTGTTTTAAATAGTAATTGTTTTAATTATTCCTAAAAGTAATAAGTACCTTTTAATAAACTAAAATCTTACCTTTTAATAAAATAAAAATTTAGTTAGTAACTTTTAATATAATTAGACATATAAATATAACTTGGCATATTTCAAATATTACGCGAGCAAAGCCGCGGGGTTTGCTAGTCCTATTATAAAGAGGAAAAAAATGTTTATTTGTCGGAGGTAAGCTCTGGAACTACTGAACCGATTCCAAAAGTAATGGTATCAAAATGATGGTGGTAGTCCAACTTAGAACATAGGCTATATCTTATATAGGTGCCACTAATCCAAAGGGGGTGTAGGAGCAAAAAACGTTCTAAAAATGCGATTTTAGCGTTACTGAAGGGCCTAGAAATATGAAATTTTGAATATTAGTTACTTATAAGATATAAATGATGTCTAAGAACAGTTCTTAAACAATTCGAAATTTAAAAGGGGTGAAAATGCACAAAAAGCGTTCTAAAAAACGTTCTAAATGGTAGTTTCTACACAATCTCAGGAAATACTAAACCGATTTAAAAAATATTGGTGTCAAAATGATAGTGACAACGCTTGCTCCAAGATAGCCTATGTTTCATGCCGGTGTCACTACCCCAAAGGGGGTGTAGAAGCAAAAAACGTTCTAAAAATGCGATTTTAGCGTTACTGAAGGGACGAGTAATATGAAATTTGAAATATTAGCTATTTATTAGATATAAATGATGTCTAAGAACAGTTCTTAAACAATTCGAAATTTAAAAGGGGTGAAAATGCACAAAAAGCGTTCTAAAAAACGTTCTAAATGATAGTTTCTACACAATCTCAGGAAATACCAAACCGATTTAAAAAATATTGGTGTCAAAATGATGGTGACAACGCTTGCTCCAAGATAGGGTATGTTTTATGTCGGCGCCACTACCCCAAAGGGGGTGTAGGGGCAAAAAACGTTCTAAAAAAGCGATTTATGTGTTACTGAAGGGCCTAGAAATATGAAATTTAAAATATTAGCTATTTATTAGATAGAAAGGATTTCTATGAACAGTTCTTAAACAATTCGAAATTTGAAAGGGGTGAAAATGCGCGAACATCGTTCTAAAAAAAGTTCTCAATGGTAGTTTCTACACAATCTCAGGAAATACCAAACCGATTTAAAAAATAACGGTGTCAAAATAATGGTGTCAAAAGGACGGTGACAACCTTTGTTCCAACATAGGCTATGTTTTATGTCGGTGCCACTACCCGAAAGGGGGTGCAGGAGCAAAAAACGTTCTAAAAATGCGATTTTCGCGTTACGGAAGGGCCTAGAAATATGAAATTTGAAATATTAACTACTTATTAGATATAAAGGATTTCTAAGAACAGTTCTTAAAAAATTCGGAATTTAAAAGGGGTGAAAATGCGCGAAAAGCGTTCTAAAAAACGTTCTAATGGTGGTTTCTACACAATCTCAGGAAATACCAAACCGATCTAAAAAACAATGGCGTCAAAATGATGGTGACAACTCTTGCTCCAACATAGGCGATGTTTTATGTCGGTGCTACTACCCCAAAGGGGGTGCAGGAGAAAAACGTTCTAAATTGCGGCTTTTGCGTTACGGAAGGTCCTAGAATCGTGAAATTTGGAATAGTAGTTATAAGATATCAATGATCTCTAAGGACATTTCCTAAAAAAAATCGAAATTTAAAATGGGGTCAAAATGCGCAAAAAGCGTTGTAAAAAACTTTCTAAATTGCGATTTCTGTGCAATCTCAGGAAGTACTGAACCGATTTCAAATATAATGGTGTAAAAATGATGGTGACTGATCTTGCTACAAGATAGGTTATATTTTATATCTGTTTCCACTACACCAGAGGAGATGTAGGAGCAAAATGCGCGAAAAGCGTTCTAAAAACGCTCTAAATGCCGATTTGTCACCAATATCTCAGGGAGGATGAATGTGATTTCAAACGTAGTGGTAGGAAATTGATGCTGACAGCCCCTGCTCTAGCATAGATGCTATTTTATGTCGGTATCAGTATCACCAAGACGTTGCAGGAGCAAAAAAGCGTTCTAAATTTCGATTTTTGTGATCGGTAGGGGCTAGCAACTTAAAATTAGGCACGGTACATATTTATTAGATATAAATGATCTTTAAGAACAGCTTCGAAAAAATTGGAAATTTAAAAAGGGGTGAAAATGCGCGAAAAGCGTCCTAAAAACGTTCTAAATTGCGATTTCTACTCAATCTAAGGAAATACCAAAGCTATTTCAAAAGTAATGGTTGCAAATCAATGGTGACAGTCCCAGCTATAACATAGGTTATATTTTATGTTGCTGCCACTACCATCTGAGGGTTGCAAAAGCAAAACATGTTCTAATTTGCGTTTTTTGCACAATTGAGGGGTCTAACTCTTTGAAGTATGACACGGTATTTACTTACAAGATGCAACTGCTTTCTAAGAACAGTCGAAAGAAAATTCCAAATTCTTAAGAAAACTTATAAATTACCAAACCGATTAAAAAAATAATGATGAAAAATTTTGATGATAGAACCTGCTTAAACATAAGCTATATTTTATGTCTGTTCCACTACCACCAGAGGGTAGCAGGAGCTAAAAACTTTCTAAATTGCGATTTCTGTGATCCTAAAAAGGCTAGAAACTTTAAATATGACGTGGTAGTTACTTATAAAATATAAATGCCCTCGAAGGACTGTCGAAAATAAATTCGAATTAAAAAGTGGTGAAGCGAAGGGGAGGTGCGAAAAGCATTCTAAAAAAATCTAAATTACGATTCTATGCAATTTCAGGGAATATAAACCGATTATAAAAGTAATAGTTGCGAATCAATGGTAACAGTCTCTGATCCTACACAGGCTATATTTTATGCAGGTGATTCTACCACCTGGGGTTCACAGGAACAACAAGCGTTCTAAAAAAGGGCTTTAAAAGCTTTTTAAATTACGTTTCTGTGGAATATTAGGAAATAACAAACCGATTTCAAAATTAATGTTGGCAAATTAATGGTGACAGTTCCTGTTTCAACATAGCCCTTTATGTTGAGAGAGGTGGTAGGACTTTGAATTTGACATGATGGTTAATTTTAAGATGTAAAAACATGGTTTCTAAAAAATTCAAATCTTCAAATGAATACTGAAATGAGCGTATTAATTGAGCATAAAAGTTTCAAAATATTTTCTAAATTATCATTTATTTAGTTTTATTTCATTTTATTAATTTAAGTCCCATTTCTGCCTAATGCAATGTAATAATGATGTTTAATCAAACTGTGTTTTAAATAGTAATTTTTGAATTATTCCTAAAAGGAATAAGTATCTTTTAATAAAAAAAAAGTTTTAATAAAATAAAATATTACCTTTTAATAAAATAAAAATTTAGTTAGTACCTTTTAATAAAAATTAGACATATAAATATCACTTGGCATATTTCAAATATTACGAGAGCAAAGCCGGGGTGTTTGCTAGTCTATACTTCTATACTCCTATTATAAAGAGGAAAAAATTGTTTATTTGTCGGAGGTAAGCTCTGGAACTACCGAACCGATTCCAAAAGCAATGGTGTCAAAATGATGGTGTTAGTCCAACTTAGAACATAGGCTATATCTTATGTCGGTGCCACTACCCCAAAGGGGGTGTAGGAGCAAAAAACGTTCTAAAAATTTTAGCGTTACTGAAGGGCCTAGAAATATGAAATTTGGAATATTAGTTACTTATAATATATAAATGGTGTCTAAAAACAGTTCTTAAACAATTCGAAATTTAAAAGGGGTGAATATGCACAAAAAGCGTTCTAAAAAACGTTCTAAATGGTAGTTTCTACACAATCTCAGGAAATACTAAACCGATTTAAAAAATATTGATGTCATAATGATGGTGACAACGCTTGCTCCAAGATCGGCTATGTTTTATGTCGGTGTCACTACCCCAAAGGGGGTGTAGGAGCAAAAAACGTTCTAAAAATGCGATTTTAGCGTTACTGAAGGGCCTAGAAATATGAAATTTGGAATATTAGTTACTTATAAGATATAAATGATGTCTAAGAACAGTTCTTAAACAATTCGAAATTTAAAAGGGGTGAAAATGCACAAAAAGCGTTCTAAAAAACGTTCTAAATGGTAGTTTCTACACAATCTCAGGAAATACCAAACCGATCTAAAAAATAATGGCGTCAGAATGATGGTGACAACGCTTGCTCCAAGATAGGTGATGTTTTATGTCGGTGCCACTACCCCAAAGGGGGTGCAGGAGAAAAACGTTCTAAATTGCGGCTTTAGCGTTACGGAAGGGCCTAGAATCGTGAAATTTGGAATGGTAGTTAGTTATAAGATATCAATGACCTCTAAGGACATTTCCTAATAAAATCGAAATTTAAAAGGGGGGTCAAAATGCGCAAAAAAGCGTTGTAAAAAATTCTAAATTGAGATTTGTATGCAATCTCAGGAAGTACTGAACCGATTTCAAATATAATGGTGTAAAAGTGATGGTGACAGATCTTGCTCCAAGATAGGCTATATTTTATATCTGTTTCCACTACCCCAGAGGAGATGCAGGTGCAAAATGCGCGAAAAGCGTTCTAAAAACGTTTTAAATGCCGATTTGTCGGCAATATCACAGGAAGAATGAATCGTACTTCAAACGTAATGGTAGGAAATTGATGCTGACAGCCTCTGCTTTAACATAGACTCTATTTTGTGTCGGTATCACTATCACCAAGACGTTGCAGGAGCTAAAAAGCGTTCTAAATTTCGATTTTTGTGATTGGTAAGGGCTAGCAACTTAAAATTAGGCAAGGTGCATATTTATTAGGTATAAATGTTTTTTAAGAACAGTTTCGAAAAAATTGGAAATTTAAAAAGGGGTGAAAATGCGCGAAAAGCGACCTAAAAACGTTCTAAATTGCGATTTCTACTCAATCTAAGGAAATACCAAAGCTATTTCAAAAGTAATGGCTGTAAATCAATGGTGACAGTCCCTGCTATAACATAGATTATATTTTATGTTGCTGTTACTACCATCTGAGGTTTGCAAAAGCAAAACATGTTCTAATTTGCGTTTTTTGCACAACTGAGGGGTCTAACACTTTGAAGTATGGCATGGTATTTACTTACAAGATGCAACTGCTTTCTAAGAAGAGTCGAAAGAAAATTCCAAATTTAAAAAAATGAAGTGAGTGAAAAGCGTTATAAATTACAATTTTTAAGCAAAATTATAAATTACCAAACCGATTAAAAAAATAATGATGACAAATTTTGGTGATAGAACCTGCTCAAACATAAGCTATATTTTATGTCTGTTCCACTACCACCTGAGGGTTGCAGGAGCTAAAAACTTTCTAAATTGCGATTTCTGTGATATTGAAAAGGCTAGAAACTTTAATTATGACATGGTAGTTACTTATAAAATATAAATGCCCTCGAAGGAACGTCGAATATAAATTCGAATTAAAAAGGGGTGAAGCGGAGGGGAGGTGCGAAAAGCATTCTAAAAAAGTTCTAAATTACGATTCTATGCAATTTCAGGGAATATAAACCGATTATAAAAGTAATAGTTGAGAATCAGTTTTAACAGTCTCTGATCCTACACAGGCTATATTTTATGCCGGTGATTCTACCACCTGGTGTTCACAGGAACAACAAACTTTCTAAAAAAGGGCTTTAAATGCTTTTTAAATTACGTTTCTGTGGAATATTAGGAAATAACAAACCGATTTCAAAATTAATGTTGGCAAATTAATGGTGACTGTTCCTGTTTCAACATAGCCCTTTATGTTGAGAGAGGTGGTAGGACTTGGAATTCGACATGATGGTTAATTTTAAGATGTAAGAAGAAAAAAAATTCAAAACTTCAAATGAATACTGAAATGAGCGTATTAATTAAGCATAAAATTTCAAAATATTTTCTAAATTATCATTTACTTAGTTTTATTTCATTTTATTATTTTAAGTCTCATTTCTGCCTAATGCAGTGTAATAATGATGTTTAATCAAACTGTGTTTTAAATAGTAATTCTTGAATTATTCCTAAAAGTAACAAGTACCTTCTAATAGAAAAAACTTAATAAGTAAAATATTACCTTTTAATAAAATAAAAATTTAGTTAGTACCTTTTAATAAAAATTAGACATATAAATATCACTTGGCATATTTCAAATATTACGCGAGCAAAGCCGCGGGGTTTGCTAGTCATCATCATCATCATCATCTATACTCATATTATAAAGAGGAAAAAATTGTTTATTTGTCGGAGATAAGCTCAGGAACTACCGAACCGATTCCAAAAGTAATGGTATCAAAATGATGGTGTTCGCCCAACTTAGAACATAGGCTATATTTTATGTCGGTGCCACTACCCCAAAGGGGGTGCAGGAGCAAAAAACGTTCTAAAAATGCGATTTTTGCGTTACTGAAGGGCCTAGAAATATGAAATTTGGAGTATTAGTTACTTATAAGATATAAATGATGTCTAAGAACAGTTCTTAAACAATTCGAAATTTCAAAGGGTTGAAAATGCACAAAAAGCGTTCTAAAAAACGTTCTAAATGGTAGTTTCTAGATAATCTCAGGAAATACCGAACCGATTCCAAAAGTAATGGTATCAAAATGGTGGTGTTAGTCCAACATAGAACACAGGCTATATTTTATGTCGGTGCCACTACACCAAAGGGGTTGCAGGAGCAAAAAATGTTCTAAAAATGCAATTTTTGCGTTACTGAAGGGCCTAGAAATATGAAATTTGAAATATTAGTTACTTATAAGATATAAATGATGTCTAAGAGCAGTTCTTAAACAATTCGAAATTTCAAAGGGGTGAAAATGCACAAAAAGCGTTCAAAAAACGTTCTAAATGGTAGTTTCTACATAATCTCAGGAAATACCAAACCGATTTAAAAAATATTGGTGTCAAAATGATAGTGACAACGTTTGCTCCAAGATAGGCTATGTTTTATGTCGGTTCCACTACCCCAAAGGGGGTGTAGGAGCAAAAAACGTTCTAAAAATGCGATTTATGTGTTACTGAAGGGCCTAGAAATATGAAATTTGAAGTATCAGCTACTTATTAGATATAAAGGATATCTAAGAACAGTTCTTAAACAATTCGAAATTTAAAAGGGGTGAAAATGCGGGAAAAGCGTTCTAGAAAACGTTCTAAATGGTAGTTTCTACACAATCTCAGGAAATACCAAACCGATTTAAAAAATAATGGCGTCAAAATGATGGTGAAAATCCTTGCTACAACATAGGCTATGTTTTATGTCGGTGCCACTACCCCAAAGGGGGTGCAGGAGAAAAACGTTCTAAATTGCGGTTTTTGCGTGACGGAAGGGCCTTGAATCGTGAAATTTAGAATGGCAGTTATTTATAAGATATCAACGATCTCTAAGGACATTTCCTAAACAAATCGAAATTTAAAAGGGGGGGTCAAATGCGCAAAAAGCGTTGTAAAAAACGTTCTAAATTGCAATTTCTATGCAATCTCAGGAAATACTGAACCGATTTAAAATATAATGGTGTTAAAATAATGGTGACAGATCTTGCTCCAAGATAGGCTATATTTTATATCTGATTCCACTACCCCAGAGGAGATGCAGGAGCAATATGAGGGAAAAAGCGTTCTAAAAACGTTCTAAATGCTGATTTGTCACTAATATCTCAGGAAGAATCAAACTGATTTCAAAAGTAATGTTAAGAAATTGATGCTGACAGCCTCTGCTCTAACATAGACGCTATTTTAAGTTGGTATCACTATCACCTAGACGTTGCAGCAGCAAAAAAGCGTTCCAAATTTCGATTTTTGTGATCGGTAGGGGCTAGCAACTTAAAGTTAGGCAAGGTACATATGTATTACATATAAATGATCTCTAAGAACAGTTTCGAAAGGAAATTTAAAAAGGGGTGAAAATGCGCGAAAATCGTTCTAAAAACGTTCTAAATTGCGATTTCTATTCAATCTCAGGAAATTAAAAAAATATTTCAAAAGTAATGGTTGCAAATAAATGGTGACAGTCCCTGCTATAACATAGGTTATATTTTATGTTGCTGTCACTACCATCTGAGGGTTGCAAAAGCAAAACATGTTCTAATTTGCGTTTTTTGCATAACTGAAGTGTCTAACACTTTGAAGTATGGCATGTTATTTACTTACAAGATGCAACTGCTTTCTATGACCTGTCGAAAGAAAATTTCAAATTTAAAACGATGAAGTGGGCGAAAAGCGTTATAAATTACAATTTTTATGTAATCTTTTCAAATACGAAACCGATTAAAAAAATAATGATAACAAATTGTTAGTGATAGAACCTGCTCAAACATAAGCTATATTTTACGTCTGTGCCACTACCACCAGAGAGTTGCAGTAGCTAAAAACTTTCTAAATTGCGATTTCTGTGATACTGAAAAGGCTAGAAACTTTAAATATGGCATGGTAGTTACTTATAAAATATGCATGCTCTCGAAGGACTGTCGAAAATAAATTCGAATTAAAAAGGGGTGAAGTGAAGGGGAGGTGCGAAAAGCATTCTTAAATAGTCCTAAATTACGATTTTTACGCTATTTCAGGAAATATAAACCAAATATAAAAGTAATAGTTGCAAATCAATGGTAACAGTCTCTGATCCTACACAGGCTATATTTTATGCCGATGATTCTACCACCTGGGATTCACAGGAACAACAAACGATCTAAAAAAGGACTTTAAAAGCTTTCTAAATTACGTTTCTGGGGAATATTAGGAAATAACAAGCCAATTTCAAAATTAATGTTGGCAAATTAATGGTGACAGTTCCCATTTCAACATAGCCCTTTATGTTGAGAGAGGTGATAGGACTTGGAATTTGACATGATGGTTAATTTTAAGATGTAAGAAGATGGTTTCTAAAAAATTCAACACTTCAAATGAATACTGAATTGAGCATAAAAGTTTCAAAATATTTTCTAAATTATTATTTATTTAGTTTTATTTCGTTTTATTAATTTAAGTCTCATTTCTGCCTTATGCAGTGTAACAATGATGTTTAATCTAACTGTGTTTTAAATAGTAATTTTTTTTTATATTATTCCTAAAAGTAATAAGTACATTTTAATAAAATAAAATATTACCTTTTAATAAAATAAAAATTTAGTTAGTACCTTTTAATAAAAATTAGACATATAAATATCACTTGACATATTTCAAATATAACGCGAGCAGAGCCGCGGGGTTTGCTAGTCATATTATAAAGAGGGAAAAATTGTTTATTTGTAGGAGGTAAGCTCAGGAACTACCGAACCGATTCCAAATGTAATGGTATCAAAATGATGGTGTTCGCCCAACGTAGAACATAGGCTATATCTTATGTCGTTGCCACTACCCCAAAGGGGGTGCAGGAGCAAAAAACGTTCTAAAACTGCGATTTTTGCGTTACTGAAGGGCCTAGAAATATGAAATTTGGAATATTAGTTACTTATCAGATATAAATGATGTATAAGAACAGTTCTTAAACAATTTGAAATTTAAAAGGAGTGAGACTACACAAAAAGTGTTCTAAAAAACGTTCTAAATGGTAGTTTCTACATAATCTCAGGAAATACCGAACCGATTCCAAAAGTAATGGTATCAAAATGATGGTGTTAGTCCAACTTAGAAAATAGGCTATATTTTATGTCGGTGCCACTACCCCAAAGGGGGTGCAGGAGCAAAAAACGTTCTAAAAATGCGATTTTTGCGTTACTGAAGGGCCTAGAAATATCAAATTTGGAATATTAGTTACTTACAAGCTATAAACGATGTCTAAGAACAGTTCTTAAACAATTCGAAATTTAAAAGTCCTTCCGGCCAGTGCCGGTAGGAAGAGGTAGCTTTCATATTCCTTATTTTAAAAAAGCCAACTTATATTATTCAAACACACGAAGCTCAATTAAGTGGAAACCGAATGTAGGAGATTCAATACTAATTTTTATCAATACTAAATCATTATGAATGAGAATTTCGCGAAATTAGTCAGCTTTATCCCAGCTGCTTTTATTTAAAGTAACTTATATTTGGCTGCCAAATTCGGCGATTTCTTAAAGTGCCTGCCATTTTAAGACAACATGGTGGATGAGGCTAACCAGTGAACTTGGTCGAGACCTTAGTAATTGCTGTGCACATGATCACTCACATCGGAATCGGTTGATATATACGAGTGCTGTCGCAGGCAAAAAATCAGATTTTTCAAAATGTCACCCACGTTAAAAATTGAAACTGCTATATCTCAGCCATTTTTTAAGATAAAGACAAACAAAAAATGCTCCTGAATCCTTATATCAAGGTCAAATACTTAAGAAAGAAACCTTTTTCAATTTCTAATTTTTTTGCACCTCACTTTAAATATATATATTTTTTAATTTAATGGCCGCCATTTTGAAACAAGATGGCTGATGAAGCTGGCCAGCGATTTTGGTCGAGATATTGATGTATACTATCCACATGCCTTCTTCCATCGAAATAAGTGAATACGTGTGGTATCGCGAGACAAATACAAGATCGTTTCAAAGTGTTAGCCATGATAGAAATTCAAAGTGCTATAATTCAACCACTTTTTAAGATATAAACAAAAGAAAAAATTTGCAGAAACAAAAACTGCTCCAGAATCTTTGTATCAAGGCCACACACATAAAAAAAATCTTTTTCATTTTCCAATTTTTTAATACCTCATTTTAAATTTTAAATTACATTTTTTTTAAAAATGGCAACCCTTTTGAAACAAGATGGCGAATGAAGCTGGCCAACGAACTCGGTCGAGACATTGGTATGTACTATGTACAGACCAAGTTAAATTCAAATCGGTTCATAAATACGACTGTTATCGCGTGACAAAAATCAGGTCGTTTTAAAATGTCAGCCACAATAGAAATTCAAAATGTTATAACTCAGCCATTTTTTTAGATATAGACGAAACAAAACCTGTTCCGGAATCTTTGTATTAAGGTCAAATACATACGAAAAAACTCTTTTTCATTTTCCAGTTTTTTGGTATCTCATTTTAAATTTAATTTTTTTTTAATTTTTTTAAATGGCCGCCATTTTGAAACAAGATGGCGGATTAAGCTGGCCAACGAACTCGGTTGAGTTATTTGTATGTACTATGTACACACCAAGGTACATCCAAATCGGTTCATAAATACGTCTGTTATCACGTGGCAAATATCAGGGCGTTTCAAAATGTCAGCCACACTAGAAATTCAAAATGCTATAACTCAGCCATTTTTTAAGGTATAGACGAAACAAAAACTGCTCCTGAATCTTTTTATCGAGGTCAAACACATAAGAAAAAAATATTTTTTCAATTTTCAATTTTTTGGTACCACATTTCAAATTTAAATTTTTCTTAAAATTTTAAATGGCCGCCATTTTTAAACAAAATGGCGGATGAAGCTGGCCAACGAACTCGGTCGAGACATTGGTCTGTACTATGTATAAATGAAGTTACATCCAAATCGGTTCATAAATACGCCTTTTATCGCGTGACAAAATTGAGGACGTTTCAAAATGTCAGCTTCGCTAGAAATTCAAAATGCTATAACTCAGCCATTTTTTAAGATATAGACGAAACAAAAACTGCTACGGAGTCTTTGTATAAAGGTCAAATACATAAGAAAAAAATATTTTTCCATTTTCAATTTTTTGGTACCACATTTCAAATTTTAAATTTTTAAAAAAATTTTAAATGGCCGCCATTTTGAAACAAAATGGCGGATGAAGCTGGCCAACGAACTCGGTCGAGACATTGGTATGTACTATGTACACACCGAATTACATCCAAATCGGTTCATAAATACGAGAGTTACAGCGTGACATAGGTCAGATATATATATATATATATATTGATATATATATATATATATATATATATATATCAATTTTGAACGGAGGGTGGTTTCGGGGTCTGGGGGTCATGATCGATGAAAATATACCAAAATTTTTTGAAATCGCTTTCCTCCGAACGGCTGCAATAGGTAGCTTTTTGTAAAGAAAGCTACCTAAAAGGGGTAAGACTGCACAAAAAGTGTTCTAAAAAACGTTCTAAATGGTAGTTTCTACATAATCTCAGGAAATACCGAACCGATTCCAAAAGTAATGGTATCCAAATGATAGTGTTAGTCCAACTTAGAACATAGGCTATATTTTATGTCGGTGCCACTACCCCAAAGGGGGTGTGGGAGCAAAACACGTTCTAAAAATGCGATTTATGTGTTACTGAAGGGCCTAGAAATATGAAATTTGAAGTATCAGCTACATATTAGATATAAAGGATTTCTAAGAACAGTTCTTAAACAATTCGAAATTTAAAAGGGGTGAAAATGCGCAAAAAGCGTTGTAAAAAACGCTCTAAATTGCAATTTCTATGCAATCTCAGGAAATACTGAACCGATTTCAAATATAATGGTGTTAAAATGATGGTGACAGATCTTGCTATAAGAAATTGATGCTGACAGCCTCTGCTCTAACATAGATGCTATTTCAAGTCGGTATCACTATCACCTAGACGTTGCAGGAGCAAAAAAGCATTCCAAATTTCGATTTTCGTGATCGGTAGGGGCTAGCAACTTAAAATTAGAAAAGGTACATATTTATTATATATAAATGATCTTTAAGAACAGTTTCCAAAAAATTGAAAATTTAAAAAGGTGTGAAAATGCGCGAAAAGCTTTCTAAAAACGTTCTAAATTGCGATTTCTACTCAATCTCAAG
This sequence comes from Maratus speciosus, assembly GCA_963932465.1. Classification (NCBI taxonomy): domain Eukaryota; kingdom Metazoa; phylum Arthropoda; class Arachnida; order Araneae; family Salticidae; genus Maratus; species Maratus speciosus. Next base: position 474,090,778 of record OZ010797.1, read on the forward strand.
AATTCTAAAGCTATTTCAAAAGTAATGGTTGCAAATCAATGGTGACAGTCCCTGCTATAACATAGGTTATATTTTATGTTGCTGTCACTACCATCTGAGGGTTGCAAAAGCAAAACATGTTCTAATTTGCGTTTTTTGCATAACTGAAGGGTCTAACACTTTGAAGTATGGCATGTTATTTACTTACAAGATGCAACTGCTTTCTATGAATTGTTGAAAGAAAATTTCAAATTTAAAAAGACGAAGTGAGCGAAAAGCGTTATAAATTACAATTTTTATGTAATCTTATCAAATACCAAACTGATTAAAAAAATAATGATAACAAATTGTTGGTGATAGAACTTGCTCAAACATAAGCTATATTTTATGTCTGTGCCACTACTACCAGAGGGTTGCAGTAGCTAAAAGCTTTCTAAATTGCGATTTCTGTGATACTGAAAAGGCTAGAAACTTTAAATATGGCATGATAGTTACTTATAAAATATAAATGGTCTCGAAGGACTGTCGAAAATAAATTCGAATTAAAAAGGGTGAAGTGAAAGGGAGGTGCGAAAAGCATTCTAAAAAAGTCCTAAATTACGATTTCTACGCAATTTGAGGGAATATAAAACAAATATAAAAGTAATAGTTGCGAATCAATGGTAATAGTCTCTGATCCTACACAGGCTATATTTTATGCCGATGATTCTACCACCTGGGATTTACAGAAACCACAAACGCTCTAAAAATGGCCTTTAAAAGCTTTCTAAATTACGTTTCTGTGGAATATTAGGAAATAACAAACCAATTTCAAAATTAATGTTGGCAAATTAATGGTGACAGTTCCTATTTCAACATAGCCCTTTATGTTGAGAGAGGTGGTAAGACTTGACATTTGGTGGTAAATTTGACATTTGACATGATGGTTAATTTTAAGATGTAAGAAGATGGTTTCTAAAAAATTCAAAACTTCAAATGAATAATGAAATGAGCGTATTAATTGAGCATAAAAGTTTCAAAATATTTTCTAAATTATCATTTATTTAGTTTTATTTCGTTTTATTAATTTAAGACTCATTTCTGCCTAATGCAGTGTAATAATGATGTTTAATCAAACTGTGTTTTAAATAGTAATTTTTTTAAATTATTCCTAAAAGTAATAAGTATCGTTTAATAAATTAAAAATTTAGTTAGTACCTTTCAATAAAAATTAGACATATAAATATCACTTGGCATATTTCAAATATTACGCGAGCAAAGCCGCGGGGTTTGCTAGTCTATTATAAAGAGGAAAAAATTGTTTATTTGTAGGAAGTAAGCTCTAGAACTACCGAACCGATTCCAAAAGTAATGGTATCAAAATGATGGTGTTAGTCCAACTTAGAACATAGGCTATATCTTATGTCGGTGCCACTAACTCAAAGGGGGAGTAGGAGCAAAAAACGTTCTAAAAATGCGATTTTAGCATTACTGAAGGGCCTAGAAATATGAAATTTTTAATATTAGTTGCTTATAAGATATAAATGAAGTCTAAGAACAGTTCTTAAACAATTCGAAATTTAAAAGGGATGAAAATGCACAAAAAGCGTTCTAAAAAACGTTCTAAATGGTAGTTTCTACACAATCTAAGGAAATACCAAACCGATTTAAAAAATATTGGTGTCAAAATGATGGTGACAACGCTTGCTCCAAGATAGGCTATGTTTTATGTCGGTGTCACTACACCAAAGGGGATGCAGGAGCAAAAAAGTTCTAAAAATGCGATTTATGTGTTACTGAAGGGCCTAGAAATATGAAATTTGAATTATTATCTACTTATTATATATAAAGGATTTCTAAGAACAGTTCTTATACAATTCGAAATTCGAAAGGGGTGATAATGCGCGAAAATTGTTCTAAAAATGTTTTAAATGGTGTTTTCTACACAATCTCAGGAAATACCAAACCGATTTAAAAAATAATGGTGTCAAAATGACGGTGACAACCCTTGCTCCAACATAGGCTATGTTTTATGTCGGTGCCACTACCCGAAAAGGGGTGCAGGAGCAAAAAACGTTCTAAAAATGCGATTTTTGCGTTACCGAAGGGCCTAGAAATATGAAATTTGAAATATTAGCTACATATTAGACATAAAGGATTTCTAAGAACAGTTCTTAAACAATTCGAAATTTAAAAGGGGTGAAAATGCGCGAAAAGCGTTCGAAAAAACGTTCTAATGGTGGTTTCTACACAATCTCATGAAATGCCAAACCGATTTAAAAAATAATGGCGTCAAAATGATGGTGACAACCCTTGCTCCAACAATGTTTTATGTCGGTGCCACTACCGCAAAGGCGGTGCAGGAGAATAACGTTCTAAATTGCTGCTTTTGCGCTACGGAAGGGACTAGAATCGTGAATTTTGGAATGGTAGTTAGTTATAAGATATCAATGATCTCTAAGGACATTTCCTAAAAAAATCGAAATTTAAAAGGGGGTCAAAATGCGCAATAAGCGCTGTAAAAAAATGTTCTAAATTGCGATTTCTGTGCAATCTCAGGAAGTACTGAACCGATTTCAAATATAATGGTGTAAAAATGATGGTGACAGCTCTTTCTCCAAGATAGGCTATATTTTATGTCTGTTTCCACTACCCCAGAGGAGATGCAGGAGCAAAATGCGCGAAAAGCGTTCTAAAAACGTTCTAAATGCCGATTTGTCGGCAATATCTCAGGAAGAATGAATCTGATTTCAAACGTAATGGTAGGAAATTGATGCTGACAGCCTCTGCTCTAACATAGACGCTATTTTATGTCGGTATCACTATCACCAAGACGTTGCAGGAGCAAAAAAGCGTTCTAAATTTCGATTTTTGTGATCGGTAGGGGCTACCAACTTAAAATTAGGCAAGGTACATATTTATTAGATATAAATGATCTTTAAGGACAGTTTCGAAAAAATTGGAAATTTAAAAAGGGGTGAAAATGCGCGAAAAGCGTCCTAAAAACGTTCTAAATTGCGATTTCTACTCAATCTAAGGCAATACCAAAGCTATTTCAAAAGTAATGGTTGCAAATCAATGGTGACAGTCCCTGCTATAACATAGGTTAAATTTTATGTTGCTGTCACTACCATCTGAGGGTTGCAAAAGCAAAACATGTTCTAATTTGCGTTTTTTGCACAACTGAGAGGTCTATCACTTTGAAGTATGGCATGGTATTTACTTACAAGATGCAACTGCTTTCTAAGAACAGTCGAAAGAAAATTCAAGTTTAAAAAAATGAAGTGAGTGAAAAGCGTTATAAATTACAATTTTTAAGCAAACTTATAAATTACAAAACCGATTAAAAAAATAATGATGACAAATTTTTGTGACAGAACCTGCTCAAACATAAGCTATATTTTATGTCTGTTCCACTGCCACCAGAGGGTTGCAGGAGCTAAAAACTTTCTAAATTGTGATTACTGTGATACTGAAAAGGCTAGAAACTTTAAATATGACATGGTAGTTACTTATAAAATATAAATGCCCTCGAAGGAACGTCGAAAATAAATTCGAATTAAAAAGGGGTGAAGCGAAGGGGAGGCATTCTAAAAAAGTTCTAAATTACGATTCTATGCAATTTCAGGGAATATAAACCGATTATGAAAGTAATAGTTGCGAATCTATGGTAACAGTCTCTTATCCTACACAGACTATATTTTATGCCGGTGATTCTACCACCTGTGATTCACAGGAACAACAAACGTTCTAAAAAAGGGCTTTAAAAGCTTTTGAAATTACGTTTATGTGGAATATTAGGAAATAACAAACCGATTTCAAAATTAATGTTGGCAAATTAATGGTGACAGTTCCTGTTTCAACATAGCGCTTTATGTTGAGAGAGTGGGTAGAACTTGGAATTTGACATGACGGTTAATTTTAAGATGTAAGAAAATGGTTTCTAAAAAATTCAAAACTTCAAATGAATACTGAAATGAGCGTACTAATTGAGCATAAAAGTTTGAAAATATTTTCTAAATTATCATTTATTTAGTTTTATTTCATTTTATTATTTTAAGTCTCATTTCTCCCTAATGCAGTGTAATAATGATGTTTAATCAAACTGTGTTTTAAATAGTAATTTTTGAATTATTCCTAAAAGTAATAAGTACCTTTTAATTTAAAAAAAAAAAAAAACCTTTTAATAAAATAAAATGTTACCTTTTAATAAAATAAAAATTTAGTTAGTACCTTTTAATAAAAATTAGACATATAAATATCACTTGGCATATTTCAAATATTATGCGAGCAAAGCCGCGGGGTTTGCTAGTATGTTATACTTTTATGTATTTTAAAGACGTCATGATAAAATGCATCCAGAAAATCCTTACCAATGTTATTTTAAAAAATGTTTTATTAGCTGTCCTATGTATAGGATAGCGGTCCAATATGGGATAAGTATTAATCGAAGCGAAATTTTGCACATCAACGCCTCTTCTTCTTCCCCATATCACATTTGCATGCTACAGTATTAGCGTCGTTCTTCTCCCGATAACTCGCAACAGGAATGGAGCTTTAACCTTTGCATAAAGAAGATTCCAAATCCGCCAGCACCATTGCGTTTTACTTTCGATCATGCATTCTTTGATGAAAATTCTTTGTTTGGATGTGTAATATCACTTTTTAAAGTTTTGCCCATTTTTCACGAAACGCCCTGTATATATTTAAATAATCGCTTCTGATGAAAAGAAAAAAATGTCGAATTATTCTTATGTATATATACATTTAGATTTAAAATGAAGCCAGAATTCTCAATCTCATCAAATTACCTGCAATAATAAGTAAGATTAACTTTTGGGTATGTTGCAGATATACAGGGTGGTCATAAAAAAACTTCTCCGATATATGAACCCCAGCGGCCTAACCGCTCAACCACTCAAAAAGAAATTTTAGATATACCTATTTGAAGATATGTGCTCGAGATCGTGATGATTTAAAAGAATAGATCTCTCACGGTTATGGTTACAGTAAAAAATTTTTGAAATTTCCGAATGGCAACATACATTTGTTTCATGCGCAAATTCATCACCGCATTGAAAAACCATAAATGGCGTTGGAATGGTACATGTATGATGAAAACTACCGGCGTAAAATACTTGCAAAAAAGACCATTGCGAGGAACGAAGGGAGTGGCTACAAGACATGTTTTCAGTAACCGATTTTTTTTCTCACTTGTAAACTAAGTAATGTTGTAAGATTGGTTTTAAAATGTTTTTTGAGTTGTGTTTGTGCATACATAGTGAAAATAAAAATATAATCATTTGTTTTAGTGTGCTGAATATTAATTACATAAGAACTAATTAGGATTGAGTGCCACGATATTACACCGACAATTTTAGTAATACGTGTAAGGAGAATGGCGTAACCATACATGTAGTACTGTATACAAACTCTACACTTAGTTTTGACTTCGAAATCATGCATGCATTTAGTAATTAGTGTATGAAAAGTATTTAAACATAACGTGTTTAAAAGTTTGGACAGTGAAATCATGCACTTACGTCAATTTAAGGATTGTACTTCCACAAGTAAACATCGAAATGGGATTCACGATATACACTGGTTAAAATAATCTCATTGTGCACCTATACTGTGCGTTTGACGACCATCTATAGATAATTACAAGAAATACAAGGGGTGCGGCATCTATCCCGTAGGTGGCGACTCTTCCGGAGTTACCCTAACTAAAAAGTAATTGATTAGTAGTGAAATTCAGTGGTTCAGCTGAAGGAAATTTTTCTTGTAGAAGTAAGTAGATAGATACCGGAAGGATGAAAAAAAAAATATTTACTAATACCGGTAAAAAATGAAAGTCATTTTACATTTTATATAAAAAAAATCTGGTTGTACGTTGGCATCTTTTATTAAAGTTCCAGTAATATCGTAGCCTGAGAATATTTGGCAACGATTTAAAAATTAACGAGAAAAATGAAATACGCATTGTGCACTGTTTATGAAACATTTTCAATCCTTTATATTGTGGTACAATAAAAGGGGATCGGTAAATAAGCAAGTTAGCATCTTATTTATTTAACTACTTTCGCAACTTGATAATAACAATACGTTTCACAGAATTTACGAATACCACAAATTAGAATTAGAGGGCTATAATGACTATAAGTGATTAAGAGCGATTCCGAAATATGCAAAAATTTTATGAAAACTTTTAATCGATCAAAAATTATAGATGTTAGGGAAGTGACTTAGACGACAGCCGTTTAAGCACTCTATATAGAACAATCGCACTCATACCTATGATTTCCGGGAAAAGCGCTTCCAGACAGCCACAGGCAACTTGTTTGATTTCTGTTTGTTTGTCCCTTACAGGGATGCAGATGCTTGCTAACTGAAATTTCTCATATAAAGTACAAATCTTTAGAGAAAGACGCCTAGAATGTTACCAGTTATTTTGGAAAGTTTGACGTCCATCTCAGACAATTTATTCTGCATGTTAAGTGCCTAAAAAATCCGTTTAACTCTTTATGAGCCGGTGGTACTTTAAAGTGCTATCAAAATAACTTGTTATAAAATTCATTTAATACATCGATTAGTAATAAAACATTTTAGAATGAGTTATAGATACTTTATCTTATTTAAAAAGGATTAACGATTGAAAAAAACAAAACAAAAATGTTTATAAAAGGATGATTTCTTTTTTATTTGCATCTCTTCAGCTTTCTTGAAGTTGAAAGATTGTAAGTGAAAAATTTCAGTTCGGAATTATTCCTATATTTCTATTGTATTATTGCATTATAGTTGTACATTTCCTAATTCTAAAAAATACTAAAAAAATATTTTAAATAAAAGATATCTGTGAAGCTACAAATATCGCACAAAATCGCTGTAAATACAAATTTAATTAATTAACATTAATTGGCAAAATATTTCTAAAATTTATAAAATGATTGCGTAAATCTTCTAATGTAGTTTCACAAATTCACAAAAAATGCTTTAAAAGATTAAATTTCCATGACTTCATAATTTTGACATAAAGGGTTAAGGGAACAAAAGCGCCTTTTAGTTTTCGGGATTTTGTAATTTAAATAGCGTTCAATTTTACAGCATATAACATCATTAAAAAATGATTTCACGCAATAATTTTCCATAAATGTAAATGTATTACTACAAGATTCTTACTATAGAATATGGTGTGCATAGAACTCATCGTTTATTACAGGGACACACAAAAGAATTTCGATATAGAAGAAAATGAACAATAAATGAACTATTCAAATCTACGAACAACAATTGTTGGAAGTGGGTTTTCAGTTGTAATATGGGCTTTTAAAAATTTAATTATTTTTATCAAAATATTACTTGGTGCGTATAAATTTTATACATCTTATAGTACGCTGCAAAAACGTTTTCAGCAACATCCGTTTATTGGCGGAAATTGCTGAATGGAAATTTTATACTGGGCTATGCGTTTAACTGAGCTAACTTTTAGCATTCTATGTAGTATGCATTCATATCTGTAGTATTCTGAATGTGTTGGAAACTGTTTCATAATTTATGAAGTACGTAGGAGTTTACGTTGTTGTTAAATATTATTATAGTTTTTGTTAAATATTGTAATCGAGAACAGAGAATGATCATGTATAGAGAATGATCATTTATTTCTCAATCATTCTGATATTTTTCAATTTCTGCTGTTTTTTACTATGTTTTTGGAATCTATGTTATGTGTGTTGGGGGGGAACTGTATTTGTTAATGTCATTTTATTCATAATTTCATAGTTTTTGTTGGTGGTCGGTAATGTTTATTTAATGGTATATATACCGGGTGTCCCAAAAAGGACTGACTGATTTTAAAATTCAATAACTTGCAAACGGTGACAGATATTTAAAAAATTCTTGTAGGAGGGTTATGCATAAGGTCAAAAGTTTTATTACAGTGATTTTCAATTTTAGTTCGATTTACAAGCAATAGATGGCGCTGTACGCAATAGTCGCTAAATACAGGCTCGATTTTTGGTCCTTTATCTTGTTCCATGCAGAAAAAGGAGATGGAAATGTATTATCCGGGCCACGAAGTACCAAAAATCGAGCCTGAATTTAGCGACTATTGCTTACAGCGCCATCTATTGTTTGTAAATCGAACTAAAATTGAAAATCACTGTAATAAAACTTTTGACCTTATGCATAACCCTACTGCAAGAATTTTTTAAATATGTGTCACCGTTTGCAAGTTATTGAATTTTAAAATCAGTCAGTCCTTTTTGGGACACCCGGTATATATATATATATACTATGTATCGTAATAAAAAAATATTATACATTATTTTATAACTGTGATAAATAACAAAATATACATAAATGTAAACAGTAATAGTAAGTTTTAAATAGATGATAAAGCTATATATAAATTAGTTTAATAATATAAACTTTCGTAAAAAAATCGAAAATGTAAATGTAATAATTTTTTAGGAAAATATCAAAAAGTTCAGAGCTGCCTAGTTCCTAATTCACATAAAATTAATAACAAGTAAAAAATATAATATTAATAATAAAAAGAGGTACAAGCTGAATTCGAACCCGCTACCTGCGGTATAGCGTATTTTTGCGTTACCTCGACGCCACCAAGCACGCGTTCTGAAAAGAAATGAATAGAAATTTGAAAAGTATGCTGAACTTTGACCCTAAATTTCTTAAAAATCTAAAGCCCATTTGAAAGAACCTTTCACAGGAATAATTAGTGGTGTAACCCCTACAACATGCTTAAAAATTATCAAAAACTGTGCGCACCATGTTTGGTGATCCTCTTGTAAGTGGAAAATCAATTGCAGAGATTAAGTTTTTTTTAAGGCAAACATTAAATGTATTTCAAAGAGTTAAAAATAAAATAATTAATCAAAGCATACAAGTTTAACATTGGTGAAAATTTCAACTTTAAAAAAGGCTCATTTTTAATATTTTAATGACCGTTTGTTGAAAACTAAACCACAGGAAATATAAATAATTTTGTTTGAATTAAAAGAAGAACTTCCAATTATTTTTTCCTTGATTTAAATTTTAATAAAATTTCTTTCTTTTGTTTTTATGTCCAATTGCCATTTACGCCGTTTTACGCATCCTCATATACCTTTAAAGTATCAGTTATTTTTCGCGTCTTACAGTGAACATTTTTATTTGAACAAAGTAAACTGATAATGAAGATTCAGATTTTTTAGACTCTTATATTTATCTCAAAAATGTGTGCAATTCAGAAATTTCAATTTTTTTTTAACAAATAAAGCATTTTAATTAGATTAAACTAATGAAATCTTTTTTTATTGTTCTAAATGTGATCATATCTATAGTCATTTAGACATCTTAATTTGATAACCAAATAAGTATAAATAGGCCCAACTGAAAAAAAAATGTGGAGAGAAATTCTGTTTATATTAAGTACTTATAAAAAAATAAGAACTTGGTATAAACAGAATTTCAAATGTGTTTATGCATTCGATTTGTCTGTCCGTCTTTCCGATCTCTAACTTTTGTAAAGCCCCACCAGTGGCCGAGAGGTTCTGCTCTCGAAGCTGGTAGACGGGAGGTGCTGGGTTCGATCCCAATCGCGCCCGTCGGCCTAATCGTTCGGAGTTTTCGTGGTTTTCTTCGAACCTTGGATTTCCAAGCCTTAATACGGGTTAGGTTCCCTTAGAAAGATCCCCACGAAGGGCACTCCCCCCTGGGCCTACAGTGGTTTGCCAAATTATTAGGGACAGTCATGAAGTATAGGTTTTTTGTACCATATTAGGATATAATTTGAAAATAAACACTGTTTTTAAGTTTAAAACGCTTTATTGTTATAGTTTAAGTACTTACGCAATATTAGTATATGATAAAACCCCAACAAAAATGTAATACAGTCAATTTACCAATGTTAAGTAAAGGATATTAACATTTGGTGACATTTCCTTTAGCTTCGAGGAGTGCTTCGATGCGTCTCGGCATGCTTTCTATGCGATTTCTGGCACTTTCTTTTTTTTTAGGGTTGTGATGCCATACATTTATTAGTTTTCCGATGAGTTGTAACTTGGTTGTAATCATATCTTTGGCGATTTCCGGCGTATGATCTCTCATAAGTTTTCTATGGGGTTCAGGTAAGGAAAATTGCCAAGCCAAGGTAAAACTGGGATATTGTGGTCTGCCAAAAACTTTGTAACACTTCTAGCTTTATGACAAGGCACTGAATCATGCATAAACATGAACTCTTCACCACCTGGGAACCATTCTTCAATTTGCGGCAGCAGCTGAGTTTCCAGAACTTGCCTGTACTGGTCTTGTCTCATGGTTCCCTGAACAATGTAGAGGCGTCCAAGCCCTTTAGCGCTTATGACAGACCACATCATTACTTTATCAGGGTGTTTAACACTTTCCACGATGCAGTCAGGGCGGTATTTTTCGCCTGGGCGTCGCCTGACAAAGCGGCTTTTATCGGCTAAAATCTCAAAGGTTGATTCCTCTGAGAAACACACCTGAAAAAAATTAAATATATTAATAATTAAGAAATAAATGATTTTAAATGCCATAAATAATAATTATCTTAACAACTGACCTCACTCCAGTCATTAACTGTCTTCTAGTGGTATTCACGAGCCCAGGCAAGGCGCTGCTTCTTCATCGCATCTTTTCTTGGCCGGACGATGAGCTCTCAATCCTTCCTCCGCTAATCTCCACTGCACAGTTCTCTTAGAAACTAGTATTCCAGATTCTTGAACGATCTGAGTAAGGAGTCCCACACTTATCTTTCTTTATCCTAAGTAGATATCCCGGATTTTCCTATCGGTACGTGGAGTTGTAATGCGTTTTCTTCCACTTTTACCTTTTCGTTTGGGCGAAAGTGGCTGGTTTTTGTTCAGATTTATTTTTATCCTGTTGACTACTGACTTGGAAACTCCAGCAAGTTCTGCTATCTTCCTTTGGGAATGATTCGTATGCAGAAGAAGGGTTTTTACCTCAGACTTTTTCCTAGGGGACAAATCAACCCCTCGACCCACACTGAAATCAATAAAAATAAAAAAAATAAATTAAAATCGTAAATAATTTCGCAAAAAACAAATATTTAATCAATAAAAGAAAGATAATACTCACATATAATTCTTAACTTTTCCAAAAAAACCTAAAGAATTTTGTTTAAATTCAAGAAAAGCGTCTTCCACTATTGCGTGTGTAAAAGACTCAGCGTCTCTCCCGTTATTAAAATATTTATAGAAAGCAAATAAACCTTTTAACATGCCAAAAGTTGAATTGTAGAGAGTTGAGAACGGTAAAATACATTCCTGCAACACTTAAACCACTTAGATCCGCAGTCAAGTGCAACAAAAGTAGAAAACTAGCAAAAAATTTGACTGTCCCTAATAATTTGGCAACCCACTGTATATCCCTCGTGCAGATAATTGGCCGTCATAAATACAACCAACTAACTTTTGTAAATGTACTTGGATTGCTCTGTAATTTTAATAAGTTGAAATTTGTATGACATGTACTATTGCATTATCTCTATTAAAAATGAAGACTTTTGCATTTAAGGGAGACTGGAGCGGGTTGACCGTAGGGGAGATTTGACCCGCCCTTCAGTTTTCATATTTAAAAGAATTTCAGAGTTTTGTCAATAGGTGGCAACGACTGTTATTGAAATGCTCAAACAATAGTCTTTGTTTCATGTAGTTAATTGAAACAGGTGTGGAAATATCAATTGTGATGAGTTTTCAGATTAAAAAGTGTATTTTTTAGAAACATTTTGTAAGATTTTCGCAAATAAAATATATCGTAGAAGTTTAAGTAAGTAGGTTTTAAGTAATGCAGAAATATTGAGCTTTCATTCCAGGCATAAAGATTGTACAGTAAACTAGGCTAAACATAACCATGTGTAATAGTTTAAAAAGTGGCTATTCAGGGAGGCTTGACCCAATAAGTGTGAGGGAGGGTTGACCAGGTGGTCAAAGCTCCCTTAATTGTTTTTTGGAAATCTTTTTATTATACACTGTACAGTCGTGAAAAAAAAAAGTTAACACCCCCTACTTAACTCCTCAGCAAATTATCTTAGACAAAAGTTACTGGTACCGAACGATTGGAAATAAAGTCTACTTTTAAATGATGTATATAAAATTTGCTTAGGGGGCCATCTACATATTAAAACGAATCCAAACTTCATTTTTTTCAATAGCAATATCCAATTTTAACGAGATATTTCAAATCTTTGGTTCAAACTATGCCTAGACACCAAATTTCAAGTCATTTGAAGAATAAGATTTTGAATTATAAACATTCAAAATTGAGTGCTTCTAATGTTAAATTACACATTTTCATATTTTTATTTATAACTTCTGAAATTATAATCCTAATGCTCTATTTTTTTTTGTTGTAGCAATAATACTAAAATACCCAAACATAAATACGTTGAATTCGCAATTTTTTATAATTTTATGATATGAATTATGAATTATGAAATTAATATTCGAAAACATTATGAATTGCAACCTACAATTTTTTTGATGGATTTAGATTTATTAAGTCCTGCTTTATGGAAATCCCAAATTTCGCATTTTTCTTCCAAGTAGTTTTCAAATTATGCTTAAATAACGGGAAAATGATGGTTTAAGGGGCCGTCTATGATTGATTGATTGATTTTTTGACGGCCAATTATCTGCGCGAGGGATATAGGCCCAGGGGGAGTGCCCTTCGTGGGGGTCTTTCTAAGGGAACCTAACCCGTATTAACGCTTGGAAATCCAAGGTTCGAAGAAAACCACGAAAACTCCAAACGATTAGGCCGACGGGCGCGATTGGGATCGAACCCAGCCCCTCCCGTCTACCAGCTTCGAGAGCAGAACCTCTCGGCCACTGGTGGGGCCCGGGCCGTCTATGACAGAAGTGACTAGATATTTTGAAATTTCTTCTGCTATCATGTAATCTAGCTGTATTCAATGTCTGCTTGAGTGTCATTTAAGATGCCTTGATCAAGAAGGGAGCTCTCTCGGTCAACATTCGAGTATCGAACTTCAATTTGCATACAGACCTTAAAGTGAGCTCGTTTTAAAATAATTAATTTCTCGGAAACTTATGGTTCGAATTGCATAAAATTTTTTATTTAGGCTAATTGAAGGGTATAGAGTTCATTTATGCTGTCAGAATTGTGTACTGCTATTCTAAAAAACCAAATTTATGGTTCGTTTTAATATGTAGGTACCCCCCCTAAGCCAATTTTATATATATCATTTAAAAGTAGACTTTATTTCGAATCGTTCGGTACCAGTAACTTTCTTCTACGACAATTTGTTGAGGCATTAGTAGGGGTGTTTACTTTTTTTCCCCACGATTGTACATAATGAAATGTTAATGGTTAGATTTTTGAAATAATGGAAACTTACTATGTAAACCTAAAGTGAAATGGGGTGATAGAAAGAATAATGGTTAAAATTGATTAAAGGAAAATGTGAAAAATTGCCATAGAAGCAAGAAAAAAAATTAAAGAAATATAAATTGGAACGTTGACAGGAACTTTTATTTCATTTAAATAGTACAAGTAGTAGGTAAATAGAAAGAATGGAAAAGGATGAAAGCAGTAGCCTTAAGAAATGTTAAGTGTTTATGCCTCTGCAAAAGAACATAATATTCATCAAAATACTTTAGGAAGGTATGTAGGCAAATTTCACCAAGATGAACACAATAAAAAGAAATCAATCTATGTGGTCGAGTGTCTTAAAAAGCAGGCATTTAAAGCGAAATTTTTCTTCTGTGCCTTAAATTTCGTCTAAGCAGGCTTGTTTACACATGATATTTTCTCAAATAATTTTTATAATAATTAAACCATGTAGCATAAATCTATTCTGTCTTTTTTTTAAACTGATTTTATTTACTTTAACAAATATTCCAATATAAAATAAAGTGGATCAATCCTCCCATATGTGGGTAGCTTTGACCCATTATTTTCTCATGATTAAATTCAATCAGTTTTCTAGTTTTTTATATATTACACTTATGTAATAATTTTATTTGGATAACTGATTGTATAACGAATAAAATGATATATGAAACTTTATTATAGGTTCAATATTTAAAAAAATAAAAAAATATTTTGTAAAAAGGAAAGCGAAAAATATTACGTTACCCTGCGGTCAATGAGAAAAAATCTTTTGAAGTTCATTTTAGTTATGTTGCGCCATTTCAAACATAATGAAATCGATATGGATTTAAGACGTTTGTAAATACATGCATTATGTGGAATATGTGGTACAAAAAATTTATTATTTATTTACTGGGCCACACAAAAGTGTTTCTTTACGTAATCATCTAAGGAGATAAACTGTTTGCACTACATTTTATGTTATGTTAGTATCAGGTCGTCAAATATGAAACTTGTGACCACAAAGGGTCCAGATTACCAATGTGGCAATCTTCCACCTGTAAATTTTAATGTAGACGCCATATTCATAAAAAAATTACTGACAAGAATAATACAAAAATTTCTGTTCTTTTTTACCGGTGGAAGTTTTCTCCAATTGTAATCGGGGCATTTTGTAGTCGCAAGTTTCATACTTGACGACCTAATCGAAGATTAAATCCAAGTAAAATCTTCAATACAACATTTTATAAATAAAACATATAATGCCGAAAACTATGACACATTTACACTTTTCCAAAACTGTGTCAAAGAAAATACTGCCATTCGCCATTTAAATTATGTTATAGAAAATTTAAATTTTTCTAGAGTTTTTTCTTGTGAATGGCATTGCTTTCGTAACATATGGCTAATGTTATTTGTCAATCATGTATATAAACCTCAATCAGAAAAAGAAATCTGTGTACTTTTCTTTTCATAAGAATACTTATGAAAACATAACATAAACAAAGTGCATCTTTCAGTTGAAATACGCTGAAAAGAAATGTTTTTGTGAATCTCGTTTTATAGTATGTTGTTTCAGATAGAAATGAAAAAGCAGAGTAAGCGCCCTATATTTTTTTATTCTTAAAGATAATTTTTCAACCGTCAAAATTCAGCCATCTTGTGAATGATGTTTTCCATTCAGTCGGTTGCATGTCTTTGAAAAGTTTTGATGGCAAAAGTTTAAATTTTATAAAACATAATGTTAAGAAAAGATTCACTGTTTCTGTTATTTTTTTGTTCATATCTTACACCTTAATAAAAGTTTTTCTTTTAAAAAACATGTTTTGAGATCCTAGAATAAAGAATAAATTTCAGACTTGAAAAAATTTAATTGTTTTCTTGAAGAAATTAACGACAGTGCTTTTTAAATGTAAATTTAACTTTTTTTTTTTAAATCAAGCCTTTATTGTGCTAAGAAGGCTTCGTTTCTGTAAGCGTGTTTTCTTTAAAAAATATTTAATAAATATGTTTTAAACGTCTCAGTACTTTTGTTCAACATATCTGAAATATACATTTATTTAAACTTAAATCGAAAATTCATTTATTAAAGTTTAATTCATTATAGATTTGTTTTTATAGGCATTTTCCTCTAATCAGTATGTTTAAATCCGAAATGTATCATTAGCAACTCAGATATTTATCGCTCACCATATAATTTTAAGCATAAAATAGTTCTCCTAGGTGCCACAGTCAGCGTCATTTTCATTGCTGCCATATTCTATTATTGTGTCTGCTCTTGCACGCAATTTCACTGTCAATGAACCTGTTTTGGTTTACAATTTTTAATGCATATAGACAAAGAATAAAATAAATAATTTCAGTATCTTTGTAAAGATTTATGCTATATCCAAACTTTAGATTACATGAAACAATGTTTCATTATTCTATCATAACAATCTTGCTAGAGAATCAAGTCCAACTAAAACCTTCAATACAGCATTTCTAAAAAAATATTTTACGCCGAAAACTATGACATTTATGCATTTTCCGAAACTGTGTCAAAGAAAATGCTGTCATTCTCTATTTAAACTATGTTAAAGAAAAATATTTTTTTTCTAAACATAATTATTTTTAGTGCATGCTTTCGTAACGTGTGACTAATATTATTCCTCAATCATGTACAGGCATCCCTCGACTTATGTAAGTAATGCGTACCGTAAACTTTTGCGTAAGTCGAATTTGTAAATTCCTTAGGTAAAATTTCGTCAGAAACTACAATATTTATTATATATACATAATATATACATTTTTTACACAGTATTATTTTATAAATAAAGTAGCATGCAGCAGTATTTACTTGGATATAAGCTATAAAGTATAAAAAAATATAAAAACAAATTGAAAGAACACTTTTCAAGTAAAAAGTATCTTCTGGAATATGGGATTTATAAAATTAACATTGATGAATCAATTTATATCAATTTTGAATCTACATCAAACGAACAGGTCTGAAGTTAGAAGAAAAAATACACTCCTTCCTCTTCATCGAAACTTTAAAATTAAGTTTCGTTATGGTTTGAATTCAGCTAACAAAATTGTAACGGCTAAACTTAGTCTTTTTTTGGCTCTTTTTAATCAGATTTGTGTTTATTTTGTTAAAGATTTGATTGTATATCCCAATAAATGTAGAACTATATCTAATACATAAAACTATATTATTGATGTGGTATTTATCAGCATATTTTATTTATAAAACAATTATCAAAAGTATGCAAATGCTTATCAAACGCGCTAGTATGTTCATAAATGTAATTTTCGAAATTTCTTACATAAGTGCGAATTTACGTAAGTCGAGGGATGCCTGTATATAAAATTCAAACAGAAAAAAAATTGTGCACTTTTCTTTTCATACAGAATATTTATCAAAACATAGGATAAAAAAGTGCATCTTTCAGTTAAAATTTGCCTGAAAAGAAATGTTTTTGAGAAACTCGTTTCATATTTTGTTGTTTCAGACAGAAATAAAATAGCAGAAAAAGCGCCTTTTGTTCTTCTGTTCTTAAAGATAATTTTTCAACCCTCAAAATTCAGCTATCACTTTGTGTATGATGTTTCCCATTCAGTCGGTTGCATGTCTTTAATAAGTTTTGATGTCAAAAGTTTAAATTTTGTAAAACATAATGTAAAGAAATGATTCTCCGTTCCAGTTATTTTTTTTGTTCTTATCTTGCATCTTCTAAACAGTTTTTCTTTAAAAAAATATTATATGAGACTCTAGAATAAAGATGAAATAGACTTGAAAAAAAAAATATATTTGTTTCCTTGCTGAAACTAATAGCAATTCCTTTTTACATTTAAATTTCGCGATTCATTGTTGAATATATGCACGGTATTTTTTATTATTTTTATTAATCAAGCCTTTATTGCGATAAGAAGGCTTTGTTCTTATTAGCGTGTTTTTTTTTTTAAATATTTAATTAATATGTTTACGCTAACCGCCGAGCAATAAAGCAAAATTATAAAGTTTTTTCTCTGTAATTTATTAAAAACGGCAAAAAAAAAGACATTTTTTCTACCACATATATGCTAAGTTTTTTTAAAATCACATATATGCATATAGGCTTTTAGAGTATTAATTATAACTTAATTATTCAAAACTGGCTTTTATCAGTAGAGTTATATTAATTAAAATAGTGCTTCTGTTGCAGAGAAACCTACAGCTTAGCGAACGGATATATCAGTTCGCGGCGGTGGGAAGGTTAAACGCCTCAATACTTTTGTTTAACATACTTGAAATATATATTTATTTAAACTTAATTCAAAATTCATTTAGTAAAGTTTAATTCATTACAGATTTGTTTTTATATGCATTTTCCTCTAAATAGTATGTTTAAATCCAAAATGTATCATTAGCTACTTATATATTGATCGCTTATTATGCAAATTTAAGCACCTAATAGCTCTGCTAGGTGCCACAGACAGCCTCATTTTCTCTGGTGCCATATTCTATTACTGCCTCTGCTCTTGCACCGAAGTTCTCTATCAATGGACGTTGGTTTACAATTTTTAGAAGAAAGTATTGTATTCGAAATTTTTTTCAACTTCCGGTTTTACACGTTTTATGGGTCAGAGATCACAAAACGCATGTTTATACAAAATGTCTGTCTGTCTGTGTGTCCGTCTGTCCGTGTGTCGTCATTGTACTATCAAAAATTCTATGAAGTTATGCATAGAATTGAACCAAATTTTTATTTTAAGTTTTTGGCTATGGCAAGCAGGTCTCCATTAATTTGGAAAAAATCCGTCGATAGGGGGCGCTGTAATAGCGATTTTTGTGCATTTTGAATATTGTACCATCGTAAAGTGTTTGAAGTTATGCATAGAATTGAACCAAATTTTTTGTGTATGTTTGTGGCCCTGGCAAGAAGGTCCTCCCTGAATTTGGAAAAATTCCGACGGTAGGGGGCGCTGTAATTGCGATTTTTGTGCATTTTGAATATTGTACCATCGAAACGGGTATGAAGCTATGTATAGAATTGAACCAAATTTTTTATGTATGTTTTTAGCCATGGCAAGAAGATCCTCCCTGAATTTGGAAAAATTCCGTCGGTAGGTGGCGCTGCAATAACGATTTTTGTGCATTTTGAATATTGTACCATCGAAAAGTGTATGAAGTTATGCATAGAATTGAACCAAATTTTTTGTATATGTTTTTGGCTATGGAAACAAGGTTCTCCCTGAATTTGGAAAAATTCCACCGGAAGGGGGCGCTATAATAGCGATTTTTGTGCAATTTTCAATATTGTACCATCGAAGAGTGCATGGAGTTATGCTTAATTCTAATAAAAATACTAATAAAACTAATTATAATGAAATATTGACATGAGATAGAAGAAAGTTTTGGGATTGGCACATCCAAGTAGTTTATGCATATAGAGAAAGAAGAAAATAAATAATTTCAGTATCTTTGTAAAGATTCATCTTATATGTAACTTTTGGATTACATGAAACATTGTCTCATTATTCTGTCAATGCAAAATACGAAATGTACTTTTACCTAACCATATATTAATCACTCTCCGTGTAATTTTTATGCATCAAGTAGTTTTTCCAGATGCTACAGGCAGCGTCAGTTTCATAGTTGTCATATTACAGTATTGTTTCTGTTCTTACAAGAAATTTCATTGACAATGGTTTGGTTTACAATTTATAATGCACATACAAAAAGAATAAAATAAATAATTTTAGTCTCTTTGTAAATATTTATCGAAGCTTTCGATTATATGAAACAATGTTTCATTTTTCTTTCATAACAATCTTAGTAGAAGATCAAGTTCAAGTAATATCTTCATTGCAGCATTTTATAAGCAAAAAATTTTACATAAGATTTGAACATTTCCAACTGAACGAAAAGTTGCCCACGTCGAGAATCGAATCCAGATCCTTGGCTTGCATCGCCAATGCTCTACCTTTTAAATACCTGAACTGACAACCGACAAGCATATTTCGCTCTGATCACCTTATTGCTGTATTGCTTATATTACATTATATTATAGTTCCTTTACCTGCGGTTTAATCTGTTAAGTTGTCTACATGGCAGACCAGATGTTGATACCAATAAGGTTATCTGAGCGAATTATCCTCGCCGGTTCTTAGCCTAGATAGCTTAAACTCTGGAAATGTAAGCCAATGATCTGGGTTCGATTCCCGGCTTGGGCATTTTTTCGCTCATTTGGAAATATTCAATTCGTATGTGAACTTTTCCAATCAGTATGATTGTATGAAAAATAATAGTAATACATTTTACGCCGAAAACTATGACGTTTACACATTTTTCGAAATTGTGCGAGAGACAATTAATTTTTCTAAACTTTTTTACTTGTGAATGGCATTGCTTTTGTAACATATGACTAATATTATGTCCAAGTAATATCTTCATTGCGGAATTTCACAAGTAAAACATCTTATGCCGAAAATTATGACATTTACAAATTTTCCGAAACTGTGTTAAAGAAAATTTTGTGATTATCTATTTAAAGTATGTTAAAGAAAAGTTAATATTTTTTTTATGGATGGCAGTGATTTCGCAACATATGACTCATCATATTTGTCCATCATGTATATAAATCTACAAACAGAAAAATAAATCTGCGTACTTTTCTTTTCATGCAGAATATTCATGAAAACATAACATAAAAAAGTGTATCTTTCAGTTAAATTACGCCTGATAAGAAATGTTTTTAAAAGACTTGTTTCAAATTTTGTTGCGTTAGACAGAAATGGAAAAACAGAGAAATAGCTATTTAGTCTTTTATTCTTAAGAATAATTTTTCAACCGTCAAAATTCAGCCATCACTTTGTGAATGATGTTTTCCATTCAGTCGGTTACATCTCTTTGAAAAGTTTTCATGCCAAAAGTTTAAAGTTTGTAAAAAAATAATGTTAAAAAAGGATCCCCTGTCCCTTTTATTTATTTATTTATTTATTTATTTTTTTTTTGTTCATATTTTGCACCTTTATTAAAGTTTTCTTTTCTGAAGCGTGTTTTGAGATTCTATAATAAAGAATAAATTTCAGACTTGAAAAGAATTATTTGTTTCCTTATATAAAATAACTGCAATTCTTTTTAAATGTAAATCTAATGATTCAATTTTGAAATAATGTATGGTATTTTTTATTATTTTTTTAGTCAAGCCTTTATTGTGTTACGAAGGCTTCGTTTCTGTAAGCGTGTTCTCTTTTAAAAATGTTTAATAAATATGTTTTAAACATCTCAAAACTTTTGTTCAACATACTTGAAATATATTATTTAAACTTAATTCAAAATTCATTTATTAAAGTTTAATTCATTGTAGATTTGTTTTTATACTTATTTTCCTGTAAACAGTATGTTTAAATCCGAAATGTATCATTAACTGCTCAGATATTTATCGCTCACCATGTAATTTTAAGCATAAAATAGTTCTCTAAGGTGCCACAGACAGCGTCATTTTCATTGGTGCCATATTCGATTATTGTCTCTGCTCTTGCACAAAATTTCACTGTCAACCAACTTGGTTTGGTGCACAATTTTTAATGCACATAGAGAAAGAGAAAATAAATAATTTCAGTATACTTGTAAGGCTTTATGTTATATCCAAACTTCAGATTATATGAAACAGTGTTTCGCTATTCTGTCATAACAATCTTGTTTTTTTGTTTTACTTTTTTTTGTGGATGGCATTGTTTTTGTAACGTGTGATTAATATTATTTGCCAATCATGTATAAAAAATTCAAACAGAAAAACACATTTGTGCACTTTTCTTTCATGTAGAATATTAATCAAAACATAGCATAAAAAAGTGCATCTTTCAGTTAAAATACACTTGAAAAGAAATGTTTTTTAGAAAATCGTTTCATATTTTGTTGTTTCAGACAGAAATAGAAAAGCAATCAATGCGCCCTTTATTCTTTTATTCTTAAAGATAATTTTGCAACCGTCAAAATTCGGCCATAGCTTTGTGAATGATGTTTTCCATTCAGTCGGTTACATGTCGTTATATAGTTTTGATCAAAAGTTTAAATTTTGTAAAACATAATGTAAAGAAAAGACTCTCTGTTCTTGTTATTTTTTTTTTTTGTTCATATTTTGCACTTTAATAAAAGTTTCTCTTTTCAAAAACGTATTTTGGGATTCTAAAATAAAGAATAAATTTCAGACTTGAAATGAATTATTTCTTTCCTTACAGAAACTAAAGGCAATTTTTCTTTAAATGTAAATTTTACGATTCATTGTTGAATAAATGTAAAATATTTATTTTTAATTTTTTATGAAACTTTTATTATGCTAAGCAGGCTTTGTTTTTGTAGGCGTGTTTTCTTAAAAATACATTTCATTAATATGTTTAAACGTCTCGATAGTTTTTTGAACATTTTTAAAATATACATTTATTTAATCTTAATTGAAAATTAATTTATAAACCTTTAATTTTAGTATTTTTTAATGCTTATTTTCCTCAGTATCTTATAGATAGATGTTATATGAAATATTTAGAAGGAATTGTGCCCGTAATGACATATAAGAATTAAGAAAAAAGGAAGCAAATGACGACAGAATGCAGTTTAGAGGAAAAGTCTTTATAACAAACCTTAAAATTCACTGCTGTTTCTGTTGTGAAATTTTTAACAGGGAAATTGTGATTTGGTAGAGCGATTATGCTACACAGACGTCACAGAATGAAATATAAAGATAACTGTTTGAATGGTTAGTTCCGTAGGCAGGCACACAGGATAAAACTCAGATTTAGACAACGTTAAATACTAATATTTTTTATATATAGGTATTTATACTAATATTATTTATATTAGGGTGGGCCGAAAAAAAGTTCTTTTGGCTTTTTTGATTAGCTATACTGCAGATAACTTGCCTCTACGATGGCTTAGCAAAAACAAAATAAATTTTTACGTTTAGCGGTAGCGCATCCGATCTAAAATTTGGAAAATATACGATTTTTATCATTTTTCTAATAAATAGCACTAAATCAAATAACTACTATAACAAGTAGCTATAGACATTTTTTAGAAGAAAAAGTATTAGAATGACAAATAAATGCTAAATATATGATACATTTTAACCTTATTAGTTGCACCTTACATTTTAGAAAAAGCATTTTCTTTTAAAATTGACAAATTTTCATTGAAATAAAAATAATTTTTCTGGTTATGTAAAATTACTGTTTGTAATGAAATATAGAACTTTACTTGTCTTTACTTTCTTTTGGTATTTTGAAATATGATTTGCTTGAAAAACTAGGAATTGAAGACCTTGAGATAAGTGTAGTTCTTATAAATTAGAGTCAACGTCTTTCTGTGACGCCTCAGTTAAAAGGTTCACCCGTCGTTCTACTGCTTGGGTGTGACATGGGAATTGGTCAAACTTATACTCAGCCGCTGTTCCACCTGATTGGACCTTAGACCAGATATCTTGATCGGTCACTCTTCGGAGTAAAGGTGATGGTGAAAGTGTAATAGTTTTCCAGTGAGTCCCTTCGATGTAGTCTCGAGATAGGAAATTGGTTTTGGGTGGTTAAAAACTCTTGATTGACTTTCTATTAGTAGCTATGTTTTTAGCATTTATAATTCTTCTGAAACTTGACTATCTTATATGATCCATTTTATCTACTTTAATACTTAAGGGGGCTGGTCACTCAGCTTCGGAATTCTCCTCCGTAATTTTAAGCTGTAAATGTAAATCTGTGCTGAATTTAATATTTTATGTGTTAAAAGCGGGCGAACTGTGAGAAAAATTTTAACATGTCTTATAAACCCAAGTCTATACTTTAGAAATATTTTGAGAACTCAGTAAAAAAGAGACATCTGTTAGGATGTGCACAAAAAACAGAAGATAAAAATATTAAATTCCCTAGCAGATATTTTAAATATACGAATGCATCAAATGCCCTTTGACTTTAAATTAGTGAGGGGAAATCGGAAGCTGAGCGACCAGCCCCTTAAAAGAAAATTTTCTGAATGGGCGAAAAATGCGTTCCTCTTAATTACTCTATCAATGACTTTCAGCAAGTTTTCGGGCAGGTATCTTGACGATTTTATAACTTTAAATAGTTTTTCTGCTCCATTATGAAGTATCTACTTTATTTGATTGGAAACCATACAGGTATACATAACTTTAGGAGAAAAAACTAAGATCTAGTGTTCGTCAGGTGGGTTTCCATACTTAAATACAATTCGATGACTCTGAATGCTTTCGTTAACTACGCTGATTGGGGAAGTGTGCCAGTTTCGCAAACAGATGAATGTTCAGGACAGCTGTCTAATTTTTTTGCAGAACTTATGTCCAGCAGGTACTGCTGATCTTTGCTTAGAAAGTTTCGGTAAATTTCTGGAATAAAACACTTAAGCACTCAAGGCTGTCAAAACTTAACACTGGGAGTTTTTCACATTTACTGAGTTGTGTGCCAATCGAAAAACTAAAGGATTTTGACACAATCGTTTCACCATCTAAAGTTTGAAAGAAATGCGGAATGGCAATTCATTGAAATGTAAGAATAACTCCCAGTGGTAAAGTCTGATAGTGTTGAGTGTTTTATTCCAGAAATTTGCTGAAAAGTTTTAAGCAAAGATCAGCAGTACCTGCTGGACATAAGCTCTGCTATAAAATCAGACTGCTGTTATACGATTCAGAGTCATATGATTATATTTAAGTATTGAAAAGCCACCAGACGAACACAAGATCTTAGTTTTTTCTCTTAAAGTTATATATACCTGCATGGTTTCCAGTCAAATACAGTAAATACTTCATAAATGGAGCAGAATAACTATTTAAAGTTGTAAAATCGTCAAGATACCTGACCGAAAGCTGGCTGAAAGTCATTGATACAGTAATTGAGATGAACGCATTTTTTGCACACCCATAAAACTTTCTTTTAAGTATTACAGTAGATAAAAGGTATCATATAAGAGAGCCAGGTTTCAGAAGAATTACAAGTACTAAAAACGTAGCTTCTAAAAGAAAGTCAATCAAGAATTTTTAACCACCCAAAACGAATTTCCTATCTACAGACTACATCGAAAGGATTCACTGGAAAACTATTACACTTCCACCACCACCTTTACTCCGCAGAGTGACTGATTACGATATCTTGTCTATGGTCAAATCAGGTGCAACAGCGGCTGAGTGTAAGTTTGATCAATTCCCATGTCACAGCCAGGCAGTAGAACGATGCGTGAAGCTGGTAACCGAGGCGTCACAAAAAGACTTTGGCTCCAATTCCAGAGTTGGTTTTATAAGAACTACACTTATCTCAAGATCTTCAATTCCTAGTTTTTCAAGATCTCTTATTTCAAAATATCAAAAGAAAGTAAAAACAAGTAAAGTATTATATTTCATTAGAAACAGTAATTTTACATATCCAGAAAAAATATTTTTATTTCAATGGAAATTTGTCAATTTAAAAAAAAAATGTTGTTTTTTAAACGTAAGGCTCAACTAATAAAGTTAAAAAGCATTATATTTTTAGCATTTATTTGTCATTATAATAATTTTTTTCTACTAAAAAATGTGTATAGCTACTTGTTATAGTAGTTATTTGATTTACTTCTTTTTATTAGAAAAATTATAAAAATCGTATATTTTCTCAAATTTGAGAGCGAATGCGCTACGGCCAAACGTAAAAATTTATTTATTTTGTTTTTGAATTTTGCCACGCAACAGGCAAGTTTTCCGCGGTATAGCTAATGAAAAAACGAAAAAAACTTTTCTCCGGCTTCGTTTAACACGCGAATCGCAGATGCGTCAAATGAATTTCTGATGAGGGATCCATACATCGAGTTTCTTGACATAGCCAAGCAGTATTAATTTTCTTTCAATGCATGTATGCGATACATTGACCTTTTCTACAATCTCACGTGTTATGATATGACGATCTGTATCGATAATGGCCTTGATGTCAGTCTCATCAACTTCAACTGGACGGCCAGATCGTTGCGCACTTTTCAGTGAAAAATCCAGATCGTTGCTCAATTTTCTGTGAAAAATCACCAGAACGGAATTTGGCAAACCAATTTTGACACTACCTTTCTTTCAAGGTTTTATTCCCATATACGGCACATAACTTGTTATGTGTTTGCGATGCGTTTTTGCCTTTTCGGAAATTACAATAAAATATCTCTGAAATGCACGTTTTGTTCTTCTATTTTTAAACTGGTATAAAAAGGAAGCTAAATAACTAATCGATACATTTTTTTGCTGAATTAAAGGCCGGAAGTCCAAACACCAAGAAAACAATATAGGTTAGGTGCTTTGAACACGTTGACAAAACCAAAATAATGTGCTATCATATATTGATAAAATCCGCAATCATTTAGTTGCTAACCCTATATTAAAATCGAATCTTTTAACTGTCGAATTATGCTTAAATTGTTTCTGCATCTTAATTAGAACCAGAGTTACAGCCGTTTAAAGTTACAGCTATTACAGCTTTTGAATTGTGTTTAAAAGTTCTTTTTAACTTTTACTGAAAAGGAAGTTTTTCAAATTCTAACTATACGATAAACATGCTACAATAAAAAATTTTTGCATGAAATGCTTTGAAATTTTGTGTACTTCTTTTACAAATGTTTACTGAGGAACTAGACTACACTCATGATGATATATTAATTTTATATTTACAGTGGCATAAGTGACAAAGTTGCAACGAATTTTATAAATTTTTCCTTACATCAGTACTTCAACAGCCACAGCATCTGAGATATAGATGCTATTATAACGCAATTAGGCTATATCTTAGAAAAGGTTATTCTCTTTATTATGAAATTTTAAAAATGCCAATACATTGGTTTGTTTTTGAGTTATTAAATTTTCCGAAATGCCAATTTTTCATGTAATTTTGACTATTTTTCTCTTTAAAAAAGTATTTCTGTGTAATTTCTAAAATATTCACATATTTTTTAAAGTTTTAACTTAAATGTCATCATAAAAAATTGATATAAAGAGAAAAATTCGAAAATTTCAAAAAATCACGTGTGTGGATGCCTTTTCAATGGGTGTTAATCAGGCATCTGGGTACCTTAAAAATGGTTCGATGTATTTATGTACCCCTAAACATCAACCGAAATTGTGTGGTGATGAAAAACAAAACAACAACAACAACAACAAAAAAAAACGTTAGTTTACTTATACGAAGAATTAAAATTCAGTAGCTAAATTTAGAAAGACAATTTTAATACAACATGTAATAAATATTTTATGAAGAATAGCTGCAAGCGCTCGGATTTCTGGGCCACTTTTTTCAAATAGTAATCTGCTTCATATTTAAACGTAGAATTGACCTTTGAGGTTAAGGTAGTCAATGCCTAACAAAGTGGCATGCGTAATCGTTCTATTGTTTCAGCGAAAGCACATCCAAAACTCTAATAAAGCAACTTCATATTTATTATACATCCCGAGAAGAAATTCTGAAATATGTCAAAATTACTCGTTTGATTGCTTTTAACTTATTACTATCACTATTTTATTTATTATTATTATTATATTCTATACTTTTGTGCTATTTTCACTCCTTGTGTGAGTGTTACAGAAACTCTTTCGTGTGAGCTTTCGCCTTCCGTGTACGGTTGCAATTTGGAATTATTCAGTCCTGAAATACGTAACGATATTTTTATATGTTCTTTATCTATATGTATTACACATCTCTAGAAAAAATCTGAAATCTGTCGGAATTACTCGTTTGATTGCTTTTAACTTATTACTATCACTATTTTGTTTCCTATTCGCTGTTTTCCATTACTATTCTGAACTATATTTTTGTGTTATTTTCACTGTTTGTTTCGGTAATACAGACTCTCATTTGTGTGAGCTTTAACATTTCGTGTACAGTTCAAATTTGGAATTCTTCAGTCCTGAAAGAAGTAACGATACTTTTATATGTTCTATATCTACATCTATTATACCTTCATAGTTTTTATATACATCTCCAGAAGAAATCTGAAATCTGTCAGAGTTACTCGTTTCATTACTTATAACTTATTACTATCACTATTTTGCTGCCTTTATTTCTGTGCTATTTTCTATTTTTACCCGACTGCCAAGAATGGTTATGTGTTTCAAGCTTATCTGGGTATGTGAATTTCTTTATACCCTCGAAATGTCCCAACGGCTGGATGGATTTTAATGAATAAGGTCTCTATCGATTCGTCTTAATCGTTCGACGGATATAGCTAAAGTTTTGTTTTTATAAATTCAAAATGGCGGCCATAAAATAGAAAATGGCGGTAGAGACCTAAAAAAAAAATTTACGCATCGTATTGTGTGACATATCATTGGATAGGTCTTTCAAAATGAAGACGATGTTTCATTGAAACTTTACTGTCAGAAGCTCCGTTTAAATATTACACAACCTAGAAGTTGTGTAGGTAGGATCTCTAGCTTTTCTGCAATTCTAACTTTCATAGACACCTATAGGCACATCAAAACAGTGTTTATAGCTAGGAACTAACAATTAAACACAACTTAAAAGTCATCAATACAAGTAAATAAAAAAATACCTAAGTAATATAAAAAATAGTTTCACATTGATGAGAAATAATTAATTAGTTTGCTTTTTACGCAGTCGGATTTTTTTTTTGGTTGTTCTATACAATGTTTTTATACTATAATCACTCTTTATCTAGCTAGTATGGAAAGATCTTTAACGTGTATGCTTCTAATTTTAAATTATTCGATCCTGAAATACGGAACGACATTTTTATATGCTCTCTATTTATACATATTATTATTATTTCCATCTTTATATAAAAAAATTATATATTAAAGAATTTTTATATACACTATATGGCCATTAATGACCGGACAATTTAAATTTTAGACATTTTGTGGAATATTTAGAAATATACTTGTCAGATTCTTCTGGAATTTTAAGATTAAAAAGAACAGGTTTGACCTCATATTTATCAACGTCGATTTGAAAAGAAGAACAATTAGGAGCGAACAAAAAAGCAAAGAAAAAAATAATACTTGGGATCGCCGTGTCAATTAAAATGCACGAAATGATGTATCGCTGCAGAATACAAATTCGTACAACATGTTTACTGATTTATTAAGAATAGAACCTATATTTTTGGAGATATAGTGATTTTTGTTTAAATTGGAATAAAAATATATTAAATATTTTATTAAATATGAGCACTTGTATGACATAATTTTTATCTGCGCATGCGCGAACGATAACAAAGATTTTATTACGTAATTTGATAGTCAACTCTATGAAACAACTCATATAAGAAATCCTGTAAAATATCGTGAAAATTCAGAAAGATATCGTCAATAGTGTGAGCTGATTTTTAGTTTCTCTCTAAAAGCAGCTGAATGATAGGAGATTTTCCACAAATTGTCAATTTTAATTTTCATTTATTTTTTCATTTTTTATTGATGCTTTAGTTCTTATTGGATACGAGCTTATTCCATGATAAAAAGAAGTGTCAAAATCGAAGCATTTGTTCCAAATCTACTCATTGACATCCGTTAAATACTAACTTTTTTCTGAAAGTCACTTAATAAAAAATGACAATTTGTGGAAAATCCTTTGTCATTCAGCTGCTTTTAGAGAGCAAGAAAAAAGCAGTTCACTCTATCGACGATATCTTTCTGAATTTTCATGATATTTGACTGGATTTTTTTTTACGCGTTTCTCCATAGTGTTGGCTATTACATTATGTAAAAAACACTTTGTTATCGTTTGCGCATGCATAGATAAAAATTATTTCATGCAACTGCTCATATTTCATAAAATATTTATTATATTTATATTCCAATTGAATTATATTGTTTCTACTTCATTTTGCCAATATTTCTGAAACTGGCATTAAATTTGGTTGAAAACCCTGCATGATATAAGCTAAAAACATGCATGAATTTTTCTAACTTATTAAAAAAATTGCTATATCTCCATGAATATACGTGCTATTCTTAGAAAAATCAGAAAAGAAGTTGTGCAGTATAAACATATTCGCATTCTGCATCGATAGACCATTTCGTGCATTTTTATATACAGGGTGATCCCAGATATTTTTTCTGCAATATTTTGTTGGCCCCCTAATTGTCCTCCTTTTCAAATCGACGTTAATAAATTTGAGGCAAACACATTCTTTATAATCCTAAAATTTCAGAAGAATCTGACAAGTATATTTCTAAATATACCTCAAAATGTCTAAAATCGAAAGTTTCCGATCATTAATGGTCATATAGTGTATATATATTTTTTTTAATTTATAGATTCTTATACATTACAATTCACGTTTTTTACACGGTTAACCCTTTCCGGCACAGTGTGCCCGGGCCTGGATACCTAATTTTAATTCCAAACATACGAACGGCACCAAGAATATTTTAGTAAAATTTTGCCTTTACAATGCATAGTTAAAGTAGCATGTTTTTAATTTCTAAAAAATTCGTTTTAAAATTCCAGTGTCAGTCAATCATTTCATCATTTTAGAACAAAAATTGCCCGTGCCGGAAAGAGTTAAGGTTTATGTTAGGCACCTGTGCTAATACATATAAATAAATATACATTTACTATTCAAAAACAATAATCTTTCCGTTACATTTTCAGTAGAAATTTATCACGGGTATTATTGCTTAGAAATAGCGATAGAGAAAAAAAAAATATATTCTCCAATGGCAACTCTTCGCCAGAGATTCTCATATGAGCCACAACAGAGGACGAACAGTTGATAATTCTTGGAAATTGCGCGAAACGTACGCGAACGGTTAAACGCTGATAACTGTATTCTTGTTTAATGTTTAATCTTTAACAGTTTTCGAAACTGAAAGATGTTACGATTTTTTGACACGAGAATTTGTGAAAACATAAACTTTTCCTCTGTTAATGGAGTTGCTGCTGAGTTGTAATATGGAATGATGAGAATGATGTCACTGACTTAAACAAACCTTTCAAGCTGTCTTTTAACCCCTTGGGGACGAGCGACACGTATACGTGCCGTAAATAGGCCTAAGGATCCTCATTTATCCTCACCAGTAAAATTTTACTGTAAAATTTGCCTTATTTAATCCGAGCGTTTTCCCGATTTGAATAGGCACAAACTTCTGTTTTTTAAAACCGGTAGCAAAGTAATAAACATTTCGTAAAAGGCTCCCGTCGCGAAGGGGTTAAGACATCATGATTGCACGATAGAGGCTTATGTCAAACAAAAAAAAATACCAAATAACTTGAACACACTGTTTTATAATTAATAAAGATTTATTAAAATTTTCCGGTAACCAATATATATTTTTCTTAAATTACTTTTAAGATATTTGGTAAACCCTTAATTCTCGCTCCCGTGATATTCACGGACTGTGTCCTTTAGTCAGATTGTTTGATTTCCACTAGTTTTATAAAATAGTATAACTGGCTTTATCATGGTATCATTTTGCCTGCCATTAAATAAAGTGAATATTTCTTTTTCAAAAAGTGGTGCCAATAAGCAATTTGTGTTTTTAAACCGTAATTTAATGCGACCGTTAAGGGGTTAAGCCACATGTCTCAGATTACATCAACTGTTGCAAAAAATGATAAAACTTACATGCAAAATGAGTTCTTTAAAAATGACAAATTCATGACATTTCTAATTTGAATTATATTGTTTTGCTAATCTCAACAATAAATTTTAATTTTATAATTAGTAGAATACGCTTAAATTAAAATTAAAAACATAGAAATGTTATTCCTTCCTTTTCCGCCATAAAGTACTGCCTATGTATTTATTTTTTATAAATCTTTGATATATTGGCTGTTATTTCTTAGATTTTTTAAACCTGTTTTTCTTTCGTTAAATTCGGGATTCGTTTTTCTTCCTTAATAAGCAACTAATAATTTTATAATGAATATTATTTTTACTATTGTTCAAATTTATCAATAAATTTATTTTAATATTTTATAGTATTACTCCTGAAACCATGGTCAGCAATTTGTTAGTGTTCTAGAAAAGAAAGGATCCTCATCTATAATTTCAATTTCTTTTAAATTTTGATTGTTATAAAAATTGTAACAAATCTTTTAAAATCTTATCTTTTGGGGATACGGACTCTAAAACTTTTCCAATTTTTCTTTATAAATGCGAGAAGTTCTGAAATCAACGAAATTGTTTGGCTTAAATCAATTCTTTATTGACAAAAATATTATTAAAATGTAACGATTATAGATTAGTCAGCAATTGCTTATACAATACTTTCCTCAATTGAGCACGTACAACATAAAATTTTGAATAAATCTACAACAGAAGTTATTGCATTTAAATTATTAGTTTTAATTTATTTGGTCAACGATATTTCAAATGCGTTTATTTTCAATGTGAGGCAAATACCCTCTGAGTCTGAATATAATGATTTTACATATTGCATAATATTAACACTAAAAAGACCGGAAATTTTACTCGAGTTTTATAAAGAATATTTTACTCTAGAATTTTTATTTAAAATTGTTTAAAGTTTCTAACCAAAGCGATATAAGTAAGCGTGCAAACTTAATGCTGGAATCGGGCGTAAATTAACACACTTGCGCCATCTAGCGGACGGAGTGATAATCCACATACGCGGGCTTTTAGGGCGGTGCATATTTTCTAAATCTTTAGCCTCTCATGGAAGTGAATTTTATTTTGCCACATTGATTGTAAAATAAAGGCGTAACAAGAGAGGCACCCATATGCACTTGACACCACGAAGTTTTCTTCACCTTGGCAAAACGATTTCATTTATTAATTAAGTTGAAAGAAACTTTATAATTTTAGTGGTGTGAGTAAAAAAACCAGTTAAGTATTTACCTGTAGTTCACACTCCATCCGCTACGTGGCGCGTGACCTTGATTGATGTGACCTCGCTTTTAATGTTGCGGTTACTTCTTCCATTTAAGATAGGACGCTTATTTATATCGCTTTGTTTCTAACTTTATCTTTATTGTACATTTTAAATTTATTTCGTGAAGATATTTCTGGTTCGAACCGAAATATATTCATTTGGCAGCTGTCAAATGACCCCTCGTGGTCTTTTTAGTGTTAACAAGGTCATTCAGAATTTAACATTTATTTTACAACTGAGACGAAGTGGGAACACTGATAAAACATTGTTTAATCATAAGTTACGCGTCGGAAGCCGTCAGATTCCACGAATGAAAATATTTAAAAAGACTGACTGATTGAATTTATAAAAAATTCTTAAAATAATTACAAAAATTAATCAATCTATATTGGCTGGCTATAACTCTCTATATCTCTATATCTCTTAAAACAAATATTATTTTTAAAAAAAGATAAATTTTAACTTTTCAAATTATTGAAAAATAAACTTTATTTCTATAGGTAATCAGTAACATGCAGTTAACCCTCCGTGGGTCACAACTCTGGGACTCCCGAGTTTGGGCGCAATGCGCCTTACCGGAGCCTGTTAGAAAATCTCCATTAGCAATTAATTGACCCAATTCTAACGATCTTAAGAGTGTATTCCAATCCAAACTGCTTATTTTGTGATACATTTTTAAAATCATTTTTGCTCTGAAACGCATGAAACTGGAAAATTCTCTTATTTAGAAACTACATAATGTGCCGCGCTTCTCGATTTTTTTGATAAATGTAGAAAACATCGCTTCTTACACTTAAAGTAAGTAATTCTGAGCGACCTCTTGGCGTAGAGGAGAGCGGAAATAATTGGGCTGTGCCTGTCACGACTATTGCGACCAAGGGCGGATCTGGAGAGTCCTCAAGGGGGGGGGGGCGATTTTAGAAATTTGGAGGCTCCAATCTGATGCGCGGGTCGGGCTAATTTTTTTCACTGCGGGTCGAGTAACTTCTACTTTTTGCTGCGGGTCGCGTTTGGGTCCGGTCGACTATACTTTTTTGCTGTGGGTCGCTTTTGGGTCCGGTTGACTTCTACTTTTTCCTGCGGGTCGGGCTTGGGTCCGGTTGACTGCTACTTTTCTGCTGCGAGTCGGGTTGTCTTTTAATTTTAAGCTGCGCACTAACGCATTGGGTTTGGGGCAGATTGGCATACATTATTTCGGGTTTGGGTCAGTTTCGGATTGGGTTTTCACTCTTGCGAGAAGGGTTCGGGCCGACCCGAATTTTGAAAAGAAAGTCTAAATATTTTTGAAGATAAAAGCTAAAGTAAAAGATCCATAACTGACACGGCCAAACAATTATTTAATAATACTTTTTAATCTTCAGGATTATATAAAAAATACTAATTTGTTATAAGACCGCTTGTCTCTTTATATCCAAGATGAGTTGTAGTTCAATAAAGAATGCTTTGAAAGTTATTAAAAACATACCAGGTGTCCTAAAATGGACTGACTGATTTAAAAATTCAGTAACTTGCAAATGGTGATAGCAATTTTAAAAAATCTTGCAGGAGTGTTATGTAAGACGGCATGAGATTTGTATGTGTGCTGTTTCCTAAAGAGACCACTGTATTTTTTCCACGACTCCTTGATAAAATTCGCATTTCTTCCACGACTCTTTGACGAAATTCGCGTTTTTTCCGTAACTTTTTAATGAAATTCGCATGTTTTCCCAGCCCTTTGATAAAATTCGCGTTTTACCGTAGCCGTTTGATAAAATTCACATTTCTTCCATTATTCTTTGACAAAATTTACGTTTCTTCCGCAACCCTTTAACGAAATTAGTGTAATTTTGCAGCCCTTTGATAAAATTCGCGCTTTTTTTTCCTCAACCCTTTGACAAAATTTGCGTTTTTTTTTCACGATCCTTTGACGAAAATCGCATTTTTTCAGCGATCCTTTGACGAAATTTGCGCTTTTTAAGCGATTCTTTGACGAAATTGGCTTTTCTCCTCGATCCTTTAGAAATTTGAGTGTTTTCGCGACCCTTTGAGGAAATTCGCTTTTCTTTCGCGATTCTTTGAATAAATTAGCATTTTTTCGCGGTCCTTTGACGAAGTTCGCGTTTTTTCGCGGTTATTGGGCAAAATTCGCGTTTTCTGCGCGATCCTTTGACGAAATTCCCGTTTTTCGTGATCATTTGAAGTATTTTGCGTTTTTCCGTGGCCGTTTGACAAAATCCGCGCTTTTCCCGCGGCTCTTTGACCAAATTCGCGATTTTTCCGCGATTCTTTGGCGAAATTGAAGTTATTTTCTTCGAACGATTGACGAAATAGATTTTTTGCGGCGACCATTTGTCAAAATTCGCAATTATTTTTATGTCAGAATTTTCAGATTGATGAATTTTTTTAATTTTCGGAACAGAATGCCTTAACTCTCTTGCTGCGAAGTTATATATATTATGAAAATAGGTTCAAAAATTGCGCCTTTATTTTATTACATATTTCAAATCTGCATATATTAAAATATATAGTTCAAATATGTCCAAAATTTTTGTGAAAGAGTTTTTTTTTTAAATAGAATTAGATCCTAAAAAAATGATTTGCTGCAGAAATTGCGGGTTGCGCACATTTTGCCTCTTTTACATTGGCCGTGGGAGTCACGGGCTGCGCAGTAGAGATCTGCACGGGCCGGTCTCGGGCCGATTTTCACTCACGGCACTCGGGCCGGGCCGGGCCCGGGCCGTACTTTATTTATGAAGGCTCGGGCCGGGCCGGGCTCGGGCCATACTTTATTTCTAAAGGCTCGGGCCGGAACGGGCCTAACTTATTTTTTCTGTACAGAGTCGGGATTAGTTTCATTCCTAGTCTTCACGGGCCAAGCTTTTCAGTCCTAGTTTTGATTCAGTCCATATGAAAAAAATTGTCTCAGCTTGGCCAGACCCATTCAAAGATCAGTCAAATTAGGCCTGGCCCAAAAATTTTTGCAAAAAGTGCATACATTTTTAAATTGCCATTATTCTATACTTAAACATTAAAATTTATTATTTTTAAAGAATAGTATATTTCTACGCTTATTAAAATATAGCTAAATTAAAATATAGTAACACGTGTGAAAGGAACCTGCCTATGACGAAAACCTGTTTTAAACTGAAAAACGTGTTGATCCATGCAAAATTAATATACTAATACGTAAGAAAACAATATATGATACATTTACACTTGCTAAGAATGGAACTTGTATATAATGCATTTTTTTTTTCTTTTTTACTCAATTCCGTCTTAGAAAATTTTACTGTATAGAATTTTTCAGATTTTTGGCATACATGGAATACATTGCATGGAATGTGGATTAACAATATTAATGATAACCTAAACATTTACATACAAGAAATAGAGATTCGTTAAAAAAATAAATATCGCAGTTTGTGTCACTTCTTTAAAAATGAAGATTATAACCATGAGAAAAAAAAAAGTTAAGATAAATATTTTTGGTCAGAGCTACCTCGTACGAGACAAATTTTTGACCAAATCGACGTAAAAATCAATGTTTTGTAAAAAATTCACTCGGGCCGGGTTTTTTTTTCTCGGGCTGAGATTTTATCTTTTTTCCGGGCCGGGCCGGGCTCGGGCCGAACTTTTAATTTTTTTAGCGGGCCGGGCCGGGCCGAATTTTTTTTTCGATGAGTCGGGCCGGGCCCGGGCCTGGAAATTTCGGCCCGTGCAGACCTCTACTGCGCAGTGAGAGGATTAAATTTTCGGAAAATTTGGAATAGAATCACCCCTGCTCCTGAAATCTTACATAACCCTCCTTCAAGTATTTTTTATATATATATATATATATATAGCTGTCGCCACTTGCAAGTTATTGAATTGTATTTAAAATCAGTCAGTCCACTACTCGGTATATTCAGTAGTTATGGGATGATGGCTAAAAGAAGCATATTTAAAAAAATTAAAGCTGTCTTCGATATGTCAGTTAGAGGTTTACCGGGGAAGAAATTTCCAGGTCCAACCCACAAAAAAAAAAAAAAAAAAAAAAAAAAAAAAAAAAAAAAAAAAATATTGGCCTGGTATAAAAGCTAAAAAATCAACTCCAGCTCAGCCTGCATTTTGCAATTAAAATTATTCATTAAGGCACACTAACTTTTGCTCATATTTTATTTTACATTATGTTCGAAAATCATGAATACCGCAAAACATTAATATTAATGACTATTTAGGCAATTATGTACATAAACACTACGTAAAAATCATTACTTAGACAAATACATTCAAATTGAAATCCAGTAAGAAAATCAGTTTAGAATGAAAGAAACGGATGATAAAAGAAAATCGCAATTTTAAAGCTCTACAAAGAAAAAAAAATAAATTTTTAAATATGCATCTCTGTAATTTATCAAATTAAATTTTTAAAGATTTCGCTAAACAAATGTACAACATAAATATAAATTTTAAGGGCAGCAAATAAGTAAGATGCCAGACCAACTTGGGCTCGGAGAGAAAAATTTAGAGAAGTATACGGGCCGCGGTCAGGCTAATACTGTTTAGCACATGGTCTGACACGGACCGAACGTTTAACTTTTACTCCGGGACGAGCCCCGAGCTGGAAATTTTGGCCAGTGCTGACATCCAGGAAGAATGAAGTCCAGGCCAGGCTCGACCTGGAAGAAAAAGAAGTCTGGCCCGACCCGAATTTGCAGAAAAATTTAAGATCAAGGCACGGCCTGGCTCTAAATGAGAGAAGACCTGACCCAGGCCGAGACTCGTGGATTTAAACTGGCACGACCCGGTCGGGTCGCGCAGAGCTCGAGCTTCACATCAAGTTATTTCCAGTGAGGATGCATAATGCCGTTTTGTAAACCCTTTTTTTGCCCAAGGGGGCGAGGGGGCGATCGCCCCCCCCCTTAGATCCGCCATTGATTGCGACAGACGGAGTGTTAAGAAATTATGAAGTTATTAATTGAGGATTTGATCTTTGAAATTACAGAAT
Source organism: Maratus speciosus (assembly GCA_963932465.1). Lineage (NCBI taxonomy): Eukaryota > Metazoa > Arthropoda > Arachnida > Araneae > Salticidae > Maratus > Maratus speciosus. The sequence goes on from OZ010797.1 coordinate 474,127,903, forward strand.
AAAAAATCAAAGGAAAGTGCGCCCCTATGACACAATTATAATATTTTTTCTCAACGAAATCTAAAAATAGAGTTGTTTTCACCGTCGTAAAATTTACATATTCGCATTCACTACTTAAAAAAATTTTTAACATGCAATAGATTATTAATAAACATTTTCCCCAGCTTGATGTCATGTTTGTAAGTTACATTTTTCATATAAATATTCACACTCTTGAACTGAGGTTCTAATCTTCGTGCCAGCCAAATCCAAAAAATTACTTTTTCACGCATTCGTAGTAAAATATTTAGTTTCTCTCTATTCTAAAAAAAAGTAACTACCGCTGTCACCGCCGCCGCCGCCGGTTTTGAATTTTTTGTGACCGGAGGTCTTTCTTCGTTAATATTAAGAAAAATAATGCATACAAAAAATATGAAAATCGGTAGTATTATACAGAAATGTTTGATAAACACGCTGATGCAGACAGTTTTCAAATCGAAGAATTATTTTAAGAGTTATTTAATCCTAAAGTTGGACAAAATCGTTCCATTAAAAAGATTTTATAGGAGCAAAAACTATACATCGGAATTTAATAATTTTTAGATCATTTTATACGTTATAATTTCCCGGTGTGAGAATTAATTTATTTTTTTAATTTGACTCATTTTTCAAGGTTTCATTTCTATTTTAAATTCAAATTTTCAGCATTTCGAGAGATATTTTTTACTTATTTCAGAAACTTGTACTAATTTAATCTGTTGCCAAACTGTATAAACAACGGAAACAATAATGTTTGCTTCAAATTAAAAATTTATTTACACGTGACTATTATAAACAGAAAAGAAAAACTTTCAAATTAGAATTAAATAATTACGTATAAAAAGCAGGAACTTATTGAAAATTACTTCATCTATAATTACACGTGAATTTTAACAGAGAAAGGATATTGTAAAGTAATAAATTCATTAACATGCGTTAGAAGTCTTAAATAGGAGAAATTACATCACATTTACGTCACATTACACTTATTACGTAAAATGAACAAAAAATAATATTGCAAAATAGTAGTTTAAATTTTAAAATAGCGCGAGACATTTACTTGATATTTTGAGATGAACTTTTCAACTATTTTTTTTTTTTTTGGACAGCGCAAATAATATTTCATTTCTAATAAAAGCATTTTCACGTGAATATTAAAAAGGGAAAGAAAAGTTTGGTGAAAATTACGTCAGATTAAAAACGATATATTTAAAATGTTTTATTTAAAAGGACTTTCTTTTCGCTTTGTTAAAAAATACCGGGAGACAAAGACTCTGTTTACTTAATTCATTTTATATTAGATGATTTTGAAATGCCATTGTATCTTTTAACAGCAGCTGATTTTTCCGTAAAATTCCCTAATCAAAGAGAAATGAATAGAAACACGTTTATAGGGAGATCGCCTTTGTTTTTTTAATTATAATTCAATCTTCCAAAAAAATTCAATTAAAGCCGATCAAATTAGCGTGCTTTTAGAGACTGCAGTGTCTGAACGGGGGGTTGGCGAGCGTAGCTCGTAGGGGTCCGAGCCCCCTAGTTATCAAAGAAAAAACTCATTTAATTTTTAATATGACGCATGTTAAGTCACTGAAGCACTCTGAGATTACCGTCTCAATCTTAGTATTAGTGGAATTAAAAAAAAGTATTGCGATGTAACAGCTTTATGAGTAAAAATGCGTTTTTGTAAGTCGTGACGTCATTTTCTGCTCAAAATCTTTAAAAAAGTTATTTTTAATTTTAATACGAAAATGGGATCCGTAATGATATGGTAATTCCAATTGTTTCCCTTCTCTCTTCAACAATGGAACTAAACCCGATTACCACTAATGTGAAGAGATTTCATAAAAGACATTTAAAATTAAAATTAAAATATAAAAATGGCATTATTTTATAAAATACCGAGTGCGGGCACAAATACAAAAAAGCTGATTTCATTAAAAAAAGTAATTAGTAAAACTGGTTCAGTAGAAAGTTCAGACGAGCTGACTAAAAAAAAGCCTTGTTTTTTAAATATATAGACAATTATATCCATACAACGTATTTCTAGTTATTTTTTCTTGTCTTTTTTTATCTTTTCCTACAAAATTAAATTTATTTTTCGCTTTAATCTAACGAAAAGACTAACGAAAAGACGAAACACAAATCTAACGAAAAGAATCTAAAGACGAAACAAATATTGAAATAAAAATATATGTATATATATTACGTTATCGTACGTGGCACAGAAATCGCGTATTATTTGTTAATTGTTTAGTGGCAATGCCTGAATGAAACGCATCTTATTGGTTATTGAACAGCATTTAATGCATCGGCGTTCCTATAGGGGCGTTATCATAGGGGGGGGGGGGATCCTTGTCTGCCGCCAAATGCCGCTATGTTTGTCGCCAACGGCGACCAAAATTAGTCTACAAAAGTGACGCGAACTTGGCGATATCTCTAATATTTCGGCAAATTCCCATAGTCTTCCATTGTAAACCAATAGGGTTTACTTGCTTACAGAAAATCAACAAATTGAGATAATTTAATGCAATAAAAAGTAATATTATCTTTAGGGATTACATTAATTAGTAACCGCCCTTGGCGAACAGTTTCGTCTCCCTTAAAATTTATGGTTAGGAAAATATGCTAAGCATTGTATCATGTTAATTTTATTCATAATTTAATTTACTTGGACTCCCTTAAATATAATTAATATAATCCCTTAATCTAATATTAGTTTTTGTTGCATTCAAATACCTCAATTTGTTTTTTTTCTGTAAGCAAATAAACCCTATTGGTTTACAATGGAAGCCTATGGGAATTTGGCGAAATATTAGAGATATCGCCAAGTTGGCGTCACTATTGGGGAGTAATTTTGGTCTCCAAATTTGGCAATATATCGCCAAGCTGGCGGTAAACTTGGTGGCATTTGGTGATAGAACAGGGTCCAACCCCTACGTTAAACCCTCTTATACGTATAGAGATGCATTAAATGCTGTTCAATAACCAATGAGATGCGTTTCATTCGGGCGTTGCCGTTAAACAATTAACAAATAATCGCGATTTCTTGCCACGTACTATAGCGTAAATTATATACAGATACTTAATTAAGGGAGTCCAAGTAAATTAAATTATGAATAAAAGTAACATGATACAATGCTTAGCATGCTTTCCCAAAAATTAATTTTAAGGGAGACCAAACTGGTCGCTAAGGGCGGCTAGTAATAAGTAAATCTTAAAAAAAAATCCTCTTTTTTTTTTTTTTTTTGTTATACTGTTATTATAATTATATTTCATTCAAAGAAACACAACAATTTCAACAAATTATTGTTTTTCAAAGTGACCGAAGTACCTGTATACTGGTTCACACTAAAACAATGATTATTTTTTTTTTCAGATAAGAAGGATAATTATTTTTACGTATTAAATTTAGATGAAATAAGAAAACAAAATTTATAGAATAAATCTGGTGGGTCTAAAAATATTCGTAAAATATATTTACGGTCATGGTTCGCACAAACCACTAAATTTTAACAGTATTTTCAAAGTATTTCACCACAGAAAAATATTACACAATATGTGAATAAAGGTGGTGACTGCGAATTCTGTGTTTTAAAAATTAAATCTAAATTTTCATATCATTAATAGTGGTGCCAGAGTCCTTGGAAATTCCAAGGAGTGTGCGAACCTTGGGATATATTTGAACCCATTCAATGTCTAACAATAACAACAAGTTAGCAACTATATGTCAAACGTGGCAATAAAGGTGCGTTCGTACTATAACTATTTTTTATAAATATTCAAATCTTGGTGCAATAGTTGTTACACTCTTATGAAAAAATGCATGAATACAAAATTTATAAGGATTTTATACATTAAATTCAGTAATACGGAAATAATAAGACTCCATCTTAATAAGGGCGTCATCAAAATGGCCACATTAGAATCATTACCTATCATGGGACATGATTGAATTCCCTACATATGATAGGATTTAACAGAATGAAGAAAACCTTTATTAATATCTTTTTAAGATTAGATTCGATTTTCATAAAATTTGAAATGACTCGACAAAGTTCTCCAACGATTATATATATTAAATTTCAAACCATTCGGTTGTGTTGTGCTGCTTCTCTCTTTCTTTCTAACCAATGACCAGACCCCTACCTGCCGGGAGGCGCCAGCTGAACGGGTGTGATACCTAGTATCGGGGTGGGTGACCTCCTAATCGCCGCGTAGCGGCAATAAATCTAACGAGAGCCTACATCATATCGGCAGTGCCTATTGCTTGGTTGTGAACAGTGTTATGTCGGTTGCTTAACATTTATATCCTGTTCTTTAGAACCTGCACATTGCTACTCATGTTGATCCCGTAATTTGGAAACTTGGTCCGGTAACGAGACCTTCACCTGGCAAGGGACCTCCAGAGGTATAACTCACAGGTAACTTGGAGGACTTTGTACCCACGACGGATTTTACATGCACCAGGCGCCATTAGCGTACATGGTGGATTATAGACAACAGTAGGCCTCGATCCCACGTTCTACCGCTACGGGTTCGATCCTCTGACAACTGGGCCACCGCTGCCGGAACTACTTCTGATTTACCTGGAGTTTTGAAGCCGAATTTTTGGTGCAGACTTGTCATAAGAAAATTGATTTTATAGGGGCGAAAGCAAAAAATGGGGCACCTCAGATAGACAAGTTGCATTAAGTTAAAAATTAAGTTAATTTTGAACTGAAATTCTAGGCAAACACAATGATGCAAGGGGGATGAAACTCCGCCTTTCTACCGTACCCCATCACGTAAAAAGTGACTCCGTAGAGTTCCCAATGGAGCGGGTCCGGTAGCTTGTGCAGGCTATAGCGCAGGCTTGCGTTACGCTGTTATATGCGGACAGACGGCCAGACAGACGGTCGGACCAGACGACGACTGTAGGTGCTACACATTTATATAATTACAAAAATGCACCTAAAAGTGGACTTTTCACACTTTGAAAATCAACACTCCTTATTAGTAAACATAATATAATGACTGTAAAAGATGGCAATAACAATAACTACAGACGTTCCAAAAGTTAAAAACAAAATATCATAATACTGTATACAACACAATATATTCTAAAAGTCAAAATCTAAATATCACATAAATACAAGGTGGTATAGAACTTGCTTCGTTCATGGAATAATAGACAATCTTGTAAACCACCCCTCCAAAAGAAATCCGGCTTACGTAAATGTTGCAATGAGATCTAGCGAGATTGGCTCTCGCAAAAATAGGACAATGGTCTTTTTCCAAAGCATGGAGAAGAATTTTTGAGTTTAAAGTACAGTAATCCCTTAACATTCGCGGATTTAACATGCGCCAGTTTTGATTATACGCGAAATAAAAAAAGAAGAACTTTTCAATATTCCGGAATACTTATCTTGGTTATTCGCGAATTTTGTTCCATAAAGAATATTTTTTTACAAAGTAAACTCTTTTTGTTTTACCAATTCAATAAAACTATTTCACACTGGACAGCTGCATTGTATAGTACAGCCCAAGTTTCGAGAACTTCGACTCTTGTACAGAGGAAAAATGTATAGATCAGTAATTCAGAGAAACACGAAACATAAATTGATGCTAAAGGTAAAAAAAATCCTAAATTTTCAAAAAAACAAAATTTTTATTGCAACTGAAAATTTTTCTTCAAAAATTGTATGGAAATTTTAAAACTTCAACAACAACGTGTTGATAAAGCTATAGAATGAGATCTTTAACTGGTAAGTAATTTCAAATTAAAAAAAATATCGAGACCACAATTATTTTTTATATGGAAATTCATAAACAAAAGATCTGTTCTTACAAACAATCGTATATCAATAATTTTTTTCAGCCATCATTTAGCAACTAAACTTTGTACAATGTGTTTATAATTGTTCAAATTTATATACAGTATACAGGGCCTCATTAATGCACGGGCCTCCAGGGCCTAGGCCCTGGGCCCACTAATCTCAGGGGCCCATAAATTCTGTGGCTGATTTTTTTCCCTTAATCAAATACTTTTCAAATAATATTGTTTTATAAAATATGAAACGTAAAATTTAAATATTCTGAATCACTCAATAAAATTTTTAGAAGCTTTTAACCAAGGCAATTTAGTATTTTAAAAAATTGCTAAATACTTTGAAACCTCGATTATATGTTCTTGGAATTTGCGTTTTTCTGCATGTAAATTTTCTCACAATTTAAGTTTTTCCACTGTTTGCATTTCATGTTTTGGTCTCTGACGTAAAAAGAAAAGTTATACTGTAATAAAAAACCTCCATATTTAATTTTTCTGTAAAAGTCCTTTTTAATTTGAGAGTGAGTACTTATAAAATTCAAAACTTGCCGTATCCAGAAAATAAAATTTGGGGTAAATGCCAAAAACTGCATACTGTGTCTATTGGTTTCAATGTAAACGAGGATTTTACAATGTTAGAATTATAATTTAAAATTATTACTAGACTGTTAGAGAAAACACAATTTTTAAGATTTTGGATAAGGCGAATTTTGAAAAGACGTCCTCATTTATTCTGAAACCAGGGATGTGATTTCCGCGTTTTTGTAGACCAGTATTTTGTTAGAGAAAATGATATTTCATTTAATCGGAACATTTTTGCGATTTAAGAGAACAACATTTTCTCTAAGAATATACTGGTGTGCAAAAACGCGGAAATCACATCCCTGTCTGAAACATAAACTGTGGATGATAGTAGATGTTTGTGAATTAAACAAATGCTTATTTGAGAAAGTGGACGGTAATTCATTTTCTTGATTATTCTTGTAAGTTAAATTTTTTTTGTAAACTTGAAACTTTCACCCAAACAACCTTGTCAACTCATCAAATAGACCTACTTTTTTTCTGAAAGTGTCGCCGGGAATGGCTTGGTAGGGGGGGGGGGGGCAACTTTTTAACAGTCCCTGGGCCCAACTTCGGCTTGATCGGGCTCTGACAGTATGTATTTTTTAATCCTTAATAAATATATTTTTACGCTCAATTAATTTTTTCCATTAAAACAAAACCTTAAAATTTAACCCACTTTTATGCACGAGAAGATAGTCTCAACATTCGCGATTTTGACATACGCGGAGGTCTCCGCGAACCGAACCCACGCAAATGTTAAGGGATTACTGTATCTTAAGGCTCCGCTGCACTGAAACTCCCTGATCGCGAAATCCCATGTTAGCCTATGGGAAAATTTTAAACCGCGATTACTCATTACCTAGTATAATTATTAAAATACCGTTTTCACGATCAAAAAGTAGATGTCAGATGCCAATGATGTGCGTTTGTAAAAACTATCTCCCTAAATTTTAAGTACATATAAAATCTCTATAAACTCTGAAATTTCCATTTGATTAAATTTTATCATCTTCTTAAAAATACTTAAAATATACGTGGACATTTTTTAAAAACGCACATCTTCGGCACCTGACATCTACTTTTTGATCGTTTAAACGGTATTTTAATAATTATATTAGGTAATGAGTATTCGGTACGAGCCGTTAATTCCCAAATTGGCTCAACCGAGCCCAGCAATCTGATTGGTTAAAACTGATATTTATATAGTAGATAATTATATTTATTTTCTTATGAAGAAGTGTAGTGTAAAATAGAATGCAATTATAATGACTTAAATTGATTTAATTTGTTAAATTTGATCAAATCACAGTAAAGTAATCCAAAATATTAATATTAACAAAGGATGAGATTGCTGAGATCGAATGAGCCAATTTGGGAATTAACGGCTCGTGTATTCGGTAGGGTGGAACTAAAAAACGAAGTTTCGAATTTTATATTCTAATAGTGATTATTTTTTTCCTTTTTAACTCCATAAAAAGAAAATATTTTTCTTTTAATTTTAAAATGATATTTTCCGGTTCCTCAAAGCACCTGATTTTCCATAAAAAACGAAAAAAAGCCAATACTTGCATGAAAAGTTTTTAAGCTTATTGTTAAATTTATATTTTGCAAAATTAAATTAATTTAGTGTTAATGTCCTGTAATAAAGAGAATAATTTAGTTTGAGTGCCTTAGAAATGTTATCCCCACTTTATTTGACTTTTGTAGAAGCCAGCGTCGTGGGCGTCGGCTTTTATTGTCTCTGATTTATTTGGCTGCGACACATAACAAGTTAGTCCGATTTAACGGTTGTTAACAATTTCTTTAATTATTTTTCGATAAACATTCGGTGTCAAAAGTGACAAAGTCTGTTAACGTACCTAAATCTAGATAATTGTTGAAGTGTCCTGTATTTCGTGAACCAAAACAATTAACATTAGACTGTCATCTTTGACGAACATATGAAGAAGTTATGAAACATTATTTTTGGGTTCAATTTAACTTAAAATCTGACAGCTGGAATCTGGTACACACTATTTCTAAAATATCTAAAGCTGTTGATGATACAATTAAAAGTGTATTGCTGAGACCTTCAATTCCAACGGTTTCTGATACACAAATCATAAAAAATGATTAGAGACTAGTGCGAGAAATGTCAAAATTTGAAGAAAAATATTAAGATTAGAAAGAATAATCCCACATCCAATATAAAATTGCAAAATGTTAGGTAATCCTGTAAAAAACATTTCTTTGTGTAAAAGCACTAAATATTATCGTGTATCAGAACAAGAACGTCACTTTCTCAAAGACCAAAGAGAGATGGGGTGATGACAATAGGATCAATAGATACAAAAACTACAAAAAATGTATAGCAAGCTTGGAAATGGAAATATCAAGGAAAAAAGTTATTTTAAAACAAAAAAATGATGTTTTGATTGAATGATCGTCAAGTGTAAAAAACAGTTCGGAAGGAAATAGTTCAATCGGTTGTTTTTCTAAACCTGAATTTGATAATCAACACGGTGAAAGAACCCGAGTATTAGACAGAACTGCAAATATTATTGCAAATGGCACCTTAGAAGATATGGGTATTTCTGATGATAATAAAGAAAAGGTAACTGAAAGAAGGACTTGAAGATGACAAAGAGAAAATAAAAGGAAGAATTTGAAAGAACAGGAAAGACGAAATGAGTTAATTTTAGAAGGTTAGTATTTTTATGGCAGAAAGGATAACGCTATGATAACTGAAGCAGAGGGAAAAAAGTATAAAGAATCATTAAAGACGAACATCTGGTCTCAATTCAAAAACCAGGATAAAAATATATTGGTCATATTTCATTGATATCAGTGGTGGAAAATTGGCGCAGAGGTGGAGCCTATTGACACCACTAATTTTTTATGGTATTATTCAGTTTAATAAAAACTCAGAAATTTGATCAGTAGATAAGACGCAAAATACTACTATAATTTAGTGGTGTCAATAGGCTCCACCTCTGCGCCAATTTTCCACCACTGTTGATATCTTCTTCTTATATTAATATAGCCACTGCAATTTTGGTGTATTTTCAAAATAATAATACAGACATTTCAAGTTTGAGAGTTATTAGGTGAAACAGAAACGCCTTTAATGCAGGATTCAAATCTGGAGTTGTTAAAACATCGGAAGCAATACCCTAAAAACTTTATAATGGATAATTTGATTATTACATGCAAATGAACTTTTTTCTTAGATAATTATTTCAACATCTTGCTGAAAAACTACGGGTACAAAAGGATTTTCTGGACCAGTAGGAAAGCGACTTCAAAAAATGCGAACATATTGAAATTATAGACTATAAAAACATTGATCCTATCTTGACGGTCTGATCGGATGAAGAATTTTAAAAAAAGTACAAACAGGGGATACATCTGAATTTTAGATTTTCCTTGTCGTACTCAAACAGTGGAAACGTGTGTCAAAATTGTCCCGCGAGCTGCGTCAACCGTCTTTAAATATTAAGCAAAAGACGGCTTAATATTGGGAAAGTTGAATTCCCACAATGTAATGACAAAGTTTGCCTAAAAAGGCAGTAGGCTGAATATCCAATTTAATTAATTCATAACAAAGGGAGGTAAGGAGGGTGGAAGTCGATATTTAACCACCTCCTCGTGGTGACTTCTGGATACTATTTGCTAAATAAAAGTAGATATGAGCTAACAGCTACGTTGTTTACTTTCAGTTACTTTATACTGAAATTTCAAAACTTTGACCTCCTTGAGGAACCGGAAAACAACTTAATTTAAAAAAACCTTTTCAGCCAAAAGTTTAGACATCCAAAAAGGAAAAAAGTTTTCACTATTACACATTAAAATAAAAAAGTTTTTTTTTTACCCTATACTTAAGTTCCACCCTAGTAATCGGGCTACAAATTTTTCCCATAGGCTAACATGAGATTTCGCATGCCCATGGTAGAATGCGTTCTAGAAATTGCGTAACTCGGAGAATCGGAATTCATGGAGGAAAATTAAAATAGTAAATTTCGGTTTATTTAATAACGAAATATCAGTTAGTAAATGAAAGCAAAATTTTCAATTTTAAATTTCTGGTATGAATACGGAATATGTGAATAAGAAAATCTACTAAATCAGGAACATTGAAGGTATTATAAATGCTACCATCGGCATTAGAGGATTATAGTCCAAGAGCCGACAGCACAGAAACCTGTGTTATCAAGTTCAAGAAAAAACCCTTTATTTTATGGAAGAGTAGAAGTAGGGGAATCTAATGATCCGCCGGGAGTGAAGTGGTGTATAAGCCAAAACTTAATACCACCAGTGTTTGACTCGTAGGTTTATCATTGTGTTTGTCCTACAAACAAAGGTATGAAAACATGGAGGACTGGGAGCAGGAAAACGCAATGAAAAATCTACAAGTCAACCACTGGTGGTATTAATTTTTGACTTATGCACCACTTCATTTCCGGCGGATCATTAGATTCCCCTACTTCTACCCTTCCATAAAATAAAGGGTTTTTTCTTGTGCTTGATAACATAGGTTTTTGTGCTGTCGGCTCTTGGACTATTAGAAGCCTGATATGCTCTTTCAAACGGTTCTCGAAAGTATGACTTGTTTTACTAATGTATAATTTTAATTTGTGTTTAAATGCCTTTAAGGTGCCTGCCTACGTACGGAGCAATTTTTTCCAAAAAAGCTATTTAATTATTTTTTAAACTTATTTTTACTAAGATTAGGACTAGAAAATGTGAAAAAAAGTAAAAATTATTTCATTCATTGATAAAATTTTGGTAAATGGAGGAATTTATAGTAAAATTTAGTGAAATTTGGCCCGAAACTCAAAACGCTCTAAAGGAAATTCTACTGTATGTATCTTAATTTCCTTTTTACACTTCATATTTATGACATTGGTGAAGGCAATGAACTAAAATCTAAGAGATTCTTTAAGTATTTCAAAACTTATGGCATATCTCACTTGTTTACATGTTAATTTTCATAAAATTCATCGATGTCATTCCACAAAAACATCCATAAAGCAAAACATATTTATTCTAAATTTAAATCTTTAGTTCATTGCCTTCACAATAGTTTAAATAACATATACTTTAAATTTCATAGTGATATTCCAATAACTTTTTGAGAAATCATGTTTTGCGTATGGAATTTTCACCGAAAATTACATTTTCCGAAAAATGCATTTAAAGTTTAGATTTATGTTTTACTACAAGAATTTACAGTAATATACATCTAAATTTCATGGAGCATATTATTTACATTTCTTATTATTAAACAAATGCATCCAAAATCGCGAAATTTCTCCAAACATATGACCCTTTAAAAGCAATTTAAAAATTTAAATTTTAAAGCCCTTTAAAGAGCACTTCCGGTTTGAGTGACAGCTGTTGAGTAGTTTTAAAACCGCTATAACTCCGGATCTATTTATCGTACATTAAAAACAAATACAGTTTTGGAAAGGTAAAAAGTTGGTCTTTAATAAAATAAAATAAAATAAATTTTACAATTTTGATCGAAAATTGCATTTTTAACGTAGTCAGATACCTTGTAAAATGTCTGAATTTAAATTTTTTTTATTAAGAAATAAAAACAAAATGATTGCACCTTATATCAAATTAGAAAGAGATAAAAAATTATCCCGGTGTAGATTTTAATCGTAAAATCAGTTAATAGTTTATACGTGAATCCTTACTTTGAAAGGGCTTGACTGCTCAGTTATTCATCGACATATTAAGTGTAACGTAGCTTAAATTCAAATTAAACGAAATATCAAACATGTCATTTCTCATTTGGTTACATGTATCATTTAGCTTGTTGCTAAAGTAAATGATGTCCACAAATGACCCCAAATTACACTTATTTACAATATCATCAGATTCTATTTATTTTATAATTCTTTATTAATTCAAACCCTTGTAGTGCATGTCCTTCACATCCATTCATTGAAACGTAGTTTACAATAGGTTCCTCTAGAAAGACATTCGTAGTTTTAGAATGATCTTTGCGGAAACCAAAGAAAAGAAGGTTTTCTACTTGTATACTCATACAAGATAATATATTTTAGTTTACATTTTTTTAATCTTATTATCAACGAAATTATCCTTTTGTAATACAGTAAACTCCCGACTATCCGGCCCTCCCTATTAAAAAAATAAGAAATGTTACAAACGGCCAAGGCAGGTATGTTCCCGCCCAGGTGAGTGCCAAAAGCATGGGAAGAAATTCCAAATATAGTAATAGCAAGGCCTTGGAACATTCTTTTGTACCAAGAAGGCAGAGGGAGAAATACCAGAAGAAAAAGATTAAAAGGATTGAGGAAAAATCTCATACCACATTCGCAAGGGTTCAAGACGATTGAGGCAGCACTGCAGTATATTAGTCAGCAGGAATCGACGCCCCCTGATATCATCTACTTGTATAAATGGAGGGCCATTGTGTCGCGGAAGAGGGCTAACAGGGAGAAGCAGTCTTCTATTAAGAACCTTTTCAAAAACCAAAAATTGTAAGTTTTGACTTTTACCTTATGCATAACTTTTCATATTTGTGCAATCATGTATTAATAAACGGTAAAAGAGTATTTACTCGGGTTTTTTTACGAATTAGGATTACGTTTTATGTTAATGTTTTGCTTATTTTGAACATGTATGTACTGTATATATAAAATTTATCCAATAGCGGGGGGAAGGCACAAAATTAGTAAATATTTTCAGAGCTCCGGCCTATCCGGCTTTTTCATTATCCGGCCTACCCTTCCACAACATTAGGCCGGATAGTCGGGAGTTTACTGTACTTGAAAGTCTCCTAAATAACATTTACCTTAATCTTCTATTCTCTAAGATTACTCCTGACTTTATAATGCCTTTTGCGGAAACCAATGAAAAGTAGTTTTTCAATTTGTTGACTCATACAACATATCTTTTTGTTTAATTTTTTTTCATCCTATTAACAATGAAATTATCCTTGTGTAAAACTTGAAAGCTTCCTAAATAAGATTTGCTCAAATCGTCTGCTCTCTAAACATATTGGTTAGTTTATAATGAATTTTAAGGAAGCCAAAAAAGAGACGATTTTCTAGTTGTACGCTCGTACAAGATATATATTATATATATTTTTTAATTTTATCGTCAACTAAATTATTCTTGCGTAATACTTGAAAGCTTCCTAAATAAGATTTACTCAAATATTCTACTCTCTAAGCATTAATGATTATTGCGAAAGAGCTAAAAAAGAGAAGATTTTTTTATTTGTATACTCGAACGAGATATCTTTTTTTTTATTATTTTCTTATTACTTAATATCAACGAAATTATCCTTGCGTGATACCTGAGAGCTTCCTAAAAAAGATTTGCTGAAATCGTCTACTCTCTAAACATATTCAAGTGTCGCATTATTTAGGGAAATTTTTATTGTTCCTACCAGAACCCGTAATCAGTAATGTTCATCATCATTTTATTTAACATATTATGTTGTAAAGAACGGTGATGATATAATTTTCAAAATAGTCGTTGGAACGATAAAAATTTCCCTATATAATGCGACCCCTGTATATTGGTTAGTTAATAACGATTTTTGTGGAAGCCAAAAAAGAGACGATTTTCTACTTGTATGCTCGCACAAGATATCTTTTTGTTTTGTTTTCTTTTATTTTTGCCTTTTTGTTAACGAAATTATCCTTGTATAATACTTAAGAGCTTTCTAAATAATATTTGCTTAAATTTTCCACTCACTAAACGTATTCGTGATTTTATAATGATTTGTGAGGACACCAAAAAAAAAGAAAGATTTGTAGTTGTACATCCGTAGAAGATTATATATTTTGATGTGACGTTTTTTACCTTATTATCAACTAAATTATACTTGTGTAATATTTGAAAGTTACTGAAATCTCTCTAAAAATATTCGCACGTTTTTAACGATTTTTGTGGAAAAAAAAAAAAAAAAAGAAAAGAAAGATTTCCAGTTGTGCACTGGTACAAGATAATATCTTTTTTACCCGACTGCCAAGAAAGGTTATGTGTTTCACGCGTACCTGGGTATGTGGATTTCTTTATACCCTCGAAACATCCAAACGGCTGGATGGATTTTTATTAATGAAGTCTCTATCGATTCGTCTTATACGTCCGATGATATAGGCTATGTTTTGTTTTTATAAATTCAAAATGGCGGCCATAAAATACAAAATGGCGCTAGACACGAAACTTTTTTTTATGCACCATATTGAGTGGCATATCATTGGTTAGGTATTTCAAAATGAAGACGATGTTTCATTGACTATTTTACAGTCAAAAGCTCCGTTTAAATATTACAGAACCTGGAAGTTGTGTAGGTAGGATCTCTAGCTTTACTGCAACTCTAACCATCATAGACATCTATAGGCCTTATCAAAACAGTGTTTATAGATAGGAACCAACAATTAAACTCAACTTAAAAGTCATCAATACAAGTAAATAAAAAAAATAGGTCAGTAATATAAAAATTAGTTTAACATTGATGAGAAATAATTAATTAGTTCGTTTTTTACGCAGTCGGGTTTTTTTTTATTTTTTTTATTTAATTTTTACTTGTTTCCTTATTTTTTTAATCTTATAATCAACAAAATTATTCTTGCGTATTACTTGAAAGCTTCCGAAATAAGATTTTCTCGACTGCTCTCTAAAAATTTTCGTGAGCTTATAACGATTTTTGCGGAGTTACAAAAAAAAAGAAGCTTTTCTACTTCTGCACTGGTACAAGATAATCTATTTTTGTTTAATTTTTTTTTACCTTATTATCTACCAAAATATCCTTGTGTAGTACTTAAAAGCTTCCTAAATAAGATTAGCTGAAATTTTCTAATCTGTAACCATATTCATGAATTTATAATGATTTATACGGACACCAAACTTAAGAAGGATTTCTAGTTTTACATTTGTACAATATTATATATTTTTGTTTTCTTTTTTTTTTACCTTATTTTCAACGAAATCAAGTTTATGCATTGCTTGAACTTTTACTAAATAAAATTCTCTGAAATTTTCTACATGGATAAAAAGAAGAGGTATTCCAAAAGATGAAAAAAAAAAAAAATCTCAAAAATTAGATCTCGCCATAAACAATCTTTTTGCTAACGGGTATGGAAAGAAATAAAGATGACAGCAAAATTGACAGAAAATGTAAAAGAAAATCCAAATGAAATATATTGTAGAGTGTTCTAATTCAGTTAGAAGTTAGAGAGATATAAAATTTGTTGACCGGAGGTTTAATGAAATTTTCGCTATTCGAAAGAAACTGTATTTTTTTACCGGTGAAATGTGAAAGCTTTTTCTTTTTTCAGGCGCAGGAACAAGAACGGAAATAATTTCAGAAAAGAGCCAGGGGGAAAATAAAGAAAATTCATTTAAAGTTACTCACTTGATTTCCTTTAACTTAAAACAAATTGGATTTGAAAAATGAAATTATAAAACACATAAGAGTTTTAAGAAAATATTGAGTAGTAGGAAACTATAAAAGTAAAACTAATAATAATAATTTAAAAAAAAAACAAAAAAAAACCCACTATTTTATAAGCATATTCACGTTATTCATTTTTATGATACTAGCAACATTTTTTAAATGTACATTTCCGTTACTTTTAAGAAAAACGGGGATGAAATTGTTTATTTGAAAAAGCACTTGATAGATTTTTGTTTGTTGGATGTCAATTTTGCTGCATTTTTTTTTCTCTGCAGTATTACGCTACTGCATAGCTTTCAATTTCTAAGATTTTCCCTTACCATTAAAACTTAACAGTAAATTTTGCCTA
This sequence comes from Maratus speciosus, assembly GCA_963932465.1. NCBI lineage: Eukaryota > Metazoa > Arthropoda > Arachnida > Araneae > Salticidae > Maratus > Maratus speciosus. Next base: position 474,144,061 of record OZ010797.1, read on the forward strand.
ATTCAATCGCCGAAATCTAACAATTGTCAACGATTAAGTATGCCAAAAAATTTTATTCAATTTTAGAGGTAACAAAACCGTACAAATTGACAGCTATGTTATTCTATTAGTGCCATGAAAATTGAAGGTGTAGCCTCTTCTTACACTCAAAGTATTCAATAGTTTTTTCAATCGAACTTATACCTTTGGAACGGATCATTTTCTTCTGATAGACTGATGGCTTTCATTATTATGAAACAGCCATTATAAATGAAGTTTTATGTGAAAATGAAAGAGCAGCCGTAAAAACTTAGAACACTGATTTTCTGGTCCGAATGAAAAACAAAAATGACTATAATTTTTTTAGAACAGCCGTAAAAAGTTAGAAGTCTGATTTTCAGGTCAGAATGGGGGAAAAAAATTCATCTTGAAATCGGGCCTAATTTTTGGATTAAAATTCATGTTTTTTTTTTTCCTAAAAAAATCCATTCTGCATTTTCCATTTATTGTGGACACCGAACTCGATTATAAAAAATTCGCAACTTTTTTTTTCTTTTTGCATTTGGTACAAAACTCAAGCAAGTTAATTTATTTAAAAAATCTAAAATATTTGCCCTGTTTCTCTCTTAAGATAGGATACTGGAAAACAACAAACATTATTAAAACTGTGTTATTGAATTGACTACGTATAATCGTAAATTGTCTAATACTTAACTATTAATTGGTAATAGTGTATTTCTTTAAATTATTACTCTTCATTTTTATTTATAATTCCTTTTCTACTTTTTAGCCTTTAAAATGTTTCATTATATCAGTTTCACAGCGATTTGGCTTATTTTGGTGTGTGTTTATTGGCGCATCTTAAACTCACTTATTTTTTCAACTTTCATACAACTTTGCGTGTTACAGCGAATGTTTGGCGAGTTATCACCTGTCTAGGGCTAAGGAGAAAATGCCTTAAAATTAATGTATTACTTTATAATAAATTTCTCAATGAATCAGTCATTTTGAAAAGGGTCAAAGACTCCTATGCTATTGTATGGGAGTTGATCCCTTTGAAAATGACCGATTCAATTAAATTAAAATGTATTATCAGGGTCATTCCATGGTAACTTACGTTACACTTAGAACAATTTACTGCAGTAATTTTAATAATATAACACGAAAAAATATTCAAATGTAAAGTTGACATGATTTGTTAATTAAATCTATCCGAAGCTCAATTTGAATGAAGATTACCTAGAAAACGAGAATGAAAATTATATTTTTTATGGTAACTTAGGTTCCTTTTTCAGTAATGCCAGTTACATAATAAATATAACTGCCAGAATTTAATAAGTAAAACAAAAATTGAGTACATTTAACCTAAATTGCTTGAATAGCTTTAATTAACAAATTATGTCAACTTTATATTTGAAATTCTATTTTTGATGTTATACTACTAAAATTACTGAAGTAAATTGTTCTAAATGTAACGTAAGTTACCATGGAATGACCCATCATCATAAACACACCTGTGAACGTAATTATGTAGTTAGCCCCTATCATCAAGTGGGTTAAAAATGTATTACAGAATCCCATCTAGTATATACAAAAACCTCGTTGAGATAAATAAGAGAGTGTAATAATTCTCATTAATTAGTAGTTTTCTTTTAACCTCTTCAAAAGGGGTGCCACGTATACCTTCCATATAGGGTGCGTAGGGTTTTTATTTTTTAACCTATACTAATATTTTAAAGAAGTAACGTTTGTTTGTTGGTGCAAACTCTGGAATTACCCATCCAGTTTCAAACATAATGGCAGCAAATTGCTGGCGACCATCTCTGCTGCAACATAGGCTGTATTGTATGCCGTTTCGACAACTTCCAAGGAAATGCAGGAGAAAGAAAACATTCTAAATTTGTGAATTTAGTGATGGTTTAGGGCTACAAGCTTGAAATTTAGAGAGGGAGAAATTTAACCCTTTCGAAACGGCATCCGTTAAACAAATTTTATTTGGTACCACTTTTTTAAACAGTTCCCTTTATTTGCGAAATACCAAAAAAAAAAAATACTCCAATTAAAAGACATAAATAGTATTACATTTATTTATTAGTGGTGCCATAAAGAAATTTCACGTGCACCTTTCGACGGTCCATATATGCATTACCCGTCCCGAAAGGGTTAATGGGTATTCACTGAACGATTGCAAAACAATTTCGAAATTTGCAAAAGTAAAATGTCTGGAAAACGTTCGAAAAACATTCTAATTTGACGATTTATTTAGAACAATTAATGTTCGAATCTTGAAATTTGACGTGGCTGTTACCTTTACGAAATAAATTCTTTCGCAGAACTGTTCGTAATTATATTAATACGTAGCACTTACAGTCTTCGTGTGGTCCGTCCACCTGTCTTTCCGTCTGCCCGCATATAACAATGCAAAAACTACCTAACCAAATGGTTTGAAATTGAATATACAGGGTGCAATATGTATCTATCGCCGGCCTTTAATTTCTCAACCGTTGCTCGTAGACATATAGTTCCAATTACAAAAATGTTTCAAATGAGGTATATATTCAGGTTGTGGCATTATTTAAAGCAAAAAATCTATTTATAAAAATTTCGATATCTAACTTTTTATACGGTCCCCAGTCCCTATAGTTATATTTAGTAAAAGTTTACACATATCATAACACATATAACACAAAAAGATTGACATCTGTACTACAAAAATTGACACAGTTATTAAATTTCAAAGTTTGCGATTTTTGCACATGATTTTGTCTTTCATAGAGGGATCACTTAAAAGATGAATTGAAATAATTCGAGATCAAAATCAGGGTGCTATGTCCTTTTTACGGCCAAACCATCTTTAGCCGGTATCGCCAAATCGGGGTATCACCAAAGAGGGTTATTTCATCTAAAAATTTTGACTTTTAGAGGTCGTATAGAAAGATAAGAATGAAATATTTAAATTAAACAGAAAAATAAATATCAATTTATTATAATATCAGAAAACGGTCTAGTATAAAAAATGAATACATAAAACGCAAGAATCTACTAGGGATACTGCTCAAAGGGCTCTCCATAGGTGGCAATGCACAGTTGAATGAGTGACAGTATTGAGTTGTCCTGAACAAGTTAGAGCATAGCAGGTGTGCAAACTGAGCGACAATCAAAAGGAAGATGCGACCTAGAAACCTCCACATCGCCCGGACTGTACGACACGTGTGGTGCGGTATATGGGGAATCTAGATTGTTGGACCCATCTTAACGGGCGATCGTTACCTGCATCCGCTACAAAAAACGGTACTTTACTGGTATGAAGAGCTGCCTCCCCGACATGCATGCCGGGTTTAGTTTCAACATGATGAGGTCCTCTCCGCATAAAACATCAAATGTCCGGGCCTATCTGGCCACTGAATTCGGCCAACAGATTCCTTCTTGGCTATGGTGGTCCGGTAGAGTGGCCACTGCGTTCACCGGACTTGACTCCCATGAACTTCTACCTCTGTGATTACATCAAGGCATAAGTCTATGTGACTGAGACTACTTCTATGGTTTATCTGAAGCAGCGTATCATCCTTGATTGTTGCACAGTTTGCACACCTGCTATGTTCTAACGTGTCCAGGACTCAGTACTGTGACGCATTCAATTGTGCATTGCCACCAATGGAGAACACTTTGAGCAGTATCTCTAGTAGTTTCCGGTGTTTTATGTATTCATTTTTTTTTTAATAGTAGACCGTTTTCTGATATTATAATAAATTGATTATTGTTTTTCTGTTTTATTTCAATATTTCATTATTCGCTATGTATACGACCCCTAAAAGTCAGCTCAAATTTTTAGATGAAATAACCCTGTTTGGTGATACCCCGATTTGGCGATACCGGCTAAAGGTGGTTTCGCCGTAAAAAAGACATAGCACCCGGATTTTGATATCGAATTACTTTAATTCATCTTTTAACTAATCTCTCAATGAAAAGCAAAATCATATGCAAAAATCTCAAAATTTGAAATTTAATAATTATGATAATTTTTGTGGTACAGATGTCAAACTTTTTGTATTATATGTGTTATGATATGTGCAAAAATTTTCTAAATATAACTATAGTTTTTTTACTTTAAATATTGCCACAGCAGGAACATTTACTTCATTTGAAATGCTTTTGTAACTGGAACTATATGTCTACGACCAACGGTTGAGAAATTAAAGGTCGGCGATAGATAACATATTGCACCCTGTATATAACCGTTGAAGAATTTTGTCGAATCATTTCAAATATTATGAAAATCGAATCAAAACTTAAAACGATATTAATAAAGGTTTTCTTCATTCTATTAAATCCTATCATACCTAATTAAGTCAATGATATTACATGGTAAGTAATGATTCTAGGTTGCCATGGTGATGACGTCCTATTTAAGATGGAGTCCTGTATTTCCGTATTACTGAATTTAATACATAGAAACGTAATAAATTTTGTGTTCATGCATTTTTGCATAAGAGTGCAACAGCTATTGAATCAAGATCTGAATATTTATAAAACAAGTTATAGTGCGAACGTACTTAATTTGTCACGCTTGACGTAAGACTTAGCTTAATTGAAATTTAAAATGGTGCCGGAGGAAAAATTTTTAAAATTACAATTTCTGTAATACTTTTGTGGTTAGAAATGTTAAATTTAGCATTGTGGTTACTTGTAAGATATAAATGTACGCTAATAACTGTTTCTTATGTATTCGAATTTTAAATGGGTAAAATGAGAGGAAAATACTCTAAAAACGTTCAGTATTAATTTTGGAACTGTTAAGACTCGAAACTTAAAACTTGACATGATAATTACTTTTAAGACATAAATACTCGCAACTGAAAAATTTCTAAATCTTTCGAATTGTATAAGGGTTCTGGAATAAAAACGTTCTAAATTTTGTATTTCTCTAGCACTTTTACTATTAAAAACTTGAAGTTTTGCATGGTTGTTACTTTTAAGATATAAATGTTTCGAATGAATTATTTCTAAAAAAAACATAAAATAATCATTCGATTTTAAAAAGATCTCCTTCAGCGTGTTTATCAAATATTTCTCTATAATACTACCCATTTTTATATTTTTGTATGCAGCAGTTTTCATAATATTAGCGTAAAAAGACCTCCGATCGCAAAAAATTCATTTATAGCAGCGTTGACAGCGTTAGTTACTTTTTTGTGGAATAGAGAGATTATTAGACAAATTATCTGTGCGTTGTACTTGAAAGCTTCCTAAATGAGATTTGCTAAAATCGTCTACTCTCTAAAAATATCCGTGAGCTTATAATGTTTTTTTGCGGAAACCAAAGAAAGGAATGTTTTCTTATCGTACACTCGTTCATGATAATATCTTTTTCTTTAATTTTGTTTTTCCTTATTATCAATAAATAATCCTTGTGTGGTACTTGAAAGCTTCCTTTTAAGATTACCTCAAATCTTCTGATCTGCAAACTTATTCGTGAATTTATAATAATTTATGCGAAAACCAAAGAAAAGAAAGATTTCTAGTTTTACATTTGTACAATATTTTATATATTTTTGTTTTCATTTTACGTAATAACCTAATTATTTTAAACATTTTACATATGGCGATATTTAATATTTAGGCATTTTACATATGACGTAACTGTCACCACAAAATGCGTTTCGCGTGTAATAATTTAATTAATTTAAGGTTTTATTTTTTACTTTTTTAATATTTACGTGTAAATACAATTTTTATGACGTCATTATTAATACGTAAAGATGACATAAGCGGAAAGAGATCTAAAAACCTTCTAAACTCCGATTGATTTGGACGTTTTCTTTTTGAAACTTGAAATGTATGATAATACCAATTTTTTTTCCCACAAACAATCGAAAGGTCTCAGGCAATTTAAATGTAACACAACATGTAGTACCAGAATAATTTAGTCATCATCTTTAGTCTAATAGTAGAATTATAACTATATCCCTTTAAAATTGTATTAAGTACCTATACAGAAAGTTCTATAAAGATGATTATAATATTCCAAATGAAATTGATTTAAATTACCAGTTTACTATATCTACAACACTTCTAATAAAAAAAAAGATTAATCATTCAACCATTATGGATAAGTAATCCCTTTAAACTAATATAGCTCTTTCTTGGATTATTTAATTATTTGTTGAATTTATAATTCTAATTAACTTATATAAAACTATCTTTATTAAGTTTTTATTGATTGTAGAATTATCTATTAACTTATACTACACACACACACACACACACACACATACTCCCCCCCCCCACCCCCAAAAAGGTTAGAACAGCGGAAGCAGAATAGAGATAGCTTGAAGTTGTTTCACATATTTTAGAGTAAAATTGTAGTACTCAGAATCCTTTTGTCTGTTCTTTTATTATACATTTTTGTTTGAATACAAGTTTGAATTCTTTCGAAATACTCTCTTTTTTCTGTTTTTATGGGCTTTTTACTTTTTATGTGGTTTTAAATCAGGTTTAATGTCTTGAATGATAAACATTTTTGAAGTTAATATCCGTTTCTCTCTAATCAAAGTCACAGATAAAGAGTAAAAATATTTTAGACATTTCCCTTTTGTTGGTTGATTTCCAAGTAACTTTTGTGAGACATTTTACTGTATCCAGGTGTAATAATTCTCAACTCAGCTCAAACTGAGTTTACGAGAGAACAAAGCACAAAAGAGCAATTGCCTTTTATTACTTTGTCAGAGGCATTATAATGACCTTAAAAAGAGCGTAAACCACACACACACAAGAAAGAAAAACAAAGTTTTCACAAAAATGCTTGTGAAGATTTTAAGATAAAAATTGTGTTTAACAAAGAACGGGGGCTTTAAATTATAAAAAACGGTTATGTTGAAATATTTTTGTAAAGGGCGAATAATTTCGAAAACAATTGCTTACATAATTAAACAGCAGAAACTTTCCAATTATTCATAAAAAAACTTTAAAATTGTTTTTCTTTCTCCATGCAAATTAAAGTTTTCAATTAAAGGAAATTCTTGTTGTAGTTATACGTCCCTGAAGAAAAATAATTCATTTTTTAGAAACTGACAGTTTCTTTTCACCTTTTGCGAAAATTTACAAAATGCAAATACATTAGTTTGTTTTTGAGTTATCATGTTTTGCCGAAATGTAAATGTTTCACATAATTTTGACTATTTTTCAGTTTAAAATAAATTTTTCTGTGTAATTGCTAAAATATTCACTTTTTCAAAGTTTTAACTTAAATGTCATCATAAAAAATTGTATAAAGAGAAAAGTTCAAAAAATCACCTCTGAATGTGTGTGGATACATTAAGGCGACTCTTGACTCATTCGAAAACATATGTTAAATGTATCGATCTCCATAATGTTAAATGTATCGATAGGTTGTTTTCGTATTTCTTGTTTAAATTTGAATATTTTTAAACGATTTTTTTTTTTATATATATATAAAGGTACTTTCCCTTTCCAAACCGGTTCCGAAAATGAAAGAAATGTTATAAAAAAAATCTGCAACCAAATTCGAAAAAGTAAAAAACAGCCATACTAGGGATGGACCTCAGCTATCCTATGCAAAACATATCGTTTAAAAATATTCATTTTTAAACGAGAAATTCGAAAAAAAAAACTTTCCATAGGTTAAACATTACGGTGTTTTCAAGTGAGTGAAGGAAAGCCCATGTTAAATTCACAAATTTATGTACCTTTTCTCAGAAATGGTGAAAGATAGAGATCTAGATTTTTTAGAGTAGTTAAAATAACGTGATTTACGCATTTTAACAGACCATTTTCTTTCTGGGTGAACCTGAAAATTAATAATTAATTATTTGTTGTAAGGCATTTTTAAATTAGCATTTTTGGTAAGATTTCACTGCCTAAAATAAATAATTCTCAACAAATCATTAAACCACTGTGTTATAGTATACAACATAACATAATAAAAATATACATAAAGATTGAGTTCTTAAGTTTAATAGATAATGAAAAATGGGAACACAAACATGAAAAATCCAAGTTTTGAGAAAAAGTCAATTAAAGATTTAAATGGTCATTAAGCTGTGAAGTACTGTTAGAAAGAATGAATGATTGCAACACTTCTTTTTTTTAATATATAAACATATGTGACACATTACCTTTTTCTCAGAAATGGTGAAAGATAGAGATCTAGATTTTTTAGAGTAGTTAAAATAACATGATTTACGTATTTTAACAGACCATTTTCTTTCTGGGTGAACCTGAAAATTAATAATTATTTATTGTAAGGCATTTTTAAATTAGCATTTTTGGTAAGATTTCACTGCCTAAAATAAATAATTCTCAACAAATCATTAAACCACTCTGTTATAGTATACAGCATAACATAATAAAAATATACAAAAAGATTGAGTTCTTAAGTTTAATAGATAATGAAAAAAGGGAACACAAACATGAAAAATCCAAGTTTTGAGAAAAAGTCAATTAAAGATTTAAATGGCCATTAAGCTGTGAAGTACTCTTAGAAAGAATGAATAATTCCAACACTTCATTTTTTTAACATATAAACCTGTGTGACACATCGTTGGAAAGATAAAAGTTTAAACTATTTAATAATATAAAAAAGTAAAAATCGATTTCTCCCCCCCCCCAAATTTCGCTTACCTGGTCACTTTAAGGGGCTCTTGACTTATTTGAAAACACTCTTTCCGTAATGTTAAATGTATGGACAGGTTGTTTTATAATTTCTTGTTTAAATTTGTATATTTTCAAACGATTTGTTTTGCATAGGATAGTTGAGGTCGATCCCTAATATGGCTGTTTTTTACTTTTTCGATTTTGGTTGCAGATTTTTTTATAAAGGTACTTTCACTTTCAAAACCGGTTCCGAAAGTGAAAGTACCTTTATCAAAAAAATCTGCAACCAAAATTGAAAAAGTAAAAAACAGCCATATTAGGGATCGACCCCAGCTATCTTATACAAAACAAATCGTTTGAAAATATTAAATTTTAAACGAGAAATTCGACAACAACCTGTCCATAGCTTTAACATTACCTTGCCGGTGTTTTCAAGTGAGTGAACATTCCACTTAAAAGAATGGCATGTTACCTCAGTGAAGCTATGAAGAAAGATTACAGTGTATTGTCTAGCAGTTGCGAGTGAAGTAACTGAGAAGGTTGTCAGAAGATAGCTGCTTCTTTTTTTAACCAAATCCACTGTTTCTGATTACCGCCGGCGAAAACTTCCACCAGTAAACTTGAACAGAAAATTTCATTTATTTAAGCGCCTTACTGAAGCGAAATTTCTCTCACAAATATGGTAAAAAATTTTTATTTATTATTACTGGTGTCAGTTTGCCCAGGTATTATAATATTTTTACTGAAACTGACAGGAGAGGTTGTCTTCGTTGTCACAATATGGTGAAACTACTACCGCTAAAGTAAACTCCTATAAGTAAAAATGAATATCAGTTTTTGTGATTATTTTTTGACTGAAATTTTCCATTAATAAGAAGGTTTAATAATAAAAAAATATTCTACTTAAATTTACTGGTGGAAGTTATATCGCGGAGGTGAAAAACTCCTGTGAAAGAGGTTACATTTGAAACTTCACTATTTTTATGATATGCCAGTTCGTCTTTCTTAATAGTAGTTCCATGGTTACCGCCTTGTTCCCAGCCTCAAATTTCTACGGTTTCTGGCGAATGAAAATTTAGCATCCTGTTTAAATAATTGTCCCATATAAAAAGAGAAATATATCCGAGATTTCCCTTTTGTTGGTAACTTTCCAAAACGCTATGTGATCTTTTTTTTATTTTCACGTTCTCAACTCTGCTCATACTGGATTCACTAGAGAACAAAGAAAAAGAACAGCTACCTTTTATCACTTTCGTAAAGACTTTACAATTTGTGTAATAAAAGTTTAAAACATTTAACTAAAGAAATTCTTTCAAAAAAAAAAAAAAAAGGCTTGCACAAATTTAAATATTTAAAAGTTAAACAAAGAACAAGGTTTTTAATTGTTGTAAAGTAAAAATGACTGTTATGTTGACTTTTCTTTGTAAATGAATGTTAACAAAAATTGTGTAAAATAATTGCTTATATAATTGACCAGCAAAAATTATTTTATTATTCATGAATAAATTAAACATAAAATTACTTTTTTTCTCTCTAAAAAATAGGGCTTTCAGTGAAAGCAAGTATGTATTTTATATGAATTAGAATGAATGATGTGCTTTACAATTTAAGCTGTAATTCATTAATTAGAAAACAATATCTTACAAAATGAGATTTGAAAATTTAATAAATAATTCATATTTTATATTTAAAAAAACTGTGTACGCTGCAAAAAAATAAAAATAAAAATAAAAAACAAAAAAAATAAAAAATAAATAAAAATTAAAACACGTCGTAAAATAAAGCAATAAAACGTGGTTCACTTGATATTTCAAAATTTCTGGTTATAACGAAAAGCCAAAAATTGACTCAATTAATTTTGAGAATTACCCAGGAGTACGTGAAATACCATTTATTCCAATACACGGAGCAAAGAATGATTGCATTGGTATGACTAGCAGGTAATATAGGTATAGAAAAAAAGAGCGTGTAGCTGATGTTAAATATAACAGAAATCCAAAGCCCTAGCAAGATTATATCATAACGAAACCAACCAAATAATTTTCAATGAAAGTAAGATATCTTTTTCCTCCAGTCTGCACTATTGATCCATTATAAGAGAAAACATAGAGATTGTAACTCGCAAAAATTCAATATGTAATGATGCAGCATCATTTAAGTCATCAAAACTATGACTCAAGTTACTCAATGGTCACGCAAATAAAAATAAATATCTAAGTAAAATAAAAAATAACGTGCAGAATATAAAAGAGTACGTGAAAAATTGAATGATGGTGATTCATAGACAGTAAAAGTTTAGAATATTTTCATTTATTTGTTTTGAAAATGGCTCGGGTGGTGTCGAAAGGTGTAAATAGTCAAATAAGCCTAATTTTATTTTTTTTAATTTTCTAAATTACACCTTTTAGCAATTAAAATTAGCATATCATTACCAGCTGTTAATATCCTATATATGTATTATACTTTTTTAATCAAATTAACAATTAACAATGATTTCCATTTACTTATTTATGTCTTTCTTTCTTTTCAGGTAGGTGTTTATATATTGTTATGCAATGATAGTCATTAACAAATGATAGTCATTAAGTAAGTAGTTTTAAGTCTTACTTTCGCTATTTATATAACTGCAGTTACCTCATTTTGTACTGCTTTTGAAAAGTTCGTCACTCGACAAAAAATGTGATATAAGGAACAGTTAAAAAGCAAAGTTTCTAGCAGCTATTTGATTATATATTAATGATTAGAAAATAGCATCAAAGAAACTGTACTTAGAGGAATTTTATTGACTTATATTCTTATCGCATATCTACATTCTAAATAATGAAAAATTATATTTAATCTGCGAAAATGTATTATGATCATGCATGGATATGTATAATATCCTCTTCCACGTTACCTACCATTCCGAAAAGGATTCTACATCTTTAGAAACCTCCGAAATCAATGTATTTTCCAGATTTGAGAAAATATTTATAAAAACAAAGTTTCTTTTGCTGCCGCTGATTTTCGTAAACTTTTCCAAGTATTTTGTAACATGTATTAATTAATAAAAGCGTAAAAAATAGCAACGTTAAAAGCACCAAAATTTTAAATTCTAAGCATACCGGTTTCGGTAGCATATAGCATACCTTCCTCAGTGCTAAGGATGGCGGAAACTTGCTCACATATATAGGAGAGATGGGGATTCCAGTTAAAGGTTTATTGACCAATAGGAAAACAAAGGATTGCAGGCAACAACCAGTAGGAAAAAAGATGGGAAATGGAACCGAAGTAGTGAGGGGGGGGGGGAATTAAGAGAAAGAAGTTTTTATGTAATATTTCCAACAGTCTGATAATGGGGGAATAGCGAATTCGCAATTAACAATATTTTTTATATTTTTATAAAAATGAAATGCTTCAAGGAAGTTAAGTTCGTGTATAGAAGTACGACCTCTAAACCTACTACTATCTCTAAACCTACTTCTATACACGAACTTAACTTCCTTGAAGCATTTCATTTTTATAAAAATATAAAAAATATTGTTAATTGCGAATTCGCTATTCCCCCATTATCAGACTGTTGGAAATATTACATAAAAACTTCTTTCTCTTAATTCCCCCCCCCCCTCACTACTTCGGTTCCATTTCCCATCTTTTTTCCTACTGGTTGTTGCCTGCAATCCTTTGTTTTCCTATTGGTCAATAAACCTTTAACTGGAATCCCCATCTCTCCTATATATGTGAGCAAGTTTCCGCCATCCTTAGCACTGAGGAAGGTATGCTATATGCTACCGAAACCGGTATGCTTAGAATTTAAAATTTTGGTGCTTTTAACGTTGCTATTTTTTACGCTTTTATTATATTGCACCAAGCTCCTACTTAATAATTAATGTATTAATTAATTTTCTCAATCTGGAATATCGGTTTTAGGATGCATCAATTCTCATTTAAATAGTTTCTGCTCCATAATTGAATTTATACATGCAAGAATAACAAAAAAATATAGGGTGGTTATAATTAAATTTCCCCTATAAACAGCATCCTACAGAGCAAACGGGTGAACGGAATGCAACGAAATTTGGTATATAGACTATACATGAGATGTGCTCACGGAATTTCGAAAAAAAAATTAGCTCCAAAATGTCCATCAGATGGCAAATTTTCCGAAAAAACTGTAAATTTAACTCAATGAACTACCAAAACAGAATCAATCCAGAAGCAATATTAACATTTATTGACTATTTTCTGATCACCTTGTCAACGAAACACATTAAGTAAAGGTAAGGGAAAAATAACAGTACACAGTTTGAGAAAAAAATTAGTTCGGTTTGCAGAACAAGTCCAGATTAGAACGAAATTGTACAAGAGGAGCAGTTGTTAATCGTGTTCAGGACGATGTAGGGAAAGATACTTCATGTGACCACCCTCATTCACCTGCAAAGTTTCAAGTCGATGGAATAGACCAGTGTGTTCAACAGCAGATCGTAACTGATCAGCTGTGATGCTTCGCACATGAAGTGTTATGGAGTTCTTTATGTCATTCAACGTTGCAACACATCCACGATAAACTAGACTTTTTAAGTGACCCCCATAACCAGAAATCGCACGGATTTAGATCCGGCGTACGTGAAAGAAGCGACTAATAGCACTATTGTCTGTGAAGTGTTGGAGCAACAGCGCTTTCACGGACTCATGGATATTTTGGGGAGCACCATCCTGCATGAAAAGGGCCGATGTAAGGACGCGCTAATGCTGTAGTTGCGTCACAACAAAAGTCTGCAGCATGTCATGGTACCGACAGCCCGTAATGGAGCATGTGACAGGACCAAGTGCAGTTATTTCCTCAAAGAAGAATGGCCCAAGGATGAGTGTCGCCGTGAATCTACACCAGACACTCACCTTTGGAGGATGTACGGGAATTTCAGTGCTATTCGCGGATTTTCCTGAGCCCAAATGCGGAAATAGTGTGTGTTGACTGTCCCAGTGAGTTAGAAATGAACATCGTCTCTCCACAGAATATTCCAAGGTCATGACATATCAACAGTCATTCTGTTGAGAAAACTGACTACGAATGAGAAACGCTGTGGCTTGTCAATATCCAACAGCACTTGCGTATGGTGGATCTAGTATAGGAAGTAGTGCATTATTATTCTGAGCATTTTTCGGACGATGCTGTAAGAATAGCCTGTTCGTCGAGAAACTGCACGTGTGCTACTACCTCCAAACTCTGATATCTGTTACTGTGAGCCAACAGCTGTCTTGACGGCATCAACAAGTACCGATGTGGCAGGTTTATGGCCTCTTCCAGGTTGAACTTTTATTTTCCCTGTCTCTTCAAATCTGTTAATCATGGCCCGGATACCTTTAGTATACATTGATCCTCACCGTAGGTTCTTTATACGACGAAATTCACGAACTGCAGCAGAAGCATTCCCCTTGTTTTCGTAAAACAACTTCACCAATAACGCACGTTCAACTAAAGATACCGTCACCCGAAAACATCGACATAAAACATGACAACATCTGCAAACGTTTTATACCCTAGCTTGTTTGGAATAAAGCTTCCTCTTCTTCGCAAACATGCAATTCTTGACATTTTCCTCCACAGAACTGACAGCTTTTCCCGGTTTTACATTTTATTACTGATAATCCTTGTTCTGGATTGTTAATATTATTTCTGTATTCCGTTTTGGTTATAGTGTTAAATGTAATGTTTTTTTTTCGGAAAAGGCGCCCTCTGGTGGACATTTTGGAAACTATTTTTTTTAAACCGAAATTCCATGAACGCATCTCGCGTATAGTCTATATACCAAATTTCATTGCATTCCGTTCACCCATTTGCGCTGTAGTATGCTGTTTATAGGGAGGTTTAATTGTAACCACTTTGTATATTAATTTTATTGTTAATGCTTATGCTGTTAATTTATCACTTGTATCTAAAACCAGTTTGTTGACCATGGAAATGTTTAGTTGTAGATCGAGAGGCGGCTACACAGGCCTTCACCTTATCAAGTGGTGGGCTGAAATTCCAGGATTAGACAGAACTCGATTAGCCTATTAAAATGAAACTGCTCTGCCAAGTCATATCTTGGTGGAAACCACCTGCAGACCCGATTTTAGTGGTTGATCGGTAAATTTATAATTGTTTTTTCCTGCATTCAAACGTATGAAAAGATGGAGGACTGGGAGCAGGAAAACACAATGTTAAGTTTACCAGTCAGCAGTAAAATTTTGTTTGCAGGTGTTTTCTATCAAGATATGACTTAGCAGACCAGTTGAATTTTACTATGCGAATCGAGTTTTAATTAATTCTGAAATTTCATCTGTCAACTCGATGAGGTGATGATTTATACAACCGCATCCCAGTCTGTTAAGAATTAATAGCATCTGGAAAACCTATATTCCTGATTAAATAATAAAATTTTGTATGAATCACAATAAAACAAAGTAACACATAGGACACGTTTCGGGGTTTAAAATTTTAACAGCCCGTCATCAGTCGATATAAACATGTGTCTTTAAGAGGGGAAATTTCTTTTATTTTTTATGTTTTTCCTGCGTTTTCTCTTTTCTCTTCATTTTTTTAATTACATTCATTGATTCATTTTTTTTATTTTAATTTGTTTATTTTTTTATTTCCTTTACACATTTTTTTTTCTTTTACATCATTTTGGCATCACTTTCCTTTTCTGCATGTGCTCCTTTGTGATTGTTGTTTACATTTCAGCTAGCGCCACCGGTCGCATTCGTTGAAAGCTCCTTTTTCTACCTTTACTGTTAATTTGGGACATTGTCTACTTACGGACTGGTGTTTATATTGACTGATGACATGTTGTTTGAATTTCCAAACCGAAACTCGTCATGTGGGTTCTTTTGTTTAATGGTCATATATGCAAAGTTTTATTATTTAATACTGATTTATCGCCAGTTTCTTAGCGCTGTTTCATCTGATATTTCCGGTTGAAAAAAATATTAATACGAAATGAAAACTCATTTGGAAACGTTTCTGAAAATCAGTGGTAGAAAAAGAAACTTTTTTTATATATGCTTCTTTAAATGCCAAAAATATATTCGTTTTTGAAGTTTTTAAAGATTAAGAACGTTTTCGGAATATTGGGTATTTTGGGAAGGAAATGTCGTACGTTTTCGACCGTGGTTATATTTTTTTCCTTGAAATATTTCTCTTTTTTTACAGCGCACACTGAAAAAATACTGTTATAACTAGTAAGTTGAAACAAAACGTATGATAATAAACCGGTAATATAAGCACCAGCTTCTGATAGAAGTTCTGTAAATATAGTTAGGGCTTATAGTGCACCAGATGATAATAATTATCTATTATAAGTGTTTAAAGGGCAGATACTATAAACATAAAGGCATCCCATAAATTCATTATTAATCGGACAAATAGTACGAGATGCTATCGGACTATGTGAAAAAACACGTTTTGTTTCAACTTACCTAATTTTGTCTGCCATTTTCTTCAAAATAGTGACCTTATGAACGTATACACCGGTCCCATCGCGTTTCCATTTCACGAAAGCACTCTAGAAGTCATTCTCACGAAAGCTGTGAAGGACCACCTGCAATTCTCGTTGAATGTCCGACACAGTTGTAAAACGTCGTTCTTTCAGTTTCATTTCCTATTTTCGGAATAATGCAAAGTCGCATTGAGCTAGATCCGTCGAATAAGGTGGGTGGAGTACACCAACCGTGTTGTTATGAGTTAAAAACTATGTCGTCTTTGGGGATCGTTTGTCAATAGTCTTGGAGCAAACTTTATAGCAATGCGCCGCATGTTCAAATTATCCATTAAAATTTCTTGGCCATCTCCATAACCGATTCCAACATTGTCTGCAAGTTTTTAAATAGTTAGGCGACAATCTTCTCATATGAGTTTTCCGATTTGTTCCATGTTTTCATCTGTTTTGCTGGTGCTTAGTCCCCCTGAACACTTGTCATTTTCAAATTAAATTATAAAAATGGAATTATTTTAAAAAATAGCGAGTGTGGGCACATCTACAAATAAAGAGTAAGCTCAGGCCAGATGACTACAAAAATAGCTTTGTCTTTTAAATATATAGATTATGCATAAAAGGGTGGTGGATTGTACTTTGTGCCATTATATTAAAAAGAGAGAATCAACGTTACAAAACACAGCCTAAACCTAACCCAAACATAGCCTAAACTAAACTATACTTACTTATATTTGTGCTTTGTAACGTTGGTTTTCTCTTTTTCATATAGATTATGTCCTAAGAAATTGGTCAGCCCACTTTTTTATTTTTTTTACTAGTAAAAATCAAAATTTCATTTCTATTCTTCAAGTGAGATTGAAAAATAACAGACACTGGGATAGTTTGTCTAATACATCCAAATTAAATGAAAAAAAAAAATTGCAATAGCAAGGTAATTTTTATTTATATTTCCGAGTCGTTGTTAACCAGCGACTATTTACAAAGTAACAAGTATTTATGTTCTTTGCTAGTATGCAGACGCAAGAAAAGCGAATTTGTCCTTGTAAAAGTTCAATCTTCTAAAGCGAAAGCGAATGTTTGAAATATTTTGTATAGGTATGCAAATAAAAAATCTGACACGCAGATTTTGTTAAGGCAACATAGATATTATTCTTCAAAACAGCGTGTTAGTTTTTTTTTTTTTTTTTTAAGTAAATAATCCTTATTTGCTTCAACCGCTATTGTCACGAAAGGAACTTCCATGATGTCACGCGAATGTTTTCTTTAAACGCAGTGTATATTTCTTCCTTGGAAGTAATTAAAGTTCCGTTTCACGTTAAAAAAAAAATGTATTCGCAAAACGTATAATCACTAGCAATAAAAAAAACTAGTTAATGTATTAACCTTTATATAGTGTGCATATATATATCAAAACCAAAAAACTGCTCAAAAGCACAAAAACATCCCTATTTATTATTTTGTTTTAACACTCAATAAATGTACATCACATTATTATATTTTATTTCTTTTATATTAGTTTTTTAATATTTTCTATCATAGTTGAAAAATGTTTATGACTTCGGTTTGTGTGATTTTAAACCATGACTTGTTTAAAAGAATAAAGGAGAAATTACAGTGTGCTGAGAAAATTGACACCGTTCAGTAAAGGAACGGTATGCAAAAATTTTCGATTTTTCGATATTTTAAATAAGATATAAGCATCATTTAAAGTTTTCTAAAATTTAATAAAGGAATTCATGATTAATAAAGCTGAAATTAGAATTTTATCTTTGTTTATTTTAGCACGCATATTTTCAATACATTTCAGTTGGCATTTAGCTTGCACTTCTGCTCGTAAAATAGAGTGATGTTTAGTATTAAAGATATAAAACTGTTATAAATTGTTTTAATATAGAATTATAGGAAAATGACTATTTGCATCATTTTCATAATGAAACTTGGGATTTAAAAATTGGGAATGTTTCATACTAATATTTATACTTTTCACTCTAGAATGAACAAATTTCACAGTTTAAATTAACAAAATGATGAAAATTTTCTTTCTTATTTTTTGAAACATTATTTTTAGAAATATTACGATATTTTCTTTTATGTTCATAAAAATTTTGAGCATACAATACAAGTCCAATAAGACAATATCTATAAAAGGCTATTCCGCAAAAAAATATAAATTTTAATAACGCATTTCCTTCTATAAAGAAACTGCAGTGCACAATTGTGGGCTTTATTGTAAATATTAAAGTTCATACACATTGTTTCGTACTCAATTCAACCAAAAAATTAAACAAATAAATCCTATGTCAGTAATTCAATAACCATCACAAGCAATGTCAAACCAATGGAAGCTTTATTTAAAATTTTTGCGATGCATTTTAATATTTTTCCATAGGTATTTCTGGTGTTACTGTTTAGTCTTTCGTACTTTTATGACTTTGGTTGCGGTGTTTTTCTTTTTTTACACTGTAAAAAAAAAAAAAAAAAAAAAAAAAAAAAAAAAAAAAAAAAAAAAACGGACTAAAATACGGAAATACTACTGGCAATCTAGACGCCAGTACTATTTCCGTATTTTAACGGAACTTTTTCCCGGTAAATTGCAGAAAAATTTACGTTTTTTATGAATTTAACGGAAAATTTTCTGTAATTTACCGAGAAAAAGTTCCGTTAAAATATGGAAATAGTACTGGAGTCTAGATTGCCAGTAGTATTTTCGTATTTTGGTCCTTTTTTTTTTTTTACACTGTATTATTATTCTGAGAACACTTCACTTTCACTTTCGGAATATGTTTCGATAGTAAAAGTGTTGTTCTCAGAAAAATGAGCTGTAATCAAAATTGAAAAATAAAAAAAAAGTTCCCGATTAGGCAGCAACCTCAGATATCCTAATAATAATAATTTAAAAAAAAATCACTTAAAGACACTAAAACGTAAACGAGAAATTTGAGATATCTCGAGAATGTAGAACGAGATTTGATCGATTGCCAGATCAGAAGCCTTTGGTTTAACATTAGTATGCCAGTGGCTTCGTGTTAATAGCATAGGTTCTTCCAAATAAGTGTTTTGAGTGAAATGAATACATTTTCATACGTGAAGTAATAATTATATCAAACAAAATAAATTTTATGCCGATATTATCGAAAACTTCACAATAATCTGGACTAGGAACAGTTGTTTGTAAATATCCAAACATTCATAGGAGAAATTTTTACAAGAAAACTTTTTTGTAATAAAACTAGGGGCACTGGTACCTGCGAGCTACGCTGGCCTATCCGTAATAAAGTAATATATATTTAAATATATATTTACTGTAATATATATTTACTTAAAATACATTAAAGTCCTTTAAAATCAAAATGTTTTTAACCTAATTTACTCGGTCGTCATCAGTGAGAACTGAATGTTGTTGCTTCTTTGTCGCCTTCTAAATTCGCCATTGTAATTCAAGAGTGGTATGGAGTATGAGGTGGCATGAAAAAGTGATTCAAAATTTCAAACAAACACAGGTTTTATCGATTATGTAATAATTCCTTCCAGACTGCGTAGATATCATATAATAATATATCAATACAGACTATTTCTTTATTAGATATTATTTCCAGATATCCCTTATGATAGCTTCTTGGTAATTACTTGTACGAAATATAACTTTGGATCTATTAAAATCTACTTTTATAGATTGAGTTTGTGCTAATCTTGCCAACGCAGTACGGTGTTTATTTAATCTGAGATCTGCTTCATGTATTTTTTTTTTCTGACTCGAAATTTTCGCATTGCCATACCTATGAACAGATATTTTTTACAGTCAAACATCTATTTAACGAAGTCGCTAAATCCCGGAAAAAAGTTCGTTATATGGAAAATTCGTTAAATAGAGATTCACCTTTTAAAATACTTTAAACTACATAAAACAGATTTTAAATTCATAAACACTATATATTTTTACTAAAAGTAATTAATCACATTTTTTTTAATAAATTATATCGATTTGCTTTATTTATTTTACCCATCAATATCCATCATCAATTCATTTTTTCTATGTGCTTAAATCTTCGAAATCTGCAAGGAAAATAAAACATTATCCGGGAATATACTGTAATTTCTGTTTGAAGTAAATAGTTTTACATTAAAATTAAAGAATTTTAATGACTTTATCGTATTTATTATCATTATACCAAATAATTTTAACCATACATTAACATATGCGCCCTTAAATTTAATTTCTGAAAAACTCTGTTAATTTTGCCTACGTTTTTTATTTAAAAAAAGTGCTTTCTCTCATAATAGGTCTCGCATCTTTGCAATGCACCAAAAACCCCTTCATGCATATTTTCTACTAACTATAATCCGCGTCGGATTGTTTCAAATGATTTTAGCATTTCATCATACGAGGTTTTGTTAATTCCCGCATAATAATAATTTCTATCATTATCATATTCGTCTTCATCGCAATTCATTGCTGTATTGATTTTATATTTCACACTGTCGAAAATATCCAATTCGGATAGTGTTTCCGAGGTCTCAGTTTCAGAATGAAGTAAAATACAATCATCAGTCAGCACATCATGGTTAATTTCTTCTTTTTTTCTCACTGTATCCACATTTTTAAAAGTTACTTTAAGATATTATCGTCTTCGTTCTTCGTATTTACCTAATTCTCACTGTTGACAAAGAAGGCGCCTGGTAAAACCAGTTCAAGGCCATTGAACATCATAAAATGTGTTAAAAGAAAAATTAAGTTTGAAATGTCCAGATATATTTTGAGAAATGGGGAGAAAAAAAAATTTTGATCACAAGAAAAAGTTCGTTAAATAGAGAATGCACTTCGCTATTTGGAGGTTATTTTACGAAGAAATTAGCAAAATGTTCTTGGTTCCAAGGAAAAGTTCGTAAAATAGAGAAATTCGCAAAATAGAGGTTCGTTAAATAGAGGCCCGACTGTATTATCTTTCTTGAAAAGTACAATGTACCCTGATCTATTGACGGCTTGGATTGGGTAAATTTTCCTATTTAATAAAACTTTTAAGTTTGGGGAAGGGAATTTGATTTACTTTAAAAGAACTTTAATGTATTTTAAATATTTTTAAGTTGTTTTTCACCCTCCTCTAGCCCCTTGAAAGGCGATGATGCCTGCATGGCATCATCTAATTTTAATTCTTAATTGCCACATTGCCACAAGTATTTTTCAATAAAAATTTCAGTTTTATTAAATATGCGAAATCATACATTTATTCATTTACAAATAAATTTTCTTATAAATACTGGTGCCATTCAATTATTTCAACATTTTATGAATACAAGTGCCTTTCCCATTAAAGGGTTAAGCAATGGTTATACATTTTTTTTTTTTGCATTTTTTTTTATAAACTAGGGGGCTTGGCCCCCTACGAGCTACGCTCGCTAACCCCCGTTCAGACACCGGAGACTCTAAAAGCACGCTAATTTGATCGGCTTTAAACAGATTTTGAAATATTGAATTAAAATTTAAAAAACAGTGACGATCTCCCTATAAACGGGTTTCTATTCATTTCTCTTCGATTAGGGAATTTTAAGGAAAAATCAGCTGCTGTTAAAAGCTATAATGGCTGTTTTCGCCTTTGATTAAATAAAATCTGTTAAACATTTCAAAATAAGCTAATATAATAAGCAAATCTGCATCAAAATGCAAATATAATTCACAAATACCAATGCCTTCTTTTGACGGAAACGACACGAAGGTTAACGAATGATAACTAAACCATTTAAGCAATTTCTTTATTTTTTGCTTCACAGATTTTTCCCTTTCTGTTGCCAACCTGTTGCCAACTGTATAAACAACGGAAACAATAATGTTTGCTTCAAATTAAAAAATTATTTATACGTGATTATTATAAACAGAAAAAATTATTTGGAATTAGAATTAAATAATTATGTACAAAAAGCAGTAACTTATTAAAAATTACGTCATAAAAAGTATACACGTGAATTTTAAAAGAGAAAGGATATTGTAAAATAATAAATTCATTAACATGCGTTAGAAGTCTTAAATAGGAGAAATTACGTCATATTTACGTCACATTACAGTTATTACATAAAATGAACACAAAATAATATTACAAAACAGTTTAAATTTAGAAATTGCGCTAGACATTTATCTGATATTTTGAGAGGATCTTTTCAACTATTTTTGTTAGGAAAGCGCAAATAATATTTCATTTCTAACAAAAGTATTTTCACGTGAATATTTAAAAAAGAAATAATAGCTTGGTCAAAATTACGTCGCATTAAAAACGATTAATTTAAAATGTGTCATTTAAAAGAACTTTCTTTTCGCTTTGTTAAAAAATACCAGGAGACAAAGACTCTGTTTACTTAATTCCTTTTATATTAGCTAATTTTGAAATGTTGTTACACGTGTCTACGTCGTCAAGTTATTTTTATTTCGACGTTTTATTTGTATTTTTATTAATGTTGTACTAATTTATTTGTTCTTTCGTTATTTAAAATAAAAATTATGACAATTTGTATAATTTGGAGATTTATATAATTTGGCGAAATTGGTCGACTGGATAATCAAGTAGTAGCGCAGCGGATTTGGCTTTAAAATTCCCCAATCAAAGAGAAATGAATAGAAATCCGTTTATAGGGAGATCGCCACTGTTTTTTAAATTATAATTCAATCTTTCGAAATCTTTTTAAAGCCGATCAAATTAGCGCCATTTAGAGTCTGCGGTGTCTGGACGGAGGTTGGCGAGCGTAGCTCGTAGGGGGCCGAACCCCCTAGTAATTAAAAAAACTGTGGCTATCTCCCTACAAACTTGTTTCTATTCATTTCTCTTTGATTGGTGAATTTTAAGGAAAAATCAGCTGCTGTTAAAAAATAATATGGCTGTTTTCCTCTTTGATGAAATAAAACAGTTAAACATTTCAAAATAAGCTAATATAAAATGAATTAAGTAAACAGAGTCTTTGTCTCTCGGTATTTTTTAACAAAGCGAAAAGAAAGTTCTTTTAAATAAGACATTTTAAGCAGGCTCTCATGTCAAGCACAAAAGTCGTATGTTTGTTGTTCAATAAATAAATAAATAAATGATAGACTTTTTAAATGTATCGTTTTTAATCTCAAGCTATTTTCACAAAACTTTTATTTCTCTTTTTAATATTCACGTGAAAATACTTTTGTTAGAAATGAAATAGTATTTGTGCTGACCCAACAAAAATAGTTGAAAAGTTCATCTCGAAATATCAAATAAATGTCTCGCGCAATTTTTAAATTTAAACTGTTTTGCAATATTATTTTTTGTTCATTTTACGTAATAAGTGTAATGTGACGTAAATGTGACGTAATTTCTCCTACTTAAGACTTCTAACGCATGTTAATGAATTTATTAATTTACAATATTCTTTCATTGTTAAAATTCACGTGTAAATATAGTTTTTATGAAGTAATTTTCAATAAGCTCCTGCTTTTTATAGGTAATTATTTAATTCTAATTTGAAAGGTTTTTTTTTTTACATTTATAATAGTCACGTGTAAATAAATTTTTACTTTGAAGCAAACATTATTATTTGCGCTGTTTGTACAGTTGGCAACAGGTTAAACAATTTTCTAAAATAAGTAAAAAATATCTCTCGAAATGCTGAAAATTTGAATTTAAAATAGAAATAAAAGCTCAAAAATGAGTCAAATTAAAAAAATAAATGCACTCTGCACATCGGGAAATTATAACGCATAAAATTATCTAAAAAGGATTAAATTCCAATGTATAATTTTTGCTGCTATAATTTTTTTTTAATGGAATGACTTTGTCCAACTTTAGCATTAAATATCTCTTAAAATAATTCTTCGATTTGAAACCTGACTGCATCAGCGTGTTTATCAAACATTTCTCTATAATACCGCTGATTTTCCTATTTTTGTATGCAATATTTTTCTTAATATTAACGGAGAAAGACTTCCGGTCAAAAAAATTCACAACCGGCGGCCGCGGCGGTGTTAGCGTAAGTTACTTTTTTTTAGAATAGAGAGATTTGTACCAATTGTTCAAAAATAATCTTTGTTATACATCTGTATTAGGATATTTCCAAGCGAAATCTACAAGAAAGAAAAACTTTTGTAAATTGTGGTATGATTGAATATAAAAATATGCGCCAATACTGTGCGGTAGTCAAAAGCTGAAACTAAGAAATATATCACTTGGTACGTCATTTTGAGCAGGTAATAATAATTTAATAAATTAAGAATAAGGCCATAAATACATATGAGGCGGTAAAATAGAAATGTTTCAAAAATAACCCTAACTTTAAAATTTAATGTCTTCGTTCATTTTAATACATATGTGGCATTCTCACAATCTTTTGACTTACGGGAATAAAAATCTGGTAAAATTCAACTTGATAAAATAACATTTTAATCTGATAGATGAATGCCTTAATGACTCAAAATAAAGAAAAAATGGTCAGCAGCGAAATTTTTTTATTTTTATTTAACTGAGGTTTAAGTTGAACTTGCGAGTTTAATTTTCCTTTCCATTTTACTACTTTAACTTTCTATTTTCTTCTAAATTTTTACTTATAATGAATTTGCATAGTACCCACAGAACATTCAAATAAGAAATAATATGCATTTGAAGTGATTTTCTGTATAAGTTTAGCAAGAGGGGTGGTAAGGAATCTAAATCCCAGGGACAGAGTTCAAAAAATAATATCAACCGTAAAAGTGTGCACGGGTTCATTTTTGCTACATATTTATATAAAGCAATTGTCCCAGTCTCGTAAAAAAAGTACATCGAATAACTTTTATTGAAACAGTTTTATACAGACAGCTCCAAACTTTAAAATCAGCATCATGGACACGGAACAGTATAGGAGTTTTCCTGATATTTGGAACCCCAACATCGTCCAAAACTTATTTATCTTGTTAACATTGTTATGCAATGATGTAATGGGATGTTCCCCAGTATATGAAATAAAAAAAACACAAGAATATGCTCTAAAATAAAAATTATTATTCAGGGACATAGAAGTCAAAAGATTGTGAGAATGCCCCATATACAGAAGTACTACTTGGTTATCCCGTCGACTAATTTCGCCAAATTATACAAATCGCCAAAGCATTCACCAAATTATACAAATTGACATAATTTTTATTTTAATTAACGAAAGAACAAATAAATTAGCATAACATTAATAAAAATACAAATAAAATGTCGAATTAAAAATCACTTGATGACGTAACAAACACGTGTATCGTGTTTAATGTCAAGAGATTGTGTCATTAACGATAAACCATTATTGACATTTAATCTTATAGTTTGGCGATAGTTTTTTGGTCGACGGGATAATCAAGTAGTACCT
This sequence comes from Maratus speciosus, assembly GCA_963932465.1. NCBI lineage: Eukaryota > Metazoa > Arthropoda > Arachnida > Araneae > Salticidae > Maratus > Maratus speciosus. The sequence goes on from OZ010797.1 coordinate 474,169,440, forward strand.
ATAAAGACGTAATAGGCGATATGTTTATCAGATTGTTTATAGATTTCTTCTAATTAATTTTTTTTTCAATAGTTCAAATGCCCACTAATACGTGATGCCCCAAATCATGAAAATGTTCAAATCAATTTCAAAACTTCAAATGATGAATCTTTTTATTTTGTGTTTTAATGGCTAAATGGAATAAAAATTAAAAGTAAGAGAGTGACCTTCGATATATACATGTTACTTTCAGCAACCGTTGAGTATGCAATATAAGTTCAACAAAAAATAGTTCATGTGAATATATCCGGAGAAAATTAAAGAATATTTTATCAAATCTATTTATCTCTTATCCTATCTCTTACCCAATATATTTTATTCCATAACGCAACTTTAGTGGACATTTCAGGATTTATTGCGAACATTCAAATTGATACATACCTTTATACTCAATTTAACCAGATTAAATACTCATTTAAAAGTGAAATCAACAAGCATCCGTTGGAGAATAACAATAACGTCAACATTTATTTTATGCTGGGATTATCCAAAACTCACAAGAATTTGGAATAGTTTTTCGTGGGTATTTAAAGTTTTATAAGAGAAATTTTCATTAAAATATGTTTGTAATAAAATACACTATTGCATATTCCAAAGTTATTATATAAATTTTTATCAGAATTACTTGAACTGCGGAAACATTTTACTTGAAACATCATTTTAAGCTTCAAGTAAAATGATTGATGACTTTTCATAAATAATTTAAAAATGAAAGATAAGGCCGAAAAACATAAGAGGTGTTAAAATATAAGTGTTTTTTTAAAGAGCGCACTAACTTTAAAATCCAGCTATTCGTATATTCTAATAATCGTAAAGATGTAATAGGTAATATGTTTATCAAATTACTTATAAATTTTCATGCGGATTCATAATAGTTCACCAATAGATGACACTGCATTGTTATAAATAATGAAAATGCTCAAATTTTTTTCCAACTTTCAAAATGCATGTAGTTTTTTCGTATTTTAATTATTTAATGAAAAAGAAAAATAAAACTAAGAGAGACGCCTTTAACCCTTTCGGGACGAGCGTCTTTTACAGAATTTTTAATCTTTAATCACCGGTTTTTTAAAACAGAAATTTTTGCCTAATTGAATCGGGAAAATGCTTGGATTAAATAAAGCAAAATTTACAATAAAAATTTACTGGTTAAGATAATCCCCGATTCTGAGCACCTTACGCGGCACGAATGTCTTTTACAGAATTTTTAATCTTTAATCACCGGTTTTTTAAAACAGAAATTTTTGCCTAATTGAATCGGGAAAATGCTTGGATTAAATAAAGCAAAATTTACAATAAAAATTTACTGGTTAAGATAATCCCCGATTCTGAGCACCTTACGCGGCACGAATACTGGTCGCTCGTCTCCAAGGGGTTAATACATCTTTACGTGCTACTTCAACAGTCTTACAGGTCTTGGGTATGCGATAGAAGACCAATAAACAATATCAACAATGAATATTCAGGAAAAAACATCTAGAAAACCTCCATCGTACGAATATATTTTCTACTATAAGGTAGTGCAGCGAACATTTCAGGTCTTTATTGCAAACATTTAAGTTGATACATGGCTTTATACTCAATTTAACCCGATTAAAGAGTGATTTAGAGGGAAATCGGCACGTATCCATCGGAGAAAAAACAAACATGACAAGCATAAATTTTATGTGGCTGTTAATAATCTGAATCATCACAAACATTTCGATTAAGAATAAGTCCAATGTCAGACGGGCGTCGTTTTGCTGCTTTTTTGCTTATGTATTATCCAGTTACAATGCTGCAGCATTGTGAATGGATAATACATAAGCAAAAAAGCTGCAAAAAAGACGCCCGTCTGACATTGGTCTAAGAGTTTATAGTATTCTAGGTTTCATACCAGAAATTTTCAGTTGATTTTTTTTCCTTTTCAATAAAATATATTATTGGATAATGCAAGATTGTTGTATAACATTATATTAGAATGCCTTAATCCTGTGATTACGTACTATTCGTATCTATTCGTACTACTTTTCGATAAACAAAGCTTTTCCATACGCTGTACACCAGGATATTTTAAAGCGATAACTACCACAAGATGACCTTTTTTATGTATTGTTCTACAATTAAATATAACAAGTCGAAAATTGTATGTCAAATGTGACAAATGACGTGCGTTCGTACTATAACTAGTTTTATAGGTATTCAGTTCTTGATGCATTAGCTTTTGCAGTCTTATGCAAAAATGCATGAATACATTTTTTTTTTTTTACGATTCATTCAGTAATTACGAATTCAGTAATTCGGAAATGATAGGACTCCATCTTAAATAGCACTTAATCACCATGTTAACCTAGAAACATTACCTATCATGGGATATTGTTGAATTAATTACTATTGATAGGATTTAATAGAATGAAGAAAACTTTTACTAATATCTTTTAAGTTTTGAATTAATTTTCATAAAATTCGAAATGATTCAACAAAATTTTGCAACGAATCTACATATTACTTTTTGAAACGATTCGGTCGGGTAGTTTTTGCGATGTTATATGCGGACAGGCAGACAGACGGACGGACCAGACTATGAGTATACTTGCTACGTATTTATATAATTACGGAAGCACCTAAAAAGACGTTGTCACCAGTCCTGGAATGTAATTGAAGGATTAAACTGTTTAATATTAAACGTCATTTTAAGCATATAATAAGTAATATTAAAAAATGCAGATTAAGACACAAATACATACGTTACAGTAAAATACAAGTGTTTTATAAACTTTAATATCCAATTAGCCATTCCTTATAATAAATATAAATATTAGAGTAATACTTTCGTCCATAAAGCACTGTAGAACACATTTCAGAACTTTATTGTTGATGCATGGTTTTATAGTCAATCAAAACAGATTAAGTAGTAGTTTAGAGGGTAACATCACTTATTGATGAGAGAAATAATAATCACGCCAAGCATAAAATTTTATGACAGCATCATTCGAAATCTTCACAAGTGCGTATTTAGACTAGCAGTAGTTGTAAATAATTATTGAAAACTTTATATGGGATATGTTCAGTTGATAATTTGATTTCCTGATTAAAATATTTTTTTACAGTATAATAAAAGATGATTTCACCAACGTATATTAAAAAAGCTTCAACTCACGAAAAAAATTTCTTGAACATTATAAACGCCATTTTATGCATATAATACTATAACATGTCGTCTGCTTCTGATCGTAAAACATAAACAATAAACTTTATGTCAGCATCATTCGAAATCTTCACAAGTGCGTATTTAGACTAGCAGTAGTTGTTGATAATTTGATTTCCTGATTAAAATTTTTTTTACGGTATAATCCAAGATGATTTCACCAACGTATATTAGAACAGCTTCAACTCACGAAAAAAAATTCTTGAAAATTATAATCGTCATTTTATGCATATGATACTATAACATGTCGTCTGCTTCTGATCGTAAAACATAAACTATAAACTATAATAAACCGGGCGCTCTTTGAACGGTCGGTCTCTTCGAATGTTACATTTTTCTAGATTTCTTAAAGAAAACACAGACACCTCAAAAAACACTTTGCTTTAAAATAATTATGGATTTAAAGACAGCCCGACACCTCCAACCCTCAGAAAAGCCTATCGCTAAATTTATTATTTGTTCTTTTTTCATATTTCTTTAAATGTGCCGCCTCCAACGTAGGGCACTTATGATTATCACTGTGTACAGCAGGGGTGTAGTGGAGGGTATACGGGAGTATACGCCGTGTACCTTCTGGATTTTTTTAAGATGCTCCGTATACCCTCTGTTTCTCAAATAAAGCATTAGCGTATACTCTATATATGAACGTTCATGAGGTCAGCGTATACCCCCTGCCTATACTGTATACTCTCTGCTTTTTTTACGACTACAGCACTGGTGTACAGTAATCCCTTAACATTCTCGACGGTTAGGTTCGCGGAAACTTCCGTGAATATCAAAATCGCGATTGTTGAGACTGTCTTCCCGTGTATAAAAGGGGTTTTAAGATTAGGTTTTATGATTTTTTAAATGGAAAAAAAGCAATTTAAACGTAAAAATATATTTATTAAACAATAAAAAGTACATCCTGAAAATATATTTGAATAATTTTAAACATACTAGAACGATCGCCCGTCAAAAATGACGAAAAATGAGATATAAAGATATATACAACACATGTGCAAGAATATGAGTTTTTTCTCGCTTGTTCCGCAATGATAGATGAAAATAACACATTTTAAAATGTGGAAATATGTTGCTAGAGAATATGTTGCGAAATTTTCTTCGTCGCCAAGGTCCTTATACTGCAAAAGTACCGAGAATTTAATTTCTGTATCCGGCTATGTAAAGCACATTAAAATTGGGCAGTTAGGCTCTCATATAGCACAGCGCCGTCTAGTGGAGGTATCTTATTAGTAGCATCAGGATGAAGATGTAAAGACGTACATTTTCGTATATTACACTTTAAATTTTGACCCATAGATTTTGAAATAAAACTTAAATGCACAGAGTTTAAATTAAATAGCGGTGAACTCGATTATGAAAGATTAATGAGTTTTCAATGGGAATTTCACCAAATTAGCCAGCTATCGCCAAGTTGGATTCATATATGGTAATTTATTTTTGTCCCCAAATTTGGCGAAATACCATCAAATTTGACGATATTTTGTCAAATCGGTCAAATTTTGGCGCTATTGTAGCAACCCTGCAATTAGTACGTTTCAACAATTACTCATTGTTGAAGCTGGTACGGCATTTCTACTTAAGAAGCCTAACACTGTCATGGCCGCGATCAATGAGGCGGTCAAGCCGGAATTGTGAGGGACACACAGAGACTTGGATTTTATATAAATAGATTGTACAAAGTTTAGTTGCTAGTTGACGGCGGAAAAAAAATATCGATATACGACTGTTTGGCAGAAAAGATCTTTAGTTTATGAATTTCTATATAAGGAAAAGTTGCGGTCTCGAATTCTTTTTTAAATTTAAGACTCCTTACCATTTAAGGATCTCATTCTGTTGTTTGCTCAACAAGTTGTTGTTGAAACTTCCCATACAATTTTTGCAGAGACATTTTCACTTGCAATAAAAATTTTGAATTCTAGAATATTTAGGAATTTTTTATGTTTAGCATCAAGTCATGTTTCGGATTTCTCGGAATTATATTTTGCCTCAATACAAGGGTTGAAATTCTGGGAACTTCTGCAGTACAGTACACTGCAACTGTCCAGTATCAAATAGTTTAAGGATTGGTAAAAGAAAGCAAGTTTACTTTGAAAAAAATGTTTTTTATAAAACAAAATTCGCGAATTTACTAAATTAAGTATTCGCGAATGTCGAATTGCTCTTCATTTTTTATTTCGCGAATAAGCAAAACTCGCGAATATTAAATCCGCGAATGTTAAGGGATTACTGCATATGCATAGCGTATAGTTATGTGTATCGCTACCACTGCAAAAGTAGGTTAATTTTTCATTTTTCCAACACAGTGCATACTGACGCCCCTCATTGTATGCCCCAAGTTAAGGAGCGCCCTTACTTGTGAAAACTTGCACAAGCCTGCAATAAAGTAATTGAAATACAATTATAGGCAAAATGATTTTCTTCTTGACAATTGTAACAAAAATGGTAGTGATTATATATTTTATCGATTCTGCTCACCCTACTATAAAAAATCATTGTTATTGAAAATGGTAAATCTTCAGATCAGAGGCTTGAACGTCAATTTTGCAAAACATTTTAATTATCACCTCCCTTTACATAAAATTTAACATCTTGCAATCCGAAATTTATTAATTTAGATTATATGCATTTTTTTAAACATATAAATTTTTCCAAAGATTCCGAAAATGTAACTTTTAAAAACTGTTATATTAAACACGATTCCATGAAATTATACTTTTAAACCGCTTATTGTTTTAATTTTTAGAATTAGAATGTACATTTCTTCAGTGGGGCAGGGCTGTTTGAACCGCCCCCCCCCCACACACACACAAACACACTCTCACTTGTCCCATCGATTTTGCTTCATTTGCCAATAATTGTGCGATTTCTAGATTATAATATAATTACAAGTGCGTTTAAAATTACATTTTATTACAGTAAACGGTGTCGTTGTATACGAAATTTAATCCTGTCTTAAGCCATTACCCGCTGGTACTGCGTTGACGCAACACTAAAAATAAATGCGCATGTTTAAATTATTCATCTTCCCATCACTGTTTTTTAATTAAAAAATTATCCTCATTTAACAACACAAAATTTTAACATCAAATTATGAGAAAATTATATTTTACAATTTGTGGTGGCAAACGATGTTCAGCCAAAAAGTTGAAAACCTCAACTTTATAGTTTTGGCAGTTAATGGGTTAATAAAACACGTACATACCCATCACTGAAGTATAAAGTATAGCAATGCAGTGCACTACGAAAGTTCTATTGATGGTTTTTTAGAGCTTTTTTCTAGATTTCTTTTTAAAAATCTAAAATTTACTTAGCTTTAAAAAAGTAATCATTGCGTGATTTTTATTTATTGCATGTTGTGTTGTTATTAAGTTTTTCAGACAAATCTAAGGCTAAATTTATTATGATTTGTTCTTTAATATTTTTTTCTCTTTGTACATTGACCTCCTCCCTCGTAGATGGCTTATGATTATCACTGTGAGATGCATGGTGTATTGTGTAGACGCTTGTGTATTACTACCACTGTCACAATGAGGTAATATTTTTGTATTTTTCCAGACATGTATATAGTGACGCCGCTCCTTGTGTGGCCCAAACTGAGGTGCGTACTTACAGAAAAATAGGACAAGTTTGCAATAAAGTAATTGAAATACAATTACAGGCAAAATGACTATTTGCTTGAATTTCTTCATGACAATTGTTACAAAATTTGAAGTTTGTTATACATTTTATCCATCCTGTTCATTCTACGATAAAAAGTCATTATCATTTAACCCTTTATCTACTGACGGTACTTATAAGTACAATTAATATAAATTGTTATAAAATTCATTTAATACATCGATTAGTTGTAATACAGAAAAGATTTGAGTGGTGTTATAAATATTGCACAAAATCCCTATAAATTCTAATTTAATTAACCCTTCTAAAATCCTTTTCAATTTATTAAATTATTATGAAATTATTCTAGTGTAGTTTAAACAATTCACGAAAAATGCTTTAGAAGATAAAATTTTCATGAATTCATAATTCAGTGCGTAAAAGGTTAAACGGAAACTGGCAATGCCAATTTATTGCTTCTTAATTCTAAACATATTACTTTTGGGGAAATTGCGATATTTTTCTTTTATAAGTATCAGAATTTGAACATGTTACGTAAGGACACCAAAAAATATCAATGCTATAGTATTAAAAATAAAATAAAAAATCGTCTATCTTTTGAATATATTTTCATCTATAAAGCAACTATGTTGGCCATTTCGGGGCTTTATTGTGAACATTAAAGTTGATGCGTGGCTTTATACTCAATCCAACCAGATTAAGGAGTGATTTAGAATGAAATCAGCACGCACCCATAGGATAAATAAAATCACGTTCAGCATAAATTTTATAAATGTATTTTCCAAAATCTCAAAAGTATTTGGACTAGAAGTACTTATTCATAGACATTCAAATTTTTATACGAAAAATGTTCGGTTGAATTTTTTGTTCCGATTAAATGTTACGTTCTTGGATATTCCAAGATGATATCATTTTATTTCGAAACACTTTTAATTGCAGAAAAATAACATTTTTATATCTGGATGTAATTTGGATAAAGCTGTACTTGGTTTGTTAAATTTGATATCAGATAAGTGCTCTTTTAGCTTTATCAAGATTGCATGAAAAAGAAAATATTAAGATAAACTTCGAAAAAGCTAAAATAATAATTTCAACATCTAACCATTACTCTTCAATAATGCGTGAATGCATTCAGATTTTACTTAGGAGTGATACTGTTTGTAACGATGTTCTTTCTTATAATATTTCCGCGATTTGGTATAATGTCCCAAGTGCTTGTAAAGCTCCTGAAAATATGAACTGATCTTTTCACCCCTCTGTAGAGCAATGAACTGAACTTCGCGTACGCATGCGTAGTATTTTGTTTTGTTTTTAAATATGACTTCTATTCTAGTCAGTCATCTTTCCCTTGAAAAATGAACACGTGTGCGTTTGAAAGATTTCAGATTTATATTAAAATAATATCTTAATATGTTTGTGCCACCTTTTAAGTAATTATAAGTATGTTTTAAAATTTATATCCCTTTAAGACCGAGCGTTTGTTTTTGGGTAGAAATTAAAAGTTTGGGTGGCTTCTCCTAATCGGTAGGATCGTATTTGATTGAAAAAAATATAATAAAAAGTAACCCAATGCAAGGTTATGCCACGGGAGGACCTACATAATTGTGTATGTTCGGCCTTATTGCAGCCTTTTTTTGACTAAACCTACACAATTGTATAGTTTGGTATTACGTGTAAAAATATCAAAAAATAAAAGTTTCAGAAAAAACTGTTGTTGTTTACTGAGATAATTTTCATCAGCCACAATGGAAATGTTTGAAAGAATTTTTATTTTTGGACAGACATAAATAAAAATCACACTTATCGCACCTCACTCTTGTACGGCTGTAACAGTTTTGAAATCGGCAACTCCTGCCAGTTTTAAGATCGTCAAAGCAAGGCCAGTTCTCAGTTGTATCTAACCTCTTACTTTCAGATGCTATCTTTATAGGTGGATTGTAGAATTTGGATACGCATGAGTCAGCAACATCAACTTCAATCACTTCTTCTTCGCTGTCGCTGAGGACAGCCCTTGATATTTTCTTTCTTGGAAATGATACAGCCAACAGGTTCTCAGCAGAACTTAATAGAAAGATAGTAAATCAAGTGTTTTTTACGGGGTAACTTCTTTTTTTTTTGGCATCTTGTTTATGGAGAAACCACGAATTTACTACAGCCAGGTCAAGGAAATGAACCGTTGTTTTCAAGGGCCACTTTCTTGTTTTAAACTAGGTTCGATATGCCTCCATTTGCTGATAAAAAATCTCCATACCTCCCACTGATGCGTTGTAGCTCATAACGCAGGCTGGACAGACATCGACTTTCAAATTTTTTCCCTTCGACCCCCGCTTGACGGTCTTCGGCGGGTTACGCCCTATACACGTCGACGCCAGTAAAACTTTCTTATTGTCTTTCCACACAAGCACTACAATTCCATTTTCTGAGACGTGCTCAATGCTGTAGTACCTCTTAAGAGCCGTTGGCTTGACAAATGCGATGCCCTTCACTCTATTTGTTTGGATTGTGCCTGTTCCTTCAAATTTCATTTTTTTTTGTTCTTTCAGAGGCGGTATTTTGTTGAAATACCGATCGAAGTACGTAAAACTAGGTCTTGGCCAGTGTAAGGACCACAGCAGGTCCTAAGCCTAGATCCTTCTGAACCAGATCTGTACTTTCCCACTGGTATACTACAAAATTTAAAACTATTCTAGATGATGCTGTTACAACAAAATTCATCATCCCCACAGGGTGTAGTTTGTTTTTACATGCAGCTTTACTGCTGCACGTCGTAAAAAAGGAATCACCTGCTCATCTATTGAAAAATTTCCCTAATCTCTTGGTAAATTCAAACAGACACTGTGGAATCTGTCGAGCATTTGCTGAACTTTCCATAATTTATTATTCATTCCTGGTGGTTTACTTGCTGTGTCGACAAGGTTGAATGAATTTCTCAAATTTAAAAATCTATCTGGTAGCATGCGGGTGCTTCTCGAATGGTATGTATTTTACACAGAAATCATTAATAGTAGAAACCTATGAATTTAAAATTAATCCGCTTTAAAAGTAAAATTAATAAAAAATAAATTGCTAAAAACATAACTTTAAAAAATTCACTTAAATATAAAAATTTTATTAATATTAGGAATTGTAACTATTATTGAAATGGTAAATGCCGGACTTACACAATTGTATAGGTCATTAGTTTGTTGAACATTTGTAAAACTTAATTAAATTTATCAAGGTCAAAATCAATTAACCCTCTCGCTGCGTAATTGTTTTATTAAAATAGTTTCAAAATAATTAAAATAGCTTTTTTGCCACCGGTTTTCAAAACAAAAATTTTTATCTAATTTAATCGGTAAAATGCTCCGATTAAATAAGGTAAAATGTAAAAAAAAAATAGCTGGTGGGAATAATCAAGAAGGATTTATTAGACAAAAAAATGCATGCCCGAGAAAATCACGGGTTGCGCAGCGAGGGGGTAAAATCTTGAAAAAAGTATATGAAAAGAAAAATTAAATTTAAGCAAATACTAAAAATCATATTTAAAAGAAATTACAAAAGTATATACTTTTTGTCAATTGCTGTTAGTTGATATAGTCTCCTTAAAAGCAGAAAGTCTACACTGCAAATAGAAGCGTCTTAAATTTAGACACATATGTGACTGAAAAAGAATTTTAGACACTTAAGTGTCTTAATCTGAAAATTAAGACACTATAGATGTCTTAATTTAAGATACATAAGCGTCTTACTATGACCATGGTGTAAACGAACTGAGAATAATGTCTAAAATATCCGCAAACGTCTTATTTTAAGACACTTCATTGCTTTAAACGTGTCTTAATTTAAGACGTTTTGATTCTTCCGACGCAATAACCACCAGGGGGCACTAGCACTCCCAGTTGCGCATGCGTTTTAGATGTCTTCGTTCGAAGTGGTATACGTTGTAATTCAAACAAAGTTTGTTTTTATGTACGCGTGTATTTTAATTCGTTTTTTGCGAAATGTGAAGTACTGTGATTTTAATTCGTATTAACTTGGATTATTTATTTATTGAATACATACATCTGACGTGTGTGCTCGACATCAAATGTCTCTTAGAAGTTGTCGTCGATGCAAGGGCGGGATAGACACAGAACAGAAGTAGACGACGGTTGAAGATTACACCCGGAAATTCTACAAAGCGTGTGCAATGGGCTTAGTGTTAACTCGTATCAATTTATATCAATAATATTGTGTTATTCATCTTCGTCCTGTCGAAGCTGGCAAAAAAAAAGAAACTTTTGTCTGGCGGGTCCTGTTTTTAGGATGAAACATCTCATTCTTTAAATATGGCTAGTCGGATGTATTATGGGATTACCTTTTAAACTGATGAAAGTCTTTCTCCCTCACTGTGGTTGTGGTAGTTTTTAAAATTTCAAATCGAGGAATATTTCTTACCTCTTGCAGCAACTCAAGTAAGTTTCTTTATAGTAGTAAAATTAGTGTATTTTATGATTTTATTTATTGTACTAAACAAAATCCTGCATGAAATTTAATTAGTTTTGAATCTGTTCGCAAAAAACCCCACTAATTCTAGAAGTATATATTTTTAAACTTATGACATTCTTTTTTATTACGAATTATATATTCAATGTCAGTTCTTAGTTTCAATGGATAATTTTTATCTCGCAGTAAATGACGGCCACAAGGAAGTAAAGAAAAAAAAAACTTTGAAAGATGACCTAATGCTTTCTTACTTCCTGGCATAAAACCGCAGATCAAAAAAAGATAAATAAAGTAAATGAGACTGGTCTATTATATGAAGCTGCCTGTAAAAATATACATATGTATTTGATTTGCAATCAACTCTAATACTGATTTTTTTATTATTTTTAATAAAAAAGTAATTTGAAATTTATAATGGGAAAAAGTGAAAACCTCTAACTAGATTTCGTATTTAAAATTGTGGTAACTTTATTTATATGCACTTATACGAAAAATACAAAAATGACAGATGTTACTGTATATATTTAAGACGAAAGAAGTTTGGAAATCATAAGTTATTTTTTCCTCATGTTTTTAATATAGAATATGTACTTATTTGTTTTTATTGATAGTTGAATAGCTTTTGTGAGTACCCTCTGATCTACATAAAAACTTGCCCATGTGGAAATATAAATTTTTTAAAAACATAATTTTTAAATAAGTATTTTCATTTTTTTGGGGGGGAGGGGGGGATTTTGCATGAATTTTTGTAAAGCTGATATTTTAAATCTTGCACTGATTATAATGAAAGTTTTGAACTTTTAGAGTAGGACAAGTTTAAAAACGCAAATATATTTAACAAAATACCAAAGTCATTTTTTCCCCAATGTTATTAAAGTAGAATATTTATTTATTTATTTTCATTATTCATAGTTAAATGGCTGTTGTGATTATCAAGTGATGTATATGTAAAATTGCCTATGTGGCAAATATATTTTTTTATATTTTCATTTTTTTTGGGGGGGGAGGGGGGGGGATTTTTGCAATTTTCGTACATCTGATATTTTAAATCTTTTTCCACATTTAACCGAGCATAATAAGTATTTTGAACTTTTAGAGTAGGACAAGATTATAAAATATATATATTTATTTATCTATGTACCTTAAAAGCCCTTAATAGCGAACACTTCGGGACCGCGGAACTTGTCCGATAATTGGAGATGTCTACTTTTTTGAGGTAAAAATATACAAATATGTATGTCTGCTGATTAAAAAAGTATTCGTTAAATAGAGGTGTTCGCTATTCGAGAATGTCCATTAACCTCCACAACGGATACTCCCGAATACCGGACATCTCAATTTAGACAACTATAATGCAGGGTTGCGTTTTTTGCAAAAGTACTTCTTGATTAAAGGAAGGGCAAACTGGGAAGTGCCCCGTCCCCCTACGACTGTAGTGCCCCCAAATTTGATGTGCAATATTTGTAAAGCTTATATTTTAAATCTGTTTCGAAATTGTACTGATTATAATCAATATTTTGAACTTTTAAAGTAAAATAAGGTTAAAAACAAAATAAATTTAAAAAAATCTAATATTTAGATAAATATTTTTTGTTTTTTAATCTTGTTCTACTCCTGAAGTTCAAGATATTGATTATAATCAGTACAATGTCGTAAAAGATTTAAATTATCAACGTAACGAAAATTGTATACCAAAACTGAGAGCACCAAAAAAATCAGGCTGTATTGGGGGGGGGGGGGGGCAGGACCACAGCCAAATATTTTTCCAGGATTCAACGTGGTCAAACATGGCTACGTATGATGCTTACAAAAAAATGGATGCGATTCAGACGTTTGAAGTGTCTGAAATTCAGACGTAAAAAGTGTCTGAAAAAATTCAGACATTTTAAAATGTCTGAAAATTGGACACTCCATTTCAGACACTTAAGTGTCTGAATTTCAGACATTTTAATTTAGAGTGTAATTCTGTCTAGAGTTGGTACTACCTAGTGTTGTCTTATCAAAGCACCTGAAGTCAATTAACTCAGAGCTTAAAGGGTTTTTAATAACAAGGTGAAAATTTCTGCACGACACTAGTTTTTCATACAGTGTTTTGACTCTAATAACATAACTTTCAATACAAATACCTGTTAGAATTAAAATTTTTAGATTTGGTATCTTTTTAATATGTTAGTGACACTTTGAAAAAAATTTAAATTTAATTATTATTAATAGACTTATTACTATTCGACTGGTATCATTTGAATTTTTATATGATGATTTCTGGCTGAGTTAGTAGATGGTGATTACCTTTTTTATTATTATTACATGCTTTCTTTAAACTTAAATTTCTAGTTACTTGTATGCGGCAGTCAAATCTTGTGATTTATTTTTCATCCGCCTCCTGTTAACACAGAGCTTTAAAATTCGGAATATATATATATGTATTCCTGATGGCAATTCCTGACTAATTTGATTTCTTAAAACTCGATTCCAAAGCAACGGCAACTAGGGTAACGGTTGTTTTTCTGTCGAGAAATTAGTATCAGCTTCTACAATGAGTATTTGTTGATAAGTACTAATAGCAGGGTTATCACAATAGCACCAAATATCGCCAAACTTGGCGACAAAAATAAACTGCCAGATATCGGGCCAACTTTGCGATATTTGGCTAATTTGACGAAATCCCCATTTAAATTTATTAATCTTCCATAGTCGAGCTCACCGCAATTTAATTTAAACTCCGCGCATTTAAGGTTTTTTTCAAGACATTTTTCTTCACCCCGATGCTACTAATTACGTAAGTGCGACTTGACGGCACTGTTCTATCTGAGCTCTCAACTGTCCGATTTTCGTGTGTTTTACAGCCGGATACAGAAACGAAATTGTCTAATATTTTACACTATCAGTACTTGTACTATATGCGGGGGGAAGGGGGGGGGAAGGGGGGGGGGAGGTCGAAAAGTTTAAATATTACATTTAAATTTTTCTATAAAGCACCATAAGACGAAAAAATTAAGAATACAATAAATATAAATTAAGACTAAAAAATGGAAAATAAATGAAATGAAAATGAACAATTAAATTTAAAAAATCAAAATACCCGACTGCGTAAGAAGCGAACTAATTAATTATTTCTCATCAATGTGAAACTATTTTTTTCAATTCCTACTATTGTTTGTACTCACACTGTTGCTACATATATCTTGTTCAAATTTTCAATCGTTAATAAAATACTTATTCATCCAATCAAGCTCAAATACATTTTTTTAAACTTGCAGTGGATGACACTTGTGTTAATCCAATTTTTTTCAAATATTAATTCATTAATTAAATTAAATTAACTAATTTTCAATAATCGAGAGAGCCTTCTTCTTGATCAAGGTATTTTAAGACCGAGAGAGCCCTCTTTTTAATCAAGGCATTTTAAGCGCCACTCAGAGGAAAGAAGAATGGGAGAAAAAAAAATTTCTTATTGACCTAAGTAGGATTTGACTTAATTTTTTTTATATTAATTGTTTATATTACTTACCTATTCTTTTTTTTATTATTTACTTGTATTGATGACTTTTACATTATATTTATTGATGACGTTGTGTTTAATTGTTGGTTCCTATCTATAAACACTGTTCTGATGAGGTCTATAGATGTCTACGATGGTTAGAGTTGCAGTAAAGCTAGATAGAGATCCTACATACACAACTTCCAGGTTGTATAATATTTTAACGGAGCTTCTGACTGTAAAATAGTCAATGAAACCTCGTCTTCATTTTGAAAGACCTGTCCAATGATATGCCATTTAATAGGGTGCGTAATATTTTTTTTCGTCTCTACCGCCATTTTGAATTTATAAAAACAAAACTTAGCCTATAACCATCGGGCCGTTAAGACGAATGGATAGAAACCTCATTCATTAAAATCCATCCAGCCGTTGGGTTGTTTCGAGGATATAAAGAAATCCACATACACAAATACGCGTGAAACACGCAACCCTTCTTTTCAGTCGGGTAAAAAAAAAAAAAAAAAAAAAAAAAAAAAAAAACATTCATAAAATTCACAAAAACGTAGAAACAATATAAATATTTTAAATGCGTTAAAAGAAAAAAATAACTTTTTCGTTTGGAAAAAGAAATTATTTTATTTCCTCATGTCAAAAATAAATAAATAAATGGAAAGAAATGAAAGCGTGAGGGTCAATTTTATATACCGGGTGAGCCAAAAGTTCGTTAAAACTTTAATTACTCATAAAAAAGGAAGAAATTATGATAAAGGAAGCGCGGTTTGCAAGAAAGGGCTCACAAGGTATTCAGATTTTTTTTAGCAGCAAAAAAAATAAAAAAATAAAAAAATAAAAATAATAATAATAATTAAAAAATTGCATGTAGAGGGCGCTGACGGCCCGAAACACAATGAACAGGACAACAGTATGCTCCATTCATTTGTTCTTCCAATAACAAATTTTCAACATGGCCTCCAGAACATTCTACGACACAACTGTTGTTCTGTTCATTGTGCATCAAACCGTCAGAACCCTCTACATGAGATTTTTTAACTAATTTTTTTTTTCTGCTAAAAACAATCCGACTACCTTGTGAGCCCTTTCTTGCAAACCGCACTCCTTTATCATAATATCCTCCTTTTTTATGAGTTTTTAAAGTTTTAACGAATTTTTGGCTCACCCGGTATATAGATATATATATGGATATATGATATAATAACAATAAAAAAAACTTAAATTGAACAAAAGTTAAATTGCATTGGCACCCACGTTTTCATTTCATTTCTTTTCTTTTTTTTCTTTTTTGGGAGGTTGGGGGGGGGGGGGGGCATGGGAAAGTAAAATAATTCATTTTTCTGCCCCAAAAGTGATTTTATACTTTTTAGTGCATTTAAAAAATATATCTGTATTCTACATTTTTGTGAATATTAAATAGAAGCATGTTAAAAAAAATAATAATACATTTATTTATTTTTAATTAATTAATTTATTTATTTTTCTTGGAATGTACATCTAAAAGCGTATTGTAGAAATTAAATCTTTTTCCACTAAAAGGAAATAAGTATGAACATAATCACTTACCGAAAACGATCTGCGGTCAAGGATAAAGGCACCAATGAAGACAAATTATGTCTGGAATGATTGAAACTTATGTCTAATGGTTGTTCTCAAGTAAGACATCGCTTTATAAAGAGAAGTCATCTCTTTGAACTCTGTAGAACTATTCACTATTGTTCGATGATTAACACTGACTTCTCTTTATCCCATTAAGTAGTTCTAAATCGATAAAAATAAAATATATAGACAATAAAGTTATGACATAATAGAAAGAAATACTTTAAAAGATTTATTTATTAACTTCGGATTTAGTTACTGGAATGGAACAATAAAGCTGGTGTATGGATTCCCTAGTTGCTTGGCAACTTTACATCCAGGCTAAGAGTAAATCGTGTTACAATGCAATGGGAGCCTTAGAAAAAAGAGCGTTTAAACGCGGCTAGTAGCCACAAAAAAGAGAGTAAAAGCTAAAAAGATAGACAATTTTTAAAAGAAAAAATTGTTAGTATAACTAGTAGGGGAAAAAAAATGCTCCATATGATCCACATAAATGTCCAGGACAGGCGAAAAAGCTACCAAAGGAAGCCCCATAAAAAAAAAAGACTCAATTCAGAGACCATACATTTAATATAGCTTGTTAAGTAAAAAAAGTTTAACACAGTGAAGAAAAGAAACAAAACTAAATATATACATATTTACAAGAGAATTTAAATTACTTTACGTAAAAAAGAATAAAAAATGTAAGAAAAAGCTACAGTGAGGAGAGTTCAAACTAAATAAACAGTTAAGTGCAAAAGCCGAGGGGATCAAACGACAGCAAGAGGACGGCGTCCACCCAGTCTAGTAAATTGAGGTGAATAAAACATGAGAATGTCAACGAAGTTAAACAA
The DNA here is from genome assembly GCA_963932465.1 of Maratus speciosus. NCBI lineage: Eukaryota > Metazoa > Arthropoda > Arachnida > Araneae > Salticidae > Maratus > Maratus speciosus. The sequence goes on from OZ010797.1 coordinate 474,186,682, forward strand.
ATCTTTCAAATCACTAAATTCCTAAAATGTATAAAGAACATCGCAACTCCGACTAAGAAACTCGATAATCCGATGCAAAAATTGATGGTTATATTAACTGAATTTGATAAACTTGCAAGTCATATCAACATTAACGAAGATTAAGCTCTTCATTTGCTAAACTTTCTTCCTTCTTTTTGTTTGTGTTGTTTGTTTAAATATTTATTAAAAAAAAAAAAAAAAAAAAAACTTCTTTTCTTGTATTTTATGCTTTTCTCTTATTTAGTTACTTTAAAATAATTGTCTAATTTAGTCTTTTGATTTATTTTTTTTTCCGGTTTGTACTTTCTATTTAATTGTTTTTTATAAAGCGGGTTGTTAATAATTGTTGTAGAAATATTTGTTCAATGTTATAAGATATTTATAAATATATGGATATAAAAAGACATTTGTTGACATTTTAATGACTGTTAATACGGATTACTGATGGTTTTTTTTCCGCAGTGTAAATTAAAAAAAAAAAAAAGTTTCAGAAGATATTGCAATATTTAATACAGCATACAAAAATATAATATAATCCTTTCCGAGTAACCCATGAATACGAAAACCTCAGAAATCCATATACTTTCACCATTTAAGGTAGGGGTCCACAACCTTTTAAAGAGAAGGCCACTAACAAAAATATCTGTGTTATTGAGGGCCATATCCGTAACACAGAGAGCATTCTATTTTGGGGAGGTGGGAGGCGGAGGATCTGTGAACTATAATCAGAGAAAAAACTGCTTCAGAGGGGGGGCCATGGAATGATGGAAAAAATGGGAACTTTATGGACAAAGAGGGGTGGGGGAGGAGAAGCATATATTATTTCGTGACTTTTTCTTTGATATACATTGTAATTCGAGATTTTTTTCCTGCCATAAATTGAAGAAAGTCCCGATCTCAGTGCACGATCGACGAAATTTGTGATTTTTTCCTGCGAACGATGGATTTCCATTTCACGATATTTTTTGCGACCGACAGACAAAATTTGTAATTTTTTTCCATGAGCGATTCACAAAATTCGTGAACTTTTGACGAAATTAACGATTTTTTTCGACGGGCGACTGACGAATTTCGCGAAAATTTTTGCAACCGATTGACAAAATTTGTAATTTTTTCCATCAATTGTCAAAATGCGTGACTTTTTACTTAGACAGATTGAAGAAATTCGCGATATTTTTTCGCAACAAATTGACGAAATTCGCGATTTTTCCGCAGCTGGTCAACGAAATTTGAAATTTTTCCTCAACCGATCGAAAAAATTTGCGATTTTTCCTCACCTGATCAATGAAATTCGTGATTTTTCCGCGGCCGATGAACGAAATTCTCGATTTTTAGCTCACTGACGAAATTTGCAACTTTTTCCTGCGGCAAATTGACGAAAATCACGATTCTTTTTCTCTCGATAAACTGACGAAACTCGCGATTTTTCCGCAGAAAATCAACGAAATTGGAGATTTTTCCGCACCTGATTGACAAGAAAAAGCCGTACATTTAACCCTTTGTGCTCCCACATGCGTATTTTTAGCAATTCTTTCTAATTGAGCCCCTTATTAAATTGGAGATTTGAAATTTTGCATTCTTATAGCAGAATACCTGAGGCCAGGCGACAAATCATAAAATCTTGAAAAAGACTTACGTTTAACCCTTTGAGCTACCACATATGTACTTTAAGCAATTATTTCTAAGAGAGCCCCTAATTAAGTTGGAGACATGAATTTTTGCATACGTATAGCTGAATACCTCAGACCATACGGCAAATCATAGAATTTTCAAAAAGTGTTACATTATTTACTCCTCCGGGCTCTAACTTGTGTATTTTAAGCAATTTTTCTAACCTCCGCCCTTTCACTCGGGGAGCACTTTTCCAAATTTTGCCGACACCCCTTTGACCATTCTTTCATATTATGCACCGTAGCCTTACATATTTTAGTTCCACTTTTTACCGCCAGGGGCGCTTACGTATCTCCGGTGCTATCGGCTCAATCCCCTCGACTAATATATCTACGGATAGTATATAAAACGGAGTTTCGTTCGGATAGAGGTTTATTCAGAATAGAGTGCGCCCCTGGTTGCGAAATGTGGAACTAACAGATTTTTCAAAAGGATAAAGTGTTTTGAAAGGAATATAAAACGAAACCCTCTGTGCAATCTGTGATCACACTTACCTACTTGTTCACTTTATTTATGCATACTATAAAGTGTGTATAAATGCTATAGTTCATATACAGAGCTACAGAAATTAATTCGTAAAGGTTACTGAACATGAGCATAAATTGCTTAAAGGTGGGTTTTAAAGGAGTTATGCATTTTTACGCTGAACTGAATTTAGTGTACTAGGAAATATTTGTAGAATATAGATAAAATGATATACAGGGCCACGCAAAGAGTTGGAAACATGGCCGTCTATGGGTGATAATTTCTGGAAATGTAATTTCAGTAGTTTTAAGCGTGTTTTAGTTTGAATTAAATTTTAGCTAAATAGTCGTATGTAATAAAGGCACTAGGTAAACTACAGGGCTGTACAAAAGTATTCAAGTATGTTTCCATCTATTAGTATAAATTGCTGAAAGATGAATTTCAACCTATTATGCATTTTCTTGCTAAACTAAATTTTCCCATTATATAGTATATATATCAACATACAGATCGAATACAGGGCTGTTCAAAAGAATTGGAATACATATTTGGCTATGGACGGTAATTACTGAAATCAAATTTTTAAATGTTTACTTAGTTATCTTATTTATCTTATTTCCCTAAGTAACGAAGTTTCATTAAAGCTTTCAGGGAGTGTTGGAAAGTGTTTCATAATCTATGCTGTACGCATGATTTTTCTTACTTGTTTTTTATTGAAACTGGTATTTCTAATCACCGTGTAATGTGCCACATGAAGGAACTTAAAATTAACTATTTTGAACACGTTTAACTTAAAAAACATTTGAAATATATTATCATCGTACAACTTTTATAAAATTAACAAGAAGCCAAATGAGCATCACAGAAGGAAATGGTAAAGAGTAAACATATCTTGCGCATACCAGATACACAATATATAAACATACAACATGACTTATGCACTTTACAATTGAAAACAGGATAACAATCAATGATAATGAAATGCGGATTATATAATACTTTTGTGTCTGAAATAAGTTGCCCAATAACTAAAAAAAAATTGTAGGTGTAAATGTGAAGAAGTATGGCCTCATTAAAATTCAAAGAGTTATGTTAAAATCTTATTTATAATTTTTTTTTATCTATTATCCTTTTGAATGTGATAGTGTTTATCATACTTAATTTATCTTTTTTAGGCTTCTTCAGTGTAAATAACTGTTAATTTTTTGTATAATAAAAGCTATATGTTACAGAGGGGAGGAGAGGGGACATCATGATTTTAAAAACGCTTAGGTGGGGCGCGACTTCAAAAAGGTTGAAAAACACTGTTCTAGACTTTTGAAAGATTTCACTATTTATTAAAACCAGAATTTTTATAATAATTTTCTAAAAAGCAATTTGCTATCAATTTTTTTTAAAGTTTTGGTTAAACTTAATCTCTTTTCACACTAGACTCATTATAGAAGAGAAAATGGATCATTATGAAAAGTGAAGTACAGTCTAACATCGAAAATACGGCATTGTCGGGACCGAGACTAAGGCGGATTTTTAAAAATTCCGGATTTCTGAAAGAATATCACAAATATTTCCGATATCTTATTCATTCATTTATTCATAATTTTACTCATAGCCCAGTGAGATTTATCTGAGAAAAGGGGAAAATTAAATAAAGAAGAAACCTGACTTTAATCAATATTTTCTATGTTACAAAAAAAAAAAAAAAAAAAAAAGTTCTAATAAACACTGGAGTCATTTCGCCTCGAGTAATTTCCGAAACATCAATGTCAATTTTACATGTTTAAATTTTTTCGGCCGTTCTATAACAAGTTTTTCTTGGATTTTATACTAGTAAAAAATATCTATTTCGGAAATAGGATCATGTTTCTCTAAAGCAGATATTAATGTCCCAGTCAAATTTATGCATTTTTCCAGTGACACCTTTTCTTCTGCCGGCTCATCGTCCTCATCCCACTAAGCTGCTACCAGCTTTATCGATGTTTCTATTTAGCACAGCGTTAGCCATCTTGCTGTTCGCTAATCTACCGACTTCGATCTCAAAGATTTAAATTCGTAAACAAATGCTATTTTTCTTTCTCCCGTCGCGTCAGTTGGAAGTGAAAAAAAGGACGGGGAGACGACAATGATGCCGAATTTTTGAAGTTGCAGGATTTCCGAATGCCGGATTTTTGAGGTCACACTATAGTTCAAAATGTAGTAATTTGACACAATTCCAGCTATGCTCATTTGAAAGTATTTGTTATACAGATAACAGTTGAAATTTATTTAAATGATCGTTTATTTTATAAAATTCCGAATGTCGGATTTTTGAAGTCACACTGTAGTTTAAAATGTAGTAATTTGACACAGTTCCAGCAATGTTCATTTGAAAGTATTTATTATACAGGCAACAGTTGACATTTATTTCGAAAATCGTGTATTTTATGGAATTCAATAATATAATATAAGGAATACGGAAGTAATCATTTATCGTTTACAACCGAGGTTATGGATAAAGATGTCAATAAAAGACAATATATAAAATTAATAGGTCGAAATCTAAGGCTAATGGATTTTCTTCTGCTCAAATGGTTTTCTGGAGAGACTTCTCCTTTCATTAGGATCATTTAGAGAACTAGAACAGATCTGTGTTATTAAATAATATATTTAAAGTACCTTTAATCGATTAAATTGCCTGAAATCTCAAAAATAAAATGTAATTTTTGCAGATACAACTTGTTAAAAGTAAAAATATTAAAATATTTTTGGCTACAGATAATGTTTCTTTATAAATAATAGTCTGAATTTCTCATTTATATGTTTCAAAGTACATAAGTATTTTTCGTGAAAGGAAATTTTAATAATACTTGTAAAGAATTTACTCATGGTTATACATTTGATACATTTTGTAGATTATGCAGATGTGACGTGTTAAAAGTAAAAATATTAAAATATTTTTGGCTTCAGATAATGTTTCTTTATAAATAATAGTCTGATTTGCTCATTTAGATGTTTCAAGGTACATAAGTGTTTTTCGTGAATGAAAATTTTAATAATACTTGTAAAGGAATTTCTTCATAGTTATATATTTTACATTAGTATTCGTATAGAGCAGCGGTTCCCAACCTTTATTGATATACGACCCACTTTTATATAAAAAAATTTTTCGCGAACCACCTATTATGAGAATGTATCTAATATCAGTATGGGAATTATTGTATGAATAATTGCATAAGCTATCGGATAGCCTATGCTACGAAAAACGCAAATTTTCGTACGAAGGATGCACTGTCAACACAATCAAGAATCTGTAATCTCAATGTTTGCAAACTGAATAATAATTAAAACGACGATTAAAAACTCTTACGATACTCATCAGCGTACAACATATAAAAACTATATTAAAAACACATTAAAATTAAACCCAACGTTTCATGCTCATTCTAATGAGCTAGCGTCAGGGGGAGGGGGTTTGTGACCTCCACGAAGCAAAGTTACGTTCAACACAGTCACTTTCACAACATCTTGACATCCACAGAGCAAAATTACGTACAACACAGTCACTTCCACAACATCAAGTCTTGATGTTGTGACTCAAGAAAGAGCATGAAACGTTCGGTTTAATTTTAATGTATTTTTAATATAGTTATTATTTATGTTGTACGCTGATGAGTATCGTAAGAATTTTTAATCATTAAATTTGACAGCTTAAGTCCAAGTTTTTCTTAATTAAAACAACACACATATTACAAAAGATAATTAAAAATACTTTTAATTATTATCCAAACACTGCTTTGTAATCAGTGAGATTTTTCGCGCTGGTGTTTACCGATGTGAGCATGTATATCAGGGTTAAAACTAGTTATTTTAACCTTGAGTCACTTTCTACACACAGCTTATTTCTGTATTTGTTTTTCAAAAACAGTAAAGTAGAAATAGCACGATCACATATGTATGTCGTATTGAACAACATCAAGGATCTCAAAGCATATTTAGACTAGTATTAAAAAATGCTCTGACGAGGACCAAAAAAGGCTAATATGTTTTTAAGTATGAAAAAGGGTTTGACAAGTGCTTCTATTGAGCATGAAAAAGGACAAGGGGTCCCTTCTTGGCTGCAGCTCACTGTCAATGCCAACTTTGAAAAAATCATATTTGCTCTTTTTCCATAAAAAATAAATTCGCGGTACTTTAATAAAACTTTCCGTCGTGCTTTACATGTTAACTGCACTGTTGCAGTGTTGTACTGCGCATGCGTCTGCAATACAACTTTGTACAGTGCCCTGTGTACCATTATTTCTCTATAAATTATACTACACTGTACATTCCTATTATGCTTTTGCTTTTTGAACCTCAGCGCACACTCACACTGTGCTTTTGTATTTTCGTATTAATGGTGTATGCGTCTAATGTTCGTTTATAATTCATATGCATTGCTTTACTGCATAGTACATTGTACAGCCACTTGCATATAATTTCAACAATCAATGAATGCATTATACTGTTATGCGTGCACATGTGGAATTGTTCCTGTGCAGAGTGCTGCAACAGTCTGCAATGCACTACAAATCAGTTTTCTGTACAGTTCTACACTGCGGGCGTGCTTGGTGGTCCTGCATGAGTGTGATACGCTGCAGGAACTAAGGTTTTTGGTACTATGTCGCCTTACATTCATGTTTAATCAGGCTGCGTCTTTATTGGCTGTGTCTTTATACTACACATTTTTATCGTAACTGTGACTGATTTTTTTTTTATATGAAAAAAGCGCAAATATGATTTTTTCAAAGTTGGCATTAACAATGAGCTGCAGCCAAGAAGAGACCCCTTGTCCTTTTTCATGCTCAATAGAAGCACTTGTCAAACCCTTTTTCATACTTAAAAACATATTAGCCTTTTTTGGTGCTCGTCAGAGCATTTTTTAATACTAGTCATTTAAATTTTTTGATAATTATATATTGAATATAAATAAACCTGAGTTGCTTTTAAATATTCCCAATACTTTTTTCTTATTTCGCATAATAATGCACTATGTAACCAAGTAATGCACACTGTTTTAAGAGGTTCAAGGTTTTTTAATCAAATTCACGTTATTTTTATTCATAATTTAATTTACTTGGGCTCCCTTAAATATAATTAATATAATTCCTTAAACTGATATTAGTTTTGATTGCATTAAAATATCTCAATTTGTTGATTCTCTCTAAACAAGTAAACCCTATTGGTTTACAGTGGAAGTCTATAGGAATTTGACGATATATCGCCAAGTTGATGACAAACTTGGCGGTATTTGGCGACAGAACAGGGTCCCGCCTATGGTAACCCCCCTTATAGATATAGAGATGCATTAAATGCTGTTCTGTAACCAATGAGATGCGTTTCATTCGAGCGTTGCCATTAAACAATTAACAAATAATCGCGATTTCTGTGACACATACGATAGCGTAATATATATATAGATATAGATATAGATATATAGATATATATATATAGCGAAGACTTAATGTCCAATCCGCACCTTCCACCGGTACAGCCTGTTAGTACCCTTGCCTAGTGCATGGGGAACGAACGCGGATGGGCTTCCTCCAACCCGCTTGGCCAGCGTGGAGAATTTGGCCACCTACCCCCCCTTATTTTACCATGAATTCACAAGATATCAGAAAATTTAACTCTGATCTTGTCAAGAAAATTCTAGAAGATAACAAAAGTTTAAAATCAGCTAGGCGAAAACTTTGTGTTGGAAGAAAAGGTATTTTTGCACTAAAGAGGGCGGATGGAACAATCACCAAAATCAATAAAGAAATAGTACACATTGTCGAAAAATTCTATAACGATTTATATAAATGTGAAGATCAGAGGGAAATCAACTTATGTGATCCACGAGAAAACTTAACAGAAACCGATGCCATAATCCCAGTGACGACAGACGAAGTTTTACAACAGATTAATATTAACACAATTATTCTAATTGGAAAACAGATCATATTAGATGTAAATTTCCAACTGGGCGAAAAATGTCCGGACCAGGATTCGAACCCGGGACCTCCCTGGCTGAAGCCGCCAGTGCTCTGCCATCTGAGCTATCCCGGACGATTCTGGTCGAACTTTTTCACCCAGCTAACCTTGATGATTACAGCATCTGGTCTGAAACCTGGTTCAGCTCAACAGAATAAATCACAGGTAATGGAACTCCAGAAATCGCTGGATACGAAATTACACCAGATTAATATTAACACAATTATTCTAATTGGAAAACAGATCATATTAGATGTAAATTTCCAACTGGGCGAAAAATGTCCGGACCAGGATTCGAACCCGGGAAATCCCTGGCTGAAGCCGCCAGTGCTCTGCCATCTGAGCTATCCCGGACGATTCTGGTCGAACTTTTTCACCCAGCTAACCTTGATGATTACAGCATCTGGTCTGAAACCTGGTTCAGCTCAACAGAATAAATCACAGGGCAGAGCACTGGCGGCTTCAGCCAGGGATGTCCCGGGTTCGAATCCTGGTCCGGACATTTTTCGCCCAGTTGGAAATTTACATCTAATATGATCTGTTTTCCAATTAGAATAATTGTGTTAATGTTAATCTGGTGTAATTTCGTATCCAGCGGTTTCTGGAGTTCCATTACCTGTGATTTATTCTGTTGAGCTGAACCAGGTTTCAGACCAGATGCTGTAATCATCAAGGTTAGCTGGGTGAAAAAGTTCGACCAGAATCGTCCGGGATAGCTCAGATGGCAGAGCACTGGCGGCTTCAGCCAGGGAGGTCCCGGGTTCGAATCCTGGTCCGGACATTTTTCGCCCAGTTGGAAATTTACATCTAATATGATCTGTTTTCCAATTAGAATAATTGTGTTAATATTAATCTGGTGTAATTTCGTATCCAGCGATTTCTGGAGTTCCATTACCTGTGATTTATTCTGTTGAGCTGAACCAGGTTTCAGACCAGATGCTGTAATCATCAAGGTTAGCTGGGTGAAAAAGTTCGACCAGAATCGTCCGGGATAGCTCAGATGGCAGAGCACTGGCGGCTTCAGCCAGGGAGGTCCCGGGTTCGAATCCTGGTCCGGACATTTTTCGCCCAGTTGGAAATTTACATCTAATATGAAGTTTTACAAGCCATTAAATTTATGAAAAAAGGTAAATGCCCCGGAGAAGATGGAATTACGATCGACCTTATCAAAGAAGCAGGAGAAGAATTTGCAAAAATGCTATCCTTACTGTTTTCCAAATGTCTCCAGAAGTCAGATGTACCAGAAGATTGGAATAATGCTGTGATGGTGCTACTTTACAAGAAAGGAGAGAAGGAAAACATTAAAAACTACCGTCCAATCAGCTTACTGTCAGTGATTTATAAAATTTTCACCAAAGTTTTAACGACAAGACTTGAATCAGCTCTGGACTCAGCTCAACCTAGAGAACAAACAGGATTCCGAAGTGGATTCAGCACAATGGATCATATCCAAACGGTAAGGGAACTCATAGAAAAACATAAGGAATATAATTTACCTCTTTGCCTTGCCTTTATTCATTATGAAAAAGCATTTGATTCGGTCTACACATCAGCAGTAGTAGAATCTCTGGAGGACATTGGTATAAACAAACCTTACATCAATATTATAAAGAAGATTTACAAGAAAGCAACAGCAACCATCCGCTTGGACAAAGGAAAAGCAAAGATCAAGCTTGGAAGAGGGGTAAGACAAGGAGACACCATTTCGCCTAAGCGTTTTACTGCTGTCTTAGAAAATATTTTCAAGAAGCTGGATTGGGAAAACAAAGGGATTAGAATAAATGGGGAATATTTAAGTCATCTCCGATTCGCTGACGACATTTTAATTTTCAGTAACAGTCCTGAAGAATTGGAAAATATGCTAAAAGATTTGGCATAAACTAGCATTAATGTGGGATTAAAAAAAAACTTGGAAAAGACTAAGGTGATGTTCAATTCATTTGCATCAAAAAAGAAAATCGTCTACAACAACACTGAAATTAAAGAAGTGCAAAGTTATGTGTACCTTGGGCAAGAAATATCATCTGATAATAGTATCATGAATGAAATCAATAGAAGAATAAGAAATGGATGGAGTGCTTTTGGGAAGAACAATATTATTCTGAAGAGTAGCATGCCCCTGTGTTTGAAAAGAAAGGTATTTAACCAATGTGTTTTGCCTGTCCTAACTTATGGAGCAGAAACATGGACGCTAACAAAACGAATGGTACAAAGATTACAAACAACACAGAGAAGTATGGAAAGATGTATGCTAAGTATAACTAGAAGAGACAGAAAAAGAATAACCTGGATAAGAAGTCAGACGAAAGTTTTTGACATCATTGAAGGAATTAAACGGCTAAAATGGAAATGGGCTGGGCACATCGCAAGAAGACAAGACAATAGATGGAGCACAAACACTCTACAGTGGTATCCCAGAGATGTAAAACGGCCAAGAAGACGACCTCAAGTAAGATGGAGTGATGAAATCAGAAAAGTAGCCGGTGTAAATTGGATGACTAAAGCACTAGACAGGAAACATTGGAAAAATCTGGGGGAGACCTACATCCAGCAGTGGAATGAAAACGGTTGATGATGATGATGATATATAGATTATCGTGGAAATCGAATGTTTAGGTCACATCGTATTGTTTAGCTAGACCGGTTATATTAACATCGTTCTCATGTTTTGCTACAATTTCTTTTATTGAACAGTAATTCATTTAAGCTTCTTACTACTGCTATCACTAAGCACTTTGTCATTCTTAGAAGCCATAATGAGAACTAAACTTAGCGCAAACCTGAGTAAAAGTGAAACAAAAAGTTATTTTTTTACAGTAATAAAGGTACACAAAACACTCTGATATGCACACCTTACTCCAAACTTGACTAATAACAAGAGTTATGAGAGGGTTGCCAACTGAACTATTCGGATGCCTTGGTCGTGAACAGAGATATTACACGCCAACCGAGTCAAATTTTGATCACCGAAGTTGGACATAAACCGAACTGGTTATAAACAGAAGCGGTCTTAATACCGAGGTTCCTCTTATATTTTGACCTATAAGTTTGCAAATATGGCATTATTTATATATTCAATGGCGATTATCATTAGGCACCTTGGCGATTTTGGCGATGAAACTCATCGATTTCAAAGTAACGTTCCGAAGTGTACTTGAACCGCCACAGATGTCATATACGCATCACGTTGACGCGATTTTTTTCTGACGCCAATGTCATATACGCACCGGGGTACTTAACTGGCGCCAAAGTTTTGTTATTTTGCTTGATATGGTAACCCGGAAGTTGTTGTTTATTTATTAATAAATTGTTTATTTACTTTTATTTTCTTTTTTAAAATTATATAAATTGTTTTGTTCTATTGTTATTAATTAATCTTTTTAAATTTTATTGTTAATCCCTTTTTAAAAATATATATGAAACTGGTATTCGAAAACGAGGTTTCGCCAAATTGGCGTCAGAAAAAATATCGCGCCAACGTGGTGCGTATACGACATCTGTACCATACTTGGTACAACTTGATTATCCTGTCGACCAAAAAATTATCGCCAAATTATAAGGTTAAATGACAATAATGGATGGTAGTAAACGTTACATTCATTTGACATTTAACACGATACACGTGTTTGTTACGTCATCAAGTGATTTTTAATTCAAGTTTTGGCAAAGGTGACATATACGCCGCATATGGGCGCGATTTTTTTGACGACAATGTCATATACGCACCGTGTACTTAACTGGCGCCAAAGTGTCGTTATTTTGCTTGATATGGTAACCCGGATATAGATGATATATTAAGGAGGTTAGCACAGATGTCATATACGCCCCATATTGGCGCAATTTGTTTCTGATGCCAATGTCATATACGCAACAGGTACTTAATTGACGCCAAAGTGTCGTTATTTTGCTTGATTTGGTAACCCGGATATTGTTGTTTATGCTGTTGATGTTTTCGAAAATTGGCGTCAGAAAAAAATCGCGCCAATATTGAGCGTATATGACATCTGTGCCACGAGGTTTTCACCAAATTGGCGTCGGAAAAAATCGCGCCAATATTGAGCGTATATGACATCTGCGCCCAAGTTTTTATTAGTATTATTATTAATGTTTTACTAATTTATTTATTCTTCCGTTATTTAAAAATTATTTCAGTTTGTATCATTTGGCGAATAGTTTGGCGAAATTGGTCGACGGATAATCAAGTAGTACCGTATATTTTTGCTGTACATTTTCGACAATATCTCAAGCAAATGTACCTAAAGTTAAACGAAACCCTAATTATTTAAGGCACAGATGTCATTTACACAACGGGTTTGGCGCGTTTTTTTTCTGACGCCAATTTGACGAAAACCTCGTTTTCGAATAGCAGTTACATATATATTTTTAACTTACTTTCTATTATTTTAAAAAGGAAATAACATTAAGTAACGAAAAGTTTAACTAATAACTATAGGACAAAACAATTTATGTAATTTTAAAAAATAAAATAAAAGTAAATAAAAAAGTAATTAATAAATAAACAACAATAGCTCAGTTACCGTATCAGGCAAAATAACGCCATTATCGCGCCAGATATGTACTCTGATGCATATATGATATAGCTTCCTTATTTAAAATAGATGGAATGCTATTTTTTAAGGTATGCTTAGTATGTGAAGTATTTATATTACTGCATACCTATCGCTTGTGTAAGTCAGGATATTTTGATGATAATTAAAAAAAAACTTACATTTAGCTCCTGAACAGAAGCTTGGGATTTACCCTGTTCTTTTTTGCTATCAACTCGTTTGTGCTCCATTGTGTCTATTACGCCAGTTCAAAATATTAATCAAGAAAGTTTTTATATATATTTATGAAAATTATGCATTATCTGCTTAGGTTGACGTCGGTTTAAAAAATACAAAAATCTGTCAGTTGAATTTCAATTTTTATTGACTTATAAAAACAAAAGTAGACGTGTTGTCCTTTTTTTTTTATTATTGTACTGCTTTTTAGGGAGTGGCAACACGAAAGAAATTATTGAATTGGAAAATTAAAAAATGAAAAGGAGAGATTGCTATAATTTTATGGAGACATTATAAAAGACAAATTCGATTTTCTCAGCGACCGTCAAACATACAAAGAAGAAAAAAAAATCTATTTTAAGTTTGAATAAGAGGATCAAAATAAAATAAAAACGAAGTTAATCCACTCACTGGAACATTAGCTACTCTTTGTTGAATTTTGTGTCTTCGTTTTTTCGTTTAAGGTTAAATAAAAAACTACTGAAAGCTATAGTAATTTTTTAAATGCCATCAGTTTATTCGTCTCGTCGAGTTCTATCTTTCAAAAGAAAAATCATTGTTGTATGTCAACTGGTTCGTCAGAAATTTAAGAAAGTCGTTTGCATTTTCTATTTCTTAATCATATTATAGCTTAACTCTGCCGCGTTTGTATGATTTTTGGTTATTGTACTCGTATGTTAACCCAGAAGGAAAGTAAGAATTTTTCTTTGAAAATTGACTTCAGAGAGGAATCGCAAGATATGTCAATTAAGGAGTCTTCTTCAGGTTTTCAGAGTTTCGGACTTTTCAAATGTTCTTCTTCAAAAGGATTTCTAATTCAAAAGTTCGAGTGCGAGGGTCCAGGGTTGCCATAATAAATGCGCGACAGCTGCCATATTTCACAATGCTACCTCTATATAATAAAACACAGTGTAACGAATCCGGAGCAAACTCATCAATCTTACCAATCACGAAAATTAGTGCCCCTTCCAGGCCCACCAGAGGTCTCTTTTTTTAAATTCATAAATTTCGAATTTATACCGGAAATTTCGATAGAAGAACTGCTACATTTTGTAATCAGAAACAATGGCTAAACAGTGTAATCAGCTTTAAAAGCATCCGAGTTGATCTCAGCTTTACGTACAGTCTGTACATACGTGTATGATTATAAGATGAGCCATTGGGTAAAGTAACACACATTTCTCGTGCAATGCTGATGAAACATGAAAACTCTACTCATCTACAAAATTTATTACTATAGCAATTGTCTTATATATTTTTAATAATCATTTTCACTTATATTTTTAATAATTATTTTCACTAAGCAATCTTTCTTATACAAGTAAGGCTAGAAAACCCTTTAAAATATTCCCCATCTGCAGATTTTATCAATACTGCACTTTTCTTATATTTTTGAAATATTTTTTATAAGTATTTTATATTTTATCTTTTTATAATTATTTTCATTCAGCAGAACGTATTTCTGTAATACTCATAAAATATTAGAAATCTGCCTTATCCTCCAATTTTGTTGATAATTAAGCACGGGGTATTCGCAAAAAATAAAGCCTCCAAATAAAAATGAAGCATTCACTAAATTTAGTCACTCAGGTATGTTAAACAAATCTGGCAATAAGACATATTTTTATACAATTTTTATAAACATTTTAAGTTCTTACTCTTATCTCTTTATACTAAATAAACGTTTTACTAAATACTACTTCTATATACTTCTATATACTAATCTAACTCTATTTATGAAACTACATAGAAAGATTTAAATAAATGTACCGATTTGATATTAATAAAAAACTAGTATGTTGTGGCCATCACAAAACTTTCTTCTATATAAATCACGTCAATTAAATCATTTAAATAGTACAAGAAATAACAACGATTTAGCACCAATTCATATCAAAATATATCTGAATTTGAAGTTTGATGAAAATTCGTGCATTAGTTCTTGAGATAGAGCTATAGCGGAAATTCTGAAAAAAATGTAGTATAGCAGCGCCACCTGTTGAGCGATTTACACCAAAAGTAAACAGCACTAAACGATATCAAGGTATACCTGAATCTGAAGTTTGTTGAAAATCCAAGCATTAGTTCTTGAGATAAAGCTATTGCGGAAATCGCAAAAAATACAGCATAGCAGCGCCACCTGTTGAGCGATTTACACCAAAAATTAAACAGCACTAATTTATACATCAATTCTTGTCAAGGACTAACTAAATCTGAAGTTTGATGAAAATCCGTCCAATAGTCCTTGAGATACAGCTCTTGCGGGAATCGTGAAAAATGCAGCACAGCAGCGCCACCTGTAGGGCGATTTGCACCAAAAATTAAACAGCACTAATTTTTATCAGGGACTAATTGAATCTGAAGTTTGGTGAAAATTCGTGCATTTTTTCTTGAGTTAGAGCTATTGCGATAATCATGAACAATGCAGCATACCAGCGCCACCTGTTGGGCGATTTTCACAAGAAAGTAATCAGCACCAAACTATATCCTGGACTAACTGAATCTGAAGTTTTATGAAAATCCGTGCAGTAGTCCTTGAGATACAGCTATTGGAGAAATCGTTAAAAATGCCGCATAGCAGCGCCACCTGTTGGGCGATTTTCACCAAAAACTAATCAGTTCCAGTTTATATCAAGGTCTAACTAAATATGAAGTTTTGTGAAATTTCGTGCATTAGTTCTTGAGATAGAGCGCCCACAAAATTTGTGTCACATACAGACAGACGGACAGACAGACAGACGGACAGACAGACAGACTCACAGACAGACATTTTGTAAAAACATGTTTTTTGGAATCTCTGACTCATAAAACGTGTAAATCCGTCGAAAACTGGAATTCGAAAATTTTCATGAAACCAATACTTTCTTCTTGTAAAGATAGAAGAAAGTAATAATAGAGCATAAAAATAATATATATAAATATATAATTTATTAAAACTAATAGAAAAATGTTAAGTGAAATTGAAATCAATGATTACATATGAAAAAGTTAAGCTTAAGATTAAAAAGTAATTAGATGATTTTTATCGACAGAAATAACTGTCTTTTGTAAAGTCCGTATTATATATATTATACCATGGGTTCTGAAACTATGGTACGCGTACCAGTACTGGTACGTGAAGCTCTGTTTACAGGTACGCGAAAGTCTGATATTGGTACGTGAAATGAAATAAAAATTACAGCATGTGAAATCAAAAAGGGGCTGTGCATATATAACGTTATCACTTTTTTGGTAATTTTAGACCCCTCGCTCCCTTACGATATCATACGTTATCATCCCTCGACAACCCCCCCCCCCCCTAATGATATCGTTATCAACGTCTATAAATTCTTTTCATTTTTTTAATTTTTTTTCTTTTTCTTGGAATGATATACACATATGGTTACATTTATTTTTCGCATACTTCATTGATTCAAATGAACAGAACTCTAAATATCACTTTATATATGAAATAACTTTTTATCAAATAACACTTAAAAGAATAAGTTACTATTTAAAAGTATTTTATAATAGCTTTTACATTCATAGCATAATACATTCAACAGTAATATTGATTTCTTGCACTTGCCCCCGCACGGGGAGTGGGGGGGACAGAGCTTCTTATCATCAAAACAGGTGGAGACAACATTCTTTCTCTTTTACTTACTAGTAAACACAGGTATCATTTGAAACATACTTCGCATATGGTTTCTCGAACAGCGAATTATATATGCATACACATATGACAGAAGAAATAGGAAATTTGGAATTAAATAATTTTATAATCATTTAATGATTTTAATAATAACTTTGTATTTTCATAAAAATAGATAACATACTAAAATGATAACATTCTATTTTTATGTAAAGGCCAAGTTATAAATAAAAAGAGAAAATTTTGGTTGGATCAAAAATGATAACGATATCAAAAGACGAACCCCCCTCCCCCTAGAGATATCTAACGATATCATTTGCCAGACTCCCCCTCCCCCCTAAAATGATATCGTTATATATGCACAGCCCCAAAGCAGCTCAATCCCACATCCCTCCCTCCTCTTTCTTCATGTGTCAGTTCTCCGGCTCCGCGGCGTTTGCTGTCTGTTACTGTTTTGACAGCGTTTTGCATGTAATTCGGATTACAATTTTTAAATAAATGGAATATTCGGTAGATGTTGAGCTGACTTTTCATACACCCGCCCCCTCAAAAAAGTTTTATTCTATTACAATTGTATGTGTGTATGTTACTTACTGCAACGAACTGCAATCTCGCATTAATAAGCAGTTTACTTTCGCAAGGTATGCAATTTTCTAATTAGGTTATTCACTTATTAAATTTACTTATGTGTATTTTACTACTAATATAAACATAGTATTCATACGACAAAGAATTGGCGATCAAAGCTACTTGAAATGTGTATTTTTTCCATGTTTAACAAAGCTATGCAATGGTTTTATATTTAAATATACCTTTATTTGTCACCCAAAAATGATACACTTTATATACACTAAAAATATATAAAAGTCAATATATTCACCAATTTAATAATATAATCATGTAAATCAGTAAAATCTCCTCAGATTTAAGTACAAGAGACTGGAAAAATATTTCGTTTTAGACTTATTCTGTTTATACGGGTTTTTCTGCATTAGCTTTGAGTTTGTCACCTGGTGGCACGCGGAAGTATGAAATTATATTTAGTGGTACGCCAGACTAAAAGTTTGAGAACCCCTGTATTATGCTACAGCATTTTCAGGCATTATTATGCAAGAGAGCTATCACAATATAGACAAGTTTTTAACCGACTGCCATGAAGCGTTATGTGTTTCACACGTATCTGGGTATGTGGATTTCTTTATACCCTCGAAACATCCCAATGGCTGGATGGATTTTAATGAATGAGGTCTCTATCGATTTGTCTTAACTGTCCAATGGTTATAGGCCAGGTTTTGTCTTTAGAAATTCAAAAGGGCGTCCGTAAAATACAAAATGGCGGTAGAGATGAAAAAAATTTTATGCACCCTATTGAGTGGCATATCATTGGATAGTAGGGTGGGTCGAAAAAACCTAAATTTTTATAATCGAAATGTAATAGCGCGGAAAAGTTGCCTTTTGTAATACAGAATAAATTTCTAAAATATTACATCGATCGGTTAATATCTTTTACCGCCGCAAGGGGGCCAAAGTTTCAAAAAATAGCAAAAAACATGTTTTTTTTATCATTTTTTCTAAATTATCCAAACATACCAATATAATTTTTAATAGAACGCAATACCTACATGAAGATATGAGAAATGTCCCGGTAAATGTTCATTATGATGAAATCATATCTTTATTTGCCGCAAAAAGACCATATTTTTTGTAAAAAATTTCGAAAATTTCAATTTTTCATTTTTTTTCTAAATTTTTATAATTTCCATAATATGTCTAGAAATAAATAATTTTACTTTATATCTATTAATATATCATAATTTTTTATAACTATTTGTAATAGACTTTAAAATAAAGTTAATCATTCATTTTTCTTGACGATCGCTTCATCTACTGATGTTTTACTTCATAACAGCCAATTCATGCCACAAAAATTATATAAAATGAGCGAAATGTTTTAGTATTTTATTAATTAAAATATAGAGATGTTTAACCGAAACGGGTTAAATAAACTTAAAATGAAGAAGAATTTAATGTAAATGAATTTTATAATATAACTTGCTTTCATATGAAGCCATTATTTCTCGAGAGGCCAAAACAGATCAGATGTGATCCTCCCTCTGTCTAGTAAACAAACTTTATCAGTGCTTCAATGAATAATTTCACGCATCTTTCTAGTGATTGAGTGGGACAAGGAAAGTTATAATAGCTGGTATCTTTAATCGTACATTTTAAACTCAGCAGCGTTTTTAGTCGATAAAGAAACCATAACAGGTGGTTCCGTTAGTTTTCAGTTTTGTCAGTAGACTAAAGCCATACAATTTTAAGCTTCAGTGTTCAAGTCTGCTATAATAAAGTGACGGATGGCACTATTCTAGTCCATAGAACTTCGTGCTTTTGAAATTTTCTTCATGGCTGGGGCCCTGATGTTCTCCTCTTCATATGCTATCATTCCAAAGAGGCTATTTGTATGATTTGCGAAATAGTCATTTCGTGAAAATACAGGAACTATAATCTTTCGTAGATTATCTGTCAAGTAACGTAAGTTACTAACTATAGTGCACAAATTCTGGAAAACATGAGTGATTCATTTTAATTGTGAACCAACTGATGCAGTACATTTTCAGGATGTACTCAAAGAGTATGACAAGTTAAGAAGAGGGTTTCTTTGTTCCAACGTAGAGTCTCAAAATTTGAATAGCAGTAATGATCCACCTTGCGTGAAATATTTGTCCAGGGACTCAGCAAAAAAGGTCAATTGTATACACGCGTGTTGAAAGAGCTTGCAATATTTCAGACATATACTTCTGGTCAGTTGACAAATCATCTTTATCAACAGCTAGGTGATCAGATTAAATTGGCTTAAATTTTGCAATTGGTAATAATTCGCAAATCGCAAGAGATCAACCAATTGGGCCACAATATAATAGAGAACTTGTTTTTTGTCATCAAGATGTTTTAAAAGATGTCTCAGTGGAAGCTCATTGAAGTGAGTTCAAGGAAGCCAATAAATTGTTTTTTTAAAAGTTGTTCTCAACTAATCCTACTATAACACCACCTTTGAATCCTGTTTTGTAGACAGTCCCGCGAAATTCAACTGCAATTATTATTCCAGTCGGTATTTCATTTTTCTTCAAAAAATCTATAATGTCATTACATATAGAAGTCGCCTTGCCAGACGATGGAGCCAAATGACGAAAATAATTCAGACCTGGTTCTAGTACAAAGAGATATGTTCCTCCTTGACTTCGCAAAGATGAAACTTTGCCACCTCTTTAACCTGGCAGATATTTCTATCTTTAGGGCCATCAAAGTATAGAGTAAAAGGAGAACATTAAAAAAAACGAACAAAGTGAAACGTGGCTCTCTAGCAGCGAGAAATTAATTTTACGTGCAGGCAGCTGCAGTTGTTTCTATCATTGAGCAATTTTTTTTATAGAATTACAGTGATCATGGTTAAAAATGTGCATGAAATTAACAACATAAAATGCCTTTCGCAGTCTATTAGAAATGTAAAAAAATCTGAAAACATTACAAAAGTTATGAAAATTGAAAAAAGGAAAAACTTTAATTTTTAACATTTTTTAGAAATTTTGGCCCTGTTGTGGCGGTAAAAGCAACGATGTCACAAAAATGAAATGTTAATGTTACATTACTAATATCTTTGCGTGGCTATTGCGTTCTATTAGAAATTGAATAAGTATGTTTGGATAATTTAAAAAAAAAAATTGCTAAAAGTATGTTTTTTGCGATTTTTTCGAAATTTGGACCCCTTGCGGGGTAAAAGATATTAACCAATCGGTGTAATATTTTACGTATTTTATCTTTTTTACAAAAGGCAACTTTTCTGCGCCATTACGTTTCGATTATAAATATTTCGGTTTTTTCGACCCACCCTATTGGATAGGTCTTTCAAAATGAAGACGATGTTTCATGGACTATTTTACAGGCAGAAGCTCCGTTTAAATATCACACAACCTGGAAGTTGTTTAGGTAGGATTTCTAGCTTTACTGCAACTCTAACCTTCATAGACATATATGCCTCTTCAAAGCGGTGTTTATACATAGGAACTAACAATTAAACACAACTTAAAAGTCATCAATACAAGTAACTAAAAAAAATATGTAAGTAATATACAAAATAGTTTCACATTGATGAGTAATAATTAATTAGTACGCTTTTTACGCAGTCGGGTTTTTTGATTTTTTAAATTTAATTCATTATATGTTATTCAAGTTATTAGAAACGTTGTTTCACTTATAATGAAAAAAATAATGTGTCATGTTTTTAATCAATTTAATAGCATATAATGTAAATATATACCGGGTGTCCCAAAAAGGACTGACTGATTTTAAAATTCAATAACTTCAAAACGGTGACAGATATTAAATAAATTCTTGCAGGAGGGTCATGCATAAAGACAAAAATTTTATTACAGTGATTTTCGATTTTAGTTCGAATTACAAACAATAGATGGCGCTGCGATAAATAGAGGCTCAATTCAGGCTCGATTTTTGGTACTTCGTGGCCCGGATAATACATTTCCATCTCCTTTTTCTGCATGGAACAACAGAAAGGACCAAACATCGAGCCTGTATTTAGCGACTATTGCTTACAGCGTCATCTATTGTTTGTAATTCGAACTAAAATCGAAAATCACTGTAATAAAACTTTTGGCTTTATGCATAACCCTCCTGCAAGAATTTTTTTAATATCTGTCACCGTTTGGAAATTATTGAATTTTAAAATCAGTCAGTCCTTTTTGGGACACCCGGTATATACTATGATAGCTCTCTACTATAGTAATAATGCCTGAAAATAAGGCATAGTATAATATAAAGATTAAAAAGTATTTAAGCGAAAAAATTATGTAAGGCACTGTTTTAAAAAGGGTGAAGTTTCAAAAAAGTGACAAAATCTACATGATAAATAAGGGGCACTAGTCGGAGCACTTTTTTTGGTATATAGTAACATATTTTATAAGATTTGTTTTTAGTATACAATTATGCAATCATGAAAGGCCTGTTAATATATACGGCTATTTTTCCATAAGTATTTGAAAGAAAAAATTTTTTAAAGCAATTCTTCTTTTCATATGATCTGGTATGAAATGCTGTTAATAGATACAACAATATTTCTGCGAGAGTTTTCTAGTAAAAAGTTTTTAAAAAGCAATTCTTCTTTTGATACTTCCTTATATCGATTTGTAATTTATGAATTTAAAAAAGTCCAAACTGGCAATCCTGGACAATTCCTTTTAACACATCAATTATTCATGCAAATAACAGGGAGATTTAAATTTTACTCAAACTTTATTTCAGACTTCCGAAGTTTTCAAAAGTAAACGCCTATTTCTTAAAATTTTAATTTCGAGGGTAATTATATAATGCAATTTGCTATGATTGCCTTAAAAGTTATTTCAAAAAGTTCATTGCGCTTTATTTCAAAATGATTTCACTCGAGAAGATGATAAAGTGCTCTAGGAATAATATATTTATTTTCTGTTTCGAATATTTTAACTCATTTATTCAAAAGTTTATTTTCCTTTTAAAGGTAAATCTGAAGTTGTGTTTTAAGAAAATATGTAAATATTTTTACAATTATTAATATTTAAACAACTTATCGTAACATATTTGTAAAAATGTTTCTTATAAATATTCATGCAAGTAACATGGAGATACAAACTTTTGAAAATTTTCCCGAGTTAAATGACTGTTTTCTAAAACTTGTAATATAACGGTAATTTAAGTAAGGATTTTCGCTATAATTACAATTATTTTTTTAGAAAATTCACTCGATTTATTCGGAAATAATTTCTGGAAAACACAATAATGTTGCTTCAGGAATATCTTGATTTCCTCTTTCATATATTCTAAATGGATCTATTCAAAATATTTCATATAAAGGTTACTGTGAAAATAAATTGAAACACAATTTAAACATTGCTTATAGATAATAATAATAGAAATAGTAATAGTAGTAATTTGTAACTGAATTAGTCTCTTTCAAATTGTCTAAACAGAATTATTCAAAATATTTCAAATGAACGTAAATGCGAAGGTAAAGTGCAAGAGGATTTATACATTTTAAATAAATTATAATAATAATAATAGTGATAATAATAATAATAGTAATATTTCCTTGCCAATCTCAGAATTATGGAATGTATTAAATGAAATGAATACTATAAACCCAACTATTATTAGAGCAATTCAAGAGCTTTACAGCAATCAAAAACTAAGATTAAAGTAGGCCAAAGATTATCAAAAGGCTGTATAACAGATAAAGGACTCAGACAGGAATGTTGTATCTCACCAACACGTTTTAAAATTTATGTTGAAGAAGAACTGAAAATTTGGAATGAGAAATGCAGAGGAATGGGACTTAATATGAATGGAACGTCAATTTTTACTCTACAATTCGCAGATGACCAAGTTATAATTGCAAAAAGTAAAAATGATTTAGAGAAAATGACGGTAAAAATTAAGGAAGAATATGAGAGATGTGGACTTCACATGAATGTCAGCAAGACAAAATACCTATGTATAGGAGGAAATGAGACAAACCTAAATCTAAATAATAGAAATACCTAATAATATCAAGGTGTAGACATTGATAGAGAAGGAAGAGATTCACAGGAAATTAAATACAGATTTTATAAAGTGGAGAAAGTCTGTAAGACTATTAAATTCTATATTAATGTTGTGAATTATCACATTGCTAACAAAGCGTAAACCAACTTAGTGAAAAATGCCCAAGCCGGGAATCGAACTCGGGTCTCTGGAATAGTTGGGTCTGAATAGTTTTCACTAAGTTGGTTTACGCTTTGTTAGCAATGTGATAATTCACAACATTAATATTCAACAATTTCAAGCGTAATTTCACTGCTGAAATGTAGTTGAAAAAAAATAATTATTAAATTCTATTTGGTGGAGTAAGGAGATCTCTAGGAAAAGAAAGTATAATACATACAACCCTATTGCAAAGAGCATATTGTTATATGGAGCAGAAGGATGGAGCATAATGGAGACAGAAAGAAAGAAATTAGCGGCAGTAGAAGTGGAGGCCCTGAGAAGATCATGCAGGATACCAAGAATAGAAAGATTGAGAAATTAATTAATCAAGGAAATGATGAAAATAAAGGGAACCATATAATACGATATTTAAAAAAAAACAATTAATCTGGTATGGTCATGTTAGAGGAAATAATGATGAAAGACTACCCAAAATCACATTCAATTATAAAAAAGTCCTTCCGTCCAGTGCCGGGAGGAAGAGGTAGCTTTCATATTCCTTATTTTAAAAAAGCCAACTTATATCATTCAAACACACGAAGCTCAATTTAGTGGAAACCGAATACAGGAGATTCAATACTAATTTTTATCAATATAATGAATGAGAATTTCGCGAAATTAGTCAGCTTTATCCAAGCTGCTTTTCTTTAACCCTCCGAGCGTCTTGCAAAAGGGTAAAATTGTAATGTTGTTTTCTTTGCATTTAGTTTTAAATGCTAAGGAAATATGATTCTTTCAACATTATAAAAAAAACTCAATTACAAATATGAATGTAATCCTTGAGAGTATTAATCATTTTACAATTTATTTAAATTTCATTAAATCTATAGAATTATATTATCTTAATTATTGTTTGTATTTCTGAGAAACCTGGAGCTTAGTGAACGGAATATTACGCCCCAGACACTTAGAGGGTTAAAGTAACTTATATTTGGCTGCCAAATTCGGCGATTTCTTAAAGTGCCTGCCATTTTAAGACAACATGGTGGATGAGGCTAACCAGTGAACTTGGTCGAGACCTTAGTAATTGCTGTGCACATGGTCACTCACATCGGAATCGGTTGATATATACGAGTGCTGTCGCATGTAAAAAATCAGATTTTTCAAAATGTCACCCACAATAGAAATTGAAACTGCTATACCTGAGCCATTTTTAAGGTAAAGACAAACAAAAAATGCTCCTGAATCCTTATATCAAGGTCAAATACTTAAGAAAGAAACCTTTTTCAATTTCTAATTTTTTTTTGCACCTCACTTTATATATATATATTTTTCTTAATTTAATGGCCGCCATTTTGAAACAAGATGGCTGATAAATCTGGCCAGCGAACTTGGTCCAGGTATTGATGTATACTATCCACATGCCTTCTTACATCGAAATAGGTGAATACGTGTGTTATCGCGTGACATATACAAGATCGTTTCAAAATGTTACCCATGCTAGAAATTCAAAGTGCTATAATTCAACCATTTTTTAAGATATAAACAAAAGAACAAATTTTCAGAAACAAAAACTGCTCCGGAATCTTTGTATCAAGGCCAAATACATAAAAAAAGTCTTATTCATTTTCCAATTTTTTAATACCTCATTTTAAATTTTAATTATTTATTTTTTTTTTAAATGGCAACCCTTTCGAAACAAGATGGCGAATGAAGCTGGCCAACGAACTCGGTCGAAACATTGGTATGTACCATGTACAGACCAAGTTACATCCAAATCGGTTCATAAATACGCCTGTTATTACGTGACAAAAATCAGGACGTTTCAAAATGTCAGCCACGGTAGAATTCAAAATGCTATAACTCAACCATTTCTTAAGATATAGACGAAACAAAAACTGCTCCCGAATTTTTTTATCAAGGTCAAACACATAAGAAGAAAATATTTTTTCAATTTTCAAGTTTTTGGTACCACATTTAAAATTTAAATTTTTCTTAAAAATTTAAATGGCCGCCATTTTTAAACAAGATGGCGGATTAAGCTGGGAACCCGGTTGATACATTGGTATGTACTATGTATAAACGAAGTTAGATCCAAATCGGTTCATAAATACGCCTTTTATCGCGTGACAAAATTCAGAAATTTTCAAAATGTCATCCACCCTAGAAATTCAAAATGCTGCAACTCAGCCATTTTTTAAGATATAGACGAAACAAAAACTGCTCCAAAATCTTTGTATAAAGGTCAAATACATAAGAAAAAAATATTTTTCCATTTCCAATTTTTTGGTACCACATTTCAAATTTAAATTTTTTTTAAAAAATTTAAATGGCCGCCATTTTGAAACAAAATGGCGGATGAAGCTGGCCAACGAACTCGGTCGAGACATTGGTATGTACTATGTACACACCGAATTACATCGAAATCGGTTCATAATTACTAGAGTTACAGTGTGACATAGGTCACATATATATATATATATCAATTTTGAACGGAGGGTGGTTTCGGTGTCTGGGGGTCATGATCGATGAAAATATACCAAAATTTTTTGAAATCGCTTTCCTCCGAACGGCTGCAATAGGTAGCTTTTTGTAATGAAAGCTACCTAACAAATAATAAAAAAGTCCTTCCGGCCAGTGCCGGGAGGAAGAGGTAGCTTTCATAATCCTTATTTTAAAAAAGCCAACTTATATCATGCAAACACACGAAGCTCAATTTAGTGGAAACCGAATATAGGAGATTCAATACTAATTTTTATCAATATAATGAATGAGAATTTCGCGAAATTAGTCAGCTTTATCCAAGCTGCTTTTCTTTAAAGTAACTTATATTTGGTTGCCAAATTCGGCAATTTCTTAAAGTGCCTGTCATTTTAAAACAACATGGTGGATGAGGCTAAGCAGTAAACTTGGTCGAGACCTTAGTAATTGCTGTGCACATGCTCACTCACATCGGAATCGGTTAATATATAGGAGTGCTGTCGCATGCAAAAAATCAGATTTTTCAAAATGTCACCCACAATAGAAATTGAAACTGCTATATCTGAGCCATTTTTTAAGGTAAAGACAAACAAAAAATGCTCCTGAATCCTTATATCAAGATCAAATACTTAAGAAAGAAACCTTTTTCAATTTCTAATTTTTTTGCACCTCACTTTAAATATATATATATATTTTAATTTAATGGCCGCCATTTTGAAACAAGATGGCTGATGAATCTGGCCAGCGAACTTGGTCGAGGTGTTGATGTATACTATCCACATGCCTTCTTACATCGAAATAGGCGAATACGTGTGTTATCGCGTGACAAATACAAGATCGTTTCAAAATGTTAGCCATGCTAGAAATTCAAAGTACTATAAATCAACCATTTTTTAAGATATCAACAAAAGAACAAATTTTCAGAAACAAAAACTGCTCCGGAATCTTTGT
The DNA here is from genome assembly GCA_963932465.1 of Maratus speciosus. Taxonomy (NCBI): domain Eukaryota; kingdom Metazoa; phylum Arthropoda; class Arachnida; order Araneae; family Salticidae; genus Maratus; species Maratus speciosus. Next base: position 474,213,406 of record OZ010797.1, read on the forward strand.
ATCAAGGCCAAACACATAAAAAAAATCTTTTTCATTTTCCAATTTTTTAATACCTCATTTTGAATTTTAAATTTAATTTATTTAAATGGCAACCCTTTTGAAACAAGATGGCGAATGAAGCTGGCCAACGAACTCGGTCGAGACATTGGTATGTACTATGTACAGACCAAGTTACATCCAAATAGGTTCATAAATACGGCTGTTATCGCGTGACAAAAATCAGGTCGTTTTAAAATGTCAGCCACAAGAGAAATTCAAAATGCTATTACTCAGCCATTTTTTTTTAGATATAGACGGAAGAAAAACTGTTAGGTAATCTTTGTATTAAGGTCAAACACATACAAAAAAAAAATCTTTTTCATTTTCTAATTTTTTGGTATCTCATTTAATTTTTTTTATTTTTTAATTTTTTTAAATGGCCGCCATTTTGAAACAAGATGGCGGATGAAGCTGGCCAACGAACTCGGTCGAGATATTTGTATGTACTATGTACACACCAAGGTACATCCAAGTCGGTTCATAAATACGCCTGTTATTACGTGAGAAAAATCAGGACGCTTCAAAATGTCAGCCACGCTAGAAATTCAAAATGCTATAACTCAGCCATTTCTTAAGATATAGACGAAACAAAAACTGCTCCCGAATCTTTTTATCAAGGTCAAACACATAAGAAGAAAATATTTTTTCAATTTTCAATTTTTGGTACCACATTTCAAATGTAAATTTTTCTTAAAAATTTAAATGGCCGCCATTTTTAAACAAGGTGGCGGGTGAAGCTGGCCAACGAACCCGGTCGAGACATTGGTATGTACTATGTATAAACGAAGTTACATCCAAATCGATTCATAAATACGCCTTTTATCGCGTGACAAATTTCAGGACGTTTCAAAATGTCAGCCACGCTAGAAATTCAAAATGCTATAACTCAGCCATTTTTTAAGATATAGACGAAACAAAAACTGCTCCGAAATCTTTGTATAAAGGTCAAATACATAAGAAAAAAATATTTTTCCATTTTCTTTTTTTTTGGTACCACATTTCAAATTATAAATTTTTAAAAAAAATTTAAATGGCCGCCATTTTGAAACAAAATGGCGGATGAAGCTGGCCAACGAACTCGGTCGAGAGACTGGTATGTACTATGTACACACCGAATTACATCCAAATCGGTTCATAAATACGCCTTTTATCGCGTGACAAAATTCAGGACGTTTCAAAATATCAGCCACGCTAGAAATTCAAAATGCTATAACTCAGCCATTTTTTAAGATATAGACGAAACAAAAACTGCTCCGGAATCTTTGTATAAAGGTCAAATACATAAGAAAAAAATATTTTTCCATTTTTAATTTTTTGGTACCATATTTCAAGTTTTAAATTTTTTTTAAAATTTTAAATGGCCGCCATTTTGAAACAAAACGGCGGATGAAGCTGGGCCAACGAACTCGGTCGAGACATTGGTATGAACTATGTACACACCAAATTACATCGAAATCGGTTCATAATTACGGGAGTTACAGTGTGACATATGTCAGATATATATATATATATATATATATATATATATATATATATATATATATATATATATCAATTTTGAACGGAGGGTGGTTTCGGGGTCTGGGGGTCATGATCGATGAAAATATACCAAAATTTTTTGAAATCGCTTTCCTCCGAACGGCTGCAATAGGTAGCTTTTTTGTAAAGAAAGCTACCTAAAAAAAGGAAACGGGGAAGACCACGAAACAACTGAATGGATGATATTCCAATGGCAATGAGTAATAGAGGTCTGGAAGAGGAATGGGCCTTTGACCGGAAAAAAATATGGAAAAAGACTATTGTATATTTTTCGGATGGCGGCATGTGACGCCATAAATATATAAATGTATATATATATTGTTGTTGTAGTTGTTGTTGAAATAGTCTTTTTCAAATATTCTAAGCTGAATTATTCATAACGTTTCTCATAAACGTAACTGTGCATATAAATTGCTAGAGAATTTATAAATTTTCTAAAAATAGCATTAATAATAATAATAATTAGTCGGATGTTTTAATGCCAAAACTTCCTTCTATCTGATGCATGTAAATACATCAAAATTCGTCTCCAAATTGCCAAAATTAAGTCACACTGTATGTTCATCATGTGGTTTCCAAAGGATCTATTTATGTGAAAGTGTAACATAATATGAAGTTTGATTAAATTCCGTACATTAGTTATTGCATTAGAGCTACCGGGAAAATCGTGAAAAATGCAGCCTAGCAGTGCCACCAGTTACGTTTTTTTACACGAAAACGTAACCATTACCAAACTATAGCAAAGTTAAATGAATCTGAAGTTTGATGAGAATCTGTGCATTAATGCTTGCGATTTAGCAATTGCGAAAATAATTAATAATACATCATAGCAGCGCTATCTATTTAGCGATTTGCACAAAAATTAAATCAGCACCAATTTATATCAGGGATTAAGTGAATCTGAAGTTTTATTAACATCCGAGCATTAGTTCTTGAGATAGAGCTATTGCGAAAATCGTAAAAAATGCAGCATAGCAGCACCACCCGTCCAGCGATTTACACCAAAAACAAACCAGCATCAAATTCTATCAAGAACTAACAGAACCACTAGTTTTATGAAAATCAGTGGATTAGTTCTTGACATTCAGCTATTGCGAAAATCATGAAAAATATCACATAGCAGTGCCATCTGTTAGGCGATTTACACCAAAAGATAATTAGCTCCAATTTATATCAGGGTCTAACTGAATCTAAAGTTTTATTAAATTCCGTGCTTTAGTTCTTGAGACAGAGCGCCCACAATATTTGTGTCACATACAGACAGATCCACAGGCAGACATGCTGTATAAACATGCTTTTCGGGATCTCTAAGGCAGATCGACACTGAACAGATAAGCAGACAAAAGCGTGAGACAGGAGACAAATTGTAGCTTTCAAACCGGTTTCTTCTTTGTTATCAGGGTGAAATGTCTCTTGACTCAATCTTTTATGTCGCTTGTCTCTCCAGTGTGTGATATGCCTCTAAAACGTGTAAGTCTGTTGAAAACCGGAATTCGAAAATTTTCTAGAATCCAATACCTTTTTCTTGTAAAACTAGAAGAGGGTATTAATAGTAATTATTGATTTTTTTCTCTATAAATAACAGTAATAATAATCATAATAACAATAATTGGATAAGGCATTTCTAATTAAATTTTTGTGATTATAAAAGGTGTCTCAAAATGTTTGAAATGCGATTTAATTTCCCCCCTGTTAGATATGTTTAGGCAATTTCAATTGCAAAAATAAGATAGATATTCAGATTATGCCGATAGAATAAACCTGTCATTAATTTTCTTTTAAGTTGCACTTTTTACATGTCATTAAATTTCTTTTAAGTTACATTTTTTAATATTCATACAGTTCCTGTGTCCTATACGATAATATTTAGAAATATTTTCTCTCTGCTCTGACAAGGACAACAGTGAAACTTTCTGTTCTTTTGTAAAACCCAGCTAGATATAATATTTTAAAGATTATGAAATTTCGGAGCGATTAAAAGCAGATAGACGACAAATTTAGAGCCGTAAAACTCTGAAATTTCATAAAGGGTCTAGCTGGATAAGCATAGCAAAATGGTCCCCATGGCCGATGTTTGAAATAACATGTATGGTAATAAGGCTCAGCATGAAAATACAATATAGAGTGTTTTTAGCCTCAGACCTTGAATTGTCCTTGAGATAATCGCCGGCGCTACTATTTTTCAAATACGTTTTTCTCAAAACGTTAAAAAGTAAAAAAAAAAAAAAATTAAACCAACGTCAATTATTGGAGAATGTACTAGTTCATATCTTATATTTTTTTTTTCATATTGTTACACAAATTTTAACATATAAAAATAAACAAAAATATTTAAAAAAAATTATTAATGTAGTAATTTTATATTTACACCAGCTAAAAAATTACAGAATAATGCTCAAAGTATGCACTTTTAAGAAAGAAAGTTTTATTAAAATCGAAGATGCTCTTTTTGAGTCATAACAAAAATAATGCTAGCAACTTGCTAAAATATTCGTAACTTTCCCTGTTTGTATTTGCAGAAATACGCTGCTATCAATGCATTGGTCGATTCGTGACATTTCCACTTCGGGCGGGATGCACAGTGCCCCAAAATAAGAGACTATTTCCATACATACCACTTCCCTATTTTTTTTTCTTACTTTCCCAAGATTTTGTTATTTTAAGTTCATTTACAATTGTAAACATAATTTATTGCTGTTAGTAAGAAATTTAATAAAATTACAATTATAAATTATTTCAAAATGCTTTTAATTAAAATAGATTTTTTTTTCACCTCGAATATTAAAATATCTCATACAATTCAATTGCAATACATCGGGTTATTACGACAGCTAGTTCTTATAAAAATAATCTTTAATCTAAATTGTAAGAAAAATTATAATTTTTTCTATAAATGTTAGTATTTAAGTCACTTATTGCTATATATTTGTGAAAAGTTTAGTTCATAATTGCTCATGCAAGTGACAGGGAGTTATATATTTTATGCAAACTTCCGAAAGTTTTCAAAAGTATAACGCCCATTTCATAAAATTTGAATTTTTGCGATAATTATATAACACTTTCCCTATAACTGTCAAAAATAATTTTTAGAAAGTTCATTTCGCTTTATTTAAAATCCTTTCAGACGTGATGACGATAATGACATTTTATGCACAAATTTCGATTGCCTATTTAAAATATTTTAAGTTAAATTATTCAAAAGTTGAAATAAAGAACTTTTGAACACAGTTAAACATTTTTAAGACAGTTTATTTCGCTTTATTCAAAGTTCATTTCAGGCTAAAACTATAAAATGTTTCTAGAGGAATTATAATTTAATTTACTGTTTAATATAATTTAAACTGTCCTGTACAACCCCATTAACTGAAAAACTACGGTAGCTATAGTAATGAATGCTGTGTTGCAGGAGAGTAAAGTGGCTATGAGCTACGCAATGAGATCTTACAGAGTCTCCTAGTTCTAAACTGGGGTATTAGTGTTTCTATCTCGAAAACTACACGATGTCAATTACAAATTTATGGATAATTCTTGCTTTAGTATGGAATGATGTGTGACATGTAAAAATAAATCTTATCATGTAAGTTTTTGAACCAATCACCATTTTAAATGCAACATTAATGGCATTCAAAAGTCTGGCGCTATAAAACAGACACGTATCAATTTATAAAAATACTACATGCAATTAAGTTACATTTATTTTTATGAGAAAATTAACTGCCGGAATCGCAAACTCGAAAAAAGGAACTTTTTCTGGAATTTACGGGAAGAACTTTCCATTAAAATACAAAATTAGTACTGACGTCTCGATTACCAGTACAATTTCCGTAATTTAGCATTTTTTTTTTTTTTTACAATGTACATATATATTTTTTTCATCTGGGGCGACACTAAATTCTAAAAAAGCAGAATTCCTGTTTTCTAGTTTATATTATTCTTAACTGTGCTTATATTTAACTTAAACTCTTTTAACATCCCTATATTAAATTTTTATTGTATTTTACCAACTTTTTCATTTGTTAAACTTGTAATATTAATCGCACTCTTAAATCACTTTATTATCACCTCTTTCATAAAGTAATTTTTTTTTATATTTAACTTTTATTGTATTATAAAAACTTATTACGTAGTTTTACACCACACTTAAGCTTTTACCTCCCAATTCCTCATTAATAGGAAGGCAATCATCTATACACTGGGCGTGAAGTTGGCAACAACTCGGAAGGCCTTCAAAGTGTCTACAATGTTAAGTACGATTAAGGTTAATTAGTATGATTAAGAAGAAATAAATGCAATATTTCTTATTATGGTAACAAGTGCTTAATAAAAATAAAGCAATATCAAAATAGAAACAAGAATAAATTACCTGAATTTTAATTTTGATATTAAGCACCTTTTACATATATTACAAGGGTTTGAAAGAATGTTTTGGTTGTCGCAGTTTCGATGGACTTTGTTTTGAAGCTCTATCACGGAGTTTTTTAATATTATTAGTTCACCAATATCACCGTTTTTCTGATGCTTCAGCCATGCAAAACCTTTTGCAAAACATTCAAAAGCTTCAGATTTGCTAATTTGTTCGTTTTCTTTGTTGCACTCCGCAGCTTACGGGATCTCAAGTGAAATTCAAAGGAACTCTAAGAAAGGGGATAGAAAATATTTATATGTACCCGTAGTTCGGAAAGGACCGCTACCACTCAAAGAATATGATAGTTAAAAAAAACTTTCAAAATGGATTTGCACACAAGACATACGATAGTAAAATAAAAATAAAAAATAAAAAAATAAAAAAAATAAATATAAATGGATTTCGGTTAACCGAGAGTTTCGGATAAAAGAGGTTCTTCATTACCGTTAAGCACTTGTTCACGATATCACCTATCATGTGTGTAAGTATTTGATCGATCTGCTGTTTCGTGGAATAAATGCGTCTTCCGGGGTCGGAGGGTCTTAACTTTGTACCGGAGATGAAGTTCACGTAGGTTTGATAGGGGGGGGGGGTCGGGGAGTTAAGGGCCCGCAGTCTATTTATTACGCCGGGTCTATTTATTATTATTATTTTATTTATTATTTTTACGATTCCGAGTAATGTTACGAGCCGCTCTCCTTCTATTTCTTCTGTTACACTGCGGTTAAAGGGTTAAAGATACGCCGTTTAACCCTTTATCTACTGACGGGACTTATAGGTACCATTGAAATAACTTGTTATAAAATTCATTTAATACATCGATTAGTTGTAGTACAGTTTAGAATGAGTTTTAGATACATTACTTTATCTTGTTCCAAAAGCATTATGGGTTACACAAAACAAAAATATTTTTAAAAGGGTGATTTCTTTTGGCTATACATCTTTTCATCTTTCTTGGCGTCGGGAAGAGGGGGGGGGGAGACATTTTCAGTTCGGAAATATTTCTATGTTTCTTTTGTAAGAACAATATATTTGTACATTTCCTAATTCTACAAAATACTAAGAAAAATGTTTAAAAGAAAAGATTTGAGTGGGGTTATAAATATTGCACAAAATCCCTCTAAATGCAAATTGAATTCATCCTTCTAAATGCTTCAATCCTTCTAAAATACTTCTAAAATTTTTTAAATGATTATGTAAATCTTCTAATGTAGTTTGAACAATTCGCGAAAAATGGTTTAGAAGATAAAATTTTCATGAATTCATAATTCAGTACATACAGGGTTAATAAATCAGACTAGCGTGAGAGCTTCGAGCCTGCTCCGTGACCTTAGTCGTTGATGGACACATTTAGCATACTTAACTCGATTTTCTTATTTAAAAAACATGTAGCTTATTTTTATTAATTTATTTTAATTTTACTAATACATATTGGTGTGCATTGAAAATTGAACATTTCTACATGTGGCTTATTTCAGATGGCGTTAAGCCATAAAATATTTAAATTTCAGTATTTTTTTAAAAAAGTGAATTTTTCCATGAAAGACGTCATTTTATACAAATTCAAGGAGGCTCTAGAGCTTTTTAACTGACCTGTTTTATCATATGTCGCACCGTATTCGAGATAGGAACACCCTTTCACCATCCGAGGGTTTTCCTGTATTTTTATAAGAATGCATGTAAATTCCAGGATAAATATATTTATTAATCGCAGTTTAACGGTATGATATCTTTAATATCACTTCTTTCTATATAGGGTTCAAAATAAAATTCTGTTTAAAATATTTTTGCCTACAGCCATTTTAACATGATTTCTAGGAACGGAAAAATCCGGGCCAGCTGATTAAAGGGTTAATCAGGAATGTGAAAAAAGGTTTCGCTGTAAACTGTTTCACTGAAGAAGTTCATCGCAGTGGACTAAAAACTTTAGCAAACACTCTATATATGCTGTAAAAATACTGATAACTTTCTCTAGAAATATTATTGTTCAAGGATCTAAATTTTACACTTTTTGAAATAATTTAGTTATAATTATCGATGCAAGTGATAGAAAGTAGCGCTCGAGGCGATCTCGAGATTTTTACGTTTGCTACCGCTATTTTAATAATTATAATCTTTGTGGTAATTCCTTTTGCAGATTTTAAAAGAAACCACAACAAAAATTTTTGCTTTTAAATAGTGATAGCAAAGGGGACACATTTAGGAACGGTGCAAGCTCTAAGATCTGTATATCTATATGTAGGCAAAAGTGTTTAGAAGTAAAAAACGTTTATTTCCTAAAAATTAAACTACAACGATAATTGAGGGCTCACAACCCTAATAAACAAAGTCCATTTTGAAAAAAAAATCAGATTGTCCATTTAAAAGGTGCATAAAATTTGTTTTATCCACTCTCACACTAAACCAAGTCTGTAAACAGATGGAACAGTATGTGAAAACAAACTTTGTGCACTGTAGGAGTGAATAAAACAGATTTTTTGCATCATTTAAATAGACTATATATATTTTTTTCAAAATGGACATGGTCTACTATGGTTGTGAGCCCCTCAATTATACAATGCACTATGCCAGAATTACAATAATGCTATAATTACACTATTCAACAAATTTTAATATCATTTTCTGTATCTGGCTCGAAAATGAATGCATTTCATTAATTTAAGGTTGCTGAATTCAGTGGAATAATTAGATTCTCTCAATCACGTTACGTTTATTAGATACAGGGCAGTTACGTAAAAACATAAAGTAAAATATTTGGCAAAAATCGACAGTTTGAAATAGAAGAAAAAAAGATAATATTTACCAGTGAAAAAGTTTCTTTTATTACTTAATACAAACTTTGAATTAATTCGAGCTCGAAACTGTTGCACAAAAGCCCATAATGTTAATATTTACAATGTTATTTTTCAAAACAAGATGATGTCTTTCTTGATGATTATGATATCAAATCACATATTAAGCTTCTTCCCCTTATCATAGCTTTATTCAACTTTCCTATTATATAATAACTTAAATAATTCCCCTTTCTCACTTAATATAATATGTTCTCTATACATAATAAGTACAATTCTATTTCAATATACCTATAATTTATTTTTATCCATGTAAGTACATTCCCTATCCTTATTTCCGCAACATATATAAGACACTTCCTAAGTTAACCGTTAGCAAACCATCTGCTATGATTTTTAGTTTCGCTTCGCTTTCTGAATCTGCGCATGACCATATTTGGTAATCGCTAGAAGCCTCTATCCCTTGTCTGGTTTTGCTCGCTAGTAAAAAATATAAACATTTCCTTATTTGGCTCGCTTAACCGCGATCAAAAATTCCAAAGTATTCATTCAAGAGCCCCCCTTCTATTGTAGAAATGTAACGTTCTAAAATTTCTATGTGAATTTAAAAATGAATTCAAGGTTAAGGCCATATCCTGCCAATTTATTCAATGTAAATCTCTCTCTCTCTCAGAAATATCACGCCAAGAAATTGTAACCTTTTGGCAAATTTATTGCCGAAACTGTAAGTACGCAAAAATATGCGATGTGATTCCTCATCGGACACTCGCCCTTTGCTTTCTGTTACTACACTGTAAAAAAGATTTCCCTTACTTTACACCAAAAAAGGTGGCAACTAAGTTGCCACCCCCAAGTGGTGTAATGAAATTCCACTTGTAAATTGGTGTAATGAGCCACCAGCTATCAAATGGTGTAAACAAAGACCACTTTTAGTGGCAACTTAGTTGCCCCCATTTTTGGTGCAAAGTCAGGCTACTGCTTATCTGGTGTAATGTCACACTACTGCTTATTTGGTTTGAACTGTAACAGTAAAATAAAAAACAATTTAAAGATTACATTTTAAATCTAATGCAACCATAATTTACAATAAATAGTTTCACGCAAAGAGCATGCTAAACGTTGTTTTAACTGCGATAACTGATTATCTCAATTAAACATTTATTTTAAACATTTTAGTTTTGGTAAACAATGGCAAATTTGCGAGTGACAAATAACACTGGTCAACGAATTTGAACTTTTGCTCTGTCCTAAAACAGAAATTAGTTGTTTTTTTATGCGGTTTTTTGTGCTGATTCCGAATCTAGTTTTAGATTTACTCCTGCACGTCAAGTTTGAGAGATATTTGCATATTTCAATTTATGCAAATTTAGTAAATTTTATACAGTTATTTGCAAATTTAAGGTATAAAGCAAAATCAGACAAGGTTTTTTCGCTTTATGTTATGATTACTACCTAATTTTCTTCACAAAAACGTTGTTTCTGATATTATACTGACATGTGACTGTGAAATATAGAACCTAATTTGCATATTTTTCATGTTTTTCTAATAATGTTTCTTGACGTTCAAATATTTCTGCCGCACGAGTACGCTAATATGTTTCTAAACCAGTTTTTGAGCTGATTTGCATCTGTTCTTGTATCTGTTTTCTTTTATCACGTCTGGTTTTTGATAAAAGTGAAATATTAGTTTTGGTCAAAAAAGACAGAAATAGCATTTTATGATATTTTGTATGATAAATTTCAACTAGTTAGGATAGATTCTACTACTTAGTTTTTTTTACGATTATATAAATTTTTGTTTATGCCTCTGATATGAATCTGACCCTGTTCACCTTCTTGTCAATGAATTACACACCCCTAGAAAGCATCTTATATCAAACCTGTGTTAATGCTGTGCAAAAGTAGAAATTCATCTTACTCAAAAACTAGACATGACATAAGTAAACAGACTGCATATTTGAAATCAGCATAAAATTCTAGTCTAGAAAAACATTACGTCAATTTTGTGGCAACTATTTTAAAGTTGATAGTGATGTAAATATTACACCATTGAAAAATACGCAAATTAGGCTTAATAACTGATAAATAAATATTAAGAATATGCAAATCGTGACATTTATCCGAAGCAAATAGTCATTATCTAGAAAATATAATTAGATGTGACATATATTGTATCTAAAATAGATTCAATGATGTATAATAAAAATAATAATAATATATATATAGATATCATGGAAGACGGTAGTATTCCGAGTGACGCAGCCTTAAGCCTAAAATCGTATCGTATCGTATCGTTAAAATCGTATCGTATCGTATCATAGAATTCGTAGATGGCGGAACTCATATATACAGCTAACTCGACATCAAAGAAAACGCGAGAAGCCGCCTTTTAATAACTCAGCAGATATAGGTCTTATTGTTCTGAATTTTCTAGAACAGTCTTATATCTGCAGTCTAATCGTATACTGAAATTTTTACATTTCTACGTGCAGTATATTTTGAGATCTAAATAGCCATTTTTAAAGTGAAAACGTTGGTATGATATCGAGGAAGTTCCTAATTTGAAAATCTCGAAAATGGTTCTAACGATTATCTTTAAATTGATACATAATATAAATGTGATTAAGGCGAGGTGAATTACACTTTTCTTTTTTCTGGGAAAACTCTCGTTCGTTAAATAATTCGATTTTTTTTCTCTCGAAAATGACACGGGCGATTTTTTAAAAATCAAATAAATATGTTTCAGATGAACCAAATAACAATTTACTTGTTTCCAGCAAGACTCTTGTTCGTTTTATAATGCGCATGAAAAATCGGACTATATTTCTTCGCCATTCTATGGAAATTTCACCGAAAATGCATGACACTGTATTCATGCACATGCTTTCTTTTTAACCACTTTTGGAGAGAAAAATTTTGTCTTCCCACTGGCTGAGTGGTTAAGGGCCATCGTCTACTGCTCTTAAAATAGGCAGTTCGATACACTCTGGTACTTGTTTTCGCATACGAATGTGGTTTTTTTTTTTTTTAAGTTTGTTAGTTGACCATTATTCTCAGTTCCTTTGTAATTTTTTAATTGCTATTAAGTTAAATAAAATTACAATTATAATGACGCCAATTTGATGATGAATATTTCTTGGCAATTTTTCAACAATAAAAATATTACCATAAATTTTATAAATATATTTAATTTCAATCACTTTACAAAAAATATACATTAATAATTATTATTTGAATATAAATCACACGATCAGAAACGTAAAAAAATAATTCATTTCAGCTCTTCTTTTTATAATATCATTTTTTATTATTATGACGGTCAATCAATATATAATCACTGACATCGATAATAATAATAATATTATTATTATTATTTTCCTTGCATAAAAACTATTGTGATGTAATAATTCTTTTATAATAAATAATTTAGTTGAAATGTTTCATATATAAATAACAATGAAGTTTGATAACCCCGAGACAATTGTTTTTATTTAACTTTGAAATATTTACAGTTTACATAATAAGCATATCAGAATTCTGGTGTCGCCATCTTTTGACGCAATTGCGTACTACATTTTGTCTCTTATTCGGAAAAAAAAATAAACTAACGCTCTTCGCCGCTTTGAAAGAATCTCTTGTGACTAGAGGTCTATTTCGAAAATATTAAGAAAATTACTGCATACAAAAATATTAAAATGGGTAGTATTATAGAGAAATGTTTGATAAAAACGTTGAAGTAGACAGTTTTTAAATCGAAGAATTATTTTAAGAGATATTTAATGTTAAATCTGGATAAAATTGTCTCATTAAAAAAGTCTCATAGGAAAAAAATATACATGGGAATTTAATCATTTTCATTCAATTTAATCATTCAATAGAAACTCGAAGTTTGCAGAGTGCATTTATTATTTTTAACTTGCTTAATTTTTTGACGGTTTATTTCAATTTTAAAATAAAATTTTCAGAATTTCCAGAGATATTTTTTACATATTTTAGAAAAGGTTATTTTAAATTGTTGCCAATTGTTAAAACAGCGCAAAGAATAATATATCCTTTAAATTAAAAATTTATTCACACGTGACTATTATAAACAGAAAAAAATCCTTTTAAATTAGAATTAAATGATAACGTGTTAAAAGCAGGAAAATATTAAACATTACATCATAAAAATTGTTTTTACACATGCTTACTTAAAATGAAAGAAAATTATAAAATAATCAATTATTTTCAAATTAGAATTAAATGATTACGCATTAAAAGCTGGAAAACATTGAAAATTACGTCATAAAAATTATATTTACACGTGAATATTAAAAGAAAAAGAAAATTTTTAAATAATAAATTCATTGATATGTGTTAAAAGTCGTAAATGGAGGAAATTACGTCATATTGGCCAAAGTGGCCAAATAATAATATTGCAAAACAGTTTAAATTAAAAAATATATTTATATGAGAGATTTATTTCAAATTTCGAGATGATATTTTTAACTATAGTTGCCAATTTTAAGGTTTCGCAAATAATAGTATTATCTTTCTAATAATAAAAATATTTTCAGTTGAATGTTACAAAGAGAAAGGAAAGTTTGGTGAAAATTATGTCAGATTTAAAACGTTACATTTAAAATCTCTTATTTAAAATCATTTTCTTATAGCGTTGTTAAAAAATACCATAAAGCAAAGACTCTGTTGACTTAGTTCCTTTTATATTTGGTAATTTTCAAATGTTTAACTAATATTATTTAATCAAGCACGGAAACAGCAACTAACATCAGCTGATTCGGTCTTGAAATCCCTCAGTAAAAGAGAAAACCCGTTTACAGTAAGATCGCCATTGATTTTTTTAATTATACAGAGCAGCCTCGATTATCCGAGCTAATTGGGACTGTTAGTAAATCGGAATCGGAAATCTCGGTTAATAGAAACTCTGTGTAAAAACTCGTCGTGCTTGCGAATTTAACATCTCTTTAAAAAAAATATATAGAACGTTTTTTAAATAATAAAAATAAATATATGTAAAGTTCTGTTTCACAGCTTAACAAATTTAAAAAGAAAATCAACTACCAGTAGTAAATTTTAAAATGCAAATTGAAAAATTTACGAAAGTTCACACAGCCACTGGAAACAAAGCATTGTTCGCTATTGACTTCTCAGGGTCCAATGTTTCTTTGGAGTTGAGTGCTTTTGGGGGCAGAAGGGCCTGTATAGAACGGACAGTGAGCTAAAGAGTGTGGTTATTTTAAAGGCTCATTCAAAAGGAAAAAAAATCAGACTTTGTCATCGGCTCGGTTAACAGAAACCTCGATTAATCGAAGCTCGGTTAATCCAGGTTCTACTATAATCCAATCTTCCATAATCTTTTTAAAGCAGATCAAATTAATGGACTTTAGCACAAAGTCACATAGCTGATAACTGCCATGCTTATTGGCCACCTTTTTTTCAAAAAGTTTGCTTCGCCTTGTTCAATTAATGAGATATCTCCGATAAAATAAGTCACATTTTCCCGTTCTAAAATACTGGTATCCAAAAATCGTAGCATGTAACTGACACTACAAGTACTCATGGAACTAGACTATTTTAATAGACTATATAAAATTACAGAATTGCTTTTTAATATATAAAATTATTAAAAATATATATTATGATAGGAACTAGCGGGCTTCGTCCGCTATTTACGTTACGGATATAAAAATCATGTTTTTTTTTTTTTTAGGGAAAAAGAAATAAAAACCTATTTGACGATAGGTTTAAAAAGACACATTTTGTATTTGTTATATTTCCGGGGATGAGGAGGGGGGGGGACTATTTTGATTAAATATCGCAATTAGTCCACATGGCAGATATAAATATGATAGACACTAGCGGGCTTCGTCCCTCTATGGCGCCTTATGGGTCCAGCTTCCATAACTCAGAAACTACCTTTCGGACATCAATGCAACAGATTCCAAACGTAATAATTAACTTAATAATCACCCTATGTAGCATTAAAGTAAATTTATGAGTACTGCATACTATTTTTTTATCGTAATTTCTGAAGAGAAAAAATTATTTCGGTTCCATTCTTAGGTACTGGTCTGAAAATTTTTGAAAAAGGGGGGAAGGAGGGGACATGAGACTGCTGTTTGTCAAACAACACAACGGGGTCTGGCTTATTCAACTTGGTTTTTGATGACTTCAATTGGAAGGTGGTTTGTTTAAAAGAGTGCGTTCCCTGCCCCATGAAAATTGGAACTATTGGTGCACCATCTATGTAAGGATTTAATAATTATAAATTAACATTTTGGATTTATTAATTTAAGGATAAAGTGTTTTTAAAGGAATATCAAATGAAACCCTCTGTGCGATCTGCGATTATACTTACCCACTTGTTTTTATATACAAACTGCTATAAGGAAGATTGTAATAAAATAGTAAAAATTAAATTTGCATTAAATCCCATAAGTATCTTTTTTTTAATAATTTTATCACTAACCTCAAAAAAGTAATGATATCAATGCACAAACCCTTGACGGGTTAAAAGTTTCTGACGCAGCACTTTATCTTATGCTCTAAGAATTTTAAATATGGAACTTAAAAATACTGATATCAAATTTTGAGTGACGTTATGCTATTTCTTAAAAAATATATTTGTATTTATTTCATCATTTTATTTTTGTTTTATTTATAATCGCATGTGCAAAAGTTATGTTCAACATGAAAAGCTGCATAAAATTTTATTCGCTGTTGCTTTATCATTTACATCTCTCATAAATTCAAAATATGAGTTTTAAAAGATATGATATAAAATTTAAGTGACGCCTTGATGTGACTTTAAAAGGTTTGTTTTAAATTTCAATTTAAATTATTTTTGACTTGGTTAAAATATTTTTTTACATCTACACAATACTTTTAATTTTCCAATTCACTGTTAAATATATCACTTTCATTGAATCTATACTATGCATTGAAATGTATTTATTTCAATAAATTGATTTATCTTTTGTGTCACGCTATTCAAAATTGTGAGTAAGATTTATGTAAATGGTTTATTTGCGTCAAACTATCCTTTTTCATACATTTCATGTAGTTTGGACACAATGACGCAAAGAAACCATTTGCATAAATCTTATTCACAATTTTGAATAGCGTGACACAAAAGATAAATCAATTTATTGAAATAAATACATTTCAATGCATAGCATAGATTCAATGAAAGTGATATATTTAACAGTGAATTGGAAAATGAAAAGTATTGTGTAGATGTAAAAAAATATTTTAACCAAGTCAAAAATAATTTAAATTGAATTTTAAAACAAACCTTTTAAAGTCACATGAAGGCGTCACTTAAATTTTATATCATATCTTTTAAAACTCATATTTTGAATTTATGAGAGATGTAAATGATAAAGCAACAGCGAATAAAATTTTATGCAGCTTTTCATGTTGAACATAACTTTTGCACATGCGATTATAAATAAAACAAAAATAAAATGATGAAATAAATACAAATATATTTTTTAAGAAATAGCATAACGTCACTCAAAATTTGATATCAGTATTTTTAAGTTCCATATTTAAAATTCTTAGAGCATAAGATAAAGTGCTGCTTCAGAAACTTTTAACCCGTCAAGGGTTTTTGCATTGATATAAATTGTCACATAAATTGTTAAATTTATAAAATAAGATTCATTTCTTATTTTTGTGCAATAAGGAACTAGAGATTCATCGATAGTTGATTTTATTAATGTGCTGAATATTTGATGTTACTTTTGAAAGCACACATGACAAATGAACTTGAAAAAGTATAAAGATACTTTTATTAAATAATATTGTTTACGATTGAGATTTCCTTTTTTAGAACTTTTAGCTCTAACAGTGAAATGAAAAACAAAAATATACCTAACTTTATGAATTCTTCACAAAGTAATTTAAAAAAAATATTTTGAAATTTATAAATGTCTTAAAATTTTTTGCAAGTCCCCAGTATAATACAACATGTTAATAATAATAAAAAAAACACTGTAAACATTTCACATTCGGGTGAAGGAATGAATGTATGAATGTATGATTGAGTATTAAATTGAATGAACTAACTGAATCTCTTCACTACTTCTAATACAAAATGATAAGAGTAAAGATTATAAATACTAATTAGTTTGCAAATAACAAAAATCTATATTTTCTATCTGAAAAAATCCAATTACATAAAATAGTGTTGACACCGCTAAAAAAGGGTTGCTGTGCGGGAATTTAATAAAAAGTGGTATGTTCCCCCAAAAACGTGTTGAACTACAGTAAACTCTCTGTAAGGCAGACTCTTATGTAAGACTGAAATCTTAACTCGGAAAGATTTTCAATTCTTCGCGAATCCATAGACAAAGAATAAAATTCGTCTAAGGCAGAATATTGTTTACTACGGAAAATTTTCTCAGTCTCAATCGTATCCGCCTTTGGCAGAGTTTACTGTAGTTTATTTTCTGTCGCCTTTTATCAGTAGAATTTTCTAGTATATTCCGAACAAGCGCCAAGTTTCACAAAATATTCCTGCTGCAAATTGCAGATTGAACGATAGAGACATTTTTGGATGTTTACATTATAAGTAATTTTGATTTTTAAAATATCTAAATAATTACTCTACTAAATCATATTTTATAAGTGTTATGTATCATTTAATATATATATATATATATATATATATGTGTGTGTGTGTGTGTGTGAAACAAATAAATATACCCATGTATCACACAACCAAGAGTTTAAAAAGAATTTCAAGTGCAAGGAAAACATATTTGTTTACTTAGATATTCTGGTGTACGTAATCACACAAACAATATGCACGATCAAGTGAAAGACTATAGTGTTAAATTTACTTGTACTTATTATTTGTAAACTTATACTTGTACATATAACACAATAGATACGCGTAATAGATACTTTAAAACTGTTTTAGCTCACTGAATTTAAAACTATTAAACTCGATAAAACCAAAGCTAAATATAGACAATTAAAAATATATTCTAGTGTTCGTAATCAAATAAACAATAAGTAAATATATACTTACTATTTCATGAGCTTCCTTTTATTAAACTTATATCGGGAATTAAATTTATTACAAGAATAAAGAGTAGCAGATGTTTTCTTTTTCAAAAAGAAGACAAACCATTCGTTCCTTACATCTGGACTTAACAGTATGTCATGTGTACGTGATAGTAGGAGAGCTGTTGAACATTTTTGAGTAGGTATTTGAGGCACCCGGAAAATTTGTGCAACACTTCTTTTGTAATGCCTGAATACAAAATCGAATATCTGGCTGAAGAATCGTGGCCCAAAAACTGTGCCAGACACGTGTCAAGTGCCAAGGCACAGTTTTTGTGCCGACTAAAGTGTCTGTCATTTTCAAAATATTTTTTTCTAAGCATAAATATTATTCTGCCTCAATCTCAGCGTGCCTCAAATTCCTTTTTTGGGTAGCCAAAAACTGGCACTTGACACGTGTCTGGCACAGTTTTTGGGCCGACTAAAGTGTCTGTCGTTTTTAAAATATTTTTTTCTAAGTATAAATATTATTCTGTCTCAATCTCAGCGTGCCTCAAATACCTTTTTGGGGGGTAGTCAAAAAATGGCACTTGACACGTGTCTGGCACAGTTTTTGGGCCACGATCCTTCAGCCATTCGATTTTGTATTCAGCCATTACAAAAGAATTGTTGCACAAATTTTCAGGGTGCCTCAAATACCTTCCCTAAAATGTTTAACAGCTCTTGGACTATGACTCTTTCTTTTTTTAAACCCAGCGCCGGCCTGGTTGGTCTTCGAGTAAATAGTCCAAATAAATTAAAATAAACACACCTCCAACTCGGGCAAAACTGCAACAGAAGCTCGTTAAATGTTTTTTAATTAATAATTACTGAGAAACATATCGAAAATCAAAATCCGAGCCCACGAGCACCGCTATAAACGGATTTAAAAATGGCGGACTGCGTCATGTTCGTTTAAAAAGTTTACACCTGAATTGGTGTTCGGCTCCCACAATTTCTTTAAACGATTAAAATTAAACTATTTTGAGTGTATCATAACACTTTATTCGGTGCTCACACCAAAACGAGAGTATATTTAAACCTCATTTGGCATTTCATAAATTCAAATTAAGCATAACAATACTTCCCTTTTTTTTACAGTGTAGCAGTCAAGTATCGCTCGCTTCCTCACCTCGTTGTTTTGTAATAAACCATTGTCTTATCATCGAACCTGGAATTGAGTTTTCTGTTCAAGGCCTACTATATTTTTCACATAAGTACTCCAGCAAATACATATACTACGTGTATTACAAACCAATAGTATACATAATAGTGTTGAATGTTTTGTTAGTTAATTTCACAGCAGAATGCATCCAAATAAAGGTTATAACCTACATAGTCATTTATTTCCTATTTAACCACATAAGGTAAATCAAAATTAACATTTCACCACATATTTTACCACGTACGAAAAAATTTAATTCTAAAATTTTGTAAAACCCCGACGTAATAGAAAATTTCTAATTAAAATACATATAAAAGCACAAATAATTGTACAAAAATTACTTTCTGGTGCATACATGTAATATAAAGATATTTAAAATACAAATGAAAAATATCTTAAAATACATGAGTAAAACCCAGAACGTTTTCAACCATTACAAGGCCATCATCAGTAGGAGTTAAATGTTGTTATTATTTTCTTTGCGCTTATTCGAGAATTGTCCAGAAGAAAACATTGTAATTTAAATGCTGTACGTCAGATGAGATGCCGGATAAAGTTATTCAAATTTTCAACAAAACGAGCTTTCGTCTATTATGCAGCAAATATCACCATACTTCATGGATATCATATGATAGTGCATCGTTACAAACTGTAACTTTATTAGCAATTATTTCAATTGATTCTGTTATGATAGCTTCCTGGTAATTATTTGTACGTAAGATAATTTTCACTTTGAGATGTCAATTTTTCATTTAAATTTAACATTTTTCATTTATAGAAAATTTCTGACAGCAGATTCGGATTCTACTTGGAAATATGCATAAAAGATGTTTATTACAAATTAGATACAAAGTGGCTTTTGACTAGTGTTATCATTAAACATTAGGAGATAGTTCATTCGGCTTAAAGTCTTTTCAGGCGAGAATACGATAGTGTGCTTTAGAAATAGTATTTAGATTCCCTCCTTCAAATATTCTAAACTGAACTTTTCAAAAGTGCATATTTCATTTAAAAGTAGTTCTGAAACTAAATTATAACAGAATTTATGCGTTTTTCTCTAAATATTAATGCTTTAATCATATATTATTTAAGTTGTTCCTGCTGTTGACGCGTCCACAGATAATGCAGAAAGAAAAATATATTATAATTTTTTTCAAAAGCCCAGAACAATTGCAGTTTTTATACTAATTATAGCATTAATCTTTTTTATTGTATGTATTATGATTTTGTTGAAAAATATTTATTGAAATCATGGCATTTTTGAACAGCTTCTTGTTAGAATAAAATAAATATTTAAAAATAATTTCTTGTCTGATATCTTCTTAATTGAGCTAAGTATTTTTCTTTAAATTAACATCCCTTTAATGAGCTAAATATTTTTCTCTAAATTAATACCCCTTTTAATGAAAAAAGTTAGTTATCACCTTTTAATAATTAATTATAGTCTTTTAAAATAATCCAAATAAAAAAAAAAATCCCACAAAAGAGTTTTGGCTTCAAATATTCATAATTTAATTAGATTGTTACTTTCTTCTATCTTGACAAGAAGAAAGTATTAGTTTCATGAAAATTTTCGAATTCCAGTTTTCGACGGATTTACACGTTTTATGGGTCAGAGATTCCAAAAAACGTGTTTTTACAAAATGTCTGTCTGTGAGTCTGTCTGTCTGTATGGGAAACAAATTTTGTGGGCGCTCTATCTCAAGAACTAATGCACGGAATTTAATGAAAAGTTATATTCAGGAAGTCCCTGATATAGATTGGTACTGATTAGTTTTTGATGTAAATGGCCCGGCAGGTGGCGCTGCTATGTAGCATTTTGCAGGATTTCCCCAAAAGCTCTATCTCAAGACCTAATGCACGGATTTTTATAAAAATTCAGATTCCGTTAATCCTTGATATGAATTGGTGCTGGTAACGTTTTGGTGCAAATCGCCCAACAGATGGCGCTGCTATGCTGCATTTTGCAGCATTTACACGATTTTCGTAATAGCTTAATCTCAAGAAATATTGCACGGATTTTCATTAAACTTCAGATTCAGTTAGTGCTTAACATGAATTGACGTTTTGCCTCTTGTGGTGTAAATCGCTCAACAGGTGGCGCTGCTATGCTGCATTTTTTGAGATTTCTGCAATAGCTCTATCTCACGAACTAATGCTTGGGTTTTCAACAAACTTCAGATTCAGGTATACCTGGATATGAATTAGTGCTGTTTATGTTTTGGTGTAAATCGCTCAACAGGTGGCGCTACTATGCTGCATTTTTCAGAATTTCCCCTACAGCTCTATCTCAATAAGTAATGCACGAATTTTCATCAAACTTCAAATTCAGGTATACATTGATATGAATTGGTGCTAAATTCATGTAATCTCTTTTACTATTTAAATGATTTAATTGACGTGATTTATATCGAAGAAAGTTTTGTGATGGCCACAACATACTAGTTTTTAGTAGGATTTCAAATAATCCTTTGATTTCTACCACTTTCCAACATAGTTGAAAAGTGTTTATGAATGCAGTTTGTCTGTCTGTAAATCTGTCCGTTAGTTGTCAAACTCGCGTAAATATAGTCAGATTGCCATTAAATTTATACATGTTATTGGTTTTTACGGTGGCATGTTTAGTATTGAAAATAATGTGCGTAGCATTAATGGTTCATTTACAGGGACACTCAAAAGAATTCAGTTACATGATGGCCTATGGGGAAAAATCGTTTGCGGTGCATTTTAATGATATTACACTATTTTAAATATATTGAAAATTGTATATATAACTGAGGTGTAATACAAAACGCTTACTGTAGAATCTGTAGAGCATATAGTAATTTATCGTTCATTTACAGGGACGCAGCAAAGTGTTTTACAGTACTGACTATAAAGAATAGTTGCAGAAAATAAGTTTTCAGTTATAATGCGCTTTTTAAAATATAACTACGTTTTTGCATATTGTTTGGTGTGTATAAATTCTATGGATCATATTCAGGATTACACTAAAGTTCTCAACTGCATTTTCGTTTATTGGTGGAAATTGCGGAAAGGGAAATTTTAATTCTGATAGAGCTTTAATAGAACTAACTTTGATCATACTATGTAATATTTACCGGGTGTCCTAAAAAGGACTGACTGATTTTAAAATTCAATAACTTGTAAACGGTGACAGATATTTAAAAAATTCTTCCAGGAGGGTTATGCATAAGGTCAAAGGGTCATTCCATGTCAGTTCAGGCAGGCATGTAACCCACCATCACAGATTTTGATGAAACTGCGTGTGTTTGTTCCTTTTATTAAGATATGATTCCCAGTATTTTTTTTTACTCCTTGGTCAAATAGTTTCTGAGAAAAAAATTGTCAAAATTTTGAAAAACTGCCATCAGTTGGCATTCTTGACTGCTCGATTTTCAAATGTAGCATGACATAAATATGATCATATTTCAATATCTATTCCACAAATCATCTTCAAATAATTTATGCATAATATATAGGGTACGTATTTTATGAAAAAAAATACTGTTACGCTTATATAACATTTTAAGTGTGTCTAAAAAAAATGTTTAATCTTTGAAGTCGTGATTTTTTTATGAAAAATAATGCATTAACTAAAATAGCATTATTAACAAAAGGCGGTATTTTTATTAAATTTATTTTTTGTGGGGGATATACTTAAAGGTGTCCTTTACCTGATTCTGAAATAAAAGTAGTGGGATTTTGGGGGTTTTTAGTAGTATTTCATATTTAAAAATATTTTGAGGTGTATTTCAAATCAAATCAAGCAGAGTCATTCCATGTCAGTTCGCCTAAGACATTTAATTCACTGTCACAAATTTCAATGAAACTGGGTATGTTTATAGCTCATTTTAAGACAGGATCAAGGAAATTAAAGGTGATTACAAGTAAAATATTTTTTAAGATAAAAAAAAAAATCTAAATTTTGAATTTTTTTAAAAAATGTTTTTAATGACAGATCTATATTCAAAGACTGCATAAAAAAAAGTCATTTCAATATAAAATCACTAAATAAGTTTCAAATAATGTATACGTGACAAATAATGTAGGCAGATTTTTATTTATTGTTGTTTGTCATGTTTAAATGCTAAGAGTGTGTTTAATCTTGTGAATTCTTAAAATCAAGAATTTTGTGAAAAATAATGTGTTAATCAAAAATTTATTATTAACCGAAGGGTGGCTGTTATTACTTTTTTTAATTGTACGTAAAAATATCTTTTCAATAGTTATAAAATAAAAATAGTGAAAATATGAGCAATTTTAACAACATTTTCATAAAATGTGAATGTTTAATGATAAATATTGAAGCTTTTCATGCTAAGATGTACTAAAATGACTACGATATCGTGTATTTCTACTCTTGCTTAAATATAATACATACAATAATAAAATAACAAATATTATTTATAGCAATAAAAATTAAATTAAATAGTACCAGTTCCTTTACCAACACTACATTGCTCAACAGCCGACTTAAAATCAACAGCCCACTCTTATTGAAAAATACTTTCAACTGTTCAAATAATAAACAAACTGCATTTAAAAATTTTAATATCAACTTATTATCTTAAGACGATGATAATAACTAAACAACATGATGAATTTATAAATCAGCTTTTAATTGAAAAGTCATGAAATGGTCCCTTTAAATATTGTTGTTCATCGAGTCAATCAAAAAAATTATATAAAAAAAAATAGTGAGCCTAATATGCTGACTGCAATGACCCTTCTAACAAAACTAATTAATTCATTACCATCTGAAATCAAACCCGAAAGATCAAAAAGAAAAAAAAAAATCATCTGTAGTGTGAATGTGACATACTCAGTGGTTGTTGAGGTAGGAATGTCTTTGTGGCATTTTCACCTGTACTTCAATAAAATATAAACATGTAAGCTTTTTTCATTCATCCAAATTAAGTAAAACAATTATAAAATTTTGTTGTCATTACACCAGATGTTAAATTTTTCGTTACATACTATTAGATAAGTTCTTTACTTTTAGACATTATTGACATAATATCATAAAATTTACTATATGTATTTTCTATAAGTGTATAAACAATATATATATGCTTTATTAAACATAAATTAATAATTTTTAAATAATTTGTTTGAGAACAGGGATATATATACACACATATATATGTTGAAAATCCATCTTTCAGCAATATTGTGATGAAATAAATCAAATTACCGTAATTTCCGGTGTATAGCCCGCGAATCAAACAATAGTGTTTCGACCCAGAAATTTTTAAAAATAAAAAGTCCTTCCGGCCAGTGCCGGGAGGAAGAGGTAGCTTTCATAATCCTTATTTAAAAAAAGCCAACTTATATCATGCAAACACACGAAGCTCAATTTAGTGGAAACCGAATATAGGAGATTCAATACTAATTTCTATCAATATAATGAATGAGAATTTCTCGAAATTAGTCAGCTTTATCCAAGCTGCTTTTCTTTAAAGTAACTTATATTTGGCTGTCAAATTCGGCAATTTCTTAAAGTGCCTGTCATTTTAAGACAACATGGTGGATGAGGCTAAGCAGTGAACTTGGTCGAGACCTTAGTAATTGCTGTGCACATGCTCACTCACATCGGAATCGGTTAATATATAGGAGTGCTGTCGCATGCAAAAAATCAGATTTTTCAAAATGTCACCAACAATAAAAATTGAAACTGCTATATCTGAGCCATTTTTTAAGGTAAAGACAAACAAAAAATGCTCCTGAATCCTTATATCAAGATCAAATACTGAAGAAAGAAACCTTTTTCAATTTCTAATTTTTTTGCACCCCACTTTAAATATATATATATTTTTTTAATTTAATGGCCGCCATTTTGAAACAAGATGGCTGATGAATCTGGCCAGCGAACTTGGTCGAGGTGTTGATGTATACTATCCACATGCCTTCTTACATCGAAATAGGCGAATACGTGTGTTATCGCGTTACAAATACAAGATCGTTTCAAAATGTTAGCCATGCTAGAAATTCAAAGTGCTATAAATCAACCATTTTTTAAGATATCAACAAAAGAACAAATTTTCAGAAACAAAAACTGCTCCGGAATCTTTGTATCAAGGCCAAACACATAAAAAAAATCTTTTTCATTTTCCAATTTTTTAATACCTCATTTTGAATTTTAAATTTAATTTTTTTTAAATGGCAACCCTTTTGAAACAAGATGGCGAATGAAGCTGGCCAACGAACTCGGTCGAGACATTGGTATGTACTATGTACAGACCAAGTTACATCCAAATAGGTTCATAAATACGCCTGTTATCGCGTGACAAAAATCAGGTCGTTTTAAAATGTCAGCCACAAGAGAAATTCAAAATGCTATTACACAGCCATTTTTTTTTAGATATAGACGAAAGAAAAACTGTTCCGGAATCTTTGTATTAAGGTCAAACACATACAAAAAAAAATCTTTTTCATTTTCCAATTTTTTGGTATCTCATTTAAATTTTTTTATTTTTTATTTTTTTTAAATGGGCGCCATTTTGAAACAAGATGGCGGATGAAGCTGGCCAACGAACTCGGTCGAGATATTTGTATGTACTATGTACACACCAAGGTACATCCAAGTCGGTTCATAAATACGCCTGTTATTACGTGAGAAAAATCAGGACGTTTCAAAATGTCAGCCACGCTAGAAATTCAAAATGCTATAACTCAGCCATTTCTTAAGATATAGACGAAACAAAAACTGCTCCCGAATCTTTTTATCAAGGTCAAACACATAAGAAGAAATTTTTTTTTTCAATTTTCAATTTTTGGTACCACATTTCAAATTTAAATTTTTCTTAAAACTTTAAATGGCCGCCATTTTTAAACAAGATGGCGGGTGAAGCTGGCCAACGAACCCGGTCGAGACATTGGTATGTACTATGTAGAAACGAAGTTACATCCAAATCGGTTCATAAATACGTCTTTTATCGCGTGACAAAATTCAGGACGTTTCAAAATGTCAGCCACGCTAGAAATTCAAAATGCTATAACTCAGCCATTTTTTAAGATATAGACGAAACAAAAACTGCTCCGAAATCTTTGTATAAAGGTCAAATACATAAGAAAAAAATATTTTCAGATTTTCAATTTTTTGGTACCACATTTCAAATTTAAAATTTTTAAAAAAATTTTAAATGGCCGCCATTTTGAAACAAAATGGCGGATGAAGCTGGCCAACGAACTCGGTCGAGAGATTGGTATGTACTATGTACACACCGAATTACATCCAAATCGGTTCATAAATACGCCTTTTATCGCGTGACAAAATTCAGGACGTTTCAAAATGTCAGCCACGCTAGAAATTCAAAATGCTATAACTCAGCCATTTTTTAAGATATAGACGAAACAAAAACTGCTCCGGAATCTCAGTATAAAGGTCAAATACATAAGAAAAAAATATTTTTCCATTTTTAATTTTTTGGTACCACATTTCAAGTTTTAAATTTTTTTTAAATTTTTAAATGGCCGCCATTTTGAAACAAAACGGCGGATGAAGCTGGCCAACGAACTCGGTCGAGACATTGGTATGTACTATGTACACACCAAATTACATCGAAATCGGTTCATAATTACGGGAGTTACAGTGTGACATAGGTCAGATATATATATATATATATATATATATATATATATATATATATATATATATATATCAATTTTGAATGGAGGGTGGTTTCGGGGTCTGGGGGTCATGATCGATGAAAATATACCAAAATTTTTTGAAATCGCTTTCCTCCGAACGGCTGCAATAGGTAGCTTTTTTGTAAAGAAAGCTACCTAAATGTAACTTTTTAGATCACAGTAAATATTGGTCTTCAAATACTGAATAAAATTTCTGGGTCCAAACTGAATTGTTTGATCTGCGGACTATACACCCGAAATTACGGTACATATCATTAGAAACTGAATAAAGTTACAAAAGTGCAACTCATTAAGTTTTAAATATTTTTTTAGATATAGTTATTTGAAAGATATAAATATAATGGATTATGCATTTTTTGCATATATTTAAAGCACAATACGTCAAAATTTTCTTCAAAAGAGTGAAATTTGGTATTTTTTTTTCAATATTAGCAGCTCAATGCTAAATTTTCAATATTAACAGCCAAATATGAGTTTAAAGATTAGGACTGTCATTTTGAAAATTTCTATTGGGCGGTGAGGAGCTAGTGATTTTTCTCTTTTTTGGAAAGGGATAATTGCTCTTCGCCCTAGAAGTTTTACTAAAAAACAATATTGTTTATTTTTTTCCTTAAGAAACGAACATAAAAGATAATTTGAAAAATAAAATAAAAGTATAAATAAAAATATTTCCAGGGATGATACATTGGATAGGTTTTACATTTGAAAATATTGATAATTTTAAATATGACTTAAATACTACTAAAACCAACCAAAATCCCACTATTTTTATTTCAGATCCAGTTATAATGTAGTATCATGTACAATTTAAAATTAAAAAATTAGTCATAGAAACTCCGCCTCTGATTGATAAAGATTTTTTAATAATTTCATTATTTTTTGTAAAATATTTTTGATTTGAAAGATTATACAATTTTTTAGACACATTTAAATATTTTTTAACATTACAGCAATATTTTTTTCATAATCTACATACTTTATTTACCTTGCTTAAATTATTCGAAGAAGATTTCTTTATTAGTTATTGAAATATGATTTTATATATAAAATGAGGCCTTTGAAAATTGAACAATCATTAATGGCAACTCGTGGCATTTTTCCAAAATTTTGATAATTTTTTCTCATATGTTCACTATTTTTATTTTATAACCATTTAAAAGATATTTTTACGTACAATTAAAAAAAAAGCAATAACACCCTGCCTTCGGTTAATAATAAATTTTTGATTAACACATTATTTTTGACAAAATTCTTGATTTTAAAAATTCATAAGATAAAAGACACTCTTAGTGTTTAAACATGATAAAAAACAAGAAATAATAATCAGCCTACATTATTTGTCACATATACATTATTTGAAACCTATTTAGTGATTTTATATTGAAATGACTTTTTTATTTTTAATGCAGTCTTTGAATATCGAACTGTCATTAAAAAAATTTAAAAAAAATTTTCAAAATTTTGATATTTTTTATCTTAAAAAATATTTTACTTAGGATCAAGAAAATTAAAGGTGATTACGTCTTAAAATAAGCTATAAACAAACCCAATTTCATTGAAATTTGTGACAGTGATTAAATAGCTTAGGGGAACTGACATGGAATGACTCTGCTTGATTTGATATGAAATGCACCTCAAAATATTTTTAAATAGGAAATACTACCAAAAAAACCCAAAATCCCACTATTTTTATTTCAGAATCAGGTAAAGGACACCTTTAAGTATATCTCCCATAAAAAATAAATTTAATAAAAATACCGCCTTTTGTTGATAATGCTTTTTTTGTTAATGCATTATTTTTCACAAAAAATTCACGACTTCAAAGTTTAAATATTTTTTTAGACACACTTAAAATGTTATAAGCGTAACAATATATTTTTTTCATAAGCTGCGTACCCTAAATATTGTGCATAAATTATTTGAAGATGATTTGTAGAGTAGATATTGAAATATGATTATATATATGACATGCTACATTTGAAAACCGAGCTATCAAGAATGCCAACTGACGGCAGTTTTTCAAAATTTTGACAATTGTTTTCTCAGAAACTATTTTACCAATGAGCAAAAAAAAATTACTGGTGATCATATCTTAATAGTAAGAACAAACACACGCAGTTTCATTAAAATCTGTGATGGTGGGTTACATATTGATATTTTACTGCCTGATTTGACGTGGAATGCCCCCAAAAGTTTTTTTTACAGTGATTTTCAATTTTAGTTCGAATTACAAACAATAGATGGCGCTGCGATAAATGGACGCTCAATTCAGGCTCGATTTTTGGTACTTCGTGGACGGGATAATACATTCCCATCTCCTTTTTCCGCATGGAACAACAGAAAGGATCAAAAATCGAGCCTGTATTTAGTGACTATTGCTTACAGCGCCATCTATTGTTTGTAATTCGAACTAAAATTGAAAATCACTGTAATAAAACTTTTGACCTTATGCATAAACCTCCTGCAAGAAATTTTTAAATATCTCTCACCGTTTGCAAGTTGTTGAATTTTAAAATCAGTCAGTCCTTTTTAGGACACCCGGTATGTGAAACTATAACAATTTAACACCTTGTAATAATATATTATTTCTAATTTCTATAAAGGTGTCAGATTGAAACTTTAAAAACATTTAAAAAGTTTTATTTGACAGTTGACATGTTTAAACTCATCCAAAGTCATTTTCAAAACAAATAAATACCGTAATTTCTCGCGTATCCGCCACACCTCAGTTAATTCGATTTCCTATTAGAATTTATTTTAAATAAAATGTGACTTCCTACTGCTTAGCACGTATTTCACTTCTTTTTTTCAATAAAATTTCCGGTTTGACAAAGACTTAACAAAGTTGCGGCGGATGGAAATTACGGTAATGATATTCTGAAATTGCAATGCCTATGAAATGAACTGAAAAGCCATCATTCAGTTTAACACACGTTACTTTTTTTTTTTTTTTTTTTTTTTTTTTTTTACTTACAAGGAAGGTCTCCATACGGGCATACTCAGAAAAATCTGAAAAAAAAAACCAAAATGTTCTTCTCCCATGGGTATATATGTTTATAAAAAAAAAATTTGGCGGAACCTCGGTAGAACGTCCGTAAAAAAAATAATGAAAATTTCGCTTATTTGGCAACTTATCGCCGTTTGGCGAAGAAATTGAATTAAAAAAATACGCTTGTCGAATACTCTTTAAGGAAAAAACTTTTTATGTTGAATTTGTTTAAATAAGTTCAATTTAAATAACTTTAGCTTTGTCATTTTTAGTTTGTTTTAACTATAGTTTTGTCATATATATTTATATGTACTCATAACGAATTTTAACTATCATATTTTACGATTTAAAACAAAATTTAAATTGATTAAAATTGTTCCAAACTCAAAAATATGCCCCATCGAGCACTGTCTATTCAACTTTGTTGCTATGGAAACAACTTCTTCGGTATGGAAATGTATTACGGAAGCATTATTCATCCGGCGTTAAAAGTTATTTTTATAACAGATAAAGCCGTTTAAATTAAAAAGATTGTGGATTGGAGAATAAAACAAATGCAAAATTTCGTTCAAATAGGCAACAAGCAACAAGTATAATACAAAATGTAATAATAATAATAATAATAATAATAATAATAATAAATTCTTTCATGGTTTACGTTTAAATTCAGTAAATACCGCATATTCTCAAAATCAATTAACAAACAATTTTCAGATTCATTAAAATCGTTTGCTTTTGGCGAGGAAAAGTGCTGCTCGCCAAATTGCGTGCCGCTTTCGTCTTTTCACGCCAATTATTCGAAAGTATTTTATTTTTTTACAGATTTTCTACTGTAATTCCGCCGCTAATTTTAACTAATCCTTTATTACATACATGAGTACTTTCACTAGCATTTTTTTCAACATATTCTGAGTATGCCCAGTATGGAGACCTTCCTTGTTAGATGATTATTTCTACTTTCCAAACTCTTGAGTACCTCGACTCACAGTTTTGGTAAGTTGAATGATGCTGTATCGTTACATATGTTATTTTTACGTGCTAGAATCTAATGTTTCTCTTATAATGGATGATAATATTGGTTGAAGGGAAAAATTATATTGCTTTCATTGAAATTTATATGAATAATTCCTTCTTGATGTAATGATGTGCAGCATCATTCAACTTACCAAAACTGTGGCTCGAAGTACTCAAGGGTTTCGAAAATAGAAATAAACATCCAAATAAAATAAAAAAAGTAACGTGCGTTACATGAAAAACTGAATGGTGTCGTTTCAGCTCATTGCATCATAGACCGTGCAATTTTCGACTATAATTATTTATTTGTTTTGAAAATGTCTGGATGAGCTGAAACATGTCAAATAAAAAAACAATTTTACTTAAATTTATAAAATTAAAAAGTTATTTATGAAATTAAAGTTTTAAAATTTATTTAATACATCGATTAGTTGTAATACAGTTTATAATGAGTTATAGATACATTACATTATCTTGTTCCAAAAGCATTATGGGTTACGTAAAACAAAGTATTTTTAAAAGGATGATTCATTTTGTCTTTGTATCTTTCCAGCTTTCTTGGCGTTGAGGGGGGGGGGGGGATTTTTACATTCGTGAATCTTTCTATATTTCTATTGTAAGAACATTATGTATGTATATTTTCTAATTCTACAAAATACTAAGAAGAATATTTAAAATAAAAGATTTGAATGGGGTTATAAATATTACACAATATCCTTATAAATTCAAATTTAATGAATCCTTCTAAAATTTATTAAATGATGATGTAAATTTCTAATGATGATGTAAATTGTGTATTATAATGTAGTTTAAACAATTCACGAAAAATGCTTTAGAAGATAAAATTTTCATGAGTTCATAATTCAGTACATAATGGGTTAATATGTCTTCTACTAAAACTCAGGAAAATACATGAGGCATTCTCACAAAATTTTAACTTATCAGAAATAAAAATCTGTTAAAATTAAACTTAATAAAATAACATTTGAAACTTATAGAAGAATGCCTGAATGATTCAAAACAAAGAAAAGGAGGTCAGCAGCGACGATTTTTTTATTTAACTGAGGTTTAAGGTAAATTTGCGAGTTTAACTTTCCTTACCGTTTTACCCCTCTAACATTTTATTTTCTTCTAAATTTTTATTTATAATGAATTTGCATAGTACCATAGAACATTCAAATAAGAAATAATAACAATGTATTATTTTTATTACAAAATTTTGGTACAGCATAGTCTTAAAGGGTTGTTAAGAAAGGGACTGTAAGGGAAAAAAAGGGACGGTAATGAAAAAAAGGGGATGATAAGGAAAATTATCACCTATTTCTAGCAAATCGTGTTAAGACTAAGTGATAGCCCCAATGTTCATTGATTTTTAGCAAGAGTTATTAAAATTGGATTAAGAAAAATTAATTTACCTCGAAAAGGGCAGGAATAAAACTTGGGGACGGTAAGACTACCAATAAAACCACAATGCTTGAAATTGATATTTAAATGCTGGTTTAAATTCTGCAGTAAATTCCCAGTCAAAAAATTTTAGCCATTCTTTCTCTAGCATTCTTCTGCATGAGAAAAAATTTTAGCAAATTCTGTGGCTACATCTGAAGTGATTTTCTGTAGAAGTTTAGCAAAAGGGACGGTAAGGAATCTAAAAACCAGGGACAGAGTTAAAGAAAAATAATAACAACCCTAAAAATGTGCGCAGGTTAATTTTTTTCTGCCTATTTATATAAAACAATAGTCCCAGTTTCAGAAAAAAATTACACCGAATTATTTTTATTGAAACAATTTTACACAGACAACTACAAACTTAAAAATCAGCATGAGGGACACGGGACGGTAAGGAATTTCATGGCATATTTGGGACCCCAACATCGTCCAAAACTTAACGCGTTAATATTGTATACAGTCATGCAATGGGATGTTTTCCAGTATAAGAAATAAAACCCCCACAAGAATATGTACTAAAATAAAAATTATTATTCAGGGATGTCAAAATTATGTGAGAATGTCTCGTATCTTGTTACATAAATTTCATAATTATAGAAATTGTAATATTGTAATATAGTAAAAAAAGATATTGTAAGAAAAGAAACCTACATTGCTTGGAACAAATGTACCAGGCCGTTGCCACCGAAACACTCAAGGCCTGAGGACACGAGTTGTGACGTCATCACTAATCGACCGACTTCTCACGCCGGAACATTTTGAATAGCAATTTTATTTTATTTTATTTGTGGAATAGCTATCATCTTATAAAACAATAATAACTATTTAAACTTACTGGTGAGAATTCGGAATCCCTAAATAAAAATTCAGCCAGATGCGGAATGCCTCAGTGTTGCCGCATCTGGTTGATTTTTTATTGGGGGACTACAAATTCTCACCAGTAAGTTTAAATAGTTATTATTGTTTTATGAGATGATAGTTATTCCACAAATAACATAAAAGAAAATTGCTATTCAAAATTTTCCGGTGTGAATTCAAACGCTAGTGAGAAGTCGGTCGATTAGTGATGACGTCAACTCGTGACCTCAGGCCGTGAGTGTTTCGGTGGCAACGACCAGGCCCCTTTAGAGTGATAAAGTACATGCGATAAACTAAATCAAATACTTCCTGAAGCAGAGTAAGTGACACCTTCCTTAACACAAGGCAAGGGAAGATGAAAGAAGATAAAATCAATGAAAAATTGTGTTATTTGAAGAGTTCGGTTTCCGCTTAAACAAGCATAAATGTTATTAGCGAAGAACCACATTATTGATCAACAGTACCTTTTTTGTGGTATTCACAAATATATATATATATATATATATATATATATATAATATATAAATATAATATATAAATATAATATATATATATTAATTTATACCTACAAAAGAGTTTTAACGACAAATGTACCTAGTTAAAATAGATTATTTTTAGTTGGATTTCAAATAATCTTTTGATTTTTTTTATATTAAATAAAGTTTATAGAAATGTGCTTACAGTTTTCGAACTTAATCGAGTTAATATTTCTTCCACCAAATATCGAGAAAAAGAATATTGTTATATAAATTCAATAATTCTATAAGTAATACGCACCATATTGTAAAAAAAGAGAAAAAAGAAACTTTCATTGCTTGGAGCAAATCTGACAGGCCCGTTTACGGCGATAAAGTACATGCGATAAACTAAATCAAACACTTCCTGAAGCAGAGTAAGTGACACTTTCCTTAACGCAAGGCAAGGGAAGATGAAATAAGGAAAAAAATCAATGAAAAATTGCGTTATTTGAATAGGATCAATTTCCGCTTAAACAACCATAAATGTTATTTCCGAAGAAGTTCTTTATTGATGAACAGTACTTTTTTTGTGGTATCCAGGATTTCAAATAATCCTTTGATTTTTTTTTTTACATTAAATAAAGTTTACGGAAACGTCCTTACAGAGTTTCGAACTTAATCGAGTTAATATTTCTTCTACCAAATATTGAAAAAAAGAACATTGTTATATAAATTCAATATAATTCTATAAGCAATATTCTATAAGCGAATATTGTAAAAAAGAAAAAAACTTACATTGCTTGGAGCAAATCTGACAGGCCCGTTTAGAGAGATGAAGTACATGCCATAAACTAAGTCAAATATTTCCTGAAGTAGAGTAAATGACACCTTCCTTAATACATGACAACAGAAGATGAAAGAAGAAAAAAGCAATGAAAAATTGCGTTATTTGAAGAGGATCAGTTTCCGCTTAAACAAGCATAAATGTTATTTCCGAAGAATTTTTTATTGATCAACGGTACTTTTTTGTGGTATCCACAAGAATATTTTTTTTCTTTTTCAAACCTACAAAGGAGGTTTAGCGTCAATATAACCAGTTTAATTAGATTACTTTTAGTAGGATTTCAAATAACATTTGATTTTTTTTTTTTATATTAAATAAAGTTTATAGAAATGTCCTTACATTTTTTCGAACTTAATGGAGTTAATATTTCTTCTACCAAATATCGAGAAAAAGAATCTTGTTATATAAATCCAGTAATTCTATAAGCAATACGTACCATATTGTAAAGTAACTTACATTGCTTGGGGAAAATCTGCCAGGCCTTTTTAGGGGCCGTTAGGGAAGGCAAAAAAAAGAAAAAAAAAAAAAAAGCAATGAAAAATTGCGTTATTTGAAGAGGATCAGTTTCCGCCTAAACAAGCATAAATGTTATTTCTGAAGAAATTCTTTATGGCTCAACAGTGCTTTTTTGTGGTATCCATAGGAGTATTTGCTTGACAAAAATGCATGGAAAATTGTTTTGTCTCAATATATTACATTTGAAACTTTGCAAGAAATCATTTTTATTAAAAATCATTATGTTGTTCCTATATAAATTATTTTTATCAGTTAAAGGAATTAAGCCTTAAGGGGGGGGGGGGGTCTTTGGTCTAAAATTCAGATGATTTTTACGATTTTTTTGTGCTTTCGTAATTATATAGGGTAAAGTGCCCACATTTCGTCCCCTCTCTTAATTTCGTCCCCCTTAACTTTTGCGCTTCTGCGAAAGTGGCGCCACTTATGACGCACAGGGGACAGAAGGTAAAAAGGGTCAGGATTGAAAATTTCGTTCGCCAAGACGCATTCATAAATTAAAGAGAGCGAATTTCCTATTTTTAGAAGACCTGAGTTCTTATTACGTCGTTTGTAGAACGTTATTTACTGTACTGTAAGTATTTATTTCTTA
This sequence comes from Maratus speciosus, assembly GCA_963932465.1. NCBI lineage: Eukaryota > Metazoa > Arthropoda > Arachnida > Araneae > Salticidae > Maratus > Maratus speciosus. The sequence continues at coordinate 474,248,764 of OZ010797.1, forward strand.
TTCATTGCATGTATTTTACGTTGATAAGACGCTGACAGTAGCATACAGTGAGTTTTAGGACGCTCAGTTTATCTTAGGGCAACGGAAGCTCTGTCATATTGGGAAATAGCGTGGTCCCAATTTCGTTCCCCTTGCAGTTCTTATTTTCGTCCCGGGGACGAAATTAGGAATGCTTTTTCATGACTTTTTTTTCAATTTTTTCCCTCATGTTTGGATGACTAATGTTTTGTTATGTTATTCTTCCACAGTTCGTTGTGCTTACTTTAAGGTAAATTAAATTACTTACTCATTTAGAAATAAATTTTGATTTAGTTATAAATTAAGCCTCGGCGTATTGGATATTTTGGGAGGACGAAATTGGGACGGTTTTTTCCGTTGCATCTTTTAGATATTTTTGAAAAACAATTTTTCGCATTGTTAAATTTTTTTTTTTTTTTGGTACGATATTTGCCTATGCTTCTATGTGCGTGGGTACTTAGTCTATCTAAAATCCACATTTGGTAGATTTTCACTAAAAATTACAACTTTCAAGGGCCTAAAAGTGACTGTGAGACGATAATAGGGCACCTTACCCTAAATACGTAGCACGTAAAGTCGCCGTCTGTTCGCATGTAACAACAGAAAAACTACCCAACCAAACAGTTTGAAATTTAATACATATAGTTGTTTCAGAAATTTGATGAGTCATTTCAAATTTGATGAAAATCGAATCAAAACATAAAAAGATATCAAGTTTTCTCATACTATTAAATCCTATCAGACTATCCCATTATAGGTAATGATTCTAGATTGCCCTGGTGATTACATCTTATTTAAGATGGAGTCATATTATTTCCGTATTAATAGAGAACTTCTTTTTACATGAAAATAAATAATTAAAAATAATTTCCCTAATTGATATAAGTATTTTTCTCTAAATTAATATCACTTTAATGAGCTAAGTATTTTTCTCTAAATGAAACCCCCTTTAAGGAAAAAAAGTTAATTATCACCTTTTAAAAGATTAATTATAATCTTTTAGACTAATCCAAGTAAAAAATAAATAAATAAATAAATAAAAATAAACCTACTAAAGAGACTTAGTTTTGACTATACCTAGTTTAATTAAGGATTACTTTTAGTAGGATTTCAAATAATCCTTTGATTTTTATATTAAGTAAAGTTTATAGAAATATTCTTACAGTTTCGAAATTAATCGAGTTGGAATTTGTCCTACTGAAAATCGAAAAAAAGTATCTTATTAAATCAATTCTATAATTCTATATGCAGTTAGTACCATATTGAAAGAGTAGTAACTTACGTTGCTTGGGACAAATCTGTCAGACTCATTTAGAGTGAAATGCACGCCATAAACTAAGTCAAATACTTCTTGAGATAGAGTAAGTGTTACCTTCCTTAATACATGAAAGGGAAAGATGAAAAGAGGAAAAAAAAGCAATGAAAAATTGAGTTATTTGAAGAGAATGAGTTACCTCTTAACCCATTTTAGGCCAATCTTAGAAATTTATAAAATGTGGTCTTATTTTCATTGAAATATGCTTAAATTATTTGAAATGAGACAAAAAAAAAGTTTCATGCATGAAAAATAATATTTTATTTGAGAAATAAAATGCATTCGGCATTTTCATGCATTCGGTCAATGGTGCGCTAACGCACTATTAAATTTAAAATTTAAAAACTTTATAAAAAAATTATGACATTTGTTTTATTTTTATTTTATTTTCAGAACTTGCAACTTTAATCCATTATAAAAACATATGATTAATCTCAAGTAGAATAATTATACATTTTCAAAAAGTCGAATTTGTCAATAACCGTTTCAATTAAAAAAAAAAAAAAATTAGCGTATTTTGAAAATTTTTCAGCAGAAAGTGTTTACTCCAATTGAATTACTGATATTTTATAGATGTCTCCAGAACTCTTAAAAATGGTCGGAAAATAAAATTAGTGAAAAATATTCGTCACAGTGTTAATAAAAAATTATTTATTGAAATGGTGCGTTTACGCACATTTAGCCGAAAATGGGTTAAGCAAGTATAAATGTTATTTCGGCAGAAATTCTTTATTCATCAACAGTGCTTTACTGTGGTATCCACTTAAATTAAATCTTCCTCCAAGTTGATACATTTCCCCCTTAGTGGAAAATATCATGTGCTGCACTAAAAAGAGAGAACACACGAAATTTTCCAGAGATTTTGAGATACTCTATCGACTTGGACACTATGTAGTACTTTAAATAATAATATGGTTCATAGAGCCGACTCCGATCATGATCACACTTCCAACTCTCTGGAATTATTGCTTAATTGGAAAATAAAATAGGCTTACTTAATAAACGAGATTCTAAGTCAAGTTATTTTATTGTATGACTTTAACAAAAAATAATTCCACATTCTAGAGATAAGCTAACAATTCTGTTATTAATATTTCACATTTATAATCATAAAATACACATATAAACATTTATATTTATAAAATTAAGATTTATTCTGCGCAAAAAGTGAGCACTAAACAATATTTAAGATTAAAAAAATCTAAATATGAAAACCATATGTTTAATACGAAAGAAAAGATAGGTTACTTCCTTTAGAGCAAATAGCAAAGATTTATTTCAAATGATAAATAATCAAGCTCAGTGAAATACCGAGGTCCTGAGTCATGTTATTTTATTGCATCTATTTTCAACAATAAATAATTCCACATTCTAGGGATGCATTAATATTTCTATTAATATTTCACATTTATATTTATAAAATACACATACTATAAACATTTATATTTATAAAATTAAGATTTAATCTGCGCAAATGATGAGCACTAAACGATATTTAAGATTAAAAAAAAAATCTAAATATGAAAACCGTATGTTTGATACGAAAGAAAAGAAGGGTTACTTCCTTTAGAACAAATAGCAGAGATTTATTTCAAATGATAAATAATCAAGCTCAGTCAAATAGCGAGTTCCTGAGTCATGTTATTTAATTGCATCTATCTGCAACACTACATTATTCCACATTATGGAGATGCATTAATAATTCTATTAATATTTTACATTTATATTTATAAAATACACATACTATGAACATTTATATTTATAAAATTAAGATTTATTCTGCGTAAAAGATGAGCACTAAACAATATTTAAAAAAAATCTAAATATGAAAACCACATGTTTATTACTAAAAAAGTTATTTCCTTTGGAACAAATATCAGAGAGTTATTTCAAGTGATAAAGTACATGCCATATACCAAGTCAAATACTTTCTGAAGTAGAATAAATAACACCTTCCATAACAACGGACATGGATAAGTAGAAGAAAAAAAGAACATCATTTGGAGATCAGTTTCCGCTTAAATAAGCGTGAAAGTTTTTTTCTGAGGAATTCTCTATTGATCAATAGCATGTTTTTGTGGTACCCCGAGGAAAGACATTATTTAGCTAACTGATACAAAACATATGTTTGAAGTTGTTTGGACGTAATATATTCTGTGCGTAATTTTGAATATATCCATTCTTCTCGGTTATTAATTTGCCAAATATCTTTATTGTTGTTAGGAACTAAAATATCGTAATAAATAACATGTCGGAAATTTACGTCATACGTCGCAAATGAGGTGGATTTGAATTATAACTAGTTTTATAAATATTCAGATCTTGCTGCAATAGCTGTTGCACTTTTATGCGAAATGCATGCATAGAAAATTTAATACGATTTTATATATTAAATTCAATAATACGGAAATAATAGAACTCCATCTTATAAATAGGACGTCATCACCATCGAAACCTAGAATCATTACCTATCGTGTGATGTCATTGAATTCATTAAGTGCGATAGGACTTAATAGAATGAAGAAAACTTTTATTAATATCTTTTTAAGTTTTGATTAAATTTTCATAAAAATTGAAATAACTTGACAAAATTCTGCAACGATATTAAATTTCAAACCATTCGGTTCGGTAGTTTTTCCGCTGTTATATGTGGACAGACAGGCAGACAGACCAAACGAAGACTATAGGTGCTACGCATTTACATAATTACCAACACATCTAAAAAAGGTGAAATGGTTTAGGGAATGGTGTTCTTAATTTGAATATGGAACTCTTGCAAGAAAATAAAATATATAGTAAGAATACGTAAAATTTCTTGTCAAATTAAAAGTTTTTGAAAACTGGTTTCGAAGATTTCCAATGATAAAGAACTATTTTCGGAATCAAAGGTAATTCCGAAGAGGTTCTTGTACTTTTTCGTTCGTGGTTAAATCATACACTGGTGTGCAAAACTTATGCAACAATCACAAAATGCTAATTTCTGAATACATGAGTACTCAAAACAAAATTCTATGAACAAAAAGTGTAGAAAATAGGTACTACCATAAGAACACGGCCAGTCCATGTGAACTGTCCTTGAAGTCACAAATGGTCACAAGTGTCGTAATCACTATGAACTGAAATGTGATATATTTCATTCGTCTCATTCTTACTCTGATTTGGTCACTACACCGAGATGACACAATGACTGCTGCTTTTTGACGGGTCACCAGGTGACTTTTACAATGAAGTTACCTTTTGACTCTCGTGTGGCCGTCTTTTGGAGACTCCATTGTAAAGTCATCATGATAGCGGTTTTTTGACGAATTCCCAAGTGACAGAAAATGAAATCATCTGGTGACTTTTAACAAACGAACGCAATAGTGACTTCACAGTAGTGTCCTGGTCATTTGAAAGTCGCCATGTGACTTCATTGTAAAATTACTTGGTGACTCACCATAATGCAATGCTCACGGCGACTTCAGAATTGAGTCTTCAAATGACAGTCACACGAGAATCACAAGGTGACTTCATTGTAATGTCACCTCGTGACTCATTACAAAGCAACAGTGACAGTGACTTTTCAATGGAGTCACCATATGGAAATCATCTGAGATTAATAAAGAAACGAATGAAAGATTCCATATTTTGTTTGACCTTAATGACTTTGACACTTATAACCATGTGTGACTTGATGGAGATGTCACATCGACTAGCTGCAGCAATGTAGGGATAGTACCTATTTGATTTTTTTTATTTATTTATTTATTTATTTTTTTTTTTTTGCGTTCTCGCGTGCTTGAAAATTAGCATTTTACGATTGCTGGTTAAGTTTTGTACACCAGTGTATATTTTGTAACTAGGGGACAACACTTCTCTGGCCAGAATAAATATAAAACTTTTTATAATTTACAAATAAAATTCTTTATTTTATAACTTAGAATGTAAAGTTTTATTTTGTATAGTAAAATTTCTAATATTAGTATGTCATATAAATTCGTTCCAGAAGATAAGTCGGAGACAAGAGACAGAAGTAACAATTTGAATATTTAAAATATTATTGTAGAAAATTTACAGTTATTTTCTTCAAAATTCTTTTCGAAATTGTAGAAAAGCATTAGAGAATGCATTTTATGGTAACGAAAATGATTTAAATTATAAAATGTAATTTAGACCCCAGAATAAATATAAATAACCAGAATAAAAATAAGAATAAAAATAAGAATAAGAATAAAAATAAGAATAAAAATAAAAATAAATGGCCAGAATAAATATAAACCTTTTTATAATTTACAAATGAAATTCTTTATTTTATAATTTAGAATGTAAATTTTTATTTTGTATAGTGAAATTTCTAATAATTGTATATCATAACACTTAAATTTGTTCCAGAATATAAGTAGGGCACAAGAAACAGAAGTGACAATTTGAATATTTAAACATTAGTGGAGAAAATTTATAGTTATTTTCTTGAATTTTCTTTTCGAAATTGTAGAAAGACATTACAGAATACATTTTATGGTTAAGAAAATAATTTAAATGATAAAATGTAGCATATAACCCTCAGGGACACAAATTATCCCCTTATTGGGGAATCTTACGTATACATGTTTATATTCGTATTTAAAAAATTAATCTTATTCTGCACAAAAAATAGGCAGTAAATAATATTTATCCCCCCTCAAATCGAAAGTATCAAATGTGATACTTCCGAATTGAGGCCGATATAAACAAAATTATTTGATGTTTTCACATTTTTACTTTACTTTTGTAAAGTTGAATGTTTTCGGCTTTGGCACAAAACCAGTAAGTGGCAGCACTGATGCTTATTTCCTCATAAAATAAGTGTTATTTTTATCCGAGTTTGCAAAATTCATTCCAGACAGTATGCCCAAGAAAGTAAGAAATTTTTTTATTTATTTAACTTAAACGATTTACAATAAAAAAATTTGAGGTTTTGTAGATAAGATTGTTAAAGGTTTGTAAAGGATTCGTTACTCCGTGAATTTATGTTATTGATAATAAAATTGATATTTTAAGGGTGTTAGTAATTTTAGTTTCGTATTTGTGAGCCTAAATTACCAGCCACCTAAAGTATAAATTTAAGAAAATGGGATTCTTCTGTCGCTATCGTGCCTTTTTGTTTGTGAAAAATCAATGAATGTGATTCGTAGTGTTATTTTACCTTCAGGACTGGAGAGGCTAACATTAGAAGTTCCAAGAGCAATTTGACTTCTACCAAATAAGAATAATTCGATTCGGGCCAAAAATTTCTTTAAACAAGTTGGAAATTGCTCGTCAAACGTGGCAAATGAGGTACGTTCGTACTATAGCTAGTTTTATAATTATTTTTTGCACCCCATATTGTACTGAATGTATATTTTTTGCGCTTTATAAGTTCATAGTCTGTAACATCATTAAAATGCATTGCAATAATTTTTTTCCCATTCCCCGTAATGAAACGGAAAATTTTTGACTGTCCCTGTCATTAAACTATATAATCAATTTTCATAAAATTTGAAATGGCTCGACAAAATTTTGCAACAATTATATCTTAAAATTTCAGACCTTTCGGAAGGCTGTAACATCATTAAAATGCACTTGCAATAATTTTTCCCTTTGACCGTAATGTAAAGAAAAACTTTTGATTGTCCCTGTAATTAAGCTATACATCCGATTTTCATAAAATTTGAAATGACTCGACAAAATTTTACACCAATGACATATTTAAAATTTCAGACCATTCGGAAGGCTGTAACATCATTAAAATGCACTTGCAATAATTTTCCCGATTGGCCGTAATGTAAAGAAAAACTTTTGACTGTCCCTGTAATTAAACTATACATCCGATTTTCATAAAATTTGAAATGGCTCGACAAAAGTTTGTAGCAATCATATACTTAAAATTTCAGACCATTCGGTTGGGTAGTTTTTGCTCTGTTATATGCGGACGGACGGACGGACGGACTGAACGACGACTATAGGTGCTACGTATTTATATAATTACGAACGCACCTAAAAAGAGTTAAACATATACCACTCCCCACATATATATATCCCCGCAAGAAAAGTGACCCATCTCAACAAAAGTCAATTTCGCAGGAGAGGCAAAAGAAAATTGCATGATTTTACTGTAACATGAAATTATAGCTTTTAGGTCAGCTTGCAGGAATAAAAACGTGCAGAAAAGAGTAAAACCATTAAGAAGGAAGACGTAGGACGATGTTTAGATAGCGGGGTAATTTTACCTTCTCACATAATCCAACCCTCTTCTGTGGTCACAAATGGACATATAGAGTAATAAAGGGATTTTCCGTATAACTACAGTTATGAAACATTTTGTGTAGCAAAACGCACCTATGACAATCTTATTAGAGGAATAAAACGGAAAATGAATTTTTGCGTGATGTGTCACTTTTCTTGCGAGTGATCGATATATACCACACACACACACACACACAAAAAAAAAAAAATCATAAGACGAAATCTAATATTCTACCTTGATTCAATCACAAAACACACTCAAACGAATTTCATTTTCATACGAAGTGACGTATTTGTTTGAATGGAACAGCAGTTAAAAAAAAAAAAAAATGCAATTTAACAAATTACAACGACCATTTGGAAAATGATTTTTTCAAAGACTAAAATTTAAGACATAAAAAATCGCACGGAGTTGATAATACATTACGTACGCCATGAATTAAACATTAATAGTGTTATTACACGTAAAAGTTGCAAGCGACTGAAATCGCCTGCGACTCGTACATATTATCCACCTGAAACTTAAGTATTATCCAAGCATTTCATTGGCTGTTCGGGAAAAGGCTTTTCTATCGTCAGATTTCCAAGAAATCTGACGGCCAATTTTAAATGAAATTTATTTCTTAAACTTCTAAACATCCCACAATATTACTTTTTATATCGTCGTATAGAGAAAAAAATGTACTTTTAAATGCAATTTGTTTGAAAGCTGTATCTCAATTTGTTTCTGAGTTATTAATTTTTTTGTAGTTTTTATTACTTTTTTGTCATAGTGGCAACACTCTGTTGTCCATCTCTGTTGAAAGTAAAGGGAAATACATATTATTGTATAGACCAATCAGAAAACGAATAAATTGCAGATTTAATCAATAAAAAGCCTCAGATATGCTTTTGATTTCCTACCCTGACGAGGACAATAACCATTTTTCCAAATGGTTCAAAAAAAAAAAAGTTAAATAGATACGTTAAAGAGCTAATAAACATTCTGGTGTATATTTTTTTTATAAAATTTGAGTGAAATTTCAGGCGGGTCTAGTGTTAAAAAATATATATACATATATATATATATATATATATGAAAACTGTATTTTTATTACGAAAGGAAAGATAAGTTACTTCCTCTGGAACAAATATGAAAGAATTATTTCAAGTGATAAAGTACATGCCATATACCAAGTCAAATACTTTCTGAAGTATAATAAGTTACATCTTCCACAATAACAGACATCGGTAAGTGACAGAAGAAAACAACATCGTTCGAAGATCAGTTTCCGCTTAAATAAACGTAAATGTTTTTTTTTTTTTTTTTTTTTTTTGGTTTGATTGTTTTTTACAGGTGGAGGGTGGGAATTCTGTATTGATCAACAACACTTTTTTGTGGTATCTTGAAGAAATATATCATTTATCTGGCGATTTTAAAAGGTGTATTGGACGTTGTTTGGCAGTTATTTATCCCAAGCGTATTTCTCTTCAAAATCATTTTTTATCAAATGATTTCATTGAAGTTTGTATTATTCTTTTATGTCAGAAATTAAGAGATGCAGATGTACAAAATAAGCTTAAAAATTTAGAGAAGGATTTACATAATTTAAAAACGCTTATCTTTTACAAGGACAGAACATATTCGGATAAGAAGTTAAATTAATACATTTTCCTGTAACATTTTGTGGTATCCTGAAGAAATATATTATTTATCTGGCGATTTCAAAAGGTGTATTGTAAGTTGTTTGGCAGTAATTTATCTCAAGCGTATTTTGCTCCAAAATCATTTTTTATCAAATGATTTCATTGAAGTTTATATTATTCATGTCAGAAATTAAGAGATGCAGATGTACAAAAAAGGCTTAAAAATTTAGAGAAGGATTTACATAATTTAAAAACGCTTATCTTTTACAAGGACAGAAAATATTCGGATAAGAAGTTAAATTAATACATTTTGCTGTAACCTTTTGTGGTATCCTGAAGAAGGATATTATTTATCTCACGATTTCAAAACGTGTGTTAGAAGTTATTTGGTCGTCATAGAGAATTAAAAAAAAAAAAACGAATTCTTCTTGATTTTTTCTTATTTATACATATAGCAGATAAGGAGTATACCTACAGGGGGTAGTTGCATCTCGCTACTTGCAGATATATATTTATTTTTATACGAGGTTAATGAAACATTAAATAAGGATTTTAAGTTTTAGATATATTGATGACGGTTTGCTGGTAAGGATTAACGATTCCAATAGCGAATTAAATTTAGATTATTATGCCCCAGGTTTGACATTAAAGAAAACTTCATATGACGAAAATCATTTAAATTATTTAGACCTTACTATCAACATCGAGAGCGGTGGCTTGAGTACTTACATTTATGATCAGAGAAAGGATTACAACTTTGAAACAATAAAGATATTAAATTTTAATTCCATTATACATATTTCTATTTTCAGAAATATAATTATCAATAGTTTAATAAGGATAGCAAGGTTAAATTCTAATCATAATAGTATAATAAGTGACATTATAAATCTCTATCATAATGCAATGGTTCAGAATTATCCTATTAGATTGTTAAATCGTTTGACAAACAATTTCGTCAAAGATAAAGATTACCGAGATACTCTCCTTTTGGCGATTAAAAAGATCGCCAAATAATCGTGGGTTTTATAAGGAGCTCTGTCTGGAAGTGTCGTTCTTTTCGAACTGGTTTGGTGATTTCCATGGTCAGATTATTGCTTTCTTTGGTCAGTTTGGTTGCAACAGGTATGGGGGAAGTTTCATGTGTAATTAGCAGTATAACCCTACATGCAGGTCTTTAGCCTTGCAGCCAGTGATGTGGGAAGGGTAAATACCCAGCGGGTAGGTATTTATTTTTGGGGTATATACCTGGGTATTTACCCAAGCCTGAGGTAAATACCCGAAAACTGGGTATTTTCATATTTCCTTGGAAAAAATAATAACCTTGATAAAATTTTTCTCAAAGAATAGGTCACAATGCTTCAAATATGATAGCACTTTGCATTTTAGTTAAAGAAATATACAATATATCCTCATGTTACCCGATTAATTGGCCTTGCCCAGCATCTTTTACATTTACTACATTCTGATATTTTAATGTTGTTAATATGTTGTTCAATTAAACTTTTTTTTTTTTTTTTTTTTTTTTTTTTTTTTTTTTTTTTTTTTTTTTTTTTTACAAATGGAATTGCTACAGTGAGAATTATCAGGAAGTAACCATTTCAATGCAATGGTCAGTTGAATTTTAGATGAAGGTAAAACTAGTATGTTGTGGCCATCACAAAACTTTCTTCTATCTCATACATGTCAATACTTCAAAATTCACTATCTCAGTGCCAAATTAAAAGACAATCTGTGTTCATCAGGAGAATTCTAAAAATATGAAATTCCGTGCATTAGTTCTCGAGGTATGACTGTCGCTGAAATCGTGTAAATCCAGCAAAATGCAGCATAGCAGTGCCACCTATTCGGTTAATTACACCAGAACCTAATTATCACCAACTTATGTCAACGTCTAACTGAATATGAAGTTTGAGGAAAATTCGTGCTTTAGTTCTTGAGATAGAGGTATTGCGCAAATCATGACAAATGCAGCATAGAAGCGCCACCTGTTAAGCGATTTGCAACAACGCATAATCAGCAGCAATATTAATCAAGTTATACTTAAATCTGAAGTTTGATGAAAATTCATGCATTAGTTCTTGAGATAGAGCTATTGAGGAAATAGTTCAAAATGCAGCATAGTAGCGCCACCTATTGGGCGATTTACACCAACACGTTGTCAGCATCATCTCATATGAAGGAATAACTATATCCGAAGTTTGATGAAAATGTGTGCATTAGTTCTTGAGATAGAGCTACTGCGAAAATAGTGTAAATCCTGCAAAATGCATCCCAGCAGCGCCACCTGTTGGGCGATTTACACCAAAACGTAAACAGCATCCATCCATGTCAAGGACTAACGGAATCTGAAGTTTTATAAAAATCCGTCCATTAGTTCTTGAGATAGAGCTTTTGCGGAAATCCTGTAAAATGCTACATTGCAGCGCCACCTGCAGGGCGATTTACACCAAAAACTAATCAGCACCAATCTATATCAGGGACTACCTGAATATAAATTTTTATTAAATTCAGTGCATTAGTTCTTGAGATAGAGCGCCCACAAAATTTGTGTCACATACAGACAGACAGACGGACAGACAGACAGACTCACAGACAGACATTTTGTAACAACAAGTTTTTTGGAATCTCTGACCCATAAAACGTGTAAATCAGTCGAAAACTGGAATTCGAAAATTTTCATGAAACCAATACTTTCTTCTTGTAAAGATAGAAGAAAGTAAAAACAACTGACTCCTTGAAATTGTTAGAAGAAACTAAATGTGGAAGTTACTTGTATTGCCTTAAAACGTTAACGCTATTCTAACTTTAAAGCTATTTTAAAGTTTTTATTTAAGCAGGATTTTTTTCCCCCTAAAAGTTACAAAAAAAAAAAAAAAAAAAATAACTAGTATGTTGTAGCCATCACAAAACTTTCTTCAATATAAATCACGTCAATTAAATCACTTAAATAATACAAGAAATTACAACAATTTAGCGCCAATTCATATCAAAGTACATCTGAATTTGAAGTTAGGTGAAAATTCGTGCCTTAGTTCTTGAGATAGAGCTATAGCGAAAATTCTGAAAAAAGTAGCTTAGCAGCGCCAACTAATAAGCGATTTGCACCAAAACATAAACATCAGTAACTGATATCAAGGTATACCTAAATCTGAAGTTTGATGAAAATTCGCACATTAGTTATTGAGATACACTCTAAATAAAAAGGAGTGACTATTCACTCCGGAGGAGTGAATAGTCACTCTATCGCAGAGTCAAAATATGCCCAACCTCTTTAGAGTGACTATTCACTCTGAGCAAAAGTGAAATTTTTGACTCTCTGAAAGAGTGAATAGTCACTCCTGGAAAGTGAATATTCACTCTAAACAGGGGTGGATAATCACTTTTTCGGAGGAGTGACTATTCACTCTTGCTAAAGGAGTGCGGTTTTTCACCCCTGGTAGGAGTGAATAGTCACTCTTTCATAAAAGTGAATGTTCATTTTTTAATGTAGTCGTTTTTTTTTTTTTTTTTCGCTTCTATGGTCATTTTAAAAGAATCACATCTTTTACAGCATGCATTGAAAATAGATACAAGCGTAGTAAAGATTGGAATAAAATACTTTATTAGCAATATTTATTTAATTCATGGTTTGTAACACTAATTGAACTTTTAGGGAAAAATTCAGTTAAAGTTACATACGAATTTAAATTAGATTACTAATAGTAATAAACTAAAATATTTTATTCCAATCTTATCCTTTGTGTTTGCTTTTATTGCATACCCTATAAAGATATTACTTTTAAAGTTTTATTAATAACTTTTTAATCAGCGGATGTTATATGTTTAACAATGTTTGATTTGATTTTAATTTTTGTTTTAAATATAAAACCGTACTTTTTCTTTAAATTATTGCTATTTTTGCAAAGTCCTATTGTTCTAAAATAGTTTTAATTTTTCCATTTAAAAAACAAAACTTATAAACTCACATCTTTTTAAAATAAGTTCTAAGCATGATTTAAATATTAAGAATGTATATATATATATATTATCCGCTGTCATTTGCTTTTCTTTTATTTAATATGAACTTGGAGTCTAAAGTTAAACTTTTAAGTTCTCTGGAATATGTATATATTTTTCTTTTAAACATATTCCTTAACTTAATCATGATTTCTAATTTTCGTCCGTCATTGCTGAAAAATGAAATTAATACAATACTTATTAATGAAATGACGCGATAAGCCATGTTTAATTTAATTTTTTTATTCGCGTAGATATTGTATTTTGTGAATATGAGCAAAATAGATTTTATATGTTTTATAGGAAAAGATTGACCTCGGAAATAGAAACAAGTTGGAAATTGCTTGTCAAACGTGGCAAATGAGGTGCGTTTGTACTATAACTAATTTTAAAAATATTTTTTGCACCGCATATTGTGCTGACTGTATATTTTGGTGAACTTTATAAGTGCATATCAATTTTATTCTGTTCAAAATACTGTAACATCATTAAAATGCACTTTAAATAATTTTTTCCCATTGACCTTAAAGTTAACGGAAAGCTTTTGACTCCCTGTAATTAAACTGTACATCCGATTTTCATAAAATTTGAAACGACTCGACAAAATTTTGCAACAATTAAATAGGGTAGATGTTCCAGTAATGGACACTCTTAAGGAATTTCTTTTAAAATTATTTTTTTTATTAATAGTTATAATTATTACATTCCAGTTTTTTCAATATTATATTAATCTATCAACAATATTTAACCATTCTTATCGTCTCATTTCCCAATGTGAATCGAAATTTAATTTTAAATAACAGAAATATACCAAAACACCCAAAAGCCCAGTAATGGACACCCTCTGGCCCAGTAACGGACACCCCATAAAAAGTAATAAATATAATTGTTTTTATTTATTGCCCGTATTTAGAACCAGAATTTAATGAAAACATACTAATGAAACAAAATGGTTATTTTCAAATAAATTTAACAATAAGGATACCAGTAATTAATAAAAAATTTGTGATGATCATTTACTGTTTGCATCAATTATTGTAATTATCAGACGATCAATGTTTTAATTATTTTAGATGGATAGTTTAAAATACTAAATATCAGGCAATTACAGCTATTAAATTATTGAAACAGTGGGGGATTTAAAAGGTAATAATAATAAAAAAAAGTTTTGGAATGTTAGTGATGTTTAGTTTTGTCTCGCTATTTTCAAAAATTAATCTTCCAGAGACTACTTGATATATCATTTATAATAATTAATATTGCAAATATGAAAGAAATGATATTGTGAGTTGAATATTTTAAATGCTAAGTAAAATAATTTCAAAATAAAACTGTAGAACTGATGTTTGGGGCCACTGATCTGCAGATTTACCAGTTTCATGAATATTGCCTATAAATTAAGGAATATTACTTTTTTTTCCTTTTTTTTTTCAGATAAGAATAACCAAACATTTAACACAGAAAATAGATTTTTAATAGCTTCTGTAACTTAATTGCTTTTATTTAAAAGGAGAGGTATTAAGCCCTATGAGCCCGTCTTTGGCTGTGCTCTTAAACAATATTTTCTACTACCTAGCTGGTTTGATTGCCAGATTTTAAAATAGCAAAGTATATATACATAAAAAAAGAATAAAATATTGAAATTTTATTAATCACATAAACTAACTTAAAAGAAGCTATTTAAAAAGTTTTGGTGGAAAATGACTAATTAACCATTCTAGTAATCGACACCCTCTCTTAAAACCTTAAAAATAAATGAAATTTCGTAAATGACCGTTAGTATATAAAAGTCTAAGTTTTCTATTGCTACTCAAACAAAAGCATTCAAATTTTGCAAGAAAATAAATAATATATAAATTAATTAAACGAAGCCAGCTCTTAGCCTCTTCATTAAGATTTTCACAGAAAAACAGCAAAACTTTGAAACATTATTTTCTACTTCCTAATTGGTTTGATTAAAAGAGTCAACAATAACCCAGTTTTATAAAACATGCAAGGGGAAATTATAAAAAAATTAATTAAAGTTAAATATTTATTACTTATTTTTTTATGAACCAAAAACATCAAAGGGTGACCATTACTGGCACATCTGCCCTATTTAAAATTTCAGACCATTCGGAAGGGTGTAACAACATTAAAATGCACTTGCAATAATTTTTCCCATTGGCCGTAATGTAACAGAAAAATTTGACTGTCCCTGTAATTAAACTATACATCCGATTTTCATAAAATTTGAAATGACGCAACAGAATTATACAACAATTATATATTTTAAATTTCAAACGATTCGGTTGGGTAGTTTTTGCGCTGTTATATGCGGGCAGACGGACAGACAGACGGACTGAACGACGACTATAGGTGCTACGTATTTATATAACTACGAACGCACCTAAAAAGCGATTTTTATTTTTTTTATATCATTAAATAGTTTAAACTTTTGTCTTTCCAACGATGTGTCACACATGTTTATATATATAAAAAATAAGTGTTGAAATTATTCATTCTTTCTAAGAGTACTTCACAGCTTAATGGCAATAAATCTTTCTTTTCTCAATGGCTCAATGGCAATAAATCTTTTTCTCAAAACTTGGATTTTTCATGTTTATGTTCCTTTTTTAGGTGCGTTCGTAATTATATAAATATGTAGCCCCTATATTCGTCGTTTAGTCTGTCTGTCAGTGTTGATTTCAGGCGGTGGCCCGGAGGGGGGGGGGGGCATTTCCCCTCCGGAAGATTTGAGATTTTGTGTTTTCAATGGTCAAAAAGTGCAATTCCCCCCCCCCCCCCCACTCCGGAACCACAGAAATCCCTCCCGGGGTTAAGGGTCTGAATTCAACACCCGCATATAACAGAGCAAAAACTACCCAACCGAATGGTCTGAAATTTTAAATATATAATTGTTGCAAACTTTTGTCGAGTCATTTCAAATTTCATAAAAATCGGATGTATAGTTTAATTACAGGGACAGTCAAAAGTTTTCCGTTACATTACGCCCAATGGGAATAAATTATTGCAAGTACATTTTAATGATGTTACAGCCTTCCGAATGATCTAAAATTTTAAATATATATTTGTTGCAAAATTTTGTAGACTCATTTCAAATTTCAGGAAAATCGGATGCATAGTTTAATTACAAGGACAGTCAAAAGTTTTCCATTACATGACGGCCAATGGGAAAAAAAATATTTTAAGTGCATTTTAATGATGTTACAGCCTTTCAGAACAGAATGAAATGGATATGCACTTATGTATTGCACTAAAATATACATTCAGTACAATATGCGGTGCAAAAAATATTTCTAAAACTAGTTATAGTACGAACGCACCTCATTTGCCACGTTTGGTGAGCAATTTCCAACTTGTTTCAATATCTATTAAACATAAGAACTCAGATTTTTTTTTTAATACTTATACTATGTTATATTGTATACACAGGGATTTAATGATTTGTTGAGAATTATTTATTTTAGGCAGTGAAATCTTACCAAAAAGTGCTAATTTAAAAATGACTTTCAATAAATAATTAATAATTAATTTTGAATTTTACTTAGAACGAAAATGGTCTGTTAAAATACGTAAAACATGTTATTCAAACTACTCTAAAAAATCTAGACCTCTATCTTTCACCATTTCTGAGAAAAATGTACATAAAGTTGGTGAATTTAACATGGCGGAGATACGGCTTTCCCGGTCCCCTTAAAACAATTACATTTCAGTTCGCTACGTGAAGAAATCTCACAATCACTTTAGAACGAAAATGGTCAGTTAAAAAACGTAAAGCATGTTATTCAAACTACTCTAAAAAATCTAGACCTCTATCTTTCACCATTTCTGAGAAAAAGGTACATAAAGTTGGTGAATTTAACATGGCGGAGATACGGCTTTCCCGGTCCCCTTAAAACAATTACATTTCAGATCGCTACATGAAGAAATCTCACAATCACTTATGAATACTCCACGATCAATCTTTTGCTATACAAACATACAACTATTTAGCTCATAATCTGGACATTCCACATATCTACACGGATAAATGCTTAAAATTAAACAAGACTTACCTTCCTTTTATGTATTCCAAAGAATAATTTTAATGATATCCTAATCTTAAAATGGCGGACGAAAAAGTGATCATTTTTCTTATCTTTAAAGGGTGTCGTCGCCTTGCTTCTCTGATTGGTTAATAAGCAATGCACACGTAAGTCACTCTTCTTTCAGGAGTGAGACATCTCACTCCTTTCTAGAGAGTGGAAAACTCCACTCTTTAAGGAGTGTATTTTTATAAAACTCACTCCAAAAAGAGTAAACATGCCTGTCACTCTTTCAAAAAGTGAACTTTTCACTCCTCCCAATTTTAGAGTGTAGAGCTATAGCGGAAATTCTGAAAAATGCGGCGCCACCTGTTGGGCGATTTGCACCAAAACTTAAACAGCAAAAATTCATATCAAGGTATACCTGAATCTGAAGATTGTTGAAAATCCAAGTATTAGTTCTTGAGATAGAGTTATTGCGGAAATCGTAAAACATGCAGCATAGCAGCGCCACCTGTTGAGCGATTTATATGTATAAAACACCAATTCCTGTCAAGGACTAACTGAATCTGAAGTTCGATGAAAATCCGTTCATTAGTTCTGGAGATTGAGCTATTGTGGAAATCGAGAAAAATGTTCCATAGCAGCACCACCTGTTGAGCGATTTACACAAAAAACTAATCAGCACCAATTTATATCAGGGAATAACTGTATATAAAATTTATTAAATTCCGTTCATTAGTTCTTGTGATAGAGCGCCCACAAAATTTGTGTCACACACAGACAGACAGACTCACAGACAGACATGTTGTAAAAACATGTTTTTCGGGTTCTCTGATCCTCAAAACATGTATATCAGTCGAAAACCGGAATTTGAAAATTTCATGAATCCAATACTTTCTTTTTGTGAAGATAGAAGAACTACATAATACGAAAGAAATACATTTCATAAATATACAAAAAAACCTATAGAACGAATCCTCTAATCAAATGAAGCTCACATTAATTGTATAAAAAACATAATATAGTGTCATAACTACTTCCTATAGCTTTCTTTCAAAATAAATAAATAAAAATTTATTCGGGACAAATAATAATAAAAAATAAAAAAATCTAAAATTAGTTTTCTCCATTTTGCAACAGATATTTCAGATCTACTGATGTAAGAAATTCAATTCAATTGGACAGAAAACGGAAAAATGTTCGAATTGCCAGAGAAAAAAAAATGGAAATAGCCAACGATCACAAACTTTTCTATGTGTTTTAAAAATACAAGTTTGCGGATAATCTTCACACTGAAACTGCACCAAAATCTGAAGTTTTCAATTCAAGAGTATAATTTTGACATCACATTTGACTTTTTCTGTAATTTTTTCTTGAGAATAAATAGAAATAAGAAGACCAAATAGAAAGAATATGTCTGAATGAAAGAATATATATAGAATAATAAAAGACCAAATAGAAAGTCATTCCGTCAAGTTGATGAAGTATAGAGGTTTAAAATTTGCAACTGCTAATGTTAAATGAATTTGTAATCGTTACAAAACAGTTTGCAATGTGGGTAGATTTTTTAAGGCAGTTCTCTAGTTCCCTGTTCAACAATGCGAAATTTTCTGACACATTTCCTGACTCCCTTTTAAGTGTAAGCAAATAAAACTGGCAGGCCTGGCTATTAAAGCGATTTCGAATCGAAACACGTTTTCCATTTTTTTTTGGGTAAATAAATTACTTATCGAGTTATCAGAGATTCTTGTCCCATGACGACAAATTTCCTGCCTTTCCAAGCTGTTGCGTAGGCAATTTGATTCAAAGCGTCCAATTTGGCAGTATTTTCTGAAAGCTAGTCTGCCTTTACCAAAAAATAGAAAACATCTTTTGATTACGTAATTTCTGAATAAGAATACCTGCCAATTTCATGCGTTTCCAAACAAAAATCAATAAAAAATATGTCAAAGTAGCCTCTTTGGATTTGAGAATAGCCTTAACTCCAGAACTACTCGGTGGAATGAGCTGTAATTTTATATTATCATGATTGAAGATTCTAGAATTAGATTTCTGTTTAAACTAGTATGTTGTGGCCATCACAAACTTTCTTCTATATAAATCACGTCAATTAAATCATTTAAATAGTAAAAGAAATTACATCAATTTAGAACAAATTCGTATCAAAGTATACCTGAATTTGAAGTTTGATAAAAATTCGTGCATTAGTTATTGAGATAGAGCTGTAGGGGAAATTCTGAAAAATGCAGCATAGCAGCGCCACCTGTTGAGCGATTTGCACCAAAACACAAGCAGCACTAATTCATATTAAGGTATACCGGAATCTGAAGTTTGATGAAAATCGGTGCATTAGTTCTGGAGCTAGAGCTATTGTGGAAATCACAAAAAATGTAGCAACAGCGCCACCTGTTGAGCGATTTACACGAAAAAATACAAAACATCAATTCATGTCAAGGACTAACTGAATCTGAAGTTTGATGAAAATCCGTGGATTAGTTCTGGACATTGAGCTATTGTGGAAATCGTGAAAAATGCTGCATAACAGCGCCACCTGTTGAGCGATTTACACCAAAACATAAACAGCACTAATTCATGTCCAGGTATACCTGAATCTGAAGTTTGTTGAAAACCCAAGCATTAGTTCTTGAGATAGAGCTATTGCGGTAATCTAAAAAAATGCAGATAGGAGCGCCACCTGCTGAGTGATTTACACCACAAGGGGCAAAACGTCAATTCATGTCAAGCACTAACTGAATCTGAAGTTCGATGAAAATCCGTGCATTATTTCTTGAGATTGAGTTATTACGAAAATCTTGTAAATGCTGCAAAATGCAGCATAGCAGCGCCATCTGTTGGGCGATTTACACCAAAACGTTACCAGCACCAATTCATATCAAGGATTAATGGAATCTGAAGTTTTATGAAAATCCGTGCATTCGTTCTTGAGATAGAGCTTATGCGGAAATCCTGCAAAATGTTACATAACAGCGCCACCTGCAGGGCGATTTACACCAAAAACTAATAAGCACCAATCTATATCAGGGACTAAATGAATATAAATTTTTATTAAATTCCGTGCATTAGTTCTTGAGATAGAGCGCCCACAATATTCAAGACTCATACAGACAGACAGACTCACAGATTCACAGACAGACATTTTGTAAAAACATGTTTTTTGGAATCTCTGACCCATAAAAAGTGTAAATCCGTCGAAAACTGGAATTCGAAAATTTTCATGAAACCAATACTTTCTTATTGTCCAGATAGAAGAAAGTAAAAATGTCACAGGTTATATTTCATTATTTTTTTAGAAAATTAAATATATTTTTTGAAAAATAAATGACGAAGAATGAAATCATTTTTTTAAACAAAAATAGATTTCTAAAGACTTTAAAATATATGAATTATAAAATTATAGCTTATTTCGTAAAGTAGTAAACTACCCGCATTGCGATCTGTTTTGCAATGACTAAAAATGGATCTAACATTAGGAGTTCCGAATTTGAAATATTTATAATTCTTAAACTTCTTGACTGAATGACTTCCCATTTCGTATCCCAAGATAAATATATCGACAAAGCCAAATATGGTATCAAAATAAGATGTTCCTATTGAATATTTCAAATAATTGAAATTTATTGAATATTACAATACATTTAAATTCAATATTTTAATGTAAAATGTTAAGTTTTTTAATACTTAAGAGTTATACGAAGTCTGAAGTTCTATTTTTTTTTCTTTTATACTAATCCAATTTAACTAATAACAATATGAGAAATTTTCACAGCTATATTTGATTGAAGAATAAATACCCGGGTATATACCCTGGGTATTTACTCTTAAAAATAAATACACGGGGATTTTACATCATTGCTTGCAGCCTGTCTCCGTTGGATGTGTTCTTTTTGTTTATAGTTTTGTTAGTATAAGTTGTCCATCGTTGTTTTGTTACTTTTTCGATGTTGTTAAGGAGTTTTGGGATTAGATGTATAGTATGTGATTTTGGTATTATATATATATATATATATATATATATATATATATATATATATATATATATATATATATATAAACAGATTTTAACATTTACAAACACTTCATACGCAGTGAAATATATAGTTCTGGTTTCAGAATCATACTTCAATAATTCAACATAACATTCCAATTAATATACTTTCAGAATTTGTAAATTATATGTCCCCTGCATATACTGGGTGCAGATAAAATTATCAGAATCAAAACAATAATGCTACAGGAGCACCTTCTATTTACCCCTGACACTTTCAGAAACCAAAAGTCAACTAAATTATGATGTCTTGATTATGACTTTACAACACAGCATTGAATGCATAGTGCTGCCATCTGTTAACAAACAGTACAACTAAATCATAAATTTGATTCCTAGTCAAATGAATTGCACTGAACGAACATATTTTTATCAAACGATTTCATTGAACTTGATGCTATTCTGTTATTTTAGAAATTAATGAAAATGCATTAATAAGGCCTAAAAATTTAGAGAAGGATTTACATAATTTAAAATTACTTACCTTGTATATACAGAAAATATTCGGATGAGAAGTTTAATTCATACATCTTCCTGGATCTTTTTGTGGTATCATGAAGAAAGATATCATTTATCCCACGATTTCAAAAGGTGTGTTGGAAGTTGTTTGATCGTAATTTATATCAAGCGAATTTTTCTTCAAAATCAATTTTTAACAAACGATTTTATTGAATTTGATATTAGTCTATTATGTCAGAAATTAAGAGCTGAAAATGTACCAAGAAGTCCTAACAATTTAGTGAAGGATTTGCATAATTTAAAAAACGCTTATATTGTAAGAACAGAAAAAATTCGGATAAAAATCTCACGGTTTCAAAAGGTGTGTTGTAAGTTGTTTGGTCGTCATTTATCTCAAACATATTTTTCTTCAAAATAATTTTTTATCAAGCGATTTTATTAAACTTGATACTATTCTATTATCTCGGAAATTGAGAGATGGTGATGCACTAATAAGGCCTAAAAATTTAGAGAAGGATTTACATAATTTAAAAATACCTATCTTGTAAGTACAAAAAATATTTGGATAAGAAGTTTAATTCGTACATCTTCCTGGACCCTTTTGTGGTATCATGAAGAAAGATATAATTTATCTCACGATTTGAAAAGGTATGTTATAAGATGTTTGATCGTAATTTATATCAAGCGCATTTTTCTTCAAAATCAGTTTTTATCAAACGATTTTATTGAGTTTTATATTATTCTATTATGTTAGAAATTAAGAGCTGAAAATGTACTAAAAAGTACTGAAGATTTCGAGAAGAATTTGCATAATTTAAAAACGCTTATCTTGCAAGAACAGAAAATATTCGGATAAAAAGTTTAATTAATACATTTTTATGGAAACTTTTGTGGTATCCTGAAGAAAGATATTCTTTATCTCACGATTTCAAAAGGTGCGTTGTAAGTTGTTTGATCGTAATTTATGTCAAGTGTATTTTTCTTTAAAATCAGTTTTTATCAAATGATTTTATTAAATTTGATATTATTCTATTATCTGATAAATTAAGATATGAATTTGTACTAAAAAGTCCTAAAAATATAGAGAAGGGTTTGCATAATTTAAAAACGCTTTTTTGTAAGGTCCTAAAATATTCGGTTAAAAAGTTTAATTAATACGTTTTTCTGAAACCTTTTGTGGTATCCAGAAGAAAGATATTCTTTATCTCGCGATTTCAAAAGGTGTTTGGAAGTTGTTTGTCGTAATTTAAGTCAAGCGTATTTTTCTTCAAAATCATTTTTTTTGTCAAAGGATTTGAATGAATTTTATGTTATTCCATTATGTCAGAAATTAAGAGATGATAATGCACAGAAAAATCCCAAAAACTTAGAGAAGGATTTACATACTTTAAAAACGCTTATCTTGTAGCGACAGATATTTTAATTAATAAGTTTAATTAATACATTTCACTGGGAAAATCCGCCCTCACACACATGAGTGAAAAAAAGTAAAACGTTTAAATGAGTTAGTTTAAAGTCTTTAAAATTATCTAAAATGTTACAGTTTAAAAAATTATTTTTGAAATATTACATTTAATAAAATTTCTTAAAACGTAATTTGTATTTGTACAGTTAAATGCAGCTCTATATCATCCAAAATTTTGGGGGAAAATTTAGTGTAAGAAATTTTTTATTTGAACAAACCATTCAGAATCGCAACTTTCATCGCATTTTAGAAATCTATCAGAGATTTATCTAGTGATTAGTTATATGTCAAATACTTCCTGGAATAGCAAAATGGCAGCTATCGAAAAATAGACAAAAGCAAAAGAGACATGAGAAACAGCGGCATTTAAATAGAATAGGATTCCACTTGAACAAACATAAATGTTTTTTTCAGGGAAATTCTTTATTCTCTACACTTCAGATTAGAAATATTATTTTTTGAAATATTACATGACCATTTTTTTATTTTAATATTTAAATTCAGCTCCATATTATTCAAAATTATGGGGGGGGGGGGGGACCATATGTGATAAATTCTATATTTAAATTAACCATTCAGAAGTAAAAGAAATATGTATCGCAATCTGATATCTATCTGTCAGGATTTATCAGAATGATTATCTACATGCCATAAACTAAATCAAATACTTCCTGACATAGAAAAACTGGCAGCTCACAAACAATAGACAAGAAGAGATGAAAGAAGAAAATAGACATGAAAATTAGCGGTATTTAAATGGAACAGGTTTCCACTTAAACAAACATAAATGGTTTTCTAGGTAAATTTTTTATTGTCTATAGATTAGAAAAATTATTTTTTGAAATATTACATTTAATAAGCTCTGGTAGACCATTTTTTATTTATATATTTAAGTTCAGATCCATGTTATTAAAACATATATGGGGTGGGGGGTATAATAAGTGAGGAATTCTATATTTAATTAACCATTCAGAAGAAAAATAAATCTATATCGCAACTTGATACAAATCTGTCAGGATTTTTCCGAATGATTACCTACATGCCATAAACTAAATCAAATACTTCCACACATAGAAGGACTGGCAGTTCACAAACAATAGGCAAGAAGAGATGAAAGAAGAAAATAGACATAAGAAATAGCGTTATTTAAATAGAATAGGATTCCACTTGAACAAACATAAATGGTTTTTCCATGGAAAATCTTTATTGCTTACAGATTAGAAAAATTATTTTTTGAAATATTACATTTGGTAATCTCTGGTGGACCATGTTTTTATTTATATATTTAAATTCAGCTCACTATTACTAAAAAATGTGTGTGTGTGTGTGTGGGGGGGGGATCATATGTGAGAAATTCCATAGTTAAATTAACCATTCAGAAGAAAAAGAAATATGTATCGCAATCTGATACCAATCTGTCAGGATATTTCCGAATGATTATTTACCTGTCATAAACTAAATCAAATATTTCCTGACATAGAAAAACTGGCAGTTCAAAAACAATAGGCAAGAAGAGGTGAAAGAAGAAAATAGACATGAGAAATAGCGTTATTTAAATAGAATAGCATTCCACTTGAACAAACATAAATGTTTTTTCCATGGAAAGTCTTTATTGCTTACAGATTAGAAAAATTATTTTTTAAAATATTATATTTAGTGGACCATGTTTTTATTTACATATTTAAATTCAGCTCCATATTACTAAACAAATGTGTGTGTGTGTGGGGGGGGGGGGAGAAAATAATATGCGAGAAATTCCAAATTTAAATTAATCATTCAGAAGGAAAATAACTATATATCGCAACCTGGTACCAATCTGTCAGGATTTTTCCGAATGATTATGTAATGCCATAAACTAAATCAAATACTTCCAGAAATAGAAAAACTGGAGCTCACAAAATATAGACAACAGCTGATGAAAGAAGAAAATAGATACTTGGAATGGCGTTATTTAAAAACTAAGATCCATATATAACAGGAGACGCCGGTCAATCGAATTTCATCCCGATGAAGCTTGTAGGCAGAGGTATAACATAGACGTTTCCTTATTGCTAAAGTTAGACATATTATTGTTCTTATTTATAACTAGTAAATCTGCAGATCAAGAGCCTCAACGTCATCTCTGCAACTCATTGTTTTTATCAAACTTTGCGTAATATTAATCTTTCTACAAAAACAAAATTTAAACTATTTAAATTACACAAACATTTATAAAAGGAAAAAAATATTTCGATGGTTTCAGACATTAAAAGCGTTAAATTAAACACGTTGTTATGTAAGGATATTCTGAAATTCTCACGAGCTACTTATTCTAGTAATTTTTATATAATAAAGCAAATTTCTTCAGGGGGGCTCTGCCCCCCTGAACCCCCGTTGTGTAATTTATTTTGCATTTGTAATTTTCTACTGATTGAGTTAATGATTACCCTATATCTTAGATTTCTTTTTACACTGCGATTTATAAGGATAAGCAATAATTCGGTCAAGCATTTTACGTTATCCTAATATCCATACAGCAGTATTTACTTGCCTGCTAACCACAAATACCTGTATCTAATGGATAAAGAACTTTTGGAAATGTAAACTGAAACATCTAATTTAGAAATCTAATACCTTTATAAATTTTGTTTATAAAAAAATAATTTTGATTACCATTCTGCAATATTTATATCTAAGATCTAATCTAAATATCAAAAAATGTACTCGATAGCATTAACTTACTAAAATCACCCTAAAGTAGGGGGGCTTCTAAACCTAACAGTTAATAATTCATCATCGTTAAATAGATAAACATGATTTGGCGCCTTTAAGTATTTTTTGTGATTTTCTTTTAATAGTATCTACATTTAATTTAAAATCGTGATGTTACAAATACCGTTGAAATTTGACGCAAACCTATGTTCAGGTCAAATTACGAAAGGTTAACTAACATTTCATTTCCCTTAGCCGGACTTTCTGTTTCATTTTTCGTAATAAGGATTATTTTAATAATTTAATTTATTTTACACTCTACAAGCTGTTACACGGACGTTGTTCACGTAGCATTAAAATAGAGATAAATGCATTAAGTAAAACATTTCACTCCCCACCAGACATACCAAGTCTCAAGCTTTTTGCACATCACTATTATCTTAGAGAAAATGTTCTTTTAAATCGCGAAAATGTTTCAATTAAATAAAGTAACATTTTCTGTATTAAAATACTGGTATCCAGAACGCCGGAGGCTTGGCAGCTCTGCTCCTCTTAATAAAAACATATATGATTAACCAACACTTTATCACATTTTATAGGAGACAATACGGAATTTCTTATTTGTATGGCCTTACATATATCTCAGTCATAAAAATGTAAAATTTTGTGCCAATTAATGCACGCAATTGCGAAAATGAAATCGCAAAGAATGAGAAAAGGAAGGCCAAGTAAAATCGTGTAAATCGAGGAATCTTTCTTCGTAGTGCTGGGAAAATACTGCTACAAAAACTATTTTAGGTGGTATTTGGTGTGAAATGTTTATATGTATTCATTCCTGTCCTATATATCCTTTTTTTTACTTTTTATTTGCTTATTCCATTTTTCTTTTGCACGTGAAAATCTTACAAATTAAAATTAACTCTTTGGGAGAAATTGTTATTCATTTTTTTTTGGCAACAATAAAGTTTATAAAATTTAACAGAATAATGTCAGTTTATTCTGTATGAAAATAACGAACTTTTTCATTTATAATCAAATAGTTGAATAAATAAATGAAAATATTATTCTATATAGTATATAAATACTATTTTCATTTCTGCGTTTAAATAAATCTATATGCAAATATCTATACAAAGGCATTCATTAATTCATTCCTTTTGCTTTGATTTGACTTCGAAAAACCATACATACTTTCACATTTATGATATTTTTAGATGAGATGCTGTTGCTACGCAACGGTTAAAAGAAAAAATGAAATATAAGTAAATTCATAAAATAAAATGTTTTATATTATTCGAACACATGTATAAAATTCTATCATAAGTTATACACCTAATTTAAAAGCTCTGACAAATGTTTTGACAAAATTGCAAACTAATAAGAATAATTCAATACTCTTATTTAAAAATTTCAGCATCCAAAATTTACCATTTAAATCTATTATTCATATGAGCGATTTCTTTCAACAAATGAAAATTTGAAAGTCGTCTGACTTCCCATAGAAAAGCATTATATCACAAAATAAAATGTTCTGTATATTCCGAACGAATGAACCAAATTTAACTCAAAACTATACAGCTAAATCCGGGGAGCTCATCAACATGCCCAGGGAATTTCAAGTCGATCGGATGCTTTTTGCGGCAGTTATCGCGGACCAGACAGACAGACTAACGGAAATTAAAACTTTTCGTGTCTCCACAGTAAGCCTTCACTGACGTTTCGGCAACTAGTAAATCTGCAGATCAAGAGCCTCAACGTCATCTCTGCAACTCATTGTTTTTATCAAACTTTGCGTAATATTAATCTTTCTACAAAAACAAAATTTAAACTATTTAAATTACACAAACTTTTATAAAAGGAAAAAAAATATTTCGATGTTTTCAGACATTAAAAGCGTTAAATTAAACACGTTGTTATGTAAGGATATTCTGAAATTCTCACGATCTACTTATTCTAGTAATTTTTATATAATAAAGCAAATTTCTTCAGGGGGGCTCTGCCCCCCTGAACCCCCCGTTGTGTAATTTATTTTACATTTGTAATTTTCTACTGATTGAGTTAATGATTACCCTATATCTTAGATTTCTTTTTACACTGCGATTTATAAGGATAAGCAATAATTCGGTCAAGCATTTTACGTTATCCTAATATCCATACAGCAGTATTTACTTGCCTGCTAACCACAAATACCTGTATCTAATGGATAAAGAACTTTTGGAAATGTAAACTGAAACATCTAATTTAGAAATCTAATACCTTTATAAATTTTGTTTATAAAAAAATAATTTTGATTACCATTCTGCAATATTTATATCTAAGATCTAATCTAAATATCAAAAAATGTACTCGATAGCATTAACTTACTAAAATCACCCTAAAGTAGGGGGGCTTCTAAACATAACAGTTAATAATTCATCATCGTTAAATAGATAAACATGATTTGGCGCCTTTAAGTATTTTTTGTGATTTTCTTTTAATAGTATCTACATTTAATTTAAAATCGTGATGTTACAAATACCGTTGAAATTTGACGCAAACCTATGTTCAGGTCAAATTACGAAAGGTTAACTAACATTTCATTTCCCTTAGCCGGACTTTCTGTTTCATTTTTCGTAATAAGGATTATTTTAATAATTTAATTTATTTTACACTCTACAAGCTGTTACACGGACGTTGTTCACGTAGCATTAAAATAGAGATAAATGCATTAAGTAAAACATTTCACTCCCCACCAGACATACCAAGTCTCAAGCTTTTTGCACATCACTATTATCTTAGAGAAAATGTTCTTTTAAATCGCGCAAATGTTTCAATTAAATAAAGTAACATTTTCTGTATTAAAATACTGGTATCCAGAACGCCGGAGGCTTGGCAGCTCTGCTCCTCTTAATAAAAACATATATGATTAACTAACACTTTATCACATTTTATAGGAGACAATACGGAATTTCTTATTTGTATGGCCTTACATATATCTCAGTCATACAAATGTAAAATTTTGTGCCAATTAATGCACGCAATTGCGAAAATGAAATCGCAAAGAATGAGAAAAGGAAGGCCAAGTAAAATCGTGTAAATCGAGGAATCTTTCTTCGTAGTGCTGGGAAAATACTGCTACAAAAACTATTTTAGGTGGTATTTGGTGTGAAATGTTTATATGTATTCATTCCTGTCCTATATATCCTTTTTTTTATTTTTTATTTGCTTATTCCATTTTTCTTTTGCACGTGAAAATCTTACAAATTAAAATTAACTCTTTGGGAGAAATTGTTATTCATTTTTTTTGGCAACAATAAAGTTTATAAAATTTAACAGAATAATGTCAGTTTATTCTGTATGAAAATAACGAACTTTTTCATTTATAATCAAATAGTTGAATAAATAAATGAAAATATTATTCTATATAGTATATAAATACTATTTTCATTTCTGCGTTGAAATAAATCTATATGCAAATATCTATACAAAGGCATTCATTAATTCATTAATTTTGCTTTGATTTGACTTCAAAAAACCATACATACTTTCACATTTATGATATTTTTAGATGAGATGCTGTTGCTACGCAACGGTTAAAAGAAAAAATGAAATATAAGTAAATTCATAAAATAAAATGTTTTATATTATTCGAACACATGTATAAAATTCTATCATAAGTTATACACCTAATTTAAAAGCTCTGACAAATGTTTTGACAAAATTGCAAACTAATAAGAATAATTTAATACTCTTATTTAAAAATTTCAGCATCCAAAATTTACCATTTAAATCTATTATTCATATGAGCGATTTCTTTCAACAAAGGAAAATTTGAAAATCGTCTGACTTCCCATAGAAAAGCATTATATCACAAAATAAAATGTTCTGTATATTCCGAACGAATGAACCAAATTTAACCCAAAACTATACAGCTAAATCCGGGGAGCTCATCAACATGCCCAGGGAATTTCAAGCCGATCGGATGCTTTTTGCGGCAGTTATCGCGGAACAGACAGACAGACTAACAGACAGACAGACTAACGGAAACCAAAACTTTTCGTGTCTCCACAGTAAGCCTTCACTGACGTTTCGGCAATTAAGTAAAGCAACAAGACAGACAACATGTTTTCCCATGATTATGATCTAAAATTTTCATCGCTAAGAAGCGCTCCCCATCTCAGCGCTCCTTTTTTTAATTTTTTTTTCTTTTTTTTTGCTACCACTATTTTAAAGCAAAAAGGAATAGTGTCATTTAAAGACAATGGGATTGAACTTGAACAAGAGTAAACGGTCCTTACAGACCAATTCTTTATTGTTTACAGTTTATAATATACGAGGGGGTATCGTAAAGTTTCAATTACAGGCGAATATACCTTAATGCTACCTCACACTACTTTTTCATTACAAAAATCTTTTAACACGTTTTGAGAGCATTTGCAAGAGAAATATACTACGAAATGAATTTTAAAAAAAATAGTGGTGCGAATAGAATATATAAAAATATTTGCCTGTAATTGAAACTTTACGATACCTCCCCCTCCCGTATATGAAAGGATAAAAAAGCCTTTAAAACTCCAAAAATTTAAATTAAAATCCGAAGTATCTTTCTCCTAACTTTAAATCTCAATCTAAAACCAGTTTTACCCCTTGTAACTTTGTTTCCCAGCAATACATCTTATTACTTTCAGATATCATTTTAGGATGATTCTTAAAAGTGAAACTGCTAATCTAAGCGCTTTTTGCAGGCATCTGTGGGTAGGGCAGATACGTCACAGTCCCTGGAATTGTGCGGGTCTTGACCACAGATCAATCAAAGCTTAATGAACCAATTAAATTAGATGTTCCTCCCAAATTAACAATTCCGCCCTCTGCTGGAAAATATTAGAATCTTCAGCATATTACCCAGAACACGCGCGAAGAAAGATGGAATTTGGCTATTTGAGAGGCTAGCTAAACTTACGGCCATGTAACCTCCCAAAGTCTATGCAAGTTGGCTCCGGGACCGGCGATCGACTCGCGAATCAGATGTATGATGAGCGCCTAATAAATGAATTCGATTCGCATGAAGGTTCCCGAGTCAATTTCTCATCCCATCTTAACCATCATCTAGGACAATACCACCTGGATAACATTATTTTATTATTACAGAAGTCGCGCAGGATAAATGATGCGCGTGAAGAAATCCCAAGCCTTAACCCACACGAAGTCAAATTCCGAGAGCTGAGATCGGCCACGAACAGTTACTTTAGCCCAGTGAATGCTGAATTCGGACCGGATAGATCCCGCTCATATGCTTTGAAAAGTCCCAAGCCTAGCCCGTCACCTGCCGTTGAAATCCAACGAAAATCCCAGCGCTTACATAATCTCTACGTCGGTAATTTCATGCCTGGCCAGTGACGTGTTTCCGAAAACGTCGTAAGTCGGCGAAAAACTTTTTAAATCAATTTCTACGGCAAAAGGACACCCGGAAAAGACTTACCACTGTGAAAATCTCGGTGTTACTATCTAAATCTGAAAAACAACCTGCCATGAAAAGTTTGGACGAAACAAGAAACGAAACCATTAATTTTTTTTTTTTGCCCTCTCTCTCTGCGTCGTCTGATAACAGAAATTAACAGTCTGATAATAGGAGTGTGAGATTTAAAAGAAACATTCTTTTTCTTCCCTACTGCAACACCTAACAGAACTGAATTTTGCACCGCTTTCTCTTTGCGAAATAAAAACTGATGAAAACTATCAGCAGAAAAACTAGGTCAAACACGGACAGCTGTTTTCAAGGACAGAGGTCAGCTTTTCGTTTTCTTCGCTTATCATCGCATGAAACATGCAGAATCTAAAGAAGAGAAAAAAAAAAAAAATCCCTGCCGGCTCGGGCCTACAGGCGGAGGTAGATTTCGAAGTTAGTACTAAATTAACCAACAAAATTTAAATCAAGATTAGAGATAAACCCAGTTCCTCCACTAAGAATGAGCTCTAGGGAGCTAAACATTTTGTGAAAATTCTAATATACACGAATACACACACGCATGCATATGGGATAGGTTTAAAAAATAGCTAAAGCAAATTCAGAGAACCTCAAAGTAATAAATAAGTTAATATTTCCATAGTCGGGTTTTTATCATGTTTTAATATGTTTCTTCAAACTCACATGACGTTACATATTCACCTGCTGAGGTCCATTTTATTTCCAATATGACGCAATATTTTGTTGTTTTTTAATTCGTCAAACTATTTATTTCATTTTGAGTTTTCATGCGGAAATCTTGCTCTAGGAAACTTATTACGTAATATTCAATTTGTTTTCAATTCGTCAAACTATTTATTATTTATTCGTCAAATTATTTAATTTTTCACGTGAAATTCTCGCAAAAGAAAAGCAATTGTTGTGGTGAGAATTTTATTGCCTTTTTTTTTAATTGTTGGCAACTGCAATAACGAAAAATATTTATTTTTTTCTGTCATTGTTGTGTAAGAGCTGATTTTATCGGAATCGTGTTAAGACGGTATTCAAAATTTTGAACCCTCCCCATTTCCATTGCCTTGGTCCGATTTTACCCATTTTCAATCCCCGCCGAGATATTAGCCATCTCAAAGTTGTTGGCGAGTTTGAAGACGATCCGTGCATAATTGCGACTTTTATCATGCGGACAAAATTTAAGTACATACATACATACATATATATATATATATATATATATAAACTTTTTAATTGGGAGTGGTTTTGGGTTCCTGGGGTCATATAATGAAAAGTTATGAAGGAATTTTTCAAAAGTCGCACCATGGTAACGACTGCAATAGGTAGTATTTCTTACGAAATCTACCTAAAAAAAGAGTGATTCACATTTGAAATCACTGTACAACTGAACTTCTTTTATTTTTCATTTAAAGTGGTGATAAAGTGTACTTTTTTTAATAAATTTATTTACATGTTTTTATTTGGATATGCTAACTTACAGGTATGAAGCTTCTTTTTATTTTACTTTTATCGATGTTTGTCTTTGAAAAATTACGTATAAAAGGTGGAAAAAAAAAACTGACGTGCTTTCTTTTAAAGATTATTTTCCTTTTAATTTTTTTTTTTCCAGTTTGTAAGTTAGATAACATTACAGATTTCTTTTTATGTTCATTTTATGAAATATTTTGATAATAAGAAAAGTTTTTCTGTACATTAAACAATGTTAAGTTTTTCGTAATAATGAGAACTATGAATGAAAAGATAACAAAAAATACTGTTAGCAATATGGGTATTATATTAAAGGGATTTTAAAGATTTTAAGCCAATTTAAATTTATTATTTTCAAATTTTTATTATTTTTATTTTTTAATTTTCTTGTGAGATTTAAAGTTTATGATTAAAATTTTTGAAAATTTGATGTAGACATACTGCATGCGCGTTAAAATCGTAATAACTGCTCGGGTACTGATGTTGGATTTTTGTTTTAGACTGTATACTTTAAGAACATATATAAATATTTCCTATTTGATAAGTTGGCCGTTTCTATAATATACAATTGTATAATAGCTCCAGGTTCTTTCTACCCGAGATTTAAAAAAATAAAGGACAAACACTTAAATTAAGCAAACTGAAATTTAGTACAATTATTTATTTAAAGAAATTATAAAGCAATTTAAATAACTGACAACTACAGGAGATCAGGATTAACATTACAACTATAGGAGAATTCAAATCATAATAATTTACTATAATAAAGCCTCAAATTATTAAAAAAATCAATTCACATCAAAATTATATTATTGCTCGGAAAATAAAGAACTAGCTTAGGGGCTGTTCAAATATTACGTAAGCATGTTTTTGACAATTTTTGACCCCCCCTCCCCCCTTGTCAGCAAAAATAAGCAAATCGCAACCCCCCCCTTAATAATTACGTAAGAAAATTGCACCCCCCCCCTCCACTTAAAAAAAATTAGGATACAATGCAAATAAAAAAAAAAACTCTACTCGACTTAAAAAAAAATAATAAATGCTTGTTTTATTTCCTTACAATTCTGTTTAAGAAAATTTCTTAGATCACAATTTTAGAAGAACTTAGCCATTTGAAAAATTTAAATTTGAACATGCCCATATCTATTCCGATGCTGACCACGGCTGCTCAAGCCATTTTTCCATATCTGTTATGACATTGGTTTCCAGTTTTACTTGATTATCTTCATCGCTTTCTTTTCAGATGCAATCTTGATCAACTTCATCTTCCTTGACACACTCGACATCTTCTGTATCTTTCACGAATTTTACGAAGCACATAAGTTCATTTGCTCGACGAGCAGCAATTTTCAATGGTCGTGTAAGGCAGGCCTTCTCGCTTTTTTCACTGTGCTGAATTTTTTTGTGTCTGTTTGCTGATTTCTGAGATGCATGATATTGGCCACAACTTTCACAAGTTCTTGGGGATAATTGCAATTTTATGGAAGGGCAAAAACAATCATACAGCATCTTTAAAAGTCCCTTTGCTGTAATATTGAGATTTAAGGCCAGACGGAGACTTAAATCTATAAATTCCCCCTCCTCACTTGTAATGATGTCATTTGACGATTGTATCATTTTAATTGGAGGAGGAATAAATCGTTCTTTTAATATACGAAATAATCCACTACGTGCAGGAGAGCAACAATTCTTTTCTTGGCATTTTATAATTTGCAGCAAATATGGATTTTCTTGTAAATGCTTCGAATACCAATCTAAGTCATAACCAAGAGAGTCTGGCTCACCTGAATCAACATATGTCGCAGTAACATGATAACCGTCAATGTTTAATGAGTTCCAGATATCTGCGAGAGTTTTACCAGCATATGCAAAGTTATTTTGCTCTATTTTTTCGTCAATAGTGCTACCGTTCTCATCGAGATGGGAACCATAATGGTCATAAGGGTGTATAAGACCAGACAGTTTGCGACTGAGTGGTGTCATTCGCCTTTCTACTCAGTTATATGCACTTCTTCCAGGAGCATTGCACGCAATGAAATTTCCATCCAAATCATGCTTTTTGAAATGGTTAATAGCAAACGATATAACTTTCTGGTAGCGGGGATTCTCGTCTGGAGCTCCATCAACCGTAACTATGATTACAGGTTTGATGAAACCCTCTTCTGTTTTCATTAATTTTTCAAAGTCTTTGAGTATTAATAGAGTTTCAAAATCCTGAACATGAGTATTTGCTGTGGAAGAACTGTGTTTCCTACTTCTTACGTTGGACCAGAAAAACCTATAGCTTTACTTTGACCTGCCATGCCAGGAGCAATCACAATACCAGAATAAATAGATGGGATAAGTTTGTGGCGTTCAGCGATGACCCACTCGTGGTCGGGTAAGGATACACGATACTCCATACGCATCAGTATCGGGGACTGTTTATTGGCTGCTGTAATTCCCAAAGGTGCACGCACTATGTCATCCCGTGAAAGAAGAAACACTTGCATGGGTCCAAGAATTGAAGCTAAAGTTTCTAAATAGCGGATGGATGTTACTGCGAATTGGTTATCAATGTGAGATCGGTAATAATCAGTCTGAACCCAAGAAAGTTTTATCGGTACTGTAGTGACATGTCTTCGACCCTCGATGGTTGAGGAATTTTTTGGAAGCAAACGAAGATATGTTCCACTCATGCTTATTGCAAAAACCAACCTTTTTCAGTTCTACAGTCAAGTTATCGAGAGTTTTGACACTTCGTATTGACTCGCTTCTTCTTTTTACATCTGCAGCGCTTTCAATAATAGCTATGTCTGTTATTGCCTTAAGCAATAATGGTTAATCTACATTTAAACTTGGTCTTCCTAATGAATCCCTCAAAGCTATTTTTTTTTAATGCCTGGATTATCATGGCAGATTTCTTCAAGCTTTGTCCGTTTGGTGGTTCGATGTTTTCTTTGGTATTCATAATTTTGTCGTTTCCTTTTTAAGGATTGTTTTTCTTTTTTTAGATCACTGGAAACCTTATTTATCTGTTTTTGAATTTGAGATACACTGGTTTCAATTCAAATGGATTACATTTCATTTTCAGTAAGGTACAAAATTTGAAAACAGTTAGAAGATTATCTGCTACAAAACTTACGTATTTTTTAATTCCCCCCCCCCCCCTGGATACATTAATTTTCGAGTTATTTGAAAAGAAAAAATAAGGTTTAGCTTGGCTACGCCATATTTAAAAAGTAATAACTCATTTTTTGACATTTTTTTGGTCTTTATTTATTCCCATTCTGACCATGTTTCGCCAGACATACACGGTCATTTTATCTTATCTAACTTTTTTTCAATTTTTACAAGTAATAATGTAAACTAAAAGTTATGATAAAATATATTTAAAATTTTAAGAATAAATTGATTATAATTACCTTTATAAAATAATCAAGAAAGACTGATTTCTTTTTGGTTGCCTTACGCAGTTCGTCCTCAATTACTTTTAGCACCAATACCTCTAACTCTTTGTCAGTTTTAGAAGACTTTTTGTACTGCCGCCACACATCATTAGTTTTACATTGGATATCCTTCAAAGGTTTATCTGATGCAGACTTTTTGAAACTTTCAAAAAGTTTTTTACACAAGATTTCTCGAAATGAAGACATATTTCTGATTTATTTATTTTAAACACCACTACACTACAGTACTGAGAGGTTTTCAAAACTCAAGAGACACCAGACAGTAGAGCAGTCGGTCATTATGGTTATGGGGTTCAACCACTTGACAGAGTAGGGGTGGAAACAAAAAAGATGGAATTTTACTTACGTTTTGGAAACTTTCCCGGAAGACTCATATTTTCACAATACAACATATCGCATCCGTCTATTAAATTCTATTCTATTCTATTCTCACAATTGGGAATAGTAGTAAGTTCTCAGAGATAATAAGCCCTCATGCACAGGGCTTAATTTGCACCGGAGCCGACCGGATCTCAGCTCCGGTACTTCTCCGTTCTTAGTAAATATTTAAATATTGGTCAGAATTCAGCGGAGCTCATAAATACAGGGCTCTGGAGCCCAGTGTAGCAACGCTTCCGAAAAAACGAAGCCTAAATTACCCTTTCATTCCTTCCCATCTCCAAGTTTTGCATTCTTTTTTACCAAAACAATTATATGTGACGCAATGTGTCGCACACGTAGGAGATGGAGATGAAACGGATTCAATTTTTATATCAGTTTGTGGTCTTGGCTAGAAAGCAGTCGAGCAGGGTTTCCCCTTTTTCTATAAAAGCATCGAATCTTTCCAATAACGGTGTTAAATTTTTAATTTAATCTGATTTTCAGGAGCTCACCACAAAAGATCGTTATACGGAAGGAATCGATTGTAGTTTAAGATATGCACCTTTTATAGGAAATTGAAAAACGTTGTTCCATTCTTCAGCATATAAATATAAATCTCTGTAAATTTGATTCATTTTTTCATAAAAATGCATAGCTGCGAACTATTCCTTTTTGGTGTTAACACTATTTCCAAATCATAATCATTACCACATTTAATCGCAGAATTCTGCAATTAACAACATTAAAATTAGGCAAAGAATTCTATTCGGAAGGAGTGATAGCTAAAAAGTGGAATAGTTCACAACTAAGTATATGCTGATAGATACATTTAAATATTTTATTTTTCTATAGAAAAAAATACTTTACATTTTGGCAAATAATGTATGAAATATAAATATGCAGATTGTAGTGGCAGGAGGGGAGGGCGACGGTATGGCTGTTAGTACCGGTACCGCAGAATAGTAGGGCTCGGCTCCGGTACTTTTTTTGTTAGAAATTAAGCCCTGCTCATGCATCAAACATGAACAGTCGCCTCTAGATAAAAGAGATTGTTTATGTTTTCCTTGTGCGGTCAAAATAGCTGACATCAGAACTTCAAGTTAAGTATTCTTTTGCTATTTCTGTTTTTTCAATTTGAAATTTTTAATAGTTTTTTTTTTACAAGTTAAGAGATTTTGAAAATGTCTTACGTAAGCATCATTCAAACTCCCCCTCCCCCCTTGTCAGCAAAAATAAGCAAATCGCTCCCCCCCTCCCCCCCCCTTAGGTGCTTACGTAATATTTGAACGGCCCCTTACCCCAAATCAACATTACGGTTACTGGCATCTTAAATCTCATCATAGATCCTGCAGTTTTACCCTTTCCGGGATTTTCTACTTTTCCGTCAAATCACACTAAACTAATCCATCTATACTCGCTCTTTACACCCAACTTTATTTCTCGTTCTCTATCTCAAAACTTCTCTGCGCTAACCTTTTCTTCACCAACTGTTTAATTATTTCCTCCACCCCTTTTCGTCCTTTATTCACTTTATCCAACTAAATCCTTTCGTTTTTGCTTTTCCCTTTTTTACCTTTTTTCTACTGGCTACCATATTTTCATAAAATCCCATATCCCTTGATATTGGATATCTTAAAACTCTCCCCTTTCTCTTTTATTTCTCTTTCTTTTTTTTTTATATAAAAATATCAAAATATGGATACCACTTCCATCCCAAATATTTCTCACCCTTTTTCTTATTCATTCTTACATCCCCCTACACCTTTGCAATAAGCTTTATTCAATTCAACAACATCCGTTTTTCGGCAACCGCTTTGATCGTTACCTGTAAATAATTTCTGCTATACATCGAATAGTTTTCCTTACAGCGTTACCCGCCTTGGTTCTCCTCAATACATCCTGCACGGTAATAAAACTTACTTTTCTAAACTGACCACCTTGGTCTCATGTTTTGTACCTTCAAGAAAAATGGATTTGTTACTTTTACCATAGCTATTTTGTTATTCCCGTCCTACAGCTAAAATTCAGCTGTTCATTTTCGCACCTGGATTTCCTTCCCTAACCTCTCTTAAACTTCTAGTTATTTTGTATTTTATAACCGATTCATTTCTTTTCCATAGTAATGTTTCTTGTACCAAATACTTTCTTTTATATATTTTCCATACCCTGCTCTTCCTCTCTCTATTCATCTTAACCGCAATACTAAATCCCAAAATAACCTTTCTACATATTCCATGTCGATTGTAACTAAAAGCCTCTTTTCAATTACATTCCTTGAAAATAACTTGCATGGGAATATAGGGTTTTGCTAGACGCATTGTCCGAGCATAACTAAGGTAACAGTAGTTTTTGTTTTCTTATTCATCCGGTGAAGCATATGTGCGATCACCAAAAAGTAAATTTATTTTATTTTAAAGTTTTTGGGCATACTGTGAATACATGTTGAACTAGTTACATGTTTTAAACAGAAAATTATCAAAAAATACTTGCGCCATTGAATAGTTAGTATCCTGTTCCAGTAATTATTTTTATAAATAGAGATGAGCATCCTGAAATTTTTACATATGTGTAAATAGTAAGTTATGTCAGTTTGTGTGTTATTTTCATTTAATCCATATTTTAATCATTTTTGTGTTGGTAAGTAAATTTTTTTGTGCATAATGAGAAAAGATCAGCCCGTTTTTCAGGTATTTGTTTTTATATATATAGAATTTTATGCCAATTATTATTCATTTTAGAGTTTTGTGTATAGTTAAATATTATATTTTATATTGTTATATTTTAATACTTGAGTTTTTAATTTTTAATATTTTATCCAATATATATTTTTTTTTATAATAAATCTCATTTCATAAATAAAAGATATGAGTAGGTATTTCACCCCTGCCAATTTTAGAAAACAGGTGAAGGTCCCGCACCCACCATGCTCAAAATATATTCAATATTTTCAATCATTGGTTTAGACATGACCTTGGTAACCCCACTTTAACCGTGGTAAATCCAATAGTGTCTAATTCCACACATCCAATTTTTAAAGATGACCATGGTTCTACCCCATTAAGTCTAAACATAAAACTCATTTTTCTTTTTTTTTTAATTTTTGCTAAAATTTTTTATAAAATGTTCAAAGAATCATTTTTTTTTAGCATTTAAAATATAATGCAGAGAAAACAACATTACAATTTTGCCCATTTCCAAGACAGTCGGAGGGTTAAGTAATTTCCACCGAAAACAACCCTCCACAGACAAAGGGGATTCAGTGACCTGTATAATCTGAACAAATGTGGCAACTGTTGATAAAATAAATGTCCGGACAATAAAAGCTAGCTAAGTCTTGGTCATAATCCTGTTTGTTTAAACCAGGGTCTATTATTTTATTAATTTTTTTGTTTTTATTTTTTATTTATTTAATTTTCCTGTTTGATTTATTGATTTCTTTTTCTTTTTGCCAGTAGTAAAATTCTTGAATTCTTAAAAATTTAGAGATTTTTGCTATTTGCCAAGAGCTGAGTGAGATGTAAATGTGGTTTATTAAATCATGACGTTAGTTTATTAATGCCACTGAGGAAAATAAATACCTCAGTCTGCAAAATAGTAAACACCATTACTTACAGGTAAACTGCATCTGCATCTTCACACACAAAAAAAAAATAAACTTCAAGCTCATTTTTCTTTTTTTTTCTTTTTGCTAAAACCTCCCTGAGGTTTAGGATTGCTAAAACCTTCAAAGGTTTAGGATTTTGCTAAAACCGTCAACGGTTTAGGATCAGTACTACTTACCTTACAAGTAGGCTTCTATGTAAATAGACTTCAAAATATTATTTTTCTTTATTTTCATATTTATGTCAATATTTTTATTACATTACTATTTACAACTTACCAATTTTATAATTCAACATATATTTAATATTTACACACTTTGAAATAAAAGGTGAAGAAATGTTCAAATGTTTTTATAAGTTCACATTTTTAAGTATTTCTCCAAGTTCAATATTTTTATATTTTGCTGTACATTGTTTTTATTTGAATATTTTGTCATAAAACATATTTTCCACAGTAATCAGGTGTACTTTTATATTTTTATTAAAATAATTTTAATTATTGTGGAAAACATAATTAATGACTGGAGGAATCTCTTACAATACATGAAAAGTAATCTTATATTGTGTTTTCTTTATAATTATGGAAAAGAATTTTGTTTTAAGTTTTCCTAT
This sequence comes from Maratus speciosus, assembly GCA_963932465.1. Lineage (NCBI taxonomy): Eukaryota > Metazoa > Arthropoda > Arachnida > Araneae > Salticidae > Maratus > Maratus speciosus. The sequence continues at coordinate 474,289,622 of OZ010797.1, forward strand.
GTTTATTTTCAATTTCTAATATTATAATTGTACCTAAAGTTATATTTTTACATAGTTGAATTTTATATAAAAATGTGAAATATATGCTCAAAGACTTTAACAAAAAGAGCATAAACTTCTTGACCAAAGGACTTTGAAAAAAGAAAATTATGGTCAATACTTAAACTATATTATTTTATTTTGTATTTTCCCATATATTTCTTATATTATTATTGTAATTTGTTTTTTCAGCTTTTCTTTATATTCTATGGTATTCTTATATTTTATGTCATTAATTTTTTCAAGTATTATGTAAAGTTCGGTCAAGTTGTCCCGAGAGCTAAATCCTAAACTTAAGATATTTTACGTAAAAATTTAAAATCTTAAATTTTTCCCTTAAAGTTTACAACTCAAAATTTAAATTTTAAATATGTTTTCCAGCAGTAAAATTCAGCCCTCACGTCTTAGCAAATTTAACTTTACCATTATATTTACTTTAAATTTACCTTTAGATTTAACTTTAACCTTAATCTGTAAGGTCGCACTTATCTGTTTTCGTATTCGCCATTCTCCGTGCGAGTCCCCCCCGGATTTGCAGGCAATTCCGGGTGGACCTCAACTTGGAGAGGGGGGGGGGATATGAAAGGATAAAACGCCTTTAAAACTCCAAAAATTTAAATTAAAATCCGAAGTATCTTTCTCCTAACTTTAAATCTCAATCTAAAACCAGTTTTACCCCTTGTAACTTTGTTTCCCAGCAATACATCTTATTACTTTCAGATATCATTTTAGGACGATTCTTAAAAGTGAAACTGCTAATCTAAGCGCTTTTTGCAGGCATGTGTGGGTAGGGCAGATACGTCACAGTCCCTGGAATTGTGCGGGTCTTGACCACAGATCAATCAAAACTTAATGAACTAATTAAATTAGATGTTCCTCCCAAATTAACAATTCTGCCCTCTGCTGGAAAATATTAGAATCTTCAGCATATTACCCAGAACACGCGCGAAGAAAGATGGAATTTGGCTATTTGAGAGGCTAGCTAAACTTACGGCCATGTAACCTCCCAAAGTCTATGCAAGTTGGCTCCGGGACCGGCTATCGACTCGCGAATCAGATGTATGATGAGCGCCTAATAAATGAGTTCGATTCGCATAAAGGTTCCCGAGTCAATTTCTCATCCCATCTTAACCATCATCCAGGACAATACCACCTGGATAACATTATTTTATTATTACAGAATATATTACATAAAATAAAGTTTGGTATAAAATTATTTGTGATTCTATAATTAAATTCAGATTTATATTATTAAAAATATATGAAATAAAAATCTAAGAAATTCTATTTAACTTACGTCACTTGGTACAAATCTGTGAGAACTTTCCAAGTAATAAAATACATGACATAAACTAAATCAAATACTTTCTGAAGAAGAAAAAGTTACAGTTCCGGAATATAGACAAGGGTAGACGAAAGGTAGAATAAAGAGGAAAACGTATATGTAGAATAGCGTCCTTTAAAGTGGATGGGGTTAAAATGTGAATAAGCGTAAGCGTTCCTTCCAAAAGAATTCTTTATTGTTTACAGTTTATATATATATACATACATTACATTAAATAAAGTTTGGTATAGCATTCTTTCTGTTTCTATAATTAAATTCATATTTATAATATTAAAAAATATATGAAAAAAATAGCCGAGAAATTATATATTTAAATAAATCATTCAGACGAAAAAAATATATATATTGCAACTTTATCACTTGCTAAAAATCTGTCCGAGTTTTCCGTGTGAACATGCCTTAACCCTTTCCGGCACAGTGTGCCCGGATACCTAATTTTAATTCAAAACTTACGAACGGCACCAAGAATATTTTAGTAACATTTTGCTTTTACAATGAACATTTAAAGTAACATGGTTTTAATTTCTAAAAAAATCGTTTTAAAATTCCTGAGTGAGTCAATCATTTCATCATTTTACTACAAAAATTGCACGTGCCGGAAAGGGTTAAACTAAATCAAATACTTCCCGAAATAGAAAAAGGGCAACTCACGAACATTAGACAAGGGTAGACGAACGAAAAAAATAGCCTCTTGGAATAGCGTCGTTTTAAAGAGTATAGGATTCCTCTTGAACAAACGTAAGCGGTCTTATCAAAAGAATTCTTTATTGATTACAGTTTGTAGAAAAAACATGTGAAATATTTATATTACATTTATGAAATATGGAAGAACATTATTTGTGTTTCTATTTTTCAATTCAGCTCTGTATTATTAAAAAAATATGAAAAAAAAACTTATGTGCAAAATTCTGTATTTAAATGAACCATCTATAGAAAACATATCGCAACTTAGGTCGCTTTGTGCAAATCTATCCGAGTTTTCCGAGTAATCAAGTGCATGCCTTAAACTAAATCAAATACTTCCCAAAATAGAAAAAGGGCAACTTACGAACATTAGATAACGTTAGATGAAAGAAAAAATAGGCACGTGGAATAGCGTCATTTTAAAGAGCATGGGATTTCACTTGAACAAGAGTAAACGGTCTTACCAAAATAATTCTTTATTGATTATAGTTTGTAATAAAAAAAATTTAAATATTACACTTAAGGCTCCTGTCCCTGCCGGCGAAGACACTCACGAGCTAATGCCAATCCTATGGGGAGAGATTTATCTAATATGTCATTTGCATTTCGACATTTTTTTTTTTTTTTTTTTTTTTTTAACCATTTGGAAAAATGGTTATTGTTCTCGTCAGGGTGAGAAATCAAAAGCATATCTGAAGGTTTTCATTGGTTTAATCTGCAATTTATTCGTTTTCTGATTGGTCTATACAGTAATCTGTATTTGCCTTTAATTTCAACAACGATGGATACTTTCTGTTGCCACTATGACAAAAAAGTAATAAAAACTACAAAAAAAAATTAATAACTCAGAAACAAATTGAGATACAGCTTTCAAACAAATTGCATTTAAAAGTAGATTTTTTTCTCTATCCGACGGTGTAAAAAGTAATATTGTCGGATGTTTAGAAGTTTAAGAATGAAATTTCATTTAAAATTGGCCGTCAGATTACTAGGAAATCTGACGATGGAAAAGCCTTTTCCCGAACAGCCAATGAAATGCTTGGATATTTACGTAAGTTTCAGGTGGATAATACTTATTAAGTTTCATGAAATCTGACGGGTCGCAGGCGATATTTTTGTCTTGCAATTTTTACGTGTAATAACACTATTAAGGTTTAATTCATGGCGTACGTAATGTATGATCAACTCCGTGCGGTTTTTTATGTCTTAAATTTTAGTCTTCAAAAAAATCGTTTTCCAAATAGTCGTTGTAATTTGATAAATTGCTTTTTTTTTTTTTTTTGCGTTGGATAGCCGAGTTTTGTCTTTTTTACTTTTTCCATTTTGGTCGCAGATATTTTTTATAAAGTTACTTTAACTTTCAAAACCTGTTCTGAAAACGAAAGTGTCATTATAAAATATATAAACCAAAATCAAAAAAGTAAAAAAATGTGCGATGTAGAGACGAATCTGGGTTATCCAATGCAAAAAAAAATAAATAAATAAATAAATAAATAAATAAATAAATAAATAAAAAATAAATAAAAATGTCGAAATGCAAACGAGATATTAAATAAATCCCTCCTCATAGGATTGTCATTAATTCGTGAGTGCCTTCGCCGGCAGGGACAGGAGCCTTAATAAAGTTCGGAAGAACATTCTTTATGTTTCCAAATTTCATTTCAGCTTTTATTTATTAAAAAAAATATGAAAAAAAAGTATGTGAGAAATTCTATATTTAAATGAACATTCTAGAGGTAAAATAAATATATATCGCAACATTCGTCGCTGTCAGAATTTTTCCGAGTTATTAATTACATACCCTAAACTTAGGAAATAGAAAAACTATCGGCTTAGGGACCATACACAAGAGTAGATGAAAGAAAAAATAGACAAGAGAAATAGTATCATTTAAAGAGGTAAAGATTCCACTTGAACAAGCGTATAGGGTTTTTCCGGAGGAATTCGTAATTGATCATCAGTGCATTTTTGTGGCATCCTCAGGGGGAAAAATGCTTATGTTTTAGTGTCAAAGGATACATTGGAAGTTGTTTGTCCGCAAACTATTCTATAAGAAACAATTTATAATACAGATTATTAATTGAACAGAGATTATTTTGTTCCAATGGGAATTTATTATTAGATTTTTATGAACAGAAAACGTTGAAGAAGGGCATACATAATATTCTAAAACGATTATTTTGAAAACAACAGCAGGAAGAAAAAAAGAAGAATATGAAAATAAATTGTAGTTTTTCTCTAAAAAATAGCGTACAATCGATATTTTAATATTCGTTAATTAAGTTTTAAAGTTATCAAGGTATTGTATTGTGATATTTTTGTAAAATTCGTGAATAACAGGAAATAAGTGAAAAATGAATTATGAAATTCCATCTTACATAGAAAATGTTATGTTAAATAAAATAATGTAATAATAGAGTGTATCTAGTCGGATGTGCCAATCCCAAAACTTTATTCTTTCTCATGCGGGTTAATATTTTAAAAAATAGTTACGAATGTTAATCCATCAGCGTTATTACTTCAATGCTACACCAACTTTCATTTTCAGCTTAAGTATCTGCTTTATTCAAATCTGAGAAAAAAACAAATTAATATCGGTCATAATATTTATCAAAATCAATATTTTTCGGAATTTTGTTGTTAATTGAACAGAGATTATTTTGTTCCATACGGAATTTATTATTAGATTTTTATCAACAGAAAACATTGAAAAAAGGCATACGTAATATTTTCAAATGATTAATTTGAAAAACAACAGAAAAAAGAAGAAGAAAAAAAGAAGATTAGGAAAATAAATTGTAATTTTTTTCTAAAAAAAAAAAAAAAAAAAAAAAATCGTACAATTTAAATTTAAAATTAGTTTAATATTCGTTAATTAAGTTCTAAAGTTATCAAGGTATTGTATTGTGATACTTTTGTATAATTCTTTAATAACAGGAAATATGTGAACAATTAAATATGAAATTCGATCTTTACATAATAAATGTTATGTTAAATAAAATAATGTAATGATAGAGTGTAACTTGTCATATGTGCCAATCTCAAATCTATCTTCTTTCTCATGCATGTTAATATCAGGCTTTAACGAATGTTTTCCTCCAAAAAAAGTTCTTAATAAAATTAGGAAAAAAAATCATGAAAACAGTACCTTCACTGTAAAAAAAAAGAAAAAATGCCGTTAAAATACGAAAATTGTACTGGCAATCGAGACGCCGGTAATATTTCCGTATTTTAACAGAAAATTTCCCCCATAAATTCCAGAAAAACGGAATTTTTTCTGTAATTTAAGGGAAAAAAAATTCTGCTAAAATACGGGAATAGTACTGCCGTCTCGATTGCCAGTACGATTTCCGTATTTTAGCGGAATTTTTCTATAGTGTTTACTGCAGGTAGTAACCACCACCCAAATCTATGGTTTTCTGCCAACATTTTTGTAGTTTTACAAAGCCTTCTTGCACAGAAACTTGGAGGCAGCGAGTCCAAAAACAGATTCAACCTTATTTCGGACGAAAGATAACACCAGCAAGATACATCTGCAGGTGTGAAAAAAGATATAAGTCTGAAGAAGCGATGTCGGGGTTATATGGTGGGTGTGGCAAAAGGTCCCATTCAAGTCCATACATGGAACTAACGTCTAACTCTTTAGACGTTATTAGACGTTATTTAGACTCTTTGGTGGTTGGTTGAATACTGATATTCTTACACAAGCTGTCGCAGGTGGTGCTCATCAACATCAGTAGGCCGCCAGAGCGCTCTGCTTCTTGAATGTCGTAGTCCTTGTTTTCGAACTTTCGGTACCAAACCTTCACAGTGTCATATGATACAACAGTAGTACCTAAATCTGTACACATGATTCAGTGACATTCTGTACGTCACTTTTTGCAACAGAACTAGAAGTAAATGAGGGTCATAATCTTGTAGCGTGATAGTTTCATTTCAGACACCCTGTACTTAATGATAGCGATATTTTTCTTACAAATTTCACAACACAGTGTTATGAAGCAAGTCTCTTTCTTTCAAATGCCAAAAATCGTTTGACAAAATATGAGCAAACACGTCAATGCGAACTGTTTGCGCAGACGATATTAGCTGTGGCGGGAAACTTTCGTTACAATCTAATATTTTAAAAAGTTTTTACACATGTTAATCCGTCAGCGTTATTACTTCAATACTACAGCAACTTTCATTTTCATCTTAACCCTTAAATGCCTGATTTTTCAAAAATAATTGTAATAATGTTTTCCGTCTTTCAATTTTTAAATAAATCATAGGAAAAATACTTTAAAAAATCATATTTTGTTTTAAGTATGGTTTACGGCTAAAAAACAGTTTGTTACTAACCGGCAATACTGGTTTTTAATTGGAAAAATAATTTTCCTTGATAAAATTCTATATTATTAAACACGCAAGAATTTTGGGAACTATAATAAGATATAAATTTTACTTGCTCAATGCACAACAAAATAGGGTATTTCGTAAGCTTCCAAACAAAACAAAAAGAACAAGTAGCAACAACTGAAAGAATAAATCTATCTTTATTCTTAAACAGCACAAGTGTTGTCATCTACATGTTGAAAATCGATTTAATAATATTTTCAGAATGTATTTTATTGACAACATTAGGCATTATAGCTTCAATATTATTCTAATAGTATTTTAGAGCATAAATTGGGTATGTTGCCGAAAAGCAACACCCGGCATTTAAGGGTTAAGTTTCTGCTTCATTTTACTAATCGAAGTAAAAACGAATTAATCTCGATCACAATATTTATCAAAATCAATATTTTTCGTTAGTTTGTTCCACATCAGATGCTTGATAATCACTTAGTTAGCTGGATGCGAATTGCACATCACTCAAGGAACAGCCAATGTACAACAGAACTATGAAAAATCGCTATTATAGCGCCCTCTTCTGTTTGGAATATTTCCAAATTCAAGGAGAACCTCTTTGCCATAGTCAAAAACATATATGTGAAATTTGGTTCAATTCTCTGCATAACTTCATATACTTTTAGATGGTACAATAATGAAAATGGCTCACAAATTGCTATTACAGTGCCCCCTTCAGGCGGAATATTTCCAACTTGTGGGAGAACCTACTGGCCAAAGTCAAAAATATACTCAAAAAATTTGGTGCAATACTATGAGCAATTTCATACAGTATTCGATAATACTAAGCGGACATATACACACATGGACACACGTACATACGGGGAACAGACAGGCTATTATTTTAACACAAGCAAACTGATTGGTAAAGTTATCATACGAACTGCATATTTCCAACTGAGCGAAAAAATGACCAGGCTGGAAATCGAACCCAGATCCTTGGCTTACAAGGCCAATGCTTTACCGTTTAAGCTAACTGGGCAGACAACCAGCCAGCATATTTCGCTCAGATAACCTTATTGGTAGTAACATCTGATCTGTCATGTAGACAGCTCAGCAGAATAAAGGAAAAACAGGTAAAGGAACTCCATATAAACGATGGATACATAGATGAACTATTATTTTAATACAATCAAACTGATTAGTAAAGTTATACGAACTGAATATTTCCAACTAAGCGAAAAAATGCCCAGGTTGGGAATCGAACCCACATGTCCGGCTTACAAGGCAAATGCTTTACCGTTTAAGCCAACTGGGCCGACAACCAGCCAGTCTTTACCTGCGGTTTATTCTGTTGAGCTGTCTACGTGACAGACCATATGTTTCTACCAATAAGATTATCTGAGCGAAATATCCTGGCTGGTTGTCGGCCCAGTTAGCTTAAACGGTAAAGCATTGGCTTTGTAAGACGGGGATCTGGGTTCGATTCCCAGCCTGGGCATTTTTTCACTCAGTTGGAAATATTCAGTTCGAACAGACAGCCATTTTGTATAAACATATTTTTCGGTATATCAGACTCCTAAAACGTGTAAATCCGTCAAAAACCGAAAGTTAAAAATAATGTCGATCTCAGTATTTTCTTCTTTAGAAAGAAGGAAGTAAAATTGACTCATGACTGGCAATAGACAAGATTAGATGAAAAAAGAATATAGATAAGATGAATAGCATCATTTGAAGAGGATCACTTTCCGCTTGAGTTAGCTTAAACAGTTTTTCCGGAAGAATTTTTTTATTGAAAAATCGTCGTTTTCCTGTTATCACAAAAGAATGTTTTATTTGTTTTTTGGTTTCAAAAGTTGCGGTAAATTTTATTAAACTTAAAATTACACTATGTGCAAAATACTTAAAAGTTGACAAAAAATATTTACAAAATGTTAAATTACTTTGATTCTTCTTATACTTTCAGCTACAAATACAGCCTTCGTCAGAGAATACAAAAATACTGTTATTAACGTCTTATTTTTCAAATTTCAGGTAGTTGGTGTCGAAAGCAGTGAAAGTGAAAGTCAATTTTTAGATCCGGAAAACTTTAGGGAAATAAAATAACCTTATGATACCAACTACACGAATTTTGAAAACTAAGACCTTAATAACAGTATTTTTGTATTCTCTGACGAAGGCTGTGCTTATAGCTGAAAGTACTAAGAAGAATTAAAATGATTTAACATTTTTCAAATATTTTTTGTCATCTTTTAAGTATTTTACACACTGTGTAATTATAAGTTAAACATTTAAAAGAGGAATTTAGCATTCTATTTTATTTATATGCTGGTGAATTTTATTGTGTCATAATTTATTTTGTTGATAATTCTATGGCAAATTAATTTTATAAGAAATATTATTAGAGCAAACATTATTTAACAACATAAGTAAATAATACTAAGATCTTATTTAGGCGGTTCCCAAATCCCCTGCTCAACAACGTGAAATTTTCTGACAATGTTTTCTGATTCATTTATTAAACTTAAAGGCATAAAATTATTAAAGCGAATTCGGATCGAATAGCGTTTTCCATTTTTTATGAATAAATAAATCACTTATCGAGTTATAAGTGATTGTGCTTTCGTGACGAACGGTTTTTCTCTTTCCTCGTGGTATCGCTTCCGGAAATTCGGTTCAAAACTGAAAATTTGACAGTATTTTCTGAAAGATCTTTTACATTTACAAAAAAAAAAAAAAAAATCTTTCAATTACATTGTTTTTGAGTCAGAACATCTGCCGATTTCATACGTTTCTGAACAAAAATGTAATTAAGAAATGCGTCAGACAGTGGCACCTTTGGATTGGAGAACAGTCTTAAAACTGTACGAAAATACAAACTGCCCTGTTTTTGACAAATTTTTAATTCATTTTTGTTCCGAGATGCATGAAATCGGCAGGTGTCTGCTTCAGAAACTTTGTAATCGAATTGTTTTATGCATTTTTTGATAAAATCATATCTTACAGAAAATGTTCTCAGAAGTTGGAGTTATGAACCGAATTTCCGCATACGACAATGGTAGAAAAAAATAAGAGGTAAAAAAAAAAAAAAAAAAAAAAAAAAAAAAAAAAAAAAAATGTTGTCATGAGACAACAATCACTTATAACTCAAGATGTAAAAAATTTACCGAAAAATGAAATTCCGCTACAAATTACAAATTACATCAATAATCATGCTTGCCAATCTCATGCTTTTACGTTTAAAAGTGAGTCATGATATGTGTCAGAAAGTTTTTTGTTATTTAGCTGTGAAAAATATTTTTTTCGGGAATCGCATTAATTAAAAGCTGCAAACCTTTAATGAATGTGTTGTATAATAATTTTCGGAGTTCAAGAAAAGTATTAAAATGCATAAATACATAATAATGTATAAAAACGAATTATTAATTTTTCGGTAAAGAAATTACATTGAAAACATTATAGCTTTTTATTTTACATCAGTTATTAAATAAAAAGAATATTTTATCAAAAACTTTCCGATATCTGCAGAGTTTTTAAATATCTAGGATTCATTGTTTTTAATGAAAAAAAAATGCTTTTATTATTTCTATTTAAAAATTTTTAAGCTTTATGCTACAGAAAAATTCTGAATAAAAGGAAAAACCGAAAACCCCGTTTCTGGATGATTGAGAATATGCTATAATCTATGTCAATACTTTTTGACGTAGAATAAGTGATAAATCACTAACAATAGACAAGAACAGATGAAAGATGAAAATATACATGAAGAATAACATTATTTGAAGAGGACCGGTTTCCGCTTGAACAAGCGTAAACTGTTTTTCCCTGGGGTAATTCTTTATTGATCAACAGTGCGCTTTTATGGTATACTGTTAGTAGTTGCAGTTTGATTTTTAGTTTTAAAAGATATATTGGAAATTGTCTGTTATTGTTAATTTTGTTAAAAATTATTATTTTAACAGAAATTTGTTAGTAACATAATGAATTAAGAAGTCGTAATAAATGAAAAATACAAAGGTTTTGAAAAGACAAAATACGTAATATGAACTTTAAAAAGCTCATTGTTTTATATAAAGGCGACAAAATAATAATAATAAAGATGCTACAAGTTAAAAAATAAACATTTTATTTAAAATTTCTTAATATTTTCGGCATCCAATTCTCGCAGCCATTCTCAGAGAAAATTTAATTTATTAATTGCTGTGCACTTCATACAAATACGTCACTTCGTTTGAAATGGGTCTATAATTATTAAGGCAGCTGACAGTAGAAGTAGTAGTGCCTTGGTTAAATTTATGTAGAGGAAAAGCAAATATATTTAACTGCCGATCACTACACTGTAAAAAAAAAAAAAAACTGTAAAGTTACTAAAATATTTCTAGGAAAATGAGATTCCTAGAACCTTTTATGTAACGAAAACAATAAAAACTCATGTAACAGATACACTTTTGCACCGTAAATTAAAAAAGCTGTAAGGTTACTAAGATTTTTTTTAGGAAACTGGTATGCCTAGAACTTTTTATTTAACTGCAACCCGGGATACAGATAAAATTTTAGTAAGATTACTGTAATTTTAGTATATTCTTTTGTAAAGCTACAGATTTCTGTAGCGTTAGAAAAACTAGTTTTGTAGATTTACATCTTTTTTGTACAGTGTACATATAAAATTTTAGTAAGCATACAGATTTCTGTAACTTTACATCTGTAGAATTACAGATTTTTTTTCACTGTAAATAAGTTCAATCCAAGTCACTGCTACAACTACTTTCAGTTACCTTTATAACTACAGACTCTCCCATTTCAAACGAAGTGACGTATTTGTATGAATGGAACAGCAATAAATAATAAAAATATCCTCTGACGATGGCCGCGGGAATTGCAGGCCGAAAGAACTAAGGAATTGTAAATAAAATGTAATTTTAGGTAGCTTTCATAAAAAAAAAAAAAAAAAAAAAAAAAATATATATATATATATATATATCCATATATATATATATATATATATATATATATCTGACCTTTGTCACACTGTAACTCTCGTATTTATGAACCGATTTGGATGTTATTCGGTGTGTACATAGTACATACCAATGTCTCGACCGAGTTCGTTGGCCAGCTTGATTTGTTGGCCAGCCATTTTGTTTCAAAATGGTGGCCATTTAATTTTTTTTTAATTTAAAATTTGAAATGTGGTACCAAAATTTGAAAATGGAAAAATATTTTTTTTCTTATGTATTTGACCTTTATACAAAGATTCCGGAGCAGTTTTTGTTTCGTCTATATCTTAAAAAATGGCTGAGTTATAGCATTTTGAATTTCTAGCGTGGCTGACATTTTGAAACGTCCTGAATTTTGTCACGCGATAAAAGGCGCATTTATGAACTTATTTGGATGTAACTTCGTTTATACATAGTACACACCAATGTCTCGACCAAGTTTGTTGGCCAGCTTCATCCGCCATCTTGTTTAAAAATGGCGGCCATTTAAATTTTTAAGAAAAATTTAAATTTGAAATGTGGTACAAAAAAAAAATTGAAAATTGAAAAAATATTTTTCTTTTATGTGTTTGACCTTGATAAAAAGATTCCGGAGCAGTTTTTGTTTCGTCTATAGCTTAAAAAGTGGCTGAGTTATAGCATTTTGAATTTCTAGCGTGGCTGGCATTCTGAAACGTCCGTATTTTTGTCATGTGATAACGGGCGTATTTATGAACCGATTTGGATGTACCTTGGTGTGTACATAGTACATACAAATATCTCGACCGAGTTCGTTGTCCAGCTTCATCCGCCATCTTGTTTCAAAATGGCGGTCATTTAAAAAAATTTAAAAAGTTCAAAATTTAAAATGAGATATCAAAACATTGGAAAATGAAAAAGATTTTTTTCGTATGTGTTTGACCTTAATACAAAGATACCGGGACAGTTTTTGTTTCGTCTATATCTAAAAAAATGGCTGATTTATAGCATTTTGAATTTCTATTGTGGCTGACATTTTAAAACGACCTGATTTTTGTCAGGCGATAACAGGCGTATTTATGAACCGATTTGGATGTAACTTGGTCTGTACATAGTACATACCAATGTCTCGACCGAGTTCCTTGGCCAGCTTCATTCGCCATCTTGTTTCAAAAGGGTTGCCATTTAAAAAAATAATAAATTTAAAATTTAAAATGAGGTATTAAAAAATTGGAAAATGAAAAAGATTTTTTTTATGTGTTTGGCCTTGATACAAAAATTCCGGAGCAGTTTTTTTCTGAAAATTTGTTCTTTTGTTTATATCTTTAAAAATGGTTGAATTATAGCACTTTGAATTTCTAACATGGCTAACATTTTGAAACGATCTTGTATTTGTCACGCGATAACACACGTATTCGCCTATTTCGATGTAAGAAGGCATGTGGATAGCATACATCAATATCTCGACCAAGTTCGCTGGCCAGCTTCATCAGCCATCTTGTTTCAAAATGGCGGCCATTAAATTAAAAAAAAAATTATATTTAAAGTGAGGTGCAAAAAAATTAGAAATTGAAAAAAGTTTCTTTCTTAAGTATTTGACCTTGATATAAGGATTCAGGAGCATTTTTTGTTTGTCTTTATCTTAAAAAATGGCTCAGATATAGCAATTTCAATATCTAATGTGGGTGACATTTTGAAAAATCTGATTTTTTGCCTGCGACAGCACTCATATATATCAATCGATTCCGATGTGAGTGAGCATGTGCACAGCAATTACTAAGGTTTCCACCAAGTTCACTGGTTAGCCTCATCCACCATGTTGTCTTAAAATGGCCGGCACTTTAAGAAATCGCCGAATTTGGCAGCCAAATATAAGTTGCTTTGAATAAAAGCAGCTTGGATAAAGCTGACTAATTTCGCGAAATTCTCATTCATAATGATTTAGTATTGATAAAACTTAGTATTGAATTTCCTATATTCGGTTTCTACTAAATTGAGCTTCGTGTGTTGGAATGATATAAGTTGGCTTTTTTAAAATAAGGAATATGAAAGCTACCTCTTCCTCCCGGCACTGGCCGGAAGGACTTTTTTTAGCTTGTAACATCTATATTATAATTTTATCTCGCCATTTAAGTGAAATAGTGAGCTTTTTAAAGTTCATATTGCGCATTTTGTGAATTAATCATAGTAAAATATTACATATGCAATTTTAATTAATTTTTCAACCACTTTTCAGCAGTGCAATTACGCTTGAAATTATTGAATTTTTAAGAAGTGAATTATCACATTAATAGCTAAGCGTAAACCAACAGTCAATTTTAATTAATTTTTCAACCACTTTTCGGCAGTGAAATTACGCTTGAAATTATTGAATTTTTAAGAAGTGAATTATCACATGAATAGCTAAGCGTAAACCAACAGTCAATTTTAATTAATTTTTCAACCACTTTTCAGCAGTGAAATTACGCTTGAAATTATTGAATATTTAAGAAGTGAATTATCACATTGCTAGCTAAGCGTACACTAACAGCAATTTTAATTAATTTTTCAACTGTTGGTTTACGCTTAGCTAGCAATGTGATAATTCACTTCTTAAATAGTCAGTAAAATATTACATTTTGTCTAAAGGTTTGTTTGCTTGGAAAAGATTTTACAAGATTTTAAAACTATTATCTTGAGAGGAAAAAACATACGTATGCTAGAAGTAAATATACCATTTCTTCTGAAAATAATGTTTTAAAAATATTTATAAACTTATAAATAAATTTGTGTCACCAAAGATGTCTAAAATGTTTCAATATTTCAGTATCTAGAAAGTTCTAAATAAAGATCATGCAAACATTACATTTTGTAAGATTTGTAAATTATACTCTTCTAATTTTTATATTTTTTAAAACTAGAATTTATTCTTCTAAAAACATATGAAAAAAATATTCGAGATCAAGTACATTTTTAATAGCTATACACACTTTAAACTCGAAAAGACTTCATTTTTTTTAGTCACGAATGCTAATAAGAGCTATGTTAAATTGAAAAAAAAAAAAAAAAAAAAGACAATAAAGAAAAAGTAGTGCAAGTAGTGAAACGTAATTTTTTATGCGGATTTAAGGATTATATACGTTGTAGTTTAAGTCTTATTCTGCTTTATTTGAGCTTAATGAATGATATGTTCAGTAACAAAAGAAAAACTGAGAATAAATATTGTAGATAACAAATAGAAGCGAGAAAAAGCACATTTTTAATAGATTTACCTACTTTGCACACGAAACACTACATTTATTATTTTTTTAATAAAGAAAGATAATGAGAGTTATGTTGAAATACAAAAATACAGCAAATAGAAAGTATTGCAGACAATGAAAGATATTTTTTTATTCTGTTTGAAGGATTATCTACCTTTTAGTTGAAGCATTATTCTTCTTTATCTGGCTATGCTAATGAGAGATATTTTAAATAACAAAAGGGAAATAGAAGATATATATTACTGATAACAAAATAAAATGGAGATCAAGTACATTTTTAATAGACTTACCTACTTTGAATACGAAACACTGCGTTTTTTTTTGTTTTTTTTTGTTTTTTTTTTTTTTTAATTAAGAAACTAATGAGAGCTATGTTGATTTGCAAAAAAGACAATAAAGAGACAATATTGCAGATAGTGATAGGTAATATTTTATTCGGTTTCATGGATTATCTAATGTATGTTGTAGTTTAAGCATTATTGTTCTTTATCTAACGAAGTTAATGAAAAAATATGATGAATAACAAAAAAGGAATAGAGAAGAATAATTGCGGATAAATAAAATAAAATCAAAATAAAGTAGATTTTTAATAGACTTACCTGCTTTGTAGACAAACACTTCATTTTTTTTTAATTAAGGAAGCTAATGAGAACTGTGTTGATTTACAAAAAGAATAAAAAGGTATTGGATATACTGAATTTTTTTTATTTATCTACCTTGTAGTTGACGCATTATTCTTCTTTATCTGGCAAAGAAAATGGGTGATATGTTTAGTAACAAAAAAGAAATAGGCAAGAAATATTGGAGATAACAACAAAAAAAATATTCTTTTGTTTGTAGGATTTTCGCTTTATATACGAAGAGTTGTTCTTCTTTAACCGAAAACTCTTATGAGAAATATGGTGAAAAAAAAATGGAAATGATAAAAAAAACTTGATAATATTATATGAAACTTTTTATTCTACTGTTTAAACAAATATTTGTTTCATATATGAAATATTCCAGATATAGAATGAAAATGTTTACTCTGATGTTTGAAGGACAATGTGTTTGAATACGAACTATTGTGCTTCTTTAACTGGTAAAGCTAATGGAATGTATTGCGAACAACAAAAATAAAATAAAGTAAATCTATACAAAATAGTAAAAAAAAAATCCCTTTGCTATTTGAATGGTTGTATTATTTGTACATAAAGTATTACACTTCTTTAACTGACAACTACGTTATATAAAAGAAGGAAAATAAAAAGAAAACTTTTAAGGATAATTTATGCTTTCTATAGGAATCATTGAGCTTCTTTAAATAATAAAACGAATGAGAGTTTCGTTGAAAATAAAAATAACTATTATAGATAAAAAAAAATTAAATTTTTACCCTGTTGTTTGAAAAATTATCTGCTTTATATACGAATCATTGTGCTTCTTTAACTGAAAAGCTAATGAGAAATAGGTTGAAAAACGAAAGGAAAATGAAGAGAAATTATTTCATACTAGCAGAACTACCCGGCTTCGTCCGTGTCAATTTTAAGAAACCTTCCATGTAAAATAAAAAATTTAAATGAACTACTGTAGTAATCACAATAGCTGAGATTTGTGCATTCTCGTCCACAAATCATTAAAATGACAATTAGAAAACATACGTTATTGTCTCGCCACCATAATAAAATGCGTGAGCTTTAATATCACAATGCCCGTTTTCTTCGGCTGGTGTAACAGAAAAATTTGTAATTTTCTGACAATACGGAAAACAAATCCACCAAATGGCATATCATATAGTGAAATTCTCGTTTGTATGGCGTATATCAACATTATAAAATAAAAATGTGTCAGTGAGTAACGCTGACATCATACTGTTGAAGGCAACGACCTAACAGACAAATTATTCCTCTACAGCAATTTTTCTTAACTTCTAAACAGCACACAATTTAATTTTTTAAGCTGTCGAATCGAACAAAAATTCCTTTCAAATGAAATTTATTTAAAAATTGTATCTCAGTTTTTTTTTTTTTTTTTTTTTTTTTTTTTTTTTTTTTTTTTTTTTTTTTTTTTTTTTTTTTTTTTTTTATGGGTTTGAAAGTAATTTTCAAACATGGATATTTTTAAATGTGCGTGCAGCCCAACGAAACCATTACGAAAGATGTACCCGTTTGCTCTTAATGTAATATTATGAAGAAAAGGCATGTCTATGTATAACTTTGTCATCATATTATTGGTGACAACAACCTAATCTATCCACAAATTTCGATTTTACTACAATTTAACTTCTAAACATCGCACATTCGATTGTTCCAACGTCTAATGGAAAAGAAAAAAAAAAAAAAAACTTTCAATAGTATTTGTTTGAAAAGTTTATGTCAATTTATAGATTTTTTATAGATTTTAAAGTGATTCTCAAGCATGAATATTTTTTAACCGTGCGTGTAATTACAAAAGATTATTCAATTGCTCAAAAACACTGCAAATAATTCAGTACTTGTTTGTTTTCGTGTAATATTTCATAACTAAATTGGTAAACGAAATAAAAACGCCAAAATAAAATAAAATAAAATAAAATAAAATAAAACACGAATTTAACAGATATCAAATCGAACTACGCAAAATAATCTATTATGTATAGAAAATGCAAATGGGAATTTCGTTCCGACTGCTTATAACTTGAGTTCTTCTGAAAGGATTTCAATGCGACTATCAGTTTCTCGGGAAAGGTTTTAGTGTATAACATATTGTTTTATGTTGCTTAGTCATAGAATTATAGCGAAAAGTTTTATAATCATGTGAACCCGATTATGAAAGATTAGTATTTAAAAAAAAAAAGATTTTTACTAATAGACTTTGGAACTTGCATCGTTTCTTGGATAATTTTACATGGATGGTTTTAGAATATTGCATTTACGTCAGCCAGTTATATATAAAATTATGGAAGAAAGTTCAATAATCAGATGAGGCCGATTATAAAATATTAGCCTTTTTAAAAAGTTCTACTGGACAGATGTTGATGGAATTTGCGCTGTTACTATGCACGCATTTTTCTATAATGGTTTTAGTATATCCCATTTTGCTCTACAGGTTTTGTTATAGAGTTAGCTGAAAAGTTACTAATCAGTTGAATCCCATTCTGAATGATTAGCCTTTTAAAATGTTAGATAAGTTTTCAGGGATAGTTTTAGTATATTGCATATCGGTCTATCATTATTAAACCAAGTTTTACTGTAAATCATCAACTAAAAAATTTGGCCCTTAACAACCGAAGTTTTGTCTCAAACATTAGAAAGTATAATAGCGCAGTGGCGTTAGTAACGTTTTCATCCACGCGGAAGGACGTTTCAGATAAAGACCCTTATTGCATTAAAATGACGGATCAAATTCACCGATATGTTTCATTTAATTCAAGATTTGTTAAGAGAAACCGACCAGCACAGCGAGCGAAATGCGCTACTCAGATTATAAGGGAATTATAGTGAAAATATTCACGGTTAACTGCTCGCTATAATACGAAAGTACCAAAAATGCTTTTTCATGTAGTTTTTGAGAAATCTGAAAAATACACTAAATATACTATGACGATGATTTCGTATACCCAGATTCATAAATGAACAAAATGAAACTCCAACACAATACTTTAAGAGACTTAAACATTTATTGTGAAGAACTTTTAAAGGAGGGCCGTGAAAAAGTACAGAGAGACGGGGAGAGTTTCGATAACTGCCCCATGGCAGAAGCCCGCAGCGGGGCTTAATTGCAGTCTACATGGCTCGAGGTCAGGAGCAAAAGTGAGTCAGATTTTGTTACAATTACTTACAGCTTGGCGAACATTAGATAACCATATGTAAGATATTTGGCGAAAAACAAACTGGGTAGACAAAACAATCAAGAAGTTTTACATTGAGTTAAAAACTACGCCATGGCGGGCTCTTTAGGATTACTAGAAATAAAATTCCTGCGGTAAGGGAGAGTGGCTAAGGAAATAGCTAGCACGTGATATTACATGCACGTTACAGATTTAACGACAGCTGAATTTAGTCAGCAAGGGGCATAT
Organism: Maratus speciosus; assembly: GCA_963932465.1. Lineage (NCBI taxonomy): Eukaryota > Metazoa > Arthropoda > Arachnida > Araneae > Salticidae > Maratus > Maratus speciosus. The sequence continues at coordinate 474,308,252 of OZ010797.1, forward strand.
GGCTTTTATCCGACAAAATACAAGGGTGAGAATTGATTATTAATGCAAGCCAAGAGGCAGAGAAAATATGCATTACATATGGTCGGCAGCGATGCGAAAGACATTCACTTCTATTTTATTCTTTTATTTTATCTCAACGGAACATCACTGCGGTTAAGATATTTTTCTATCCGTGTGAAACTGAAAGAGGACTGAGATAAAAGATGCCTGCATTTAAAACTAACTTTAAAAAGTAAAAAGCGAAACTTACAGTAGTGTGTGGGGGGGGGGGGGGAAGAGAATGACTAAAGACATGTGAAATTAAGTATCAAATGTCAAATTTAAACTAAATATTTTATTTGAAGGGGTTGGGGGAGAATAATGACAATTTATAATGAACTAGTAAGGTTAAATGATGATTTTTGAGGGGAGAGGAAGGTTAAAGGAATATATAACAGGAAAGCCGTTATATATATCACCCATTACCACCAGAAAAAAAAAACTGTGAAACTTGTAGAACAGTTTTTTTTAAATTGAAGATTACTTTGTCTACCCCATACTTATAAGTATTTAAAACAGATATAGCATAATACAAAGATAAGTCTCCATATATATATATATATAAATTAACTGTGTGCTTGCAATTCTTTAAATGTTTGCATAAAGCAAAAATTTTTAGGTCATGATAAATGGCGCCTTTTTAATTCTATATTTGGTAATCAGTAGTCCCAAACAGTCTCCAAGAAAGAGCAAATAATATTTTTTTTTGTATTTAACAGGATCCTTTTTTTTAAAAATAGCTTTTTAGTATTTGATTAAGAGGCTGGTACCAGCATTTTTCATGACCAAAATAAGAGATGTAATTTTTTTTTTAGTATCTTGTTATACTATCTTCTCAAAATAAAAATAACATAATATAAATGCAAGCAACAAAAGACACAGATACTACTTTAAAATGAAATAGAAAATAAAAGACATATGTATGTCCGTAAATAAAAGTTAAATGAACTAATATAAAAATAAAAAAATAGGTTGAAAATTGGTTTTCGTGCACACAGCACAGGACTACAAAAGAACGGGATGCATATAGCATGCCTATGAATATGTGTAGCCCTTATTCTTGTTAAGTAACAAGTGTGATGGCATCTGTTTACGACATCAGCCGTAGGGGAGATGGGAGTTATGAGACCCATACATCAAGTGATACATAGGTTCCTGCTCCCCAAAGATCACATTGATCTTCAAAGGAGCATGCGTCGGTGTATCATATAAAAAATTATGTTTATTGAATTGAAACATCAATTCGAGGGTTTAGTCTCTCTACACCATAAAGTTTGGACCCTTAGGGCAAAAATTTTTGAACGGGAACAAAACTTCAGAGGGGATAATTTAAAAATACAAAAAAAAAAACTGAGATAAATATGTCACATATCAAAGGTAAAATGTCAGTCCGAGTGTGTGGAGAGCCTGGTGACATGATCGGGTAAGTATAACAACTGCAATTGTTTTTCAAACTAAACTCTAAATGTGTATTCCTTACAATGTATCGAGAAGGATATTAGCTTTATGTGTATTGTATAACATTAGATAACGTTTTAACATTTAGTGTAACTGCACTAGGTTACTAATGCTACAAAAGAAAAAAAACTTTTTTTTTTTTTTTTTTTTTTTTTTTTACTCTTACTGTGAAGGTATGTTATTACAAGAAAACGACATGTTATCTAAGACGTGTTTACTGTCTAAGTGAAGTTTCACCAGAGATTATATTTAATCTCCCTAAAATTAAAATGAGTGTAATATGTAAGTGTAGTAAACCAAAACAACTGTGACGAAAATAATAAAAACGTCATAAGTTTGAAATTTAAAGAAAATGCATGTAAATGAGTAGCATCCTATAAACTGGGAATTCTTTATGTGAAACAAAGTGATGGTGACTTGAAATGTCATGGCATAAAGGAAATATAATAATAAAGGAAAATTAAGAATCTGTTAAAAATTAACTTTTTAATAAATGTTTAAATTGTGAATATCATGTGAAGTCAAAAGTAGTTCCTGGTATAATGAGACATAAAAAGGAAATATTTTGATGTGTAAAGTTGAAAACTAGAAACAATTAAATGTTTTAAATTGTGTATAATGTGTGTTTTTTTTTACCAAACAAAATATCAATGAACTAAATTGTAAGTGTATCTCTATGAACAAAAGAAAAAAAAATGTGTATTTCAATGAACGAAGCAAAGTAAAAGTATCTCACAATGAAGTAAATCAGTGTATGTTAGTGAACAAGAGTTATTTTCTACGACTTAGTTGCAAGTTTAAAGAACACAGCAACCTAATACCTCAATGAACAAAGGTGTAAAATTATTGCGATGAACTAAAGTGAACAAGTATTTCACTGACTTAGAGTGTAAGAGTAATACAATGAACTAAAGTGTGTGTAAACGATGAACGTTGCTATGAACTAATGTGTCTAACAAAAGAATATGGCTACCATGAACTAAAGTGTCTAAAAAAAATCAATAAAAATCGCTATGAACTAAAATGTGAAACAAAACAAAAGAAAGAAAATCAAACAATGAACTAATATGCATGATTAAACGAAAAGAAAAAAAACATACAAACTATGATCTGCAATGTGTAAGAAAAAAAATGTTATGAACTATGAATTGTCACCCAAAGGACAAAATGATAGTGCAATTGGACCCTGAAGTACACAACGAATTCGTAATGCAATGAACTAGTGTAAAGTTATTCTATGAACTAAATAAACTATGAACTCAGTTGTGTAAACTATGAACTAAATAAACTATGAACTCAGTTGTATGAACTATGAACAAAAACTCATCATGTACATATGGGACCAAGAGCATTGTATCACAAGTACACAAAAATGTTTAGCGTAAAGTTAAAACAAACAAACAAAACGTAACTGTGTTTTCTTTAGTAAAAAAAAAGCGAAAAGGACAAATGTGACCAGGAAATGCTACTTATGTGATAAAATGTAACTTAATAAACCTAACTAAGATAAACAAGCGAAAAATTTATCCAGATTTTTGAAATAGATAAAAAAATTACAACTAGTGTAATATTGAATGTTTAGAGTTGTATAAATGTGTACACTAGGGTGGTCACAAGCAACATGGGGAAAATTTTTTTAACGTTTTCTTCGGGGGGATCCTCCTAAAAGTTGCCAATTAGTTAGAAAATAAGATTGGCAAAGTTTCAGCTCAAATAAATAACATTAACCCGTGCCTCATCGAGGTTGAATTCTTGAAAATTTGCAATTTTTGGCAAAAAATTGTCGTTTTTCTTTCTTTACGTGAAAAATATTTGTCTTAGAAACCTGATTCTTGTTTTATTTCATAGAATCTGTTGTTGCCTTGAACTTTTACTCTCATGAAAACTTATATTTAATGAACATTTAGTATTTTTCAGGACAGCTAGTGAACCATACCCTCAAACTCTGCATTTTTGAAACATAGGTAAAAAATGACAAATTAAAAATTTTATTACTTCTGATAATTTCTTTGTATTATTTTTATTAATAGGCAAAAATATGTGAACAATTTTTGTAACTTTAAAAATATTTCACGAATTATAATTGATTATTAGTTATCTAGTTATGTGTCTAGTAAGAAAGAGCTTCTCGATTTCTATTGCAGTTGAACATCTGAATTTCTCTTTTTATTACAAGACTGTTTTTAGGTGCGTTCGTAATTATATAAATACGTAGCACCTATAGTCGTCGTTCAGTCCGTCTGTCCGTCTGTCCGTCCGCATATAACAGAGCAAAAACTACCCTACCGAACGGTCTGAAATTTTAAATATATGATTGTTGTAAAATTTTGTCGAGCCATTTCAATTTTTATGAATATCGGATGTATAGTTTAATTACAGGGACATTCAAAAGTTTTTCTTTACATTATGGCCAATGGGAAAAAATTATTGCAAGTGCATTTTAATGATGTTACAGTCTTCCGAATCGTTTGAAAATTTAAATATATGATTGTTGCAAAATTTTGTCGAGCCATTTCAGATTTTATGAAAATTGGATGTATAGTTTAATTACAGGGGCACTCAAAATTTTTCCGTTACAATTATTGCAACTGCATTTAAATGATGTTACATACTATGCACTTATGAAGTGTAAAAAAATATACATTCAGTACAACATGGAGAGCAAAAAATATTTATAAAACTAGTTATAGAACGAACGCACCTCATTTGCCACGTTTGACGAGCAATTTCCTACTTGTTGTTATCTGTTATGGTTATCTATTTTTAGAATTGACGAAACATTCCGTAAAACCCCTTTCCTCTCTTGATATGATGGCAGAAAAGCTTTGGCCACATGTCTCATCAAATCATCGACAGTAAGCAGCCAAGTAATTGTCAAGTTTTATGTATTTTATTTTATAATATTCGCAAAATGAACTGAACGCCAGAGAAGCTGCTAGACTTAGAATACACCCACAAGCTAACCACAGACATCGACTCTGCAAATAACTGTTTCCTAAACAAAAACTGAGCTCATCAAAAACAGATTTTAAAATTCCCGTTTAGAGAGAACTGTTGTTCACTGGGGTGGAAAACTGCTTTACTATTTTTTGAATAAAGAAAATGTAGAGTGGATAAAAGTTTTAATTAGTTGTGGGGATGAAGAACAGTTACTATGTTACACTCAACTTGAAAATAGTGTCGGAATAATTCAGGCGAAAGCTGTATTTTCAGCAGTTGAAGAATAGGAGGAAGTTGGTAAAATCCAGGCAATATTTTTTATACATCTGCAGTAAACACAGGTCGCCTCTGAGGAACCTGCATATTTCTATAGCAATTGTTAAAGGAAAAGTCTTCTGTATTTATCATGCCGCCACCATACTTTAGAAATTTTCTTAAAAGCTGTTCTTGATTGTAAAATGGGCATAATCACTGCCCCTCAGCCAGATATTAAAAAAAAAGCAATTCTGATTGGGTGGTCTAAATCAAACCAGAGTAAGTTTACAAATGCTATTGAAGATGAAATACTAGGTATAAATAGTTAATTCAGAAGAAATTTCAAATTTTCTTACAGGAACTTTTAAAAATTAATAGATCAGGGATGATTATAAAGAGTTTATCCAACTTTGTTTAATTTTTATAGAACTCCTTCCTGCACCTGGTGCTTTTAATCATGTCAGATGGATGGCGGCACAGGCCATTCATTCTCTCAAAATATATTGTTTCAGGGATCATCTTTCAATAACAAATTTAGAAAAAGAAGGTATCAGAGATTTTTTCTTATTTTTAATCAATATTTATGTAAAAGCGTGCTTCAATACTTCCACTGCCACTTTAGCCCCAATTCAAGACCTGCAAATAATAAAATCACTTGTTCACTACAGAAAATTTGATAAATAGGTTACAGACAAAGTACTTGCTGAAATGACAAACCGCCTTTGGTATCTTAACTCGGAGCAAGTTGCATTTTCATTTTTAGATAATACTTTGGTAAAAAAAGTCAACATAAGCCACCTCATCTAAAGCATTACCACTTAAATCCTTTCCGTCGCAGTGTCCCACGCCCGGACCACCTAATTTTAATTCCAAACTTACAAACGGCCTGAAGAATATTTTAATAAAAATTTGCTTTTACAATGAAAGGTTAAAGTAATGTGTTTTTAATTTCTAAAAAAGTCGTTTGTAAATTCCGGAGTAGACAATCATTTCATCATTTTACGAACAGAATTTTTCTGTGCCGGAAAGGGTTAACGTGACAGTTGTAAGGGAAAATAATCTATTTTCTTTATTATGCCTCCTTTCTTGTAACACAACGTTAATAATAAAATGCACTTGAGCATTATTTGCTTTCATTTCTATATTTCCTTTGCCCTCCCTTTTTTTTTTTAATTCTTTCGGTCTAAAATTCGATTTTTTTCCTTTTCTTTGGAATTTTTTTTAATCAAACACTTTATTGGATTTCACAAATCGAAAAAAAGAAAAACAAAAGGTGGAAAGCAGATGAAATGGAATGTTGCAATTTTTTTTTTTTTCGCTTTTTCATAAAAAGTCAATTTTTAGGATTCAGGTGAAGTCTGGTCCTGAAAAATGCGCATATTTTTAAATATGTACATTTTTAGAAAAAAAATGGTGTGTGGTTCTTCAAAGCAAAACTTTTTTTGATAAAATGAGACCTGCATTATGTTTCTAGGTTCAATTGTATTCATTTCATGAAGGAAAAACAGCATTTTTTTGAGAAAAATCACATTTTTTTCAAATTTAAACCTCAATGAGGCACGGGTTAATATTATCCAAATGAGCTGAAACTTAGCCAATCTCATTTTCTAGTCGATTGGCAACTTTTTGGAGGGTCCCCCCGAAAAAATTCGAAAATTGATTTCTTGTGACCACCCTAGTGTACATTTTCAGTAACAATCTTAGAAAAAGTCAAAAACAAATAGTCTGATAACGCAGATCAGAAAAGATTTCACTTTTGTTCCAATTCGACATTCATTTAACTATTTGCCGGCTAAACAATTAAATGAAAAAGCAACTCACTGTACACTTGTGTTTATAAAAAAAAAATCTTGAAAAAAAAAATTAAGCTAACTTCAAACTTCAAATAAGTATGAATAAGAATGTCAAATACTGACATATGTATGTAAATGTATAAGAAAATTGCAAAAGTTTTAAAAAAAATAGAAATTTTGTAGATAGTAACTCCTTCACCGTAATGTGTGTTAGTTAAAACTGAAAACTGTGAAATGTATGTTATATTGCTTTTATTATTATTATTATTATTATTGTCTTTTTTTTACTAAAAGGAAGTTGAATGAGATGTTTATGGGAATGTATTGCAGTTGCATGCCTTTTCTCGCTTTTGCTTGGTGCACTGTTTTTATGATGGACAGTAATGTGCAAAGGCAGTGTGGAAAATGTCAAAGTTGGTGTTGTTGCTTTCATTATTTCTAATGCAGTTAATACATTTTGGAGGATTTGTACACTGGGGGTGCAATGTGTGGCAAGGCACAGACAGAGCATCTGATGTCATTATAACACGAAATTGCAAGATAATCATTGTATACTTGACATTTGAAACAACGTCTAACATTTATATATGGTTTGACAGGGTACGGTTTTGATTGTATCATAATTTCTTTATGCATTAATAGTTACCTAGAATCTTGTGGTGCAAGTTCCAAGATCCAATTAAAGGAATTAACATGTATGAGCTTGTACTTTTTAACAAAGTGAAAATCATGTTCGGGTATACGGATTAAATCTGAAATACCGAACAAGATATCAGGAATATTTAAATTTTCAGGGAGGTAACAAATGATGACACGAATAGGCTTTGTTATATTAAGTTTAGCAGGGGATAATGAATTTAGAGAGGAATTGCTAACATCTGTAACTTTTTCACTGTTTTTACCTTGAGTGAGAAGGTCGGGGCTAAGATATGTGTCTTTTTTATCATTTTCCAGTTGTGGTAACTTTTCCTGTTTACACATATAAAAGAGGACAGTTTGTGTTGATTTATCTAGGGCAGATGGAGTGAATCTGTTGTTGGCATCTGCCACATGATTAGCCAGAGACTTACTAAATTTAGTACGTTTCACTTTGCCTTTCTGTTGGGCAGTAATTTCATGTAATCTCTCTAGAACTTTCTGATTTACAAGAAATAAATTATCTTTATCCTGTTTTAATTTGGAATAATCATCTTTTAGAATATTAAAGTTTTGTTTAAGAACCTGAAAATTAAATTTAATGATCTGAAGGAAATCCATAATATTTTCAGACAAGGATGCAGGAGTTTCGATCTTCAGTGAATTTTTAATTGCTGTGGCCTCCTTAGTAATGGAATCCAAATATCTTGATAATATGTCTTCGAAAAATCCACCCATGGAGATACAGAAAACATTCACGGTTAACTGCTCGCTATAATACGAAAGTACCAAAAATGCTTTTTCATGTAGTTTTTGAGAAATCTGAAAAATACACTAAATATACTAGTGTTTCAAATTAAAAACGATTTTTATTTATGTTCTGTTAATGCGCAGTATATCAGGTACCTTTAAACACGATTATCCGAAGATTCATTGCCTATAATTTTTAAACGGAAACTCGCACTAATCATAAAATCCCAATCCACAGCGATTAACATGAAAATGACGTCAATCTATGAAGCTTTGTTTAAAATGAGAAAGATAACTCTAAAAAAAAAAAAAAAATAGTTGTTATGTTTTAATTTCAATTTAATATAAATCGTATAAAAGTAGATTTTACATTATGGTATTTGATTTGAATCGTAGAATGTTATCACTGCATTTAAAATATTAAAACATTTACCTAAATGGTATAATTACAGAAACAACATTATAACGAAATAGGGAATAAATCATAGCAACTCGTTTTTAGAGCTAGTTTGAGGCCATATTTATCGAAATTGACGTCATAATTTATTGAAAGTGGAGCCGTATTTAGTGATTTGTGTCTCTGATCCTTTTTCTTGGAATAGAACAGCCTATATTTTAGTGAAATTGTAATTTCAAATATATCAAATTGAGGTTTTATGTTTTCTCAAAGTCTTGAAGTTTTTATTTAAAAATATGAGAAATGCGCATTTTCTGCTTCGAGAGACATCAATTTAAAAAATGTAACAATATATCGAGAGAGCCTGAATTTTTATTGGTTTATGAAAAGAAACTACACGTGTTTGCCCTTTTTGTAATTATTTGTGCCGGTTTTTAGGGTGTGGCAATACAATGCAATAATTCAGATTCTCTCGCTGTATTTTTGCATTTTTGAAATTGACGTCATTCTAAACAGAAAATGCACATTTTTCATATATATATATGTAAAAACTTCAGAATAAATCATAATTAGAAAGCAGTGTCAGTTAATCAGAAATTGACGTCATATCTAGTAAACGATTTTTATTATTATTATCTTTTCCCTAAATTATTTTCTTGATATTGAAACGCCTGTATTAAAATAGATTTTTTAGCTTCAAAAAAATTCAAATGCAGATATACTACGTCATTAGAACACACATTCAGTTAAAGTTTTTATTTTATATGGGGAAAATGTGCATTTCCTGATTAGAATGATAACAATTTGGAAAATGCAAAAATATAGCGATCGAGTCTGAATTTTCATTAGCTTATACAAATAAAGTACGCGTGTTATCAAAAATTTTTTAATTATTGCACAGTTTTTTAAGTTGTAGCAACAGGAAAGAAATGATTGAATTATAAAATTAAATAAAAGAGATATTTCTATAATTTTAAATTATGGAAGATGGTAGAAAAAAGGGTTAAATAGTGGTCTGATAGTTTTTTAAAAAATAAACAGCGATCTTTCCCACGTTCTAAAACGTATGCACATGAAATTTCGTGCAAATCGGTCAAAAACTGAAGAGTTGCATAAAGGACATACACACAAAGAACGGCTTTTATATATACGAGGTGGAACCCGTCGAATTTCGACGAAAGAAAATGTTTACAAAGGAAGTGTTGCATTAAATTTATAATACATCGACAAAAAATAATTGGAATAAAAAATCCATCTTACACTTGTTAATTTAACTCTCCAAAGACATATTTTAACCTTAGATTAACAAAATACTTTTTTCATGAACTTCAACTGTTAAAATTGTTGAAAAATTAAACTTTATTCATATACGTAATCAGTAACATATAATCAAGATAAGTAATTTTGATTAAGTTATTAATTGATGCTTGGTTACGGAATGAAATATCCGCATAAATGATTTAACCTTGACATAATCTTAGAATTTTCTACCTTTACTTCTAAACCGAATCAAGTCATTTTCCACGTTTCATATCCATATTAACCATTTAAAAACATTTTAACGCGCAATAGGTTATTAATAAATATTTTTTCAAGCTTGAAGTCACGTTTGTCAACTATTACAACTTTCCATGTTAAAATTCCCACTCGTGATTTGAGGTCTTAGTATAATATCTGTACCTGCGCGTAAAAATTCCAGAAATTTATAACTTTTAGACGTATTCAAAGGGAAATATTTCGTTTTATCAAATAAAATTATTGTTTACTTTTAAATATGACGTCATTTTCAGTCGCTGAAACATTTTGCCTATTGTCTCAAACTCAATATCAGCAAAATGAAAAAATAGTGAAATATAAGAGCATCATCAGGGAAATAGTGTCTTTTTTAAAGCATAACGTCATTTTCTGTTCAAATTTTTAAAAATGATATTTTTAATTGCAATGAGAAAATGGCATCAGTAAGAATATAATCAATAAAAATAACTAATCCACTTTTAATAGAAATGAAGTACTTCAGTTGCCACGATTAGAAAATTCGTATTAAAAACTATAAAAAAATTAATATCTCAGAAATAAATTGAGATACAGCTTTCAAACAAATTGCATTTAAAAGCGCATTTTTTTCTGCATACGACGGTGTAAACATTTAAAATGTGGGATGTTTAGAAGTTTAAAAATTTGCAGTAGCGAAAATTGCAAAAGCGAAATTTCATTTCAAATTTCAAAGAGTTGCCATTCACAGAATGACGTATGCGTTACGCACAGATATGTTTGTCCTTTATAATATAGACTAGGCGATCGTACCCGAGATTCCCGGGTTAAAAAATATATGTGAAAACATTTCTTTCTTTCTTTCTTTTTTTTTTTTTTTTTTTTTTTTTTTTTTTTGAAAACTATTATTTTTTTAAATGCAATAAATTTTTAGATTGCCCGTTTACATTAAAAGAGCATTTTTCATATGGAAAATACGAATTATACAAACAAATAAATTTTTGAAATTTATCAAAAGCGATATTTTCTTTTTAGCCGCATGCTAAGAGTTATTTGACCACGATTTTGCTACTTACGGCATTCTTTTATATTCTGATAATTTCAGATCTTATACATGTCTGTTAAATTTGTGTTTTATTTACATTACTTTATTTATTTATTCATAGGGAAGTTTTTTTTTAATGGATATTAGCCGTAAGAAAATGATGAACTCTTTATTTTGTTTTACGGGCAAACGGATTAATCTTTCGCAATTGAGCTCCGCCCGATATGGATAAATTAAAAAATACTGCATGCTTAAAATTGTTTTTAAAACCATGGACAATAAGTAAACTGAAATCAGCTTTGCAAACAAATTCCATTTGAAATAAAAAATCCTATTTGTTGATCTAAAAATTTAAATTGTACGATTTTTTCAATATTATTCTTTTATTTGTTTATAAAAGAAGTATTAATTTCGTTAATTTGTCTTTCACAAATATGTTACGTAGATTGGTGGATTTTTAAATATTATTCTTTTATTTGTTTATGAAGGAAATATTAATTTCGTTATGCAGAAATAGTCAGAAACAAATGCTGAAAAATATTTGTCGCTTTATGTGCAAAATGTTCATTATTATTATGTATTGAAACCGCCACGTGATAAGATAAACTTAAAAAAAAAAAAAAAAACCTTGCTTAAAAATTATTATGGAAAGTGTAATACATCAGTCAATAAAGATACAGTTTGTTAACAAATTGCATTTTAAAGTAAATCTTTTTCCTATGCGACGAAATTTGAAAATGTACGATGGTCGGAAGATTAAAAAATTGCAGTAGCGAAAATTTCAAGGCCGAATTTGATCGTGAAGTGCTACCATTCGCAAAAGGACGTCATTGTTACGCTCAGATACGTTTGTTATTTATAATATAGGTACTTAATCAGTAAAATATAATAAAGGGGGCATTCCACGTCAAATCAGGCAGTAAAATATCAATATGTAACCCACCATCACAGATTTTAATGAAACTGCGTGTGTTTGTTCTTACTATTAAGATATGATCACCAGTAATTTTTTTTGCTCCTTGGTGAAATAGTTTCTGAGAAAAAAATTGCCGAAATTTTGAAAAACTGCCGTCAGTTGGCATTCTTGATAGCTCGGTTTTCAAATGTAGCATGTCATATATATAATCATATTTCAATATCTACTCTACAAATTATCTTCAAATAATTTATGCACAATATTTAGGATACGCAGCTTATGAAAAAAATATATTGTTACGCTTATAACATTTTAAGTGTGTCTAAAAAAATATTTAAACTTTGAAGTCGTGAATTTTTTATGAAAAATAATGCATTAACAAAAAAAGCATTATCAACAAAAGGCGGTATTTTTATTAAATTTATTTTTTATGGGAGATATACTTAAAGGTGTCCTTTACCTGATTCTGAAATAAAAATAGTGGGATTTTGGGTGTTTTTGGTAGTATTTCCTATTTAAAAATATTTTGAGGTGCATTTCATATCAAATCAAGCAGAGTCATTCCATGTCAGTTCCCCTAAGCCATTTAATCACTGTCACAAATTTCGATGAAATTGGGTTTGTTTATAGCTTATTTTAAGACGTAATCACCTTTAATTTTCTTGATCCTAAGTAAAATATTTTTTAAGATAAAAAATATCAAAATTTTGAAAAATTGTTTTAAATTTTTTTAATGACAGTTCGATATTCAAAGACTGCATAAAAAAAAAAAGTCATTTCAATATAAAATCACTAAATAGGTTTCAAATAATGTATATGTGACATATAATGTAGGCTGATTATTATTTCTTGTTTTTTATCATGTTTAAACACTAAGAGTGTCTTTTATCTTATGAATTTTTAAAATCAAGAATTTTGTCAAAAATAATGTGTTAATCAAAAATTTATTATTAACCGAAGGCAGGGTGTTATTGCTTTTTTTAATTGTACGTAAAATTATCTTTTAAATGGTTATAAAATAAAAATAGTGAACATATGAGAAAAAATTATCAAAATTTTGGAAAAATGCCACGAGTTGCCATTAATGATTATTCAATTTTCAAAGGCCTCATTTTATATATAAAATCATATTTCAATAACTAATAAAGAAATCTTCTTCAAATAATTTAAGCATGGTAAATAAAGTATGTAGATTATGAAAAAAATATTGCTGTAATGTTAAAAAATATTTAAATGTGTCTAAAAAATTGTATAATCTTTGAAATCAAAAATATTTTACAAAAAATAATGAAATTATTAAAAAATCTTTTAAATCAGAGGCGGAGTTTCTATGACTATTTTTTTAATTTTAAATTGTACATAATACTACATTATAACTGGATCTGAAATAAAAATAGTGGGATTTTGGTTGGTTTTAGTAGTATTTAAATCATATTTAAAATTATCAATATTTTCAAATGTAAAACCTATCCAATGTATCACCCCTGGAAATATTTTTATTTATACATTTATTTTATTTTTCAAATTATCGTTTATGTTCGTTTCTTAAGGAAAAAAAATAAACAATATTGTTTTTTAGTAAAACTTCTAGGGCGAAGAGCAATTATCCCTTTCCAAAAAAGAGAAAAATCACTAGCTCCTCACCGCCCAATAGAAATTTTCAAAATGACAGTCCTAATCTTTAAACTCATATTTGGCTGTTAATATTGAAAATTTAGCATTGAGCTGCTAATATTGAAAAAAAATACCAAATTTCACTCTTTTGAAGAAAATTTTGACGTATTGTGCTTTAAATATATGCAAAAATGCATAATCCATTATATTTATATCTTTCAAATAACTATATGTAAAAAAATATTTAAAACTTAATGAGTTGCACTTTTGTAACTTTATTCAGTTTCTAATGATATGTACCGTAATTTCGGATGTATAGCCCGCAGATCAAACAACTCAGTTTGGACCCAGAAATTTTATTCAGTATTTGAAGACCAATATTTACTGTGATCTAAAAAGTTACATTTTATTTTAAAAAATTTCTGGGTCGAAACACGATTGTTTGATCCGCGGGCTATACACCGGAAATTACGGTAATTTGATTTATTTCATCACAATATTGCTGAAAGATGGATTTTCAACATATATATGTGTATTCTCAATAACCCTGTTCTCAAACAAATTATTTAAAAATTATTCATTTATGTTTAATAAAGCCTATATATATTGTTTATACACTTATAGAAAATACATATAGTAAATTTTATGATATTATGTCAATAATGTCTAAAAGTAAAGAAAAATTTAACATCTGGTGTAATGACAACAAAATTTTATAATTGTTTTACTTAATTTGGATGAATGAAAAAAGCTTACATGTTTATATTTTATTGAAGTACAGGTGAAAATGTCACAAAGACATTCCTACCTCAACAACCACTGAGTATGTCACATTCACACTACAGATGATTTTTTTTTCTTTTTGATCTTTCGGGTTTGATTTCAGATGGTAATGAATTAATTAGTTTTGTTAGAAGTGTCACTGCAGTCAGCATATTAGGCTCACTATTTTTTTTTTATAATTTGTTTTGATTGACTCGATGAACAACAATATTTAAAGGGACCATTTCATGACTTTTCAATTAAAAGCTGATTTGTAAATTCATCAAGTTGTTTAGTTATTATTATCGTCTTAAGATAATAAGTTGATATTAAAATTTTTATATGCAGTTTATTTATTATTTGAACAGTTGAAAGTATTTTTCAATAAGAGTGGGCTGTTGATTTTAAGTCGGCTGTTGATTTTAAGTCGGCTGTTGATTTTAAGTCGGCTGTTGAGCAATGTAGTGTTGGTAAAGGAACTGATACTATTTAATTTAATTTTTATTGCTATAAATAATATTTGTTATTTTATTATTATATGTATTATATTTAAGCAACAGTAGAAATACACGATATCGTAGTCATTTTAGTACATCTTAGCATGAAAAGCTTCAATATTTATCATTAAACATTCACATTTTATGAAAATTTTGTTAAAATTGCTCATATTTTCACTATTTTTATTTTATAACTATTGAAAAGATATTTTTACGTACAATTAAAAAAAGTAATAACAGCCTGCCTTTGGTTAATAATAAATTTTTGATTAACACATTATTTTTCACAAAATTCTTGATTTTAAGAATTCACAAGATTAAACACACTCTTAGCATTTAAACATGACAAACAACAATAAATAATAATCTGCCTACGTTATTTGTCACATATACATTATTTGAAACTTATTTAGTGATTTTATATTGAAATGACTTTTTTTTATGCAGTCTTTGAATATAGATCTGTCATTAAAAACATTTTTTAAAAAAATTCAAAATTTAGATATTTTTTTATCTTAAAAAATATTTTACTTGTAATCACCTTTAATTTCCTTGATCCTGTCTTAAAATGAGCTATAAACATACCCAGTTTTATTGAAATTTGTGACAGTGAATTAAATGTCTTAGGCGAACTGACATGGAATGACTCTGCTTGATTTGATTTGAAATACGCCTCAAAATATTTTTAAATATGAAATACTACTAAAAACACCCAAAATCCCACTACTTTTATTTCAGAATCAGGTAAAGGACACCTTTAAGTATATCCCCGACAAAAAATAAATTTAATAAAAATACCGCCTTTTGTTAATAATGCTATTTTAGTTAATGCATTATTTTTCATAAAAAAATCACGACTTCAAAGATTAAACATTTTTTTAGACACACTTAAAATGTTATATAAGCGTAACAGTATTTTTTTCATAAAATACGTACCTTATATATTATGCATAAATTATTTGAAGATGATTTGTGGAATAGATATTGAAATATGATCATATTTATGTCATGCTACATTTGAAAATCGAGCAGTCAAGAATGCCAACTGATGGCAGTTTTTCAAAATTTTGACAATTTTTTTCTCAGAAACTATTTGACCAAGGAGTAAAAAAAAAATACTGGGAATCATATCTTAATAAAAGGAACAAACACACGCAGTTTCATCAAAATCTGTGATGGTGGGTTACATGCCTGCCTGAACTGACATGGAATGACCCAAAGATATGTTATTAGGATGTGGTTATCAATTGAGGCTCTTATCCTTGGTATTCGGGAATGAAAAACAGCAATTTTCACTTTTTCAAAATTTGCATACGCACTTCTCATATCCATATTCATCATTTAAAAAAAAATTGTATTTTATTTGATCATTTAAAAATAATTTTAACTCAAAACTTATAGTCACGATTGTCAGCAACATCTTTTATGTGAACAGGCGTACTTTTTACTTGAGTTTCTAATCTCATTTGCGGAGAGTACAAATTTCCGTAATTTATGTTTTTTAGACGCATTTGTGTTAAAATATTTATTTTTATCTAAGAAAATGATCGTTTTCTTTTAAATATGACTTCATTTTTACTTAAATGAGCATTTTGCCTAGTGTCTGAAACTTATTATCAGTACACAAGCAGAAGGAAAAACAATATAGAAAATTTATCAGGAAAAATGCGTGTTTTCGAAAGCAGTATGTCATTTTCCGTTATTATGCACCTAATATAATATTCTGCTAATAATGGATTTTGCGCCGCTGAACCCTATACAACAATTTTTATCAACAATTTTGAATTTTTATCAGAAAATAGCATGAATAAAGATAATTTGACCATAACCTGATTATTTCTCTCTTGTCTGCAACAATGAAACTTATCTAATTTTCACCATTTTGAATAAATTTCATAAAATCCTTTTAAAATTAAAACATAAAAGTGGGGATATTAAAAAAACAGATAGTGCGATCACATCTACAAACGAAGAGCTTTCAGTTAAAAAAAAATATATGTATGTAAAAGTGGTTCAGCAGAAAGATCAGGGCAGATGACTAAAAAACACACTTGTGTTTTAAATATATAGATTATATAAAATTAAGAAAAATTAAATTAAGCAAATTAAGTTATTTTATAATATTATAGTATAATGTCCTAAAGAATAGCATTAAAATTTTATTATTCAAGAGAATTTTGGACAAAAACTTGAGCAACATGATATTATTTTAAACCACGAATTATTTGTTTGCTTGTCTAACTCGACGAAACAAATCCATCTAGGCGAGAATAATCAATTTCTGTAATATAAATCGCTATTATTTGAATGCCACCTCTCTTTTATAAAGACACTCTAAATTTTTATAAAACATTTTGCTTTATCAGTGTGTGATTTCGATTACATCATTTTCAAAAGTGAAGCATTTTCACCTGTGAAGAATTTCGAAGCAGCTGAGCTGTGAAAATGACGCACTTCTACAAAACATAATTCAGGTTTAGGAATAAAAATACACCCTTTTTTATAAAATGACGTCATTTGCATACGCTAAAGGAATCCACTCTTACAATCCAGTCTTAAACTTCATCTAAAGAAAAGTATGCATATGACGTCATTATCGCGGAATTACAGACAATATTCTTGACGTAGCCCATTTTTAATTTCAACTTTTTTGCAGGTTTTATGAGAAAATGGCAACAAAAAGACACAGTATCTCCTATTTTCGACTATTTTCTGTTTACTTTCAATAGAAAAGGGGTACTTTTGTTGCCATGATAAGAAAAATGGTATTAAAATCTACAAAAAATTAATACCTCAAAAATAAATTGAGATACTGCTTTCAAACAAATTGCATTTAAAAAAGCTTTTTTTTTTTCTTTATACGACACGACGGTGTAAAATTTTAAATGTGCGATGTTTTGAAGTTTAAAAATTTGCCGTAGAGAAAATTGCAAAACCAAAATTTTGTTTCAAATTTCAAAATGTTGCCATTAGCAAAATGACGTATGCGTTACGCCCAGATATGTTTGTCCTTTATAATATAGATAGATAATAAAAGAAAATTTTAATTTAGTTGACTGAAGGATAATATACGAATCATCGCGTCTAATTTAATTGATAATGGTAATAATAATAAAAGAAAATTTGTACTCTGTCATTTGAAAGAATATTTGCTTTCATAACGAAGCTTTATGCTTCTTTAACTGTGAAATCTAGTGAGGTTTGTTGCTGAATAGCAAAAGGAAGAACTGCAACAATATCCCCTATAATTAGGATGAGCGAAGCGAATCCTGTACTAGGCTACACAAATTACATTTTGTCGTACACTTTACAAAAAAAAAAAAAAAAAAAAACCGATTCAGTATTTTGACTTGAAATTTAACATAAAAATAAATTATGATATGTAGATCTGCACAATATTATTATTATTATTTTTTTTTTTTACAGAATATCCCCCCAAAATATTATTTTGTTAATTTATTTTACATGTTTTTCCATTACGGATGCATTTTTGCAAATAAAAATTGAAACACGTATATTTTCATAAGAAAAAATAAATCATGGAGTTGCGATTTCTTTTGTGAAATTTTTAAAATACCTTTTTTTTTAAGAAAATTATAGCATATTTTTAATGAATAAAAAATTGTGAATATTCAATTATTTACATTCAGTTATAAAGGTATTTTTCAGTGGTAAGAATACAAATACACAATTTATTCTTATTATGGTAAATCATTTACGCAGACGATTCTTACGCATTTTAAAAGAATTATATTATGATTTTTTTTTTTTTTTTTTTTTTTTTTTGGTAAAGTGGCAATTAAAGAATTGTAACCAAATAAAATTAATTGTTAAATTCGTTATATAAATATTTTGTAAAATTTTGCTTCGAAAATATTTCTATTTATAACAGTCTTATATCAAAAATAAAAAATTCAGAGGAAATTCTTAGTTACATGGCTGAATTTACATTTCTAAAATTAAAATGCTCCAAAACATAAAATAACGTTTTTGCTTAATAAAGATGCGGGAATAATATAAAGAAAATATTGTTACTTTCAAATATTTATCTTATTAAATAATGCTTCCGAATCCAAACAAAGCATGGCTTTTGCTAATGAAAAAAAAAATTATACCGTATGTAGGATTATATGCCTTATCTGCGAATCATTGCATATTTTAAACTAAGAAATCTAATGATAACAAGCTACATGAATGAATATCAATAAATTTGAGATTTTGGATACAGAATTTTGTGAAAATTTAAATCGTTTCAAAGCTTCTGATTTTTAAAAAAAAATCTTAGTTGAACAGCTGAATAAAGGAATTTCCATGAAAAATTGTTAAGGTTTGAAGAGATTAAGTTCATTTTTATGTAATTATAATTATATGCATTTTCTTGTCATATGTATGCCAGGATAATGCCCGCCAGGGTAATGAAAATTTCATTCTAAAACATTTTTCATTTTTTTTTCCCCAATATTTTTATTTTGTTTAAAGGAACATATTTCCTCTATAGTACCTAAAAATAATTTTAATGTTCAGTTTTATTTGTAATTTGTTGAAGTCAGTAAAATGACATAATAAAAGCCTGCTCAATTTTTACAAAGACTTTAAAAACATTATTTTCAAAGAAATACCTAAAAGATCTTGCTTATAGAAATGATTTTACTACTTACGACTTGAACTACGTCAAGAACAAGAATAATTACTCTGCAGCGCCATCTTTATACCCCATAAACACCTAAAATGATCAGGCCAGGAAAATGACATTCATTTTGAGTGGCAATCATATTTTAATTATGGAAAGTTATTTGTAAAATACAGAACTTGTTACCTTCCTCATGTATGTGTTATATAAGATATAATTAATAATTTGAAATTAGAGAAAACTAGAAAAAGCTATTTGTACCATATAGCAGAAAGCCTTTTACTTTGCACACCGCACAGTGTGACATGCCAGGAAAATGACAATCTAAAATTTTAAGTCTTTTAATTGCTTTATTTTTGTGTTATTATGAATATAATATCTCTTGAAAATACTTCTAAGAATATTTTTTATTAGAATGTAAAAAAGTCCTTCCGGCCAGTGCCGGGAGGAAGAGGTACCTTTCATATTCCTTAATTTTCAAAAGCCAGCTTATATTATTCAAACACACAGAGCTCAAATTAGTGGAACCCGATTATAGAAGACTAAATACTAATTTTTGTCAATACTGAATTTGAATGATAATTTCGCTGAATTAGTCGCGTTATCAAAGCTGGTTTTATTTAAAGTGATTTAAATTTGGTCGCCAAATTCGGCGATATCTTGAAGTGCCCGCCATTTTAAAGCAACATAATGGGTGCAACAAAGCAGACCAATGAACTTGGTCGGGGCTTTAGTAATTCCTGTGCACATGCTTCCTCACATCTAAATCGGGTGATAAGTACGAGTGCTGTTGCAGGCAAAAAATCAGATTTTTCAAAATGTCACCCACGGTAGAAATTCAAACTGTTATACCTCAGCCATTTTTTATAATAAAGACAAAACAAAAAATGCTCCAGAATCTTTGTATCAAGCTCAAACACACAAGGAAAAAAAATCAATTTCTAATTTTTTTGTACCTCATTTTAAATACAATTTTTTTTTTTTTACTTTTTAAATGGCCGCCATTTTGAAACAAGATGGCGGATGAAGTTGGCAAACGAACTCGACCGAGAAATATGTATGTACTATGCCAGCGGTTCCCAACCCTTGGGCCGCGGCCCACTTGTGGGCTGCGAGGACCGTAGTACTGGGCCGTAGAATCTTGGGGTCTAATACCGGTTTTTCGGGACGATTCACTATAGAAGCGCTGACTGTTGATCGCTGGGCTTACATCGTCAGTCATCAAGGTCAACGCTCTTCTCCCTCCGACATTCTTCACCCTTCTCTCCACCACGTCCGCATTCCGCGCTTTTATTATTGACTCCTTTGTCAGTGGCTGTGGTTTTCTGTTGATGTATCATATCGTTTTATGTACTGTGAGCTACTATTACTGCACCTCAATATGGATGCTTGGTTTCAGACGGGGTCTTGTCGTAAGACGAAGTTGGGAAGTGATGAAGGGATTTCTACATCTGTTTCTACAAATAGTGAGTTTGAAATGAAGGCGAAATCCAGTCTAAGTTCTAAAAAAATAGCAAGGAAAACTAAAATATATTTTCGTAAATATAACTCTGTTTTTTTTTAAATGTGGGTTTGTGTTTTCTGGTTCTGAGGAAGATCCTATGCCTCAGTGTGTGATTTGTTTCGAAATGCTAGAGGCTGTTTGGAGAAAAACTCCAGACTCTTTGGTGTTTTGTGTGATGAAATGGGCAGTGAACACAAACAGCTTCTACTTCACTGCGAAGTTCGGTGGCTGTCGAGAGACAAAGTGTTGACAAGATTGTTCGAACTCAGTGATGAACTCACGGTTTTCTTGATGGAGGTAGATTATATAGAAAACTTGCAAATTCTTACTTAGACTGTGTGGCCAATGAAAACTGGTTGAAACGGTTGGCATATTTGGCGGATATTTTTGATTCTCTCAATGGTCTTAACTTAACTCTGCAGGACAAGGACGCTCATAAGTTTTTTGTGCAAGACAAAATACAAGCAATGATAAAGAAACTTCAACAATGGGCTCAAAAAGTGGAGCAAGATTCCTTTGACGCATTTCCAGTCCTACATGATTTTCTTAAAACCTGCAGGACAAGGACGCTCATAAGTTTTTTGTGCAAGACAAAATACAAGCAATGATAAAGAAACTTCAACAATGGGCTCAAAAAGTGGAGCAAGATTCCTTTGACGCATTTCCAGTCCTACATGATTTTCTTAAAACCTGCAGGACAAGGACGCTCATAAGTTTTTTGTGGAAGACAAAATACAAGCAATGATAAAGAAACTTCAACAATGGGCTCAAAAAGTGGAGCAAGATTCCTTTGACGCATTTCCAGTCTTACATGATTTTCTTAAAACCTGCAGGACAAGGACGCTCATAAGTTTTTTGTGCAAGACAAAATACAAGCAATGATAAAGAAACTTCAACAATGGGCTCAAAAAGTGGAGCAAGATTCCTTTGACGCATTTCCAGTCTTACATGATTTTCTTAAAACCAACGGAGTGAAAATCGATAAAACAACAGCTACAACTATAAAAGAACACCTCGAATCTTTGGTCTCTAACCTCAGGTAATTTAAAGTTATTTATTTTTCGTAACTTTATTCTATTATTTTTTTAATAAGCGTAATTAAAAACATTTATTTTCCTAAAACAGTAACCTTTTTTAAAATTAGTAAATTTTTCAAATAGTACATTTTTAAAATTAATAAATTTTAGTTACTTGTCTTATACTTTTATTAATCATTCATATGAATTGAGAAATCTACTAACACTAACTGAAGCAGTAATTAAGCCTTTTCATATTTTTTAGGATCTTCTTCCCTAAAATTGAAGATGAAATATAATGGATCAGAAACCCCTTTGAAGAAAATGCCCCACCAGTGGCCGAGAGGTTCTGCTCTCGAAGCTGGTAGACGGGAGGGGCTGGGTTCGAACCCAATCGCGGCCGTCGGCCTAATCGTTCGGAGTTTCCGTGGTTTTCTTCGAACCTTGGATTTCCAAGCGTAAATACGGATTAGGTTCCCTTAGAAAGACCCCCCACGAAGGGCACTTCCCCCCATTAGGGCCTATATCCCTCGTGTTGATAATTGGCCGCCATAAACACAAACAAACAAACCTTTGAAGAAAAATACTTAAAAAAGTTAAAATTATCTTCAAATGAAGAAGACTCGTTAATTGAACTACCATGTGACCAGACTTTAAAATCGATTTTTAAGACAACACCACTGGTCTCATTTTGGATACAAGTTCGGCAAGACTATCCAGCTATTACCGAAATTGCGCTGAGACACTTGATGGTCTTTTATACAACCTATCTACGTGAACGAGCCTTTTCTACTTTAGTTTAAAAAAAAATAAATATAGAAATAAAATGAATGCCGAGAGTGATTTGAGACAAAAACTATCCAGTTTCAATCTAGATATTGACATTATCGTCGAGGACAAACACTGTCAAAAATCCCATTCAGGGTTTTCTTTTTAATCATTGTTTTTTTTTTTTTTTTTTTTTAGTTTTTATAAAATTGTGATAGCTAAGTGAATACAATAAATAAAGTTATTTTCTTTATAAAAAAATATTTTTTTTTCTTCATGTACAGGATCTTTTACTAGTTACTGACATAATATATATATATATATATATATTCGTCATGTGTATATACTATATTATATAGGTGTCTATTTCTCATATTTTTAACTTGTCTATTAAGTAGTTAGTGGTCCTCAAAGTTATTTTTACAAAATCGGTGTTCCGCACAACTAAAAAGGTTGGGAAGCACTGTACTATGCAAATGCCTTGCTACATCCAAATCGGTTCATAAATACGTGTATTATCGCGTAACAAAAATCAGATCGTTTCAAAATGTCAGTCATGCTAGAAATTCAAAGTGCTATAACTCAGCCATTTTTTAAGATACAGACGAAACAAAAAATGCTCCAGAATCTTTGTATCAAGTTCAAACACATAAGAAAAAAAATATTTTTCTATTTCTAATTTTTTTGTGCCTCATTTTAAATTTAAAATTTTTAAAAATTTTTTAAATGGCCGCTATTTTGAAACAAGATGGCGATTGAAGCTGGCCAACGAACTCTGTCTAGACATTGGTATGTACTATATACACACGGAATTTTATCCAAATCGGATATATATATATATATATATATATATATATATATATCAACTTTTGAACGGAGGGTGGTTTCGGAGTCTGGGGGTCATGATCGATGAAAATATACCAAAATTTTTTGAAATCGCTTTCCTCCGAACGGCTGCAATAGGTAGCTTTTTGTAATGAAAGCTACCTAAAAGAAAATTGCCTTATACAACATTTAATACAAATTTCCTTGTGCGGACAGCTGTTTTCGTATTTTGTGATATTGCCCACATATGTTGAATATCAAAAGAAAAGTAAAATTGTTGCAGATAATGAAAGATAATAATTTTGTTCTGATGTTTTGAGGAAATATCTACTTTGTAGTACCTTTACACGATATTTTATTTAACTGTGAAAAGATGTGGCAGCTTTGTTGTAATAAAAAGGAAAATAAAGAGGAAGCTTTGCAGGTAATAAAAGAGAAATTTCTGTTCTGTTTGAAGATTACGTAAATTGCAGTGGAAAAATTGGGCATCTTTAAATGAGAAAGTTTGCGAGTGTTATGCTGAATAACAAAAGGAAAAAAAACCATTGCAGCAAATAAAATAAAAATTGTTTTTACTTCACTGAAGAATAATATAGTATTTTGTTTGTGAACCATTGTGCCTCTTTAACTCACAAAGCTAATGAGAGGTGTGATGATAATAAAACATCAACATAGAAAAAATAATCCCGATAATAAAAGAAGATTTTCGTTTTGTTGTTTGGAGGATTTGCTATGCTTTCTCAACGAAACATTCTGCTTCTTATCTAAGAAAATTAATGAGAGGTTTATCTCTCTATTCTAAGAAAAAGTAACTAACGCTGTCACCGCCGCTGTTTATGAATTTCTTGTAACCGAGGGTCCTTCGACGTTAATATTAAGAAAACTACTGCATACAAAAATATGAAAATCGGTGGTATTATAGAGAAATGCTTGATAAACACGGTGATGCAGATCGTTTTTAAATCACATAATTATATTAAGAGCTATTTAATGTTAAAGTTGTTCAAAATCGTTTCATTAAAAAGTTTTATAGGAGCAAAAACTATACATAAGAATTTAATCATTTTTATATCATTTTATACATTAGAAGTTCCCGGTGTGCAGACTGCATTTATTATTTTTTTAAATTTGATTCATGTTTTGAGGATTTATTTCCAATTTATATTCAAAATTTCAGCATTTCGAGAAATATTTTTTTATATCTTTCAGAAAATGCTATTATTTTAAATTGTTGCCATTTTTTAAAGCAGTACAAAGAATAATATTTCCTTCAAATTAAAAATTTATTTACAGGTAACTATTATAAACAGATAAAAACTTTCAAATTAGAATTAAATAATTGCTTTTTAAAAGCGGGAAAATATTGAAAATTACGTCATAAAAATTATATTTACACGTGAATTTTAAAAAAGAAATAAAATTATAAAAAAATAAATTCATTAATATGCGTTAAAAATCGTAAATGGAGACAATTACGTCATATTTAAAATGACCAAACAATAATATTGCTAAATAGTTTAAATTTGAAAGTATGTTTGCGCGCGACATTTATTTAATATTTTGAGATAAACTTTGAAGCTATTGTTGTGAATTCTAAAACAGCACAAATAAATATTTCCTTTCTGACAACAAAAGTATTTTCACGTGAATATTAAAAAGAGAAAGAACACTTTGGTGAAAATTACGTCAGATTTGAAACTTGTCATTTAAAATGTCTTATTTAAAAGAACTTTCTTATAGCATTGTTAAAAAATACCGAGAAACAAAGACTCTGTTTACTTAATTAATTTTGTATTAGCTTATTTTCAAATTTTTCACTCATCTGATTTAATCATAGACGAAAACAGCCCGTTAATAGGGAGTTCGTTGCTGTTTTTTTAATTATAATTCAGCCTTCCGAAATTTTTTTAAAGCCGATCAAATTAGCGTGCTTTTAGAGTTTCCGGTGTCTGAACGGGGGTTGGCGAACGTAGCTGGTAAGGGGCAGAGCCGCCTAGTTTAATAAGAAAAAGTAAAATTAAATTAAATTATTGCATATTATAAAAGTAGATTATTTTATTCTGTTTTTCGAAGGTTCACTGTCTTGACGAATCTTTGGCTTATTTAGCTGAGAAGAATGCTATGAAATATGTTAAATAACAATTAAATAAATAAAATAAAATAAAAGGGATTGCAGATAATAAAAAGGAGAAAACCTAATGCCGATAATAAAAGAAATTACTTATTTATGTGTTTGTAGGATAATCTAAGTTTGATACGAATCATAGCGCCTCTTGAATTAAGAAAGATAAGAAAAATAATAAAAGAAAAATTTTACTCTGTCGTTTGAAAGATTATCTGCTTTGAATACGAAGCTTTGAGTTTCTTTAACTGAAAAACCAAATGAGATGCGTATTTGAATAACAATAGGAAGAATGGAATAAAATATTGCGAATAATGATTAAAAATAAACGGTCAAGAGCGAGTATTACTCGCGCTCTAGGGGTTCCGTACAATAAATATGTGAATTTTTAACTGTATTATTAACTGTAAAAATCGTTGCTAAAAGAAAAATAAGACTTTGTAAAAAGCTATACACTATGACGCAAAAGTTTAGACAATGAAGAAATTCTTACATACTTTGAAAAATATTTATTCAATTTTCAAATCCCTGCTTGAAATTAATGTGCTGTACATATAAACAATATTTATAACAAAGAAAAGTGGAATTGTGCATATTGCAATAAATTAAATGGTAACAAAAATAAACTGCTGTCTCAAAAGTTTAGACACAAATTAAATAAAATCGAAATAAACAATTTTTAAAACCTGGTTGCGCATCTATGCTTATGTATTACGTCATATACACGAGATTGCATGGAAGAAACTAAATCTTGCATAGTTTGTGGATCGATATCGTACCATGCATTCTCAATAGATGTCTTAAGTTCCTTTTCAGAAGAGTATTGTCTAGCGTTGCTATAAACTTTGCGACACATGATGCTCCAACGGTTTTCTATAGGGTTAAGATCTGGGCTACATGCTGGCCAGTCGAGAACTCTTATATTATGGGAATTAAACCAAGATTTTGAATGTTTTGCAGTGTGAATTGAAGCATTGTCTTGCTGAAATTCCCACTGAGGACCCCCTAGAAGCTCAGCAAATGGCAGTAGGTTTTCTTCTAATGTCTGTGTATAATGCTGTGAAGTTTGACGACCACTGGTGAAGGTCAGAGATACTTGTCCATTATAGCAAAAGGCTGCCCAAACCATCACCGAGCCCCCTCCTTGTCTGCGACTAAAAAAACGTCGAGGTTCCTTCCGCAAGTCATGCCAATACGATAAACAACCATCTGGACCATCCAGATTCCACTTTTTTTCATCGCTAAATATGACTGACTGCCATTTCTCTCCATATGACATATGCTTTCGAGCCCACATAAGTCTTTGTAACTTATGATATGGTTTCAGAGCTGGTTTCTTCTGCATTTTGCTATAAACGATTGTTCCTTTTTCCAAAATTCGTCTACGAATCGTATCCTTTGATACAGAGAGTCCCGATGAGCTTTGAACTCCACGTACGCTCATTTGTTGAGTACTCGCTAGTCTTTGTATCAGGCGATCCTCTCGTACATTTGTCACACGTGGCCTCCCAGACCGACATTTTGCTTTATATTCGGAACCACTCGATAAAACTCGATAAATAGATTTTTTTGACCTATTAATAATAGCAGAAATTTCAGAAACGCTCTTCCCTTCACCTTTCAACTGCCAAATCCTTGAAACCTCATTCACTTGAATTTCTTTAGCTCTCGGCATGTCGACTATGAAGCGCAATCGTTTGCAGAACTTAAGTACTCCAAATTTGTGACATCATCGATTCTAAATTTGCATATGCCAGCGAATATTCAAAGAAATTTAGAATAGTGTCTAAACTTTTGCGACAAGCACATTTGAATTTTTATGAAAAAAATTAGTATTATAGCAAATAAAACGACTGTCTTTTGTACATAGCATTTTAAATCAGTTTTTGAATATATTTACAGGTTTTTGTAATTCTGACGTCATAATTCTACATTTTAAAGCTGAATGACGTCATTGTCTAAACTTTTGCGTCATAGTGTACAACGAGGTTTGGGTATAGCTGTATATACTAGAAAAGTATGAATGGATATACCATAAAAGTTCAAAGAGATATGAAGCCTAAATAATATCAAATATTGCTATTCTTTATACCTTTTTTTAAATCTTATCCTAATCTGTCTATGGTGAACTTAAATCGGTAGTGACAGTAAAAGTAGTACATATTTATGCGTCATTTGGCATTTCAGAAAACAAAATTCAGCGTAGTAATAACCTTTTCTTTTTACAGTGTGTCTAATACAATACACGTGTTCAAAGTTTTAACTTGACAATGTGCTAAATGCGCTTCGAAAACAGGTAGCAAAGTTGCAACGCCGCCTTGGTCCGTGCCGCGTTTTTCTGGATAGGTTTTTATTTAACTTTTAAAGACACGGGGGGGGGCGTATTTAGAGATCCACCCAATGCAAACTAGTCACGAATTCCAAAGTATTCATGTGATTAATTCTAATTAAATTAGTCTGCTTTTAACAATTTCTCGTTTAATGTTTTTATACTGTTACTGGATATTGCATTACACAAATGTATCATTAAAAGTTGTTATTCACACTTTAAAAGCCGATGGTACATAGAGTATGCCGCCCCTGTCATTATGTATGTCCAAACCTTCCGTGTCTTTAAGGGTTAATAACTCGTCTAATTACCGACGATTTTTTTCGAAAATCATTATCAACCCAGCAAAGAGAAAATTGCTGGCCAGCAGCAGGATAGGTGCTGGCAATGATGGAGAAGTGCTGGCTGATGGTCTACCACTGCATGACCACTACATGACCACTGCTGGACAGCTTCACTCAACTTTGCTGTTGGAAATCATCAGATAAAATTCTGGTGGGCATACATTTTATCTCATGCGCTGGCCCACCACTACATGGAAGCGCACGAACTTTTGCCGTATTATTGCTGGGAACCTTTACGCTAGGTGGCGCTGCGAATATCGAAGACATTGAGTATTTGAACACAAATCTGAAATGAATATCTTAACACAATTTAAGCTGTGAAGCTAATTTTTTTTGAAACTGTAAAAAATATAGCACCACTGCCACCAACAAAATAAGTAAATAAATAAATAAATAAATTTTTTATTTCAACGCACTTTTTTTTTCTCCTTAAATCTTGTTTTACTAGGTTACAAAGGATTTCGGTTTTCATAATTTACGCAGTTCAGAATCAATAATAAAAAAAAAAGCGTATAAAATATATAGGATTTCTATACGATAGAATCATTTCTATACCAGTTTAATGATTGGGGACGTAAATCACAAAAGAAACAACTTGAAATAGTGTAATGAGAGCTTGAAAGCTACGAGCAATCGTAGCGTACGCTGAAAGCACTTGTTCATGTCCGATCACGAAAACCAAGCAGCGTCGAGCGCGGTCAGTACTTGGGAGGGTGACCACATGCAGTTAAAATATTTCTATAGACATTTCTATTATAGACACTTCTATAGATGTTTCTATAGCTTTTGGTGAAACTAGCTTATAGAAAAAAGAGCCAAAATTATATAATACTTTGTTTTTTTTTACAGAATTTTATATGAAATTTTTGTAAGGGAAAGTGATGGGCCAGCAAAGGAATAGCAGTGGGATAGGTGCTAGCACTGCAGGGAAAGTGCCGGATTGTAGTAATGTGATGGCATACCAATGCTTTCCTGCTGTTGGCCATCACTGATGAGCCAGCTTCATTCGGCTTGGACATTTTTCGACAGGTTTAAGTAATGGCACCCTTGCACTTTACCGATGTAGCACTGCTGGCTGCCATCTTTTTTCCAGCTGATGGCCCACTGTTTCTTTCTTTGCTGGGAACAATGCTTTTACACTTCTGCTACGAAAGGTACCATCAGCGCTCTTCAACACTTTTGCTGAATGTCCGCAAATTGAAATTTGTATGTAACGGAAAAATGCGCTTTTCTCAAAAACTAAGTCACCTAGGATAATCGCTACAATATTCGTGCAAGGTTTATGTTAACATCTACTACTTTTAAATTTTTCATAATTTTAGTTTGTGTAGATTCGGAAATAGAGGGGGGGGGGGGGCATATTTCTGCACTACATTTTCGACGATATATCTACAATTGTAATATTTAAAATTAAAAGAAATATATTTTTGAGTTCAGCGTTACGAAAGCATTCACACGATATACAAAGAACAGATTTGTTTTCCCCAAGTAGCTTAATTAGCCCTTTAAATCCCAGCAAAGAGGAAATTGTTGGCCAGCAGCAAGATAGGTGCTGGAAATGATGGAGAAGTGCTGGCTGATGGTCTACCACTGCATGACCAGGCCTGGACAGCTTCAGTCAACTTTTCTGTTGGAAATCATCAGATAAAATTCTGGTGGGCATCCATTTTGTCTCATGCGCTGGTCCACCACTACATGGAAGTGTACGAACTTCTGCAGTATTGTTGCTGGGAAGCCTTACGCTAGGTGGCGCTGCGAATATCGAACACATTGAGTATTTGAACACAAATCTGAAATGAATATCTTAAAACAATTTAAGCCGTGAAGTTAATTTTTTTTTTGAAACTGTAAAAAATATAGCACCACTGCCGCCAACAAAATAAATAAGTAAATGAATAAATAAATAAATTCTTTATTTCAACGCACTTTTTTTTTTCTCCTTAAATCTGGTTTTACTAGGTTACAAAGGATTTCGGTTTTCATAATTTACACAGTTCAGAATCAATAATAAAAAAAGCGTATAAAATGCATAGGATTTCTATACGATAGAATAATTTCTATACCAGTTTAATGATTGGGAACGTAAATCACAAAATAAACAAATTTGAAATAGTGTAATGAGAGCTTGAAAACTACGAGCAGTCGTAGCGTACGCTAAAAGTACTTGTTCATGTCCGATCATGAAAACCAAACAGCACTGAACGTGGTGAGTACTTGGGAGAGTGACCACATGGAAACCGCTGCAAGTTCAACTATTTCAATTATAGACACTTCTACAGATATTTCCATAGCTCTTGGTGAAACTAGCTTATAGAAAAAAGAGCCATAATTCTATAATACTTTGTTTTATTATAGAATTGTATAAGAAATTTTTGTAAGGGAAAGTGCTAGGCCAGCAAAGGAATAGCAGTGGGATAGGTGCTAGCACTGCAGGAAAAGTGCCGGATTGAAGTAATGTGATGGCATACCAATGCTGGCCTGCTGTTGGCCATCACTGATGAGCCAGCTGCATTCGGCTCGGACACTTTTGTACTGGTTTAAGTAATGGCACCATTGCACTTTACCGCTGATGGCAGTGCTGGCTGCCATCTTTTTTCCAGCTCATGGCCCATTGTTTCTTTCTTTGCTGGGATTTTTCCTAAATATATTTGTAAATGTTTAATAATTTGTAAATATGTGGGTCAATAGCCATTATTACTTCCCCCCAATTTGAACTTTCCACGTTCCATAGTTTACGAGTAAAATGGCTGTAACAGACAGACATAGGAGTGTTCTTATTATGGTTTCGTTTTTACTTTTTAAGTACGGAACCCTAAACATTTACTATGTCGTATGTAGAACCATATTTAGCTGAGAAGAATAATATGAATTAGTTTGAATGAAATAACAAATGTATAAATAAATAAAATAAAATAAAATTTATTGCAGATAATAAAACGGAAAATAATATTAGTGTTTCGTTTTTTGAAAGATTTTCTACTTTCTGTATGAAACACCGTACATTTTCTTACTAAAGGAGCTAACAAGAGCTGTGTTGAATTTCAAAAAAGAAAATAACGAGAATGTATTTCAGATAACAAAGAAAATATTTTATTCTGTTTGAAGGATTATGTACTTTGCAGTCGAAGCATTGCACTTCTTTAGCTGTAAAAGGTAATTGGTGGTATGTTGAATAACAAAATGAAAACAAAGCAAAATGTTTGCTGATAGTTAAAGATTTTTTTTTTTTTAACTTTGTTCTGTGTAGGATTATCGGCTTTGTACATGAAGCATATTCCTTTTTATTTGATAAAAGTCGTAATGAGAGGTAAAAAAGGATACATTTTAATCATCGACTCGTCAAAAAAGCAGCTTTTGCGAAGAAACTATATCTTTTTTGAATTTATGTTTAATAAAAAAGCTTCTAGGAAAAATTTTTGATATGGCAACAGTACCAAACTCTAAAATTTCCATTACAAAACCCAATTTTGACCACATATTTGAATTTTTTGGTAAATGTTGCTTTCTGATAACAAACGAGAAATGATAAGGTCAATATGGTTAGGAATTATGAAATCATTAATTTCTGAAATCCTAATGTCAATTTCATTTTTAATCTTTCTAAAGCAGTTTGAAATGCGGTTAGGTTTTAAAGCGTAAATCGAAAGCCACTTGGCGGAAAGAGAAATTTTGAATTCGCATATTGAAAGAAATTCGCATTTTAGAAATCGATTAAAGTTAAAATTTTCATAAGTTAAAAACCACATTTATTTAGAGAAGAAACTTCAAAACATGTATACAGTAAACTCCCGATTATCGGGCTCGCGACTAACCGGCTCTTCGTACTATCCGGCCTAGTAAAAAAAAATGAGGAATGTTGCAAGTGGCAGAGACTGTCAAGTTCCATTCCGTGGAAAAGTGCTGACTCACGACAGGAAGGAGCCAGAAGCAATTGGAGAATGTAATAGCAGACAGAAAAACAAACGGAAATATTATTGACAGACAAGAAGGGAGGGGGGGGAAATAAAGCTTGATAACCTGTTTAGTCAGTTGTACTTCGGATGTTAATAAGTGCTGACGTTATTTGCCGCTGTTTCTGGTTACGTTCGAAAAGTCTTTTGGTGTGCTTCGTGTTTATTTATGAAGATTGTCGAAATGAGTAAAAAATGAAAAAACGTTGTAATGACTAAGTAGGAGAAACTACGCAGTACGCACTATAAATTGATTGCAGTCTGGGGTAACGGCAAAAACTATTGATTCGGAGTTAAGAGTTGGTAAAAGTACAGTGGGTGACTGGAAAAAAAAATGGGCAGAAATTGAAAAGTGGTATACTGCCTAAGCCAGTGGAAGTGGGATGAAAAAAAGAAAAACCATGACGAAAGGTAAGCATAAAGAAGTCAAGAGAGCTTTATTTTTGTGGCATCAACACTTAAGAGGAAGTGGATTGCCTGTTACTGGGCCGATATTGCAGGAAAAAGCATTACGATTTTCCCGACAATTAGAAAGAGATGATTAAGAATTTACTGACATTGAAGGATGGTTAAATTGATTTAAAGAACGATTCGGTATTCATCAGATCAGCATAAGTGGGAAGACTTTATCTGTTGATAAAGAGGTTGTACTTTTGTTCAAAGACTATCTTGCTAAGATCTTTCAACAGGAAAAAATTTCTCGGGAGCAATTTTACGACTGCGATGAGACCGGTTTAAATTATAATATGCTCTCTACAAAAATGCTTGCATCAATGAAAGAAGTCGCTGCTGCGGGATACAAGAAAGCTAGGCACGAGTCACTATACGAATGATTTTCCCTTTGGTATCCGAAGGTAAAATTTACCAAAAAAAAAAATCGAAAAATTACTGTAAAACATAAACGAAAAATTAAAAACAAAAACAAAAAATTACCGTAAATATTAATTGTTCAGTAAATGTATCGATGTAAAATCATTTTACTTTCAATCTATGAAGTAGCATAAAAAAATCCCAGCCGACTCGTCCTACAGACGGGAGTAGATTTCGAAGGTACCGTAATTTCCGGTGTAAAATCCGCGGATCAAACAATTTTGTTTGGACCCAGAAATTTTATTTAGCTATTGAAGACAGATACCTTCCGCGATTTAAAAAGGTACATTTTATATTTTAAAAATTCTGTGTCGAAAAATGATTGTTTGATCCGCGGATTATACGCCGGAAATTACAGTAAGTACTTTTATCACCAACAAAAACTAAATAAAGGTTAGAGATAATCCTAGTTTAACAATTTTATCTGGACGCTTTTGACAAGTTTTTTATTTCATTTTCCTGTAAGAGCTGGTTTTATTAGAATCATGTTAAGGAAGATATTCAAAATTTTTAACCTTCCACATTGCCACCTCTTTGGGCCGATTTTGCCATAGTCGCGTTTTTATAATTTAGCAATACGTTTTTTCTAACTCACATGACGTTACATATTCACTTACTGACGTCCTTTATATTTCCAATAGGACGTAATATTAACTTTTTTTAAATTCGTCAAACTATTTATTTCATTTTCATTTTTCACGTGGAAATCTTACTGTAGAAAAGTTAGGACGCAATATTAACTTTTTTTTTTTTTTTTTTTTTTTTAATTCGTCAAACTATTTATTTCATTTTCATTTCTCATGTGGAAATCTTGCAAAAGAAAAGTAATTATTGTGGTAAGAATTTTATTGTGGTTTTTTTAATTGTTGGCAACTGATATAAGGAAAAAAAAATAAATTTTCCTGTAATTTTTCTGTAAGAGCTGGTTTTATCAGAATCATCTAAGCCGGTATTAAATTTTTTTAACCGACCCCATTTCCGATTTTGCACATAAGCAATCATCGCCGAGATATTAGCTATCTCAAAGTTTTTGGCTAGTTTAAAGACGATCCGTGCGTAATTGCGACTTTGATCGTTCGGACAAAGTTTAGTACATACATACATGAAACGATAAAAGCTAAGCCCCTTTTTAAAATCCCTTTTTGCCCCTTTTAAAATTTGAAATTCCCGTTTTAAAAAACAGAAATTTAAAATTAGAAATTCAAATTAAAACTTTTAAAATGCTTTAGTAATTGTGTCTCAATTGATTGAATGAAGTTGCCCCTGTTAAGTCAGTTTTCCCGCATCACATCTTATAACTTTCAAAGATCGTTTTGGCCCATTTCATAAGAATACTTTTGCTGAATAAGTGCAATTTGTAAGTCTTACTGCATTCAATCGGCCGAACTCGAGCCACCGCCTTTATCCCGGGCAGTCAATCATTCAGCTAACGACCAATTATAGTTTAAAGACGCCTACTTTGACTTCAACGGCCCCTAGCAGGAATAATGCAAAATACAGCATATTTATACAGCTGCACGGGTCACAGGACGGAGCTTTTGACCAACTAAAGAATGCCTCAAGTCCACACAACTTTGTTTTCCAAGTATCGCTTTGCGATACCATTAACTCCCAAGTCAGATGTCCATAAAGAAGTAACTGAACAGCTCTCAAGCCAAAAGGGGCCTGATTTCTCAAAAGGATGTACAAAGGATTAATAAATCAGGTCCACGAAAACACTGTGTCTTTCTTTAAGCAGAGAATCACATAAACTTTCATTAATTCTCGGATACCACTCACGGCGACTACCTAACGATGCTAGAAGCTCAGAGGGAGCGATAATACGTCAGCACGATCTACACCGAAACAACGGGAGTAGCACTATTCATTATATACATATAGGGGAGAAAATTCTAATTTGGACCACTTCACATACTTTCAGGTGCAACTCACCTAATTTTTGGAATATCTGCAAAACATAATTACACGAGATCAATCCATTCATCTACTAACTAAATAAATCGTTAGATCAATGTCTTTTTGAAAATCTTAAATTTTATTCTAATTTGAAAAATTTGTCAAAAGTAGTCCAAATTCAGCAACTGGTCGCCTAAGTTGGACCCCCAGTCTTATAAATTGTACCAAATAATATCAGGTTATTTTAATGACTAGGGAATATAACTAATTTTAGAAAACGCTAAGTTTGCGATTAATGAAACAATCAAACAAAATAACAGCAATGAAATATAATGAAATCAAATATCTCAAAATAAGAGTAATTGTTTTAAATAAAAATGTATTCAAAATATAAATCAAAGTTATCAGTAAATAAGAATAGAAATTATGGAACTAATTGTCAGTTACTTGAATACCATGTAAGGAGTGATGCAAAGCTTACACATGAATTTCGTTTATTGATTTTTTTTTTAGCGCATTCAACATGGAACCGTATTTGGCAATCTGAACACTGAATCATTTCTGCTATTTATTTTTCTTACAAATTAGGCAAAACCAATCATCACTGAATAGATTTTTCTTTTTAGATTCTGAATTATTAGACTTTTTTTTTTTTT
The DNA here is from genome assembly GCA_963932465.1 of Maratus speciosus. Classification (NCBI taxonomy): domain Eukaryota; kingdom Metazoa; phylum Arthropoda; class Arachnida; order Araneae; family Salticidae; genus Maratus; species Maratus speciosus. The sequence continues at coordinate 474,343,755 of OZ010797.1, forward strand.
ACAACAGAAGTTTTCTTTACATTATGTTCGTAGTTCTTCCCTTCCATCATTTTCTTGCTAATTGCAGGGCGGGTATTTTTTAAAACTTGATGTTTCAATTGCTTTTGTGCTGTGATAGCTTCTTTTTGTCGTTTTAATTTGTTTGTTTTTGTTTTTTTTTTCATTTCAAGGTTTACTTTATATGGCGACGATGTTAACACAACTGTTTTTTCGCTTCCTCTGTACTTTGCTTTACCAGAATTTAGTAAGAGATATAGCATTTCTAATGATTTTTAGGCTTTTGGAGAGAATTTGTAGCTGTAGCCTTCTTGCAGGTCAATTTTTTCACAATTTACACTCTCCTTTTTGTTTCCTATATTTTTATCAGCTTTTGCTGCCACGGGTGTTTTTCTTCCACATAGTTTGCCAGTGTCTTTCTCAACATTTTCAATATTATATTAAAAAAAGTGTTTAAAAAATATCCTCTATTGAAAAACACACTATGATTAATCAAACGCAAGCATTATATATTCAAACAGTTTTGAATTCAGCACCCCCACCCCCGGAGCCTTGAAATAACCCCTACCCCCTGAAGATTTGACATCATTTGCGTCTTAATGGCAAAAAAAAGTGTAACTCCAACCTCCAGAACTGTAAAAAGTCTGCCATCGCATATATACTCCAGGAGGAAAATGTTTGAATTCAAATCTGTAAACCTAATACCCCGTAGGAATATGGAATTCAAAGAAAATAAATACAAATACATTCAAGATAAAAGAAATTGCAAACAAAATTTATTGCATAAACATGTAAAAATATTTCTATGCTTATATAGGCCTAAACTGTATAAAAAAAATTATCTAGATATACAAAAAAAAAAAAAAAAAAAAACTTGCGTGGAGATAGTAATGTATTATAAAATATTAAAAAAATTAAAAAGTAATAGTATACAAAGCGTACCGTTCTCGAAATTAATTACTTACTTTTCAAATTTATGATCGCATATCTGGTCCAATTTAAGCATCTTAAATTGGCCCAATTACGGCAACTGCGCCATTTTTTAAAACAGATAATCTCAAGACTAAGAATAAAAACGAAATCAAACAAATCCGCCTGAAAAACTTGTGCAATAAACAGATGAATTCATATATGTATATGAAAACATAACAATTTCCCTTAGTTTTAAATTATTCATTTACGTTTAGTAGGAAAAAATTAGATCAAAACTGCTAACTTTATGTTTTTTAAAATTGTCTGAAAATAGCAAGTGGTAGGCGGTTGCTTCTTCTAATCATGAGTGACGTCATTCTGATGAGTAGGATTTCAGCGGTAGATGGCGTCTCTTCCTGTAATTAACGGCAGAATAACAACGGTACAATTAAAGCGGCGGTCCAAATATGGCTACTCTCCCCTATATATATATATATATATATATATATATATATATATATATAAACTTTTTAGGTAGAGGTGATTTCGTGTTCTTGGGGTTACATAATGAAAAGTTGTGAAGGAATTTTTCAAAAGTCGCACCATGGTAACAATTGCAATAGGTAGTATTTCTTATGAAATCTACCGAAAACACTCATATTTTCTGTATTTTTGTATTACACGTAAACTCGTGAAATTTATAAAGAGAAATCAAATTGATTAAATTTTGTTATAGGAGAAATATGACCCATTTACGACATTGTTTATAATAACTTTTAAAGCATGCATGTTACATTATTAGATCTAATTCCTCGATTTCCTTATCTTATATTCTAAATTACTACTTTATTTTCACTAAATTCTTATCCGTAAATAATCTCTATCGTTAACTCTGTTAAATTCCCTTTAATTTAATGTCTCACTTGTCTTTATCGCTTTAATATTACGCTTTTAGTATTCTTAAATTAAATGTTCCATTCCCGCGCTTTTTTCTTTCGAGATTGTTCTTTTAGCTTCCATTTTTACTTTCCTGCGCATTTCTGATGTTATCCTTTTTTCCTACAAATTCATCCGCTAGCTCTGTTCGCACTGTTTATATGACGTGACATTCATAATTATTCATTGGTTGAGAGTGCGATCTACGTCATATTTGTATCCTTACACTTGAGGAACAAAAAGTTGATACTCGCTGTGTTTCAGCAGATTTGAGTCGTATTTCCAGTTTTCATCCATCCCCTGGTCACCGTCCTGTTATTCGATTATCTTGAACTTTGTTTAAACCTAATTACTACTACGGAGCGATGGCTAATTATCTTGGTGGAAACTGCACTTTTTGCAAGATATTCTAATAAAGTGCTTAACTGATATTATGAGTTGTTTCAATTTCTTCTGGGGAAACTTCACGGAACGATGCATTCCATTGTTTTCACTCGACAACTGCATTTCAGCAATTGGTTCTACAAACATAACAGATTCGAAGTATCTGTTCTGACCACTTCTTTTACACCTTTCTTTATCGCTGCATGTGATCCACAGCTCCTATCGTGACAGCCAGTACGGCATTTTCAGCGATAAAGCCAATCCAATGTTGATAGAATGCAACATTCATATAATAACTGATACATAATAATACATAATCATAAACTATAAGACATATAATAAGCATAATAAAGTAAAACAAAATACATTAAATGCATTATAAAAAATATGTCATGAATATTTACCAAGGGAAAAAATTAGAATTACCAGAAATACATTGTATTTATGAATAGATGTTCTTTCTTCATTAATAAAGAAAATAAGCTTTAAAAAGTATCTTCGTGGATGATAAAGCTTTTTTCGGGCCATTCTTCATTGCATCGAGATGGATTACTTTTTGTTGCAGCTGGATTATCGGCTTCAAACACGAAACGTTGTGTAAAGAAAGCTAATGATGTCTGTTGTTGAGAAAACAAAAGGAGAAAAGAAGAACAGAAAACTGTAATATTTGATTTAGAAAAAGAAATTTAGTCGCATACTGCGCTGTGTTACATATATCAATGAATTCAAAATTAACTCTTAATAAATAAATTTAGTTCCGTTCAAACTTTATTTACACGAGTTGGAACCCGTCGAAATTCGACGAACTAAAATGTTAGAAAGGAACTGTCAGATCGAATTTATAATAAACTTACAAAAATAATTACAATAAAAAATTCATCTAACATTGGTTGTCTCACTCTTAAAGCAAATAATATTTTTAACCTAAAATTACTAAAATATTATTTCCACAAACTTCAACTGCTTAAATTATTGAAAAATTAAACTCTATTAGAATACGTAATCAAGATGAGTAATTATGATGAATTTATCGATTGAGACTTTTATGTTTGTTTTTATGGGATAAAAAATCAGTAAAAAGGATTTCGCTTTGTCACATCATAAAATTTTCCCCCATGAAATCTAAATTGTACGTTATTTTCAATTCCCATAATTTACATACGCACCACTCAAATTCACAATTTGAAAGTATTTTAACGCGCAATAGATTATTAATGAATGTATTTCTAAACTTAAAGTTACGTTTGTCCGATACAACTTTTCATGGGAACATTCGCACAAACTTTAAGTTCTAATGTCAGTACCCGCGAAAAAAAAAATTCAGAAATTTGCCTTTATTTGTCATAGTGTTGGCCATTTAGTATTGGTCAAATATTTAGTTTTATCAAAAAAAAAAAAATAAAAAAATGATCGTTTTGTTTGAAATATGACATCATTTTTACTCACTGAATCATTTTGCCTAGCGTCTCAAACTCAGTATCAGCGTAATGTAAAAATATTGAAATGTAACTGATTTATGAAGAAGAATGCGTGTTTTTTTTTTAATGTCTGACATCCTTTTCTGTTCAAAAATTATAAAAAAGTTACTTTAAAATTTGTATTGTGAAAATGGCATCAATAAGGATATAATCAATAAAAATAATAAACCATGACTATTTTCCCTTTACTTTCAATATAAATGGAGTACTTCAGTTGCCACAATTACAAAATTTGTATTAAAAACTACAAAAAAATTAATATCTCAAAAATAAATTGAGATACAGCTTTCAAACAAATTGCATTTAAAAGAGCATTTTTTTCTTATACGATGGTGTTAAAATTTAAAATGAGCGATGTTTAGTTTAAAAATTTGCCGTAGATTTAATTGCAAAACCGAAATTTTAATTCAAATTTCAAGGTGTTGCCATTCGCAAAATGACGTATGCGTTACGCACAGATATGTTTGCCCTTTATAATATAGACTAGGGCCTCAGGGACGGCGAACCTATGGCACGCGTGTCACTTTTGGCACGCGAAAGAATAATTTTGGCACGGCATTGATGTAGCTCTAAATCAAAACAAAGTGGTATGACATAAAATCGCGATTGATATTTTCTAAATTCGATCAAATGATTTCAATTGCGGCATATAATATTCCAAACTAATTAATTATGGTCTCGATTTTTTTTTCAAACAAAGACGATATTTCTAAACTATCTATAAGAATTAGCTATTAGAGATTATTAAATTCCGATGGTAAAGTTATGGCAACTTTGAATTTATTTCAGAGCTGCTCAAAGAAACTGACGTTTGCTATTTTAACAGTTTTTCTGCTTTCAACTCACTCACTGTTTTTACAAATGAATAATATCAAAATTCAAACAGAAAGTACTTGTCAGATAAATCCGGTTCAATTTGTATTAAAATTAACATGATATTAACAAGGAGAGGGCCAACCTTGTTAATCACAGTTTTTGATTATTTTAATATATGTTGTAGGATTGACACCCCTTAGTGTCAGGTTCAACGGATTTTATCCAATGTCAATTAGTTCTTGAAAAACCAGGGGGTCTAATATTATTAGACAACTTAAATACTTACTTCGCAGCAAAAATGACAGGTTAGTCGTAGCTAAGTTGGCATGGCGCTTGCCGGCTGATCCGAGGGCCAGGGTTCGATACCTGAATGCGCTACATTTGTTTTTTTCTCCTTTTTTGTTTTATAAATATAGTTGTAATTATAATTTAATAATTTCAATTAAAAGTTTTAACACCAAACATAAATTATAATGTTAACAAACTTAAATTTATCATTTCTTATTTGTAAACTATTATTTCTCATCCCTTAAAGAGGATTAAAAAAATTGAATCTATTACTGAATGATAAAAATTCCAAAATCGTGACAAATTCTGTTGTGGTGCCATCTAGTTATGATAAAAAAAAAGAAATATTCAAATAAAATAAAAGCAGAAAAAAGATAAAGGGGAAAGCAAAATAATTGAAAGCGCAAGCATACTTATTACAAATTTAAAAATCTTTAATATGCAAAAAATCGGTTGTAATTTAATTCTGACTAGATAGTACCCGTCAAGATTTGACAGTAAATAACTTGGATGTTCCATTAGAAAAATTCTTGAATTTTGAATTAGTTGCTTTTAAATTAATTATTGAAATCGTGACAAATTTTTATATTGCATAAGTGATTCATATTTCTTGAAAGCGCGCTAGAGGGTGCTGTCAGTCTAACTTATTGAATGAAGCGAAAGGACTTTAAGTTTATAATTTACAACCAATTATGCTTTCCTTTTATCAGAAATTTACCGAAAAATACTGGGCAGAGCATTTATTTTTACTTACTACAGTCTCATTTTTCTTGTTGAAAAAATAACAAAATAACAATATCTATTTTTATTTTTATTTTTATTTTTTTAACTACACGACCTTTAAAAGCTGCCATGCATTTTATTTATACCAGTCTCTGAAAGCCTAAATTTTAAACTTGATGCAATTAACGATTTATAATATATATTTTTTATTACTTGAATTTTATTTTACTTTTTTCTTCATTTTTTAAATATTAAACCATGGATATCAATATAATTTATTTTATAGTTCTTATATGAATATTTTCCTTTCTTTCCGTTTTATTTATTTATTTTTTTACGGAAAAGAATAGCAAACTTTTCCTTCTGACTCACACACTTATATATTCTTGATAATGGTAAAAAAATATAAACAAAAGTTGTAGATCAGCTTAATTTATTTAATTGATAATTACATGCAAAATATTTTAGGTTAAATATTTTAAATATAAAATTATTTTTTCAAAATATTTTTGAGTGTCAAATTTTATTTAATGATAAACCATTCAAATAATAATAAAATCAAAATCATATAACTTCTTCTCTTAATAAAATATGTCATCATCGAAATGAATTATCTCCAAAAATCATTTTGCCGGGCGTTGGGTTCGAACCTACGTTGTCTACGATAGTTCGGAGCTTTAAACTGGTGCTCTAGACCACTCGGCTAACCAGACCTGCGATACCTTTCCTCTAAATGGAAAATCTAATAAATTTAACTTCACGCATGCGCAATTGCGTGAATATTTTAGTCTTATCTTACAGAATCAGGTTTACGCTTTAATATATATGATGCTAATTTTTAATATGATTATGCTTGTTACTTTAAAAACAGAATAATAGTATTATCTCATTGACTTCCTTTGTTAAAGCAATGCGTAAATGATGTTTCTTTAAAATCACGAATTGACACAATTGCTCAATATCATTCATCGATAAAGAATATATGAAATACATTTTAAAAGTGATTTTTTTAAAAAAATAACAGTTTTATGATATTTTATTACAACTATTCAGTTAAAAGTAAAAAATTAAATAGGTTAAAATTATAATTGATATACAATATTAAAAATTTTAATTGACAGTGAGATTATTAAATTATATTTACAAGTAAATTTATAAAACAAAAAATGAGAAAAACAAACGTAGCGCATTCAGGTATCGAACCCATGCCCGCCAATCAGCCGGTTAACACCATACCAACTGAGCTACGACTGACCTAACGTTATTGTAGCAAAGTAAGTATTTAATTTGTGTACTAATATTAGACCCCCCCCCCCCCGGTTACTCAAGATCTAAGGAGCATTGGATAAAATACGTTGAACCTGACACTAAGGGGCCTCTACCCTACAACATATATTAAAATAATCAAAATCTGTGATTAACAAGGTTAGCCCTCTCCTTGTAAGATGCAACAACAGAAATCAAATTACATCGCATTAATTTTTTTTTCTAAAATATATTTGTTGCTATAATTATTATAGTGTAATGCTTACATGTATGTTCCTCATCTTTTTTAAATCTTATTAGTAAAATTTTAGACCATTATTTTTCTACCTTCTAAATTTTTTTTTTTTTTTTTTTTTTTTTTTTTGGCACGTCATGGTTATGTAAAATATTTTTTGTTCAAATTTGGCACGCGTCAACAAAAAGGTTCGCCAACCCTACACTAGGGGCTAGAACCCGGGTTTCCCGAGTTACAGAGTATAGGTGAAAAGCATTTTTTTTAAGTGAAAAAAGGCTGTAAAAGGGATAAAATAACTTTCTTTAGATTAACGTACGCTTCATCGCACAAACGGCGACATTTTCAAAATCATTTTTAATACAAATATTTTCGCAAAAAATTTTAAAAACATGAACTTAGTAAATAATATCACGAGACTTCATGCATAATGAAAAACAGTATGAACATAAAATAAAATGAAATTGGATATTTGAGTGCATGAATTAATTTCTACTATTGTTACTAAAACTGCATAGCATCTCTTTCCGAATTATAGGTAATTCATTAGAGACACCGCATCATTGCTTATATTCTCGTTGCGTAAAAATATTTCTATTGATTCCCGGATAATGGATGGTAAATAAAATCTTGACGGATAAATTATTCTGCTATTTTTAAGATCGATCTGTAAAGGTTCTTTGCTGCAAAATCTGATTCATGATTATCATACAATTTTTTGAAAACTCTAATAAATTTTTTAGATCCAGTATATCTTTTAGATTTCCTATTAACACCAAAAGAGCATTTTTATATGAAAAAGTATCAATTATGCAATCAAATAAACTTTTGAAATTTATCAAAAGCGATATTTTCCGATTAGCCGCATGCTAAGAGTTATTAACCCAAGATTTTGCTACTTACGAGAGCCTTTTTTATTCTGATCATTTCAGTACTTTAAACGAGTAGTTGAATTACATGGATGTTAAGTTTGTGTTTCATTTAGAATATTTATTTATTTATTTATAGAACAAGTTTTAATTTTCTTATGGAATATTAGCCGCATGAAAATGCTGAACTCTTTACATTGTTTTAAGGGCAATGTGAATTAATATTTCATGATGGAGATCCAATCGGTAGAGATAAATTTAAAAATATTTCATGCTTGAAAATTACTTTTTAAATCATAGACAATCAGTAAACTGAGATGCACATTGCAAACAAATTTCATTTGAAAGTTGTTGTTTTTTTTCCTTATTTCGCAGTATAAAAATTTTAATTTGTTCGATTACATATATGTTAAATTAGTGGTATTTTTAAATATTTTTCTTTTATTTATTTATAGAGGAAGTTTTAATTTCGTTATGGAAAATTAGTCATAAATAAATGCTGAACAAATTTTACTGCTTTATGTGTAAAACATTTATTATGTAATGGAGCCGGCACATGATAGAGATAAATTACAAAAATTCATGCTCAAAAAGTATTTTTAAAAGTATAAAAGCCCAGTCAATTAAGACACAGTTTTTAAACAAATTCCATTTGAAAGTAGATTTCTTTCCCCTATATGGCGGTGTAAAAATTGAAAATATACGATAGTTAGAAGATTACAAAATTACAGTAGCGAAAATTGCAAAACCGAAATTTGATCTCAAAGTGTTGCCATTCCCAAAATGACATAAGCGTTACACACAGATACGCTTGTCGGCCCCACCAGTGGCTGAGAGGTTCTGCTCTCGAAACTGGTAGACGGGAAGTGCTGGGTTCGATCCCAATCGCGCCCGTCGGCCTAATCGTTCGGAGTTTTGGTGGTTTTCTTCGAACCATGGATTTCCATGCGTTAATACGGGTTAGGTTCCCTTAGAAAGACCCCCACGAAGGGCACTCCCCCTCGGGCCTATATCCCTAGTGCAGATAATCGGCCGTCACAAAATCAACCAACCAACCAGATACGCTTGTCCTTTTTAATATAGACAATAGGATTCCTCCTTTATGATCAAAAACTTTTGCTCTTATATAATTAGAGTAAAAAATTTTAAAATTTCTGGTGTCTAACTATAAATAGGAAAATTAAAAGTACATATTTCCAAAAGAAAAATTCTTGCAGTGTAAGATTAAATCCCTCGTCTACAAATTTTCAAGTTATAATAATAATAATAAAGAACATATCAAAGAATAATATGCTTTGTATAATAATGCTTAATAACATACAATAAATCATATAGTAAAACACAATAATATGTAATCTGTCTTATTAACCAAATCCTTAATAAAATAAAAAACGAACATTTTTTTAGCAAATTATTGTAAAATGATTGAATTATCATTTGTTTCATGGATTTTCAGGCATTAATGGAGTATTTACAAATATACCCTGTTTCTTTGTCAGTAAAATATTCTCTCAAATACAGCTCTTCAAACGATTTAAACTTTCGAAAAATGATAATTACTTCAGTGGTACAAATATCGTCTACTTCAAACACGTGTTGACACCAGTTGGTTCTTAAAACTAAAAAGGCTAATGTTGTGTATGTTGAATAAAAAACTTAAAACAAATTGAAAAAAAAAAAAAGAAAAAAAGAGCATTGCATTTGCCAAAATAATAAACTTGACTCTCTCGTCTACAAAATTTCAAGCTATAATCTAAAAGATAGGCAAAGAGTAAGAAATGCATAATGAAACATAATAATACACAATAAGTCAAATAATAATGATTAATACGTTTTATTATATGAATTACCTATATAATATAAAACAAGTAGGAAATTGCACGTCAAACGTGGCAAATGAGGTGCGTTCGTACTATTAACTAGTTTTATAAATATTGTTTGCACTGCATATTGTACTGAATGTATATTTTAGTGCACTTCATAAGAGCATATCAATTTCATTCTTTTCGAAAAGCTGTAACATCATTAAAATGCGCTTGAAATATTTTTGTCCATTGGCCGTAATGTAACGGAAAACTTTTGACAGTCCCTGTTATTAAACTATACATCCAATTTTGATAAAATTTGAAATGACTCGACAAAATTATGCAAAAATTATATATTTTAAACTTCAAACGATTCGGTTGTGTAGTTTTTGCAATGTTATATGTGGACGGACAGACAGACACACGAACGGACGGACACACAGACAGACAGACTTAAAGACAACTATAGGTACTACGTATTTATATAATTACGAACGCACCTAAAAATAAAGATATTTGTCTTTGTGTGTTTCGGTCTGTTTGCTTGTTGGCAATAGCTAGAGAAATGTATCGCTCGTAGACGTATTCAAATTTACTTCCAGATAAACGACTATTGTTCTGAATGCACCTGCTGCTTATAAATTTATTTTGTAGCTATTTGTTTTTCTTTCAATTGCAGTTTGTTAACAAGGAAACACAAAATAAGGCAAGGGCAGTGCTGCCAAAGGCGACTATTCTTTAATTTCATTTCACACCACTTTTACAAAACAAAAATCTTTTACCTACACTTTGACAACATTTGTAAGAGAAATGTACTAGATGATGTATATATATTTTTTTTTAATGTGGTGCGAACAGAATATAAAAATAATCGCCTATGACAGCCCTAATTATGGACTATGGAAGAAAAGTATTTGCAATGCATTTTATTTAAATTGCTTATTTAGATTTGCATGAAAAAATATTATTTCTTAATAGGCTAAGTCGGAGATAGTTGCCCCCTTAAGCAACCCCCCCCCCCTAATTTTTATTTGTTATTGTAACGATTTTTGTAGCGCACATTGTCTACTCCAAATTTTATGTAAAACTTCATAAAAAAAATTACTGTAATATAAATACCAGATAAAAAGTTATTTTATCGAAAAATGTAATCAATTTTGCCATTTATCCCGGATTTCAGGTTTAGACGTCCCACTTGATCACAATAGATGCTCCAGCCAGTAGTGAAATTATGAAGAAATATTACTGCAACCTATAAACTAACACATTATTCGATATCTGTTATATATCATAAAAATTTTCGAAAAATAAATTATATTTCATCTCCTTCTATCTCTATATTCTAAGAACATACGACAAAAGTCAAACTTACATTTTTGGATAAATAAAACTTTCATTCGAAGAAAAAATTCGGTGTAACTTCGCCTACTACGCTTTTTTTATAACGATTGAGAGAAAAGAACGTCACTATCTCCATCACAAGTCCAATAGCTGAAATACAGTGACTGGGGCAACTAACCCGATGAAGCATCGATGAAGCCCGAATTTATTCTAATATTTTGCTGGTATTGGAAAGTGCTTCAGAATGCACGCGTTATACATGAATCTTCATCCTTCCATTAACCCTTTGAACGACTGAGGGTTTTTCTGCATTTTAATAAAAATGATAATAAATCCCAACGTACATCTTATACTATAATGCGAGCAAAAAATGTGTGTGTATGCGTGTGTGCGTGTGTGTATGTAAATTTTATCTTAAAAACGGCTCTAACGATTTTGACGAAATTTTGTATTTTTCCATTTTCGGGCATGATAAGACCATTGGGCTAGGTCACGTGTTCGAAAAAATTCGATTAGTGGGTCATTTTGGGTCGTAATGGGTCAAGATCAAGCTAATTATATCTAAAAAAACGCCTCAATCGATTTTGACCAAATTTCTCATCCAACCGTTTTCTGACACGAAGAAACTTTTGGGCTAGGTCACACGTTCGAGAAACTTCGATTAGTGGGTCATTTTTGGGTCACTATGGGTCAAGCCAATTTTATCTAAAAAACGGCTCTAACGACTTTTACTAAACTCTATGTTCTACAGTTTTGTATTACAAGAAAACTATTGGGCTAAGTCATATGTTCGAGAAAATTTTGATTAGTGGGTCATTTTTGGGTCACCGTGGGTCAAGCTAAGTTTATCGATATAACTTCTTTAACGATTTTGACGAAATTTTGCACCCTACTGTTTTCGGCACGAAAAGACCATTGGGATGGGTCTCGTTTTCGAGAAAATTCCATTAGTGGGTCATTTTGGGTCATAATGGGTCAGGGTCAAATTAATTATATCTAGAGAACAGCTCAATCGATTTTGACTAAATTTTGTATCTAGCCATTTTAGGGCACTAAAAGATCATTGAGACGGGTCTCGTGTTCGAGAAAATTCGATTAGTGGGTCATTTTGGGTCATAATGGGTCAGGGTCAAACTAATTATATCTAGAGAACGACTCAGTCGATTTTCACGAAATTTTGTATTTTACCATTTTCGGGGATGATGAGGCCATTGGGCTAGGTCACGTGTTCGAGAAAATTCTATTAGTGGGTCATTTTGGGTCGTAATGGGTCAAGGTCAAGCTAATTATATATAAAAAACAGCTCCATCGATTTTGACCAAATTTCACATCCAACCGTTTTTCAACACGAAGAAACTATTAGGCTAGGTCACATGTTCGAGAAACATCGATTAGTGGGTCATTTTCGAGTCAGTATGGGTCAAGCCAATTTTATCTAAAAAACGGCTCTAACGATTTTCCCTAAACTCTATATTCTACAGTTTTGAATTACGAGAAAACTATTGGGCTAAGTCCCATGTTCGAGAAAATTCGATTAGTGGGTCATTTTTGGGTCACCGTGGGTCAAACTAAGTTTATCTAGATAACTTCTTTAACGATTTTGACGAAATTTTGCACCCTACTATTTTCGGTTACGAAAATACCATTGGGATGGGTCTCGTGTCCGAGAAAATTCTATTAGTGGGTCATTTTAGGTCATAATGGGTCAGGGTCAAGATAAATACAGTACAACCCCGATTATCCGCGGGATTGGGTATCAAGGGCACCGCAGATAACAAAAATCGCGGATAACCCGAAAAAGACTGAAAAAGGAGTGCAAACACGAAAAAAAAAATCAGCATATAAACTATGTTTTAGTGTACAAAAAACATAATAAAACGTTTAAAATACATACAAATGCACAATATGTCAGAAACCTTTGCTTTACGTCTAAATCACTAAAATAAAGAACAGTAAACAAGAAACAATGCCGTACATACTGTACAAAAGGAGGTGAGTTACATCTTTTTTTTTAAATCAGTCACTTGTTTTTGCTTTTTGTTTTGGAAACACATTTTCATAATTCTAAATTGTAAACTATTATTTTTCTTTTAGTATGGAATAATTTTTATCTCAAAAATGAAGTTATTCTTGATATGCTCTCCTAGAATTTATCATAATAGTGTTATTTAATTGTAAAATATTTTACTTGCTGTGCCTACGTTTGGTTAATAAAATCAAGAAAGGACATCAAGACTTTATATCTGATAATTCAAACATGGCAACCGAATCTAGAAATATTCTTCTATGACTTTCAAATACATTGATTTTTCTGTTTATATTTAATAGTAGGGCTTATTGTATTTTCCTTGCTGTTGACTTGAATTAAAAAAAAAAAAACAATGCTTGGCGGATAAACCGCAGCGCGGATAATCCGCTCGCGGATAATAGGGGCTTTACTGTATATCTAGAGAACGGCTCAATCGATCTTGATTAAATTTTGTATCTAACCATTTTCGGGAACTAAAATACCATTCGAATGGGTATCGTGTTTGAGTAAATGCGATTAGTGGATCATTTTGGGTCATAATGGGTCAGGGTCAAGCTAATTATATCTAAAGAACGGCTCAATCGATTTTAACTAAATTTTGTATCTAACCATTTTCGGGCACGAAAAAAACCTTTGGGATGGGTCACGTGTTCGAGAAAATTCAATTAGTGGGTCATTTTTGTGTCACTGTGGGTCAAGCTATTTTTATCTAAAAAACGGCTCTAACGATTTTCACTAAACTCTATATTCTACAGTTTTGGATTACGAGAAGACAATTGAGCTAAGTCACATGTTCGAGAAAATTAGATTAGTGAGCCATTTTTGGGTCACCGTGGGTCAAGCTAAGTTTATCTATATAACTTCTTTAACGATTTTGACGAAATTTTGCACCCTACTGTTTTCGGGCACGAAAGGACCATTGGGATGGGTCTCGTGTTCGAGAAAATTCCATTAGTGGGTCATTTTGGGTCATAATGGGTCAGGGTCAAATTAATTATATCTAGAGAACAGCTCAATCGTTTTTGACTAAATTTTGTATCTAGCCATTTTAGGGCACGAAAAGATGATTAAGATGGTCTCATGTTCGAGAAAATTCGATTAGTGGGTCATTTTGGGCAGGGTCAAACTAATTATATCTAGAGAACGACTCAATCGATTTTGACGAAATTTTATATTTTACCATTTTCGGGCATGATAAGACCATTGGGCTAGGTCACGTGTTCGAAAAAATGTTATTAGTGGGTCATTTTGGGTCGTAATGGGTCAAGGTCAAGCTAACAATGTCTAAAAAACAGCTCCATCGATTTTGACCAAATTTCACATCCAGCCGTTTTTCAACACGAAGAAACTATTAGGCTAGGTCACATGTTCAAGAAACTTCAATTAGTGGGTAATTTTCGAGTCAGTATGGATCAAGCCAATTTTATCTGAAAAACGGCTCTAACGATTTTCACTAAACTCTATATTCTACAGTTTTGAATTACGAGAAAACTATTGGGCTAAGTCCCATGTTCGAGAAAATTCGATTAGTGGGTCCTTTTTGGGTCACCGTGGGTCAAACTAAGTTTATCTAGATAACTTCTTTAACGATTTTGACGAAATTTTGCACCCTACTACTTTCGGGCACGAAAAGACCATTGGGATGGGTCTTGTGTTCGAGAAAATTCTATTAGTGGGTCATTTTGGGTCATAATGGGTCAGGGTCAAGTTAAATACAGTACATCCCCGATTATCCGCGGGATTGGGTGGCAAGGGCACCGCAGATAACAAAAATCGCGGATAACCCGAAAAAGACTGAAAAAGGAGTGCAAACACGAAAAAAAATTCAGCATAAAAACTATGTTTTAGTGTACAAAAAACATAATAAAACATTTAAAATACATACAAATACACAATATGTCAGAAACCGTTGCTTTACGTCTAAATCACTAAAATAAAGAACAGTAAACAAGAAACAATGCCGTACATACTGTACAAAAAGAGGTGAGTTACATCTTTTTTTTTAAATCAGTCACTTGTTTTTGCTTCTTGTTTTGGAAACACATTTTTTTAATTCTAAATTGTAAACTATTATTTTTCTTTTAGTATGGAATAATTTTTATCTAAAAAATGAAGTTATTCTTGATATGCTCTACTAGAATTCATCATAATAGTGTTATTTAATTGTAAAATATTTTACTTGCTGTGCCTACGTTTGGTTAATAAAATTAAGAAAGGACATCAAGACTTTATATCTGATAATTCAAACATGGCAACCGAATCTAGAAATATTCTTCTATGACTTTCAAATACATTGATTTTTCTGTTTATATTTAATAGTAGAGCTTATTGTATTTTCCTTGCTGTTGACTTGAATTAAAAAAAAAAAAAAAAAATGCTTCGCGGATAAACCGCACCGCGGATAATTTGCTCGCGGATAATCGGGCTTTACTGTATATCTAGAGAACGGCTCAATCGATTTTAACTAAATTTTGTATCTAACCATTTTCGCGCACGAAAAGACCATTGGGATGGGTCACGTGTTCGAGAAAATTCGATTAGTGGGTCACTGTTGGTCAATCTATTTTTATCTAAAAAATGGCTCTAACGATTTTCATTAAACTCTATATTCTACAGTTTTGGATTACGAGAAGACCATTGAGCTAAGTCACATGTTCGAAGAAATTCGATTAGTGGGTCATTTTTGGGTCACAGTGGGTCAAGCTAAGTTTATCTAGATGATGGCTCTAACGATTTTGACGAAATTTTCATCCTACTGTTTTCGGGAACGAAAAGACAATTTGGATTCGTCTGGTGTTCGAGAAAATTTTATTAGTGGGTAATTTTGGGTCATAATTGGTCAGGGTCAAGCTAATTATATCTAGAGAACGGCTCAAATGATTTTGACTAAATTTTGTATCTAACCATTTACGGGCAACAAAAAAACCATTAGGACGGGTAACGTGCTCAAGAAAATTCGATTAGTGGGTCATTTTTGGGTCGTAATGGGTCAAGGTCAAGCTACTTATACCTAAAAAATAGCTCAAGATATTTTGACAAACTGTTTTAATATACGGCCGTTTCTGGTCATGAGAGGACCATTGGGCTAAGTCACATGTTCCAGAAAGTTCAATTAGTGTGTCATTTTGGGTCACAATGGGCCAGGGTCAAGCTAATTGAATCTAAAAACATGCTCAAAACATTTTGACCAAATTTTATATTACGTATACCGTTTCTGGGCATGAGAAGAGAATTGGGCTAAGTCACATGTTCGAGAAAATTCTATTAGTGGGTCATTTTGGGTCACAATGTGTCAGGGTCCAGCTAATTGTATCTAAAAAACGGCTTAAACGATTTTGACTAAATTTTGTATTCTATCGTTTTCGGTCCCGAGAAGACCATTGGGCTAGGTCGCATGTTCAACAAAATTCGATTAGGGGGTCATTTTGGATCACAATAGATCAGGGTCAAGCTAATTGTATTTAAAAAGCGCTTTAAAACATTTTGACATAATTTTGTATAATACCGGTTCCGGGCATGATAAGAGCATTGGGCAGGGTCGCACGTTCAAGAAAATTCAATAAATGGGTCATTTTGGGTCCTAATGGATCCGGGTTAAGCTAACTGTATCTAAAAAACCGCTCAAAAGATTTTGACAAAACTTTGTACTACACCGTTTAAGGACAAGATAAATCCATTGGGCTGGGTCGCATGCTCAGGAAAATTCTATTAGTGGGTCATTTTGGTGGTAATGGGTCGGGGTCAAGCTAACGGCATCTCAAAAAGGTTCAAACAATTTTGGCATTTTTTTTTTTTTTTTTTTTTTTTTTTGTTATACCGTTTCACAGTACAAAAAGACCATTGAAATAGCTTACATTTGTCGATGAATTTCGGTTAGTAGTTTTTTGAATCAACTTGGATCAAGCTTATTTTACCTCGAAAACGACTAACGATTTTCACTAAATTTTGTATTCCATCGTTTTCAGGCTCGAGAAGAGCATTGTGATAGGTCGCATGTTCGAAAAAATTCGATTAGTGGGTCATTTTGTGTCACTATGTATCACGGTCTAGCTTCACGGTCTATGCTTCACGGTCTATGTTTCACGGTCTAGTCTCTATGATTCAGTGGGGAAAATATATCGAGATAAACAGAAAGCTAATTTTGACCGAGCTTAGCTCGGTCATTCCTGCTAGTATATTTTTTAATCGCGGCTTGATGCTATAATATCTTTCGTAACTCTTCATTATAGATACTTTTCAAAACATAATTCTGCTAAAAATATTTTTGTCTACAATCATTTTAACAGGATTTCCGGAACAAACGGAAAAACATGGACCAGACTCCTAAAGGGTTACATTTTAAATATATATTTATTAACCATTTGGAAAAATGGTTATTGTCCTCGTCAGGGTAGGAAATGAAAAGCATATAAGAAGGTTTTTATTGTTTTATTCCGCATTTTATTCGTTTTCTGATTGGTCTATACAGTAATCTGTATTTCCCTTTACTTTCAACAGAGATGGATACTTCTGTTCCCACTATGACAAAAAGTAATAAAAACTACAAAAAATATTAATAACTCAGAAACAAATTGAGATACAGCTTTCAAACAAATTGCATTTAAAAGTACATTTTTTCTCTATACGACGGTGTAAAAAGTAATCTTGTGGATGTTTCGAAGTTTAAGAATGACATTTCATTTAAAATGGGTCGTCAGATTTCTTAGAAATCTGCGAATGGAATAGCCTTTTCCCGAACAGCCAATGAAATGCTTGGACAATACGTAAGTTTCAGGTGGATAATATGTACGAGTCGCAGGCGATTTTTGTCGCTTGCAATTTTTACGTGTAATAACACTATTAATGTTTAATTCATGGCGTACGTAATGTAGGATCAACTCCGTGCGATTTTTTATGTTTTAAATTTTAGTCTTTGACAAAATCATTTTTCAAATGGTCGTTGTAATTTGTTAAATTGCTTTTTTTTTTAATTCTTGTACTCGAGTTATATTTACATTTCTGAAACAATTATGGTTTAAAGATTAAGATTTTAATTTTATCATCTAATATTCTTAAAGAAAATTAATAGGATTTGCAAAACTCTTAGAACATTTCGCTTACAAATGATAAAATACTTCTAAGATGTTCGAAATTTTATCAAAATCAGATGTTAATCTCTTACTTTTTGAAATCCGATTATGAATTGTGAAAACGAAAAATGTTATTTCGCTCTTATCAAATTCAGAAGACATACTCTTTTTGCATTCAGAATGTCTGTTTTGTAAAGAAAAAGTTTAGTTTCGAGGTATTATAAATGTAATTAAATGTGGGATAGGAAAAAATATAGAAATACGTACTATTAAAGTATTTAATGAAAAAGAAGATTTTTTTTTTCAACTGGAGTTATATTTAAGTTTTTCAAACATTTAAGGTTTAGAAATTTAGATTCTAATTTTATTATCTAAGATCCTTAAAAAAAGTTAATAGGATTTACAAAGATCTAATAAGATCGGAGTACTTCCTATACAAAGTTTCTTCCTTAAAAAGTATCAAATTGTAAAATACTTATAACATGCTCGAATTTTTATCAAATTCATATGACGAACTTGTGTTGCACTCGGATTATGAATTTTGTAAATGAAAGTGTTATTTCGCAGTTATCAAATTCAGAAGAGGAACTCTTGTTGCATTCGGTTGTGTGTGTGTGTTTATGACGGCCAATTATCAGCACGAGGGATATAGGCCCTAAGGAGGGGAGTGCCTTCCGTGGGGGTCTTTCTAAGGGAACCTAACCCGTATTTACGCTTGAAAACCAAGGTTCGAAGAAAACCACGAAAACTCCGAACGTTTAGGCCGACGGGCGTGATTCGAATCGAACTCAGCACCTCCCGTCTACCAGCTTCGAGATCGGCCACTGGTGGGGCCTTGTTGCATTCGGATTGTCAGGTTTGTAAAAGAAAAATTTAGTTGCGTGACATTATAACTCTAATTAACTGTGGGATAGGAAAAAATAAAGAAATACTATTAAAGTATTTAATGAAAAAGGAAAACATTTTCTACTGGAGTATTATTGAAGTTTTTAAAACATTTAATGTTTAAAATTTAGATTCCAATTTTATCATCTAAGATATTTAAAGAAAGTTAACAGGATTTGCAAAGTTCTTAAACTCATTCGTATACAAAGTTTCCCCTTTAAAGGGTATCAAATTGTAAACGGTAATTGTAAATTCTGTAAACGAAATATGTTATTACGTTGTTATCAAATTCAGAAGACATACTCTTGTTGTATTCGCATTGTCAGTTTTGTAAAAGTAAAATTTAGTTTAGAGGATTTATAAATCTTATTAAATGTGGAACAGGAAAATATATAGAAATACTATTAAAGTATTTTATTAAAAAGATTAATCTTCTACTGGAGTTAAATTTACGTTTTTTAAACAGTTATTGTTTAGAGATTTAGATTCTAATTTTACGACCTAAAATTCTAAAAGAAAGTTAATGGGATTTAAGAAGGTTTTAGAACCTTTCGTTTACAAAATTACCTCTTTAAAGAGCATCAGATGGTAAAATAATTCCCAGATGCTCGAAATTTTTCAAATTCAGAAGACGTTTTCTTGTTGCATTTAGAATGTCAATTTGTAAAGGAAAAGTTTTGTTTCGAGGCATTATAAATCTTATTAAATGTGGGATAAAAAATTATAGAAATACAATTAAGACATTTTATTAAAAAGGGATATTAATCGTCTACAGGAATTTTATTAAAGTTTTTAAAACAGTTAAGGTTTAGCGATTTAGATTCTTATTTTATCATTTAAGATCCGTAAAGAAAGCTAATGGGATTTGCAAAGTTCTTAGACTCGTTTACAATGTTTCCTCTTTAAAGAGTATCAAATTGTAAAATACTTATAACATGCTCGAATTTTTATCAAATTCAGACGACAAACTTTTGTTGCAATCTGTTTATGAATTTTCTAAACGAAAAATGTTATTTCGCCGTTATCAAATTCAGAAGACGTAGTATGACAGTTTTGTAAAGGAAAAGTGTAGTTTCGAGGCATAAATCTAATTAAATGCGGAATAGGAAAAAAATATAGAAATAAGCATTTAATTAAAAAGATCAGTCCTCCACTGGAGTTATAGTTACATTTTTAAAACAGATCATGTTTAATGATTTAGATTTTAATTTTATCATTTAAGATCCTTAAATAAAGTTAACATGATTTTAAAAGTTCCTAAAATCGTTTACAAAGTTTCTTCTTTAAAGAGTGATAAATTGTAAAAAGCTTTTAAGATGCTCGAATTTTTATTAAATTCAGACTACAAACTCTTGTTGCAATCTTATTATGAATTTTTTTAACGAAATATTTAGTTTCGAGGTGTATAAATATATGTTAAATGTAGGATAGGAAAAAGTAAAAAAAAAAAAAAAAAAAAAAAAAAAAAAAAAAAAAAAAAAACACTAATAAAACATTTAATAAAAGAGAAGAACAATCTTGATATTTAGATATGCCATTCCATTGCATGAAAAAATAAAATTTCTTCATAATATTTTTTTCTGTTTGAAACGGTTTTTTAATATATGCCTGATGCAAGTTTTACATCCTTGCTTTTAAATTAAATATACAGTAAAACTTCCCTAAAGCGATCACGTTCGGTTACAATAAAAATCCGTCGCTCCGAGAGGTGGTCTCTTAATGGAGGTCATGTCTAAATCTAAATTTTAATTGTTGAAAAAAGGTAACAATTAATGATAATAAATTTCATTTTTCACATTAGGAAAAAATATGAAAATTTAAGTATAAAAACAAAAGTTAATTACATAAGTTAATTGCTGCAGAGTTTAAAAAATGAAAACATTGACGTTTGCTTTGATTTTATGGTTTTATCTTTTAAAAGTTTTATTTCCTAATCCTTCCAAAGTTCAGTAAATAAATGTATATATTTTTTTTTTGGACCGGAAGAAATAATGACGATTTCATTAATTTATCTATTTCTTTGAGAGTTTCCCGGCAGAATAGGGCAGGGGAGTTTATTGACCGTCCTTCCTAATTTGTCATCTGAGTTAAATTCATTGCCTAAAAAGGTACAAAGGGGTTACACTTAAAAGTTACCGGGATAAAAAAGAATCTAAACTTAGTTTAGAAGTTTGATGAGTAATATGCTCTCCGGAATTATTTTTCTAATAAAACCTTCTTTAAGCGACCAGGAAAAAACGGAATTTTCTTCAAAGAAATTGCTCGCTCATGAAGGGAGTTCATCTGGAATGGTCTCTGAATGGAGGTAAAATTAGTATTGAGCCTATGGGAATAAATTTCCTTCCATGAAAAAATGGTCGTTCAGGAAGGTGATCACTTAATGGAAGTGGTCGCACAGGGAGGTTTCACTGTATATATATATATATATACTATATTTATTTATTCTTCTACTCGAATTATATTTAGTTTTTAAAACGATTATTGTTTAGAGAGTTAGATTTTAATTTTTTCTTCTAAGATCCAACCGGCTGACCGCCGAGCAAAAGGGCACAATTGTAATGTATATTTCTCTCTAATTTTTTAAAAAGTATTAAAAAAGATGATTTTTCTAACATGATGTAAAAAATTTAATTACGTACAGGAATATAAGCATTGCGAATATTAATCATAACAAAATGGTTTGAAACTGCATTATATTTCTAGAATAATGTATTAATATAAATAATGTTTCTACTGCAGTAAAACTTACAGCTTAGTGAAGGGATATATCAGTTCCCGGCGGTGAGAAAGGTTCCTCTTCACTGAAATTTCCCGATAGCGAAATCCCATGTTAACCTATGGAACAATTTCGCAGCGCGATCACTCATGGCATAATACAATTATAAAGATAAAATTTTCACCATCAGAAAGTTGGCGTCAGATGCCGATGATGTGTTTTTTTATAAATTGTCTCCTTACATTTTAAGTGTTTAAAAATCCCTATAAACTTTGTAATTTCCATCCCATCAAAAACATCTCATGTAAAAAAAGCCAAGTCTCCTGACTCTTTGACCGTAAAAAGTTCTGAGATCATGTGTAGAGCCAAGCTTAGCTCTCTTATTAACTCTGATATTTTAATTCACAAATTACTCCTAGTCTCTACACCTTTAGTAAATGATTATTCTGTGACTTGGCAATTACGCAGCACAGGAAAGTTATTACGTAATCACTTTACTTATGTTTTGAATTGGGATTAGATTATTTGATTAAGGCTGAATATGAACACGAGGGATAGAAGAAGCCTGAAGGAGAGATGCACCGATTGGGGGTCTTTGTAAAAGAGGGGTCTGGCTCGTATTCACGTTACATAGGAAGAAAATCACCCAAAACTCCGGACATCAAGTTTGACCAGTAGAGAGTTTTCGCATCCGGGCTTACAATGTAATGTAAAATTATCTCCATGCTACAAATACATATATGTTCAGTGCTCTTATAGAAACTATTTTATGCAAAACTTTATAAATAAACGTTAATATTAAAATGTAAACAACAGCCTTTACATTCTCGTGCTGCGTCATTGCCAAGTCACAAAATAATCATTTACTAAAGGTGTAGAGACTAGAAGTAATATGAGAATTAAAATATCAGAGTTAATAAGAGAGCTAAGCTTCGCTCTACACATGATCTCAGAACTTTTTACGGTCAAAGAGTCAGGAGACTTGGTTTTTTTTACATGAGATGTTTTTGATGGGATTTCACTTATTTTTGTAAGGTCGTTTTCCAGTAGCATCGATTTCAATTACACTATCTTTAACTTCATAGACTTTATGGCTCCTGATTGCTTCGATGTTCCGCTTTTCCTAGAAAAGCGAATTGGCATGTGTGCTACTGTTTCAAATCCATTCATTTAAATTTTCTAGTAACTATATTAGTTTTTGTTTCAATTTATCAGCTGTTCAATCAAAGTCTTCCAAAGTTAATTCTACTGTGCAGAGTCCATTTTATAATTTTGTCTGCTTCCAGTCTATTTCCCATTTTTTTAGTTATAGCTCTCGTAATGTTTTCTAAAGTGTTTATTTTAAACTGCAACTTACCTCTAGACCTTTTTCGTCAGTAAGCTCCAATATTCATACCAGGGTGGGCAACAGAACAGCACGCGACTTCTTAGCGAGCTACGTCTTCCCATTTCAGAGTGTGAATCGTTGTAACGTTTTAATGTGTGTTTTTGTTTTCGAAAATGGTTTTGACGATAAAGAGCTCTAGCTTCTTGGAGCTGTTGAGAACGTGATTTCTCGGAACGATTAGGCCTTCCACTTTGGACCTCAATAGGTCTTCTAATTTTTGTCTCTAGTTGATTTCTCTCTGTGATAGGTATTCATTTGGAAAAATAATAGATTATTGCTAGCTGTTAAGAAGAGAATGTAGAACGTCAAAGTGACCTCCTAAGAAACTAATCCCAGCTAATCCCAGTGCGCAACCACATACTCAACTGTAGCACATCTGATATCATACGACTAGGCTATATTACCTAGCACGGAAAAGAAAATATTGATGAAACAGATACGAACGATCTCCAGATGTAGGAACTACTCGATGAGGACTTTCTTCGATGCGATCAAAATATAACATTTCAGTTTCTTCCTTTCAAACTTTCTTCGATCATCAATGTCTTTCGTTGGAATATCATACAATTTCGCGTTTCCCTTCGTTACCGCGTCTTTTCAGCAATTTTGCAGATGCACACTGACATCTAGAATTCAAATTTTACACAATAAAAAACTGTGTCGCCAAAATTTGAAATTCAGTTATTCCTCTTTTCAATATGTTTGGCGATAGTTTTTCGGTCGACGGGATAATCAAGTAGTACCTTTATTTGTTCTAGTCAATTAAAACGAATTTTACTGTATTCAGGACCCAGCTATTTCGTGCTCGATTTAGTATAGTTGAAAAACCGATGGTTTAGTTGACAAACTGCGTTTTATCATGTTGATAATCAGTGAGCAACAGTATTGGCAACAGTTCCGATTACGGGAAATAAAAGAATTTCGATTTTTTTTTTCGAATTTTCCAAATTTTTTAATTTTTCCTTTCTTTGTATCCCAAATACTACCTTCTTAGCAAATTTCAAGTTTCTAGGGCTACAGGATGTACCTCAGATTTTTGATGAACGGTGAGTCAGTCAGGGTCGAAAAAGCGAAACTTTGACTTCATATATTTTCTGAACTAGAAAAGATGGAAACACGGAAATTTTACCATTTGCTTCCGTTTGAAGAGTACTTTTAGGAAAATAAAGTTTCAAGTTCCTGGAAAATTCCAGCGAAGGGATATACGGCTGTCAAAAGTACCCTGAGTTGCTTCCAGAAAAGGATGCTTACGGCTGTGCTTTCTCGACTTGGCAGGGGCACTGCCGTGCCCCCAGATTTGATGACATTTTATCACCTTCAGATTCTTAAAATTACGGGCGATAATTTTTGAAAACGCACATCACTGGCATCTGAAATCTACTTTCTGATACTGAAAAGCGTATTTTAATAATTATATTAGGTCATGAGTAATCACGCGTCTTAGTTTTCACATATGTTAACATTAGATTTCGTGATCGGGAAGCTGTAGTGGAGTGGTCCCTTGAAGAAAGTTAATAGGATTTACTAAGCACTTAGAATTCTTCGCTTACAGAATTTCCTCTTTAAAGAGCATCAAATGGGAAAATACTCGAACTTTTGTCAAATTCTTGTTGAAATCGTATTAAGAATTTTGTAAACGAAAAATGTTATTTTGCCGTTATCAAATTCAGAAGACGTACTCTTGATGCATTCAGAATGTCAGTTTTGTAAAGGAAAAGATTAGGTTCCAGGCATTATAAATCTGATAAATATTGGTATAGGAAAAAATAAAGAAATATTATTCAAGCATTTAATTAAAAAGAAGATCAGTCTTTCTACTGGAATTGTACTTACATTTTTAAAACAGTTAAGTTTCAGTGATTTGGATTCTAATTTTATCATTTAAGATGCTTAAATAAAGTTAATATTGAAAAGATTTGAAAAGTTCTTAGAATCGTTAACAAAGTTTCCTCTCTAAAGAGTATTAAATTGTAAAATACTTATAAGATGCTCAAATTTTTATTAAATTCAGACTACAAAGTCTTGTTGTCTGAGTCCTGCTGTCCTGTTGTCTTATTATGTATTTTTTTAAAGAAATATTTAGTTTCGAGACGTATAAATATATGTTAAATGTAGTATAGGAAAAAAGTATAGAAACACTAACTAAGCATTTAATAAAAGAGAAGAACAATCTTAATATTTAGGTATTTCATTCCCTTGCATGAAAAAATAAAAATTTTGATAATATTTTTTTCTGCTTGAAACTATTTATTTATTTATTTATTCTTCTACTTGAATTATATTTACGTTTTTAAAACAGTTATTATTTAGAGAGTTAGATTTTAATTTTTTTCATCTAAGATTCAAACCGCTGACTCCCGAGCAAAAGGGCAAAATTGTAATGTTTTCTCTCGAATTTAAAAAAAAAAAATTAAAGAAAATGATTTTTCTACCATGATGTAAAAAATTTAATTACGTATAAGAATATAAGCCTTGAGAATATTAAACATAACAAAATGTTTTGAAACTGCATTATATTTGTAGAATTATATTAGTTTAAATAATGCTTCAACAGCATTGAAACTTATGGCGTACTGAATAGATATATCTGCTCCCGGCGGTGAGAAAGGGGCCGCTTCACTGAGACTTCTAGATTGTGAAATCCCATGTTAACCCATGGGGAAATTTCGAAGTGCGATTACTCATGACATAATGTAATTATTAAAATACGGTTTTCACCATCATAAAGTTGCCGTCAGATGCCGATGATGTACGTTTTTAGGTGCGTTCGTAATTATATAAATACGTAGCACCTATAGTCGTCGTTCAGTCCGTTTGTCTGTCCACATATAACAGCGCAAAAACTATCCAACCGAGTGGTCTGAAATTTTAAATATATGATTGTTGCAAAATTTTGTCGAGCCATTTAAAGTTTTATGAAAATTGGATGTATAGTTTAATTGAAGGAACAGTCAAAAGTATTTCTTTACATTACGGCCAATGGGAAAAATTATTGCAAGTGAATTTTAATGATGTTACAGCCTTCCGAATGGTCTGAAATTTTAAATACATAATTGTTGCAACATTTTGTCGAGCCATTTCAAATTTTATGAAAATCGGATGTCTAGTTTAATTACAGGGACAGTCAAAAGTTTTCCGTTACATTACGGCCAATGGGAAAAAAGTATTGCAATTGCATTTTAATGATGTTACAGGCTATGCACTTATGAAGTGCAAAAAAAATATACATTCGGTACAATATGAGGTGCAAAAAATAATTATAAAACTAGTTTTAGTACGAATGCACCTCATTTGCCACGTTTGACGGCAATGTCCCAGTTGTTATAAATTGTCTCCGAAAATTTTAAGTACTACTTAAAAAATCCCTATGAATTTTGAAATTTCCTGAAGTCAACCTTCTGATAGTAAAAACCGTATTACTTACCCATCATACGTAGTATAGGGTAAGTCTTGTAATCGTTTTAAAAATCGAAAAAATTTTTTTGACGGATTTGCACGTTTCAGACACTTCAGATTTCGAAAAACATATTTTTAGAGAAAAAAAAATTGTCCGTCCGTCTGTATGTCTGTGTGTCTCTAATCGTTCTATCTCCCGAACAAATTGAGATAGTGACTTGAAATTCGGTGTGTACTTAGGGAGTAATAATAGGAAGAATCCAATTGAATATCAGTAACCTCGATTATCCGGAACTATTTTTGTCGGACTCTTGAAATATTCATTCTGATAAAAGGTATACAAAAATTTTCGAAATTGTTTATTTGAAGGAGTGAATATAAAAGACAATAAAAAAACATAAATTTTGCATCATGCATGAACTCGATCGGATAATTAGTTACCGAGATATTTGCAATTCTATTTTTCACACTGTTCGATTTTTCATGACCCTGTATTTCATTCAAATTTCAATTCAAAGATATATTTTAATTGTAAATGAGACGCTTAATCCGATGCAGTAATTTCTTAGTTAATAGGATTATAATTTTTCGAGCTATAAGGATGTTTCTTTTACGCAATTCGGTACTACTCGATTATCCCGCCGACCAAAAAACTATCGCCAAACTATAAGATTAAATGCCAATAATGGCTTATCGTAAATGTCAAGCATTTAATGCCTCTCCATACCTATAAGGGAGTTACCGTAGGTGGGGGGACACAGTTGTCGCCAAATACCGCTAAGTTTGTCGCTAAATTTGGCGGCCAAAATAAGTCGCCAAAAGTGACGCCAACGTGGCGATAGCTCTAATATTTCGCCAAATTTCCGTAGACTTCCATTGTAAACCTATCGGGATTACTTGTTTACAGAGAAACAACAAATTTTAATGCAACAAAAAGTAATATTTGCTTAAGGGCGTTATATTAATTATATTTAAGGTGTCCAAATAAATTAAATTATGAATAAAAGTAACATGGTACGATGCTTAGCAAATAGCACATGTTTTATTTTCATATATTTTATATTATCTATATCCATGATGGGCAAGTATTACGGTGGACCCCCAACGACTAGTTTTAATAATAGTATTAGGTTATGAGCAATCACGCTTCTTAATTTTCCTATATGTTAACATTAGATTTTGTTTTAGTGGTGCGGCCCCTTAAAGAAAATTAATAGGATTTACTAAGCACTTAGAATTCTTCGTTTACAGAATTTCCTCTTTAAAGAGCATCAAATGGTAAAATACTCGAACTTATATCAAGTTCTTGTTGAAATCGGATTATGAATTTTGTAAACGAAAAATGTTATTTTGCCGTTGTCAAATTCAGAAGACGTACTCTTGTTCCATTTAGAATGTGAGTTTTGTAAAGGAAAAGTTTAGGTTTGAGGCATTATAAATCTGATAAATATTGGGATAGGAAAAAATATAGAAATATTATTAAAGCATTTAATTAAAAAGAAGATCAATCTTCTACTGAAGTTATATTTACGTTTTTAAAACAGCTAAGGTTTGGAGATTTAGATTCTAATTTTATCATGTAAGATCTTTAAACAAAATTAATAGGATTTGAAATATTTTTAGGCTCATTTACAAAGTTTCATTGTTGAAGAGTATTAAATTGTAAAATACTCATAAGATGTCAAATTTTTATCAAATTCAAGCAACAAACTCCTTTGCATTCCAAATACGAATTTTGTAAGCGAAAAATGTTATTTCGCGGTTATTAGATTCGGAAGACGTACTCTTGTTGTTTTCGAATTATAAATCGTTTTGTAAAAGAAAAATTTTGTTTCGAGGCACTATAAATCTAATTAAATTTAGGATAGAAAAAAATGTAGAGATATTATTAAAGCATTTAATTCAAAAGAAGATCTATCACATACAGGAGTTATATTTACTTTTTTAAAACAGATAACGCTTGAAGATTTGAATTATAATTTTATCATTCAAGATCTTTACAGAAAGTTAATAAGATTTGAAAAGTTCTTATACCCGCTTACAAAGTTTTCTCTTTAAAGAGTATTTATTTATAAAATACTTATAAGATGCTCGAATTTTTATGAAATTCAGACAACAAACACTTGTTGCAATCGGATTGTGAATTTTGTAAGCGAAAAATGTTACTTCGCGGTTATTAGATTCAGACGACCTACTCTTGTTGTTTTCAGATTATCTGTTTTGTAAAAGAAACATTTTGTTTCGAGGAATTATAAATCTAATTAAATTTAGGATAGGAAAAAATTATAGAAATTCTAATAAAGAATTTAATGAAATAGAGGTCTTTTTTTAGGATTTATATGAGGAAACCATTTTTAGATTAAATCATTGTGTTGATTTGAAGATGCTTCGAAAATTCGTCTGCTTAGAAATAACATTCAGAACCGCGGTATTGGAAATCACCACTTCTATTGAACTTACTTATACTTAGAAAACTTACACATATATTTTATACTCATATTGAATTATAGATCTTTTCAAGAACAGGTATAGTTTATGCATATATTTTTTTCTCTATTTTAATGCGGTTTCATGCGTATTCTCGTGTTATTTTTAAAATGTAAATTGTTTAATTTATTAAAAACCATATAAGAATTTTTTAGTATGTATTTATTGAGTAGTAATTCGCGCAAACAAATGTAAATTATTTTAGACATGCATTTATCTATATTTATGCTGCATGAAATGGTAAAATATGTACAAAACTTGCTAGCCGCGCTACATATACTCCGTGTGATTCCCACAAAGACGTCACATAATTATTGTACATAAGAAAAATCGTTTTGAACGAATCAATTTAATATATGACGTAATTTTCACCATTAAATACTTTCGCGCGTAATAATTTAATTATTTTAAGGTTTTCTTTCTTTTTTAATATCCTCTTGTAAACAAATTTTTATGACGTAATTTTCTTATTTTCCTGATTTTTGGAAGAGCTCAATTAACTTTTCTTTTAAAGTTTTAGTTCGCTTTTTAATAGTCACTTGTAAATACAACTTCCTATGTCTACGTCTACTGTGACGTCATGTATCCAAAAGATCTCCCAATAACTCTTAAAATTTCTAAATTTAAAGTATTAAAAAATTAATATTATTGAAATATTAAGTTGTTTTAAATTTTGACAATTTTATAATAACGGTAACAGTTTCTTTTCATTACTGTGGATGAGAGAGAGAAATGGGTAAATGATGTCAATTTCTAATTAAAATTGAAAATAAACCAAAGAGGAAATTTTAACCTCTTTTCATTCAGTTGATCAATTAGTATTTCGTTTAAGGTACTTGTACCCAATATGGACAGTGCTCTCAATATGGACACCCCCAATATCTTTTAAAGTAACAATTTTGATCGAGAGATGGCACTACATGTCCGTGAAGAAAAGCAGTTGAAAGGATAATTAAGCCTGGAAAGTGCAAAAAAGCGCGCTGTTCGCCATTTGGAAGGAAACTTGTTGTTTCGTGGTGTGCTGATCGTAATTACAGGTAAGTTTAAATTCTTATTGGATATGGTAAAATTACTTTAAATATTGAAAAGTGGAGTGTTTTAGAAAGCTGACAAAACATAATTTCGTTTGCTATTCCATATATTGCTTAAAAATGTTTTCTTTGTTTATTTATTACAAGATTTAGTAAAACTATGCCCGATTCCCAATATCGACACCTTATATCCACACTGGAAATACAGCAAGTAAATCTTCAGATTCACTTGCTTTATCCTCCAATCTTCCAAGAAACCTCCTCCAAGAAAAAAATCCTCCAAAAAGCCCTTGCAGAAAAATCAAAAGAAGCCTCCCCTCAGTAGGGTATCTGTTGGCGAAATCGCAGGTACCAGCGATATGACTTCCTCAACAAAGGAGAGCTGGTACTGCTTCTTATGCAGTATTGATGCTGTTGCAGACATGCGGCAGATATGTCCATGAGGACTGTGTGGGACTTACCGCCCATGATGAAAAAGTTTTTATTTGTCTATCCTGTGAGGACTGATTAATAACAGATGCAAATTCTGCAGACAGATGCAACAAAGCTAAGCAAAACCAACTGTATTATTTCATAATATTTTGTAGTAACTGAGGTGCTTTGCATGGGTATTCGGAGAGCCACAACCAAAAATGTCCCCCCACCCTTCTAAAGTACATGTTCTAAAGATATTTACTGTGCCCCCCCCTCCCCCGCAATACTTTAAGATATATTTCATTTATCTCCTCTCTTCTAAAATCCCTTGGAAGAGCAGCTCTTCCATACACCCTGTGTAGTAGATCAATTAGGAGTCACTTATTATATTGACTTCCTTATATTAACACTTGTAAACATTTTTTGTTTTTATCATTAAAATTAAACCAGAATAATGACAAGGTTGCTAATTTTAATAATGATAGTCAACAGTCCAGGGATAGTTGTCATATATTTCTGGAGTCGTGTACACGGGGGTGAAAAAAATCAATTTTCCTTAGGGTGTCCATATTGAATACAGGTACCTTATTCGTTTCATATATACAAGTCGTTTCATAAATTCGTTTCATTAGGATTTTATATATAGGGTAGATATACTGCGTGAGTCCTAAAAGTCACATTAAAAAAATTTCACCATGCTACGACATGTAAAACCACCAAAATTTACCGGTTTATGACACTTTGTATTAGATTCATGCATTGGGTCAGGGAAACACCAGTGTCCTAGAGGCTCTGCTCTCGAAGCTGGTAGACGGTACGTGCTGGGTTCGATCCCAATCGCGCCCGTAGGCCTAATCGTTTGGAGTTTTCGTGGTTTTCTTCGAACCTTGGTGTTCCAAGCGTAAATACGGGTTAGGTTCCCTTAGAAAGAACCCCCCCCCCCTTTGGGCCTATATCCCTCGTGCTGATAACTGGCCATCATAAACACAACCAACCAACCATTGGGTCGGGTTACGCTATTTTTTTTTCCCGTGCATACCGGGTATACGGCTAGAGTTGACTTTAAGCATTTCGTGTTTGAGTTGAGGTTTGATTATTTAAAATTGGGATCGAGTTTAACTAACATTGAAAAAGAAAATCCTAAATATTTTTTTACATGAAAAACTCTATACTGAAATATTAATGAGTGTATATGTGTTAATTTTCTTATAAAAAAGATAAAACTGATAATAGAGATATAATTATAGACAATTTTTCAATACACTTTATTAATTTTAATGCAATTATTTTAAATTTGTAAATAAATCACATGAACGGTAATTTTCCATCTGAGTGAAAATGTGTTCACTGACATAAAAGTCACTAAACACTTTTTCAAAAACTGAGTGATAAATCACTCATGATGTGAGTGATAAATCACTCACATCATTTGTATATAAATCACTTTATGAGATTTATATACAAATTAAAAATGATTATGTTAAATTTAATAACGTGTATTTTTGTGCCCGATGTTTTCTGGAAGTTCCAGTAATTGCGATTAATTATATTGAGCTGATTCTAATATCAGATGTGATGTGATCATCAGCAAGGTTCTCTGTGTGAAATATGTCCACTAGATTTGTCTAGGATAACTCTGTTGTCAGAACTTTGTCAGCTTAAGCCAAAATGTACTTTGATTAATAAGATCATACTTGGCAGAATATAATATACGAAGGTTGCCTTTTAAGTTTCTGCAAAAACTAGAAGGAAGAAAAAAAAAATTTTGGAAGAACAAACTGTTTGATTGCTTTTCAAAGTATTCGACATTAAGAATTATACACTTTTCCATCCATTCAAACCAATTTTTGAAACAGTTTTTCCACTCTGAAGTTGATATCTTTGAAAGGCATAAACACCTTCTTGAGGTGACGAAAATCGCTGCCCAAGCATTTTTTGTTTGACATAAGGGAACAAGAAAAAGTCGTTAGGCGACAAATCAGGAGAATATGGGCAAAGAGACGTTAATTCGATAATTTTATTCTTCAAATAATCAATTGCTTTACATGCTGTGAGGAAGCTGGCATTGTCGTGATGAAGAATGATGCGGCGTTTTTTGTTGTTTTTCCTGATTTCGTTGATGACGTTTGGCAAGCAAATTTCTGTATACCATATAGCGTTAACAGTTTTTTGATCGTCTAAAGGAATGGTTGCTATGTGTCCTGTAAGGCCGAAGAAACAAGCAATCATTTTCTTGGAAGCGCTTCGTGAACTAACAACTTTCGTAGGATTCGGTTCATCTGGAAACACCCAAACAGTGGATTGCTCATTAGTTTCCGGCTCATAGGAATATATCCAAGTTTCGTCACCTGTAACAATGTTGTATACGGATTTTGCAGCTCCAAATTTGAATTTTTTTTTAGCATTTCCTTACGCCAATTTGCACGAGCCTCTTTTTGAGCTTCTGTCAAATTGTGCAGAATCCATCTGTAACAAATCTTTTTAACAGCTAAATGTTCGGGCAAAATCGAATGTATTGCAGTCTGTGATATGCCAAGGGATCCTTCTATTTCACGATACGTGACATGCCGATCTTCTTCAATCATCTTGCGCACATCGTCGATGTTGGTTGGAATCACTACCGATTTTGGTCGTCCTTCACGAGATTTATCACTGATGGACGCACGACCAGGACGAAATTCTACAAACCAATTGTAAACAGTCTTTCATGGTGCTTCATTACCAAAAGTTTCACGAAGCGGTACAAAGCATTCTTGTCGAGGGTGGCCTTTCTTAAAATCATAACAAATTATCCAGTGGAAACCTTCACGAGTTATAGCCATTTTTTTAAAACTAACTTGTTTCTTTAGAACACTCACTTTAAACAAAATACGCAGACGATTTCTAAGATGCCACTGATTCCAAGATAAAATGTGAATTTTATGAATATCCTGAAGACAAATTTCAGTAGCGCCTTCTATTGGTCGTTTGTAAAAACATAAAAGGCAATCCCCGTAAATAGAAAAAAACAACGTTAATAGCTCCAGAAGTTTAAATTTTAAAGCATACCAATTTCAGTAGCATTAAGCGAACCTTCTGCAGTGCAAATAATGACGGAAATTTGCTCGAATATATAGGAGAGAAGCGGATTCAAGTGAAAGGTTTATTGAGTAATAGGAAAACAGGAGATTACGGTTAACAGCCAATAGAAAAATAGCATTAGGAATGGATCCGAAAACATAAAAAACGCTGGAAGAAATTAAGAAAAAGACATTTCAAACAATCTGATAATGAGGGAATAGCGAAATAATATTTGCATAATTTTTGTAGATATGAAATGCTTCAAGAAAGTTAAGTTCGTGTATAGAAGTAGGTTTAGAGATTATTTTTGCCTAATTGAAGTCAAAAGCGTGGTTCATCTCCCAGAAATATTTTGAAGTTTAAGATTTATTGGGGATTTTTTTTGTGAGTATATTGTTGGCTTTCTTTAATACGAAATTTTAAGTCACGTTTGATTTTTCCAATATAGGAAATATTGCACTCTTTTTCTTAATTTAATCCAGCATTTTTCGCATTTTCGGATCCATTCCCAATGCTATTTTCCTATTGTCTGTTACTCGTAATCTCTTTTTTCCTATTGGTCAATAAACCTTTCACTTAAATCCACTTCTCACCTATGTATTGGAGCAAATTTCCGTCATTCTCAGCACTGAGGACGGCACGTGTAAAGCTACCGAAACTAGAGTATACTTTAAAATTCAAAGTTCTGACGCTATTAAAATTTTTATTATTATTATTGTTTACACAAAAGGTTCCTTGTTCAAGTCCTTGCCTGGAAAGTACAAGAGTAACAAAATAATATTAATTTTACTGTTAACGTTACTGCTGTTAATTTATCATATTTGTCGGTAAAGCATGTTTGTTTACCATGAAAAAAACTTATTTGAAAATTAATAGTATTCAAAAATCTATATTCGAAGTTGGGGAACTGGTTGATACAATTTACTCAGAAACTTTTCCAAAATCTGTGGGGACAAAAAAAAAAACATTCTTTTTATAAATGATTCTATAAATCTCAAAAATCTATCAGCTTCTGTGGTTACTAAAGATCAAGAATGCTTCTCGGAGTCATGGGTAACTCGATAGAGGTTATTGTAAACTTTCGTTTGTGGTTATTTCATATTTTCCATATTACCCTTTTATCTACTGCCGGTACTTATAAGTACCATTAAAATAACTTGTTATAAAATTCATTTAATACATCGGTTAATAGTAATGAAGTATAGAATGAATTATAGATACATTACTTTATCTTGTTCCAACAGCATTATTGTTTGCACAAAACAAAAATATTTTTAAAAGGATTATTTCTTTCCCTTTGCATCTTTTCAGCTTTCTTAGAGTTGAGGGGAGGGGTATTTTTCAATTCGGATATATTTCTATATTTTTATTGTAAGTACATTATATTTGTACATTTCCTAATTCTACAAAATACTAAGAAAATATTTAAAATAAAAGATTTGAGAGGGATTATAAAAATTGCACAAATTCCCTATAAATTCAAATTTAATGAATACTTCGATCCTTCTAAAGTCCTTCTAAAATTTATTATGATTATTTAAATCGTCTAATGTCGTTTCAAAAATTCACGAAAAATGCTCTAGAAGGTAAAATTTTCATGGATTCATAATTCAGTACATGAAAGGTTAAGACGCATTTGCCTTTATCTGCTATGTGCGTCTTGTACTACGTCAAAGAAGACACCAACATAAAAAAACAAAACAATCACTATTTGTATCACTCATACAGCCTTTCAAACATAGCATGATATCAAATTTTGCATAATCGAATCTGGAAAAATCTATGCTTCCGAATGAAATTAGTGTGCAACTTTAGCTCTATTTAATGACTGCTTATGACTTTTTAATCTATTATCAAGCATGATTTTATTTAATTCTATTTTTAAATCGGCTTTTTTTTTTTTTTTTTTTTGGTTATAAAAATGTAAAGTAGTTAGTGGCACGGTTACCACAAATAGAAACTGATTATTTAAAGCAAATGAAAAAAACAGATTAACCTTAAGAGAACGAATGCTCTTTGGCGATAAATTGAAATCTGTCAAAGAAAACACAGAATTGCATCTTATGTCGAACATACAATTAATATTATAGCAAGCGATATATACAGTCGGACCCGGTTAAGACGCTCACGGTTAATACGCGATCCCACTTAATACGCGGATTTTCTCTGGTCCCTTGAACATCGCCCATAAGGCTAATGCAAAAATATCACGTTTAATACGCGAACGGCTCTTACGCGATCCCGCTTAATACGCGATAGATTTTCGGTTCTATGAGGTAAAAAAATCACGTTTAAAACGCGAATTCATTGATGAAGATGCGAATTCCTTCTATCTTTTAAATTTCGTCAATTTCGCAGGGGTTTTTTTCATATAAAAACACAGTTTTTGAATAGTAATATTTACTTTATTTAATAAGAGATTAATTAAAGCGAACATTACAAATCGGAAATAGTGGTAGATATTGGAATAAAAGAATTCCCGCTAAATTAGCAACACTGAAATTCGTTTTTTATCCCATTTTCTAACATTCATTGTTTCTCGCTTCGTGTATGTTTTTAGTGTAGTAAAGTGAGATAGATGAATTCAGGGTACACAGATACGTCATAAAAATTATTATGATTGTAGATGATGTTATTTGTTGTAAATTAAGTTTTAAATGAACTTTATACCACTACTATGTTTTATAATACATATTATAGACATAAAAAAAAACCTCGCAAAAAAGATTAAACCAATACGAATGCTTTTGTATTATTCTTTTATGTTTTCTATGTTTTTGTTACTTTTTGCTATACTAATAATATTGTTTACACAAAAATTAATAAAGATATTTTTTTATATTAAAAAAGCCAGATTATAATGGTACTCATTATCACACGTACTAAATATGATTTTAGCAACTGGATTGTGCTTTGAAGATTTAATATTTTTTCTTTCTGTTAAAAAAATGAGAAAGAAAATTATTTTTGTTATTTTTCCTTTGGTTGTAATCAATTAATCGACATTAAAACCATGTTTGAATCCATATTTATTTTTAGTTATTATTCCAGTCGGTCCTATAAAAAGAAACAATATGTTGAATACAATTAAATTGAAATCTAAATATACGTATAAAGGCACAATTTTCAACCGTAAAACTATAAATGAAAGCTCTAAAGTTCATTGAGACGATTAGATGTGTAAATTAGGCCAGTTCCTGCAACATTATACAAATCACGTTTAATACACGATCCCGCTTAATACGCGGCTTTTGTCCACTTCCTTGAAACGCGTCTTAACCGAGTTCGACTGTATATATATGATTATACAAATTAGCCTATCACTTATTCATGAGCACGCTATCCTTTTAATGTTATGTAGTGTATTTTCTAAAACTGATGTAAAAGTAGTATTTATTTGAATATTAAATAACAATTATGAAAATAAAATACAAGTTTTTATTTTTATATCAGGACTTTATGAAATTAATCTCTGAATTAACTGTTACGTGTACAATTAGAGCATCTATTCAGATATAGCAAATAATACAAAAATCTTTTCTTTTCAAAGTGTTATTTATAAATTTTTATTTGAATAATGCATGTAATCTAAACTAGCAAATTATATTTTTATGTTTCAGGATTCATGTAATAACTATTGTTTCATAATAGCGATTACATGAAATGTGGAATGTAATAAGATAATAAACAGAGTTGCAGATATTGAGAATGAACTCTAGAAAAATTGACTTTTTTTATATATAAAAATTAAATCTGGACTGTAGTAATTAAAGCAATCGCTTATGAAATCCAGTTCATCTGCAAAATTTACCTTATAAAACAAACTGATACACAGACGATAGTGATATATTAAAGCTGTTTATTATCAAAACTAGTTCGACTTTAATTTTCTGAAAGCCTCAATTAGAATACAAGACATCGATTGCTTTGGATATATATTTCGATTATATAAATTTTTTTATGCAAATACGTATTAACAAAAAAATATGAAAAATATCATAAAAATCCAATTTCGGGGATAAATTTTAAGAACGGGCATTGTAATCCAAGCAGGGTCAACTTTAATTTACATGCAATGCTTTTCAACCGCGTGAACTGCTGCTAAATAGCTTGATTAGTATTCGATTACAACCCACATATGTTATTTAGTAGCAAACGTATTTTAAATTTATATATAAAAATATTTATTTTTTTATGGTTTGTAACTTCTATTTTATCCTTTTCTTGGTTTTAAAAATTATTTGCGGCAAGAATTCTTTGCTAAAAAGGATATACAGTAGATTTCCGTTACAACGAATTCCATTACAACGAAAAATCCTGTTACAACGTAATTTGACAAATCCCCTTTTCAAATTGCATTAACCTTAATGTATTAAAAATTCCGATTTAACGAAGTGCATTTTGTTAGAAATTCTGTTACAACGAAAAATCTTCATCGAACTCTTTTTTTTTCTTTTTTGAAATAATCTCTGTTTCGTGGCAAGAAATCATCCAGAAAACTATTTCTAACTGTTGGAAACATGCCTTGTTAACTGAGACCGAAGAAAATGAATCAGAAATTTTAGATTTCGATGAATCTTCTGAGTTAAACACAATTTGAATGGCTGCCAAAAAATTAACACCAGTCCCTGATCAGGTGGATTTGGAGGATTTCTTATCTGTGGATGACAATATTCAAATATGCTCTGAAGTGTCTGGTGAAGATATCATTTTGTCCGTTAAAAGTGCATTAGACCGAAAAAATTAAGAAAGCAGTGAAGACGATGATTATGTGATCACCCACGGTTCAAAAGTTACCGCTGCGGGAGCTTTTTCATGCTTGGAGAAAATGCATGCTTTTGTTTCTTATCAAAAGAATGTTCCAGAAGACGTATTTTATGAGATTTATTTGTTTCAAACGTTTTTGTTATCATCAACTACACATTCCGTTGCACAAACTAAATCACAAATTTTCTTCAATAATGTGCTAACTAAATAAAGTTTAGTCCGTAATTTTGTGTTTTTAATATTGAATTTTATTTTACTAACTTTTTCTATGTTAATTTTACTCGTTTTCCATTAAAATCTTCTATAACGAAAGGTAAATTTATCTTGCATAATTAGTTTACGTGTATATGTAATTCATTAGACATATAGGAGTAATTCCGTTATAACGAAAAAATCGTTACAACGAAATATTTTAGCGGTCCCGTGGAGTTTGTTGTAACGGAAATCTACTGTATTAATTTATATTTTGTTGTCGAATCATTACTTAAGCAGTCATTTTTACAGCTGTATTAATTTATTTATAAAGTAGAAAGAAATAAGTGACAAAAGAAGAACTGAATCATTAAAAATTTTCTATATTTTAAGATATTATAAACATGATTTTAAAAGTTTTATTCATTTTTCTCTGATCTGATAAATTATATTTCTTAAAAATTCAATCATCGAACGATAAATAATAGCTTTACATACAGCTTTTTAATCGAAACAAAATTGAATATTTCCTGTTTCACAATAAATTTTATACACTAGGTACTCGTCTAAGATATTTTAGAAACCACATGTAGTATATTAAGAAGTCTCAAGACTGATAAATTTTCGAACATATTTCGAATCTTTTCTGAACATTTTGATAGATTGTTTCCTTGAAATTCCCATTAGAACAGAAGTTATGGCTATTAGAATTATACCCGCTCAATAGCTGAAGCGGCGTTTTTGGAAATTTGAAGTCACTTTTCTCCAAATGAAGTTTTTGGTAATAATGCACAGGATATCTCAAAAACTTCTGAATACTTTTTCATGAAATTTTCGAAACGTATGTTTCATGTAACTATGTATAAACTGAACCTAAAATTTCCTTTTTATTGTTCACTTTCTATCATTATTTACGCATTAATTTGCTCATCGCTTGCTACCGCATGTTTAAAATTTGTTTAAAAACTTTTTGGAAGTATTCAAACATATAGCCTAGTTTCACAGATATATGAGCATTTTTATGCGAGATCAAACATAAAATTTCTGACGAATGCAGACATTGACAGCTAAATTATACCATAACGTATAAGTACAAATTGTTATAAGTCTCATCTTTCCTAAAAATTGAAATAAGATAAGTAATTGTATATGCAAGTTTTAGCTCAAAAAATGAGATTTCTTTAGTGAACATTTATAAACAAAGGTGTACTACTTGCGATTCGTATAAAAAAATATTATAAAATAATCAAAACGTGAAAATAAATAACAATTTGTATAGTGTTGTAATATCGGCACTCGATTGGGTAACGAAGATTATCGGAAAGATAACTGCAGCTCGTAAAACAATTGAATTAAAAACTCAAATCAATTTTAAAAACAAACAAATTTAATAAAAAAGTAGATTATGTATAAATACGTCAGTTCCACACACGAGAACTCAAGAAGCCACAATCTTGGCTTTAGTATATCGTATCATTTGCCACGTGCTCACAACTAAAGAAAAACTAACTCTGTCCACTTGTGAGCTCTTCAATGAGCAAACGTCATTTAGGAGCATTGTCTCTTCGGAATATTGTCTCTTCGGAGAATTTTCTGATTCTTCTCCACATTTCCCTTATCGGGACCAAGACTAAGCTCCTCCTTGTTCCGGACATTCCACAGCTTATCTCCTTCGGGTTGGAAATAGACTCTTTTGTTCCTCCCTCAAAATAAATGAATTTCTTTATCTGCGAAAAATGATATTTTGCTAAGAAATTGTTACAGTGCATTTTATTTCTTTCAATCCTGAATGTAGGTTTTTCGGATGCTATCATTTTTCAAGTAAAATTTTTCATGATCAACAGACATACGAGCTAAGATGGCACCACCAACATCAACATTAAAATTAATATTATTTGTTAGTATCGCATACATAAATATAATTACGCAATTTTTACAAAAATTTTTATTTGAGAATAGATGGAATTGTAAGAAACGGATATTCTGATTTTTGAAAACAACTCAAAAAACTACTCTGAAACGTTTTTGAAAATTAGTGGCAGTAAAAGAAGTATTGTTTTTATAAATACTTCTTTAAATTCGAAACTGTATTAGTTTCTGATAATTCTAAAGGTAGAGGCCGCGGCTGACTCAGGAGATGTTACATTATATGTTCGTTTGTTGTATTGTAGCTAAACAGTTTCGTTTGAAGTTATAGTATCTGAAATTAAAAATCTGCTTACTAAAATGGCGCATAAAAAAATATTAAAATATTCCGTTACAAAATGAACTGGCCTTTAAAAACTTAAAAAACATTGATGTTAAAATCATATGAAACAGAAAAGATAATTCCGGAGATCTTTCGATCACAAACGCGATCGTTTTCAAGGGATAGTTACGCTGAAATGTCGCATTCACTGTACTATTTATATACCAGTCTGGGAAAAAGGATCGGTCTATTATTTGTTAATGATGTCTATGAATTTGTTTCGCTCAGATGCTGAAGTGTTAGATATTTTTAAAACATTAAACCAAATATGAGGTATGCATTAAGATAAAACATCATTAAATAGATTATTTCCTACTTAAAATCTCCAAAGATTCCCTAATTCTCAAAGTATAATAATCTGATGTAGGTATAATAACTTTTTCCTTCTCGGAATTTATTTTTAAATTTTGACGTTGATTTAATCTTGAAAGTTCTGTAGATGGTCGGTTAAACTTGATATCTCTCATGTGCTCCCACAATCTTTCTTTAAATTTTCGAGTGGTCATACCTATGTAGCTTAACTCATTTTGTTTTCCCCTTTTAAATGGGATAGAATAGACACCTGCAATTTCCTTATTAGGTATGGGGTCGATATTCCTTTGAATTAAAGCTTTTATAGTAGTTATAGTAATTATAATATTGTAGTTATAGTAGTTATAGTCTGTAGTTATAGTATTGTAGTTATAGTAGTTATATTATTGTAGTTATATAAATTCGTATGTAGTTAACATTAAAATTAATATTTTGCTATTCATCCAACTATAAATTTAATTACAGAGCAGGAAATGCTTAATTAGGAATTGGTATAACATCCTAAAAATCAATAATACACTTTAAAACTATTCTGAATTGTTTCCGGAAATCTGAGCAGAAAAATAAATTTTATTTTTATAAATGCTTCTTTAAATCTCGAAAATTTATTGGTTCCTAAGGTTTCTAAAGATTGAGAACACTTTTCGGAATTGCGGGTAACTCGGAATAGGTTATTCTTTTTGTT
This sequence comes from Maratus speciosus, assembly GCA_963932465.1. Taxonomy (NCBI): domain Eukaryota; kingdom Metazoa; phylum Arthropoda; class Arachnida; order Araneae; family Salticidae; genus Maratus; species Maratus speciosus. The sequence continues at coordinate 474,385,480 of OZ010797.1, forward strand.
TATGGTTATATTGCATTTTCATCAGATTAAGGGTCTCAGGACTCTTAAAGCTTTTCGAAATTTTAATTTTTTTAAAATCTTACCTTTTCTGAACATTTTGATGTAATTGTTTTTTTTTTTTTTTAATTCCTATTAGAACAGAAGTTATGGCTTTTAGAATTATACCGGCTCAATGGCTGAAGTGACGTTTCCGAAACTTTAAAGTGATTTCTTTCCAAATGACGTTTTGTGCATAACGCACAGGACGTCTCTCACAAACTTCTGAATATTTTTTCATGAAATTTTCAAAACATATGCTTCATGTTAGTCTGAATAAACTGAAACTAAAATTTCCTTTTTATTGTTACATTTTTTTTCAGGTGATTATACTGTTGAAAATTTCAAAATTTTGTGTTAGCTAAATACAACTTTGCATTAAAAATATAAAAATGATTTAAATAGAAATTTATTTAGATTCAGCGTTATTATTATAATCTGAAGTATAAGTATACGCACCAAAATTCTTATTCCAGCTGCAATATTTATTTTGTAATCCTGAGCGTAAGCTGTTATAGCAATTTTCGACTCGTCAAACCCCTGATAGTTTGGAGCCCCCTGTAAATGCTATTTCTGCATCTTGCAATTTTTTAAATGCATAAAATGAAAGAACATACTTATGTCTTTCATCCCAATAAAAATTGTGTTTTAAAATCATATACATTTTAAGATATTAAATGTTGAAAATTGTCCTTTTTTTTTTCTTCCAATTTTAAGAATCCTGAGATCCCTTAAGAAACATTTTCCCCCTCAGTGTAGGCAATAAATGGTGACAAAACATTATAATTATCCACATTTCACAGTCATAATAGAAAAACTTATGGTTTTTTTTTTTTTTTTCATTCTGATAAAACGAAAAACAGAATGAATTAAAATATTTCGATCGTATATTTATTTAAATCCATGTATTTTCTTTTTTACTTTATTTCTCTTTCTCTTTTTTCTGCATTAATTTGCTTATTTGAATGCATGTAGTATACATTACCAGGGACCGCGTTAAGAAATGAAGACTATTAGCCAACACATTAGCCAAATTTGCCTATTATTAGCCAAAAGTGCATATATTTTATTATATATACTAATCTATATATGATATATATATATATATATATATATATATTACATATAGATAGATATATATCATGTGTATAATATTAATAATTATAAAGTTATAAGATTATTACTCATTATTAATTAGGTACTAATTATTACAAGATTATTATGAAACTTTAAAATAAGGTTACTTTTTAGTAACCTTAAAACCTTAGTTTTCTAAAAAATTTGATTATCTAATTATTTAAAAAAAAAATTCTCCTAATATAGTTTTTATTTTATTCATATTTTATTTCTCATACTTTTCTCTTGGATCTTCATGTAGTTTCATGCCAGGGGTGATACTGAGTAGAAAATTTTTTTCTGAAATTCACAGACAATTTTCTGAAAGGTTACAGCAGAGCACCGGAAGTGGGAGGGGATACCCTCCGGGCACTAACTATGCATTTTTTCCGCGATCTTTGGGCAAAATTTACGTTTTTTTCGTGACCTTTTGACGAAATTTGCATTTTTCTTTTAAGTTTGGACAAAATGTTCATTTTTTCGCGATTTTTTGACGAGATTTGTGGGATTTTATCAACCTTTTGACGAAATTTGCGTTTTTCGTCATCTTTTGACAAAATATGTAGATTTTTTCCCGCTAACTTTTGACAAAATTTGCGTTTTTTCGCGATAGTTTGGACGAAATTTGCGTTTTTCCGCGATCCTTTGACGAAATTTACATGTTTTCCGCGATTCTTTCACAAAAATTTCCGGGTTTTTCCTTGATCTTTTAACGAAATTCACGTTTTTGATGGATCTTTTGACGAAATTTGCGTTTTTTCAGTGATCTTTTGGCGAAATTTGTGTTTTTTTGCGATTCTTTGACAAAATTGGTTATTTTTTCTCCGAAATTTTTCCATGATATTTTTATGTCCGAATTTTCGGACTGGATGACCAATTTTTTAAAATTTTCCGAACCGACTGCCTTAAAGTTTCAGAAAATTCGGAACAGAACAGCGAATTTTGCCGGCAGAGAAGAAGAAGAGAAATATAGACTGGAAATACGGCCGTACGCGAACTCGCGCTAAAAACGGAAATACATTTACGTTCTAAAACATGATTACAACAACAAAAGAGTCCCCCCCCCCCCCCCCCAAAAAAAAAAAAAAAAAAATCATTCGCCAGCTTTTTCGCAAAAATATTTTTTTTTTTTTTTTTCTCGCAATTTCACCATGCATTCGCATTCGGCGAGTTGACGAATGGCTAGCGCGGCATTACATATTATCTTGTGCACACTACACCGTACAGTGTATATCACAAAAGAAAAAATCTAATGAAACATAGAATTAAAATAATAATAATAAAATAATGAAGAAAAAATCATTAAGGGATTATCATTTATTTAGCAAATAAACGATGGCAAAAGATTATAAATTATTTGCATTTCATGGTAATATAATTGTGAACAGAAAATACGGTTTAAAAATTTCATTTTTCTTTTCTAATAAAACTTAAAGAAAAATTAATTAAAATATTTCCAATTTATATATAATCAAATCCACGTAATTTTATTTTCTTTTTCCACTTTCTTATCAGTCGGATTATTTCATTTGTACACGAAACACTTTAGATTGGAAACCAAGAAAGATAAGGGCATATAGACTAAAACACATACAGAAAAGGGGAATACAGAAAATAAACGTGAAAAAACGAAAACTTGATTTTTTTGTGTATTTACAGAATCAATTTATTTCAAGAATAAATTAACTTTATATAATTTTTGTTGTTTTTTGCTTAAAAAAATAAAAAAACCTTTTTGTAAGAGTCCCAGAACTTTTTATAAGAAATATTTTTCTACATTTTATGGTAGTGTAATCTTCAGATCTCAAGTGCACAAATGTGGATCTCTATTCTTTTCCTCAGAAAAAATAAATTGCATGATTATTTTGCATTTTTGATTTATTTCTATGTAACTGAACATTTTTTCTTTGAAACAAAATGATTAAATTGCATCGCTGCTGCTTATTTCCTAATAAAAAACAATGCTATTTTCTTCTGAGCTTGAAAATGCCTTCAAGACAGTAGGGTCAAGAAATTAAGTAATTTTTTATAAATATTTAAGTGGATTTGTGTGATCTTTCCCTGACTTAAAGGCCATATATTTGTTATTGCCTGAATTTAGGTTATTTAAAATTAGCTTTAATATTATTACTTTGAAACAAAATGATTAAATTGCATCATTGCTGCCTATTTCCTCATAAAAAGAATGTTATTTTCTTCTGAGTTTGAAAATGCCTTCAAGACTATGCGCCAAGAAATTAAGTAATTTTCATAAATATTTAATTTAATCCCAAGTAAAAAAAAAAAAAAAAAAAAAAAAAAAAAAGAGGTTTTCTTGAACTTTCCCTGATTTAAAGGCCTTATATTTGTTATTGCCTGAATTTAGGTTATTTAAAATTAGCTTTAATATTATTACTTTGAAACAAAATGATTAAATTGCATCAATGCTGCTTATTTCCTCATAAAAAGAATGCTATTTTCTTCTGAGTTTAAAAATGCCTTCAAGACAGTGCGGCCAAGACATTAAGTAATTTTCATAAATATTTAAATTTTATCCCTTAAAGTAAAAAAAAAAAAAAAAAAAAGATGATTTGGGTGATCTTTTCCTGATTTAAAGGCCTTAAATTTGTTATTGCATGAATTTAGGTTATTTAAAATTAGTTTTAACATTTTTACTTTGAAACAAAATGATTAAATTGCATCACTGCTGCCCATTTCCTCATAAAAAGAATGCTATTTTCTTCTGAGTTTGATAAGGCCTTCAAGACAGTGCGGCCAAGAAATTAAGTAATTTTCATAAATATTTAAATTTTATCCCTTAAAGTGAAAAAAAAAAAAAAAAAAGATGATTTGGGTGATTTTTTCCTGATTTAAAGGCCTTAAATTTGTTATTGCATGAATTTAGGTTATTTAAAATTAGTTTTAACATTTTTACTTCGAAACAAAATGATTAAATTGCATCACTGCTGCCTATTTTCTCATAAAAAGAATGCTACTTTTTTCTGAGTTTGAAAATGCCTTCAAGACAATGAATGCGGCCAAGAAATTAAGTAATTTTCATAAATATTTAATTTAATCCTTTAAATAAAAAAAATGAGGATTTGCTTGATCTTTCCCTAACTTAAAGGCCTTAAATTTGCTATTGCATGAATTTAGGTTATACAAAACTGGCTTTAATATTTAAGAGAGCTAATTATCCTAGATCTATGTTTATGCACCTAAATTACCAGTCCCCCAAAGTTTCCATTTGGGAAAAGTGGCTCTTTCTGGCATCTATAGTGTCATTTTTTTTGTTCCAAAGCATTGAATGCCTTTTTAGGTGCATTTTTATTATATAAACACGCAGCACCTATAGTCGACGCCTGATCCATCCGTCTGTCCGAATATAACAGCGCAAAAACTCCCCAACCAAATGATTTGAAATGTAATATATATAATCATTTGAGAATTTTATAGAGTCATTTCAAATTTTATGAACATCGAATCAAAACTGAAAAGATATTAATAAAATATTTCTTCATTCTATTAAATCCTATCAAACATAATAAATTCAACGAATCCTATGATAGGTGATTATTAGATGTTGCTATGGGAATTACGTTCTATTTAAGATGGAGATCTATTATTTCCGTATTACTGCATTTAATATATGGAATCGTAGTAAATTTTGAATTCAGGCAGTTTAGCATTAGAGTGCAACAGCTATTACACCAAGATCTGAATATTTATAAAACTAGTTATAGAACAAACGCATCTCATTTGTCAGGTTTGATGTACAATTTCCGACTTGTCTGCAATGTTATTTTAATGTCAGGTCTCAAGGGGATAAATATAATTAATAGGGTTTACAAATCTAATTCTTTACTCGCTGATAAAGTTTATAAAAATAAAGAAAGAAATATATAATAGAATTAACACATCATACTCTTTTTTGCTGTTAAGACTAAAAAAATTGAGGAAGACAATTAATAACAATACTTCCAGGATATATTTCATTAAATACATACAATCTATTTCTCTCATTTTTTTCCCTCAAGTGAAATATCGCCTTTGTATACGAAAAAGTGTTTATCTGAAATGATAAAAAAAAAATCTTATACAGTGTAGACAATCAAATCAAAAAGAAAAGAGAAAAAAAAACATATATTTGATAACACAAAAACATGATTCTATTGTTAGTGAGATTTATAGATCCAATTTATTACTCGGATAAATTCACTGTATATATTTATATTTTTATATGTCATTTGAAATAAATATATAAACAAATATAAATTCGAATAATAGTTTGTCCTTTGAAAATAATAGGTAACGTTCTGCATCTATCGCTTTCTTTCATGAATAAATTAATCATTATAAATAAAATTTACTCATCTCATTCTCTCTTTCGTAATAAAACGAAAAAAAAATTAATAAATACTTCTAAAGTATACATGATTAAATTCGTGTAATTTATATTTTCTTTTTTTTTTCTTTCGCCGGATTATACCTTTGGTACACAAAACTTTGTGTATTGGAAACGTAGAAAGTTAATGACATGCACAGCACAGGTACACTAAGAAGTGAAGCGAAAAAAGATATGTCTGATAACACAAAAAACGTTATTTTATTGTTTGTGATATTTATAAAACCAATTTATTACCGGAATAAATTCATTTTTTATATGTAAACCAAGAAGAGAAGCGACAAAACGTAATTGACTTGAGTTTAAACTTCATTTTAACTTTAATATTATCCAACATTTTTTACTTTTAATTTTTCTTTAGATTTATTATTTTTTTTCCTTTAAGTAGTTTTATACTACATTTATACTTATCCCAATGGCTCACATACATAAGGGACGTTCAAAAAGAAACGAGCCGGAGTCTGGAATCTGCAAACCGGTGACAGAATCGTAATATCGTTGCGTCAGTAACAAAGAGGGTTTCCGACAAGAGCACGAAAGTCCACATCTCCACCGCTAGAGGGTCACGAGTGCAAGTCACGTGACTACAAAGCTAGCAGAAGCATGCATCAGTCGTCCAACGCTCATTCGAGTTGTAAGCGACTGGAGATGATTCTTGGTGTCATCACTTCGAACCAGAATTGAAACGAGAAAGTCTCCAGTGGAAACATCGAGGATCACCGCCACCAAGAAAATCCAAGGCCATCCACACAAGTGCGGGAAAGGTTATGCTAACGTTCTTCTTTGAACCAGACGGTCCCCTTCTGATAGCTTTCCTGCAGCACGAGACAACAGTGAATGCCCAACATTACTCGCAAACCTTGACCTCCCCTCGCCAAGCGATCAAATCAAAAGGACCAGGCAAGCTCACCCGTGGGGGTCATTCTGCTTCACGACAATGCAAGCCCTCATACGGCAACACGGCTAACACGATTACGGCACTCGTGCAGGAATTCAAATGGTAGGATCTCGGTCACCCTCCATATAGTCCAAACCTCTCTCCCTGCGATTACGCCATTTTTCGTCCCCTAAAAAAGGCTTGAGGGGCAAACGAATCGCCTCGGACTACGACGTCAAGCAGTACGTGCAGAACTGGATCACATTGCAGCCTCAGGAATTTTACGAGACAGCCATTCATGCCTTGTGTCTTAGTGGGACAGTGCAACAACATTCGGGGCCAATATTTCTGAAATGCATGTACTAGTTTATGTTACTAGGTCCCAGGCTCGTTACTTTTTGAACGTTCCTAATACAAAATACATTTCATTTATAGTCTATGTGTTCAGCTGTTTTCAGCTAGGAAACCCCTCAATGCTGCTCACCTGTTCAGCACCGCTTCAGCAACGTTAACGTCAGATAGAACAAAAACATTATCCTGTTGTTTGTGATATTTATATAGCCAATGTATTACCAGGATAAATCCACTGTATATATTTATATTGTTTATGTTTCCGTTAAAATAAATATATAAACAAGAATAAATTCGAAGAACACTTGGTCTTTTTAAAGGAAAATATAAAGTTCTGCATTTATCGCAGTCTTTTACTAAGAAAATGAACATAATAAATAAGATTTACATATCTTATTCTCTTAAAGATAATAAAACAAACAAATAAAAAAATATGAGCAATACTTCATTAAATTCATATAATTTATGTTCTCTTTTACTTTCTTCCTCCTCGACCGGATAATATCTTCTGAAGACGACACTTTGCGTATAGAAAACATTGAAAGCTAATGACATGAATAATAAGAAGCTAAAAAAGTTATATTTGATAACACAAAAACATGATTCTATTGTTTGTATAGAACCAACTTATTATCAGAATGAAGTCACTTTATACATATACACTAAGACTGTAAGCGAAAACAGATATAATTCATAACACAAAAACATGATTATATTGTGAGATTTATAGAATCGATTTATTACCAGAATAAATTCACTTTATCTTTGTACACTACAAAGAGAAGCGAGAAAAGATATATTTCATTATACAAAAAAAAAAAAAAAAAAATGATTCTATTGTTTGTGAAATTTATAGAACCAATTTATTACAATAATAAATTCACTTTATATATTTGTTTTATTTATGTTTCAGTTAAAATAAATATATAAAAAAATACATACAAAGAACACTTGGTGCTTTAAAAAATAAATAAATAAATGAAAATAAACAAAATCTCCATTTATCGCAGTCTTTCATTAATAAAATTAATGTACTGGATAAAATTTACATATATCATTCTCGCCTTGATAATAAAACAAGAAAAAATAATATTTAAATATTTCTAGGCTAAACTTCAATAAATCCATGTTTTCTTTTATCCCTTCCTTGGCCGCATTATATCTTTTGTACACAAAACTCTGTGTGTGGGAAACGTAGAAAGCTAAAGTCATGTACACTAAGAAGCGAAACGAAAAAAATATATATCTGATAACGCGAAAACATGATTCTATTGTTTGTGACATTCGTAGAACCAATTTATTACCAAAATAATTTCACTTTATATACATAAACTAAGAAGGGAAGTGAAAGAAAAATATCTGACAACACAAACACATGATTCTTTTGTGTTTGTGAGATTTATCGAACCAATTTATTACCAAAATAAATCCTGTTAACATATTTCTATTACTTATGTTTCAGATAAAAGAAATATGCAAACGAAGATTAATTCAGAGAACACACGGTGCTTTTAAAAGGAAAGATGAAACATTCTGCATTTATCGCACTCATTTATTAATAAAATGGATGTATTATCATACGAATAAAAACACATGACTAATATATGCATATTGTTTTTTTCTTATAATTTAATACAATCTTATACAGAATTTAAAATATTATTTAATATATTACTAAAAAAAATATTTACACTATTATAAGAAAACACATCAGACAACAAATAAGTCTCTAAAATCCATTCTGGGCGATAAAGTACGTGACATAAAGCCAGTCAAATACTTTCTAAAGTAGAATAAGTGCCACACTAAAAACAATGGACAAGGATGCATAAAGGAAGAAAATAGACATGAAGAATAGTGCTATTTGAAGAGAATAGAATTCCGCTTAAACAAGAAAGTTTTTTTTCTTTTGCTTTGTTTTTGTTTGTATCAAAGGAATTCGTTATTGGTCAACAGTGTGTTTTTCCAATATCTCCAGGGAAAATGCACTTTTCGCTTTATTTTCTTCCGATACGCAGGAAAAGTCTTTATTATAATTTATTTCCTAAGTTGTATATAGAGGAAATATCACTAAACTATGACTCTAAATTAATTTTAACACAATTATTTTAATTGGTAAATAAATCATATCAGATGTAAATTTCCGAATGGACGAAAAAATGTCCGGTCAAGAATTTGAACCAGGGATTTCTTGGACGAAGCCGTCCATGCTCTACCATCTGAGCTATCCCGGACTAATCTGGTGGAACATTTTCACCCAGCTAACCTTATTGATTATAGCATCTGGTCTGAATTCTGGTTCAGCTCAACAGAATAAATCGCAGGTAATGGAACTCCAGAAATCGCTGGATGAGCAATTACACTAGATTAATTTTAACACAATTATTTTAATTGGCAAATAAATCATATCAGATGTAAATTTCCGGCTAGACGAAAAAATGTCCAGATTTGTACGGGATAGCTCAGATGGTAGAGCATTGGCAGCTTCAGCCAAGAGATTCCTGGTTCGAATCCTGGTCCGGTTATTTTTTCGCCCAGTAGGAAATTTACATCTGATATAAACTATGACTATATGTCTAAAATATGGTAAAACAGAGTAAACATAGTGCTAGTAATTGTTTATTGTCGTACAGTTTGTGATAGATGTATATTATTTGTTCATATAATACAGAATATCCATAAAAGAATGTCCCAGTTTCAATGGTATAATATAACATCGTAATTTAGACTATTTATAACAAATCATACAGCAAATAGATCTATTCTTGGTTACCACTCAAGGCTAGAAGCGGCAAAATTCATTGAAATTAACTCCAATTGCAGTATACAGAGCAACCGAATAACAACGATTACTGGGTGCCCCGAAAATGACTGATGGATTTTAAAATTCTATAACTTGCAAACGGTGACAGATATCTTAAAGAATCTTGCAGGAGTGTTATGCAAGATGTTAGGGGTTTTTATCCTGCGATTTTCGTTTTAGTTACAAATAGCATCGATAGATTGCGCTGCAAGTACACTGTAAAAAAAACGACATTTTTACAGTACAAAGTACTGTTCATCTCGCGCACAAACTCGATCACAGTGAATATGCTGTATCTTTCTTTGGTTTTCTGACTATATTAACATGGAAAATACAGTAGTTGCGTAAACTTAACAGCACAATGTGCTGGCAATTTGCACGCCAGCAGTTTGTGCTGTAAAAGAATGCATCCAAATTGCCAGTACATTGTGCTGTTAATTTTACGCAACTACTGTATTTTTCGTGTTAATATAGTCAGGAAACCAAAGAAAGATATAGCACATTCACTGTGATCGAGTTTGTTCTGGCAAATTTACAGTGGCTGGCAATTTGGACGCCAGCAGTTTGTGCTGTAAAAAAATGCGTCCAAATTGCCAGTACATTGTGCTGTTAATTTTACGCAACTACTGTATTTTCCATGTTAATATAGTCAGGAAACCAAAGAAAGATACAGCACATTCACTGTGATCGAGTTTGTTCTGGCAAATTTACAGTGGTTTTTTTTTTTTTTTTTTTTTTTTTTTTACAGTGTAATAACCGTTAAATCCAGGCTCTATTTTTCAGCCTCTCTCTTCGTCCATGCGAAAAAAGCAGGTTAAAATACATTGAATGGATCCCGAAGTACCAAAAATCGGATCTAGACTGAGCACCTATTGCTTTACAGAACATCAATTTGGATAAAGCCCCTAAAATATGCCCATTTTAAAATAACTAATTTCTCTTAAATTAATCAAACGAATTTTATGAAAGTTTGCATTTAGGCTAATTGAAGGACGTAGAATTTATTTATGGTGTCAAAATTTGGTCTTCCCATAGAAAAATAAACAACGTTTGTGTTTGTTTTGATATGTAAATGGCCACCCAAGCCAAGTTTATATATGTCGTAGGCTAACTGAGAAATCCGGCTCTTTGCAAACAGCCTAGGCTCTTTGCGAAGAGCCGGGCTAATTGGAGAATCCATCTCCTTTTTCCAATTAGCCTGATATTTTTCAGGCTTATTGCAAAGAGCCTAGAAAGCGTTAGACTAATTGAAAAATGGCCACTTATTATCCTATCAGGGTGATATTTTTAGCTCACAGGCTATCAAAGCCTCAGAGCTTATGTGCCCGCCGATTCTGTTTGTACGTGTGTACGTACGTACGTACGTATGTAGGTAACGCGATAACTCTTGATAGAAATATCGGATTTGCTTCAATTTTTTTTCTAGGTTCATTCTGATAAGGTGCTTCCCTGATTAGTTTTTCGGGTTCATTGGTTAAGGATAAAGGGGGGCTAGCCCCCCCCCCCCCCCTTAATTTATATAAATGGGTTTTCATGCAGAAATATTCGATTTGCTCCAAATTTGGTATACCGGTTTATTGTGTTAAGGAGCTTCCCTGATTAGATTTGGAAGCTCATTATTTAAGTATAAAGGGGGGAAAGGGGGCTACCCCCCTTAATTTAGATAAATCGGTTTTTCATGATGAATTATTCGATTTGCTCCAAATTTGGTATACCGGTTTATTAAGTTAAGGAGCTGCCTTGATTAGATTTGGAGGTTCATTAGTTACATATAAAGGGAGGAAAGGGGGGCTATCCCCCCCCCCCCCCCCCCGTAATTTAGATAAATAGGTTTTTCATGCAGAAATATGCGATTTGCTATAAATTTGGTATACCGGTTAGTTATGTTAAACAGCTTCCCTGATTACATTTGGAAGATCATTATTACGTATAAATGAGGGAAAGGGGGTTAATTGCCTCTCCTTTTAATTTAGATTAAAGCGTTTTTCATGTAGAATTATTCGATTACATCAAATTTGTTATACCGGTTTATCATGTTATCGAGATGGCTTGATTAGATTTGGAGGTTTATTAGCTAAGTATAAAGAGAGGAAAGGTTGGGGGGGGGGTACCCCCCCCCTCCTTAATTTAGTAAATGGGTTTTTAATGCAAAATTATTCGATATTCTCCAAATTTGGTATACCGGTTTATTATGTTAAGGAGCTTCCCTGATTAGATTTGGAGGTTCATTAGTTAAGTATAAAGGGAGGAAAGGGGGGGGGGGCTAGACCCCCTCCCTTAATTTAGATAAATAGGTTTTTCATGCAGAGTTTTTCGATCTGCTCCAAATTTCGTATACCGTTTTATTATGTTAAGGAGCTTCCCTGATTAGATTTGGAGGTTCATTAGTTTAGTATAAAGGGAGGAAAGGGGGCTAGACCCCCCCCCTTAATTTAGATAAATGGGTTTTTCATGCAGAGTTATTCGATTTCCTCGAAATTTCGTATACCGGTTTATTATGTTAAGGAGCTGTCTTGATTAGATTAGGAGATTTATTGGTTAAGTATAAAGGAGGGACAGGGGCTTGTGTCCCCTTAATTTAGATAAATGGGTTTTTCATACAGAATTATTCGATTTGCTTCAAATTTGATATACCAGTTTATTACGATATGGCTTCCTTCATTTGATTTGGAGGTTCATTGGTTAAGTATAAAAGGGGGAAAGGGGTGCAATTGCCCCTACCCTTAATTTAGATAAATGGGTTTTCATGCAGAATTATCTAATTTTGTTTAATTTTTTTTCTAGGTTCATTCTAATGAGGAGCTTTTCTGATTAGATTTGAAAGCTCATTGGTTCAGCATGAATGGAGAAATGGGGGAGCTAATACCCCCCTTAATTTAGTGAAATGGTTTTTTCATGCAGAATTATCTGATTTTCTTCAAATTTGGTATACCAGTTTATTATGTTAAGTAGCTTCCCTGATTAGATTTGCAGGTTCTTTGGTTAAGTAGAAAGGGGGGTAACGGGGATTAATCCCTTTATTTATTTTTCGAGGGGCATTATTCTTTGAAATAAGAGTATAATATACAATTAGTGTGAATAGCCTGTGAGCTCAATGCCATCAATTTAGCTGGGCAATTTTCTTTTTATTAGGTTTATTAACGCATAACCCTACCCAAACCCGAAAAATGAATTACAACAGACCGTATCCCGATAAGAGCAAGACAAAATAATTTCAGTCTACATGCAACCCGGCCCGAACCTGAGAGTTCCAATTGAAAATACCCGAAATCCCGAACTAAATCTGATAACCGACTAAAATATTCCAAACATCCATAACCGGATCCAAACAAGACAAATTAGTTTCCGTGAACACGCAACGCTACCAGAACCTAAAAATTCCATTCGAAGTCAACCTGAAACCCATCCCGAACCAAATATTAACCGACAAAAATATTCCAAAGAACTATAATATGATGCAAGCCGGACAAAATAATCTCCGTCTACCGGCAACCCGATCCGAACCTGAAAGTTCTAATTGAACTCAATCTGAAACCTGGTTGTGGTCGGTTTTCGGGTTGACTTCAAATGGAACCTTCAAGTTCGGATCCGGTTGAAAAAAAATTAAACTAAATGAGATAATTCTGCATGAAAACCCATTTATCTAAATTAAGTGGAGGGGCAATTGCACCACTTTACCCCCTTTTATACTTAACCAATGAACCTCCAAATGAGATGAAGGAAGCCATATCGTAATAAACTGGTATATCAAATTTGAAGCAAATCGAATAATTCTGTATGAAAAACCCATTTATCTAAATTAAGGGGACACTAGCCCTTGTCCCTCCTTTATACTTAACCAATAAATCTCCAAACCTAATCAAGGCAGCTCCTTAACATAATAAACCGGTATACGAAATTTGGAGCAAATCGAATAACTCTTCATGAAAAACCCATCTATCTAAATTAAGGAGGGGGCCTAGCCCCCCTTTCTTCCCTTTATACTTAACTAATGACACTCCAAATCTAATCGGGGAAGTTCCTTAACATAGTAGACCGGTATACGAAATTTAGAGCAGATCGAATAACTCTGCATGAAAAACCCATTTATCTAAATTAAGGGGGGGGGGGCTAGCCCCCTTTCCTCCCTTTATACTTAACTAATGAACTTCCAAATCTAATCATGGAATCTCCTTAACATAATAAACCGGTATACCAAATTTGGAGCAAATCGAATAATTTTGCATTAAAAACCCATTTACCTAAATTAAGGGGGGGGGGTCTAGTCCCCCCCTTTTCCTCCCTATATACTTAACTAATGAATCTACAAATCTAATCAAGCCATCTCCTTAACATAATAAACCAGTATACCAAATTTGAGCTCATCGAATAATTCTACATGAAAAACGCACTTATCTAAATTAAGGGCAGAGGCATTTGCCCCCCTGTCCCCCCTTTATACATAATAATGATCTTCCAAATGTAATCAGGAAAGCTGCTTAACATAATTAACCGGTATACCAAATTTATTGCAAATCGCATATTTCTGCATGAAAAACCCATTTATCTAAATTACGCCTCCCCCTTTCCCCCCTTTATATGTAACTAATGAACCTCCAAATCTTATCAAGGCAGCTTCTTAACTTAATAAACCGGTATACCAAATTTGGAGCAAATCGAATAATTCATACTTAGGAAATTTTTAAAGATAGAGTTAGTAACTGTAGACTGCTGTTTTGAATTATAAACAAAAATAAATACATATTATGGTTCATTCAATCCAATAAAGAATTAATGCTATTGTTTATTACATTGCCATTACCGTTAATTGTAAATACCGTTTGAACTTTATTACCTTATCATACTCAGGAAATTGTCTTTAATATAATTTATTTCTCAAATAATTTTTATCATGCAAATATCGTTTAAACGTCATTATGTTTAGATATACAAGAGGATAATCCCGGGTTACAGAATATAGGTGAAGACAATTCAGATATAGTATTTCTGATGTGCACACCTTTTTTCCTCTTCACGTAGTGAAAACACGGTTTTGAATGGTGTATTTTTTGAAAAAATTTCCAAACGGCTTTTGACATATGAGAGGCTCACAACCTTAGCTGAACACGTCCATCTCGAAAAAAAAAAAAAAAATGAGATAGTCTATTTAGAAGGTGCATAAAATCTGTTTTATCTATTCCCACTGTGAACCAAGTCTGTTTTCACATACTTTTTAGCTCACAGGCTATCAAAGCCTGAGAGCTAATGTGCCCGCCCGTTCTGTATGTATGTATGTATGTATGTATGTATGTATGTATGTATGTACGTAACGCGATAACTCTTGATAGAAACATCCGATTTGCTTCAAAAATTTTTCCTAGGTTCATTGTGATAAGGCGCTTCCTTGATTAGTTTTGGGGTTCATTGGTTAAGGATAAAGGGGGAAAAGGGGGGTTAGTCCACCCTCTTAATTCAGATAAATGGGTTTTTCATGCAGAATCATTCAATTTGCTCCGAATTTGGTATACCGGTTTATTATGTTAAGGAGCTTCCCTGATTCGTTTTGGCGATTCATTGGTTAAGGATAAAGGGAGGGCTAGTCCACCCCCTTAATTTAGATAAATGTTTTTTTTTTGCAAGATTATTCGATTTGCTCCAAATTTTGTATACCGGTTTATTATGATAAGGAGCTTCCCTGATTAGATTTGGAGGTTCACTGGTTAAGTATAAAGGGGGAAACGGGGGCTATTTCCCCTTCACTTTTTTTTTGAGTGGCATTATTCTTTAAAATAAGAGTATAATATACAATTAGTGTGAATAGTCTGTGAGCTCAATGCCATCAGTTTAGCTGGACACTTTTCCTTTTTATTTATATAGGGGAGAGTAGCCGAATTTGGATCACTTCACATATTTTCAGGTGTAACTCACTTAATTTTTGGAATATCTGCAAAAGATCATTACACAGGGTCAATCTATTCATCTACAAACTAAATAAATATTTAGATCAATTTCTTTTTGAAAATCTTAAATTTTATTTTTATTTGAAAAATTTGTGATAAGTGGTCCAAATTCAGCAACTGGTCGCCTAAATTGGACCCCTGGTCTCCTAAATTGGACCAAATAATATCAGGTTGTTTTAATGACTAGGGAATATAACTAATTTTATTAAAAGCAAAGTTTGCGTTTAATGAAACAATCAAACAAAATAACAGCAATGAAATATAATGAAATCAAATATCTGAAAATAAGAGTAATTGTTTTAAATCAAAATGTATTCAAAATATAAATCAAAGTTATCAGTAATTAAGAATAGAAATTATGGAACTAATTGTCAGTTACTTGAATATCATATAAGGAGTGATGCAAAGCTTATACATGAATTTTGTTTATTGCTTTCGTTTTCCAGCGCACACAACATGGAACCGTATATGGCAATCTGAACACGGAATCATTTCTGCTATTTTATTTTTCTTACAAATTAGACAAAGTCAATCATCACTGTCTAGATTTTTCTTTTTAGATTCTGTATTATCAGACTCTTTTTTTTTTTGCAACAGAAGTTTTCTTTACATTATGTTTGTAGTTCTTCTTTTCCATCATTTTCTTGCTAATTGCATCACGCCTATTTTTTTAAAGTCGATGTTCCATTTGCTTTTGTGCTGTGAAATCTTCCTTTTTGTCTTTATTTATTTTATTATTATTTTTTTTTTCATTTCAAGGTTTAGTTTATATGGCGATGGTGTTAACACAACTGTTTTTTGGCTCCCTCTGTACTTTGATTTAACTGAATTTAGCAAGAGAAATAACATTTCTAATAATTTTTTTGCTTTTGGGGAGGATTTGTAGCTGCAGCCTTGTTGCAGGTCAATTTCTTCATAACTTACTGTCTGCTTTTTGTTTCCTATATCTTTAACAGCTTTTGCTGTCACGGGTGTTATCCTTCCAGACAGTTTGTCTATGTCTTTTCAACATTTTCATCAAGGTTTGAGATTTTATGCGTTTTAATGGCAAAAAGTGTAATTCCACCCTCCAGAACTGTAAAAAGTCTTCCATCACAAATATCCTGCAGAAGGAAAATGTTTCAATTCAACTCTGTAAATCAAACATGCTGTAGGAATAAAGAATTCAAAGGAAATAAATACAATTACATAAAAGATAAAAGACATTGCAAACAAAATTTATTGCATAGACATGTAAAAATATTGTCATGTTTATATAGGCCTAAACTGTATAAAAAAAATAATCCAGATATACAAAAAGAACTTGCATGGAACTTGCATCCATTATAAAATATTAAAAAAATAGTGTACAAAGCGTACCATCCTCGAAATTCATTATTTACTTTTCAAATTTATGATCGCATATCTGGTCCAATTTAAGCAACTTAAATTGGTCCAATTACGGCAACTGCGCCATTTTTTAAATTAGTTAATTTCAAGACTAGGAACAAAAACGAAATTAAACAAATCCGCGTGAAAAATATGCGCAATAAACAGATGAATTCATATATGTATATGAAAACATAAAAACTTACCCTAATTTTAAAATATTCACTTACATTTAGTAGGAAAAATTAGATCAAAACTGCCAACTTTAGGTTTTTTTTAAATTGTCTGAAAACAGCACGTGGTAGGCGGCTGCTTCTTCTAATCATGAGTGATGCCATTCTGACGAGTTAGATTTCAGCGGTAGATGGAGTCTCTTCCTGTAATTAACGGCAGAATGGCAACGGTACAATTAAAGCGGTGGTCCAAATATGGCTACTCTCCCCTATGACATCTGTTTACAGACTTGGCTCACTGTGGAAGTGAACAAAACAGACTTTATGCATATTCTAAATGGACTTTATCATATTTTTTTTTCAAAATGGACTTGGTCTACTATGGTTGTGAGACCCTCATATTATGCTCATATATGGTTAAAACATTTCTTTTTTTTTAAATAATTGCAGTTAATCAAAAATTAATGAAAAAAAATCAGCAAGTAATGTCAAAAATTGCGTTGAGAAAGCGATGTCTTAAATTTGTGTTTCATTTATTTATTGACGAATGTTTTAATTTCTTTTTGGGCTATAAGCTGGAATAAAATTATAAACTATTTATATTAATTTAAGTGATGACGGATTTACCTTTCATAATCGTCTGCAGGTGATTTGAAATTTTTTTTATCCCCTCTATCTTTAAAAAAAATATATCCTAAAGATAACAAGCGACGTTCTTTTATGAGACCTCATGCATGTAAAAAACTTTTCTGATGTGAATTGAAATGAAGTACATGATAATGTTATACTCAACATTATGTTTTTAACAATGCACTGAGAAGTTACGCATAAACGAAAATAAAAGTAGAATTGCTTGAAATAATATCTTTTTGTTACCTCAATTATTTTAATGGTTTTGTATGACAATACTTATATACCGAAAGTTGGAATAAATTTAACTATTACTATATAATAACTTTAAAGATCCAACACGAGATTTGTAATCAAAGGTTTGAAACGTATGAGAGGATTTAGAAAAATAATTATCATGGCAACGTAGAATCATTACCAATCGTGGGATATCATTGAATTAATTACGTATAATAGGATTTAATTGAATGAAAAAAAACTTTTATTAATATCTTTTTAAATTTTTATTTGACTTTCCTAGAATTTGAAATGACTCGACAAAATTCTACAAAAATTCTATATATTAATTTCGAACCATTCGCACCTAAAAATAGTTGCCTGTGTGTTGGAAATCTGGACAAAGTCTTGTCCCCCTCAATTTGTCGTGTGGTTTTTTTCGGAAGTTATATTGTTCCGAACCGGTCTTTCTTTTTTTATTTCGGTCGTAAAGGCACTCTCTTTTAACTGTAACTGTATGCATAATTTTATTCCAGTTTCATATACTGAGTAAGTATATCTTGTGTGAAACAACTCCATGGAGTTTGGTGTGAGATGATGCAATGGAAGGACGATGGAACTGAAATTTAAACTTCCTTGCTACAGCTATAATATGTCAATATAACAACGCTCCCAGCAAAAGCTGGAGGTACATGTATATATATTTATTATTTAAGTTTTAAAATTCAATCTGAATTAATAAATGAACTGTTATTTTCAAATGAACTGTTTCATAGATGTACTTTATACTTAACGCCACACCAAAGGACATTAAACCCTACGTTTTTATAACTCTGCTCTAATTATATCACTGTGGCAGCACTGTACATGCGCACATTGTTACTTTCAAAATAATAAAAGACTGAATTCAGACAAATAACTTTAAAGTAGATGCTTATAATAAATCAAAAATAAAAATCTAAGAAAAGTGTGTACCGTTTTCTTATCTCACGGTACATTTATTTATAATTCTTCTTATTTATTATTTTTTTTTAACTCCTCTATCTTTTTAAAAATATCATAAAGATAGCAAGTGACGTTCTTTTACGAGACCTCATGCGTATAAAAAACTTTTCTGCTATGAATTTAAATGAAATACATGGTAATGTTATACTCAACATTATGGTTTTAACAATGCGCTGAGAAGTTAAGCATAAACGAAAATAAAAGTAGAATCGTTTGAAATAATACCTTTTTGTTACCTCAATTATTTTAATGGTTTTGTGAGTGACAATACTTATATAACGAAAGTTGGAATGAATTTAACTATTACTAGATAGTAACTTTAAAGATCTAACACGAGATTTGTAAGCAAAGTTTTGAAACAATCGGAAAGGGAGTGAAGTTCTTTTATGAGACGTCATGCATACGAAAAACATTTCTGCCGTGAAATGAAATAAAGTACTTCATCATGAAGTAGGCAGCTTTATGATTTTACTTTCTTCTATCTTTACAAGAAGAAAGTACTGGATTCATGAAAATTTTTGACTTCCGGTTTTTGACGGATTTACACGTTTTAAGGGTTAATAAGGATCTGTCTATATGTGTCACAAATTTTGTGGCCGCGCTATCTCAAGAACTAATGCACGGAATTTAATAAAAATTTATATTCCAGTAGTCCCTAATATAAATTGGTGCTGATTAGGTTTTGGTGTAAATCTCCCGACAGGTGGCGCTGCTATGCTGCATTTTCGCTATTTCTATAATAGCTCTATCTCAAGAACTAATGCACGGATTTTCACCAAACTTCAGATTCAGTTATTCCTTGATCTCAGTTGGTGTTTACAACGTTTTGGTGTAAATCGCACAACAGATGGAGCTGCTGTGTTGCATTTTGCAGGATTTACACGATTTTCGCAATAGCTCTATCTCAAGAAATAATGCACGGATTTTCATCAAACTTCTGATTCAGTTAGTCCTCGACATGAATTCACGTTTTGTACATTTTGGTGTAAATCTCTCAACAGGTGGCGCTGCTTTGCTGCATTTTTGCGATTTCAAAAATAGCTCTATCTCAAAAACTAATGTTTGAATTTTCAACAAACTTCAGGTTCAGTCATACCTTGATATGAGTTAGTGCTGTTTATGTTTTGGTGCAAATCGCTCAACAGGTGTCGCTGCTATGCAGCCTTTTTCAGAATTTCCACTATAGCTCTTTCTCCAGAACTAATGCACGAATTTTCATCAAATTTGAAATTCAGATATGCTTTGATATGAATTGGTGATAAATTGATGTAATTTCTTGAACTATTTAAAGGATTTAATTGACGTGATTTATATAGAAGAAAGTTTTGCGATGGCCACAACATACTAGTTTATAATATGCTCAGATGGTAGTAATAAACAAAAATAACATGTAGTGTTGTCTAACCCATTTATGCCTAGCGTTCCATTTTTGGGACGTTTCCACTTTTAATATATTTTTATAATTTTCTTCCTCTTTACAGCATGAAAATTGTATAAAGTAATTGTCCATGAATGTCTTTATATATTACCGAGCGATGATAGTATAAGCGTGGTATTTATTTGCTGAAATGAAAGCCTTTTTTTGGTGCTTATAGATTTTTCATTTTTCAAGATAGCGAAATGTAAAAATAAAGTTTCTTTGTACTTTCTGTACGAGGTATCCATATAAATAAGTCACAATCTTAGCTTCTAGACTTCTTTGAAATACGTATTTATTTAAATTGCGAAATTATACGTTGAAGCCTATTTTTTATGCATTTTTGTAACATACAAGATATAAGGCGCTAGGCGCAAAAATGGTTACATATTTCTATTAGCCATTTAGGGGACAATCATTGATGTAGAACTTTGATGAAGTCCTTCCCAAGATGATTTTAAAATAAATTATTTTTTAACCTCAAATACGATTAATCTTCATTTTTTATTAATTAGACTTATAATGTTATTAGTTTCTACAAAGAAATAAATATATTTTTTAATAGTTCTTAAAAAAAATAACACTTATAAACAAGGTTTCTGTTTCTAACTAAGTATGTGGTGACTTTTATATTTTAGCTGGTGATGTGAAAGAATATGCTATTAAAAAGTTTCCATCACCCACGGATTTTTAAAAAATTCAAAATCTTGAAAATCTGAATTTTGAAGTATTTATTCAACACATATACCTTATGAAATTTATCATTTGGTATTTTAGTAATAATAAACTTTTAAATAAACACTTATAAAGTTTAAAATTAATATTTAAAACGCTGAAAATATGCATTGTTTATAAAGATTCAGAAGAAATGTAGAAGAATTTTTGTAAAAAGAAATGATAATAATGAGAAATTCATACTTTTTGTAGCAGCAAATGTCTTATCTGTGGAGGCTCTCTTATAGGCACAATCACTAGCTTCCCTAATAAGGTTCCAACAGTAATCTCTGAACATATTAGGGGTCCACCTGCCTTGATATCGGGTTTCCATTGCAGAAATACCCTTGTGGAAGTGCTCCCCATGCTCGTCGCTCACAGCTCCCATATTTTCGGGGGGAAAATTTAGATGGGGTGCTAAAAAGTGAATTTTCATCGACATTGAACATCCTAAATCTTTGTAACTTTTTAACATGTCTTTAATTAATGTTTCATAGTCAGGACTTCGATGATTTCCTAAGAAATGTGTCACAAAATTTTTAAAATCGATCCATGCTGCTTTTTCTAAATCATTTAATGTATCATCAAAATTTTTGTCCTTCATAAGGTGTCTAATTTTTGGGCCAACAAAAATACCCTCCTTAATTTTTGCATAGCTTAGCGATGGAAATTGTTCTTGCAGATATTGAAATCCACGACCTTTTTTATTCATAACTTTAACGAAATTCTTCATCAATCCCAACTTTATGTGTAAAGGTGGAAGAATAACTTTCTTTTTATCGATTAGAGGAACGTTTTGGATATTTTTTTCACCTGCAATATATTGTTTGCGCTCTGGCCACTTCTTTTTGATATAATGCTCATGCTTTGCTCTGCTATCCCACTCGCATAGGAAACAGCAATATTTTGTATAACCTTGTTGCATACCAATAAGAATGTCAATTACTTTAAAATCCGCACATATATTCCAATCATGATGTCAGTAATCAATTTCATGAAGCAGTATCTTCATATTTTCATAAGACTCTTTCATTATGCAAGAATATGCTATTGGAACATACGGCAGGGCATTTCCATTATGAAGAAGCACAGCCTTCAAGCTGATTTTTGAACCATCGATGAACAATCGCCATCGTTCCGAGTTATATTGACAATTTAAAGCAGGCATTAAACCACTTATATCATTACAATAGCATAAATCATTTTTTCTTTAAAAAAATGTCGACTATTTCTTATGTCGATCTCGATAAATAGATATCTTTGTATTGTTATTCAGGAGATTCCAACCTTGCAATCTTGATCCAAGTAATTCTGAGTTTTTCTTTGATAAATTTAAGTCTCTCACAAGATCATTTAATTCTTCTTGAGTAATTAGGTGTGGTTCTTCATTTATGCCAGGATAAAAGTTTATATCAGATGTAGAGGAAGTTTCAGATTCATCAATTTCCATTTCTACTGCTGCATCGTCATATGTAAAATTTTCTGGAGGTTTCGGTATTGGTAAATCATCATTATGTAATACTGGTCGCATTGCTGAATCTAAGTTCAGGTACTTAATTTTATGTTTACTTCTTGCAGAGAATCCTGTAATTTTTGTAATACAAAAGTAGCAGTCAGTTATATGATCCTTCGGCTCGCGCCATATCATGGGTATAGCAAAGGGCATGCTCTTTCTTGTACCTTTCATCCACGCCCGGAGGTTCGTAGCACATCGTGTACAACAAGAATGAGGTGCCCATTTCTTATCTTGATCACCTACTTTACATCCAAAGTACATGTGATAGGCAGTCTTTATTAGCGGCGTGAAAGCGCATCGATGCTTTTTCAAAGTTAGCTCCCCGCACATATAGCAAAAAGAATCGGGTTCATTGACGCATCCTCTAGACATTTTTCACATAATTTAGAGGATAATTGTAATCAAAATTTAAGTAAAAAGCCTTACAGAACAAAGAAATAGCAGTACACTCGCCCCGAAAGATAAGTTTCAACTGTCATGGAATTGTGTTAAAGCCAAATACCCTGGGGCGGCTAACGCTGTCTGTTCAAGGTCACTAACATAAAATTTATTAGGGGGACATCTGTTTCTACTCTCTTGCTGTATCTTCTATCGTTGTAATAAGAAAAAAGAATGTTTGTGTGAATTAAACGCATGTAAGAGAACAATGTAATATAATTATACTGCCTATACGATACCTACATACTCCGAAATGTATAAATGAAATTACTCAAAATTGGAGGGTGATAGAAGATTTTTACAAACATATTCTTTTTCAGCAGCTTGAAATCTATAAAAAACACCCAATGTATATAGAGAAACAGAAAATTCGTTAAAATTTGTTTAACAGTGTAATTATAGTACATAATACATAATTTAAAACTTATTTTATATAAATTTAGACAAAACATATGATTATGCATTTTTCCACATATGGATATTCCCACATTTAGTACGTTTACATTTTATCAAATAAATACAGAAATATCTTAACGTATTTTTTCAGTACTTTTCCTGTTCATTTTGTAACGTTTTAAAGTGATTTTACCAACAAATTTGCGAAAAAAAAAAATCAGGCATAAATGGGCTAAATTCATCCATTTCTGTTCGCTCAATTATATTAATGGTTTTATTACGTGTCACTGCGTATGTAACGAAAGTACAAATTATTCTAACTTTTACTTGATATAAACTATAAAATGGTACAATAAGTCTTGTTATTTACGAAGTTTTGGAACTCGAAAAATAACCAAAAAATGCTTGAAGAAATATGCAACTATTTTTTTACTTTGGGTGGTGTTCAGAGATTCAAAACATTTTAAATAAATTTTAAATAAACATTTTAAATAAACATTTTAAACGCATTTTAAATAAATTGTTAAAATAAAGAAAAAATAAACATCCATGAAAAGTGTATAAAGTTTTCTTATCTCACATCAATTTTATTTTATATTTAAAAGATTTAGGGTAGCCTGGGGTAATTTTCAGGCAGAGGAATGTGGGGGTAATTAACAAACAGTAGTAATACTCGCACACTAATCGGAATTTGGCCAAAACAGTTTTCATTCTAGTTAAATAAACTATTTTTCTATTTCAATTAGTATATTCAAAATATTAAATAGTTGCCTGTCGGAGCACTGTGCATGCGTACATTGTCACTTTGAAAATAATAAAAGATTGAATGCAGTCAAATTACTTTAATTTAGATGCTTATAGAAAAGCAAAAATAAATATCTAAGAAAAGTGTGTACCGTTTTCTTATCTCACGATGTATTTATTTATAATTCTACTTATTATTTTTTTTATATCCTCTATCTTTTAAGAAATATCATAAAGATAACAAGCGACGTTCTTTTATGAGACCTCATGCGTGTAAAAAACTTTTCTGCTGTGAATTCAAATGAAGTACATGGCAATGTTATACTCAACATTATGTTTTTTAACATGAGCTCAGAATTTACGCATAAACGAAAATAAAAGTAGAATTGTTTGAAATAATTACTTTTTGTTATCTCAATTATTTTAATGGTTTTGTGAGTGACAATACTTATATAACGAAAGTTGGAATGAATTTAACTATTACTAGATAATAACGTTAAAGATCCAACACGAGATTTATAAGAAAAGTTTTGAAACTATCGAAAAGGGAGTGAAGTTCTTTTATGAGACGTCATGCATACGAAAAACATTTCTGCCGTGAAATGATATAGTTAAAGTATTTCATCATGAAGAAGGTAGCATTATGTTTTTTCATAATGTGCTCAGATGTTAGTAATATACGAAAATGACATGTAGTGTTGTTTAAATTGATCCATTTTGTTAGCTCAATTATATTAAGGGTTTTGTACGTGTCACTGCTTTTGTAACGGAAGTCGAAATTATTCCAACTTTAACTTAATATAAACTATAAAGAGCTACAGTAAGTCTTGTTATTTACTAGGTTTTGGAACTCGAAAAATAAACAAAACAGGCTTGAAGAAATATGCAACTATTTTTTGACTTTGGGTGGTGTTCAGAGATTCAAAACAGCTAAACGAATTTTATATAAATTATCAAAATAAAGAAAAAATAAACATCCATGAAAATAGTATAAAGTTTTTTTCTTATCTCACATCAATTTTATATTACATTTAAAAGAATTGGCGTAGTCTGGGGTAATTTTCAGACACAGGAATGCGGGACAGCAGTAATTAACAGACAGCAGTAATACTCGCACACTAATCGGAATGGCCAAAACAGTTTTCATTCTAGTTAAATCTACTATATTTCTATTTCAATTAGCATTTTCTTAGTATTTAGCACCTTACACTGTCTAATCCTAAATGCTTTAAAAGAATTACATTTAATATAAATTTTTGGTTCACTGATTTCAAATTTCAATTTCTCGAGTGTGGCAACTCTAGTACAAATGCTACTTCGTTTTTAGATACTAGGGTATATTCCTTTTTTGTAAACAACGAAATAGCGTTATTTTGATCTCCATCTGGGAAAAAATTAACTTTAAAAAATATGTAGCTTTTAAGAAACACTGGGGTAATTATCAGGCAACCTTTGGGGTAATTTCCAGACACTGATATGTGTTACAAAATGTGTGTTTGTTGATCCTACATGGTAAATTAATTGTTTGCGAGTGACTTAAAATGGGTTGTATATTAAAATATAACTTCAAAAGGCCATCTGTAAGTTAAAATGAAAATACTGGGTGGAGTTTAAGCTATAATGGGAGATTTATGATGAAGTATAGTGATTTATGAAGAAAGAGAGAGATGCCATTTCAGAATCAAATATAAAATATATGCTGTATATTATGAGCAAACATTCTATATGTGATAGGTACAAAATTTGTTCCACAAAGATGACCATGAGAAAAATTTGTTGGCAGCTAAATGAAATTTTTAAACTGGCTTGGGGATGATCGATATTGGTGGCCAAAAAAACATCAATTTGTCAAGACCTTTTTGACCTTCAAACTTCATTTTTTTTTATGGCAATACCCAATTTTATCGAGATATTTCAAATCTTGTTTCAAACTATGCCTAGACACCAAATTTCAAGTCATTTGAATTATTAACATTCAAAATTTAGTACTTCTAATGTTAAATTACATTTTCATATTTTTATTAATATCTCCTGAAATTATACTCCTAATGTGCTAATTTTTTGTGCAGCAATAATACTAAAATACCCAAACATACATAAGTTGAATTTGCAATTTTATAATTTCATGATGTGAATTATGAAATAAAAATTATGAACTGCAACCTACAATTTTTAGATGGATTTAGATTTCCAAAATTTCAGATTTTTTTTTTTTCAAGTAGTTTTCAAATTATGCTTAAAAAACTGCAAAATAGTGGTTTAAGGGGCCGTCTATGACAGAAATGACTAGATAATTTGAAATTTCTTATGCTATCCTATTAATATAGCAGTCTGCAATGACTGCTTGAGTTGCGCTTAAATTACCTTGATCAAGAAGAGGGCTCTCTCAGTCAACATTCGAGTACCAAACTTCAATTTGGATACAGCTCCTAAAATACGCTCGTTTTAAAATAATTAATTTCTCGGAAACTTATCGTACGAATTGCATAAAAAATTTGTTTTTAGGGTAATTGAAGCGTGTAGAGTTCATTTATGCTGCCAGAATTGTGTACTGCTATTTAAAATAAAGTTATGTTCCGTTTTAATATATAGATGGCCTCCTAAGCAAGTTTTATGTACATCATTTAAAAGTAGACTTTATTATCAACAGTGTGGTACCAGTAACTTTCTTCTACGATATTTTTTTGGAGAATTAGGGAGGGGTGTTTACTTTTTTTTTCCCCACGACTGTATAAGATTTGTCGCAATGACATAGAAAGTTTGCTGAAGCGAAGAAATATGTAAACTGCCAGTTTAACCATTTTGAGCTGAGGTGCACGTTTAATGGAGGTTTGTCGATTTGTTGTTTTCGCTGTTTTCTTCGTTTTTTCTTTGTTATTTCAACGGGTTAGTATTTTTTTTTCAATTTGATCTCGACAGGTATGGGGGAGTGTTATGTATGCAAAACTATTTCAACCCTGCAGTGCATGTCACAAGCCACGTCACCTGTATCCAATTATTTAACTAAGTTATTTACGTTTTAAATGTTTCATATAGTTTAAAGTTTGCTCGTTTGGTGTTAAGTATGCCGGTTTTTTTTTTAAGTTAATTAAGTTGTTGTCATTTTGTTCAGTTTATTTTATTTTATTTTAATTTTGGACCAGTTCAGTAGTTTTTGTATAGTATACTATAGTTTTGGTATATGCATATTATATGATGTAGATATGAAATAGATATATATAAGGAATGTCATATTCACCTTGTATTAAATCAAATAAAAAATTAATAATCTCTCTATTCTAAAAAAAAGTAACTATCGCTGTCACCGCCGCCGCCGGTTTTGAATTTTTTGTGACTGGAGGTTTTTCTTCGTTAATATTAAGAAAAATAATGCATACAAAAATATGAAAATCGGTGGTTTTATACAGAAATGTTTCATAAATACGCTGAAGCAGACAGTTTTCAAATCGAAGAATTATTTTAAGAGATATTTAATGCTAAAGTTGGACAAAATCGTTCCACTAAAAAAGTTTTATAGCAGCAAAAACTATACATGGCAGTGTAATCATTTTTAGATCATTTTATGCGATAGAATTTGCTGGAGTGCAGATTGCATTAATTTCTTTTTATTTTGACTCATTTTTTGAGGTTTTATTTCTATTTTAAATTCAAATTTTCAGCATTTCTAGAGATATTTTTTACAGATTTTAGAAAGTGATATTAATTTAAACTGTTGCCAACTGTATAAACAGCGGAAGCAATAATGTTTGCTTCAAAAAAAAAAATATTTATACGTGTAAATAAATTAAAAATTTATTTACACGTGACTATTATAAACAGAAAAAAAAAAAACATTTGGAATTAGAATTAAATAATTATATACAAAAAGCAGGAACTTATTAAAAATTACGTCATAAAAACTATAATTACACGTGAATTTTAAGAGAGAAAGGAATTTTTAAAATAATAAATTTATTAACATGCGTTAGAAGTCTTAAATAGGAGAAATTACGTCATATTTACGTCACATTACAGTTATTACATAAAATGAACACAAAATAATATTGCAAAACGGTTTAAATTTAAAAATTGCGCTAGACATTTATTGGATATTTTGAGAGGATACTTTTCAACTATTTTTGTTAGGAAAGCGAGAATAATAGTTCATTTCTAACAAAAGTATTTTCACGTGAATATTTAAAAGAGAAAGAATAGCTTGGTAAAAATTACGTCAGATTAAAAACGGTTAATTTAAAATGTCTCATTTAAAAGAACTTTCTTTTCGCTTTGTTAAAAAATACCAGGAGACAAAGACTCTGTTTACTTAATTCCTTTTATATTAGCTTATTTTTAAATGTTGTTACGCGTGTCTACGTCATCAAGTTATTTTTATTTCGACGTTTTATTTGTATTTTTATTAATGTTGTACTAATTTATTTTTTCTTTCGTTATTTAAAATAAAAATTATGTCAATTTATATAATTTGGCGACTGGTTTGGCGATTTATATAATTTGGCGAAATTGGTCGACGGGATAATCAAGTAGTACCGCAGCGGATTTTGGTTAAAATTCCCCAATCAAAGAGAAATGAATAGAAATTCGTTTATAGGGAGATCGCCACTGTTTTTTAAATTATAATTCAATCTTTCGAAATCTTTTTTAAAGCCGATCAAATTAGCGTGCATTTAGAGTCTGGGGTGTCTGGACGGGGGTTGGCGAGCGTAGCTCGTAGGGGGCCGAGCCCCCTAGTATTGCTAAAAAGTTGCATTTTATTCTTTAAAAGATGTCACAATATGTAATTTTTTTTACTATATATAATAATACAGTTTTAAAAACTTAAAACTTCAATATCATACACCGAGTACTTTCAATCACAGCGTGATCCCCTTCAGGGATAATTCGATTAACACTATTAGTTGCTCTAGTATGCAACTCTAATTATCTGAATGATAAAATTTACGTATCCGGAAAAAACAGGTCTAATATTGCAAATGTCACTGCTGTTTTCGAGCTATAGATTTCACATAGCATTTTCTTTCCAACTGTAAAATAAAAGGCATGAAAAATAGACCGTGAGGCGACTACACAAACAAACAGCTCATCGAGTTGATGACTGAAATTCCAGAAATAGTTAAAAATCGATTAGCATATTAAAATGCAACTGGTCTGACAAATCATAGTTTGCTGCAAGTAATCATATCACCTCCGATTTTAGCGGTTGACTGATAGGTTTATCATTGTGTTTTCCCGCATTCAAAAGTATGAAAACATGGGGGACTGGGAGTTGGAAAACCCAACGTTAAACCTACCAGTCAACCACTAAAATCTTGTTTGCAGGTATGATTTGGCAGACCAAGTGCAATTTAACATGCTAATCGAGTTCTCTCTCATCCTTGAATTTCAGCCGTCAATTCGTTGAGGGGATCGTCTATGCAGCCGCTTCCGGGTCTATAATCCAGAGTCTGGCGTGGCATCTCTGCTTCCAGGTCTCATTTCATTTCTTGGGGGTAGGATACTTTTGAACACGTCAAAAAAGTAAAAAATACAACTATGTTCCAAGCTTCAAAACTTGTATAATAAGTCAAAAATAAAAATAAAACTTCATTTAAGTATAAATCTCATAATTAAATTTATATTTAAATACATATATATATTTGTAAATTCATAAATAAATAAATAAATGATAAGTTTAAAAATATATGATAATAAGAGAAAAAAATCTTGCGCGCATGATAAAATCTGAAAATATGCATTTAAAGAGGCAATTTTGGTGAAAATAAATACGTAATAGTGTTACCTTTATACTAAAACCAGGATATTTGAAAAAAATGTTGACTAAATTAAAAAGTTAAGAGAAAATTAAAATTTTTCGCTTTTTAAAAAATATTTTCAAAGTAAAAAAACAGAAAAAAAAATAAAATATTACATTTTTCTGATTTTAAGTTGTAGATAATACAGAAACGAATATATTCTGAAAATTTCTTTTGATTGCCATACATAATTTTTTAATAACACTGCGCGCAGTATCAAAATTCATCATTTTGAATAAACGCAACGCAAAGTTTAATTATCCTATATAGTCTTAATATATAGTCTTAATAAAATTGCCATAATTAGTAAACTAATGGGAACTTTTTAATGCGGTTTTTTTTTTTCATTTTATTCAGAAATGATTACGAAATCAAAATATGTATAAAAAAAAAATTCGA
Source organism: Maratus speciosus (assembly GCA_963932465.1). Taxonomy (NCBI): domain Eukaryota; kingdom Metazoa; phylum Arthropoda; class Arachnida; order Araneae; family Salticidae; genus Maratus; species Maratus speciosus. The sequence goes on from OZ010797.1 coordinate 474,415,791, forward strand.
AAATTTTGTAGGTTTAAAGGTATCCTACCCCCTTAACATTTTCCTGCGTATGCGTGTATCTTTGAAGGGTATTGTTGAAATCATATTTTGTGTAACTATAAATTGCTCCACTTTTATATACTCTCGTAATGTAAAAATTTTATTATCCAAAGAGACCAGAGTTCAATAAGAAACGGATTTCTTTCCTAATTCTTAATTCTACATTTCGCCGAAGGTCACATTGAAATATACAGATGTTTTGCATGCATTGCTGCTTTCGTAGTTCGTAAATAGCATAAAGTTCTTAATATAATTTAAATGATGGATTCTTAACTTGGAAATTGCTTTTTAAACATGTCCTTGTTCTAGCCGTACTCGTATTAATCGAGTTAGGTTATATTAAATTGAAGTAGTAATTAATTTCTTTTTTTTTCTTTCAGGTAAGTTGCTGGACGCTTTCTGATATACCTAAAACTATGTAAGTGTTACTTCTAATATGTTTTTAATAACCCTTTACTTCCAGTAATAGAATACGTTTTAGAAATTCCGTAATTCAGAGAATCTATATTCATTTGATAAAATTTAGCTTTATTTAAAGACGAAATGTAATAAAATAAAGAAAATATTTCTATTTTAATTTCTGGTACGAATTTGGAACATGTGAATTAAAAATTCCATAAAATTGCAAACACCTGTGGTAGCATATATGCTACCATCGGCATTGCTGTCTTAACCCTTCACTGCACGAATTTTACTATTTTTCTAAAAAATTATTTTTGAAATCTGTATTCGGTCTAATAAGGGAAAAAATAGTAAAAAAAAAAAAAAATAAATTTCAAATTTTCAGCTAAAATTTGATATTTTGTGGTGTGTGCTATATACACTATATGGCCATTAATGACCGGCAACTTTTAATTTTAGACATTATGTCTAATATTTAAAAACATACTTGTCAGATTATGCTGGAATTTTAGGATTGAAAAGAACAGGTTTGATATCATATTTATCAACGTCGATTTGATAAGCAGGACAATTAGGGGGCTGAGAAAAAATTAAAAGAAAAAATAATACTTGGGATCACCCTGTAAAATAAAAAGCACGAAATGATCTATAGCTACAGGATATACATAAGCGGACATTGTGCAATACGTGTATTCATTTGTATAAGAATAGCATGTATATTAATAGAGATGTAGAGATGTTTTTAAAAAATTAAAAAATTTCTTGCATGTTTTTTGCTTATAACATGTAGAGCTTTTAACCAAATTTAATGCCAGTTTCAGAAAAATCGGCAAAATGTAGTAGAAATGAAATAGTATAGAATATAAATATATTAAATATTTAAAGAAATATAAGCTGTTCTATAAAATAATTTTTATATGCGCATGCGCGAAAGATAACAATTAACTTTTTGCATAATTTAATAGTCAGCTCTATGGAGCAACATATTAAACAAAATCAGTCAAATATCATTAAAATTCAGAGAGATATCGGCGTTAGAGTGAGATATATTTTAGTTTCTCGCTAAAACTCGCTTAATGGTAAGGGATTGTCCACAAATTGTTATTTTTAAGTTATCTGACAGCGTTCGGAGCAAGTTTTTTTAAAAAGCTATTTAATTATAGTTTACGGTTATGTTTAGGAAGATTTTGACTCTAAACTACGATGAAAAGGAAAATATAGTCCATACATTGATTACATTTAGATAAATTGAGGAGTTTATGGTAAAATTTTGAGAAATTTAGTCCAATGCTCAAAGCACTCTAAATAAATTCTATTGCATATATTTTCTGTATACACGTAATTTGTATGACAGTGGTGAAGACAATAAACTAAAATTTAAGATATATTGGACATTTTCCGTGAGTTATGAGTCAATAATTTGCAATTTGATTTTTATAGTGATATTTTAATAGCTGTTTGAGAAACCCCGTTTTGCGTATGGAATTTTCACCGAAAAGTTTTCTATAAAATACATTTATTCAACTGAAACATTTACTAAACTATATTAAACTTACTTCACATTTAGTTTATGGTTATGTGAATTGGAAATTTACTGTATTTATTGATGAAGGTCTTTTTTTTTTTTTGTGCCGTTTATATCTAAAAGACAGTTTTGGCGAGTTTTGTTCGAAGGGGGGGGGGGGGGATGTAACCCTGAAACGTTTGGCACTTCCGGTTTCATTCACAGCTATCAAGCAGTTTTTAAATTCTGATAACTTAGATTTTTTTTTTTTTTTTTTTTTTTTTGTAATACAATAAATGTAAGCTCAGATTTGGAAAGTTAATAATGTGGGCTTTAATAAGATGTAATACAAAGAAAACGAAAATTTTAAACAAAAATCTCATTTTAAACGTAATCAGATATGCTAATTTGTATACTATATTTTTCATCTTTTATTGATACTTTAGTTCAAAAAAGTTAGTACAAAAAAAAAAAACCCTTGATCGATAAGTAAATTTCCAATTCACATAACTGTTAAGTAAATATTAAATAAAGTTTAAAATAGTTAAATAAATGTTTTAGTTAAATAAATGTATTTTATGGAAAATGCACATTTCTGCGAAAATTCAATATGCAAAACGTAATTTCTCAAAAAGCTATTGAAATATCCCTATAAAAAACAAATTTCAAGTTATTGACTCTTAACTCATGAAAAAAGTCTAATATATCTTAGATTTCAGCATATTATCTTTACCACTGTTATAAAAATTACATGTATACAGAAAATACATATATATGCGATAGAATTTACTGTAGAGTGTTTGTATCGGGCTAAATTTCATAAAATTTTACCATAAACTCCTCAATTTACCTAAACGTAATCAAGGTGTATGGACTATATTTTCTTTTTCAACGTATTTTAGAATAAAAATCTTACTAAACATAACAGTAAACTGTAATTAAATAGTTAAAAAAAAAAAAAAAAACGTGCTCCGAACACTGTCAGATAACTTAAAAATAACAATTTGTGGACAATCCCTTATCATCCAGCGAGTTTTAGTGAGAAACTAAAAAACAGCTCGCTCTAACGTCCATATCTCTCTGAATTTTTACGATACTTGACTGATTTTTATTAATAAGTTGCTCCATGCAGTTGGCTATTAAATTATGCAAAATGTTCCTTGTTACCGTTCGCGCATGTGCAGATAAAAATTATTTTATAGAACTGCCCATATTTCCTTAAATATTTAATATATTTATATTCCAGTTACGCTATAGTATTTCTACTACATTTTGTCAATTTTTCTCAAACTGGCGTTAAATTTTGTTAAAAACCTTGCATGTTATAAGCAAAAAACATGCAAGAATTTCTTAATTTTTTAAAAATAAATCGCTATATCTCTATTAATATACATGCTATTCTTACACAAATGAATACGCATAGTGTACAATGTCTGCTTATGTATATTCCGTAACGATAGATCATTTCGTGCTGTTTATTTTACAGGGTGATCCCAAGTATTATTATTTTTTCGTTAATTTTTTGTCGGCCCCCTAACTGTCATCCTTATCAAATCGACGTTGATGAATATGAAGTCAAACCTGTTATTTTTAATCCTAAAATTCCAGAAGAATCTGACAAGTATATTTTTAAATATTCGGCAAAATGTCTAAAATTGAAAGTGGCCGGTCATTAATGGCAATATAGTGTATATACAGATAAAGGATTTCAAAACATTGTATTGCTATATTTTGCAACTAAATGAGATTAAATTAATTAATTTTACCTGATTAACATTCTGCAACTTGTTTTTATTATTATTTTTAAGTATTCAGTAAAAATAATGAAAGTAAATCTTACCTTAATAGCTTCATCGATTTTTTTTTTTCTTTCCGTAGAACAAATTCTAATTTTATATGTAATGCAGCCATCTGACATGGACAAAATAAGTGTTATTCCATTCTTTAGATTGTTCTTGATCAGTTACAGTGATCATATTAACCAAATTCATAGCACATAATGAAAATTATAATTTTTTAAGGTATCTGCCAGATATAGCACATGGTGCAGTGAAGGGTTAAGCATTTTGGCTTATGATTTATTTGTTGTTGTTGTTTTATTGAACACATACATCAAACTTGTGTGCTTGACACCAGGGCCCGCTTATAAGTCATCGTCGATAAACAGGGATGAGATAGCACAAGGGAATTTGCAACACCAGATAATTGCATCCTGGGAGCTCCACAAAGAGTGTGCAACGGAACTGGCGGGATTCGAACCCGCCCCCACCTACGCACTCAAGCGATTAGCTGCGTGGTGTCTTATCCACTCAGTCACGGTGGGCTCTATGATTTGTTGTTTTTGTTGTTGTTTTATTGAACACATACATCAGACTTGTGTGCTTGACACCAGGGCCCGCTTATAAGTCATCGTCGATAAACAGGGATGAGATAGCACAAGGGAATTTGCAACACCAGATAATTGCATCCTGGGAGCTCCACAAAGAGTGTGCAACGGAGCTGGCGGGATTCGAACCCGCCCCCACCTACGCACTCAAGCGATTAGCTGCGTGGTGTCTTATCCACTCAGCCACGGTGGGCTCTATGATTTATTCCAGGGTATGTTACGCAACTTTATCAACAAACTTTATCAATTCGATAATAATGTTGAAATAAAACAACATTCATTGGAGCTCCTACTGAACCATAGCTCCAAATATTGGAACACGATTTCACAATTTTATGGTTGCAGCTACTGCAGCACCAAACTTTGGTTCAAACCAGCACAAAGTTTTTAACAGCGTATGTAGAAAAGTAAACATATCGCTCACCCGCAAGAAAGTGACACATCTTGGTAAAGTAGATTTCACAGGAGAGTCAAAAGCAAATGTGCATGAATTTACTGTAACATGAAATCATGACATTCAGATCTGCATACACGAGTAAAGACGTGCATAAAAACGTAAAACCATTAAGAATGAAGACGTAGAAGAGGTTTGGAGGATTGCGTAATTTTACTTCCGCACACAATCTTCACTCCTTCTGTGGTCACTAATGGACGTATAGCGTAACAAATCAATTTCCCGTCTAACTACGCTTATGAAACTTCTGCTGTGGCAGACCTTGTAGTGGAATAAAACACAAAATGAAGTTTTGCGTGATGTGTCACTTTTCTTGTTACTCATATAAATGATATTTACTCATATAAATGAGTATATATATATATATATATATATATATATACATATATATATGCAGCCATGTATAATTTTCTTTCATATTAAACAATGTTCTGTATTTTTTTTTTGAAAAAACAGGTTACCAAATCCGACCTCTAGGAACCAAAACCTAAAACGAACCAAAGTCGATTAGTACCACCTCGACCTGCAAAAAAAAAAAAAAAAAAAAAAAAAAAAAAAAATATTGCTATGCTGTTGCAACCTGACCCACGGGTCGAGTTACGTTCGGGTACAATCGGAATACCTGGACTGATGCAGGATTCTAATACACATTTATTTTAATTTAATTGTTACCACTAGAGCTCATTTTCACGTCAGAGGACGACGAAATTTTAAATTGCTTGATGTGTCCCCATAAAAGAACTAGACACGGTACGACGAAATATTTTTGAAACGTATAGTGATGCTATGTAGTTTAAAATTGTACTCAAATTTGAATAATGTTAAAGATTTTAATACCAAAACAGACATAAAAGCAAATAACCATATCATTTTTAGATATTCAAATGGTACCATCTTCAAAACGTGAATTTTCAACTAAATAGAAGTACGATAATCGCACTGTTTGTTTAATAGTTACGCGTGGATCTCTTTCGTAGATTACTTAAAAAAAGAAGAAAAAAAACATTTAAAGGAATTGAATAACCTTTTTCTCTGGATGTCGGTTAAAAATGTGCAAAAAGACAACCGCAAGCTGTTATTTGAATGTTAGCACCTTGTCTTTCTTGTAGGTAAGTATTATTCTTTATTATTTACTAGCAAACCCCACGGCTTTGCTAACGTAGCAGCTCAAATATGCCAAGTGATATTTGTATTTTTAATTTTTATTAGAAGAAATTATACTTTTAGGAATAATTCAAAAATTTCTAATTAAGCAAGAGTTTGACTAAATATCATTATTACACAGCATTTGGCAGAAATGAGACTTAAATTAATAAAAAGACCTAAAAATAATTCTAAATAAATGATAATTTAGAAAGTATGATATTTTGAAGTTTTATGCTCATTTCATCCGCTCATTTAAGTATTTATTTGACGTTTTGAATTTTATAGAAACCATCTTCCTAAAACGCATTAACATCTTAAAATGAACCTTTATATCAAATTTCAAGCTTCTTGTCTAACGGTCTACCACCTCCTAGGTTGTAGTGGTCAACATAAAATGCCCTATGAAACAAAGATTGTCACCATTAATTTACCAACATTAATTCGGAAATTGGTTTAGTATTTCCTAATGCTCCATAGAAAACGTAATTTAAAACGTTTTTAAAGACTTTTTTAGAACGTATGTTGTTCCTGCCAACCCAAGATGGTAGTCGCACCGACATAAAATATAGCATCTGTAGGACTGTCACTATTGATTCACAGCCTTTCGGAATCGGTTCATTTCTTCCTGAGATTGCATTGCATAGAAATCGTAACGTAGGACTTTTTCACAACGCTTTTTACTCCTTCCCTTCCCTTCAACCATTTTAAATTTCCAATTTGTTTTCGAAAGTTCTTAGAGGGCGTTTATATTTTACACACTTTGCCATATTTCACGTTTTTTGCTCCTGAAACCCTCTAGTGGTAGTGGCACCGATATTAAGTATAGCTTATGTTTGACCAGATTCTATTACAACCAATTCCAAACTATTATTTTTTTAAACGAGTTCGTATTTAATAAGATTGCATAAAAATCATAATTTAGAACGTTTTTGGAACGCTTTTCATTCACTTTATCCTGTTAAATTTGGAAATTTCTTTCGACGGTTCTTAGAAAACTTTTGCATCTTTTAAGTGCCAAATTTCAAAACGTTAGACCCCTCAGTATCACAAAAACGCAATTTAGAACATTTTTTGCTACTGCAACCCCCAAGTGGCAGTGACAGCAACAAAAAGTGTCGCCTATGTTGGAGCAGGGACTGTCACCATCAATTTGCAACCATTACGTTTGAAATCGGTTTGATATTTATTGAGATTGAGTAGAAATCGTAATTTAGAAAGTTTTTAGAATGCTTTTGGCCTATTTTCACCCCCTTTTAATTTCGAATTTTTTAGGAAATGCTTTTCGAGATCATGTATAGCTTATAAGTAACTACCATGCCTAATTTCAAATTGCTAGCCCCTGCAGTGACACAATAATCGCGATTTAGTACGTTTTTTGCTTCTGCAACCGTCAGGTGGCAGTATCACCGACATGAAAAAAGAGCCTATGTTAGAGTGAGAGCTGTCACTATCAATTCCCACCTATGCTTTTGAAATTGGTTTCATACGTCCCGTAGATTGCATAGAAATCACGATTTAGAATATATTTTCAACGCTTTTCGCACATTTTCGACCCTTTTTAATTTTCGAATTGTTTATGAAATGTTCTTACAGATCATTCATATCTAATAAATAATTACCATGCCGAATTCCACGTTTTTAGGCCCTTAAATAACGCAAAGATCCACTTTTAGAACGTTTTAGGTTCCTGAACCCCTTTTGGAGTAGTGGCACTGACATAAAATATAGCCTGACTTGAAGCAAGGGCAGCCACTATCAATTTACAAACATTACTTTTGAAATTTGTTTGGTATTTCCTGAGATTGCGTAGAAATCGCAATTTAGAACGTTTTTCGAACGTTTTTCGCATATTTTCACCTCTTTTAAATTTCGATTTTATTTTTTGTAAATGTTCTTAGAGATAATTTTTATCTAAGTACTACCACGCCAAATTTTATATTTCTAGGTCCTTCGGTAACAAAAAAATCGTAATTTACAACTTTTTTTTCTGCTTCTGCAACCCAAGTGGTATTGACACCGACATGAAATATAGCCTATGTTAAAGCAAGGGGTGTCATCATCAATTTCAAAACATTACTTTTGCAGTCGGTTTGATACTTCCTGAGATTGGGTAGAAATCGCCATTTAGAACGTTTTTTAAAACGCTTTTCGCGCATTATCACCACTTTTAAATTTCGAATTTTTTAAGAAATGTTCTTAGAGATAATTTATGCCTAATAAATAATTAACATGCCAAATTTCATGTTTCTTGGTTTTCAGTAACAGAAATTCGCCTTTTTAGAACGTTTTTTGCTCTTGAAACTCCCTTGGGATTGTGGCATAGGCATAAGATATAGTCTCTGTTAAAATAGGGAAATAACACCGTCATTTTGAAACCATTACTTTTGAAATCTGTTCGGTAGTTCCAGAGATTACCTCGAAAAAAGAAACAAACAAACAAACTTTTCTTCTTTATAATATTAGTATAGATGTCATTCTAGTAGTAAATTTGAAGCGTGAATGTTACAAAAATGAGATTAAGTAACGATGAAAGATGCTTTTAGAACCAGAATCTGAATGTTAAATCTTTGATGGTGTGTTCTGTTACAACGTTGTATGAAGCCCATCTATCTTAGTGAAAAGTAAAAATAAACCATATTATTGACACCGGAAATGTTTCTAAATTCTATTATTAATAAAATAGAAATGTAATTCAGCAGCAACACTGACATTACCTAATCTAAAAGTTCAAGTAATGAGTTGTTTCAATTAACAACTCTTAAACGTTAATAGAAGTCCTAAAATGTAATTTCATTTTCTCCGCACCACACGTGCGGTTATATTCTTCCTTGCAAAGTGCATCATGATTTTTTCAACAACGCATAATCTTTTAAAGTAATGTTTAGTATTTAACCAATTAATATAAAAGTATGAAATGTGAAATTCTGGAATTTGGCAGGTAATTCGGCGGAGGTCGCCATATAATAGGATGTTTTGCTTAGTCGAGCCAAAAATGATAAGATAATGAAAAACATACACTATGTTATAAACATTCAATATTTAATTGCTTATGTATACTTATTAATTCTCTTAGTATAGGTATGATTGAGCAATTTAATGTTAACCCTTTCAGGGGCAAAGTACTTCCATTCCTAAAATGTTGAAATGAATGATTGCCACAATAATTTACGTACAAATTTATTTGCAAATAAGAAAAAGTTATTTTTTACATATATAATAAATGAAAAAAAGCAATCCAAAAATCCTGCTGCCATTGTCTCATTTGAGAATTAAAATTAAGTGGTTTCATAAACATACCATCACCCCTGAAAGCGTTATACAATCTCATGTAGTTGTGGCATCTTCCCCCATATATACGGGAAGAAGATGCCACCAGTTATAGGGTAATATGTAACAGCACGGTAAATAAGTAAAATGAGAGAAACACTAGAACATTACCTGTGAATTAACAATAACTATGGAAAAACAAACGAATCTGTAAACTGATTTTTTTTTTCAAATTTACTTTGCTAAAACTAATAAGGGTACAAACGTGTACAACATTTTATTTACTGCAAATGATAACCTTTGTAATTTTCGAACAACCGTTTCTTGCATTTGATGCACTGAATCCAATCATACTTGAGAACTTTTTTAGCCTAAAAGTATCTTTTACGTACAGCATGAAAATCATCATCATTATCCTTATCAAAACTATCGCCACAGGTATCCAGAGGAATTTCTTCAATTGAGGAAGACGGGCTTACACGTCTCTTTTTTTCTGTTTTTTCGAGGGTTTCTTTTTATATATTTTGCCTTTTCCCGATTTTCTCCGTTTTTTTCTCCGGGATAGCTTTTCTTCTCCCTGATACGGTTAAGACCTCTGCTGTTTTTTCTTACGCCCAGATAATTTAGGTTTTCCGACCTGAGGAATATGGCTGATTGCTTCTAGAAAGGACATCCCATTTTCTGTGCTGGTGGAGGCAACTGCTGGTGACAGTAGTCCACTGCCACTAGCTCTATTAGCGGAAGCAACTGTTCATGACACTAGTCCATTACCACTAGCTCTGATGGTGGAAGCAACTGCTTGTGACAGTAGTCCACTACCACTAGCTCTGCTAGTGGAAGCAACTGCTGCTGTAGGCGTATTGCCGCATGTGTTGCTTGTGAAAGCAATAATTGTATCATTGCGGGAAACATCATAGATGGCAAACGCACGCTCTGGGATTGCTTGTGAGTTATATGGATAAATCCTAGTAGCTGAAAACCCAGAAGTGCCATTTCCTTTCGTGAGAGCATTGCTCCAAGCTGTATTCAGAGGAGATCCAAACTGAAGTCTTGAAAATTTGCAATCCGTTTTGCTGTGGATCCAAGAGTTTACGCTTGTCGCCAATATGTTTTCAATGTTTTCGAAAATGAGCGATAAAGTGGCTAAAGTACAGGATGGTGTGACTTGGAAGAGGGAAAATAATTACTTCATTTTCTGTCTTCATTTTATTTCTGAACCACGTTGCGTCTTCTCCCAAGTATACAGGGAAGATGCCACACACGCTTATTTTTGTATTGCTGCAAGAATGTGCCGCTTTGCTTGCCCTGTGTGTGTAACAGAATGCGGAACTCACTTATATTGAATTACTTTTTTTTTTAATGATCATAGTAATATTTAAATAATGCATTAGATGTTTATACATAAAGTAAATGAAATGTGATTTCGATCGCTGAAGGAAAAATATCTAGAAATAAAAACTGGAACAATTGTATAGTAATAGAAAAAATAATGTGTTGTCGGTTTATCATTAAACTAAAAAAAAATAAATATAACTTCGATTGCTGAAAAAAAATATTTGGAAAATAAATTTTAAGGGGTCTTGTACCTTTTAAACGGATCGAAAATTAACGAAAAACTTCAAAGTTTGAATTAGTCTATCTTCAAAACCTTTATATGTATAAACATGAAATTTTGGATATTGATTAAACAGATTGTGCTTTGTAATATGCTACCATTAGAGATTTATTTGCCTTTTACAGAATTTATATATTGTTGAAATCAAAATTGCTTTTTTTTTTACTCCAGAAGTCATTGCGTACATGATATCTTGAGAAAGTATGCATGGATTGTCATGAAATTTGGTAAAGATGCTAAACAAATATGTGTGTTTAAAATGAGCTACTTTTAAGTATTTACAATGGTAATATTTTTAATTATGACTATTTTTATTCATTAAAAATACATTTTTTTTAAAATATAGTTAATGATATAATGTTGGCTAAGAGTAGTAGTGATTACTTATGTATTGCTTGAGATTTTTTTTTCTGAAGATGCTTATGAAAATAAAAATCAGTTGTAATAAATTGTTATAAAGTTACATTTTTTTATATCTTGAAGAATCTGTTGTGAAAGCACATGGTCAATTTTTGAAGATTCTGTTTTTTAAAAGAAAATTATTGTAGGTTATAATTTATGCTTTTTAATGTGAATTTATTGAACGTTTTTATAATTAGAATATATTTTAGAATCTAAAACATGTCCAGATTATGTTTGGGTACATTTATTACGAGGGGCCTTCGGAAACTAACTTTCGCCATTTTTTTTTCACACGGAAACTTTATTACCAAAACAAAATGCACCGTGGCATCATACATTATACACCTTGCACTATTTTTCGACATAGTCGCCGACGACATTGAGACATTTGTTCTAGCGTACAATCAGTTTGAAGAAACCATTATGGTAAAAATTGATATCCTCAGATGCAAGGAATTGTCGCACAGCTTGCATCACCTCAGCATTGTTTTGGAAGCCTCAAGTGATCGAGACTGTGTCCCATTCTTGCACTCTTGTGATCCGGGGTCAGGACTCAGCCGCTGTCTTCGACGTCACTGCGGTTTCTTCAATCTGATTGCACGCTAGATAAATGTCTCAATATTGGTCGAGACTATGTCAAAAATAGTGCAAAATGTATAGTTCATGATGCCATGGTGTATTTTTTTTTGGCAATTAATTTTCTGTGTAAAAGAAAATGAAGAAACTTATTTTTGAACGTCCCTCGTATATTTCATTATTAAAGTATATAACAGTACATTTCTTCGGATGTGTTTGGGAAGATATATAGTCATGCGTATTTAACATTAGCTTCATCAAACTTTAGCTGTTTCTAACTCTATAATAAGATTAAAAGAAAGTTCATAACCTACATATTTTTTCAGGTGATTGGGTACAATAACCTCAAATAAAATATCATAAATGGGTGTTAGTCTTTGATAAACGAAAGTTTGCGCAATATTTAGAATGTTGACGGCGCACACAATTATACAGAGCTGTTCCCAGACCTCGGTGTTTAACCCTTTCCGGCGCGGAGTAATTCTGCTTATAAACTGATGAAATAACGGACTGACACCGTAATTTATAAACGAATTTATTAGAAAATATGAACTTGCTTAGTTTCACGTACGTTATAATAGGAAATTTTTCATTAAATATTCTTGCCAAATTTTCCGTTAATTTCTGACATTTGTGGAGTTCCTTTGGTTTTGAAAACAACCCTACTTGCAGCATGAAAATTATGCTCGAGTAAACCAAGATGCAATAGCTATTGGTTTATTCAAAAATTCGCATATTTATTGACATTTCGGTACGTATTAAAGTAATCGCTTTGAAATAACATATAAAATTGTATTGAGATCATTAGCAAAAGTTAAGAATGAAGAATTTGATATAAACGATAACAAATATTACATAAAGCATAGCTACCGGTTGCTCGAATTTTGTGGCGCTACTTTTATCTAAAGAAGGCCGTCATTTATCTAGTTTCATGACTCTATGTCTTAAAGACCAAATGCAAAAACAGATAAAAATAATATAAGGACGACTTCTATAAAACTATTTACAGATTACAGACATTTTATATCGAAGTGTCTCTTTAAAAATTCGCATGTTTTTGCCGCTTCCCGTTTTTTAGTTATATGCTGCGGAAAATAATATATTTGAAATTTTTCAACATATAAATAGATATAATCATAAAGGGAAAAATATTACAACATGCTTTTTTTAGTTATGACAATTTTAGGAGGCATCGTGTTATTTTTTTTTTTTTCATAAACTATATTTTCTCAAAAATAGCATATTTACTGACATTTCAACACATATTGAAACGGGATCACCAATGGGACGGGTTTCCAATTTTATGCTAAAAATAAACCGAAAAAATAATTTATATTTACAGGAATTTGAACTTGAAGGTATTGCGGTGCACACATATATAACTAGCCCATTCTCCTCACCTGCTCTCTGATGCCAAGTATCTATTAAAATGAACGAAAGTTATTACGATAAATATACATTTTAATATAGTTGAATTCCCGTAAATTGTAGTGTTAAACACGTTCACTTTTTAATTCTTTCGAACATAGTTGAAATGTTTTTATGGTTTCGGTTTGTCTCTCTACCATCTGCCATTGCAGCTTCTTATTTAAGCGTAAAATGGAACTTTGGAAATGTTCTCAACGGCTAATAAAAAATCATGTGTAGTCGTATAATTATTTAAAAAAAAAAAGCTTACATAAATGTCTAATAAAAGTCAATGATTGTTTTACAAATGTCAAGAAGAAATCTGAAATCTGTCAGAATAGCACGTTTGATTGCTTAGTACTTTCTATATTTTGTTTCTTTATTTCTATACTGCACTATATGGCCAAAGGTGACAGGTCACTTGCGATTTTAGACGTTTTGTTCAATATCTAGAAAAATACATGAGGAATTACCCAGAAACTGCAGGTGTGTAAACAGTATAGTATAGGTCATTTATTCCCGCGAAGATTTTTTACCGAAATTTTCCCCAGGACCCTCAAAAAATTAAAAAAAAAAACGAGTATCTTTTGTATAACCCTGTAAAACCTAATGTAGCAAAAGCGTTCAAATTCGAGATTATTAATAAGTGGCTTATTGTAATATACTGTGTTCATTTTTATGAGAATACCATGTATACTCGTAGAAAAATAAGTTTTTTATAAAAACAGTCCCAAATTTTGCCAAGTTTTTTGGTTATAATTTGCAGAGTTCTTAATATAAAAAAAAGTTCTTTTTGGAAAATATGACAAACAACACTGTACACAATGCTCTGCAATCAGAATTAAAAAATAATAAAAATTGGATGAAAAATGAGCAAGTTTACTAAAAATTGTTTCACTGCGCATGAGCGAATGCAAACAAAATATAATGTGCATAATGTATTAGCTAAGTATATAGAGCAACTTTTGCGAAAGTCGCAAAATCATAGCTTGAAAATTCTGAAAATGTTGTCGAAAATTATCTCGAAATCCGTTGTTCCCAAAAGGAAGCAAAAAGATGAGGGGTTGTATTCAAATATAGTAGTACGTGCAATATTGTGTACGCTATCTTGGCGCTAATCAACAGATATTTGATACAACCACTCATCTTTCTGCTTCTTTTTTGACAACGGATTTCGAGCTTATGCTATCTACGGTAATTTTCAGAATTTTCAAGCTATGATTTTGAGACTTTCACAAAAGTTGCTCTATATACTTAGCTAATACATTATACTAGATTAATTTTAACACAATTATTCTAATAGAATAATTGTGTTAAAATTATTCTAGTGTATGTTCGTTTCCAGCGTTTTCTGGAGTTCCATTACATGAGATTTATTCTGTTGAGCTGAACCGGGTTTCAGACCAGATGCTATAATCATTAAGTTTAGCTGGGTGAGAAAGTTCAACAAGATTCGCCCGGGATGGCTCAGATGGCAAATCACTGGCGGCTTCAGCTAGGAGATCCCTGGTTCGAATCCTGGTCCGGACATTTTTCGCCCAGTTGGAAATTTACATCTGATACTAATACATTATGCATATTATATTTTGATTACATTATAAGCAAAAAACTTGGCGAAATTCGGGAATGTTTTTATAAAAACCTTCATTTCTCTACGAATATACAAGCTATCCTCATAAAAATGAACACATTATATTAAAATAAGCCACTTATTAATAATCTCGAGTTTGAACGCGTTTGCTACATTAGTTTCTACAGTATTATCCAAAAGATATTCGTTCTTTTTCATTCTGTTGACTGTCCCCTATGAGGTTTCGGGAAAAAATCTTCGCGGAAATATATGACCTACATTATACTGTTTACACACCTGCAGTTTCAGGTTAATTCCTCATGTATGTCTCTAGATATTTAACAAAATGTCTAAAATCGCAAGTGACAGATCACATTTGGCCACATTGTGTATTCCCTATACTATAATTATATATATATATATATTTTAAATTGGTTAAAGGATAGGAAAAATATAATATTTGTATCTTGTAATTATTCGCCCACGATTTTCAAATGAACGCAACAGGGGACGAATTTGACAACTCCTATAAGTCGCAAACTCACGACAGCCGTACTCAGGGGGTTAAATTGTTAATAACTGTATTATGATTTAATCTTTCACATTATCATAAGTGTCAGTTGCTACAATTTTTTTTACATTAGTATCTTTGAAAAGAAAAGTAAAATATGCATCATCTAATAGCATTGCTATGTTGTGGAATGGATGCACATGAGGGATATTACTAATTTTGGCGAATCTCAAGCATCCTGTGAAGCCTTTTTTATGCCAAAAGTGTACTAATGAAATTACTTTGTTTATAAATAAAATAAATATTATTAAATTTTTCCGGTATTAATAAATATATTTTTCACAATTAAAATAATAATAATAATATAAGTTGCATTTCTCTGATTACACTACATGGAAAAGAATCAAACTTATACATGCGGAATGCATTGTTGAGAAAGTATTTATGCATAACATTTTAAATTTGAATTAGGTTGTTTTGCTAATTGTAAAAGCTAATTTAAATTTTGATAAATTTTGATAACAACTTACTATATTGGTAAAAAAGTTTGTGTATTCATCTTTTTTATTCTACATAGATAAAGTAGAGTCTGCTTATTTAAATTTTAATAAATGGTTGACAGGAAGTTGAAACTAAAACTCGTTATGTACTGCTTGGGGAAATTTGTTAGAAAATTCTGTTTCTTTTACTCTTAACCTTTTTTTATTTCTTTAAAGATTTTTGCTTCATAAGCAACTAATTATTATGAAATAATTACTCTCTTTACGGTTTTTTGAAATTTTTAATGAATTAAATTAAATTCTTTGTAGAAAGGAATACGCTAATTACTTGCACCCGAAACCTTAATCCCAAATTTGGTAGTATTCTAGAAAGAAAATATATCCTTCTATAATTTCAATTTCGTTTCAATTTTGATTCTAATAAAAATGTCGACAAATCTCTTTAAGATACAATCTCTGAACTTTTCTTGTTTCCTTTTATTAAAGGAGAGTCTTTCTAACATCAAAAATTTGTTTGGCCTAAATCTCTTTTTTCGTCAAAGAAATATCATTAAAATAGTAGGACTGTAACTTCGACAGCAACAAATTTACAAGTGCCTACATCGATTGAGCAACAGTATGTACATCACAAAGTTTATTAGTTTATATGAGGACGTAAGTTCCGAAATTCGGCTTATTCAGAAAATCAAATTTTGGGAAACTGCGAAAAACCTGTAATTGTCCTTGATTTTTATTGTACACCAAAATTTTACAATGGGAGAAATACTGGATAAAACTACTTTTTTTTTAGGTTGTTGTGTATTTTCGGTGCAGGTTTATCAATAGAATATATTGATCGAAAATAACACGATTTTTTAAATTTAGGATAAGGCGAATTTTGAAACTTACATCCTCATATGTGAATGCTTATTTTGAAAAATCTTGACTACTCAGTCCTTCATAGAAATATGAAATATATATATGTAGCTTATACCCAAATTCAGAGCAATTTGAAGTGAATTTTTTTTAAAGTCGTTTTTTTATTCTTTTATAATATTTTGTGTCCTTTATTTTCCCCCTTTTGAATGGTATATTAATTTTGTTTCTACGACAACAAGAAGTTAAAGAAATTTAAGTAATTCAGTTTGTTAACATCATACATAAACATTACATGTCTAATCTTTAAACTGAATTTTCTTAAAATGTTGCTTTTTGAACTTCGATGAACAATTTTAGAATCTACTACACATTATTATTTGCAATCTTGACAGAATATTTCTCACATATCCCTGATGAATCTGAAGTGAACTTTTGTTACAAACAATTGTACAAAATTTTTATAAAAAAAGACATTCTTTGGGAAAATGCAAGGTTTTTGTTATTTAAAAGTGGTTTTTATTGTACATTTAAAAAAAAATAACTAAAGCATATCTGTTTATAAAGTTGACTTCCCTTTATTAGGCATTATTCATATAATGTATATAAAAAAATTCAAGTGAATAGCTTTGGTAGTTTCTTAGAAAAAGGTGCATTAATTTAACATGGTAGGTATAGGGACTTCCAACTACCCTTAAAGGAAGAAGTAGACATGTAATTTTTCAATTCCTGACACATATCATAATATTTGCCGCTGGAGAAAACAGTGCTCACTAATGACCGAATTTCACGTTGATTCAGTATAAAATACAGTTCTCTTGCCTTCCAAATAATTCGTTTGTAACTATACTCGTGAGTTTTAAATAGATTTTTCAGAAGTCAAAGAAAAGAAGGATTTCTACTTGTACACTACTACAAGATAATATAGGGTGTGCATAAAAGAATTTCCCAGTTTTAATGGTATATTATAAGAGTTTAATTTAGACTATTTACAAAAAATCGTACATCAAATCGAAGTTAAACTAACCTAGTTTTTCTTAGAAATGTTCAAAAGGTGGACCTTTAGCTATACGGCACACAACCAACCAAAAGTCCGATTCTTCCTACACTTCGGCTAACAAGTGTGTAGTAATGGAATCAGTAGCCTCTTCAATTCTGTGTCTCAACTCTGATAAATCATTAGGTAGCGGTGGAACGTAGAGACAATCTTCTATAAATCCCCAAAGGGAAAAAAGGCATATCGTACGCCGTAGTGTACATTTTTAAATATTCAGCCCAGCAATAAACCTTTAAAGTGCTATTACACGAGGCGTCAAAGTCGCCTCTAATTCCTAGCGACTCAATGTTATCCTATGATTTTGAGAGAGTCGCTTGGAAAGCAAGCAACTATGTTGTGTCGGAGTTATTTTGACCCCTGAAACGAAGCGAGTCGCCAGTAAAAGCCAATAAAATGCTTGGAAATATGATGATGGAAAAGCCTTTTCCCGAACAGCCAATGAAATGCTCAGAAAACGAAAAAAGTGGTACGTATGTTGCGGGAAACTGACGAGTCGCAGACGATTTTTGTAGTTCGAAGTTTTTACGTGTAAATCGCACTTTCACGCTCAGGAGTCGCCATTTTGCGTATGTGGAACTGCCAGTAAATCCATAACAAAGCAGTACTCGCGCATGCGCTTCTCTAAAATTGTTGAGTTACGCTTTATTTGTGACCTTGAACTAACACTCCACAACGCTTGCAGTTGACGATATCAAACTGGGACATTTTTTATGGACACACTGTATGTTTTCGATAACATGTTTTATTCTTTCTAATTAACAAATTTATTCTCATGTAATATTTGAATGCTTCTTGTTCACCACGTCCACTGAAAAAAAAGAGAAATTATGTACAAATATTGAATAACATTTTTTTTTTTAAACATCAAAATTAGATCTTGTCATAAACAACCTTATTTCTAGCGGGTAAAAAAGAAGTAAAGATGACACTTGACAGAAAATGCAAAATAAAATCCAAATTAAATATTGTACAACGTTCTAAGGCAATAATAAAAATTTTTGACGAAAGGCTATAATGATATTTTAAATATTTGACAGGAAATGTATTTTTTGACTTCCGAAACGTTCTTATCTCGCAAAAACAACATTCTTTCAGCTGTATTTTTAATTAAAAGTGTCATTTTTCACGACAGTTTTCTAAGTTGTATTCTCTTTAAAGTGTTTTTAATGACACCCCACGTTCATTTCCTTTTTATCTTGCACTTTAAGCGGATGTTACATCCATTTACGAATCCCAGAATCTACCATATACACTGTACAGTTAGCTACAGACTCACATCGACGCATCCATGAACTAGTGCAACCTCCGACTCGCCAAAATTAATAAAGGAAAACTTCCGCTGTTATTTTTCAAGTGGAAATCTTGCAATAGAAAAGTAATTGTTGTGGTAACAATTTTATTATTTTTTTTAATTCTTGGCAACTGGCCATAACGAAAAAGGTTCAAATTTTCCTCTCATTGTTCTGAAAGAGCCGGTAATATCATAATCATGTTAAGGCAGTATTAAAAATTTTTAACCCTCCCCCATTTCCACCCCCTTCGGCCGATTTTGTTAATTTGCAATCCCCGCCGAGATATTAGCCATCTCAATGTGTTTGGCGAGTTTGAAGATGATCTGTGAGTAATTGCGAGTTTTATCGTGCGGACAAAATTTAGTATATATATATATATATACATATATAAACTTTTTGTGGGGGTTGTTTTGAGTTCCTGGGGTCATATAATGAAAAGTTATGAAAGAAATTTTCAAAAGTCACATCACGGTAAGAACTGTAATAGGTAGTATTTCTTATGAAATCTACCTAAATGTTAATATACACTGCCCCCTATATTTTCAATATCGACCGTATCTTCCTTCCTCTATGTACCGATTCCCAAAGTTGTTTAACAGATCTATCTATATACTCGTGATGTGAAAGGTAATGTATCGTAACAAATCTTTGAACCCTGTAACCCTTAAATGTCTGATTTTTCAAAAATCATTGTAATAATGTTTTTCGGCTTTCATTTTTTTAAATAAATCATGGGAAAAATACTTTAAAAAATCATATTTTGTTTTAAGTATGGTTTACGACTAAAAAACAGTTTGTTACTAATCGGCAATACTGGTGTTTAATTGAAAAAATAATTTTCCTTGATAAAATTCTATAATATTAACCACACAAGAATTTTAGGAGCTATAATAAGAAAGAAATTTTACTTGCTCACTGCAAAACAAAATAGCGTATTTCTCAAGCTTACAAACAAAACAAAAAGAACAAGTAGCAACAATTGAAAAAATAAATCTATCCTTATTCTTAAACAGCACAAGTGTTGCCATCTACATATTGAAAATTGATTTAATAATATTTTCAGAATGTATTTTATTCGCAACATTAGGCATTATAGCTTCAATATTATTCTAATAGTATTTTAGAAGCCTAAATTGGGTATGCTGCCGAAAAGCAACACCCGGCATTTAAGGGTTAAATAAATTTCAATTGACTCCCTTATAAATAACTGCATAAATAACTGTAAATAAAAACTGTAGATTGATTTACAGGTTTAATTTTTATTTATGGTTATTTATAAGAGAGTCAAATGAAATTTATTTAAAGGGTTCAAAGGTTTGTAACGATTCATTATATTTTCACATCCCGAGTATACGGGTAGTGTGGTTAAAGAACTTTGGGAATCGGTACATAGAGGGAGGAACGAGCGATATTGAAAATATAGGGGACAATGTATGTTAACTTTTTAACTCATGACTATTTCCAATTGTTATGTGCATTGTACTTGTGTTTTTTGTATATTCTGATGATGACTCAATGAAAGAATCGAAACATGTCAATTTTAATAAGTGTGTTTTTATTTAAATGGACGTTTTTTAAGCAAAGAATTGTATTTTAATATATATTTTGAAAGTTGTTTGGAATATATATTTTATGGTACTGTTAATAATGGACGTAAATTAAGACTATTTTACTTTATATTCATATTTATGAAACTATACATTTAGATACTTTAGATAAAAAAGGTAATGGAATACGTAACGATTTTTAAAAATATACATTTTTAGTGGAGTGGCGTCGATTTAAAGTAAAATGTATATTTTCAACCAAGCATTTCGTTATATAAAGTTATGCAATATTTGTGTTTCGAGAAAAACCTATATGAACTTATTCAAAAACGTGAAGGTCACCTAAGTTACAGAATGAGATCAGAGAGAAATTGGCAATTTTTTGAAATCTATACCATTATTTGAAAAAAGAGAGAATGCAAAGATTTTTGTATCATAAAAAATTACGTGCACGGTATGCTTTTAAGAATTTGAACTTTAAAGTGTAAATTGTTGAAAAAGCATAATTCAAAAGCCTTATTTTGATAGAAATATCTAAAGGCATTAAAAGTAGGGACGTGACTAGTAAAATCTAGGAATCTACAATTGTTGGAGAGTGTCCAAATTTGGGCAAGTTTAAAGTACGGGAGAAGAAAAGTTAAAAATTTATACGTATAAATGCTCAAGGCCGAGATTTATACTTATCGCATTCTTTTAGGATTTACAACAACAAAATAAAATCTTAAGAGATTAAACAATACGATGCATGTATCTTTCATATCAAAATTCATTACTGGATATTATTGAGATGCCAAGCAGATAATTTTAAAAGATTATCACATTTTTTTTATATAAGGTACCATGTGTTTTGAATATTTTATGTGGTATATTTGTTTTTCAGTAAAATAAATTCAGTAAAATAAATTAACTTTCATGTATTATTATTATCAATCATAATATTAAATTAAAATATAACCAACAAGAAAGAAAACTCATGCATCAAGCATACATTATGAAACACTTTCCAACACATTCAGAGTCTCTCTATTTAAAAAAAAAAAAAAAAAAAAGTAACTAACGCTGTCACCGCCGCCGCAGCCGGTTTTGAATTTTTTGCGACCGGAGGTCTTTCTTCGTTAATATTAAGAAAAATGTTGCATACAAAAACATGAAAATCGGTGTATTATAGAGAAACATTTGATAAACACGCTGATGCAGACAGTTTTTAAAGAATTATTTTAAGAGATATTTAATGTTAAAGTTGGTAAAAATCGTTCCATTAAAAAAGTTTTATAGGAGCAAACACTATACATAGGAATTTAATCATTTTTACATTATTTTATACATTAGATGTTCCCAGTGTGGAGACTGCATTTATTGTTTTAATTTGACTTCTTTTTTGAGGTTTTATTTCTATTTTAATTTCAAATTTTCAGCGTTTCGAGAGATATTTTTCACAACTTTTAGAAAATAGTATTATTTTAAATTGTTGCCAAATTTAAAAACAGAGCAAATAATAATATTTCCTTCAAATTAAAAATTTATTTACACGTGACTATTATAAACAGAAAAAAACCTTTCAAATGTTAATTAAATGATTGCGTATTAAAAGCAGGAAAATATTGATATTTACGTCATAAAAAATATATTTACACGTGAATTTTAAAAGAGAAAGAAAATTGTAAAATAATAAATTTATTAATATGCGTTAAAAGACGTAAATGGAGGAAATTACGTCATATTTAGAATTCACAAACCGTAATATTGCAAATTGCCTAAAAGAGGTGTTATCATATGGCGGACCCTGTTCTGTCACTAAATTTATTGCCAACTTGGCGATATATCGCCAAATTTGGTGACCAAAATTAGTCGACAAATGTGATGCCAACTTGCCGATATCGCTAATATTTGGCCAAATTCCTATAGACTTCCATTGTAAACCAGTAGGGTTTACTTGCTTATAGAAAATCAATAAATTGAGATATTTTGAACCAATGAACCAATGGATATGTTATTGAAGTACCTACAAGAGTCTCATAGCTCTTATGTTGAGAACTCTAAGTCAGCGCAAATAATATTTCCTTTACTAACAACAAAAGTATTTTCACGTGAATATTAAAAAGAGAAAGAACATTTTGGTGAAAATTACGTCAGATTTAAAACGATATATTTAAAGTGTCTTATTAAAAAAAAAAAAAAAAGAAAGACTCTGTTTATTTAAATCCTTTTATATTAGTTTATTTTCCCATGTTTCACTGATCTGATTTAATCAATGTCGAAAACAACCCTTTAACAGGGAGATAGCCACTGTTTTTACCGACTTCAAAAAGGAGGAGGTTATCAATTCGACGCGTATGTATGTTTTTTTTTTTTTTTTAATGTATGTTCACCGATTGCTCCGGAACTTTTTGTCCGATTTATGTGATTTTTGTTTTAATTGAAAGAGGATACTCTCGAATTGGTACCACTTCCGTTTAATCGAAATTGGTTGAGTAGTTTTTTAGTAATTCAACAAAAACCAATAAAATGAAGGATTTCACCCAAATTATCTTTCATTGTTGTAACCGGTTTCTCAATCATAAGCATAAAACTATGTATTCATATACGTTAGCGCCAAGTTGTTGCAAATCTTGGCGCAGGTTCGTGAATTATCGCCAAATTTGGCGACCAAAATAAGTCGCCATAAATAAAGCCAACTTGCCTGTAACTGACTAATTTGGCGATATTCCCATTCAAATTCAGTAATGGATCTTCCCCAAACTGTTTCTTCGCATTTTCTAATCGACAGTCATATTTAAAATTCTCAGTTGGCAATCGCAATCAAAATAGTAATTTAATATACATTAATTAAAGATGCACCATTATTTCAAATGCTAAATAATACAGAAGCAATCTAACTTAATACAAAACAATAATTTAGAATACAATAGTTTAGTTTAATTAAACACATAACATCAGACTGGCGGCACATAATATATATATATATATATAATTAATACTTCTTAGTTATCCCGTCGACTAAATTACTGTCGCCATATTGTAAGATTAAATGCCAATAATGGTTTGCCATTAATTAATTAATTGTAAGATTAAATGCCAATAATGGCCAATAAAACCATTAATTCGACGTTTTATTTGTATTTTTATTAATGTTTTACTAAATTATTTGTTCTTTCGTTATTTAAAATAAAAATTATATCAGTTTGTATAGTTTGGCGAGTGGTTTGGCGATTTATATAATTTGGCGAAATTGGTCGACGGGATAACTAAGAAGTACCATAATATTATATACATACCTATATTATATTATATTAAACAGATATATGTATGAATGCTTTTTGATTGCCTTTAATATTTCCACTAAACAACATTAATGATAACTTTCCTGTATAGGGGCCTTGGAGAGAAAATGAAAATTTCACTCATATTTTCTGACAACCTATTAACTGTCCCGGTACTACTTAGTTATCCCGTCGACTAATTTCGCCAGATTATATAAATCGCCAAACCACTCGCCAAATTATACAAATTGACATAATTTTTATTTTAAATAACGAAAGAACAATAAATTAGTATAACATTAATAAAAATACTAATAAAACGTCGAAATAAAAATCACCTGATGACGTAAACACATGTATCTTACTTAACGTCAAGTGAATGTAACATTTACGATCAACCATTATTGGCATTTAATCTTATAGTTTGGCGATAGATTTTAGGTCGACGGGATAACTAAGTAGTACCCCTGTCTCATGTACACAAGCAAGTTTTTCAATATTTATAAATTAATTTATTGTAAATAACCATTTGTCTACTTTTATATACAAACAAAAGTTGAGCCAAGATCCCTATGCTGTTAAAGTACAAGATAAACAACATAGAAAGAAATAAAAGGAGTTACTCTAATTAGTATTACAGGCAGCATTGTTATGGTGCGGTGTATTTACACGGCACAGAACTTAAACATCAGTAGGCATAAGCATAATGGCGAAAGCAAGTCAGTGAGTTATGCAGTCATGAAAACATTTGAATTGTATCAAGAAATGAGAGCAAGTAAATTTGAATCAGATTGCCCGATAAAAGCAAAAAGTGTGCGATACTAACAGCAAACATAGTTTAAAGGAAATGCGAATATCATAAGTTGCTTCCGAAAGTTCTGTATGTTTTGCAGTACTATACTCACTAAAATACGTCAGTTAACTATGCAGAGCAATGACACTTTGACCAAGACTATTAAATGAGCATGACGATGAATTTCTAATCTTCCGTAATCGAGCCCACAGTTAAGGCTAGCGTGAAACAAACAAAAAAAAAATAGCAGCAGGAATTGGATTAATGTAAATGTGGGTATCATAAAATATTTAATTCGCAAAACGCTTCAATGCACCAAATCATATTAGCTCAGAAACAACAATTGGCAGTGGACGCAATAACGGTAGATTACTTAATAGTTTTAAAATCTCCACTGCCCAACGTATTGCAAATGATGATGCAATAAGAAGCATAAATGCCTAAGTGAGTTAAGCTGATTTTGTCAAGAAAGATTACAAACAAAAGTAAACAAAATGCCGTCATGATGCAATGAGTTCTCAATTTCTCTATCAGAATCTTTAGATTTGGCGAAAGATTAAGCAAATAATTTAAATTATGAATAAAAGTACTCTGCTGAAATGCTTAGCATACATTTAAGCACATTGGCATTACGTATGCATTATACATTACATATTGGCACTTGCATAATATCTCCATATAAAAAAAATCATTAATACCACCAAAAAATAAATTGTTTTTAAATTCTTGAAACCTCAAATGAATTATATATAAATTTTCTTTTGACACCATAGAAATTTCATCTATGACCAGCCATTTGAGGGAACGCCATTTAAGACTTTCGCCATGTAGTCTTTTCACGATCATTTATTGATAAGTTATTCGGTTGTCATGCACCCTAATGGCTCCTGGTGCATGTAAACTCCGTCGATAGTTGCGAAAACCTCGAATATACCTATGAATTATACCTCTAAGGTGCCTTGCCAGATGAAGGTCTCGTTATCTGATTAAGCTTCTAAATTACGAGATCAACATGAGTAGCAATGAAAGGTGTTCAACAACAAGATATAAATGTTAAGTAACTGTCATAAAAAAGTTCATAATTAAGAAATAGGCACTGCCGATAGTAAAACGATCTAGGCGTTCATCAGGTTTATTGCCGCTACGTGGCGATTAGGTGGTCTCCTACGCCGATGCCAGGTATCAAACCCGTTCATCTAGGGCAACCCGGAAGATAAAGGCCTGGTCATCGGTTAGAAAGTATGAAAAATAAGTCATTGGGTCTCTCTTCTCTATTTCATAGAGCATTTTTAGTAAGCCGAAAAAACTTTTTATTGTCAGTTTCCAAAGTTCGATATTTTTTCATGCGAGCAGCATCTCTTGTCGTCCTACCCATGTCCAAATAGAGAAAAAAAAATATTTAATTAAAAAATAAAGCTATTAAATCTGAAGAAGAACAAATGTAATATATATATAAAGAATTTTCACAAAAAACCTGTATTATTAATGTATACACAAATATGAACAAAAGTATTTACTTATCAAAATAACATCTTTAAAAGTCCGTAATTTCCTCCAAAAGAATTATGCAAAAATTGTAACTAAAAAAAACTAAAAAGTGAAAAATAAACTTTTTTACCAAAAATAAAACCGACTTCAAAAACTACTACAAAGTAAAAAATAATTTTTTTAACATAATATAGTTAATAAGAAATTAAATTAAGAGCATTGTATTTACCATGCGTATTATTATATTTATGTGCCTTAATTTTATTTTTTGGAGTCGGTGCCAGCCAAGCAAAGTTCAAAATTAAAATTGCTTATCCAATACAAATCGTAACAAGATTCAACAAAACCGTTTAGGAAAAAAATTCCATTCTCAATCAACTCTGACACCATCCTGCATTTGAAAATCTGTGTTTGGCTATGATTTTTTTACATAATAGCCTGTATAAACGCAATAACTTTACAATAACCCTTAATTTAGCACACATAATTACAACTGATATCACTTGAAAATACACGTTTATAAAATGAGATGAAATGTTTCAAAAATGGTAAAATTAAAATTTTTTAACTAAATAACAAATCGTAAAACAACTCGTAGATATTTGGATGTGTGTATGTTGGATAATTATACTTAACTTCGTTTGGCTGGCACCGACTCCAAAAAATCAAATTAAGGCACATAAATATAATAATACGCATGGTAAATACAATACTCTTAATTTAATTTCTTATTAACTATATTATGTTAAAAAAATTATTTTTTACTTTGTAGTAGTTTTTGAAGTCGGTTTTATTTTTGGTAAAAAAGTTTATTTTTAATTATAATTCATTCTTCCGAAATTTTTAAGTCAATCAAATTAGTGTGCTTTTAGAGTTTGCGGTGTCTGAACGGGGGTTGGCGAGCGTAGCTCGTAGGGGGCAGAGCCCCCTAGTAATAAAAAAAATGAACTGTTTAATAAGGTGAAAGATGATGTTTAAGTAAACAATTTAAAAAACGCATAACGCATTTTATGAATTATCATCATAGTCGGAAAATATACAAATACTTTTGTACAGCCTTGTATATGATTTATCGATTTGTACAAATACTACATATTATGGAAAATATAGCTCAGTTAGGAAACGCCATAGCACAGTTGCAAATTCGCCTTTAGCAATTTCCGTCAATAAGCGGAAAAGTAATCGATATATTTTGTGCTGTCCTGTATATGATCTATTGAATTATACACGCCAAGTAATATGCATAAAATTAGTATAACTTATAAACGCGTCCCAGAACGCAAAACGCACTTCTGACAATTACAGTTTATAAACAGTACTCCGAATTCTTTTATGTGTCCCTGTAAATCAATGATGGATGCTTTTCACACTATATTTTATCCAAAGCCCCTTGTAGTGCACCTCAGTGATATATATCAATTTCAATATACAGTCGAGCCTCTATTTAACGAATCGCGATTTAGCGAATTTCTCGATTTAGGGAATTTTCTTACTGTCCCGACTAAAATGGAACAAAAATACTTCGATTTAAGAAATTTATAATCCCGATTTAACGCATAAGTTTCGATGTAAAAAAAATGAAAAATTGTACATATTTTCTAATATTTATCAAAAATTTTCAATGTCATTGATTGCCAATTTTCGGAATATATATCTTGTGACGAAAGAACTATATACATGTGAATTTTACAGTGCAGCGTGGTTATAGCCGTGGGTATTGCCGTAGTAGTCCATCAGATGCAGAAGATGAAATAGCGATGAAGCATTCAACATTCAAAGAAGCAGCAGTTTGGATACTTTGGAATAGTATTAGACGGTCATGATGATGATGACACTGTTTTCCCAGCTTTGGAAAATATCGATAAAGACGTTTGGAATGCCAAATCCAAACAAAGCAAACAAACATCCACAAACGATTTCTTTTCTTAAAAATAATTTATCTCAAAAATTTGAATAAATGATAATTTTTCCTAATTACAATACTTGTGATTTATAGTAGAACACAAAAAAGAATCATTATTTATACAGTGTATTTTCTGAAAGAAACTCATGTTTAACATGATTATTAAGGTAAATGGGCATTGTTCTTTTTATTTATAGCCTTCTTTCAACTTGTTCTAAAGTATAAAAAAAAATCTTCTTATAATCTCGATTTAGCTAACAAAGTTGCTAGTTCCAAAAGATTCGTTAAACCGGGGTTCGACCATATTAACATAGTACAATATCATTAAAATACAGTGGAAATAGATTTTTGCCATAGTCCGTAATGTAACGCCATTATTTTGAGGTTTCCTGTGAATAAACTATAAATGATACACACGTCATTTTCAATATGAAACATGTCATGGTAATCTTCGTTAACATAATCTCTATCAAATATCAATTGCATAGAAATTCGAGTATATTTACGCGACATAGATTACCGGCAGGCAAACAGATAGACAGAATAATCAACTTCATAAACATTTTCAACTATATCGTTAATCGTTTAAAAAAAAAGGCAAAGATTTTGTAGAATGAACAAATTACGTGCACGCTTTGCTTTTACCAGTTTGAACTTTAGCCTTAAAATGTAAATTGTTAACAATTGTTCATTTAAAAGCATTTAAAAATCTTATTTTGATGGAAACATTTCAAGGCATTAAAAGTATATTCGTGACTAGTAAAATTTAGAAATCTTCATTTGTTGGAGAGTTTTCAAATTTGAGTAAGTTTAATGTACCGGGAAACAAAAGTTAAAAATTTATATAAATGTGCAAGTGCAAGATCAAAATTTGGCGAGATTTATTCTCATTCTTTTAAGATTTATAAATACAAAAGAAAATATTAAGATAATGTACAACACGATGCAGGAATCTTTCATATCAAAATGCATTACTGGATATTGTTGAAACTCCATGTAGATAATTTAAGAGGTTTATCCCATTTCTCTTATATAACATATCATGTGCTTCGAATTTGTAACGAAGTAGATTTTTGTTTCTGTAAAATATATAAATATTAGCTCTCATGTACTGTTACTAATGATTAAAATAATAAATGGGCATAAAATTGAATTAAATATTACCAAAAAGGACAAGATTAAAAATAAATCGATTAGTATGCTGTTATAACAATGGTGCAATATATACTTTAAATTTTCCTTTAGCATTAAAAAAATATATGATGTCTCAGATGACAAAAACTTACGACAAACGACGAACCTTTCACAAATGATATGGTAATTATAGTTAACAAAAGTAAATATCAATTTCTTTGTTATGATACATTTTGCCTTAAAAATAAATTAAAGATGAATTAAAAATAAATTAAAATTACAGAAACACTTGAATAAACATTGAGTTAACAGAAAAAAAATGCAGTACACTTTTTTTATGACATAAATACATACTTTTATGTAGTACGTTTTGAAAGTAAGTATGGAATTTAAAATAGTTTAAAAAAAAAAAACACACTCTTTTATAAGCATTATGTGTTCCTCTTTATCTGAAGGTTGATAGTTCGACTTGCGTTTCATGTTTTATCTCAAACAAGTTGGAAATTGCTCGTCAAACGTGGCAAATGAGGTGCGTTCGTACTATAACTAGTTTTATAATTATTTTTTGCACCCCATATTGTACTGAATGTATAATTTTTTGCACTTCATAAAGCGCATAGTCTGATACATCATTAAAATGCACTTCCAATATTTTTTTCCCATTCCCCGTAATGTAACGGAACACTTTTGACTGTCCCTGTAATTAAACTATACATCCGATTTTCCTAAAATTTGAAATAGCTCAACAAAATTTTGCAACAATTATATCTTTAAAATTTCAGACCATTCGGAAGGCTGCAATATCATTAAAATGCACTTGCAATAATTTTTCCCATTGGCCGTAATGTAAAGAAAAACTTTTGACTGTCCCTGTACTTAAACTATACATCCGATTTTCCTAAAATTTGAAAGGGCTCGACAAAATTTTGCAACAGTTATATCTTTAAAATTTCAGATCATTCGGAAGGCTCTAATATCATTAAAATCCACTTGCAATAATTTTTCCCATTGGTCGTAATGTAAAGAAAAACTTTTGACTGCCCCTGTAATTAAACTATACATCCGATTTTCCTAAAATTTGAAAGGGCTCGACAAAATTTTACAACAGTTATATCTTTAAAATTTCAGATCATTCGGAAGGCTCTAATATCATTAAAATGTACTTGCAATAATTTTTCCCATTGGCCGTAATGTAAGGAAAAACTTTTGACTGTCCCTGTAATTAAACTATACATCCGATTTTCCTAAAATTTGAAAGGGCTCGACAAAATTTTGCAACAGTTATATCTTTAAAATTTCAGATCATTCGGAAGGCTGTAATATCATTAAAATGCACTTGCAATAATTTTTCCCATTGGCCGTAATGTAAAGAAAAACTTTTGACTGTCCCTGTAATTAAACTATACATCCGATTTTCATAAAATTTGAAATGGCTCGACAAAATTTTGGAACAATCATATATTTGAAATTTCAGACCATTCGGTTGGGTAGTTTTTGCTCTGTTACATGCGGACAGACGGACGGACGGACAGACGG
Organism: Maratus speciosus; assembly: GCA_963932465.1. NCBI lineage: Eukaryota > Metazoa > Arthropoda > Arachnida > Araneae > Salticidae > Maratus > Maratus speciosus. The sequence continues at coordinate 474,446,435 of OZ010797.1, forward strand.
ACGGACGGACAGACGGACGGACGGACTGAACGACGACTATAGGTGCTACGTATTTAAATAATTACGAACGCACCTAAAAAGCATGTTATAATACATCAATTTGGTATTGACACCTAACTCAAATATGAAAAAAATTAGATTTTTTTATGATTGTAGAAAACTCTGGCAAGTGAACTTATTAAAAAATATATAATTATTGCCCTGCTTATTTTTTAAGATAGACCGACAGAAAAAAAAGAAATATTATTTAAGTGATATTTTCCGTTTTCTATATTGATTTCTCAACGTGTAATATTAAACTATTAACTGATAAATTCGTATTAAAAAAAAATTTCACTCTTTATTACAGAAATAGAAATAAACTTCGGGGTAAGTTTCTACATCATTTTCAATAGAAATATGCATCGGAGTAGATTTCTACAACATTCCTAGAGAAATAAACTTCGGAGTAAGTTACTACAACATTTTCAAGAGACTGAAAAGGTAGTAGGTTTCTACAACATTTGCAATATAAATACACATTGGTGTAGGTTTCTACAACATTCGCAAAAGGAATAAACTTCTGTGTATGTTACTACAATATTTTAAAGAGAAATAAACGTCGGAGTAGGTTTCTACAACATTTACAATAGAAATACACATCGAAGTAGGTTTCTACAACATTCGCAACAGAAAGAAACTTAAGGAATAGGTTACTAAAACATTTTCAAGAGACTGAAAAGGTAGTAGGTTTCTACAACATTTGCAATATAAATACACATTGGAGTAGGTTTCTACAACTTTCGCAAAAGGAATAAACTTCTGTGTATGTTACTACAATATTTTAAAGAGAAATAAACTTCGGAGTAGGTTTCTACAACATTTACAATAGAAATACACATCGGAGTAGGTTTCTACAACATTCGCAAGAGAAAGAAACTTCGGAGTAGGTTACTAAAACATTTTCAAGAGACTGAAAAGGTAGTAGGTTTCTACAACTTTTGCAATATAAATACACATAGGAGTAGGTTTCTACAACTTTCTCAAAAGAATAAACTTCTGTGTATGTTACTACAATATTTTAAAGAGAAAGAAACTTCGGAGTAGGTTACTACAACATTTTCAAGTGAAATAAACTTCAAGGTATGTTTCTAAAACATTTGAATGGAAATACACACTGGAATAGGTTTCTAAAACATTCGCACGAGAACAAAATTTCGGATTAGGTTACCGCAACTTTATCAAGTGAAATAAACTTCTGAGTAGGTTTCTGCAACATTTGCAATAGAGATACACATCGGAGTACGTTTTTATTGCATTCACAAAAGAAATGAACTTCGAGTATGTTACTACAAAAATTTCAAGAGAAATAAACTTCAGAGTAAGTTTCTACAACATTTGTAATAGAAATGCTCATCGGAGTAGGTTTATGCAGCATTCGCAAAAGAAATAAACTTCGGAGTATGATATTACAATATTTTAAGAGAAATAAATTTCGGAGTAAAATTCTACAACATTTGCAAGAGAAATAAACTTCGGAGTAGGTTACTACAACATTTTCCATAGAAATGTACACCGGAGTAATTTTATACAAAAATCGCAAAATAAACAAACTTCTGAGAATGTTATTACAACATTTTCAAATAAAATAAACTTCAGAGTAGTTTTCTAAAACATTTGAGAAGAAAAACACATCGGAATGGGTTTCTACAACATTCCCAAGCGAAATAAACTTCGGAGTATGTTATTACAATATTTTAAGAGAAATAAATTTCGGAGTAAAATTCTACAACATTTGCAATAGAAATAAATTTCGGAGTAAGTTTCTACAACATTCGCAAGAGAAATAAACTTCGGAGTAGGTTACTACAACATTTTCAATAGAAATGTACATCGGAGTAAGTTTATACAAAAATCGCAAAATAAACAAACTTCTGAGAAAAATATTACAACATTTTCAAGTGAAATAAACTTCAGAGTAGTTTTCTAAAACATTTGAATAGAAAAACACATCGGAATAGGTTTCTACAACATTCCCAAGCGAAATAAACTTTGGGGTAGTCTACTACAACATTTTCACGAGAAATAAACTTTAGAGTAGGTTTCTACAACAACTGCAAAAAATCTCTGAAAAGAAAATTTAAAAAAAAAAAAGAAAGAAAGAAAAAAGAATTATTCAAAATACAGAGCCCTGAAAGTACTGAACCATATATTCCAGTTGATACATAATATTTCTGATTAAAGCATTAGTCTTTTCAGAAATAGTATTTAAAAATTTCTGAAACTATTCTGAAGTCATTTTGTTTCATTTTGTACTGAATTATTTCGACTTGCTTGCAATTTAATGTAAGAGAAAACAAAAAAGAAAAAATCGTGCGTCAAGCACAGGTTTTGAAACACTTTCCAACACATTCAGAATAATGTTCCTTTTAAATACACATATTTGTTTAGTATCTTTACCAAATTTCATGTCAATCCATACATACTTTCTCAAGATATCATGCGCGCAATGACTTCTCGGGTAAAAAAAAAGAGCTATTTTGATTTCAACAATACACAAATTCTGTAAAATGCTAATAAATTTCTAATGGTAGCATATTACAAAGCACAATATGTTTAATCAATATTCAAAATTTCATGTTTATAGATAAAAAGGTTTTGAAGATAGACTAATTCAAACTTTGAAGTTTTTCGCTAATTTTTGACTCGTTTAAAAGGTACAAGACCCTTAACCCATAAATGCCTGGTGTTGCTTTTCGGCAACATACCAAATTTAGGCTCTAAAATACAATTAGAATAATGTTGAAGCTATAATGCCTAATGTTTCCAATAAAATGCATTCTGAAAATATTATTAACTCGATTTTCAACATTTAGATGGCAACACTTGTGCTGTTTAAGAATAAAGATAAATTTATTTTTTCAAATGTTGCTACATGTTCTTTTTGTTTTGTTTGGAAGCTTGCAAAATACCCTTTTTTGACCTGCAGTGAGCAAGTGAAATTTATTTCTTATTATAGTTCCTAAAATTCTTGTGTGTTTAATATTATAGAATTTTATCAAGGGAAATTATTTTTTCAATTAAACACCAGTATTGCTGATTAGTAACAAACTGTTTTTTAGCCGTAAACTATACTTAAAACAAAATATAATTTTTTAAAGTATTTTTTCCATGATTTATTAAAAAAATGAAAGCCGAAAAACATTATTACAATGATTTTTAAAAAATCAGGCATTTACGGGTTAAATCTATCACACCATTTAAATTCTCCGGGGTTAGTCCTGCAGTGAAAACTCCTCAACTGAGTGACGATCCCTTCTCCCATCGTACCTGGTCACTCCTTTCAGAGAGAGAAGCGAAAAAGTTACTTCACCCTTGTGATGTTTTATCTCGCCTGAAATATGGATAAGAAAATGCAAATCTCCGACGATTAACATTCACCATTATTGCATCTCGACATTTGCTGGTGCGAGTGAGAAATAAGGATATTTACCAAATATTTCGTAAATCAAGAAACTATGTTTGTTTCGGCGTAATTGCCCTTTAAGAAGAAATCAAATTTATTGTTTATAATTTAAGTCTGTTTATCTTTTATATTATGAAACATAATTATAAAACTGATTGATTTCTTCTGACAGAAAATCTAATTTGTTTATAATCCTGTCTCTTGATCAGTATTTATGAATAATAATATGATTTCAAGGTCATGTAATATAGATTTATTCGCCTTTATAATAATTTTGAATTCTTGATGATGATTTATTAGTAATTTAATGACTTTGTGATTTCTTGATACAATTTTATGAGTTATATTTATTTTGGTATCATTTAAATAGATTTATTAGTTTTATAATTACTTGATGTCATTTAAATGAATATCATAGCTATTTATAATAATTTATAGCTAATTTAACGTGGTTTAGGATATTATTATTAAAGTAATTCCAGAAGACTTATAACCTGCATATTGTAATTTTATTTTGATGTTCATCATCATCATCATCATCATCAACCGTTTTCAATCCACTGCTGGATGTAGGTCTCCCCCAGATTTTTCCAATGTTTTCTGTCTAGTGCTTTAGTCATCCAATTTACTGTTATTAGAATATATATATATATAATCGACAAATATTTAGGAGGGACCTCTAATTTTATGTCAAATCATATTTCACAGTAAAAATAAAGGTAAGGAAAATTATTTCTCTTACCTGATGTCCCGGTGTTGAGACAGGAACCGCCATACACTTCAGGATACATCCATGGTACGCCTTTGTGACTTTACCGACAGTTGCAGTGCTAAAATCTTTATTGAAAAAGAAATTGAAAAATGTGATTGAAGATGTAATTCAGGTGTGAGGTAAAGCATGGCTAGTTTCATTTAATAATGTGATTAAACTTTCATCTTGATTAATTGATTTAATAAACTTTATCACATAATAGAACAGAAGACAGACATTTTATACGTCGTTAATTACAGACGCATAGAGCAGAAGTGAAAAAGTACGTGTCGAAAAAGAGGGGAAAAAAAGGGTGGCGAAGCATATACTTCTACATTAAAACCACAATTAGGTGGAGAAACTGATGCATAAGCTATTATGCTCGCACATGACATTGAAAAGGAAGAAAAGAGTTTCAATAAGTCCGGGAATAAATGTAGCAGTTCTTTTTTTTTCTGGAATATAATTTTGTTCAGAGGGGTTCGCACATATTAACATTTACACCGGCTACTTTTCTGATTTCATCACTCCATCTTACTTGAGGTCGTATTCTTGGCCGTTTTACATCTCTGGGATACCACTGTAGGGTGTTTGTGCTCCACCTATTGTCTTGTCTTCTTGCGATGTGCCCAGCCCATTTCCATTTTAGCCGTTTAATTCTTTCAATGATGTCAAAAACTTTCGTCTGACTTCTTATCCAGGTTATTCTTTTTCTGTCTCTTCTAGTTATACCTAGCATACATCTTTCCATACTTCTCTGTGTTGTTTGTAATCTTTGTACCATCCGTTTTGTTAGCGTCCATGTTTCTGCTCCATAAGTTAGGACAGGCAAAATACATTGGTTAAATACCTTTCTTTTCAAACACAGGGGCATGCTACTCTTCAGAATAATATTGTTCTTCCCAAAAGCACTCCATCCATTTCTTATTCTTCTATTGATTTCATTCATGATACTATTATCGGATGATATTTCTTGCCCAAGGTACACATAACTTTGCACTTCTTTAATTTCAGTGTTGTTGTAGACGATTTTCTTTTTTGATGCAAATCAATTGAACATCACCTTAGTCTTTTCCAAGTTTATTTTTAATCCCACATTAATGCTAGCTTCTGCCAAATCTTTTAGCATATTTTCCAATTCTTCAGGACTGTTACTGAAAATTAAAATGTCGTCAGCGAATCGGAGATGACTTAAATATTCCCCATTTATTCTAATCCCTTTGTTTTCCCAATCCAGCTTCTTGAAAATATTTTCTAAGACAGCAGTAAAAAGCTTAGGCGAAATGGTGTCTCCTTGTCTTACCCCTCTTCCAAGCTTGATCTTTGCTTTTCCTTTGTCCAAGCGGATGGTTGCTGTTGCTTTCTTGTAAATCTTCTTTATAATATTGATGTAAGGTTTGTCGATACCAATGTTCTCCAGAGATTCTACTACTGCGGATGTTTAGACCGAATCAAATGCTTTTTCATAATCAATAAAGGCCAGGCAAAGAGGTAAATTATATTCCTTATGTTTTTCTATGAGTTCCCTTACCGTTTGGATATGATCCATTGTGCTGAATCCAATCGGAATCCTGCTTGTTCTCTAGGTTGAGCTGAGTCGAGAGCTGATTCAAGTCTTGTCGTTAAAACTTTGGTGAAAATTTTATAAATCACTGACAGTAAGCTGATTGGACGGTAGTTTTTAATGTTTTCCTTCTTTCCTTTCTTGTAAAGTAGCACCATCACAGCATTATTCCAATCTTCTGGTACATCTGACTTCTGGAGACATTTGGAAAACAGTAAGGATAGCATTTTTGCAAATTCTTCTCCTGCTTCTTTGATAAGGTCGATTGTAATTCCATCTTCTCCGGGGCATTTATCTTTTTTCATAAATTTAATGGCTTGTAAAACTTCGTCTGTCGTCACTGGGATTATGGCATCGGTTTCGGTTAAGTTTTCTCGTGGATCACATAAGTTGATTTCCCTCTGATCTTCACATTTATATAAATCGTTATAGAATTTTTCGACAATGTGTACTATTTCTTTATTGATTTTGGTGATTGTTCCATCTGCCCTCTTTAGTGCAAAAATACCTTTTCTTCCAACACAAAGTTTTCGCCTAGCTGATTTTAAACTTTTGTTATCTTCTAGAATTTTCTTGACAAGATCAGAGTTAAATTTTCTGATATCTTCTGTAACACATTTTCTTACCGTTTTACATAATTTAGCATATTCAACTCTTGATTTAGGATCGTTTTTCTTCATTTTAAATTCTCTGCGTTTCTTCATCAATCTTCTTGTTTCTTCTGTTATTTTCTTTCTCTGATTTACTTGTGCATCGCCGGCTATCTTCTTTGCAATATCTTGTAGAGTACTGGTTAGTTTCTTGTTCACTACTGTAACATCTTTCTCTTCTTCTAAAGCTGATTGAAGTACTTGGAAACGGTTTTTAAGTTCCAAATGGAATTCTTCTTTATGTTTCTGGAGATTTATTATATCGATTGATTTCTTTCAGTGTTGCAAAAGCTTCATTCTTTCCACTTTAGTATTTAACAGCAGTTTGCATCTAACCAACCTGTGATCACTTCCTGTATTGAAGTTATTGAGAACGCTGCAATCCTGAATAAGATGCTTTTTATTTTGTATAATATGTATCTTTTAGGAGAAGGTCAGTCTTGACTCTGCAATCAAGCAGAGAACATGTAATTTGGCTCTGTTAAATACAGAGAATTGTACTATTATGGAACCATAGGATTAATGATTAATTTCTAACGATGTATGGAATTTACACATATACTATTTCATTTTTATTTAATAAACTATTTAATCTAATCGCTCTCCCACCTCACTTGAATTTTGTGATTTATTTGTCATCAGAATTATCGGCGCCCACACAATGTTAATGTTGACATTCACCAGTGAAAGTCGACATTCTCCAGATTTCGGTCTTTCACAGTAACGTAGTATATATGAAATTCAGCCATACGAAAATAATAGGACTCCATCTTAAATTGGACGTCATCACCATAGCAACCTCATTAGAATCATTAACTATCATGGCATGGCATATCAATGAATTAATTATGTAAAATAGTATTTAATACAATAAGCACCACGAAAACCTAGAATCAATACTTATCATGGGATATCATTGAATGAATTAAGTGTAATAGGATTTATTGGAATGAAGAAAACTTTTATTAATATCTTTTTAAGTTTTGATTCGATTTTCATAAAATTTGAAAAGACTCGATAAAATTATGCAACGATTCTATATATTAAATTTCAAACCATTCTGTTAGTAGTTTTGGTGCTGTTATCTGCGGACAGACTGATAGAAAGACATACGGATAAACAAACGGATAGAAAGACATACGGATATAATTATGGAAGAACCTAAAAACGCATAACACATTTGAGAACCCAATTTCAGAAATTATCATCAATAGTCGGAATTTTTTTTTAAATTATTTTATGCAGTGCTGTATATCATTTATAAGTTCTTATATATACTTCATAGTATGTTAAAATTTAGAGCAGTTAGGAAACGCCATAGCACAGTTTTAAATTCCCCTTAGCAATATCCTTGAATAAACGAAAAACTACTCGAAGTCTTTTGTGCAGTTCTGTATCTGATCTATATAATTCATACACACCAGGTAAAAGACAAAAAAATAGTTCACTTTAAAAACGCGTACTTCAACTTAAAACGCCGTTCTTGCAATTATTGTTTATAGACAGACTCCAAATTCTTTTGTGTGTTCCTGTAAATGAACAGTGGATGCTATGCTCACTTTACTATAGTAAGCCTCATGTAGTGTATCTCAAATATGTATATCAGTTTAATATGTTGAAATAGTGTAACGTCATTAAAATACACTGCAAAAGATTTTCCCCATAGACTGTAATGCAACAGATATCTTTTGAGAGTTCCTGTACAGGGTAATCAATTTAAATGAGTACTCGTTGGATTTTCTTATTACCCTTAAATCTGACGGATATGACAACTATTCTAATACTGATAGTATAATTGATTGAACCTTGTTTAAGCGTGGAAGACAATTTCCAACTCTGTTGGACTGTTACAACTTTATTTCTGAAGTAAAACATAAATGGAGACGTACAATGCTACTTAATCCTGTGATAGTTTTATTTTTGAAAAACATAATTTAATTCAAAGTTTTTTACGTTATCTTTCCTTACAGCAAATGTTGAAAATGTTCGCCAATCATTTGGAATGCAAACATGAACATGTCGAACCAAGTTTTTTGACGCACATCACAACATTGTTGGTATTATATACGAGATTTCATCAGTTATGATTTGTTTTAATTCATAGATGTTTGCTGGGCTTCTCTGGAAAACCCTATCTTTGAGATGACCATACTTTAAAAAATCTAACGGCGCACAGTGGTCCCAAATCGCGATCGAGTGGCCAAAAATCATTTCTGGCTTTCCTGGTGGTTGTATATCCTTCATTTTTAATTTTATAACATTCTAAATGACACTACATTGCGAATTTAAACTAAATGTTATTGGGGTTCCGGGGGAGAGGATTTTGGGGGGGGGGGGCGGAATAGAGGAGCCAAGTTTTTATTAAATTTAAATTTTCTTTTTTCACAGGATTTTTTTTTTTTTTTTTTTTTTTTTTTTTTGCAGGAATGAGAATTTTTCACTTTTGATTATGGGGAATATTTTTCCTTTTTCAAAACAAATCGTCTAATTCAATAGATGATGAAAATGTGAAATTTTAACCCCCCCTCTCCCTCCCTCCCTGAAAATATAGAGATTAAAATCTTATTTTTTTTCTGTTTTTAATGTTATTGCAAAGTAAAAATAAAGAGTATAAACAATCCGTAAAATACATAAATAATCAATCAGCTGAATTTTTCCAGCTTCCTCCCCCCCCCCCAACACACCCAACACACACACGTGAAATCTCCCCTTTTTCCATTTGCCTCTATACCAAGGAAATTTTTAAAATATCATTGCTATTTTTTAAGTTTTCAACATCTATTTTCTATGAATTAATAATAAAACCATTAAATTCATTAATTAGGTTACTTTAAAAATTTTCGCCCCCCCCCCTTTCTTTTGCTTCTCTCTGTTACACAGAGAATAATAATTTTGAAATTCGAATAAAAATGAAGAATCTGCCTTTGTCACTTTATTTTGGTAATATTAAATAAATAACTAGTAAATCTGCAGATCAGGAGCCTCAACGTCAGCTCTACAATTCATTGTGTTTAGCACCCTTTGAGTAATATTAATCTTTCTACAAAAAACGAAATTTATAGTTTTGAAATTACATAAACATTTATAAAACGAAAAAATATTTCGAAGGTTTCTGACATTAGAAGTGTTAAATTAAACCCCTTGTTATGTAATGGTATTCTGAAAATCTCATGAGCTACTTATTCTGGTAATTTTTAGATAATAAAGTAGATTTCTTCAGGGGGGCAGAGCCCCCCTGAACCCCTTCGTTGTGTAATTTAATTTACATTTGTAATTATCAATTAATTATGTTAATGTCCTTTAGTAAATTCTACCAATAGGCGAAAACGTACATGAATTCTTTTCTACAGCCCTGTATATTACGTGAAGATTTTTACGCGTCGTCTATAACATTTAAATTTAATGCAGACAAAAAACCCTCTTTAAACTGCTCATATCACATTTCCGGGGATTAGTATGCATAGTGTGCACCATATATCCAGTTTCTGCGGAGTCCTGTATATGGTTCTATTTAAATTCTGCAAACATTTGTTAGTATACTAAATGTAATTGGGCTGAGAAATACATAACTCAAATAAAAAAAACACACTGAAGCAATTCGTGCTCATTTTCATTTATACTTACGAATTCATTTGTGTATCCCTGTGCATGGTCTATACAATATTTAAGCACTACTTATTAAGCACAAATTTACTTAACGTTAAAACGCACGCCATAATCGAAAATGCTCTTCAGCAATCATCCCTAATAGACCAGAACTGTATCCGAAATTTTTTATGTGACCCTATAAATGAACGATAAATACGATACAAATCATATTCAATCTTCTTGTAGTCAACCACAGTAGTGTAATTTAATTTCATAATGTTTGAATTAGTGCAACACAATTAACACACTGACGACAGGCAATTTAATTAAATCTGGGTTTAAAAACAGTAGAAGCTCCTCCCTCTTCTGAAAGTGTCTCGGAAATTGGTTTCTGAGATATGTTTTTCATGTTTATGCAGCAGTAAATATCTTTCAATGTACGGATGTAATATATAATGTCTTAAAATCTATAAAAAATATGGACAACACAATATAAATGTCTTTTCTGTAAGGTAGAAGTCACTCCCTTAGCCAATGATGTATTCTGAATAAAAACGAGAATTCTCGTTTCCCGTCGCTAATGTGTTAAAATAAGCTGTGAAGAGTTTTTTCCCCCCGTAGACCACATTTTAATCGACCACTTTTGTGTGACCCTGAAAAAAACATATGCTTTGCACCCCATATACTACAAAAATGTTTCAAAAATACATATCAATTTTATTATTTTGTAACAGAGTAACATCATTAAAAAACGCCACAAAAGGATTTTCTTCAAAGATTGTAATATTATGAATACTTTTGAGTTCCCTGTACGCATGCTGTAAGTGCTACACATAACATATTTTATAGTAACCAGGTTCTAGTGCACCTTAATAAAGTATATAAATTTCATTACGTTTAAAATTGTGTAACATTATTAAAATACACCGCAGACGATTTTCCCCAAAGACTATAATGTAACGGAATAGTTTTGAGTGCCCCTGTAATTAAGCTATTAATGCTACACTCTCCATTTTTAATACCAAACATACTTTGGCAAACCTCAATAACGTATATCAATTACATGTAATCCCGACTATATTTACGCGAGTTAGAGCACGTAGAGAAACACGGCAGGTGACAGACAGAAAAATTGAAGTCATAAATACTTTTCATCCATGTTGGAAAGTGTTAAAAAGGATTTACATGCCTTTAACTGTACTTTTTTTTCACTTATAGCATGGTTAAACATTAGTTTAAACATCCTAATCCATGCGATAGCAATAACATATTAAAAGCCCCCCCCCCCAAAATATGCATATCTGGAGATCTATAAATCTACTGGAAAATAATTCATTATCGTGCCCACTGTTAATTGCAAAAATTGCATCGATTTGGCGCGATAAAATATTTTTTGTGATAGTCTTTTAATAGTACCTGCAACAAAATTAACGTAATTTACTATCTTCATTCATATTTGACGGAATGATAGGCTACGAATAACAGTCGCTAGGCAACGAAGAAAAGGAAAAAAAATAAGAAACATGTATCATGTAAAACAAGAAAATTAATTTAAAAATTCTTTATATTATTGGAATACATGTATAAATGTCCTCAAAACATTATAAACGTAAATAAAAAAATCTGATAGATATATTGATAAAACTTCAATATAATAGGAATAATTTAAAACCCTTATTTGGAATTTTAGTATCCATAATTTGACATTAAAATCCATTAATCAAACGTGCCATTTTCTTTCAACAAATGGAAATTTGAAAATCGTCTGACTTGCCGTAGAAAAGCATTATAAAGAAAAATAAAATCTTCCATATTTTCCGAACGAATGAACAAAATTTAACCAAAAACTATACAGCTACGTCCGGGTATCTCACGAATATGCCCAATTAATTTCAAGCTGATCGGGTGCTTTTTGCGGCAGTTATCGCGGAACAGACAGACAGAAAGACAGACAAACGGAAATCAAAACTTTTCGTGTCTCCACAGTAAGCCTTCACTGACGTTTCGGCAATTACCCCAATAATTTTCTAGTATATTTGAAATTTCAGCTTCTCTACCCCCCCCCCCCCCTCCTCTCCTCTCCGGTATAAAATTCTAACATCTCTAACAGTTTTAAAATTTTTACAAAAAAAATTTCAAAACTATGTTTTAATATAAAATAATTTTATATATTTTTATCGAAAAATAAAATAAAATCAGTTTTTTAAATAAACCTTCAGAAAAGTGAATTTACACATTTCAAGTAACTGCAACATTACATCCCAAGGGTTGTGTGAAATTTTCATATATATGTTTTAATTTGTTAAAATATTAAAGTATTCATTAAAATTTAAATGCATTTAAATTAATACAATTAAATTAACATTCATATAATAAACTGAAAATAGTAAACGTATTAAAAAAATTTACAATAGATTTATATGACGATACGTTAAAATTAAAGTAAAACTTAATAATACTACTTAACCCGTTCGGTACCATAGGTCCACCCTGAAAAGAGCATACAGTATTTGTTTTAGGCACCAGTAAAGAAAAAAAAATAGTCAATTTAATTTAGTTAAATTTTAGTTAAATTAAATATTTAGTTTCTTTAATTAGAGCATTTTTTTTTATTGATTAAGTAAAGGTAACTCTTTTGAAAAAAGTGGGGCCAACCGAATAAAATTTGCGTAAAAGCCTCCGGTCTCGAAGGGGATAATAAAATTTATTTGTAAGTAGGTAAAATATACTTTTCAAATAATCAGGAAATTAAAAACATTAAATGATGTTTCCCAGTTGATTGAATTTCCCAGACATGCATGTTGCTAGAATTTAATATATATATATATATATATATATAAATGAATTTTAAATATGTACATTTTAAAATAAGGTCGAGCTTTAATATTATTTTGATGTAAACGAAAAAAGCAAGGAAAAAATTGTAAAAACAAATAAACGTATACATATAAATAAAAAAATATCCTCAACTCTTAACCCCCCACCTCCTCTCCCTCCGCGAATTAAAAAAATGAAATTGACAGTGTTATGTTAATTAGAATGTTGCATTATATAAACACTGACAATTTCGGGTCAGTGCGAAAATTAGATTGACTTTAAACCCGATTACTCATTTTGGACTAATACTGGCAATATCCAGTGTCCCACTTCAAACTGCTAGTTCTCAAAAAGTCGCAATAAATCTCTTGGGATATGCTTTTAGAAAGCTCATTCTACATTTTGTACTATAAAAGTCCAAGGAACTCGGAAGGACTTTTTTTATATATCACTTTTTATGTACAAAAAGTCCTTAAAACTATGTATTTTTTAAAAAATTCCTCTGTTTTTAATTTTTGAGATTTTTGTAATCGAAAAATTAAATTAAATATGTAATTTAATGCTGTTTCAGAGAAGTGCAAAGAAAAAAACTAGAAACTATCTGAAATGGTCTTAGTTAGGGTGTGAATGCAGCGAATTTGCCTGAAATTCACGCAACAGCAGAAAACGCTCAAAACGCCTAACTTCACATAAGCAATGCTAATTTATGTGAGCTGATAAAAGGAAAATATAACAGAATATAAATCTTCAGATATTTCTAAATACTGTACGATTTATTTCATTTCGAAATACCAAACTTCGATTTTGTGATTTTTGGCCACATAATCGCGATTTGGGACCACTGTGCGGCGTGAGGTCTAGTGACCAGAGGCATATTGAAATTAAACGGTCATCAAAGAATTACATAAGCGCTTCCATTGTTCGGTTTGGCGTGTGTGAATGGGACCGTCTTGCTGAAACCAGCAGCAATGGTCCTGTATCTCCATTGAAGCAATAAGAGTTTGAATTATGTCCAGGTACACTTCGGAACTGATGGTTTCGGTACAAAAAAGTGGACTTATAACTTTTCACCTTGAGAGCGCACTCCACACATTAATCTTTTGGACGATTCTCTTAGCTCATGGGGATTCTCTTGACTCCATAAGCGGAAATTTTGGCTATTTACAAGGTCATTAAGGTGGAACCAGGCTTCATCTGAGAAGTAAACATCATTAAGCTTTTGGATGTTGTTGCGAATAAATCGGCGCAACCAAACACAAAAATGCTGTCGGTTTCCTGCATTACTTGAACGCAAACGATACGGGTAAAATTTCAAATGGTGTCTCATAGCCTGATGTGATCCCTTGCTTATGCTATAATTTTCGTATGGGCTTACCTGGGGTTTGTTCCAAGGAAATTTTGATGTTTTCAAGCTTTCCCAGTGTTAACACAGTTCGAATTCACTGTTTATCCACATCCATGATACTTTCCATTAACCGAAATCTTTTCACCATTTTAAAGATGTAACATTTTGAAGGTATTCGTCTTAATGGAAACTTCAAATGGAATGTCTCTCGCGTTTTTTAAACGATTTAGACATAACATAATTATCGTAAAGAAAAACACGTTCTTCCACAGAATAACGAGCCATTTTCATTAAAGTCAAATAATTAGTTCATGCAGACGATTTTCATGGTTATCATTCATAATCTTACGAAATGAGTTTTCAAAAAAATAAATGAATAAATAATTAAATAAATAAAAACTTCGAAAGAAGCAGAGGATTTAATCAAATCCTTTGCGCAGAAAGGGATTAAAAAGTACTGATGATGTTCGCGCGATTTATGTTTAAAAAACGATTTTTCGCATTTAGAAAGTGAAAAAAAACAATACCCGCATTTTAAATATAGACATATTATATAATTAGTGATGTTTAAAGTCTTGCTACATATATCATATATGTGGATAATACAAAAAACAAACTGGTACTGTTTTAAATTGACCACCCTGTATATGAACTATAAATGCTACACACTTCATTTTCTATACTCAAGATGCCATAGTAATCTTCCTTAACATCCATCGGCATTAACATATCAATTGCATAACAATTCGAGTATATTTACGAGTGTTAGAGTACCTACAGGCAATCAGACAGACTGATTGATCGGATTCGTAAGCATTTTTCAACTGTATTGTAATTGTTAAAAATGAGAGAATCTACAGCTTTTTGTAGCACGAATAAACTACGCGCACTCTTTGTTTATACCAGTTTGAACTTTAGATTTAAAGTGCAATTTGTTAACAAAGCTTCATCCAAAAACTTTATATTGATGGAAATATTTGAAGGCATTAAAATTATATTCGTGACTAGTAAAATTTAGACATCTACAATTGAAGGAAAGTATCCAAATCTGAGCAAGCTTAAAGTACCGGAGAACAAAATTAAAAAAAAAAATTATGTAAATGTTCAAGGGTAAATAACGCCCACATTTATACTTATCCTATTCTTTTAAGGTTTATAACAACAAAAGAAAATATCAAGAGATTAAACAACACGATGCATGTAGGGTAGTCCGACCAGTAAATGAACAGCCCCCAGTGAATGAACATTTTTTTATATATTTTAATAGAATAAGGTTTGAAAACATCCCCACTAGATGGGGATACAACATTGCCTTAATTCTATTCAATAGTAAGCTGTTGCATTCCTGTTTGGTTACTGAAGTCACATTACTTTACTTTGAGAAGATGTTGTAATTTTCATGTCTGAGAAACACATTGTTTCTATGCTGAAATAATATGGTAAGTGCAATGTCATTTCATATGTTTGATACGAATTTACTGCTTTTATTTGCGTTATGCACTAATTTTATTGTACATAAATTAAATATATATATTACAGCCATATTTCTAATTGTTTTAACCATTGTAGAATATGTGCAATTTGAGAATAGGGATGTTTAATAACTGATTAGGCAAATGGTAAAAATCCAATGAATGAACAGCTGTTCAATTCAATTCCAATCCATGTCCCAATTTTTGCCCCTCCTACTCTGTGTTCTTTTGTTTTGATTATACTCTTCTGTTATTGGCTGTTGGCTTCTACATTCCTATTGGCTATTGATTTCTAATTTCCTATTGGCTGTTTCTTCAGCTTGTTTCCTTTCCGTTATCTCTCATTTCAGTCTTGCTGCTGCTTTCATAGTAGAAGCACGTCTTCTTTGCGCCTGACGAAGAAAGACTCAGATCTTTTGAAAGGCCTAGCGCATTTAAAAATTTTTGATAGTGTTTTAAGGAGTTTTTTGTTCTTACTCATTCACATCAGTTTTAAGTTATTTTCTTTACTTATTTTCTTTGAACAGCTGTTCATTTACTGGAAGGAATACATTAGGCTACTTTTCCTAGTGAATGAACAGTTTTGGGCTTTATGTTTTTGTTGCTTCTTTTATACCTATAGTTTGAATAAAGTGATTTTTCAAGAATGGTAACAAATGAAAAGTTAACAGATATAAAAACTTAACAAAAGAACATATACACACATATTTTTAAAAGTAATAATTATTGATGACGTTCAAATCTCACTATGTTTTTAGATGTTTGATAGAAATATTCTTACTGATGATCAAGAAGATTCCTCAAAAGGAAATATGGGAGTTTTAAGCACTCTACAGTAGACCTTGAAAATACTGTACAAGCTAGAGCCAGGTCAGCTCAGTTTGAAAAAGGCATCTCTTCATTTTAATATTCCAAAAACAACGTTGTCTGTGAAACTGCGAGGGAAAACAATTGAAAGTAATCGTATGGGACATTCTCTATGTTGTCCTTTGAAGAAGAAAATCTCCTTGAACATTGAATAGTTGGAAAGGGAAAATTGGATTTACAATGCACAAGGATGCAGTAAAAGGTGATGTTTACAATGTCATGACACAAAGAGGAAAGAAAAATCCATTCATAGACAAACATCCAGGGGAGAAATAGATGACCCTTTTCTAAAAATAAATAGCATCCAAGGTTGGAAATATGAAGTAAGAAATATCTGTAATTTAAAATCTGTAGTTAAAAAACCTAAAAGTGACAATTTTTCAACCCAATTAATTATCGTTCTTGGATTAAAAAAATCGTACTTCTGTAAAAACATGTTATAAGTTATTTGTACAAGTTATAAAATAAATAAAGAACTATGAAATTTAAGTATTTTTAAATTACTGCCTGTTCATTCACTGGAAAATGTTACGTTCATTCACTGGTAACAACTGTTCATTTACTTGGTTTTTGTATCGATTTCTATTAAGACATCTCTAGCATCCCAAGCAAGTAAAATATAAAATTCCTTTTGTTATTTTTTAATAATTTGTAAACTAACAAATGTATTTGCACTGTCAAACACCAATAGGTACTGTTTATTAAAATATAATGAATCATTTTCTTTTCAAATGTGCTTAAGTGTTTATTTACTGGTCGGACTACCCTATCTTTTATATCAAAATGCATTACTGGGTATTATTGAGATGCCAAGCAGATATTTTAAATAGTTTACAACATTTCTTTTATTGAAAGTGTCATGCGTTTTGAATATGTTATGTGGTACATATTTTTTCAGCAAAACATATATTTATTAGATCTCATGCAATACTACTATTGATTAAAATATTTAATTAAAATAAACATTAATTAAAATTTAACCAAAAATGAGTAGTTTAAAAATAAATAGATTAGTTTGCTGTTGTAACAATGGTGCAACATGCTTGAAAATTTCATTGAATGTATTAAACTAATTATGATGTCTCAAATAACACAAACTTCATTAACCTTATTAAAATAATACGGATATAATAAATAACGAAAATAAATATTAATTCCCTAGTTATGATACATTTTAGCATAAAAATAGCTTCAATTAAATATTAATCAAAATAACAAAAACAGCGCAAACATTTGGAGAAACATTGCCTTAATAGAGGAAACAGCACCAACGATCTGGCTAAAAATCACAGTTAAATAATAAAACTTCGTGTAAATCAGCATAAAACAAAAGAACACACAGCACGCGTTTCGGAGAGGAAATTTTAGCAGCCCGTCATCAGCCAATGTAAACACGTGCCCGCAATGGGACAAGGTCACGAACGGACACGTGTTTAAATCTCTAAAACCAGTATAATGTGCTTTTGAACGCTTGAATCAAACATATGTAAAACGCCAAAAGTTAAGAGAAAAGTGTGAAAGAACTTAGGGACAAATAAACTGTCGTATACATAAACTACCCAAAATTTGCCTTTCTGTCATGTGTTTAACATGCCTCAGCTATAGCAATGTAAATGAAACCCCAACTTTACAAATATTATATATTCAGGAGAGTACCAGAAAAAAGAGATTTGAATGACAAGACAAAAAAGAACATCCACAGGTTATTTTCTCAAATTGTCAAATAACATGCTCATTCGCTAATCCCTTCAATTAATTTTTGTACAATATTTTACTCAATCGCATAGTAGAATATTAATTCAAAGAATACCATTTAAAAATTAAATGCACTAAAATCATTCGGTACCGGAAAAAGTGCATAATTCTATTAAATATTATTTTAAAGTCGAACTGACCTTCAACTCTTTTTCTGCAGCCTCTTACTTAAACATCTTGAAACCTGCTTCTACGTAGAAGTGGATGAAATAAGGAAGTTTAACGGAAAATACTGCAATTGGCTACGAATGAAATCATTATTGCAGATCTACGCTGGCCATGGTTTTGTCGTTACCTTTTCCAAATATTGCTTTTTGACTAACGTAAGCAAAATCACTCCACGCACTCATTAATTTTATTTTATATTCAGAAAAGTACCTAGTAGAGCCTCGATCGGTAATTTTTTGGTAAATTTCGTAAGAAATACTGCCTATTACATTCTCCCCTATGTTGGAATTACTGAAAACATTTTGCAGATCTACGCCGATCATGACCACTAGCACCCAAAAACATGCCCAGTTCAAAACTTTATATATATATATATTTATTTATTTAACCCTTTTTTATTAAAACGAAAACTTCTATAATTTTGCACGAATATCTTCCAAAGTGATACATAAAATCAATGGGCAGAAAATTTCGGAGAAGTTCGTTAATGGGATAAATCAGAGCAAGGGGTTGGAAATTGGGAGGGTTTTTGTGGAAACAGAAAACCCCCATAATTTCTTAATTATGATACATATGAAATCTGTTTAATGTTATTGTTACTTTCAGGAAAAGGGCCAAAAATTCATGTATGACAGATTTTTGATATCATTAAAAATGGGCGGAAAACTACGGTTTTAAGAAGAAAAAATATCATAACTTTGTCAATTCACAAGATAACATATCCTCCTAAATTTATTATAAATCTTCTTATATTATCAACAACTTTTATATTGACAAATTTTGACAGGACCAACTCTGATAATAATAATGAAAAAAAAAAAAAAAAAGGCGTAGGGTTATTGTAGAATAAAAAAATCACATCTCCTTTAATACGCCACTAAGGCGATAAAAAAGTATCATGGGTGTGAAAATTTTTTTTAAGAATCCTCAGCGATACTGTATATAGGGTTGCATTATTAAACGCCCCTGTGTGTCAATGAAAAGATTATCAGAATTTAAAATATAGTGTGTGGTTCATTTAATGAAACAGTCACCACTCGGTTTAAATTTATCATATAAATCTTCTTAAGATTATCATTAACTTTTGTAGTAACAAGTTTTTGATAAGATTATCTCTACTAATATATGATATTACTAAAAATATTCTTAAGGGATGAAGTAAAATAGTGGTAAAAAAAATTCCGCATTAACATGATTCTGATAAGACCAGCTCTTACCGAAAAATAAAATTAAAACCTCGTCAAGAAAGTAGATAGTTCTTAACAAGTAGCTATCAATACTGCTGTATCTACACATGTTACAAATTAAAATCTATAATTAAATTTGGAATAAAGAAATCAACTGAGAGATGATTAATAAAGAAAATTTTAGTGACAATCAATAAAAATAATAAAATTTCAATAAAAATAAATCAATTTATAAATAAAAACCAGAGGCACCAAATTACCCCACTTTTTTTCCGTGGTGCAATTTGACGATTACACTAATATTATATTTTTTCTGTCTCATTTTCAAAGATGCAAAAGGAAGAAAGGCTGCTTTCAACATGACACTGCAATTATTGATTCATGCGTACATCATTTCGCTTTTTCTGTGGCTTCATGTAAGTAGAGAGATATTGAAACTTCTGAACGGTGTCAATTTGCACAGTTTTCGACAGAGTCTAGAAAATATTTTTTTTTCTTCCTCGAATTGTGCTATTTACATAACAAGGATATATTTAATGCAAAGTACATGTGTAAGTACTTGCAATATTCTTTTACAGATTCATACCATGCAATAAGATCATGGTAACAGTAATTGAAAATGAGGCACCATATTACCACGACTTACCCTTAATAAATTTATTATTCTCAATATAAAAATAAAATATCTTCCAACCATTTTACTTAAATATTTTTAGACGCGTAAACATAGTTTCAAAAACTTGACAAGTACAGGTTTCCATTTTCAAAAAAATATTGTTGACATATTCAAAATTTTACTATGATAAATAATAACCCACATGTCTTCAGCAACGTGTTAACCTTTTGAGGAGGTGATACTTATCGAATCTGCAGTTTCTGACAGAAGTATGCTATTAACGTGCAACCATAAAATTATCTATGTTACTTTGTTATATTCACCGAAAACGAAATTTAGGCTGACATAAAATAGCAGTATGTTACAGTAAATCCGTAATATATATATAATGCGCTAAATTATAGTTTAAGCGTGCGTTATGTGTGATTTTAAGACAGTTTTTCTCACTAACGAAATTGTTTTCCAAAAAATATCATGAATCGATTTTATTGTTTTAGTGTTATCTACTTAGTACTTAACCAAAAGAATAAAGGCATTCTTTTTTCTTTCTTAAAAATATATTTTAAAGATACGAAGTGGAAATTAGAGTGAACGTAACAAAATAACTATAAAAGTAATTTTTTTTTTTTTTTAAACACGCTCATTTTTAAGCATTTAATGTGCATCTCTTAAATCACGCCTAATACTTTGACTGCATTTCATGTCCCCATCCCCCAAAATTTCCGTTACAATCCTCCAGTGTTGCCAGATTGGGGATTTTTTGTCCCCAGATTGTTGATTATCACCCCTTTTTAAAATAGAATTATTCGGCCCATTTAGAAATATATTAAAAATTCCTAAAAATAAGGCGAATTCGACTATTAAAAAAAATGGTGACAGTCAAATAATCTGAATTATAAGTAAAAATTTAATTAAAAAAATCAAAAAACTCGACTGCGTAAAAAGCGAACTAATTAATTATTTCTCATCAATGTGAAACTATTTTTTATATTACTTACCTATTTTTTGTTTACTTGTATTGATGACTTTTAAGTTGTGTTTAATTGTTAGCTCCTATCTATAAACAATGTTCTGATGAGGCCCATAAATGTCTATGAAGTTTAGAGTTGCAGTAAAGCTAGAGATATATTCCGATATTGAAAGCTCTGACGATGCATATTTTATTTACGAAAGAGATCACGGTACGAATTCTGAACTTTCAGACGCTAAAAATGTAAATATTTTTGATGGAGTTCAACTCAATATTTATTACGGAAAGAACAGTTTAAAGTAAAACATTTTATAAGTGCATTTCACGCCAAAAGGCAGTATACATTGAATGTATACGAAAAATATGTGTTGACATTAGTGATGATGTACTCTGACTTACATATTCTTAACCTAAATATAATTTATAAACATTTACATTACATTTGCATTTTACAGAGTCAAAATGTCCAACATCTAAAATCACAAATTTAACAATGTTGTTTTAGAAATTAAAAAGTCCGAAAATTTTAAACTGAACACATACTTTTCCATATAAACAGTCTTTTAAAAACGTGGCACGAGTATGCGTCCTTCATAAAAGAAATTGCTATCTGTACTTGTAAAATTTTACTACTCTAAATAAAGAACATTTATACCGTCATTCTCGCTTTAACCCTTTTTCTGCATAGAGCACTTCTCGAATCAGTAAGTTCCTATCAGAAATATACTTGTCACGTATAGCCATAAAACTTATGTTCGCATTACTTCGACATGTTCAGTGAAAGATAAATTTATGCTGACATAATAGAGACATACTACCACTTTAATTCAAGGTGTAAGGTGTGTTAAATTATAAAGAAAGCATGGATTATGCATGATTTTACGACAATCTCTGATATTAAAGATTAATTGATACAATTGTTCAAGACATAATTTCCGTGTGTAGACATAGTGTTTTTCTATTGTACTTAAATATGGTAGTTGTACTTTTATTTCGGTTAACGTTACGTTATGTTTTAAGATATGAAATCGAAATTTAAACGATAATAATCATACATGCTTTTTTGAGCCACAGCTATATGGAATTATCCCTTTGATTACACAATAAAATGCAGCTTTCATACCGGAAATAAAAACCACTTTCTCTTAAAAATAATTATATTGAAAAAAATAAACTTATTTACAAACTATATACATGAATACACCACTCACATAAACATTACTACATCTTGAATTTAACTTTATCTTAGCATACTTAGTCATTTTCATGTACGTCTTTTTAATACATTCTTCAGACTACCTCCTCATTGCATCACAAACATGCGAATGTTCTAATGTTCTTTTTCTCCTCCAGTCACTTCAGTTTATTTCTCGTAGAGCGTCTGCCGTCCGACAGTTAGTTGTAGCGCGCATGCGTTGCCGCTGTCAGCATCGCTATAGTGGCTTTACCGCGGAGTTGTGATCTCGACTCCCGGCGGCACTTTAATAAGATGGCGCTGTGGGCTTTGCAAATGCGATCCCACAGCTCGGCCGTCCTTCTAGACATTCGTCCTCGAATGCATCCTGGTCCGCTGGAAGCAGCAGCTGGATCACCTGGAAAGATGAAGAAAAAAAAAAACAGCATCCCTAGTTCTATTTTCAAAAAAGTCATCATTATAAAAATCCACGTCTTTTCGTCGTTCTTTCTTTTTACGTCTTTTCGTCTTCTCTTACCTTACGTCTTTTCATCTTCTTTTTCTTACGTATTTCCGTCTTATTTTTTTTTTTTCATTCCTTCGGGATTAATTTTGTCAAAATCGTTTAAAGTCAGTCCGGTGGTGTGTCGTATTCGGGGTAGTGTCATAATCGGTGAAATTCTTCTTTTTTTATGTCAAGCTTCATCCGTCCACGGCATCATGTACTCGTCGCAAGTACTGCTGACCATTGGACCTTCATTAATTCTAACTTTCTTTACATGGTAGGTGTCATTATTTTTTACTTTTGTGACTTTGTACGGACCTAAATATTTTGATTTTAACTTCAAACCTTGACCTTGTTGTGTGCATTTTATAGCAACCGTATCATTAAGCTTAAATTTGTTAGGCTTTTTTCGTCTGAGATTATACGTTTTACGGTTCTCTTCTTGTACTTTTAAAATTTGTTTTTTCGCGTCTTTTCTCAATTCTTCACGATTATTAATAAAATCGGATTGTATTTCAGCATTCAAGAGACTAGTAATCTCAATGTTATTTTTTAGCTTCATTTTGGTACCAAACATTAGCTCGAAAGGGGTTGTGTTAATACTTCTCTGAAAGGTCGAATTTATTACTTGTTGGACATCGCTTACATGTGTATACTACTTCGTATGATTATCTACAGATAATTTAGACAGAACAGATATTATGACCGAATTTAAACGCTCGACTTGGCCGTTAGCTCTTGGTAACCCTGGGGTGATCGGGATATGTTTGATATTTTCTCTCATGCAATAATCTTCAAAAGCTTTAGAGGTAAAGGCAGAACCTTTATCTGAAATTATGCGAAATGGACTTCCAAATACACTTTTTTGGATTTTTAGTTTAGAAATTACTTCTACAGGGTCGGTAGATTTTGTGGGATACAGCCAAACAAATTTTGTGAATGCGTCAATAACCGAAAAAATATGTTTGTAATTTTTATTCGTGCTCTCCAATGGACCTAAGTGATCAACATGGTACGTATGTAACGGAGTTTCTTCTTTTTCTATCGGGTGTAGCAAACCTTCTTGTTTACTAGATTTTCGATTAAATAAAATACAGGGAACACAATTTGATATACATTTCTCGAATTTTTGTTTAACTTTGGGGATGTAAAAATCATTCTCTAAATTTTTTTCTGTTCGTGCGACTGCATAATGACCTTTTCATGAGCGGCCTTAATTATATTCATTTGCACTCCATCTGGTACAATTAATAAATCATTACCATTAACGCATTTATAAAGAATATCATTTTTAACTAAATAATCATCATAAGATTTTACTTTTAGAATTTCTTTTATGATTTTAATATGCTCATCAGTTTCTTGAGCTTGGATAATTTTCAAAGTTAAGCTATCTTGGATTACCATACAAATGAGATATCTGCTTAATGCATCAAAATGCCTCATACTAGTACCGTGTCGATGCTCAATAGTATAATCGAAATCAGATAACATTATTGTCCATCTAGCTATTTTTGTACTCATTTCTTTCTTATCCATAGTCATTTTAAATGCATTACAGTCGGTTACAATTTTAAATGGAATACCTAGCACATATACTCTAAACTTTTTCAAGGCTTCAATTACAGCTAAGATTTCTAATTCATAGCTAGTATACTTTCGTTCAGCTTCGGTTGTTTTTTTACTGGCGAAATAAACTGGATGAAATTGATTATCTTCTGGAGATTGTTGCATTAATACAGCTCCATAGCCATCAATACTAGCATCACAATGGATTTCGTTCGCGCTTTTGGGATTGCAAATTGAAAGTACTGGTTCTGAGGACAAAATGCGTTTGAGTTCATTAAAAGCTTTCTGTTCTTCTACATCAAACTTAAATTTAGAATCTTTTCTTAACAGGTCACTCAACGGTTTAGCTATAACCGAATAAGTTTATACATTAGACTAATTTTCAACACAGTTATTGAACTGGTATATTAATCATAACAGTTGTAAATTTCCAAGTTGGTGAAAAAAATCCGGACCGGGATTAGAACCAGAGATTGCTTCGCTGAAGCCGCCAATGCTCTGCCAACTGCGCCATCGCGGACGAATCTGCGGACCTAATTCACATTAAAGGTTAGTTGGGTGACTTAGTCGACTGGATTCTTCTGGGATTGCTCAGTTCGTAGAGCATTGGAGGCTTCAGCCAGGACAACCCTGAGTCGAATCCTGGCCCGGATTTTTTTACCCACTTGGAAATTTACAACTGTAGCTAAGTTTGCAATTCATTAAATCCATCCAATTCGAATAAATACATTCATATTCAGGTGCGTTCGTAATTATATAAATTCGTAGCACCTAAAGTGTCGTTTGGTCCGTCTGTCCGTCTGCCTGCATATAACAGCGCAAAAACTACCCAACTGAATGGTTTGAAATTTAAGGTATATAATCGTTGCAGAATTTCGTCGAGTCAATACAAATCTTATGAAAATCGAATCAAAGCTTAAAAAAATATTAATCAAAGTTATCTTCATTCTATTCAATCCTATCATACGTAAGTAATTCAGTGATATCTCATGATAGTTAATGATTCTAGCTTTCTATGGTGATTACGTTCTATTTAAGATGGAATCCTATTATTTTCGTATTACAGAATTTATTGTATAATAATCGTAATAAATTTTTTATACATGCATTTCTGTTTAAGAGTGCAACAGCCATTGCACCCAGATCTGAATATTTATGAAACTAGTTATGGTGCGAACTCACCTTATTTGCCACTTTTGACATACAATTTCCAACGTTACTTTCTTCTATCTTTACACGAAGAAAGTATTGGATTCGTGTAAGTATTCGAGAGTTTTACTCGTTTTAGGGGTCAGAGATCCAGAAAAACACGTTTTTACAAAATGTCTGTCTGTGAGTCTGTCTGTCTGTATGTGACACAAATTTTGTGGGTGCCCTACCTCAAAAACTAATGCACGGAATTTAATAAAATTTTATATTCAGTTAGTCCCTGATATAAATTGGTGCTGATAGGATTTTTTGTATAAATCACCCAACACGCTGCTATGCTGTATTTTTAACGATTGTCGCAATATCTCTGTCACAAGAACTAATATACAGATTTTAATCGGGTTTTTGTATAAATCACCCAACACGCTGCTATGCTTTATTTTTAACAATTGTCGCAATATCTCTATCTGAAGAACTAATGGATTTTCATCAATCGTCAGATTCTGTTAGTCCTTGATATGACTTAGTGCTGATTGCGTTTTGCTGTAAATCACCCAAAAGGTGATGCTGCTATGCTGCATTTTTCACGATTCCGCAACAGTTCTATCTCATGAACTAATGCACAGTTTTCATCAAACTTAAGATTCAGGTATACCTTGATAAATATTGGTACTGATTATGTTTTGGTGTAAATCTCCTAAAAGGTGGCGCTGTATGCTGTATTTATCACGATTTCCTCAATTGCTCTATAACAAGAATTAATGCATGAATTTTCTTCTAACTTCAGTTCAGTTAGACGTTGACACTATTCGTCCTTGGCTTTTGGTGTTGATCGTCCAATAAGTGGCGCTGCTATGTTGTATTTTTCATGACTTTCTCAATTGCGCTATCTCAAATACTAATGATCGGTATTTCATCAAACTTCAGATTCAGTTAGACGTTGATATAACTCGATACTGAATAGGTTTTGGTGTAAATCAACCAACAGGGATCGTTGCTACGCTGCATTTTACTGGAATTATACGATTAAAGTGATAGTCATATCTCAAGAACTAATGCACGGAATTTCATACCTTTAGAATCCTGATGATGGTCATAGATTACCATACAATTTTGGCACTGAGATAGCGAATTTTGAAGTATTAACACGTATGAGAAAGAAGAGAGTTTTGGGATGGGCACATCTGACTATTTTTTCATAAAGTTCCAATTCGTACCGGAAATTCAGGATTTTTGAAAAATATAATTTAATCATGAAATGGGTGTCATTAAATGAAGCAATGTTCTGTAGTTTGCGTGCAAATTCAACCATAATGGTATAAATCTACGCAACAAGACAAATCGACTGATCACCGTCTATAGAAGATTAACAAAAGCTAAAGGACTTTTGTAGGCACTTCAAAATACTGAATTGGTTCATTGTTTCAAATGAAGCAAAAACATTGAATGATTATAAAAGGGTATTTTTTTACACTTATTTGGTTAAAATGTGTTTAAGTTATGCAATCAAGTATCAAAATAGAAAATTTAATTAAATTTAAAAAATCAAAAAACCCGACTGTTTAAAAAGCGAACTAATTAATTATTTCTCATGAATGTAAAACTATTTTTTATATTACTTACCTATTTTTTTATTAATATTTATTTTTATTAAAAATTTTATAATATTTATTTTTATTTTTATTATTATTTATTAAATACAACTTAAAAGTCATCAATGATTGATGACTATTAAGTTTTGTTTCATTGTTAGTTCCTATCTATAAACACTGTTTTGATGAGGCCTATAGATGTCTATGAAGGTTAGAGTTGCAGTAAAGCTAGAAATCCTACCTACACAACTTCCAGGTTGCATAATATTTAAACGGAGTTTCTGACTGTAAAATAGTCAATGAAACATCGTCTTCATTTTGAAAGACCTATCCAATGATATGCCACTCAATAGGGTGCGTAAAAAAAAATTTTCGTCTCTATCGCCATTTTGTATTTTACGGCCGCCATTTTGAATTAATAAAAACAAAACCTAGCCTATAACAATCGGACCGTTAAGACGAATCGATAGAGACCTCATTCACTAAAATCCATCTAGCCGCTGGGATTTTTCGAGGGTATAAAGAAATCCACATACCCAGATACGCGTGAAGCACATAACCCTTCTTGGCATTCGGGTAATAAAAAAGATTTTCATGATATTCAATATGGAAATGAAATTTCTTTAAAACTTTCTACTTGAATGTATTTGAGCATGTAAACATCTTTGCAAAACCATGGCACGTAGGTATTTCTTTCACAAGAGAAATTGTTGATGACATATCAGAAATTTTACTATACCAAATAAAGAACATATATTTCTTCATTCATGTTTTGACCCTTTAAAAATGCAATACTTGCCAAATCTGCGCGCTTTCATAAGAAATATGTATCTCACGTCCGGTCATAAAATTTATGTCTATGTTATATGGGTACATTCGAATGGAAATTTACATTAAAAAAAATATATCAATATACTCGTATTACAAAAAATGTAGATTAATTCAAAGTTTAAAATGCATCTTTTATCCACTGGTAAACACCTAACAATTTTTTAAACCTTAAAATAACTACGCAATTATTATATTACATAAAAAAACTTGTTTTTTTTATGTTTGTTTATGAATATTCTACTAAATCTAATATGAAAAAAAAGTTGGATCCAAAAAGTGGTAAGTGGAAAAAAATTCCTGCAAGAGATAGAATCATTCAAGTTTATGAGCAGATTTATGCTAAAAAAGGACATAAAGCAGTATTATTACAAAATAATAATTTATATAAAAATATTCCACCGAATTCTTGAATAGCATATATCACAACGCGTGAATGTCCCTACCGAAGATATAACATAATCTTATTTCTATAAAAGAAATTACCGTTGATCTAGATTTTACTAAGATAGATAAATTTTACTCAGATATATTTTTTCCGATTTAATCCTTTTAAGAATAAAATACTTGCGGAATTTGCAAGCTTCTATCAGAAATATGCTGATCACGTACAACCATAAAATTTACGCTTGTGCAACTTCGATGTATTCATCGAGATGAAGATTTAACTGTCATAAGCGAGCAATATGTTACACTAAATGAAGACATAGTGTTGTGAATTATAAACTAGGCATTCATTATGTATTATTTTACGACACTTTTCGCATTAACGAAATTGTTTTTCTAATATTTCTAAGGATCGATAATATCGATTTTTTTAGCACCAGTTAATTATATGATTTCAATATCGTTTCTTATTGTTTTTCGTTAACCAAATTTATGTACGCATAATTTATTTTTGGCTAAATGTAACTCCTAGAAACATAAAATGAAATGAACTGAGGAGAAGATCATTATGAAAATTTTAATAAGATCATAAAATCATGCATCATCTTTCCAAAACTAAAAGAATATTATTCAGATATTTCATAAATAAGATGTCTAGATATGTAATTTTGTTTCAATTCTATGCATAACTTCATACACCTTTCGATAGTACAATAATGAAAATGCACAAAAATCGCTATCACAGGGCCCCCTAATGGCGCCATATTTGAAATTCAACTGGACTGACTGGTCATAGCGAAAAAAATATGTATGAAATTTGGTTCAATTCTATGCATAACTGCATACACTTTTAGATGGTACAGTGGCGACACATCACGGACACATGGGCACACAAACAAACAGACAGACATTTTGTATAAACATTTTTTTAGATCTCTGACCCCTAAAACGTGTAAATCTTCCCAAAACTGTCGAAAAAAAATTAATTACAATACTTTCTTCTATTGAAGATAGAAAAGAATACTAGAGAACAGGATTTCTGCTTTCTCAGAATTTTGTGTTTCCCCCGACATTTCCATTTTATTTTCTTCTGGTGGGCTGGTGGTTTCTATTATTATGAAACAGCCATTATAAATGAAGCGTTTAGGTGAAGATGAAAGAGCAGTCGTAAAAAGTTAGTTCTCTGATTTTCTGGTCAGAATGGAGAAAAAAAATGGCCAAAAAAAAAATAAATAAATAAAAATAAAAAAAAAATTATGGCCATAAAAAAGGCCATTTTTTTTTGGACCAGAAAATCAGAGTTCTAACTTTTTACGACTGCTCTTTCATCTTCACCTAACGCTTCATTTATAATGGCTGTTTCATAATAATAGAAGCAATATATTTAAATTTTAAGACTTAAAGCACACGCTTTTATTTTATGTAAAATGACGTCATTTGCATTAATATAGATACTTAAAATTTAATATAGTTTATAATAACTGCATGTTTTATCATAAATCATTCATTTATATTTTTCTCAAAATATTTTAATTACATTTTTTCAGTTTTTATGGGGAAATGGCAACAAGAAGATATAATTGCTATTTTTCAACTATTTTTTCTTTACTTTCTACAGAAATGGAGTACTTGAGTTCCCAAAATGAAACAAATGTCGCTAAAAACTACAAAAAAAAAAAAAAAAAAAAAAAAAAAAAAAAAAAAAAAAAATTCAAAAGTAAACGGAGATGCAGTTTTCAAACAAATTGCATTAAAAAGTACTTTTCTTTTCAAATATGACGATATAAACACTGAAAATGTGCGAGGCTTGGATGTTTAAAAAATGCTATAGGGTATTTAATCGCACAATGAAACAGCGGCATTTGTTTTACGGCTGGCTTATACAAGGTAACGTTATTTATTGGAGACTATACAAAATAAGCTGGGAGAAAGAAATAGCATACCGGGGGCAAATAACTTGGTAAATTCCCATTCTCTGCCGGTAATGTGTGCGGACTCTTTTATACAGCCCTGTATATGATCTGTAGGATTTATACACACTCTCTAATAAGCTATTGATTAGATAAGTTTAAAAAATGATACCACAGCGGAAAATGCACTTGTATCGATAAGCGACGATCCTAGTAAGTTCTTTATCAGACTTGTTTTGTTTCATCTCTGTAATCGAAGAATAAATGCTACGAATTCCAAATCTGTAGAAAGTATGTTGTAGTGCACCTAATTGATTCTTGTAAATTTAATAATTGGTCTGATAAGGTGCAATAGAATGAAGAAAAATTTTATTAATATCTTTTTAGCTCACAGGCTATCAAAGCCTGAGAGCTAATGTGTCCGCAGGTTCTGTATGCTTGAATATAGGGGAGAGTAGCCTAATTTGGACCACTTCGCTTATTTTCATGTATAACTCACTTAATTTTTGGAATATCTGAAAAATATCACTACACGGGGTCAATCAATTCATCCACTAACTAAATAAAACTTTAGATCATTTTCTTTTTGGAAATCTTAAATTTTATTTTAATCTGAAAAATTTGTCAAAAGTGGTAAAAAATTCAGCAACTGGTCGCCTAAGTTGGACCACCAGTCTCCTAAATTGGACCAAATAAAATCAGGTTGTTTTAATGACTAGGGAAAATAACTAATTTTATTAAAAGCAAAGTTTGCGGTTACTGAAACAATCAAACAAAATAACAGCAATGAAATATAATGAAATCAAATATCTGAAAATAAGCGTAATTGTTTTAAATCAAAATGTATTCAAAATATAAATGAAAGTTATCAGTAATTAAGAATAGAAATTATGAAACTAATTGCCAGTTACTTGAATATCATTTAAGGAGTGATGCAAAGCTTACACATGAATTTCGTTTATTGATTTTTTTTCCCTAGCGCACACAACTTGGAACCGTATTTGGCAATATGAATACTGAATCATTTCTGCTCTTTTATTTTCTTACAAATCAGTCAAAATCAATCATCACTATTTAGATTTTTCTTTTTAGATTCTGAATTATTAGACTTTTTTTTGCAACAGAAGTTTTCTTTACATTATGATTGTAGTTCTTCCCTTTCATCATTTCCTTGATAAATGCATTACGCCTATTTTTTAAAACTTGATGTTCCATTTGCTTTTATGCTGTGATAGCATCCTTTTAGTCGATTTTTTGTGTTTTTTTCATTTCACGGTTTACTTTATATGGCGAAGACGTTAACACAACTGGTTTTTTTTACTCCCTCTGTACTTTTTTAAAACTAAATTTAGCAAAGGATATAATAATTCTAATGATTTTTCGGCTTTTGGGGAGGATTAGCTACAGCCTTATTGCAAGTCAATTTCTTCACAACTTACTCTCTCCTTTTTATTTCCTATATCTTTAACAGCTTTTGCTGTCACTTTTTTTTCCAGACAGCTTGTCCGTGTCTTTTTCAACATTTTTAACATTATATTATTAAAGTGTTTAAAAAAAATATGCTCTATTGAAAAATACGCTACGATTAGTTATACGCAAACATTATATATTCAACAGTATTGAATTCACCCCCCTCCTCCCGGAAGGTTTGAGGTTTTATGAGTTTTAATGGCAAAAAAGTGTAATTCCACCCTCCAGAACTGTAAAAAGTCTGCCCTTCCTAGGGGAATCGCAAATATCCTCCAGGAAGAAAATATTTGAATTGAACTCTGTAAACCAAATACGCCGTAGGAATAAAGTATTCAAAGAAAATAAATACAAATACATACAAGATAAAAGAAATTGCAAACAAAATTTATTGCATAAAGATGTAAAAATATTTTTTTTGTTTATATAGGCCTAAACTGTATAAAAAAATTAATCCAGATATACCCCCCCCCCCCACAAAAAAAACAAACAAACTTGCATGCAGATAGTAATCCATTATAAAATATTAAAAAAAATAAAAAATAGTAAAATAGTGTACAAAGTGTACCGTCCTCGAAATCCATTACTTAATTTTCAAAATTTATGATCGCATATCTGGTCCAATTTAAGCAACTTAAAATGGTCCAACTATGGCAACTGCGCCATTTTTTAAAACAGATAAATTCAAGACTAAGAACAAAAACGAAATCAAACAAAGTCGCGTGAGAAATATGCGCAATTGACAGATGAATTTATATATGTATATGAAAATATAACAACTCACCTTAGTTTTAAAGTATTCACTTACGTTTAGTAGGAAAAAAGTAGATCAAAACAGCTAACTTTAGGTTTTTTAAAATTGCCTGAAAACAACACGTGGTAGGCGGTTGCTTCTTCTAATCGTGAGTGACGTCATTCTGATGAGTAGGATTTCAGCGGTAGATGGCGTCTCTTCCTGTAATTAACGGCAGAATGGCAACGGTCCAATTAAAGCGGCGGTCCAAATTAGGCTACTCTTCCCTATGTACGTACGTAACGCGATAACTCTTGATAGGAATATCCGATTTGCTTCATACTTTTTTTCTAGGTTCATTCCGATGAGGCGCTTCCCTGATTAGTTTTGGGAGTTCTTTGGTTAAGAATAAAGGGGTGAACGGAGGCTAACCCCCCCCCCCCCTTAACCTAAATAAATGTGTTTTCCATGCAGAATTATTAGATTTCCTTCAAATTTGGTATACCGATTAATTCTGATAAGGCGCTTCCCTGATTAGATTTGGTGGTTCATTGTTTAAATATGAAGGGGGGAACGGGGGGGGACCCCCCCCCTCTTAATTTAGATAAATTGGTGTTTCTATCCAATTTGCTTCAAATTTGGTATAGCGATTTATTCCTCTAAGGCGCTTCCCTGATGAGATTTGGCCGCTCATTGGATAAGTATGAAGATGGAAACGGAGGGGTTGGGGTCTGATATTTCCCTTAATTTATTTTTCGAGGGGCATTATTCTTTGAAATAAGAGTATAATATACAATTAGTGTGAATACCTGTGAGCTCAATGCCGTCAGTTTATCTGGGCAATTTTCTTTTTTATAAAATTATGATTCGATTTTCATAAAAATTCAAATGATAAACAACAAAATTCTGCAACGATTAGATATATTAAATTTCAAACCATTCGCTTTGGTAAGTTTCGTGCTGTTATACAAGAGTCGGACAGACAGGCAAACAGACAGACGGACGGATCAGACGTTGACTATTGATGCTACGTATTTAAATAATTACGAACACACCTAAACAAAGTTTTCCTCAAAAAACTGCGAAAGGAAATAACGCAAAAGGTAAAATCGTTAACGTTTTTTATTTGAGCTATGGTAAAATGTGTCAGACAAACCAGTATTATTAATGAATAATAATCGTTATTTTGTATTTGTTATATGAATAAATAATAAGAAAAATGCCCAGTTAAACTGGTGGCATTGAGCTCACAAACTATTCACACTAATGGTATATTATATACTCTTATTTCAATGAATAATGCCCGTGAAAAAAATAAATAAAGGGGGATTTACCAATGTTTCGTCTTTTTATACTTAACCAATGAACCTCCAAAATATAATCAGGGAAGAGTCTTATCAGAATAATCTTGTATACCAAATTTGAAGCAAATCCCATTCCATGAAAAACCATTTCGCGAAAATAAGGGAGGTATTAGCTCTCCTTTTATACTTAACCAATCAACCTTATCGCCTTATCAGAATGAACCTAGAAAAATTTGATGCAGATCGGATATTTCTATCAAGAGTTATCGCGTTACGTACATACAAGCGTACATACATACATACATACATACAGAACCTGCGGGCACATTAGCTCTCAGGCTTTGATAGTCTGTGAGCTAAAAATGTGTAAAATGTCTTTACAGAAGATATACAGGAATTATATATTCTATGAAAGAAATTGTTGTTGATTTATACAAAACTAGGGGGCTCGGGCCCCTACGAGCTACGCTTGCCAACCCCCGTCCAGACACCGCAGACTCTAAATGCACGCTAATTTGATCGGCTTTAAAAAGATTTCAAAAGATTGAAATATAATTTAAAAAACAGTGGCGATCTCCCTATAAACGGATTTCTATTCATTGCTCTTTGATTAGGAAATTTTAACGCCAAATCCGCTGCGGTACTATTTGATTATCATGTCGACCAATTTCGCCAAATTATATAAATCGCCAAACCACTCGCCAAATTATACAAATTGACGTAATTTTTATTTTAAATAACGAAAGAACAAATAAATTAGTACAACATTAATAAAAATACAAATAAAACGTCAAAATAAAAATAACTTGATGACGTAGACACGTATAACAACATTTCAAAATAAGCTAATATAAAAGGAATTAAGTAAACAGAGTCTTTGTCTCCTGGTATTGTTTAACAAAGTGAAAAGAAAGTTCTTTTAAATGAGACATTTTAAATTAATCGTTTTTAATCTGACGTAATTTTGACCAAGCTATTCTTTCTCTTTTAAATATTCACGTGAAAATACTTTTGTTAGAAATGAAATATTATTTGCGCTTTGCTAACAAAAATAGTTGAAAAGATCCTCTCAAAATATCAAATAAATGTCTAGCGCAATTTCTAAATTTAAACTGTTTTGGAATGTTATTTTATTTTCATTTTATGTAATAACTGTAATGTGACGTAAATATGACGTAATTTCTCCTATTTAAGACTTCTAATGCATAATTAATTTATTATTTTACAATATCCTTTCTCTTTTAAAATTCACGTGTATACTTTTTATGACGTACTTTTTAATAAGTTCGTGCTTTTTATACGCAATTATTTAATTTTAATTTGAAAGTATCTTTTCTGTTTATAATAGTCACATGTAAATAAATTTTTAATTTGAAGCAAACATTATTGTTTCCGTTGTTTATACAGTTGGCAACTGGTTAAATTAGTACAATTTTCTAAAATAAGTAAAAAATATCTCTCGAAATGCTGAAAATTTGAATTTAAAATAGAAATGAAACCTCGAAAAATGAGTCAAATTTAAAAAATAAATAAATTCTGCACACCGGAAAATTATAACGTATAAAATGATGTAAAAATTATTAAATTCCAATGTATAGTTTTTGCTCCTATAAAACTTTTTTAGTGGAACGATTTTGTCCAACTTTAGCATTAAATATCTCTTAAGATAATTCTTCGATTTGAAAACTGTCTGCATCAGCGTGTTTATCAACCATTTCTGTATAAGACTACTGATTTTCATATTTTTGTATGCATTATTTTTCTTAATATTAACGAAGAAAGACCTCCGGTCACAAAAAATTCAAAACCGGCGGCGGCGGTGACAGCGGTAGTTACTTTTTTTTTTTTAGAATAGAGAGATTTCTGCTGTAATATATAAATTATAGCCTAATATATTTCTTCACTCTGGATATAATACTTATAAGAATGAAATACCTGTCGAAATTCCAAGCTTCTATCAGAAATATGCTGCTCACGTACAACCATGTGTAACTTTGATGTATTCATCGAAATGAAAATTTAAGATGACATACGGATGTAATACGTTAGAGTAAATGAAGATATAAGTGTGGTGAATTATATAACAGGCATTCATTATGTATGATTTTACGACACTTTTCGCATTAACAAAATTGTTTTTCTAACATTTTCATGGATCGATAATATCAATTTTTCAGCCTCAGTTAATAATATGTTTTCTAATATCGTTTCTCATTGTTTTTCGATATCTAAAACCGTGAATGTATAATCATATGTTATTGGTTATATGTTAGCTTTATAAATGTGAAATGCAAATAAACTGAGAACAAAATCATTATCGAATTTTTAACAAAAAGGGAAAATCATGTATCTGGCATAGTTCATGAAACTCATTTAAATGCTGACAGAATATTTGTAAGACAAGATCATTATTTTACAAAATGAAATAAAATGTCTAAATAAGGAATTTAAAAATCGCATAACTCAGTAAATTTTCAGCAATTGCTGTCCATGTCGATAACACTGGTCAACAAATTTGAACTTTTGCTCTATCCTAAAACAGAAATTAGTTGTTTTTTATGCGGTTTTTTGTGCTGATTCCGAATCTAGTCTTAGATTTAATCCAGCACGCAAGTTTGAGAGATATTTGCATATTTCAATTTATGCAAATTTAGTAACTTTTATACAATTATTTGCAAATTTAAGGTATAAAGCAATATCAGACGGGATTTTTTGTTGTATGTTATGATTACTATCTAATTTATTTCACAAAAACGTTGTTTCTGAGATTATACTGACATGTGACTGTGAAATATTGTACCTAATTTGCATATTTTTCATGTTTTTCTAATAATGTTTCTTGACGTACAAATATTTCTGCCGCACGAGTACGCTAATATGTTTCTAAACCAGTTTTTTGAGCTGATTTCAAATCTTGTATCTGTGTTCTACTATCACGTCTAGTTTTCGAAAAAAAATGAAATTTTTTTGTCAAAAAAGTCAGAAATAGCTTTTTATGATACTTTGTGTGATAAACTTC
The DNA here is from genome assembly GCA_963932465.1 of Maratus speciosus. Taxonomy (NCBI): domain Eukaryota; kingdom Metazoa; phylum Arthropoda; class Arachnida; order Araneae; family Salticidae; genus Maratus; species Maratus speciosus. The sequence continues at coordinate 474,483,267 of OZ010797.1, forward strand.
AACTAGTTAGGATAGATTCTACTACTTATTTTTTTTTCAATTACATAAATTTTTGTTTATGTCCCTGATATGAATCCGACCCGGTTCACCTTCTTGTCAATGAATTACACACCCCTAAAAAGCATCTTATATCGAACCTGTGTTAATGCCGTGCAAAATGAGAAATTCATCTTACTCAAAAACTAGACGTGACATAAGAAAACAGACTGCACATTTGAAATCAGCATAAAAATCTAGTCTAGAAAAACATTACATCAATTCTGTGGCAACTATTTTAAAGTTGATAGTGATGTAAACATTACACCATTGAAAAAGATGCAAATTAAGCTTAATAACTGATAAATAAATGTTAAGAATATGCAAATCGTGACATTTATCTGAAGTAAATAGTCAAGTAGTCATTATTTAGTAAACGTAATTAGATGTGACATATATTGTATCTAAAATTTACATAAAATAGCACAAAAAAGATCAAATTTGCATAAATTTAAAAATGGCGAAAAAAGTTTCAGGGAATGTCAAAATGTTAAAATATGCCAATATTTTCGTAATCGGGTTTTTATCATCTTTCAATAGTTTTTTTTTTTTCTTAAACTCATATGATGTTACATATTCAGCTACTGACGTCCATTATATTTTCAATATGATGTAGTATTTACCCTTTTTTTAATTCGTCAAACTTTTTATTTCATTTTAATTTTTCACGTGAAAATCTTCTTATGTAAAAATTTTGATGTAATATTCACCTTTTTTTTTTAATTTGTCAAACTATTTATTAAATTTTCATTTTTACTGGGAAATCTTACAATAGAAAAGTAATTGTTGTGATAAGAATTTTATTGTGGTCTTTTAATTGCTGGCAAGTGCTATAACGAAACATGATTATATTTTGGCGAAACAGCACCGAAAACTGGCGATATGAAGCAATTAAAATAATAAAACTTTGTAAAAAATCCCCATAAAATAAAAAGAATACATAGGACGTGTTGAAAAAAAATTATTTCTTCCCCTGCCTCTCCCTCTCACTTGGATTTTCATGAAACATATTTTATTTCTGAAAATTCTGCTAATCTTGTCAATGATCTTTCATCATCTCCTTTCCTATCTCCAGTGTCAAAATTACTTCTGTAATTCTCTCCCCTGTTCTCCCGTTTCTTTTCTTTTTATTTTGTTTAAAAAATAAAAAAATAAAATAAAATAAAGGATCTTTTCGTTTTTTCTTGTTTTATTCTTTTATATTTCTTTCTTTTTTATTATTATTATATATATTTTTTTAATTTACTTCTTATATTTTATTTTAATTTTGTTTATTTATTTTATTTCCATTTTTCCGTATCAATTTCTCTTCTATCTTTATGGCAACACTTTTCTCTTCTGCATGTGCTCCTTTCAGCTAGCGCTATCTGTCGCATTCATTGCAACATTCTCTACCTTTCAGTTCATTTTTACTTTCTTCTATCTTTACAAGAAGAAAGTATTGGATTCATGAAAATTTTCGAATTCCGGTTTTCGACGGATTTACACGTTTTAGGGGTCAGAGATTCCAAAAAACATGTTTTTACAAAATGTCTGTCTGTGACTCTGTGAGTCTGTCTGTCTGTCTGTCTGTCTGTCTGTCTGTCTGTGTGTATGTGACACAAATTTTGTGGGCGCTCTATCTCAAGAACTAATGCACGGAATTTAACAAAAATTCATATTCAGTTAGCCCCTGATACAAATTGATGCTAATTAGATTTTGGTGCAAATCGCTCAACAGGTGGCGCTGCTATGCTGCCTTTTTTACGATTTCCGCAATGGCTCTATCTCAAGAACTAATGCACGGATTTTCATGAAACTTCAGATTCCGTTAGCCCTTGACATGAATAGACAATTTAGAGATTTTGGTGCAAATCGCTCAACAGGTGGCGCTGTTATGCTGCCTTTTTTACGATTTCCGAAATGGCTCTATCTCAAGAACTAATGCACAGATTTTCATGAAACTTCAGAGTCAGTTAGTCCTTGATATGACTTGATGCTGATTACGTGTTGGTGTAAATCGCTCAACAGGTGGCGCTGCTATGCTGGATTTTTTACGATTTCCGCAATGGCTCTATCTCAAGAACTAATGCACGGATTTTCATGAAACTTCAGATTCCGTTAGTCCTTGACATGAATAGACAATTTAGAGATTTTGGTGCAAAACGCTCAACAGGTGGCGCTGTTATGCTGCCTTTTTTACGATTTCCGCAATGGCTCTATCTCAAGAACTAATGCACGGATTTTCATGAAACTTCAGATTCCGTTAGTCCTTGACATGAATAGACAATTTAGAGATTTTGGTGCAAATCGCTCAACAGGTGGCGCTGTTATGCTGCCTTTTTTACGATTTCCGAAATGGCTCTATCTCAAGAACTAATGCACGGATTTTCATGAAACTTCAGATTCAGTTAGTCCTTGACATGAATAGACATTTTATATATTTTGGTGTAAATCGCTCAACAGGTGGCGCTGCTATTGGGCATTTTTTGCAATTTCCGCAATATCTCTATCTCAAGAACTAATTCTTGGATTTTCAACAAACTTCAGATTCAGGTATACCATGATATGAATTAGTGCTGTTTATGTTTTGGTGCAAATCGCTGAACAGGTGGCGCTGCTATGCTGCATTTTTCAGAATTTCCGCCACAGCTGTATCTCAATAACTAATGCATGAATTTTCATCAAACTTCAGATTCAGGTATACCTTGATATCAATTAGTGCTGTTTATGTTTTGGTGTAAATCGCTCAACAGGTGGCGCTGCTATACTACATTTTTCAGAATTTCCGCTATAGCTCTATACAAGAACTAATGCACGAATTTTCACCAAACTTCAAATTCAGATATATTGTGATATGAATTGGTACTATTTAAACGATTTAATTGACGTGATTTATATAGAAGAAAGTTTTGTGATGGCCACAACATACTAGTTGACCTTGTCCCCTTACGGACACGTGTGTTTACTGTAGCTGGTGGCGAGCTGTTATATGTTTAGCTCGGAACGCGTCCTATGTATTGTTTTTATTTTTTGGTGATTTTTTACAAAGTTTTATTATTTTAATGATTATATTTTCCTGTCATTATTCGGTAAGAGCTGGTTTTATCAGAATCATATTAAGGCGGTATTCAAAATTTTTATCTCTCCCCATTTCCAACTCCTTAGACTGATTTTGCCCATTTGCAATCCCCGCCGAGATATTAGCCATCTCACTGTTTTTCGTGAGTTTCAAGATGATCCGTACATAATTGCGAGTTTTATCGCACGGACAAAACTTAGTACATACATACATACACACACACACGCACACATATATATACAGTGGCGGTCAAAAGTTTCCGGCCAGTTAGTTTTTTTGATTTGTTTGACAGAACGTTTTAGCGAAGAAGAAGTTCAATTGCTCTAAAAGTTAGGAATAAGCAAATTACTTCTGATCACGTGATCATTTTGATTGGTTACTTAAGATACTTGATGCAAAGGGGAGGAATTTAAAATTCGCGTGTGCAAAAGTTTCCGGCCATTCGTCATTCATGGTGTTTTTGCTATCGCTAAAGTGTTTTTTTGGCCAAGTTAGTTAATTAATCAAGGTGAATAATGTAAGTAAATTCAAAAATAAAAAGTTTAACAATTTATTCTTCCTAAATGAGTGATTTGTTTGTCGCTAAAGGGACAATCCTCTCGTGAGATTGCGGCAAAGCTGTCGATCGGAAAATTTGCTGAAAAAGATATTTATAAAAATATATAAAGATGGTCATGGCCTTCGGAACTTGCCACGGTCCGGGGGGACTCCGGAAAACGACTATTCTTGTGGATAAGATTATCAGAAGAAAAGCAGTTGATGACCGCGTAAAAATGCCGCTGCAATTCCACGTCATTTATGGTGTTAAAAGTGATTTATGGTGTTATGGTTATTGCTGAAACAAGTCTATCTAGAGTGTCAAGATGCTTATGTGACGTAGAACTTTATGGAACAGTCGGTGTTAAAAAATTTTTCATAAGTAAAAAAATTCAGAGGGGCCGACTGGCGTTTGCCACGGAATACAAAGACTGGACAAGTGACAACTGGAAAAAAGTAGTATTTTCATATGAATCGACGTTCAATCTTTTTGTGAGTGATAAAAAAATAACAACGGATGACCTAAAAACAAAAGATAAGGTGCGAGATATATTATTCCTACAATGAAGCACGGCGGAGGACATGTTATGCTGTGGGGAGCATTTTCTGGAAAATGCGCTTGTCCGTTATTTGAAATCCGCGGCAAGATGAATAGTGCAATGCATAAGGATATCTTGCAAGATCATTTGCTGCCTTATTGGAGGAAAAATTGTGGTCGCAACTATTTGTTTCAGCATGATAACGACCAAAAACGTACATCAAAACTCGTCAAGCAGTGGCTTTCGCACAAAAAAACTTCGCTTTTGAAGTGGAAAGTCCGATCATCCGATCTGAATGTAATAGAAAATCTTTGAAACTAACTTGAAAACGTGTTTGGAATTATAAATATTCCAATTTAGCAGCATTTTCACAAAAATTGCAAGAACCAAGGGCAAAACTTAACACTGGTGATCTACAACTGTTCATTGAATCGATGCCACGTTGCTAAGCCGCAGTACTTATTGTATGTACTTATACTAAATGTATGAATACAAAATACTAATTGTAAATGTTGTTGATCACTGTTATTTTCTTTTTTAACGCCATTTTTTTCCAAACTTGCCAAGGTGGCCGGAAACTTTTGATAACATGCCTTTTCTTTTGAAATTAATTTTGTCAATTAAATTTATTAATATTTAATTTTTATTCCATAACTAAGTTCTTAACTGTCATGTCAATAATGTGTATAAGTATCACTTTGAGATTCCTCTCCATATGGGTATACTTACAAATTAAATAAAAAATTTATGCTGGCCGGAAATTTTTGACCGCCACTGTAGATATATATATATATATATATATATAAGTTATGAAGAAATTTTAATTAAACATTATTAAAAATCATCGCGGTTGACCATTTTTTTTAAAAATCATTTAGGCATTCTTGTATAAGTTCGATATGTCATTTTATTAAGTTTAATTTCACCAGATTTTTATTCCTGAAAGTGAAAAATATGTGAGAATGCCTCATATATACACCGTGGTAATTATAACGCAAACATCCATTCTGCATGATTTTACGACATTCTTTCGTATTAACAAATTTTTATTTTTATATTTTCATGGAGCGCTAATATCGAGTCCTTTTTATCCATTAACGAAAAGCACGGAAGCATGAGTTTTTTGTTGTTTAAAAATATGTTTCAGAGATTAAATATGTACCATATATTCACTGACAATTATCTGAAACTTTGTCGCTTTTTCTAATGTTTACGTTATTCTCATTCAACTGAAAAGAAAAAGATAGTCTAAAAAATTCTTTAGATAGTCTTGAGTACCTTTTTATGGATATTAAAGTAAATCTATTATCTAAGAAAAGTTTTCATCAAAAAATGGATGTATGGAAAAAAAAAAAATTGGAAACCATAAAACGATTAAAGTTTTTGAGTTGAGCTATGTTAAAAATTGTCAAACAAACGAGTATTATTAAAAAGTGATAATTAATATTAAAAATGTTTCCCGGAAAATGTAAGTTTGGTATATATAGAACGTGTAAAAGGTCTTTACAGAAGATAACACGTAATGCATTGTGTATATATAACGTTATCCCTTTAGAGGGGGGGGGGGGGGGACTTGTACTTGATATCTTAAGATATCTTTAAAGGAAGAGGGGCTTGTTTTTGATATCGCTTTCATTTTTGAATGAAAATGATATAAAAAATATTTCTGTTTTTTTTCTTTACATAAAAATAGTTATTTTTTTTTTATCTATTGTTAGGAAAATAAAAAGTTATTATTAAAGCTATTAAATGATTGTAAAATTGCTTCATTCCAAAACATGCAAGACCCCCAACTTTTAGCATTCCTATTCTTCTGCCGCGTTAATATATATTTCATTGTGTGAGAAACCAGGTGCAAAGTATGTTTGACATGCATTTGCTGGTACAGAAAAAAGAAAGAACGTTCTTCAACTGTTTTGTTGAATTTTTCTCTTGAAGAAATTCTGCTTCAGAAAGAGAATATTACTTCTGCATGGCATTATATATATAATAGCACTAAGTGTATAACGCTTCCGGAGTGAACTCATCCGGATCCCACTTCGCTTTATAGTATTCCATTCGGCCACTTTTTATTCAAAATTATTAGCACTAAGTGTATAACGCTTCCGGAGTGAACTCATCCGGATCCCACTTCGCTTTATAGTATTCCATTCGGCCATTTTTATTCAAAATTATTTTTCGAATAAAGCTTCATAAAAGTTACATTTTAAGAAAGATTATTCAAAATAAATTAACATTTGAGTGATGACTTATATTCAATTATGTATATATTCTGAGATAACTTCAGTTGAAATTACTTTGACTGCTCATTCTTCCCCCTCCATAAATAAACATTCGTTTGTATCGCATTCATTGTGAACTCTTATGCTTTGTTGGCGCCATCTATCGGTAGTTAAAATAAAAAAAGTTTCTTTTGAAATTTTTTGAACTCTGAAGACATTGAGATAAAAATGAATAGTATTTCTTATAAAATATAATTAGACTATCAGAAATATATTATTAAGTTCTACAAATTTCAAACATTCCATTTCTGTTATTCAATATCTGCTATTTTTTATTATGGTTTTGGAATCTATGTTAAGTGTGTTGGGGGAACTATATTTGTTAATGTCATTTTATTCATAATTTCAAGTTTTTGTTGGTAGTCGGTAATGTTTATTTAATGGTTATATATATATATATATATATATATCAATGCAAATTACATTTTGTATTTTTGTATTTAGTAGGGAAAAAATTTCGTAATTAAATAAAAGAATTTGAGGGGAAAAAATCTGTTAATGCAATTAAGAGTTGCAATTTACTTAAGTGATAAAATATCATTTTTAATTGTAAAAATTTATTACACGTTTCTTTATACATGTTTTTTAAAAAATCAGGATTTAATCTGAGTTGAACTTTTTAAAATTTAAGTTACATAATTATTATTTTGGCGCCAGCTATCGGCAATTAATCTATGAAGGACTCTAAATTTTTTTTTCTGATTTATAAAAAGTTGAAAGTTATTGATTTTTTTAAATGCAATGAACGAAGACGAAAGTTAATTGACAATATGTTTTAAAATAGCATTATTAGTACTAATCTGCATGTTTATTGTAAAATAGTTCTTCAAATTTTGTGAGTGAAGTTCTTCCATGCAAATTAAGTTTCAATGAAAAATGGGCTGTTTTTATAACTATTTTACCCCACCTGACCCTATTAGTCAGATAAGATAAAATTTATTACTTCATGGTTCTTTTTATAATGCAATGCTATATCATTCATTTGAAAATGCAAGCACGTCATTCTGATGGGCTATCTTCTAGTTATGTAATAAAAAGCTATTATTAAATACTGTTGAAAAGCATCTACCTATTTTAAGTCTTATTTGACATAAAGTTATTTCATTTCTAATAGGGATATTTTATGGACTTCTCTTTATTTGAATCAGTAAAGTATTCGAATTATAGATGTATCAACGCAAACGTAAAAAGAAAAAGGAAGAAAAAATACATAAAGACTTTTTAGACATTGATAACTATAAGATTAGGTGTGTGTGTGGGGGGGGGGGGGGGAATCGAGGAATGATAACGTATGATATCGTAAGGGGGGCAGGGGTCCAAAATTACCATAAAGTTGATAGCGTTATATATGTACAGCCCCTAATCATTTCTTCTGTAAAGGAAGTTGCTCTTGTTGCAATATCCGAAATTTTTAGTATGACATATAAATTGTAGTCTAATATAATTTTTAATTCAAGATTTGATCTTCAACGAATGTTATACTTGTCGAATAGGAAAGATTTGATCAACAATGTTTTGTTCACGTACAGGCATAAAATCTGTAATACTTCAGTTAGCCCAGTGGTAGGGGAGGAAAAAAAGTCCGAATTCGGAATTAATTAGGGGAAAGCTGGAAATTTTTTAAATCCGTTTAGTTTAGGTCTAGAATGAACATGCTATGTTTCCCCCCTTGTACTAGGTGAGCGTTAGGAAATATGTATAGATTTATAGTCAAAATACACGTTTTTTTTTGCATACCATAAAAATATCTCAAAACAGCTTACTCTGTCAAAAACATTGTCGATACAAATGTTGTAGAGCTTAAAATTCTGCGTAAAATGAGTACCTACACTTAATATTTTTGTTGAACTTAAGGTCACTATTCTACTGTAAACTTTTAGACCCGTGCTCAGGGGGTTGAACTCAGAATTAATTTGGAGAAAACTGAAAATTGTTTTAATCCCTTCAGTTTAGGTCTAAAATGGACGTACTATGTTTTCATTCTCGTACTTCGGTAAATGTTAGAAAATATGTACTTTTTTATTTTCGAAAAACACCTTTTTTTAATTACCTTAACAATATCTCAAAACAGGTAACTCTATAAAAAACATTGTCAATACAAATGTTGCAGAGCTTAAAATTCTGAATATCATGAGTACCATCATTTCGAGATAGTGTTATGGTTTTTGCATACCGTGTATTGGTCGACAATGTTTTTGACAGAGTTAGCTGTTTTGAGATATTGTTATGATATGCAAAAAAACGTGTTTTTTTACTATAAATCTATACCTATTTCCTAACGCTCACCTAGTACGAGGGGAAAAACATACATATTCATTCTAGACCTAAACAGAAGGGATTAAAACAATTTCCAACTTTCCTTTAATTAATTCCGAATTTAACTCCCTAACCACTGGGCAAAATATACTTATCTAAATGGAATTTTAGGCTGAGATAAAAGACCAATATATTACATTAACAAATTTTTATTTTTATATTTTTATGAAGTGATAATATCGATTCGTTGTTACCCATTAACGAACAGCACGGAAGCGAGAGTTTTTGTTGTTTAAAAATACATTTTAGATAATAAAATTGTATCTTTTATTCAGTACAATTATTTAATATTTATTTTGGGCCTTCAAATATTTTTGTAATTTTCACTCAATAAATGCCCCACCAGTGGCCGAGAGGCTCTGCTCTCGAAGCTGGCAGATGGGATGTGCTGGGTTCGATCCCTGTCGCGCCCGTTGGCCTAATCGTTCGGAATTTTCGTGGTTTTCTTCAAACTTTGGTTTTCCAAGCGTAAATACGGGTTAGTTTCCCTTTGAAAGACCCCCACGGAGGGCACTCCCCACCCCCCTAGAGCCTATATCCCTCGTGTTGATAATTGGCCGTCATAAGCACAACCAACCTTCACACAGTAAAAGGTTCTGTGGTCAAAAACTAGTAGACAGGAGGAGCTGGGTTCGAACCTAATCATATTGTGCATCCTAATTGTTCGGAATCTTCCATGGATTTCTTTAGATCTTGCTTAAATACGGGTTGGGTTTTCTTAGAAAGACCTCACGGTTGGCACCCTTCCCTCGAGCCTATATCACTCGTATACATAATTGACCGTCATAAACAACATCAACACACTAATAATTAATAAAAAATGTTTATTTTTTTCTTTAGATAGTCTCAGGTATTTTTTTATGGGAATTATAGTAAATCTATTAGGAAAGAAAAAGTTTTCCTCAAAAAATCGTGTTTGGAAAAAAAAAAAAAGGCGACAGATAAAATGTTTTTTAGCTGAAGTAAAAAGTGTCAACTCAACCGACAATGTTAATAAACGGTCAAGTGCGAGCATTACTCGCGCACAGAGAGTTTCGTAGAATAAATATATGAATTTGTAATTGCATGATTAAAAAACAAAAAAAGTTGCTAAAAGAATACTAAGACTTTGTAAAAAACTATACAACGTAGGGTTGGGTATAACTGTATATATTAGAAAAGTGTAAATAGGTATACCATGAAAGTTGAAAGAGATATGGAACCTAAATAATATCAAATATAGCTATTCGCATAACTCTTTTTTAATATTATCCCAATCTGTTTATGATGAACTTAATTCGGTACTGACAATAAAAGCAGTGGATAGTTAAACTTCATTTGCTATTTCATGAAACTAAATTCAGCGTAGTAACCTTTATTTCTACAGTGCAGCTAAAACAGAACCTCTGTTCAAAGTTTAAATTTGGCATTGTGCTAAGCGCGCTTCGAATTGAAGTCTCAGAGTTGCAACGCCGCCTTGGTCAGTGCCGCGTTTTTCCAGATAGGTGTTTAATTAACTTTTAAAGTCACTCGAGGCGTATTGAGAGATATAATCAATGCAAACTATCGCGAATCCCACAGTATTTATGCGATTCATTCTAATTAAACCTTTCGAGGGGGATGCCCTTAAAAATCGGACACCTAATTTTAATTCCAAAACAGACAAACGGCACCAAGAATATTTAATTAAAATTTTCCTTTTATCATGTACGTGAAAATAAGAAAGTTCGCATTTTCTAATAAATCCGTTTATAAATTCTGGTGTCAGTTCATTAATTCATAAGTTTATAAATAGAATTGCTCCGTGTCGGAATGTATTAAGTGGTCGCAGGACTCTTAAAGCTTCAAAATTTGAAAAAAAAAAAAAATTAGATGTTAAACTCCTATCTTTTCTGAATATTTGATATAATTGTTTCCCTAAAATTCCCATTAGAACAGAAGTTTTGGCTTTTAGAATTATACCCGCTCAATAGCTGAAGCGGCGTTTCCGAAACCTTAAAGTCATTATTTTCCAAATGGCGTTTTTTGGGCATAACGCGCAGGATACCTCAAAAACTTCTGAATATTTTTTCATGAAATTTTCAAAGCATATACTTCATGTTAGTCTGTATAAACTGAACCTAAAATTTCCTTTTTATTGTTCAAAAAAATATTTTTTTAGGTTGATTCTACTTTTGAAATTTTCAAAATTTTGTATTAGTTAAATGCAACATTGCATTAAACACATAAAAATGCTTTAAATACAAATTTATTTAAGTTCAGGGAAATTATTACAATCTGAAGTATAAGTAAGCACCAAAATTTTCATTCTAGTTGCAATATTTATTTTGTAATCCTGCGCGTAAACTGTTATGCCAATTTTTTGTTCGACAAATGTCCAACAGTTTCAAGCCCCTATAAATGCTAATTCTGTATCTTGCAATTTTTTATCCCAATTAAAATTGTTTTTTAAAATCATATACATTTTAAGACATTAAATGTTGAAAATGGTCTTTTTTTCATTTTTTCCATTTTTAGAGTCCCGAGACCCCTTAAATTAGTATGTTTTTAACAATATGACGTTTATTGCTTTTATACTGTTACTGGACATTACATTAGACATATGTATCATTAAAAGTTGTTAACTAGGCATAGAGTACGCCGCACCTGTCCCTGTGTATGTCCAAACTGACCTTACCTTTAAGGGTTAATATCTCGGCTAATTACCGATGATTTTTTTCGAAAATCATTGTCAACAATGCTTTTATTCTTCTGCAACGATAGGTATATTCAGCGATGCTCAACAATTTTCCTGAATGCCCGTAAATTGAACTTTGGGTACAACAGAAAAATGCTAATTACTCAAAAACTATGTGAACTAGGGTAATCGCTATAATTTTCCGGCAAGGTTTCCATTAACGTCTACTACCTCTAATTTTTTCATAATTTTAGTTTCAGTAGATTCGGAATTAGATGGGGGGGGGGGGGGGGACATATTTTTTGCGCTACATTTTCAACAATATCTTTGAAAATATAATACCTAAAATTAAAAGGAATGTATTTTTGAGTTCAGCGTTACAAAAGCTTTCACAGGATACCCCACATGATATGCAAAGAAAAGATTTTTTTTTCAAGTATCATAATTAGCCCCTCTACATTTTTACTAAATATATTTATGAATGTTTATTAATCTGAAAATATGTGGGTCAATGGTCTTTATTACTTCCCCGAATTTGAACTTTCCACGTTCCATAGTTTACGAGTAAAATGGCTGTAACAGACAGACAGACCCAGGAGTGATCTTATAATGGTTCCGTTTTTACTTTTTAAGTACGGAACCCTAAAAATGAATAACTAATATAAAAATATTCCCCGGCAAATTTATGTTTAGTATATATAGAACGTGTAAATGGTATTTAAAGAAAATAACATGTAAACATGTCTTCTATTAAGTAAACTGCTCTTCATCGAAATATCCGAAATTTTTCGTATGACATATAAATTTTAGTTTGATATGTGTCTTCATTCTCGATTTAAACCTTTTCGAATGCTAAACTTGTCGAATAGGCAAGAAACATTTTGCTCACGTACAGACATAAAATTTGTATCTGTATTACCTCAATATATTTATCGATATGGAAATATAAGCTGGTATAATTTATAGTAAATAAAGATATATACAGCGTGGTAATTATAAAGCAAACATCCATTTTGTGTGATTTTACGACATTCTTTAACGTTAACGAATTTTTTATTTTATATTTTCAGGAAGCGATAATATCGATTCGTTGTTATCCTTTATCAAAACGCACAGAAGCCTGAATTTTTTGTTGTTTAAAAATATATTTTAGAGATTAAAAATGTATCTTTTTTTCATTAGCAATTATCTAATATTTTTTGTGACCTTCAAATATGTCCGCCATTTTCACTCAATAAAAGTTTATTCGTTCGAAAGCTGGTAGATGGGAGGTTCTGTGTTCGAACCCAACTGTGCGCGCAGGCCAAATTTTTCTGAGTTTTCCGTGGTTTTCTTCAAACCTTGTGTAAATACGGGTTAAGTTCCCTTAGAAAGACCCCACGGTGAGTCCCTTCCCTCGAGCCTATATCCTTCGTGTAGATAATCGACCCTGGTAAACATCAACACATCAATAAAATATCTTATTTTGGAAATTATAGTAAATCTATTACGAAAGAAAACGTTTTCGTCAAAAAATGGTAAGTGGAAAAAGAAAAGCGAAAGATAAAATGTTTTTGAGCTGAGTTAAAAAGTGTCAACCCAACTGGGATTGTTGAAAATTAATATCTAATCTAAAAAACATTCTCCGGTGAATTTATGCTTAGGTGAATTTAATGTTAATATAGAACGTGTAGATGGTCTTTACAGAAAATATCTCACAATCATGTTTTCTTTATAGTAAATTGCTCTTGTTCGAAATATCCGAAATTTTTGGTATGACATATAATTTTTTTTTCTGATATATTTCTTCATTCGCAATTTAAACCTTCTCGAATGTTATACTTGTCGAATAGGCAAGAAACATTTTGTCACGTACAGAAATAAAATTTGTATATGCATTACTTCAATATATTTATGAATATGGAAATTTAAGCTGACATAAGTGAAATGAAGACATTATAGAAAATGAAGACATATGCACCATGGTAGTTATAAAGTAAACATCCATTATGCATGATTTTACGACATTCTTTCACATTAACAAATTTTTATTTTTATATTTTCATGGAGCGATAATATCGATTCGTTGTTGTTCATTAACAAAGAGCACTGATGCATAAGTATCTTATTATTAAAAAATGCGTTTTAGAGATATGAAATAAAAGCAACTTAGAAGAAAATCATAATACAATTTTTAATATGTATAGAATGTTTTTTGAACTCAAATAAAAAAAATAAAAAAATGTTGTTGTTTTTCATTTAGTAAATAAATACTAAGAAAAACTCTTCTCAAAATCTGCCTAAATGGTACATTTTTAACATTTTCCAACTTAGTTGAAAAGTTTTTATGAATTCGGTTTGTCTGTCTGTCTGTTTGTGTTCTAGTTAGCGTAATTATATTCAGATTACCATGGAATTGATATATGTTATTGGTGTTTACTATGCATGTTCAGTTTTGAAAATGAAGTGTATAGCTTTTATGGTTCATTTACAGGGACAGTCAAAAGAATTTCGTTACACTATGGCCTATGGAGAAATATCGTTTGCGGTGTATTTTATAATATGACAGTATTTTAATTATATTGAAAATTGTATATAACGCTGAGGTGTACTACTAAACGCTTCCTGTAGATTTAGATATACATAGAATTTATCGTTCATTTACAGGAATACGCATAAGTATTTGGCTACAGTACTATGAAAAATAATTGCTGGAAATGCGTTTTCTGTTGTGATACACGTATCAAAATTTAACTATTTTTTGGCATATTACTTGGTGTGTATAAATTCTATAGCTCATGTACAAGGCTCCACCAAAGATCTCTTGCACATTTCCGATTATTGACGGAAATTGGTAAATAGGCAATTTCAACAGTACTATGCATTTACTTGAACTAACTTTTAGCATACTATGTAATATGCATACGAATCTATTGATCATATACAAGGCCACACAAACAAATACGGATAATTTTTACTTTTCATGATAATTACAGAAATTGATATTTCAAATGCGCTGTTCATTTTCTAAACTGTTTATTTAAACATGATGCTGGGAAGCATTGCTTCAACATCTATTCCATTCACAATATGAACATTTGTGTGTTTTTGTATTTCTTAGATGTGTATTTTTATAAAATATTCTACATATTGTACGAATGTGTAAAGACGATTTTTAGAATGTTCAATTATAGTGTACAATTATAGTGTATTTGTATATAAATGGATTTATTGTTTATATTTTAATGTGTAAGTTAAGCAAAGCTATTTCTTGGATCCCAGAGAGAAAGACATCTGCCTCATCGGTCCAGACTAAAAGGCGACAAGAGTTAACTTCTGTACAAAGAAGTACTGGACAGATTTATTGCAGATGTATAACAGGGCATTTTAGGGAAATAAAGTGATCCCCACTATTTTTTATGGCATCAACCGTTTGGCCACAACAGGGGAGGCTAATTTAGTTAAGCAGATGCACATGGGAAAAGCATGCTAACCAAGCAAACATCAGATATCAACTATTAAATAAAAATTAACTACCGGTCAACAACTGTTCACTAAACATATATATCATACACGTCTACTAGTCAAATAGTTTTATTTTCAGATTTAACTTTTTAAATATTTACATGCATTTGAAAATGTTTTGAAATAAAACCTTTGAACACATACGATACATAGAACTAGATTTTGCAATAAATGAAAGTAGTAAACAGTGTTATAATAATCCTCTTTTTAAAAATAAAATATTTAAAAACGATATCATGAAATTTCGTCAACTCTAGTACAAGGTCATTGATTAAATTTTTTATTTGATAATTGTTTAACATTTTCAAGCTGATAAATAAAAACTTTGCTTATTCAATTATTTATGTGAATTGCCTGCTTTTTTTTCGAGCAATTTATTATTTAAGCTTTTCAAATGCTTTAAAAAATTTTCTATTTCAAAAATTAAAGCTCTCCTATATCGAGTTTATATTATTCTCTTATATACAATATATAAAATAACATTTTTATAAAAGATAGACGGCGAATGGAACCAGAAATTGATAAAATGAATATCATAAACGATTTTATAGATATTCAATAGTGTCACACATACCACGGGTTAAAGACAAATTTAGTAATTTTTATTAAAAAAAGCATTATTTAGAAAATTTAAATTGAACATATTAAAAAAAACTTAAATTGTTAAACAAGAACTGAAATCATAACTTTTCACCTATGGTATAAAATTGCTCAAAGCACCAATATTGCTAAAAACAAATTTAATAGTCGGAACAATAAAAACAAAACAGTGTTTGAAAATTATAAGTTGAATAGATTTGGAGCTTTGGACATGGAAACACTCGTTTTAAAACGTGACACGTACACCCTTCCTGCAAAAGAGAAATTGTTGTTGATATATCAGAAATTTTACTACAATAAGTAAAGTATATATATTTCTTCATTCAAGACTGAATCCTTTTGAGAATGTGTTACTTGTCGAATCAGCAAGATTCTATCAAACATACGTTTCTCACGAACAACTATAAAATTTATGACTTCAATATATTCCTCGAAATGGAAATTTTACAATATGTCGAATATTTTGAAATATCTCTCATACATACCACGGGTTAAAGACAATGTTAGTAATTCATACTTTAAAAAAAATTATTTAGAAAATTTAAATTGAACATATAAAAAAAAACATAAATTGTTCAACAAGAACTGATATCATAACTTTTTCACATATGATATAAAATTCATAAAAGCACCAACATTGCTAAAAATAAATTTAATATTCGGTAAGTAAAAACCAAACAGTCTTTAAAAAATTTAAGTTGAATAGATTTGGAGCGTTGGACATGTAAACATTCGTTTTAAAAACATGGCACGTACACCCTTCCTGCAAAAGAGAAATTATTATTGACATATCAGAAATTTTACTACGATAAATAAAGGATATATATTTCTTCATTCAAGATTTAATCCTTTTGAGAATGTGTTACTTGTCGAATCAGCAAGATTCTATCAAAAATATGTTGCTCAAGTACAACCATAAAATTTATGACTTCGATACATTCCTCGAAATGGAAATTTTAAAATATGTCGAATATTTTGAAATATCTCTCATACATACCACGGGTTAAAGACAAATTTAGTAATTCATATTTAAAAAAAAAAACATTATTTAGAAAATGTAAATTGAACATATTAAAAAAAACATAAATTGTTCAACAAGAACTGAATCATAACTTTTTCACCTGTGGTATAAAATTAGTAAAAGCACCAACATTGCTAAAAACAAATTTAATAGTTCTTATGCAAAAACAAAACAGTCTTTGAAAAATTTAAGTTGAATAGATTTGGAGCTTTGGACATGTAAACACTCGTTTAAAAACATGGCACGTACACCCTTCCTGCAAAAGAGAAATTGTTGTTCACATACCATAAATTCTACTACAATAAATAAAGGATATATATTTCTTCATTCAAGATTTAATCCTTTTGAGAATGTGTTACTTGTCGAATCAGCTAGATTCTATCAAACATATGTTGCTCACGTACAACCATAAAATTTATGACTTCGATATATTCATCGAAATAGAAATTTAAGCTGACATAAAACAGCAATATGTTGTTGTAAGTGATGATATGCAGTATAATAATATAGTTTTTGGGAAGAAAATATTTAAAAGCTATATGACGAGTTCCCTTCAGTTATTCGATAAATTCATTTTTTAAAGTATTTATTTTATTATTATTTAACAATTTCTAATTGGAAAAGACAAAGTTTCCTTATTTAATCTTTAATGTAAAATGCCCGTTCTTTTTCCGAGTAATCTATTACTTCAAATTTTCAAACGATTTAAAGAATATGTTTGTTTTCTGTTCCAATGACAAAAGTTATCCAGTTTTAAATATTCGTTTATATTTAATATAATTTTTTGTATAGATTTAAAAGGTAATAGGGGAATGTAATAGGAAACGCATAAGTTAACATAAACTATTGTCTAGTTATGCGGTAGTGTTCTAGCTTTAATATGTGGTGTATATAAAAAGCTGTAGATAATGTTCGGGGATGATACATAATTATCTACTCTCTCATGTATAATAATATACAAATGCATTTGAGATATTTCCATTTTATTGAGCTGTAAATAAGTATTCGTCAGTCGCCAGTAGGCGATTCAAATTTGAAACATGCCGACTAAAGTGTTTCTTTGATAGGCAAAACAATTTTTTTCTTTTTTTTTAGTCGATTTTGTTTAACTTTTAAAGCAGCAAAAGCTCATTTCTAATTAGAAAGCTCAATTTTCATTTTTAAAAAATCACATTTGATGTATATATATATATATATATATATATATATATATATATATTAGGTCTCCAAGAAAATTCTGTCGTTTTTATGTTCTTTCACGCCTACTTTTTTAAAATGTTGATTTCTTCATTTGCACCACTTTTTTGAAATGGTAAAATTCCGTTTGCTTTCACCTTAATGTCAAATGTGAAAACGATGGGAATTTTACCATTTCAAAAAAGTGATGCTAATGAAGAAATCAGAATTTTAAAAAAGTAGGCGTAAAAGAACTTTAAACGACAGAATTTTCCTGGAGACCTAATATATATATATATATATATATATATATTACGTATCTTATTTATCATCAAATAATGGAAATAAATAGAGGCTCTCTTGACTAGTAGGATTGTTATCAAAAATTTCATATAAAAGTTTCTGCTTTTTCTAATAACAAACATTTTCTAACTACACTAATAAAATATTTTTCATTCTAAATTTTCTGTATGAAATATCATTTTTGGAATTAAAAAAGGCCAAACTGGCTACCATGGACTTATATACTTAAAAGAAAAGAGTTGTTTCTAAATAGAAAGAATAAAGAAAAAACTGAATTCATCAAAATAAAGTTGAAGAGTTTATATAGCTAAATCAATAATTGTAGTATTATTTACTTACCGATCGTTTTTCAGTCTAGTGAAAAATTACTATTAAGTTAAAAATATTAAAAGTAAACTTCCAAATCACAAAAGATTACTAAATTTTAAAGAATTTTTGTTTACCGAAATCAACCGTATCTCGTTATTTTGCGTACTATTCGTATTGCAATAGGATAAAATAGAATTTTTCAACACGTTTGTAATATGCATTATTACAAATAATTAAAGAAACTTTCCTTATTTGATTATTTATGGCTATTTTTCCTAGAAATCTATTATTTCAGTTTTTTGAACGGTTTAAAAAATGTTTTCTGTTCCAAGAATTAATTGTACTCATATCGAACTTTAATAATTCTCTTATATCCAATGTATAAAATACATTTTTATCAAAGATCGACGGCGAATGGAACAGAAATTGCAAAAATGATATCCTAAAAGATTTTATAGATATTTAATAGTGTCATGCACACCATGGGTTAAAGACAAATTTAATAATTCATATTTAAAAAAAACATTATTTAGAAAATTTAAATTGAACATATTAAAAAAAAACATAAATTGTTAAACAAGAACTGAAATCATAACTTTTTCACCTATGGTATAGAATTCGTAAAAGCACCAATATTGCTAAAAACTAATTTAATATTCAGTATGTAAAAACCAAACAGTCTTTGAAAAATTTAAGTTGAATAGATTTGGAGCGTTGGACATGTAAACACTCATTTTAAAAACAAGGCACGTACACCCTTCCTGCAAAAGAGAAATTGTTATTGACATATCAGAAATTTTACTACAATAAATAAAGGATAAATATTTCTTCATTCAAGATTTAATCCTTTTGAGAATGTGTTACTTGTCGAATCAGCAAGATTCTATCAAACATATGTTGCTCACGTATAAACATAAAATGTATGACTTCGATATATTCATCGAAATGGAAATATAAGCTGACATAAGACAGCAATATGTTGTTTTAAGTGATGATATGCAGTATTATAATATAGTTTTGGGGGAGAAAATATTTAAAAGCGATATCACGAATTTCCTTCAGTAATTGGACAAATTCATTTTTACCCGACTGCCAAGAAGGGTTATGTGTTTCACGCATATCTGGGTATGTGGATTTCTTTATACACTCGAAACATCCCAACGACTGGATGCATTTTAATGAATGAGGTCTCTATCGATTTGTTTTAACCTTCCGATGGTTACTGGATAGGGTTTTTTTTATATATATAAATTCAAAATGGCGGTAGAGACGAAAAAAAAATTATGCACCATATTGAGAGGCATATCATTGGATAGGTATTTCAAAAGGAAAACGATGTTTCATTGATTATTTTACAGTCCGAAGCTCCGTTTAAATAGTATTACATAGCCTGGAAGTTCTGTAGGTAGAGCCTCTAGCTATACTACAACTCTAACCATCATAGACATCTATAGGCCTTATGAAATAGTCCAGGCAATGGAAACCGTATATGGGCTCTACCTAGCAAAATCCATGGTAGTTCTGGAAAAAGGCTTACTATATGTTTTTTGGGTCGCAGAATCCGAATTTGTAACTTCCCACCGAAATTTTCCCGGCAACCCCCCCCCCCCCAAATTTTAGTAAAATGCCCCTCAAAAAAGTTTTTATTAAATAAAAATGATTTTTTTATTGTTTTAGGGAAAAAGTATCTAGAAATTCAGAAAGTAGACAAAATTTGCAACAAATTAGATACATGACATTATGACTTAAGATGATGGGGTAGGGGGATCTACCTCGGAACATGCGCGCGGTGCTGCGTGAACTAAGTTGAGCAATTCCACTTAACCACTCACACATTTACATTCGTACTCCCATCTCCCCTCCTAACTTTCTCTATAAGGTTTACTTTAAGTTTTTTGGGTCGCCGAATCCGAATTTTTAACTTCCCCCCAAAATCCCACCCGACCCCACCCCAAATAGTTGTTTTTAACTTAAATTTCCTATTGTTTTTGGAGAAAAGCATTACGAAATTCAGAAACTAGACAAAATTTGCATCAAATAGGATATATGACATTATGACGTAGGATGAACGGGGAGAGGGAGGGCTGCCTCTGAACATGCACTGCGGCGCTACGTGCACTAAGTTATTAAGTCCAGGCAATGGGAGATTTTACCTGGCAAAATTAATACTAGTTCTGGATTTCGACTCACTTTATGTGTTTTGTGTCGCTGAATCCAAATTTGTAACTTCCCACTAAAATTTCACCCGGCAACCCCCTAAAAATTGATTTTTTGAAAAAATTTGGTTTTTGAGAAAAGCGCGCGAGGAATGTTCCGAGGCAGCCCCCTCTCTCCCCGTTTATCCTACGTCATAATGTCATGCATCCTATTTGTTGCAAATATTGTCTAGTTTCTGAATTTCGTAATGCTTTTCCCTTAAAACAGTAAGAAATTGAAGTTATAACAATTTTTTTGTTGTTGTTGTTTGGGGGGGGGGGGGGGTCGGGGGGGAAATTTTGGGGGTAAGTTAAAAATTCGGATTCAGCAACCCAAAAAACTTAAAATAAACCTTATAGAGAAAGTTCGGAAGGGAGATGGGAGGGCGAATGTTAACGTGTGAGTGGTTAAGTGGAATTGTGCAACTTAATCCACGCAGTACCGCGGCGCATGTTCCGAGGAGGATCCCCCCTTCCCCTTCATCCTAAGTCATAATGTCATACATCTAATTTGTTGTAAATTTTGTCTACTTTCTAAATTTCTAGATACTTTTCCCTTAAAACAATAAAAAAGTTGATTTTTTTAATAAAAACCTTTCTTGTGGGGCTTTTCACCAAAATTTGGGGGATTGCAGGGGAAAATTTTGGTGGGAAGTTACAAATTCGAATTCAGCTACCCAAAAAACATAAAGTAAGCCGATTTCATAACCAGGGTGGGTACAGTTATTACATTTCTCACCACTAATTTTTGAAAAGTAATCTTCAAATTACTTTAACTTAGAATTTGTGAGCAATATCAACGATTAAATAAAATGACGATTTTTGTTTGAATTCATTGGTGGCAAAGTGTTAATTGTACATATCCTGGATATGCGCAAGCATTCCCTGGTTAAAAATATCTAAATTCCGTCTTCTGTAGAATATTAGGAAATACCAACCGATTTCATGGTTAATGTTGGCAAATTAATGGTGACAGTCTCTGTTTCAACGTTTTTCGAGACATTCTATTTCAACTCTTTTTTGGCATTTTATGTTGGTGCCACTAACACCAAAGAGGTGGTAGAGTGTTAGACGAGAAGCTTGGAATTTGACATGATGGTTAATTTTAAGATGTAAATGTATTAAGATGGTTTCTACAAAATTGAAAAATTCAAATGAATACTTAAATCAACGTATGAAATGAGCATAAAAGTCTTAAAATACTTTCTAAATTATCATTTATTTGCAATTAGTTTTAGTTCTTCTTATTAATTAAAATCTTATTTCTGTCTATTGCACTTTTATAATGAAGTTTAGTCAAACTGTGGCTTAATTTGCAATTTTTGAATTATTCCAAAAAGTGTTCTTCTAATTAAAAAAAAATCATGCAAATACCGCTTGGCTTATTTGAACTATTACGCGAGCAATGCTGCGGGATTTGCTGGTATTAAATATAATTTTTTTTATAGATTTAAAAGATAAAATTGGAATGGAGTAGGAAACGCATAAGTCATCATAAACTATTGTCTAGTTATGTGGTGGTGTTCTAGCAAACCAATACTACTGTTAAGAACAAATCTTTTAAATCGTATTTAAAAACATAATTCGTTAGAAAATTTAAGTTGAACATTGTAAACAAAATTTAATTTGTGAATAGTAACATATGCACACACTAAAATCATAACTTTTTTAGCTACGCTATAAAATCAAAACAATACCAAACAACCAAATTTACCGTAATTTCCCGCGTATCCACCGCGGCTTAATTAAGTCTTATTCAAACCGGAAATGTTATTAAAGAAAAAAAGAAGTCAAATAAGTGTTAAGCAGTAGCAAGTCACACTTTATTTAAAATAAATTCTGGTAGGAAATCGAGTTATCTGAGGTGCGGCGGATACCCGCGAAATTACGGTAGTAATTCATATAAAAAAAAAAAAAAATTAGAAAATTTAAGTTGAACATATTAAACAAAACATAAACTGTGAACAGTAACATAAAGAGACACTGAAATCTTAAATTATTTAGTTACGCTGTAATGTACATAATTATAATATTGCTAAAAACAAGATTAATTTTCATTACGTCAAAACAAATTAGTCTTCGTAAAATTTAAGTTAAATATATAGCCTTTGAACATGTAAACAATCGTTAAACTTGGCACGTAAACTCCTCCAGCATAAGAGAAATTGTTTTTGACATATCAGAAATGTTACTATAATAAATAAAGGATATATGGATGTCTTCATTCATGCTTAACTCTTTTAAGAATAAGGTACTTGTCGAAGCAGCAAGATTCTACTCAAAATATGTTGCCAACGTACAACCATAAAATTTTTGTCTTTGATATATTCATCTAAATGGAAATTTAAGCGGATATAAGATAGTAATATGTTATTGTAAATGTTGATAAACAGTACCATAATATAATTTTTCGGGGAAGGTATTTAAGAGCTATATTATGAATTTTTTCACATCTCGGGCAAGAGCATTGATTGAAATGTTTACTTGATTATTGTTTACCATATTCTAATTGGTAAAATGAAACACTGCTAATTTAATTATTTATGTAAATTATCTTCTCTTTTCTTGGCAATCTATTATTTCAGATTTTTAAATGCTTTAAAGAATGTGTTTGTTCCCATTTCAAAAATTAAAATCATCCATTTATTAACATTAGCTTATATCAAATTTAATGTTTACTTTTTTCTATCATTACAAGAAAAAAGTATTGGATTCGTGAAAATTTTCGAATTCCGGTTTTCGACGGATTTACACGTTTCAGACGCTAGAGATTCCAAAAGACATGTTTTTACAAAATGTCTGTCTGTGAGTTTGTGACTCTGTTTGTCTTTCTGTATGTATGTATGTGACATAAATTTTGTGGGCGCTCTATCTCAAGAACTAATGCACGGAATTTAATAAAAAATTATATTCAGTTAGTCCCTGATATAAGTTGGTGCTGATTAATTTTTGGTGTAAATCGCTAAACAGGTGGCGCTGCTAGTCAGCATTTTTCACGATTTCCACAATAGCTCAATATCCAGAACTAATGCACAGATTTTCATCAAACTTCAGATTTAGTTAGTCCTTGTCATTAATTGACGTTTTATATATTTTGGTGTAAATCGCTCAACAGGTGGCTCTTCCATGCTGCATTTTTTGCGATTTTCGCAATAGTTCTATCTCAAGAACTAATGCTTGGATTTCCAACAAACTTCAGATTCAGGTATACCTCAATATGAATTAGGGCTGTTTATGTTTTGGTGCAAATCGCTCAACAGGTGGCGCTGCTATGCTGCATTTTTCAAAATTTCCACTATAGCTCTATCTCAAGAACTAATGCACGAAATTTCATGAAACTTCAGATTCAGGTATACTTTGATATCAATTAGTGCTGTTTATGTTTTAGTGTAAATCGCTCAACAGGTGGCGCTACTATGCTACATTTTTCAGAATTTCCGTTATAGCTCTATCTCAAGAACTAAGGCACGAATAATCATCAAACTTGAATTTCAGATATACTTTGATATGAATTGGTGCTAAATTGATGTAATTTCTTGCACTAATTAAATGATTTAATTGACGTGATTTAGATAGAAGAGAGTTGTGTGATGGACACAACATACTAGTTTTATATAAAAGATAGAAGGCGAATTGAATAGAAAATGCATAAATGAGCCTCCTAAACGATTTTCTAGGTATGGAATACTAATAAGCTAAGATATACCACTGTTAAAAACAAGGATAGAATTTAGTACTTAAAAAACATTCATTGGAAAATTGTAAACAAAATACAAATTACACTTGATTAATATTAACACAATTATTCTAATTGGTAAACAAATAACATTAGATGTAAATTTCCAACTGGGCGAAAAATGTCCGGACCAGGATTCGAACACGGGACCTCCTGGCTGAAGCCGCCAGTGCTCTGCCATCTGAGCTATCCCGGACAACAGTTCTATGTTTTGTTAATTTTCTTTGTCCCGGATGTTCGAATCCTGGTCCGGACATTTTTCGCCCAGTTGGAAATTTACATCTAATATGATTTGTTTACAAATTAGAATAATTGTGTTAATATTAATCAAGTGTAATTTCGTATCCAGCGATTTCTGGAGTTCCATTACCTGTGATTTATTCTGTTGAGCTCAACCAGGTTTCAGACCAGATGCTGTAATCATCAAGGTTAGGTAGGTTAAAAAGTTCGACCAGAATCGTCCGGGATAGCTCAGATGGCAGAGCACTGGCGGCTTCAGCCAGGAGGTCCCGGATGTTCGAATCCTGGTCCGGACATTTTTCGCCCAGTTGGAAATTTACATCCAAAATACAAATTGTAAATAATAAGATATTTAGACATTGAAATCAAAACTTTTTAGCTATAAATGTACAAATGTTATTAAAAATAAATTTAGTAATTCATATTATAAAAAACATTCATTTGAAAAAGTAAGTTGAGCGTATTAAATAAACAATACATAAACTGCGAATAGTAACATATGAAGATATTCAAATCTTAAATTCTTTAGTTACGCTATAAAATGCATGAATACAATATTATTAAAAACAAATATAGTTTTCTTTAAGTAAAAATGAAATATTATTTGTAAAATTTATGTTGAATATATTTTGGCCTTTATTCATGTAAACTGTAGTTTAAAAATACAGCAATACAGTGGTATAATATAGTTTTTTTTTTGTTTTTTTTTTGGGGGGGGGGGTGGATATTAATGACCGGTATCATGAAATTTCTTCAACTCTTGGGTAAGAACATTGATTAATGTGTTTAGTTGAGCATTGCTTAAAATTATCTAATTGGTAAAATGGAAATGTGTTTATGTAATTATTTATGTAAATTAGCTTCTCTTTTTCTGGAAATCTATTATTTCAGATTTTGAAACGCTTTAAAGAACTTTGTTTCTCATTCCAAGAATTCAGACTACCACTTATTCACGTTGGTTTATATCGAATATAATTCTGTTTTTTCTAAGTCAGCATGGAACGACTGTCTAATTATGCAGTTTTGTTCTAGATAAGCAATACCACTGTTAAAACCAAATTTAGCAATTCGTATTTAAGAAAACTAGGGGGCTCAGCCCCCTGCTCGCTAACGCTCACCAACCCCCATGAATTGCTACGCAATTCATATTGGGATCGCTTCGCTCGCTCGCCACTATTTATGTCAACTCTAGCCAGAATAAGTGCTATCATAAATCATTACAACGTATTAAATTTACAAATATTTTTAATGTATAAAAAAGTAATTGAAAATTGTTGAAAATGTAAATAAAAACGTACCTTGGAAACAGAATTAATTAAAAACCTTGGTGAAAACAAAATAAAAAATATTTTTTGTTGGGCCGCTATGAGATCCGAGCAAGCAACACATGAAATTTAAAAATATTTTAATTCATAAAAAAGTAATTGAAAATTTTGTTGAAAATATAAATAAAAATGCATTTATCAAAAGTTTGGCGCTATGACTTGTTGATCATCATTGCGAAAGCTAAGCTAACAGAAAATTGACGCCGTTTAAATTTAAATGGCATGTTAGTGTCAAATGGGGTCCTTCTCCTTTCACTTTGCCTATAGTATTGAAAACCACGGCTTAAATTAATTTAAAACTATAATAAGACGCTATAAAACATACTACGTATCACGCTATCGAAATGTAAACAAAACGTTTTCGCCTGTGTCTAAATACAACCTTGGATCAAAAAGCTACGTCATCGTAAAACGGACCAATAGCAATTGTCATTCATGTATTGCTCAAACGGTTTGCGTTAAAAGAGAGATCTGTCTGGATTTTGATTTGCTGAGTGTTTTGGGACATGCGACCGTAACTACCACTGAGAAACGTCGCTTTGACTGTTGCCAAATAGCAAGCTACAAATACAGCCCATTTTTAGCGCTACGTAAGAGAAATATATATATATATAGATTATTCATTAGAAAATTTAAGTTGAAGATCTAAAACAAAATGTAAAATGTGAATAACAGCACGTGTGGACACTCAAATAATTAACTTTTTACTTACGCTATAAATTCATAACCATACCAATACCGTTAAAAATAAATTTAGTAGCCCATAATAAAAAAAATCATTAGAAAATATAAATTGAACATAATAAATAAAACATAAATCGTGAATAGTAACGTATGGAGACACTGAACTCATAACTTTTTTACCTACACTATAAAATAATAACAATACCAATAATGTTAAAAATAAATTTAGTAATTCATATTAAAAAAATCATTAGAAAATATAAATTCAACATATTAAACAAAACATAAAACTGTGAATAGCAACATATGAAGACATTGAAATCTTAAATTCTTTAGTTACGTATAATATATATTAAACAAAAACATAATTTGAAGAACAAATTAAAAAAATAAAATTTATTTCCTACATTGTTTAAGCCCGAGAAGGGACAGATATTAAGATATTTATTCAATTAGTTCTTCATTTAATGTTAAATTTTTGTAACAAATTATTTAAGCCAATTGAAGATTAAAAAATAAAAATAAAAATCATACAATATGATCCTTAAAACACCCTAAAAAATTAGATTCCGTTCAAATCAAATCGAAATAAATCTTAGACTTCTTCCGATTTTAATTGAAAATATTTGTATTGCAGATTTTATATTATGTTTATGACAATTGTGCGTAAAATGATAAGATGGATGCGAAATACAGAACTTTAAAAAAAGTCTAAGATTTATTTCGATTTCATTTGAACGGAATCTAATTTTTTAGATTGTTTTAAGGATCATATTGTATGATTTTTATTTTTATTTTTTAATCTTCAATTGGCTTAAATAATTTGATACAAAAATTTAACATTAAATGAAGAACTAATTGAATAAATATCTTAATATCTGTCCCTTCTCGGGCTTAAACAATGTAGGAAATAAATTTTATTTTTTTTAATTTGTTCTTCAAATTATGTTTTTGTTTAATATGTCAAGTTTTTTAATAACTACAGCACTCAGATGAACGCATTTCAAAATTAATAGAGAGTATCATCACCAGGGTTTGATGTATGCGGTATTGTACCAGAATGTGAAATACAGTTTACCAATGTGCAATTCAAAATGTTTCACCACAGTAGTAATATGCAGGTTGCGGTAATTTGGACAAAAACTTCCAATCTGAACGTAAAAAATCTATAATCAAAAGATAATAAATTAACTTCACTTAAATTTAGATACCCTATTTCCCACTCAGGAACGCTATGAATGTAAATGTAAATTATGTTGAATCCTTACTGCTAATATTTTACAATATTATAGCTGTGATACAGTAAAAAATAAAAAATAAAAGGTTTACTTAAATTTTTAAACTTTATTCTCTCCCTTGGAGTGATAACACATCAGAAAATTATTACCTAAGTTTAACTTGGGGTATAAATAGTTCTCATCTCGGAAAAAAAAATACATTTTAAAATTTAAGTTATGTATTACCCCACAAAGTTCACTACCTGCGTAAAAATAGCTATCCATTAGAAACTTTATACTAAAATATAAACTTGATCAAAGCAAAACTTGTTCTGAAAATATCCTCTTTATTTCCACTATGACGCCATATTCACCTTTTTAATTTTTGAAAAAAAAACTAGCTCAATTTATTAGTTCACGTGAAAATCTTTCAACTAAACAGAAATAAATTATTATTACGGCTTTTGAAATTTTTGCAACAATGAAGTAAAAATGCTACATTTTCTATAAAAAATGTCCGTTGATTTTCAATGAAATAAGCGAAAATTGGAATTATTAAGAAAAATATTTGAATAATGCAAAAAACAATTTACCCATGTTTCTCTCTGAGTTATAATTCATCCATATGCAAAGGTATTTTACCATTCGTTTTGACCCTGACGTCAGGCAAACGTTTTTACACTTTAAATTTATAATATCATTAGAATTAGTAAAGAAAAAAAATGAGTGGCATCAGGGACAAAAAGGTGGGAAGAAAAAATGAAAAAGTTACCATCTCCATAGGCTTTTCCATGTTAAATTAATATTGAGAAGTGACACTGGAAATAAATAAGTATTGCGCTGCCGCGCAATACTTAAATAAATACAATATTCTTAAAAAAAAATTAGTTTTCCGTATGTAAAAACAAAATATTATTTTTTAAATTTAACTTTAATATATTTGGACCTTTGTTCATGTAAACAGAAATTTAAAAACTTGGCACGTAAACTCCTCCAGCATAAGAAAAATTGTTGTTGACATACCAGAAATGTTACTACAATAAATAAAGGACATATATGTCTTCATTCATGATTAACCCTTTTAAAAATAAAGTACTTGTCGAATCAGTAAGATTTTATCCAAAATATGTTACTCACGTATAATCATAAATCTTTTGTCTTTGATATATTCATTGAAATAGAATTTTAAACTGACATAAGACAGCAATAGGTTATTGTAACAGATGATATACAGTATCATAATAAAGCTTTTGGGGGGTAAATATAAAAGAGCTATAATATACGAAAGTTTTCAGCTCTTGGACAAGATTAAAATGTTTGTTTGACTATTGTTCTATTTTCCAATTGGTAAAATGAAACTGTGTTTATTTATTTATGTAAATTATCTTCTCTTTTCCTAGAAATGTATTATTTCAGATTTTCAAACGCTTTAACGAACGTGTTTGTTTCCCATTCAAGAATTAAAACCACCCAGTTACTAACGTTGGTATATATCGAATATACTTTTTTACATAAGAGATAGAAGTCGAATTGAACAGGAAATACATAAATTGGTATCCTAAAAGATTTTTTCGCTACGCAATAGTGTTAACTTAAGATTTACTACTGTTAAAAACAAATTTAGTAATTAGAATTAAAAAAAATAACATTATTATGAAATTTAAGTTGAACATTATAAACAAAATATAAATTGTAAATAGTAAGATGTGGAGACATTGAAATCGAGACTATTATATAGCTGTGATGTAAAATACATAAATATACGAATGTCTTTAAAAATAAATTTAGTAATTTATATTATAAAAAAAACAAGCATTTGAAAATTTAAGTTCAAAACAGAAATAGTGAATAGTACCATAAGAAGATACTGAAATCTTAAGTTCTTTAGTTATGCTGTAAAATGCATAAATACAATATTGTTAAAAAGAAATTTATTTTTCCGAGCGTAAAAACAAAATATTCTTTGTAAAACTTATCTTTAATACATTTCGACCTTTGTTCAAGAAAACAGTCATTTAAAACTTGGCACGTACACTTTTCTATATAAGAAAAACTGTTGTTGGCATATCAAAAATTTTACAACAATAAATAAAGGATATATATGACTTCATTCAGGCTTAACCCTTTTAACAATGGCATATATCTCGAATCAGCAAGCTTCTATCACAAATATGTTGCTCACGTACAACCATCAAATTTATGTATTCGTTGTATACATCGTAATGGAAATTTAAGCTGACATAAGCCATTCAATGTGTTATTGTAAATGCAGAGATATATGGTTTCCCAAGAAGATTGAAACTTGCATTAATTTTGAACTTATTCGAGATTCGTAGGCAATGTCAATTCTAAAAGAGTTATAAATAGGTACA
Organism: Maratus speciosus; assembly: GCA_963932465.1. Classification (NCBI taxonomy): domain Eukaryota; kingdom Metazoa; phylum Arthropoda; class Arachnida; order Araneae; family Salticidae; genus Maratus; species Maratus speciosus. The sequence goes on from OZ010797.1 coordinate 474,513,376, forward strand.
AATTGTGATTATGTTTATGAAGTGGTCCTGCCATTAACGTTTTAAAAAAGTACTCTTTTTAAATTTTTATATGGTCACTTGATCCTTTAAATTATATTTAGAAAAGTTTCATTCATACTTTGACAAGTACAACAGTAACCATTTCATTCCCTTTTTCTGAAACAAAAACTGGCCTAGTTATGATATTTTTAAATTTATGAATTTTTCTGGACTTTTCATCATTAAAAAATCGTCTGTAGGTTTTTAATACTGGAAAGCTTCGAAAATAATTTTTAATGCCTTAAAACCTTCTTAGCCCCGTTAACTGATGTATCAGTTCCCTAAGCTGCAGTTTCCACAGCAATAGAAGCATTATTTAAATTAATATAATTCTACAGATATAATGCTATTTTAAAACAATGAGTCATGATTAATACTGTCAAGGACTATATTCATATGCGTAATTAAGTTTTTTGTATCATGTTAGAAAGATCCCCTTTAATTATTATTTTTTTTTTTAATTCAGAAAACAACATTACAATTTTGCCCTTTTGCTAAGCGGTCAGTGTGTTAACAATTACGGTAAAGGCTCCCGCTTAAATAAACAATTTCTGCTCCAGTGTCAATCCCTTTATTTCTAAAACCCCTGTAATACATTAATTTATTTTAATAATTATTAACATTATCTAACGCTTTTGGCCCTGAAAGAATTTATTTAATCAATATTGGTAATCCACTATCATTTTCCATTACTGTTTTAAGAGGACAAGGTACCTTCAAACTCATTATTTTATATTTTTTAAATTTTAGTTTAAATACTATTCGAGGGCACATTGTATGCATTGTGACATATATTTATCACATAAGAAATAAAAAAAAAATGGTATACAAATAAGGAATTTTCCTGAAAATTTCATGCGTTATGATTTTTTTTATATAAAATGCCCCATGCGCAGCACGCATAATTTCTATTAATATCTTTTAAGTTTTGTTTCAACTTTCATAAAATTTGATATAACTCGACAAAATTCTGCAAGGATTATAAAGATTAAATTTTAAACAATTCGGTTGGGTTGTTTTTGCGCTTTTTTATGCGAACAGACGGACGGACCAGATAACGACTATAGAAATACATATTTATATAATTACGAAGCAACCTAAAAATCCAACAAAAAAAAATTACCTCTACGATACATAGTTTTCGAGAAAAATGCAAAAGAAAAGTATGACGTCATATCCGGTGCAAGGGGGGGGGGGGGAACTGTATTCGAAACATGAACAACAGTATTTTCATACGTTAACATAGGAAAATGTTCGAAATGTCTATTGCGCATATCGGGGCATGCATGCGTTCAACTGACTACACACATTGCAGCAGTGTGGAATCCACAAAAAAACACGCAAAATGAATACGAGCAATTAAGTCACTTTGTATAGTAACTGAATCTCGTTAGGCCAATTCCTCCAGATGGCTCACTAGGAAAAAACCCACAGGTCTGGCGATCGCGGCGACCATAAAACCGAATCCCCGCATCCAATCCAGCGGTTTGGTTATTCCTGTCCATTAAAATTGTTTTTTCTTGCTTTGGATATAACCTCGTACTTTTCTTTCGCTTTTTTCTCGAAAACTTTGGGTAGCAGAGGTGTAGTTATTTAGTCATTTATATGTACAGTCGTGGAAAAAAAAAGTAAACACCCCCTACTAACTCCTCAACAAATTATCGTAGACGAAAGTTACTGGTACCGAACGATTGGAAATAAAGTCTACTTTTAAATGATGTATATAAAATTTCCTTAGGGGGCCATCTACATATTAAAACGAACCATAACTTTTTTTTTCAATAGCAGTACACAATTCTGACATCATAAATGAACTCTACACCCTTCAATTAGTCTAAAAACAAATTTTTATGCAATTCGTATCATAAGTTTCCAAGAAATTTATTATTTTAAAACGAGCGTATTTTAAGGGCTGTATCCAAATTGAAGTTCGGTACTCGATTGTTAACCGAGAGGGCTCCCTTCTTGATCAAGGCACTTTAAGCAGTCAATTAAGCCTGTTAGATTACAGGATAGCATAAGCAATTTCAAAATATTTAGTCACTTCTATCATAGACGGCCCCTTAAACCATCATTTTGCCGTTTTTTTTAAGCATAATTTGAAAACTACTTGGAAGAAAAATGTGAAATTTTGGATTTCCATAAAGCAGGACTTAATAAATCTGAATCCATCCAAAAAATTGTAGGTTGCAATTTATAAATATTTTGAATATTAATTTCATAATTCATAGTTCATATCAGAAAATTATAAAAAATTGCGAATTCAACGTATTTATGTTTGGGTATTTTAGTATTATTGCTACACAAAAAAAATAGAGCATTGGGATCATAATTTCAGAAGTTATAAATAAAAATATGAAAATGTAATTTAACATTAGAAGCACTCAATTTTGAATGTTTATAATTCAAAATCTTATCGTTCAAATGACTTCAAATGTTTCTTTTTCATCAGAAAACACAACGGATCTCAACTCCGTCCTCCAATGAGCTCTGGCCTGACACCAAGGGCGTCGCAAACGGCAATGGCTTGGAGTCAGTAGAATGCACGCTACAGGGCGCCTGGCTCGGAGCTGTCCTTAAAGTAACCGATTTCTAACAGCTCGTTGTGTCACTGTGGTACCAACTGCAGCTCGAATTTCTGCCGCAGACGAAGTACGATGCGCCACGGTTGTACGCCGAATACGGCGATCTTCCCTCTCGGGAGTGCCACGTGGCCGCCTGGAACCTGGTCTTCTTGAGGTAGTACCATCCCTTGACCGCTGCTTCCAACAATCATGCACAGTGGATAAATTCCAGCCAAGTCTTTCTGCAATATCGCGGAAAGAAAATCCAGTTTCTCGTAGCCCGAATATGCGACCTCGTTCCAATTCGGTGAGCTGTTGACAGTGGCTTCTTCGTCTTGCTAAAGGCATTTTTGGCTAACATCAACTCAATACGTCAGATTTCGAAGCTAAATAACGTCCATGAACTTTACAGCACGCATTTAAAGTAAACTTGATCTGCAAGTTCTGAGTGGCGCCACTAGCGCCACACTTATGCAAGAAAGCTCGAAATTTCAATCGATGTCATCTTTCAGATGTATAAACACGCCTACCAAATTTCGTTTATCTAACACAAGTCTTTCTTGGTGTTGGGATTTTTTTTTTCCGCCAGTGTATATATATATGTGTGTGTGTGTATATATATATACATATATATATATATATATATATATATATATATATATATATATATAGTATGTATATATATACTATATCTATCTATCTATATATATATATATATAAATTATATATATATATATGTATATATATATATACATATTTATTTATATCTGAAATTTGTCATGCTGTAATTCTCGAATTTTTGAACCGATTTGGATGAAATTTTTCATATGCATAGTACATACTAATGTCTCGACCGAGATCGTTGGCCAGCTTCATCCGCCATCTTGTATCAAAATGGCTGTCAGTTGGATTGTGTCGACACTTTTGGAAATTCTTGAGTTTTCTATCTTTCTCTTTAAAATGACCTATATTGTTAACTTACACTGTGTGACTCTTTAAAATTTCTTTTAATGTTTTTAACATTCTGTTTAAAATGATACATAAAAGTTTGCGTTTTGTGAAACGTAACATTTCGCATGAGTATACAATGTTAGATAACATAAAAAAATTTCAAAAATTCAAATGGCCGTCTCTCTCTCTCTTTCTCTCTATATATATAGTATATATATATGTAAGTCATCATTTCAACGGAGGGTGTTTCTGGTATCTGGGGGTCATGATCGGCGAAAATATAGCAAAATTTCCCGAAGTGTTTTCTTTCGGACGGCTGCAATAGGTAGATTTTTGCCTTTTTCTAATAAAAACTACTTAAAAGTGCCCTCAGTTTTAGCCACCACTGTATACGCAAAAACTGAGATGATAAACGTTTTTCAGCTATCATATAAAGCGATGAAAGCAAGCAAATTTCAGAATTTTGTCAAGAAATGTCAGCAAAATAGTTTCCATATATATAAATGATCTCATTTCCACATCCATGGCAGAGGTATAGTCGTAAAAAAAACAGACGATATACGCTCTTAGCAGAGGGTATGCGCTCAAGGTAGAGCTTATATCCTAGAGTGTGTGTACTATAGCTTTCTTGAAATACAGAGGGTATACGATGTTTCTTAAAAATATCCAAAGGGTATACGGCGTATACCCCCGTATACCCTCCACTACATCCCTGATCCATGGACTACTATTATCCACATACCCGAAATTTTACTGTGCTAAATAAAGTAAATAAAGGTGTCTCTTTCATGTTGCAATATATATAAATACAAAGTATACATACTATTGAAAATATAAAAATAAAAATAAATAAAATATTGAAAAGTCCAATTTTGAAGTTAATTTAAATAAAGGTAAACATTAAAATTTCTTAACTAAAGAATTGGATATCAATACAGCAGAGAAGTAAATTTTTTACGCATCACTTCATGGGTCAGGGTTTTTGTCAAACCTTCTTTTGGAACTTCCGTTTTAGAGACTATTTAATAATATTTGTATTTCGTTTGAAACACATTAGTACCCCGACTTACTCTTCCTCGACTTACGTCACCCCACATTTACGTCGCCTAGCCTGAGGTAAAAGACGCATTTTGAACTTTTTGCAGACTTATAGAACAAATTTAACATCTCAGATGCAAGCACAGTCATAGGGGATTCATGGGGTAAAGTTCAGTAAAAAACAGTGATAGATGCTTGGGAAAGATTGTGCCACTTTTTCTTCGCGGAGACTAAGAAACGTCTGAAAATTGTCATTCTGTATCTCACTTAATTGATGAAATCGTCGAAAATGGAAGAGAACTCAACTTAGAGATGGATGCGCTAAAGATGTTGTTGAACTCATAAATTCCCCTCATCCGGAATTAATCATCGATGAACCTATCGAATTAAAGAAACAAAGTACTGTTAAAGAAAGAGATGAAGATTTTGAACCTAGTCTGAAAGGGGATGATGATTGCAAAATTAACCGAAGAACGAAACCTTATTGAAGATGAAATGATGGTTCTTGAAAATATTGATTCAGACGAGTAATGTATAGCAACGACGAGATAACGCTTAAAAACTTACTCTGCTGTGCCATTACAAAGAGCTTCTAAGAGAAAAAAAATTTTTGGTTCAACTTCATTGCAAGATTTTTTGACATGCTCAAAGCCTCAAGCGGGGAAGCTAGAAGAACAATAAATTGCAAGTTAACAACTGATTGATTTATTCCAAATTCTTGTATTGCAAACGCATTTTTTTTTTTTTTTGCTAATGTTAAATGTATGTAACATAATCTCTAAATACAATAGAATATGTTCATTAGATTTTGGTGAATTTTTATTACTTATCTTTTTTTTTTATCACTTAAACATACCTCGAATTAGTCGTTCTCGACTTACGTCGTTAGTCTTGGAACGGATTGCTGACATAAATCGAGGTATTACTGTATCAATACAAAATTCTTGGTAAGGTTAATTTGAATACACTTTCACATATAAATACTCTTGATACGTATAAATTTTCTTCATAAGAGAAAATTTTGTCGACATTTTCGAAATTTTACTATGCTCAATAAAGCACATACTGATATCTTCATTCATGTTTTAGAACTTTTAAAAATTGATTGCTTGTCAAATCAGCATATTTCTGTTGAAAATATACTGGTCACGTTTATCCATAAAATTTAGGTCTGTTGTACGTTGACACTTATGTGGAATGGAATTTAAATATAAAATATGAAGGCAACGTGTCAAAATAAATAAAGATAAAAAGTGTACATTTCTTTATCAATAAAATATTCTTAGTAAGGTTAACTTGAACACATTTTCACATATAAATACTCTTGGCACGATTAAATTTTCTTCATAAGAGAAAATTTTGCCGACATTTCCGAAATTTTACTATGCTCAATAAAGCACATACTGATATTTTCATTCATGTTTTAGAACTTTTAAAAACAGATTGTTTGTCAAATCAGCATATTTCTATTGAAAATAAACTCGTCATGTTTATCCATAAAATTTAGATAAAAAGTGTACATTTCTTTATTAACTAGCAAAAGCCATGCTTTGTTTGTATTCGTGAAGCATTATTTAATAAGACAGATATTTCGAAAGTAACGATATTTTTTATATTATTTTTGCATCTTTATTAAGCAAAAACGTTATTTTATGTTTTGGCGCATTTTAATTTTAGAAATGTAAATTCAGCCAAATAACTAAGAATTTCTTCGGATTTTTTTTATTTATGATATAAAGAATTTAACAATTAATTTTATTTGTTTACAATTCTTTTGTTGCCACTTTACAAAAGAAAAAGTCATAATATAATTCTTTTAAAATATATAAGTATTGTCTGCATAAATGATTTCACATAATAAGAATAAATTGTGTATTTGAATTATTAACACTGAAAAATACTTTTATAACAGAATGTAAATAATTGTATTTTCACAAATTTTAATTCATTAAAAATATGCTATAATTTTCATAAAAAAGGGTATTTTAAAAATTTCATAAAAGAACTCGTGAAACTATTTAATTAATCATGATTGTATATATAATGACTAACTCCATGATTATTTTTCTTCTGAAAATAGACGTGTTTCACTTTTTATTTTCAAAAATGCGTCCGTAATGGAAAAACATGTAAAATAATTTAATTAAAATAATTAATTTTTTAATGTTATTCTGTAAAAAAAAAAATAATATTGTGCAAATCTACAGATCATAATTTATTTTTATGTTTAATTTCAAGTCAAAATACTGAATAATTTTTGTAAAGTGTACGACAAAATGTAATTTGTGTAGCCTAGTAGAGGATTCGCTTCGCTCATCTTAATAACACTTGTCTTTAAATGAAAATTATCTAACATGTTTTCGGTCGAATAAATATTTCTGCCAATCATATATGCTATAAAGGCTTGTTTATTTTATATTCAGAGAGTCTAACAGCCATACTCAACATTTTTTTTCTCGTGGGCTGCAAACAATGTTTACGACATTAGGTAGGCCGCAACGCACTGAAAAAAGGGGTAAAAAAAGGGGTCATTAAAATAGTAAGATAAGAAAAGAAGTATAAGCGAAGCAATATACAAAGGTTATATTATCAGTAGGTTTATACGACCGTTTCTCGCGGAAAAAATGTAAAAAAAAAAGAACACCGCCTTTTTTAAACAATAAAGTTCCTGGTAGATTTCTATTGAAAATGTTGTAAAAATTTAGAAATATGCCGCTCTGTTTGTTGTTTGGAAATGGTAGTGAAAAAATTTTGGTGCAATTTTTTCTGCAACAAATGTTCAACTCTGAAAAGCAGTATTAAGCATAAAACATAATAACATAAAATTGCAGAATTTCGAAGTTCTAAAGAAAAAGATTCAGGAGATTTTCTCTAATAAATCATTTTTTTTTTTTTTTTTTTTTTTTTTTTTGCTCTTCGTAAAACCTTTATATTTATTTTTAGTTCTAGAAATACATAGTACAAATTTAATTTAGAATGATGTTTGATTAGTGTAGAATAATAAATGTATACAGCACTGCAGCACAAATAGGGTTATATGTAAAAAGCAGCTTTTGACTAAGAAATCAGAATTTAAGATGTTTTAATATGATTTTAAATTAATTATAATTAACAAGATTAGATAGTTCAGAATTAATTTTCCCATTAAAATATATAAAACAACAGTGAAGGTCTCTAATACTTTTATGCACATCTCAATTAATTTTTTGGATTAATGATATTAAAACTTGGAAATTTTTCCAGAGAAAAACATTTGCCTCTCATACAATATTTCAAAGGAAAATCAAATTTTGAAATTAATTTCTTAAAAGGCGCAAAGGCCAACCTAGTGAAAAATATTCCATGTCGGGTCTCGAACCTGGGCCATCAGTATAGCGCACTAACATTTCACCGACTAAACCACATGGAACGATACCCAGCCTGGAACTTCTCACTATTACATGTTGGCAAGGCTACAAACGCAAGGCCTTGTCAACATGTAATAGTAAGAAGTTCCTAGGCTTGGTATCGTTCCATGTGGTTTAGTCAGTAGAATGTCAGTGCGCTATTCTGATGGCCTGGGTTCGAGTGCCGGCATGGAATCTTTTTCACTAGATTGGCCATTGCACCTTTTAAGAAATTAATTTGAAATTTGATTTTCATCCCCCCCCCCCTATACTCTATATTTCTTTTTCTATATTTCTCTATCTTCCGCATATAATTTATTAGAAAAATTCTTGAGCGAACCAAAATTCACTTAAATCTATTTATGGTACAGAATGCTTTGAAATGAAAAGATAAGAAACGAGGAATCGTGACGCGAGTATTATGAAAAACTTCGAATTTTTTGAGGGCAATTTCTTTCCGAAATAAAATTTTTCGTATACCGGTTCCCATAGTTCGTTTCTCCAATCATAAATACCGATCATATAATGTTACAAAAATAAATAATAAAATACTGAAAAAATTGTATGCATTACTCTTGAGTGATAAATGCAGGCCATAGTGTTCGCAAATAAATCCTAGAGTAAAAACAAATGATATCTTTAAATCAATAGTCCAGAGCAAATGATATGAGGAAGGAAAAATGAAAAATGATATCGTTTGAGGAGAATTACTTTCTGCTTAAATAAGCATAACTGTTTTTCCATAGAATTTCTATATGGGTGAATAATGCATTTTTGCTATATCTTGCGCGCAGTATCTCATAATAATGATATCAAAAGAGTAAGCTTAGTGTGATCTATTTTTACTTGAAATGTCTTCTTAACTTAAGTTTAAATATTTTTGATAATCTTAGTACATAAATCGAAAGTGAAAAAGAAGAATATTTAAGGGGTTTTCTTTACTTTTACAGAAATATATTATAATATTGCATCACTTAATATTTATTAATTTTAATTGTGATATTATACAAACTGTATTATAAAACTTTATACAAATTTTATTAGAAAATTGTATCTAAACTTTATTATAAAATTCGGATCTTTATTTATAATTACCGATCATACAGTGTAAAAGATGCCATCTTAGAACAGATTAACCCTTTATGTACTGAAACTAGATTAGAAAATTTGCATAATCATTTAATAAACTTTAGAAGGATTTTAGAAGAAACGAATGATTTAGAAGGATTCATTAAATTTGAATTTATAGGGATTTTGTGCAATATTTATAACCCCACTCAAATCTTTTATTTAAAATATTTTTTAGTATTTTTTAGAATTAGGAACAAATATAATGTTCTTACAGTAGAAATATAGAAATATTTCCGAATTGAAAAATCCCCCAACGCCAAGAAATCTGAAAAGATGCAAAGGCAAATGAAATCATCCTTTTAAAAATATTTTTATTTTGTGTAACGAATAATGCTTTTGGAAGAAGATAAAGTAATGCATCTATAAATCATTCTAAACTGTATTACTACTAATCGATGTATTAAATGAATTTCATAACAATTGATTTTAATGGTAATTATAAGTACTGTCAGTAGGTAGAGGATTAAGGGGACTCGGTACCCTTTGATGAACTTTGAAGAATTTGTTTTACTGATGTACACTTATTTATTATGTGGACATATTATTATAGCTTACACTTAGAAAAAGTTATTTTAACAGGGAAAAAATCATTCTATGGACAAAAATTGAGAATTTTGTTTATTTATTTTTTTTAATTTAAGGAATCTTAATGTTTGCTGTTTTTTGATACATTACTGTGTTTAAAACACCAACACGTCTAGAAATATTTGTAAAATCTGTTCATTATTATTTTGTAGTGTTCTTAATCAAATTAGGGATGGATTTTACAGTTAATGAATTAGTTTATGAGAAAAAAAATACACAGAGGCAAAAACGCAGCAAAAAACATGCTTTCTTCAACGTTTCGATTTTTATTATTTTTTTCTTTCTTTATATTGAAAAATCTCTAATTTTATTCAGTACACTATATTGAGTATTTATAAAAATAATGGAGTGATTTGATAAATATGTGTAGAAATTTTAGTGTTTTACATACAGTAATGTATCAAAAAACAACAAAATTTAAAATCCTTTAAATTTTAAAATAATATTTAAATTCTCAATTTTTATCCATAAAATGATTTTTTTTTCTTGTCGAAATCAGTTTTTCGAAGTATAATGATATATACATATAATAAGTAAATGTACATCAGTAAAATAAAAATAAAAACTTTCAAAGTGTACCGAATCCCCTTAAACTATGTAAAATTTGTTTTTGAAAATCTTGTGTGAGAAGCTTTGACCATTGAAAAATGTTTAATAAATTCTTGAGAAAAAACAAATGACGCGTTTATAACAGTAGCCGATAGCACATAACATAAGAAAGAAAAAATGAAACAGGAAATCGTTTGTGAAGAATCACTTTCTGCTTAAATAAGCATAACTGTTTTTCGTGGAATTTCTACATGGGTGAATAATGCATTTCTGAAGTATCTTGCTGCTAAACTTCACGCGATATATCATTCTAATGATAATCAAACAGTAAGCTTGGTGTGATATATTTTTATCCATTTTTATATGAAATTGTCTTTTTAACAAAAGTTTGAATATTTTTAATATTGTTAATACATACTTTGAAGTAAAAAAGAGTGTTTATCAGATCTATATATATAAAAGCCGTTCTCTGTGTGTATGTCCTTTATACAAATCTTTAATTATAGAACGAATTGCACAAAACTTGCTGTATATACGTTTTAGAACGTGGAAAAGATCCCTGTCTACTTTAAAAAATCATCAGACCAATATTTATCCCTTTTTTCTACGACCTTTCATAATTTAACATTATAGAAATATCTCTTTTTAAATATTAAAATTCAAGTTTCTTTCCTGTTGCCACACATAAAAAAAACAGCTCAATAATTAAAAAAATTTTTGATAACTCGAGTACTTTGTTTTATAAGTCAATAAAAATTCGGATAGTCTCACTATATTTTTGCTGTTTTTTGAAATTGACGTCATTCAAATAAGAAAATGCACATTTTTCATATATTTATGTAAAATTTTTAGCTAAGCATGCTTTAAAATGACCTTAGTAGTACTTTAGATGAATGTTAAAAAATCTATTTTAATGAAGTCGTTTCAATATCAAGAAATCAATTAAGGAAAAAGATAATAGTAAAAAAAAATCCTTTGCTAGATATGACATCAATTTCGTCAGTATAATTTCAAACTGGTTCTAAAAACTGGATGCTATAAGTTATTCCACATTCCTTTGTAATCTTTAATTATATCATTTAGATAAATGTTTTAATACCTGAAATGCAGTGATAACATTCTACGATTTGTATCGAATACGGTTATACAAAATACAATTTTTCTACGATTTATATTAAATAGAAATTATAGCTACTATTTTTTAGGGTAAGCTTTTTTTCTTTTTTAAACAAAATTTCATGACTGACAGACTTTTCCGTTAGATGTTGAAATAATGGAATGCATGATGTTTAGAGATCAAATTTCTGTAAAACGTAATTTATGGTACGGTTAGGTTGTTGCCACCAACAATATGGTTAGGCGTTACTCATAGATATGTCTTTTCTTCATAATATTGCATTAATAGCAAACGGATATATCTTTCTTAATTGGGTTACAGGTATATTTAAAAATATCCCCGTGATTGAAAATTAATTTAAAATTGATAAACAATCCATCCGTAAATTGAGATAAGCTTTTCAAACAAATATTACTGAAAGTGCTTTTTGTATTCTAATAGATGTTGGAATAGTCAAATGTGCGCTGTTTAAAGGTCAAATTGCAGTAAAAGTTAAATTTATGGTTGGGTTAGGTTGTTGCCACCAACAATATGATGCTAGAGATACACATAGTTCATCAATGTCTTTACTTTATAATATTGCATTAAGAGCAAACAGGTATATCTTTCGTAATTGGGCTGCATGTAGGGATAAGATTTCGACGTTTTTGCACACCGGTATATTCTTAAAGAAAATGTGGTTCTGTTAAATCAAGAGAGTGTTCCGATTAAATGAAATATCATTTTCTCTAACAAAATACTGGTGTGAAAAAACGTGGCAATCTTATCCCTGGCTGCATGCAAATCAAAAAATATCCATGATTGAAAATTGCTTTAAAATCCATTCACATGAAAAAATTGAGATAAAATTTTCAAATAAATTTTATTTCACAGAAACTTTTTTCTATTCGACAGTGTGAAAAACGAAATTGTATGATGATCATACGTTAAAAAAATTTTAGTAAAAGCAAAATTTATGGGTTAGGTCATTGCCATCATCAGTATAATGTCACAATTGGCATTGTTTGTAGGTTTTTTTTTTTTTTTTTTTTTTTTTTTGTATATTCTGAAGATGACTCAATGAAAGAGTCGAAATATGTACGTTTTTAGCATTTTTATTGGTTTCTTTTTATTGAAATAACGCTTTTTAAGCAAATAATTGTACTTTAATATATGTTATGACATTTGTTTGGAATATATATTATTATTTTATAGTTAATAGTGGACGCAATTAAGACTATTTTACTTATATTTCTTATCGGTCTTTTTAACGATTCGTGGACGGGAATGCACCAATCTCAATTATTGTCATTGCCGTATTATTTCATTTTAACGTATTTTACCCGGGAGGACCCTTATTATTGATACGAGCAAAGCCGGGTAGATCTGCTAGTATAAAATAAAAACTTCAACTATAAGAGCGGTAAAATGACGTAGCACCTTAATTTAATTGTTTTTTAAAATTAAAATATCTACTTTAATACAAACAGTCAAATTTCATGAAAACAATTTAGGAACAAGAAAAAAGAGGCTAAATATGCATGCTTGAAAATTACTTTAAAATCCATACAAAAATCTGTAAATTGAGATAAACATTACAAACCAATCTTACTGAAAGTACTTTTGTTTTCTATAAGACGTTGAAACAATCGAATGTGCGAGGTTTAGAGGTTAAATTGCAGTAAAAGGGAAATTAATTATTGTGTTAGGTTGTTGCCACAGAAAATATGATACCAGGTTACTCATAGACATGTCTTTTCTTTATACTATTGCATTAAGAGTAAACGGGTTCATTTTTCGTACTCTGGTTGCACGTACCTTTAAAAATATCCATGCATGAAAATTACTTTAAAATCCATTAAAATCAGAAAATTGAGATACAATTTTGAAACAAATTTCATTTGAAAAACTTTTTTCTATTCGACATTGTAAAAAATGAAATTGTGTGATGTTTAGAAGTTAGAAAAATTGCAGTAAAGGCGCAATTTATGGGTTACAATTTATGGGCACTGACATAGTGTTTGTACTTTATATATACAAGTTGGAACCCGTCGAAATTCGACGAATTAAAATGTTTAGAATGGAGGTGTTAGATCGAAATTATAATAAATCTACAAAAATAATTACAATAAAAAATTCATCTTGCATTGGTTATCTAACTCTTAAAACAAATAATGTTTTTAACCTAAAATTACTAAAATATTATTTCCAAAAGCTTCAACTGCTTAAATTATTGAAAATTAAACTGTATTAGAATACGTAATTAAGATGAGTAACTATGTTGAAGTTATCGATTGAGGCTCTTACGTTTGTTTTTACGGGATGAAAAATCTGTAAAAAGGATTCCGCTTTGTCACATCGTAAAAATTTCCCCTATAAAATCTAAACTGTACGTTATTTTCACGTTATCAAAATTTACATACGCATCACTCAAATTCACAATTTAAAAGTATTTTAACGCGCAATACATTATTAATGAATGTATTTCCTAACTTAAAGTCACGTTTCTCTGATACAACTTTTCATGTGAACATTCGGATAAAATTTAAGTTCTAATCTCAGTACCCGCGAAAATTAACCAATCAGAAATTTGTCTTTAGTTGCCATAGTATTGGCCATTTAGTATTGGTCAAATATTTAGTTTTATCAAAGAAAATGACCGTTTTGCTTTAAATATGACATCATTTTTACTCACTGAATCATTTTGCCTATAGCGTCTCAAACTCAGTATCAGCATAATATAAAAATATTAAAATATCTTCTAATCAATCTTTTGATTTTTGAAGAAGAATGCGTGTTTCTTTAATGGCTGACGTCATTTTCTGCTCAAAAATGAGAAAATAGTTACTTTTATTTGTAATGCGAAAATGGCATCAATAAGGATATAATCAATAAAAATAAATAAACCATGAAAATTTTCCCTTTACTTTTAATAGACATGGAGTACTTCAATTGCCATAATTACAAAATTGGTACTAAAAATTGTAAAATAATTAATATCTCAAAAATAAATTGAGGTAGAGCTTTCAAACAATTGTATTTAAAAGTACATTTTTTCCCCTATACGATAGTGTAAAAATTTAAACCGTGTGATGTTTAGAAGCTTAAAAATTTGCAGTAGCGAAAATTCCAAAACCGAAATTTTATTTCAAATTTCAAAGTGTTGCCATTCGCAGAATGACGTATGCGTTACGCACAGATATGTTTGTCCTTTATAATATAGATACCATGCAAACCAGAATTTCACTAAGTGCTGCGCGATTTGGTGGAATTTTTTTTTCTTCGTATTGTGAGGAAAATCACACATTTTTCTCTTACATCCGGCAAAGATAACGCGCATTCTGTTATTAAAGCTCAGAGATTTTACTATGGTTGCGAGACAATAACGTCATGTTTTCTGATTGCCTTTTTAACGTTTTGTGGATGGAAATGAATGCACAAGTTTCAGGTATTGTGATTGCCGTATTATTTCGTTTTAATTTATTTTACCTGGAAGGCTCCTTATAATTGACTCGGGCGAAGCCGGGTAGTTCTGCTAGTGTTTCTATAAAGAAACATCTGATAATATTGTATCACTATATACCGGGTGTCCCAAAAAGGACTGACTGATTTTAAAATTCAATAACTTGCAAACGGTGACAGATATTTAAAAAATTCTTGCAGGAGGCTTATGCATAAGGTCAAAAGTTTTTTTACAGTGATTTTCAATTTTAGTTCGAATTACAAACAATAGATGGCGCTGCGATCAATAGACGCTGAATTCAGGCTCGATTTTTGGTACTTCGTGGCCCGGATAATACATTTTCATCTCCTTTTTCAGCATGGAACAAAAGAAAGGACCAGAAATCGAGCCTGTATTTAGCGACTATTGCTTACAGCGCCATCTATTGTTTGTAATTCGAACTAAAATCGAAAATCACTGTAATAAAACTTTTGACCTTATGCATAACCCTCCTGCAAGAATTTTTTAAATATCTGTCACCGTTTGCAAGTTATTGAATTTTAAAATCAGTCAGTCCTTTTTGGGACACCCGGTATATTAACTTTATATTTTGATATTATAAAAATTTATTACTAAACTTTATACAAGCTTTATTATAAAATTTTATTTAAAATTTATTAAAAATTCGGATCTTTATTTATAAATATCGATCATACAATATTAAAGATGTCATCATAGAACATGTTAATTTGTGTAAAATTTGTTTTTGAAAATCTTGTGTGAGAAGCTCTTGGTCATAAAAAAATGTCAACTAAATTCTTGAGGAAAAATAAATGATATCTTTATAACAATAGTTGAGAGCAAATAATCTAGCATAGAATGAAAAATAATATTGTTTGAGAAGAATCACTTTCTGCTTATTTAAGCATAACTGTTTTTCCATAAAATTCCTATATGGATGAATAATGTATTTTTGCATTATCTTGCTGTAAAAGTTCGCGCGATATATCATTGTAATGATATCAAAAGAGTAAGCTTGGTGTTATTCATTTTTATATGAAAGTGTTTTTTTAACGAAAGTTTAACTTTTATTTATAATGTTAGTATATAAATTCAAGTAAAAAAAAAGACTGTTTAACCCCTTGAGGGGCAAGCAATTACGTTTGTGAAATGCTGAATTCCCACCGGAATCTTTGAAAAATTCTATTTCAAAATAAGTAAAAGCAATTTTACAGCTTTTTCCACCAAAGTTAGAAAAGTAAAATTTAATAAATTTTTTCTGGTGTAAAACTTCATTAATCGTAGGTGGTATATAATATATACCGGTGCCTCTCAAGGGGTTAACAATTTTTCTCTATTGAAATATGTGATCATAGTGCATCAATTAATATTTTAAAATTTTATTTATAATACTAGGGGGCTCTGCCCCCTACGAGCTACGCTCGCCAACCCCCGTTCAGGCACACCAAAATCCAAAAAGTCCTTCCGTCCAGTGCCGGGAGGAAGAGGTAGCTTTCATAATCCTTATTTAAAAAAAGCCAAATTATATCATTCAAACACGCGAAGCTCAATTTAGTGGAAACCGAATATAGGACA
The DNA here is from genome assembly GCA_963932465.1 of Maratus speciosus. Classification (NCBI taxonomy): domain Eukaryota; kingdom Metazoa; phylum Arthropoda; class Arachnida; order Araneae; family Salticidae; genus Maratus; species Maratus speciosus. Next base: position 474,529,753 of record OZ010797.1, read on the forward strand.
TTCAATACTAATTTTTATCAATATAATGAATGAGAATTTCGCGAAATTAGTCAGCTTTATCCAAGCTGCTTTTCTTTAAAGTAACATATATTTGGCTGCCAAATTCGGCAATTTCTTAAAGTGCCTGTCATTTTAAGACAACATGGTGGATGAGGCTAAGCAGTGAACTTGGTCGAGACCTTAGTAATTGCTGTGCACATGCTCACTCTCATCGGAATCGGTTAATATATAGGAGTGCTGTCGCATGCAAAAAATCAGATTTTTCAAAATGTCACCCAGAATAGAAATTGAAACTGCTATATCTGAGCCATTTTTTAAGGTAAAGACAAACAAAAAATGCTCCTGAATCCTTATATCAAGGTCAAATACTTAAGAAAGAAACCTTTTTCAATTTCTAATTTTTTTGCACCTCACTTTAAATATATATATATTTTTTAATTTAATGGTCGCCATTTTGAAACAAGATGGCTGATGAATCTGGCCAGCGAACTTGGTCGAGGTGTTGATGTATACTATCCACATGCCTTCTTACATCGAAATAGGCGAATACGTGTGCTATCGCGTGACAAATACAAGATCGTTTCAAAATGTTAGCCATGCTAGAAATTCAAAGTGCTATAAAAAAACCATTTTTTAAGATATAAACAAAAGAACAAATTTTCAGAAACAAAAATTGCTCCGGAATCTTTGTATCAAGGCCAAACACATGAAAAAATCTTTTTCATTTTCCAATTGTTTAATACCTCATTTTGAATTTTAAATTTAATTTTTTTAAATGGCAACCCTTTTGAAACAAGATGGCGAATGAAGCTGGCCAACGAACTCGGTCGAGACATTGGTATGTACTATGTACAGACCAAGTTACATCCAAATAGGTTCATAAATACGCCTGTTATCGCGTGACAAAAATCAGGTCGTTTTAAAATGTCAGCCACAAGAGAAATTCAAAATGCTATTACTCAGCCATTTTTTTTAGATATAGACGAAAGAAAAACTGTTCCGGAATCTTTGTATTAAGGTCAAACAGATACAAAAAAAATCTTTTTCACTTTCCGATTTTTTGGTATCTCATTTAAATTTTTTTATTTTTTAATTTTTTTAAATGGCCGCCATTTTGAAACAAGATGGCTTATGAAGCCGGCCAACGAACTCGGTCGAGATATTTGTATGTACTATGTACACACCAAGGTACATCCAAGTCGGTTCATAAATACGCCTGTTATTACGTGAGAAAAATCAGGACGTTTCAAAATGTCAGCCACGCTAGAAATTCAAAATGCTATAACTCAGCCATTTCTTAAGATATAGACGAAACAAAAACTGCTCCCGAATCTTTTTATCAAGGTCAAACACATAAAAAGAAAATATTTTTTCAATTTTTAATTTTTTGGTACCACATTTCAAATTTAAATTTTTCTTAAAATTTTAATGGCCACCATTTTTAAAGAAGATGGCGGATGAAGCTAGCCAACGAACCCGGTCGAGACATTGGTATGTACTGTGTATAAACGAAGTTACATCCAAATCGGTTCATAAATACGCCTTTTATCGCGTGACAAAATTCAGGACGTTTCAAAATGTCAGCCACGCTAGAAATTCAAAATGCTATAACTCAGCCATTTTTTAAGATATAGACGAAACAAAAACTGCTCCGAAATCTTTGTATAAAGGTCAAATACATAAGAAAAAATATTTTTCCATTTTCAATTTTTTGGTACCTATTTTCAAATTTTAAATTTTTAAAAAAAATTTAAATGGCCGGCATTTTGAAACAAAATGGCGGATGAAGCTGGCCAACGAACCCGGTCGAGAGATTGGTATGTACTATGTACACACTGAATTACATCCAAATCGGTTCATAAATACGCCTTTTATCGCGTGACAAAATTCAGGACATTTCAAAATGTCAGCCACGCTAGAAATTCAAAATGCTATAACTCAGCCATTTTTTAAGATATAGACGAAACAAAAACTGCTCCGGAATCTTTGTATAACGGTCGAATACATAAGAAAAAAATATTTTTCCATTTTTAATTTTTTGGTACCACATTTCAAGTTTTAAAATTTTTTAAAAATTTTAAATGGCCGCCATTTTGAAAAAAAACGGCGGATGAAGCTGGCCAACGAACTCGGTCGAGACATTGGTATGTACTATGTACACACCGAATTACATCGAAATCGGTTCATAATTACGGGAGTTACAGTGTGACATAGGTCAGATATATATATATATATATATATATATATATATATATATATCAATTTTGAACGGAGGGTGGTTTCGGGGTCTGGGGGTCATGATCGATGAAAATATACCAAAATTTTTTGAAATCGCTTTCCTCCGAACGGCTGCAATAGGTAGCTTTTTTGTAAAGAAAGCTACCTAAAAGCACGCTAATTTGATCGGCTTTAAAAATATTGAATTAAAATTAAAAAAAAAAAACAAAACAAAAAAAAACAGTAGCGATCTCTCTGTAAACGGGTTTCCATTCGTTTTCCTTGGATTGGGGATTTTTAAGACCAAATCTGTTGCTGTTAAGAGATACAATGGCTGTTTTCGTATTTAATTAAAAAAATTAGTTATTTGAAAATAAGCTAATGTAAAATGAATTATGTAAACAGTGTCATTGTCTCCCGGTATTTTTTTAGCAGCGCTTTAAGATAGTTCTGTTAAATAATTCATTTTAAATGTATCGTTTCAAATCTGACGTAATTTACACCAAACTTTTATTTCTCTTATTAATATTCAAGTAAAAATACTTTTGTTGTTAGAAGGAAATATTATTTGCGCTGCGCTGCCTTCGAATTCACGATAATAGCTGAAAAGATTATCTCAAAATATCTCGCGCAAATATATTTTTCAATTTAAATTGCTTTACCATATTTTTTGGGCATTTTAAATATGACGTAAAATTCAAGTGTAAATATGGTTCTTATGACGTAATTTTCCTGCTTTTAACATGTAATCATTTAATTCTAATTTTAAAGGGGTTTTTTTTCTGTTTGTAATAGTCACGTGTAAATAAATTTTTAATTTGAAGTAATATTTAATATGATAATTTGTTTCGCTGTTTATACAATTGGCAACAGTTTAAATTAATGACATTTTCTAAAATTTGTAAATAAACATCTCTCGAAATGCTGAAAATTTGAATTTAAAATAGAAATAAAACCTCAAAAAATGTGTCAAATAAGAAAAATAAATGCGATCTGCACATTGGGAACTTATAACGTATAAAATGATCTAAAAATGATTAAATTCTCATGTATAGTTTTTGCTCCAATAAAACTTTTTTAAGGGAACGACTTTGTCCAACTTTAGCATTAAATATCTCTTAAAATAATTCTTCGATTTGAAAACTGTCTGCATCAGCGTGTTTATTAAACATTTTTCTATTATACCACCGATTTTCATATTTTTGTATGCAACAGTTTTCTTAATATTAACGATGAAAGGCCATGCTTAAGCATTCAAATTGGATGCGGATCAACCCGGAATATCTACGCAGATGTTCATTGGTCCATTTCCAAATCAAAACTTTTTTTTATATATAGAAGGATTATACAATGTTCATTATAAAACTTCATGCAAACTTTATTAGAATTTTTTTTTTTTTACTTTATTATAAAATCCAGATTTACATTTATAATTACCAAAAATACAATATAAGAGAAGACATTTTACACGTTATGTTTTGTAAAAGAATTTCCTGTTAAAATTGATTATTAACCCCATAATTAATCTATATGTGAAACAATTAGAATTTAACTTTAAAGAAATAAATTTACTTACAAAAAAATTAAAAGTATTCATCTTGAAATGCCACAGAAATCTGCTAAGTACCAATAGAATTTCTCTTTAAAATTACTGATGTGTACACCTTAAAATGAGTAGACTTATAATAGTATAATAAATATACTTCCAAAAGCGAAATTCAGTCTGTGTAAGGATTAAACAGCAGACCATAGAGTACGCGAAATAAATTCTTGTGGAAGATATAAACGACACTTTTACAGCTGACGAAGGAAAATAATCAAAGAAAGAAAAAACAGAAAAATGACATCGTTTAAGGAGAATCCGTTTCTGCTTAAAGAAGCGTATTAGATTTTTCGGGGGAATCTTTTATGGATGAACAACACGTTGTGGTATCTCGCTGAAAATATTCACGAGATCAACATCAAATGATTTAGTTTGGTATAGTGTAATTTCATTCACTTTTATAAGAAATCGTTTTTTTAGTGGAAATAATTATTATATCATAATGAAGAGAACGAACATTTTTCCCAACTGTATTAAATCACATTCAGAGAGAGTGAATTATGTCAACATGGTATCGTACGGATAGCTTAACAGGTTACGGCATAGTTACGGCACGCCAAGTATCCAGGTTCGATTCCTGGTCTGAACATTTTTCGCTCTGTTGGAATAAACTTCAACTGTGTTACTCCAGTCTTGAATATAATTAGGGTAATTATAGGATAGATGGCTATAGAGGAGGGATGACCAGCCTAAATATTTCAAAAACTATACCATAGATTGCAGCATGAACTTTGTTCTTAAGAAATAGTTCAATGTTAGATGTAAATTTCCAACTGGGCGAAAAATGTCCGGACCAGGATTCGAACCCGGGACCTCCTGGCTGAAGCCGCCAGTGCTCTGCCATCTGAGCTATCCCGGACGATTCTGGTCGAACTTTTTCTCCCAGCTAACCTTGATGATTACAGCATCTGGTCTGAAACCTGGTTCAGCTCAACAGAATAAATCTCAGGTAATGGAACTCCAGAAATCGCTGGATACGAAATTACACTACCAGTGTTTAGCTGAACCAGGTTTCAGACCAGATGCTGTAATCATCAAGGTTAGCTGGGTGAAAAAGTTCGACCAGAATCGTCCGGGATAGCTCAGATGGCAGAGCACTGGCGGCTTCAGCCAGGAGGTCCCGGGTTCGAATCCTGGTCCGGACATTTTTCGGCCAGTTGGAAATTTACATCTAATATGATTTGTTTACCAATTGGAATAATTGTGTTGATATTAATCTAGTATAGTTCAATGTGTTCATTCGTTGCGCCATGCAGCTGTGTTTCTCGACTATAAAAAGAAAGTGTAATTTTAATGTTAATTTAATTTAGTAGATGCATATTTTTGTTGAGTTAAGTATCTGAATGTTTTGCAGTACCTATGTTACTTTTTTTTTTTTTTTTTTTTTTTTTTTTTACTATAAGGACATTTAAGGCACGTATATAATCCAATCTTTGCTTTTAAGTCTAAAACAAAGACGTACAATGGCGGAGTGACACTTTAAATTAGGTGGCAATCTGCCCATCAATTTTAGGAGAGATGGCCTTATCAAATCGAGAAGAGACGGCCACCTATAATCAATATTTAAAAATTATACGGAGTGGGGATTTTAACTAAATATAATTATTTTTTAAATAATTATATATTTTTATGTTTATAATTATATTAATTGATATAATTATTTAAATTTTAACTAGTATAGATATTTCAACAGCAATACTATAATAGGACCTAACGATGTATTTTTGTTTCAGAAAATATAAAAAAAACTTCGGAAACGCTCATTCCAGAAACAGATAAAGTTGATAAATAAACTTAAAAAACGTGAAAAATCTAAAATAAACGCGAGAAAAAACAAAACATGACACTTCCAGTAGCGAAGAAGATGAAATACATTTGAAATTATTAGATTCTACAGATTCCGAGGGGATAGAAATTGGATGAGGATCATTGTGGTGATTGTGGAGAAGAATATAATACCATAACCAAAAATAATTACTGTATACAATGGGGTAGGTAATACATAAGGCGTGCCAGAAGTGGTTCCATGAAACGTGTACAAACCATCAAGATCTTTGCCGAAAATGTGGTAAAATTTTACGAAAAGAGAAGGAGTGAAATTATACTTCAAATTTTGTTTATTCAAATTTATTCACTGATTTTCCGAAATATAATTGTATCTTTAAAAATTTCTATGTGTTTTTCATGATTAACTACATGAAATGTGTTATTTTTTGCAGTTTTAACTTCATTTTTTTCTTTCTTGTACTGGGTGGTCATCTCTCCTCGGGATGAAGGGGAGATGGCCATCTCCCATTTTAATCTCAATTTTGTTTCCCACTTTTTGTTCTCGATATTTAATTATTTTTTGTCCAAAATAGTGTCCAAAACAGTGCATAGACTAAAGTGAGGAGGAAGAATCTTTAACAGTTTTCTAGAGAGAAAATACGTCAAATTATTATTTCTTTTTTCTTAATTTGCCTGCGAGATTATACAAACTTATAAATCTAATGTGGATTCTTTATTTTTAAGTACAGATCATACAATTTGAAGGAAATCATTCTACAACAGGTTAATGTTTTGTAAAATTTATTTCTGCGAATCTTGAGTTACAAATAGTAGGCCGTAGAATGCGTAAAATAAATCCTTGAAGGAAAGCACGACACATTTATAACAACAAGGGGATAAAATCCCGGTCTTGCCGGATTACAGGATATAGGTGAAAACCATCGCAGATATTATTTCTGATGTTAACATTCTCTTTTCTCTGCACATGCTAAAGGAGCAGCGATGAATGATGTATTATTTGAAATGTTCTGGAAGCGGCCTTTGAAGTAGTGTACTTATAAACCGTTAAAACACGTTGTTTGATTTAAAAAAATTGCAATTAATCAAAAATTAATGAAAAACATATCAGTAAGTAATCTCAAAGATTGCGGCGCAGAAGGCTCGCACAGGTCTATTTTTTAAATTAATAACTCTAATAGATTTTTCTTTACGTTTAAAATATTTTTTTAGAATTCCCCCTGTCAATGCAAAAAATCATATTTATATAAAATACTAGAAAGGTAGCCCGTCAAAAATGACGGAAATTTAGATATAAAGATATATACAACTCATGTGCAAGAATATGAGTTTTCTCGCTTGTTCCGCAGTGATAGATGAAAATAACACATTTAAAGAACCAAACACATTTATGAAAAATTGTGTACAGTAGAAGACCACTAATCTGCACAGTTTGGTTCCAAGTGTTATGCAGATTTGAGGCTTTTTGCGGTCATGTCTATTAAATCTTTGTTTACATTTTTTTAAATTCATATATTGGACAATTTAGATTGTTAATCCTTAAAAATAAATAAATTTCACACTTGAAGTAAGGTAAAAACTATTAAATTATCGTATACGATTTCATGAAATGGTATTATATGTGTTTGCTTCACGATCTTGGTTTCGACGTTGGCGAAATTGGCTACAACTTGTCATAATCCTAAGAGTGTCGGCCGCTATAACAAAAATGTAACCAGTTTTTAGCAAAATTTCTGATATAAAGTAGTTTTCAAAAACTTGTGTAAAATTGCAGGCCGTTCTCATGTTATGTCAGTCCTAAGAATAATATTTCTAACACTGAAGAGTTTCCATGTATATATGAAATTTAGAAAAGCTTCTCCAAAAGAAAGGTCCTGAAATGACATTGTAATTCCTCTAACTTCAAAGTTTAATCGGACCCCGATGTTGTTTACTGAAATCTAATAAATACAGTTATTTTGAATATTACAACAGAATTAAACAGTTAAACTTATTTAACTTAAACCCGCTGTTACTTCCCGATGTTATTTTTTACTATTAAGAAGGAAAATTATTTAAATTTTTCAAATCATGCATTTATAATTTTTTTCCGTCTTTAATAGCTAAATAATGAAAAAATATGCTTTTGTTCTGAGCTCATAAATATGACAATAAAATAATGTAACTAAGAGACATTGCAAAATTAAATCTTTGTGATTTCAAACCATAAAGAAACGATACCGCCACCATTTTACCTACTATGATGTCATTAGAATATTGTCCATTGATTGTTGGAGAACTTACTTTATGAATGATTACCTCAAAGATTTAAAAAATTTTTAAGTTTCACGATGAATGAATCACTTGTGTTTGTTTAGGTTTATGGAATGAGATATTAAGCTGTGGACCTATTTTCAATTAAAGTTATCCAAGGATATATGTATTTTTAATTGAAATTAAAAACAATGCTTTGATCTCGAAAGAAAAAGTTTTAGTTTTTATAATTGGTTATTTCTGTTAATTATTTAGGTACTTTTCCATTATAGCGCATTTTTAAAAAAGCTTCGCGCAATTCGGGCATCAGAAAGTGAGATATGTTGCCAAAATATATAAACAGCTATGAAAACAAATCTAATGAACATTTATTTTTGTTTATATATGCACTTATATACATAAAAAATCGTTTCTAAATGATATATCTTAGTTAGCCATTTTTATTAGAACACCACGAGACCACCAAGTTAAAGTAGTAGTACTAGTACATAGTATGTGCTGCCATCAGGTGCAAACCTATTAAATACATTACATGCCCTTTTTTTTTTTAAATAAACAAGAGAGTTATGAAGGCAATGGATATTTAAAAAGTATTAAAAATTATAAATCACTTAAAGTTCTAAATTTAACATAGTTTAGTTGTCTCTATAGCGTTGAGGTTTTACTATTGTTCTTGAAGATTTCCGTAGAGGCACTTGAGGCAACACCGTTTGTAACTTAGCTGTTTTATTATCTATTGTATCTATTGTATCTGAATCTGTTGTTGCTGGATAAAAATCCTCTACTGATCTCACAGATTGACTTAATTCGGATTTATCAGGGCGGATGTAAAATCTGTTTCTTCTGTAAATAATACCATCTATCCCTTTAATAATGTAGGATCGAGGTTGAGGACCAACCTGAATGACAGTTCCTTGCTTCCATGGTTCGTTCATCTTTTGGCGAAACCAAACTCTTGCCTTATCTTTCAAATTTGAGAGTTGTGCACTATGTTTGTTAGCATATTTATTTTGAATCATCTGTCGCTTCTCTAAAGACTGCTTTGCTTCAGCTAACGGAAAATTTGGCCTAAGTTTTTCTGGATGGCATGGCAAAAGAGACCTCAGTCGTCTGCCCATTAATAGTTCAGCTGGAGAGGGGAGATCTTGAGATGGTTGAATACGATAGTCTAATAAGACCATATATAGATCTTTTCCATCCTGTAATGCCTTAATTAGGGATTTTTTTATTGTTTGCACGGCTCTTTCAGCTTGACCGTTAGCTCTAGGAAAGTATGGTGATGTGAGGTTATGTTCCACATTCCATTCTTTAAAAAAATTTTTCACTTCCTCTGAATTGAATGGTGGTCCCCCATCGCTGACCAACTCCTCTGGAATTCCATGTCTTGCAAAAATAGATTTGAAGGCAATTATGACACTTGGTGCATTATTATTCTTAACTATTTGGACTTCAGCATATTTTGAGAAATAATCAATTAATAACAGATATTGCTGGCCTTTTAGATAAAAAAAATCACAACCAACCTTTTGCCAGGGCTTCTCTGGAATATCTTGATCAAGCAAAACTTCCTTTTGATTGTTACGCTGATGCTGCTGGCAAGTTTTACATTTCTCAATAAAAGTTTCAATGTCACAGTTCATTGATGGCCAATAAAAATATTCTCTTGCTTTCGTTTTACAAGCCATTATACCCCTATGTGTTAAATGTAACTTTTGTAATATTTCTGCTCTTGCGACCTTTGGCACAACAAGTCTTTTACCGCGACAAATTATACCTTCATCTGTACAGTACAATTCTTCTTTGCAATGCCAATAGGGCTTAGCGAAATTTCGTGTATTTTTTCTTTCAGGCCAACCATTTTGTATGTGGTATAAAACATCTTGCAATTCATTGTCATTGGTCGTAAATGTTGCATATTCTTTCCACTTGTTTACTGATGCATGAGATAGTAGATTTATCTTAACACTTGTGTCTGATTCTTCCTCATCGGCAAAATATTCTTTGACTAACTGAGCACGAGAAAGTGTATCGGCTATCAGAAGACGTTTTCCGGGGACATATTCAAGCTTGTAATCATACCTATTAAGCCTGAGAAGCATACGTTGAAGTCTCGGTGATATGGCATCATACTGCTTTTTGCTTAATCCCAACAATGGCTTGTGGTCTGTCTGCACTTCAACTGGTCTTCCATATGTATAATAATTGAAATGTTCAAGGCCAAAAATTACAGCGAGTAACTCTTTTTCGATTTGAGCATACCGTTGCTGTGTTTCAGTTAATGATGCAGAACCATATGCAACTGGTTTATTATCTTGCAGTAAAACAGCTCCCAAGCCATAACGGCTGGCATCCACTGAAACGGTTACAGCTTTGTCTTTATCAAAATACTGTAAACATGGAGCTTGTACTAAAGTTCCTTTTATTAGTTCAAAGTCCCGTTGAACATTTTCATCCCACAACCACTGTGTATCCTGTTTCAAAAGCTGTCTCAATGAATGGGTTAGATTTGAGAGATGAGGCGTAAACTTAGCTAAATATGTTATCATGCCAAGAAACCTTTGCAAGTCCTCTCGATTCTTTGGCGCAGGAAATTCAGTTATAGCCATTATCTTTTTAGGGTCTGGTTCTATTCCTCTGTCAGATAATATGTGGCCTAAGTAATTCACAGAAGATTTTGACAACTGCGTCTTGGCAAGGTTAAATTTAAGATTTGCTTCTCTAGCACGTGTTAAAACTTTATGTAGTAACTGGCAGTGATTTTCAATAGAGGATGTTCCAAGGGCTAGATCATCAAAGTAAGGGTTTACTTCAGGCATATCTTCAAACGTGTTCTCCATAGCCATCTGAAACTCTTCTGCAGCATTATTAAGCCCAAAAGGCAGAACTAAATATCTGAACCGCCCCCAAGGTGTTGTAAATGTAGTTAAATATGAAGATTCTCTATCTAATGGCAATTGCCAAAAACCATTTTTTGCATCTAGGATAGTAAATATTTTACATCCTTGAAGTCGTGCAATAAGACTATCAGCTGTTGGTATAGGGTAGTGAGGTCGACGAATTACTTCATTTAGAGGCCTTGGATCTAAACAGATGCGCAATTTTTTTGGAGAGTTAATGACAACCATATTATTTACCCATTCTGTTGGTTCATCCACTTTTGCAATTATTCCAGATTCTACCATATTCTGCAACTCATTCTTTACTTTGTCATGTAGAGCTAGTGGTATCTTACGTGGGGCCGCTATGTGAGGAATATAGTGGTCTTTTAATTTTATTTTTACAACACGGTTCAAGCGACCAATTCCTGTAAATACATCAGAAAACTGCTGGACAATATCTTCTGGTGTTTGATGGAAAAATTATACATGGGTTTTATAACATTATTAAGTCTTTGGATAAGTTCTAATTTCTCACAGGCTTCGAGCCCTAATATTGGACTAGCATTTAAAGAGGTTACTAAAAATTTACATGTCATATCTTTCTTTAAAGTTTTGCAATTAAGAAAACACTCACCTAGAATTGGTACAACGTTGTCACAGTAATCCAGTATAGGTTGTTTGCATTTTCTCACCATTGGCTTTTCACTCCATTTTAATATTTGACTCTTTGGAATAACATTGACTTGAGAACCTGTATCTAGCTTAAATATAACATCATTTCCATTTACTTTTAATTTTTGTAGCCATACAGAATTTGATTTTTTACTTTCAAGTTGATTTATATATTTCAGTTCACCCAAATAAACAAACTCTGTATCACTGTCATTATTCCGTTCCACTGTATTTAGTCGACGCAACTGTTGACTGTTGTTTACTTTATTCCGACATACTTTCGACCAATGGTTTTTTTCCTTCACAGTTTCTGCATTTTGTACCGAAGGCTGGACATTTCTTTGGTTCGTGAGATCTGCCACAGTATTTACAAAATATTTCTCTTTTATGATATCGTGCCCGGCCATCCTTCCACTTCATTGCATCGACATTCAATCGGCTGATTTTATCGCACATTTCCGCGGCCTGCACTTTACTATACTCGGCCGTTTTACATTCAGCAACAATTTCTTGCAACGTCTTCTTCTTTCTACTAGTTTCGCGAATTAATCGTTCTTGTAGCGATTTATCAGCCAACCCTTGAATGATTTTATCACGAAGCATCCGATCCGCAAGGTTGCCGTAATTGCATTCAATAACAGCTCTACGTAAACGTGAATAATAGTCCACAAATTTTTCTTCACTTTCTTGCTTGATTTCTAAAAATTTAAATGAAGCATATATCTCATTCACATAGTCCTGAAAATATTTATCAAATTCGTCGAAAATTTGCTTCAATGTTATTTCACTGGCTCCTCCTTCTGGCTTCAGATTAAATGCACGAAATTGCTTTTTTAACTCATCACCGCCAACATGCCGGAAGAGCGCTGTTTTTGTTTTTTCGGATTCACCTGCATATTTCAAAGCTTCTATGTAATCTTCAAAATCTTGCCTCCAATACCGCCATGACTCGGATGGATTTGATCCCGGTTCAAATGCTGCAATATTAGGTAAACTTCCTGCCATATTGCTTCAATTTCTTTTGTAATATTTAACAAAAATACATGGGTCACTATACTTCTGACACCATGATATATCTTAGTTAGCCATTTTTATTAGAACACCACGAGACCACCAAGTTAAAGTAGTAGTACTAGTACATAGTATGTGCTGCCATCAGGTGCAAACCTATTAAATACATTACACTAAATATATATAATATTTTTTTATATACAAATTACGGCACAGATTTCAGATATGAACCGGGATACCTAACTGGCTCCAAAATGATGTTATTTTGCCTGCTATATTAACCCGGCTATTGTTTTTTATTTATTAATAAATTGTTTATTTACTTTTATTTTCTGTTTTTAATTATATAAACTGTTTTGTTCTATAGCTATTTTTGGTACAGATGTCATATTCGCCCCATATTGGCACGATTTTTTTCGGTTGCCAATTTGGCGAAAACATCAACAGCATAAACAACATAATCCGGTTACCATATCAAGCACTTTGGCGCAAGTTAAGTACCTTTTGCCCATATGATATTGGCGACCGAAAAAAATCGCGCCAATATGGGGCGAATATGACATCTGTTCCCTATTTTTCAAACTTTTATTTATTTATAGTTATTTCCTTTTCAAAATGATAGCAAATAATTTAAAAATATATAAGTAACTGGTATTCGAAAGCGAGATTTTTGCCAAATTTGCGTCAGAGAAAAATCACGCCAACCCCGATGCGTATATGACATCTGTGCAAAAATTATGGCACAGATGTCATATTCGCCCCATATTGGCACGATTTTTTATCTGACGCCAATGTCATATACACACCGGGTACTTAACTTTCGCCAAAGTGTCGTTATTTTGCTTGATATGGTAACCCGGATGTTGTTGTTTATGCTGTTGATGTTTTCGCCAAATTGGCGTCGGAAAAAATCGCGCCAATATGGGGCGAATATGACATCTGTGCCAAAATTACTTCTGTTTATTATAAAAAATGAGTAAATAGCTTTTTTTACATTAAATAAAGGTACTTGTTAGTTATCCCGTCGACCAAATTACTGTCGCCAAATTGTAAGATTAAATGCCAATAATGGTTGACATTAAACATGATCATGTATTTCTTACGTCATCAAGTGATTTTTAATTCGACGTTATATTTGTATTTTTATTAATGTTTTGCTAATTTAATTGATCTTTCGTTGTTTAAAATAAAATTTATGTCAATTTGTATAATTTGGCGAGTGGTTTGGCGATTTATATAATTTGGCGAAACTGGTCGACGGGATAGCTAACAACTACCTAAATAAATTGCATACATATGAAAAAAATTGCTTGTGAGTATGAAGCAGTAAATAGGTTGTCAGAAAATACGTTGGCAAACTTCTTTCTCGCCAAGCAACTTTTCTCCGAAGTATTGTACATAAGCAATGATTGCTGGAAATTCATTTTTAATTATGATATGCGCTTTTATGTTTCACTACATTTATGCATACTATACTGTGTGTATAAATGCTACAGTTCATATGCAGGGCTACACAAAAGAATTCGTAAGGGTTACTGAGTATGAGAGTAAATTGCATAGAGGTGGTTTTTAAAGGAGTTATGCGTTTTTACGCTGAACTGCATTTAGTTTACTAAGAAATGTTTGTAGAATATAGATAAAATGATATACAGGGTCACGCAAAGAATTGGATACATAACCGTCTACGGATGATAATATCTGGAAATGTGACTTCAGTAGTTTTAAGAGTTGTTTAAATTAAATTTTGGCTAAATAGTGGCATGTAATAACGATACTATTGGCTATGGACGGTACCTGCTGAAATCAATTTTTAAAATTTTTTATGCGTCTTCTAAAATGTTTACTTAGTTATCTTATTTCCCCAAATAACGAAGTTTTGTTAAATCATTCAGGATGTGTTGGAAAGTGTTTCATATTCTATGCTTAACGCATGATTTTTCTTTCTTCTTTAGTCTTATTTTGCATTTATTTTATTCTTAATTTTTTAGTCTTATACTGCTTTATAGAAACTTTGGCACAGTTGTCATATACGCCAATTTGGCGAAAACATCAACGCATAAACAACAATATCCGGGTTACCATATCAAGCAAAATAACGACACTTTGCCGCCAGTTAAGTACCCGTTGTGTATATGACATTGGCGTCAGAGAAAAATCGCGCCAATATGGGGCGTATATGACATCTGTGCCGAAACTTTAATATTTAATTTTTAAACTCTTCGCTCTACACCCCTTACATATAGTACAAACTATAACACAGATAGCGTAAAATAATAGACAGTTTGGTACTTTTCCGCTGTAGGAGATTTGGCGTTTTTTTAAAAAAAAGCTTGGTGTAATTTGGGCATGATAAAGTAAGATTTGGGTTCTTTTCCGTTATACGGATACCTTTGTCGCCAAGCGTAATAGATGGCGCAAAATGAAAATCACGTGAATTGAAGCATTTGAAAAATAAAAGAAAGAACGGTACTTTTCGGTTAGCCGGGCGCCAGTGTTATATATACATATATATGTATATATAAATGTATGTATATATACATATATATTTACATATATCTATATGTGTATATATACAATATGTGTATATACATATATATTTATATTTACATATTTGTATGTATATAAATATGTATATATATAGCACTGGCGCCCGGCTAACCGAAAAGTACAGAAAAACATTGTCGATACTAAAGTGAGCATTTAAAAAATATAACATTTGAAAATTCCAGACTTTTACGAACTATTTCAATAAATCACAATTATATACTTAAAATAAGTGAACAAATAACTGTTATAAAATAAAGCAATAAAATAAAACTCATATTAAACTGCTGGTATAAAATTCTAAATATCTTTTAGCATTTTTGGCGCATTAGCATACATTTTGGCATGGTGTCCGTATAACGGAAAAATATCGAGATTTGTTGTCAAATCATATAAACAGCTATGAAAACAAACTTGATGAGCGTTTTTGTTTGTTTTATATGTTTATTTTATATGTATATTATTGATGTTTTTATGTACAAATCACATCTGTTTCTTTATAAAATTAGAGAAACGTCTTTTTTATATTAAATAAATCGTATAAATATCGAAAAAAATGCGTGTGTATATAAAATGAAACAGTGGATAGGTTCCCGGAAAATATGTTGCCAAATTTCCTTTTTCGCCAAGGCATCTATACTGGAAAAGTACCTAAAGCACATTAAAATCGCGCAGTTAGGAGCTCACACAGTACAGCGTCGTCTATTGGCGGTTATTTTATTAGTAGCATCGGGAGAAAGATGTAAAGATGTACTTTAAATTCTCACTCATAGATTTTGAAGAATATCTTAAAAGAGCGGAGTTTAAATTAAATTTCGGTGACCTCCTTTATGAAAGATTAATGGTTTTAAATGAGAATTTCGCCAAATTAGCCAGCTATCACCAAGTTGGCTAACATTTGGCGCTACTCTGGTAACCCTGCATTAGTTTTTTTTTTTTTTCAACAATTGCTCATTTCAATGAGGCGGTCCTACCGGAATCGTGAGGGACACACAGAGACTTGGATTTTATATAAATAGATAGCAATAATGCGTTCAAATAATGTTTTGAAATGTATTAAAAGTAATATTTTCCTATTGGTTTCGCGTCAGAATTTAGCAACTGAAGAATTCGCCAAAGATCGCTATTTACAATCAGCTTTTCTGATTCGGTTCATTTCAGTGGCTTAAGTGCGAAATTCGACCACAAGTCTTAAATTTGTGCTTTATTTATATCTTATTTTTTTACTTATTGATTAATGGATGTTTTACGTTCATTATAGAATATAAGCTGAAAACAAATTATGAGATATTTATATTAACTTAAGCGCAAACGGATTTATATGTCAAAATCGTCTGCACACGATATAGATAGGTTTGACAAGCAATTCATGCTTGAAAATTATTTTTAATAATTAAGGACTCTACGTTGTAACATCTAATACAAAATAAAATAGGTTATGCTATCTAATGTACAATTTATACACAAATTAAAAGATGATGTAAAGTAAACATATTAATAAAATAAAACTTAACTTTTCGGTTTAATCTTTAAAACCTTCATCAGGAGTAAAATTTTCTAAAATGCAAAATCGGCAGAAACACTTTATAAGCTACACCTTAAAAAATAAAAATTCAAAACTTGAATTTGATTTTTTAAGATGTAGCATATAAAGTGTTTCTGCCGATTTTTATTTTAGAAAATTTTACCCCTGATGAAGGTTTTAAAGATTAAGCCGAAACGTTGAGATTTATTTCATTCATTTGTTTATTTTACATCATCTTTTAATTCGTGAATAAAGTGTACGTTGGATAGAAACACCTATTTTATTTTGTATTAATTATTTTTAACACAATAAAAGTTGAGTAAATGGCGACATAGTTTACAAACATATCGCATTTGAAAATACATTTTTTCCCCTTATTCAACGGTGCAGACATTGAAAAAGTGCGATTCTTAAAAGTAAAAAAAAAAAAAAAAAAAAAAAGAAAAG
This sequence comes from Maratus speciosus, assembly GCA_963932465.1. NCBI lineage: Eukaryota > Metazoa > Arthropoda > Arachnida > Araneae > Salticidae > Maratus > Maratus speciosus. Next base: position 474,546,689 of record OZ010797.1, read on the forward strand.
AAAAGAAAAAAAGAAAAAAGAAAGAAAAACGCAGTAAAAACATTTAATCGCCTGCAGTTTTTATTCGCAAAATAACGTCAGCGTTACGTACAAGGCAATGAAAGGCTGAACAACGTACAAAGCTGAAAATTAAATTTCTGTACATCTTTTACGAGCATTTCACAGTTTTGGCAATCTTCTCTTTCATTGTTTTCATTTGTATCAACTTCACTGATAATATTTACAAAGCATGTTTTTACAATACTCAAGTCCTTTAATCCGTCTTGCACATTTTTCATAATTTTTCTCTTTTTCATCATTCTAACCCAGATGTTATTTGTTCTTGCACCTAGGTGTTATTTGTTCTTGCAACTTTGTGAAAGGCATATTTATATTTGGAACCGAAGAATACTTTAATCTCTTCTTGATAGACAAAACTAATAATCTGTTTTGCAAATCATCAACATAATCGTCTTCAATAAAATTACCACTGTAAATTCGTGCATTTTTTTTTTTTATTTATTTACTACATTGTTTCTTCAGCATCTGCCAAACCATTCCCTTTTTAGTTCAAAATCTTATGGAAATCGATGAAAAAAAAATATTTTTCTCTTTAGTTCGATACGTATTTCTACCTGTTGCAATAGCACAAGAAGACATTTTTTAGTTGGTTTTATAACCCTTTTATATAAAAAAAATTATAGTAGCCTTATAAATAGAAAGTAGGATCGAGACAATATTTGATTTTCAAAATCTTTTTTCTATGTAATCACATAAGAAAATGACCATGTAACTTTTTCTACTCTCTCTTGAACGGGAGCCGCCCGACGTCACACATGACCCTCTGCTTTGGGGGGGGGGGGGGGATTCAGAGTGGCGAGACACACTTCAAAGGAATGAGCCACAGTTTATATCTCTATAGCCCAGCATAAATCTCTCTCTGAGAAAAATATCCTGCCAAATTGTAACCTTTCGGCAAATTTATTGGCGAGACTGTAAGCACGCAAAAATTATGCGAAGTGATTTCTTATCACGGATTCTCCCTTCTGTCTTGATACAGACTGCTTGCTTTAACTCCCTGGTCATGTTCGCCCTCATCTCATTAGTAAACCATTTTTATTTCTTTGAATCTAGATTCCAATTGCACGTGTCAAAACTCATATCTACGAACTTTGACGTCAACAAATTCTTTTTTAAAGAGAAATTAACTTCATGCTATAGAGCTATAACAATATCATAAGTTTCAGCATGCATACGGAAAAAAGAAAGGGTGTATTCCGATCCAAACTGCTTATTTTCTGATTCATTTTTAAATTCATTTTTGCTCTCAAACGCATCAAACTGGGAAATTCTCTTATTTAGAAACTATATAATGTGCCGTGCTTCTTAATTTTTTGATAAATGCAGAAAATACTGTAAAAAACGCTGTCAAAGTTGACATTTTGAACCGAATTTTCCGAAGCGGGCGATCTGGGAATGAAAAAAATGGTCATACTGAGAAAATAATTGTTTAAAAATCAAATTCTAATTAATTGAGCTGAAAATGAAATCACACGGCATGTTAAACATGTCTTCAGAAATCACCCCAGCAAGTTTCATGTTTTTACTTTTAAAAATGAGTCTGAAAATGTCTCAGAAAATTTCGAGCTGTTGAGGGTGGAAAAATATTTTTTCGAATACACCCTTAATCTAAGAAACTACCATATGCAATAGAATGTTACGAGTTATACACTAGTTAAATCATAGATTCGACTCTGATAATTCGTTTCTCATGTAGTATCTTTGATGAAATTATAAATACAAACTTAAATTTCTACCTCTGCTTTTAATTGTTTTGAAAAAAGTAATGATTCAAATTTTATTCAAACATAATTTAGTTTCAAGTATATAAAAATAACTTTAGGAGTCTTTTAAAGGCGTAACACATGATATGCTACAGTAATGCCTCGACTTACGTTAGCAATTCGTTCCAAGACTAACGACGTAAGTCGAGGTATTTTTAGATGAGCAAAAACGTATAAGTAATAAAAATTCACCAAAATCTAATCTATTGTATTTAGGGATTATGTTACATACATTTAACATTAGCAAAAGAAAAACAAAACAAAAAAAAAAAGCAATTTAACAAATTACAACGACCATTTGGAAAATGATTTCTCCAAAGACTAAAATTTAAGACATAAAAAATCGCACGGAGTTGATCATACATTACGTAGGCCATGAATTTAACATTAATAGTGTTATGACACGTAAAAATTGCAAGCAACAGAAATCGCCTGCGACTCGTACGTATTATCCACCTGAAACTTACGTATTATCCAAGCATTTCATTGGCTGTTCTGGAAAAGGCTTTTCCATCGTCAGATTTCCAAGAAATCTGACGGCCAATTTTAAATGAAATTTATTTCTTAAACTTCTAAACATCCCACAATATTACTTTTTACACCGTCGTATAGAGAAAAAAAAATGTATTTTTAAATGCAATTTGTTTGAAAGCTGTATCTCAATTTGTTTCTGAGTTATTTATTTTTTTTTTTTGTAGTTTTTATTACTTTTTTGTCATAGTGGCAACATATCTCTGTTGAAAGTAAAGGGAAATTACTGTATAGACCAATCAGAAGACGAATAAAATGCGGATTAAACCAATAAAAACCTTAAGATATGCTTTTGATTTCCCATCCTGACGAGAACAATAACCATTTTTCCAAATGGTTAAAAAAAAAAAAAATGCGTTTACAATACAAGAATTTGGAATAAATCAATAAGTTGTTAACTTACAATTGTATTGTTCTTCTAGCTGCCCCGTTCGAGTCTTTGAGGGGACAGTACACTTTTAACGGTCATAAAACATGCGAAATTTGTCATGAGTTTAGCAATTTTATATGAAAAAGATAACCACTCTAGAGGCACAAAATGTTTAGAGTATATTTAGGTGATATGGAACTACGTTTAAAAAATTTTTATTCGGATATATTATAATTTTTAAAAATTCAAGGGATCAATTCCAAAGTGCTATTTAAAAATTTTACAGTGGATAACATTTCACTGCGCGCAAGATATCTCATGCTAATTTCATTGTATTTGCATAAACTTTATCTTGAATTAAAGATAACACTCTGGTCTATAATTTGAACTACGATATTTGTAATCGGTTAATTAGATAAAGAGTAATTAACATTTAAATAGAAAAATTAGAAAAACCACGAATTTTCACATGCATTCAATCGCATAATTTTTTTCATACTGAAGATATACTGAAGATACTGAAGATTTTCATACACAGCTTTATAATTCTAGTTCCTTTTCATGATAATACAAATATTTAAGTATGGCAAAAATTTTAAAGCTCTACTTCAAATAGTTTTGGAGATATCATGCGCGCAGGAGTAAAAAATGCCATTTTTAGAAAAAGCCGTTTAAAGATTAAATTGCATTTTTTAAATATAAAATATATAATAAAGGAAACAAAACTACTACTTATATATCGTATTCTGTATTAGAAATAAAAATAGATGCTAGTTTAAAATGATAAATATAAAATTATTTGTAAAATGCGGCAGAATATAGGAACATGCTTAAAAATTAAATATATGTAATTTGTAAAACTGTAGCATTTACTATTGCAAAAAATTAATTTTAAAAATATAACTTAATTTTTTTTTAGGTTTGATTGTAAAGTGAATTAAATGTGCACGTTTTATAAAACTAAATTATTTAATGTAAAATATAGGCCATTTTATAGGGATTCTCGTATTTCGATATCTGATTCACATACTTTGCTGCACAAAAATCCGGATAGTTTATTGAAAATATATATTAATGTCAATAAATCCGTTTTCTAAACTGTTAATTAAAACAAAAATCACTATCAAATTGACTACTTTTTAGTTTTCTATAAAATGAGTTAGCACCTTAGAATAAATTTATATCATGGTATTTTGTACAGCGATTACCATTAAACATACTCCTTCTTCAATGCTGTTCTGAAACACATTTTGCATATTTTTTCATTAAAAAGCTAATAAATACTAAGAAGTGGAATACTATTACAAAATCAGGAAAGTATTGCTATAGCAAAAAACAAATGCTTTGTTTCAAATTTAAGCACGTAATAGCAAATAAAGCTGTGAAAAACCATGAAAGTAAACAAATTTGGTGAAAGTGGAAGAGTGGAAGTTGAAGTTAATATTTTAAAGCTTTCTTATTATTGTGTAAGGTATTTAACCAATAATAATTGCCGCATTTTAGAATATTTCCAAAGTTACGATAATGTGAAAGCTCGAAACCAAAATATAAACAAGCCGCCATGACAGTTTTTGCAGGGCTGTTAATTCGGAAATGAAGGGCTGATGTCTACATTTTCCCTACTATCTCAGTAAATAATTATCACACAGTTAAAAGATGGGTATCAACTTATTTAGAATACAATAAGCTTTCTAACGATGTAAAAATAAAAAAAAATCGATTTTTGAAAATTTTAAAAGTGTACCGTCCCCTTGAGCATGTGAAAAAAAATCTTGCAATGAAGTTTGACGGACAATTTTTTTATTCTCTTAGAAGTCCTTTCTAATAGCAGAGCAGAGTGAGTTTCTAAGCTTTTTCTCTAAAACTAGTAAAACTGAAAAACTAGTAAACAAAAACTAAAATCACGAGAATACGCGTATATTTGTTTACTAGTTTTTAACTTCGGTTTGTATGTACGTCTGTCCGTCTGTACGCGCATGAACTCCCGTAAATACACTCGGATCGTTCTGAAAGTTTTGGATGTTAGTGACCTCTACCATAGCACAAACTCTATTGCAAATGAAGTTTGTAGCATGTTTAGTTCATTTACAGGGGCAATCAAAAGTTTTCCGTTACATTACGGCCTATGGGAAAAAATCGTTTAAAATGATTTTTAATGGTGTTACATGCTTTCAAACATAATAAAATTGATATGCATTTATCAAGTGCACTAAAATGTGCATTCTGTAGAATATGCGCTGCAAAGAATAAATATTATTTATTTACAGGGCCACACAAAAGAATTCCGTTACATATTGATATACGGGTGGAGGGAATTCTTTCCGGCATATTTTAATTATGTTAAATTATTTCATGTATAATGGAATTGATATACGTCGCTGAGGTTTACTATAACTTATTTCACGTATAATACGAAGTGCATAGCATTTACAGGGACACACAAAAGATTTCAGATACTATATTGTATCCGAAGTATTGTACGGTAGCGATGATTACTGGAAAGGCATTTTTAATTATGTTATGCGCTTTTATGCTTCACTATATTTATGCATTGTATATGATGTGTATAAATACTGTAATTCATATACAGGGCTACACAAAAGAATTCGTAATGGTTACTGGGTATGATTGTAAATTGCTTAAAGGTGGTTTTTAAATGAGTTATTCATTTTTACGCTGAACTGCATTTTGTTTACTAAGAAATGTTTGTAGATAAAATTATAAAACATAGATAAAATTATATACAGGGTCACGCAAAGAATTGGATACAAGGCCGACTATAAATTATAATTTCTGAAAATGTGATTCCAGTAGTTTTAAGAGTGTTTTACTTTGAATAAACTTTAGCTAAATAGTGGCATGTAATAAAGGTACTAGGTTAACTACAGGGTTGTACAAAAGTATACAAGTATGTTTCCATCGATTAGTATAAATTGCTGAAAGAGAAATTTCAACATGCTATTCTTTTTCTTGCTAAACTAAATTTCCCCATTATATAGCTTATATAAACAACCTACAGATCAAATACAGAGCTGTTCAAAAGAATTGGAATACATATTTGATATGGATGGCAACTGCTGAAATCAGTTTTTCAAATGTTTTATGCGTTTTCTAAAATGTTTACTTAGTTCTTTTATATACATTATTTCCCTAAATAACGAAGTTTTGTTAAATCATACAGGAAGTGTTGGAAAGTGTTTCATAATCTATGCTTAACGCATGATTTTTCTTACTTGTTCAATTTAAATTTTGCTGCGAAATATATTTATCATTTTATTTTCTTGAAAACGTTGCGATTGGATGCAATGAAACATGTCGAAATGTAAATAAATAAAGGTATTTTTTGCCCTTTTAAAATTTATTTTTTATCACTTATAGCAATTATTGATTACTTTGATGTTCTGAAGTGATTTTTATATATAGTTTACTATATATGTAGTTAAAAACTATCACTTTTTTTTTTAAAAAAAGTATTATATTTAAAGGCGGAGCTGGTATGATCACTATTTTAACTATACTTTGAAACAGTAGATGAACTTTATTGGTAATTCTACATCTGCATTAAATAGCATTATCAGAAACTAAATTAGCTTATCATTTCTTAACGCACTGCAGAATACTTTTTCTAAATTAATATTTTAACTATTGATAACTTTACCAGAAAAATTAAATAGAAACCAGAATTATTTAAAAGAATAATTTTTATGTAAAATTAAATTAAATGTTAAGCACGAGACTGCTACTTCTGATATATGTAATCCAGTACAGGCTGCTCATCATAGACATGATGCGCCATAAACTTAATAATAAGCATGTGAGGTGTGGAACAATCTTTACGGCAGTTTTTGACATTTATTTTTGGAGTATTTTCTTGAAAATGTATAGCATTCTCTAGTTTCTTTTGACTAAAACAGAATGCTTTTTTTACAACTCTATTTTATATATTATTAAAAGTCTTAAAAGCTAAATTCTGAGTTCTATTTTATATGGTAAACAACTAAAAGTTTTATTTCAATGTGGAATATCCCACATGGCATTGCATATTTTATAATTTCACCTTGTCTTCCAAAGTTTAATTAAGGGATAGAAATGTGTGATCTACAAATCTCAGATCTATATAATTTATTTGTGTTATTTATTTTTTTTGCCAATGTTTCCCAGCTAAAAACGTCAGCGAAAAAAAAATCTGCAGGTATTTTGCACAAAGAGTATATATCTTTACGTCCAAATTACCTGCAGTTTTTTTAAAGGGCCAGACTAAAAAACCTTTGTAGTCTGGATGTTTAGAAAAAATGTCTGCAGTTTTTGTGAATGTTTTTTGTTACCCCTTTTATTCCGCAACTTTAAGTGGTGTCTAGGTATAGTAAAGTAGCCATGCGCTACTGAATGAAACCTCCTACGGCGTCATCTTGTGGAAAACTGCGGATTTAGCATTCCTATTTCGAAAATGGAAAGACATAGGAAAAAAAAGGTGGTTTACAAAGTTCTAGAGCATGATCGATTTAGTACTAAAAGGCACCTTGTGGACATTAATGCGAAGAATAGAACGGTTAAAACGCGCATTTGTTCTTTCGGGATTTCTTACACTGTGGCTTGACAAAACGATCTTAGAAAGAAAAAAAAACAACTAGTTATAACAATATATACATATTTATTTGAGATGTTTAAACTTCTCACCGTCAGCTGCAATGCACATTTGGATGCGCATTTGTCCGAAAGATAATCATTTCTTCTTCCGTTCAAGTTTCCTGACGTCACAATGTAGGAAATTACGAAAAAACAAATGCGTGTTTTAATCTTTCTGTTCTTCGCATTAATGTCCACAAGGTGCCTTTTCGTACTAAATCGATGCTGTTCTACAACTTTGTAAATCACTTTTTTTTTCTATCTCTTTCGTTTCACTCTATCGTTTTCGAGATAGGAATGCTAACTCCGCAGTTCTCCACCAAGTGGCGCCGTCGGCGATTTCATTCAGCAGCGCTTGACACTTTACTATACCTAGACACCACTTTTATGAATGTAGCAGCAGACGTTCCGAAGTTAAGAGGGTGGAAAGTGACTCTAGTGGGCATTCTGTATATATTGACAGAATTAATATCACGAATGCTCTCACATTTTTATTTGCTTTGCTATTAAAAATATTATATTTTCCTTTAATCTCTTTGGACATGATATATATTCGAAATGGGTCTAGCTTAGAAAGCTTTTTAAAGCATTTTTACACTGTAGAAAATCAGTCTGATTTCAAGACTTCCTGCCCACTCCATCAATAAAGCATTATCTCGTCCCAGATCGTTTGGAATGAAAAGCTTCTTCAGAGATATTTCCCATCGAATCACAATGCAGTTTTATTTGTTGAAGCACAGATTATCTACATCATAAATAAAAGTACTTTTTATCTGAAGATAGATTTTTAATGATATAAATGCAATGAGATAGGTAAAGACAGAAGATTCGTTTGTGATTGATGATTGTTAAAGGATCCATTTAATCTGTGCATTTACACTTGTTCTTATTTAATTTTTCGCTTTATTTGAAATATGGTACATTGTAATTAGTGCATTGAAAAAAAAAAAAAGGTACCCATGCTACCGAAAAGCGTTCGTTGTCTTTGGTAACCTCAAAAATTAATACATATTCAAGATTAAAAGAAGCATTTAAAAAATAAATTGTCAATACACAACTAATAAGGTTAGTTGGAGGAAACAGCCCCCCCCCCCCCCCAGATTCGTCCTGGGCTGACTCAGTTGGTAGAGCACTGGCAGCTTCAACCAAAACATTTCTTGTTCAAATCCTGGCCCGGACTTTTTCCACTCACTTGCAAATTTACAACTGTTATTAATTGTAAAAACTTTTCAAAATAACAGACATTACATTACATTACAAGATAAAAGCACTAAAAACAATATAAAAGCACGTTTCGGATTCATTCTGAATCCCTCATCAGCTAATTCCTAACGCAAAAGTCATACTAGGTTTTAAAGTTCAACAAATAGTAAAACATTACATCAAGTTGCCAAAAAATTATAGTTACAACAAAAGTGAATGTTTTATTAGTAGAGATGCAGCCTTGTTAATTGCTAAATCAGCAGTTCTCGTGTACCAAGGTTCCAAAAAAATACGACTTGCATAAATGCTGCAGCCTGATCTAATTATATAAACATTCTCAAAACTCGGAAAATGATCAGTTTTCATGGCGTGGTCAACAATTTTAGAATTTAAATTTTTATTACTAAAAGCATGTTTATGCTCCTTAAGGCTTAGTATGATAGTATAACTTTTACGTTAGGAATTGGCTGATGAGGGATTCAGAATCAATCCGAAACGTCCTTTTATATTGTTTTTAGTGTTTTTTATCTTGTAATGTAATGTAATTTCTGTTATTTTGAAAATTATTTATAATTATGAATGAATTCAGACGTAGTCCTATTGTTTATAAAAAAACTGTTATTAACATTAAAATTATTTTGTTACTCTTGCATGTATACGAGTAAATCCAATTACACAGCTGAATATCTTTAGTTGCGATTTGATAGCATCTTTGAAACTGAAATTCCAGTTTGAGAAAACTGATTAATACACTATAAAACTACTCGGAAATGTTAACAAAATATGTGGCAAAAAAAAAAAAAAAAACTTCGTGTTTAAAAATGCTTCTTTAAATGTCAAGATTATTTTGTTTTCTGAAATTTTTAAAGTTAAAGAACGATTTTCGATTCGCGGGTAACTCCAGTTGTGGTATACAGTGGGTTTCAAAATAATATGAACACCCAGTTTTTCAAGCATAAAAAAGAAGAAAATGTTACAAAACAAACTGAAGTCTAATCAATGTTAGAAATAGAACAAATCCTTTTATTTTATAACAAAATATAATTGAAACAGCGATTTATACATAAAATAAACTGCATTTTTCCATTTTGAGATGCTTCATAATGATATGAACAATGGCCAACAATATAGATTAATATCCAGTATATGCACCAGATCTTTTAATTAATGTCAAAACGCTCTCAGACATGGTGAACCAAGCTTTTTAATATATTTTGATAGATTTCATTCCAGTGGAAGATGATAGCAGCTTTTAATTCGGAAATTGTGACATACTGCTTCCCATTTGAGTGAACAGATCTAACCAGTAGGCTCCATACATTTTCCATTGGATTTAAATTAGAAGAAACAGATGGCCATGGAATTACATGTACACCATTATTAAGAACCCGTTCCCATGTGCTGTTTTCCGTGTGGATGGATGCATTGTTGGAACATCCAGAAAGGTCCGCCAATTTCCTCAAAAAATGGCAGCAAGTTTTCTTCATGTAGATCTTGGTAGGTTAATGCACTCATTCTTCCAGAGGAAAACGCAACGTAAATCTTACATTAAAATCCAAACTCATCTCAAACCGTGAATGAACCTCCACCCTGCAGCCGTTTTGAAAACGTTTCTGGTTTCTTGCGTAGATCGTGCAAATAATAAGAAAAACCGACCGGACCATTCAGATTGAATTTTTTTCATCGGACAATATTACTCTTTCATATTCTAATTTCAGGGCATGTGATCTTTTGCCCAATCCAGGCGATTCGGCTGATGCATTTTAGTCATACATTGTCAGGACTTTCTTTTCTTGTACCTCATCATCTTAGCCCTTAAATGCCGGGTGTTGCTTTTCGGCAACATACCCAATTTAGGCTTCTAAAATACTATTAAATAATATTGAAGTTATAATGCCTAATATTTCCAATAAAATACATTCTGAAAATATTATTAAATCGACTTTCAACATGTATATGGCAACACTTGTGCTGTTTCAGAATAAAGATAGATTTATTTTTTCAATTGTTGCTACTTGTTCTTTTTGTCTTGTTTGGAAACTTGCGAAATACTCTATTTTGTTCTGCAGTAAGCAAGTAAAATTTATTTCTTATTATAGTTCCTAAAATTCTTGTGCGTTTAATATTATAGAATTTTATCAAGGAAAATTATTTTTTCAATTAAAGACCAGTATTGCCGATTAGTAACAAACTGTTTTTTAGCCGTAAACCATACTTAAAACAAAATATGATTTTTTAAAGTGTTTTTCCCATGATTTATTTAACAAATGAAAGCCGAAAAACATTTTTACTAGGATTTTTGAAAAGTCATACATTTAAGGGTTAGAGTTCATGACAACTCTATACAAGGTACTTTTTTGCACTGGTATCAGTGGATGTCTTGAAAGTTCGCCTAAAGTTGTTTTCCCATTGCTCATTCTTTTTATAAATGGCTCTTTTTTCCCTTTTGGACAGCTTTGGCAGACATCCCGGAGAGTTCTTTGTTCCATAATCCTCTTTTAATCGAAGAAAATTTAACATTACCCTTGGAGAACTTTTCAATTTTTTTTTCGCGTTATCTCTGGCTGAAAGTCCTTGAGCCTTAAAACGCAAAATTTTCCCTTTCGCAAAAGTACGTAAAGTGCTTTTACAACCCATACTTCTAGCACTCACTTTCCAATCAGGTTTGAAAATTTCCTAGTCTGCGAAGTATCTTTATATGCTAAACTAATTTGCATATTTCGTTTTCTTCTTCTCGGAGTGGCATGCAATATTCCTGTACAGTTTCCATGCTCGTTTAGTGAAAATTTCAATCAATGTTTATATCATTTTGCAACACCATTTTTTTAGATAATTCATATTTTCAATGAATTTAAAGTTTGATATTTCTTTCACAGCTATGTATTATGTAAAATTACTGTATTTGTCTCGAGAATGGAGGTTTCTGATAATTATTTATGAATTTTTGCCAACATATCACAAAATTACTAGGTGTTCATATCATTTTGAAACCCAGTACATTTTTGGTACCTGGTTATAAAGGGTGTCACAAAGTTAGTCCTCACACATTTTAAAATTCAACATAAAATCAAGTAATTGTCGTACAGGGGTGCGGTTTGGAAAAAACTGCTTCTTTCGGTGAAAAGTTTTTTTTTTTCAAGAGAATGAAAATAATTAGTTCGAAATTTCGATGATAGATGGCGTCACTTGTCCGTATGTTTAGTTTCAAACATGGTTTTTTTTTTTTTTTTTTTTTTTCAGATTACCTTCGAAGCTGTGATACAGAATTGATAACTCCCAGTGAAAAAGCTAATTGCGTAGGTCAGTACTTCAAAACAAAATCGAAATTAATCTGAAAAAAAGAAAAAAAAAAAAACACGCACGTTTGAAACCAAACATACGGACAATTTGCGCCGTCTAAGAACTTTTTGGAACAATTTTTTTTTCTTTGCTTGAAGAAAACTGTTTATCGTGAGAAACATTTTAGTTCAAATAGCACTCCTGTACGACAGATATTTGATTTTATATTGAATTAGCTAAAGTACCGGGAGTTGCTCGGAATTTCAAGAATGTTTCTTTTAAAAAAATCTATTTTAATATTAAACATACAGTGTAAAACAAACAATAAAAATCAGTGAAGCCATCTTTATTTCGTTTATTCACTAAGAATGAGATCTAGGGACCTAAATCTTTGTGGAAATTTTAATATAAACGCATGCACATACGTATATATATGGAATAGATTTAAAAATGGCGAACACAAATTCAGAAAACCTCAAAATATTAAAATATGCCAATATTTTCATAATCGAGTTTTTGTCATGTTTCAATAGTTTTTTTTCAAACTCGTATGACGCTATATATACACCTGCTTACGGCCTTTTTTATTTTCAATATGATGTAATATTCATTTTTTTTTTAATTCGTCAAAGTATTTATTTCATAAAAATTAAAATATATTACAATTCATCAGACATACAAGTAAAAATTACATAAATACATTTAATACAATCAAAAAGCAAGCGTTTCGAGCTAAATTTTAGCCCCTCATCAGCGCAATAAATAACATTCAAATGACAGAAAACTATATATCAAGTTTACAGTTAAAAATTACCAGCAGTTAAAATTAAATAAAATATGAAATTTCAAAACAATGCTGAGTATTCAGGAGGTAGTGTACAGGATTCACTTAAAACTAAGCAGACATACATGCATATAATGTGTATTAGACCGAGATGCGGCTGCACAGACCTCATCGAGTTGACGGCGGAAATTTCAGGATTAGACAGAACTCTATTCGCATATTAAAATGCAACTGGTCTGCCAACTTATATATTGGTGGAAACCACCTGCAGACTCGATTTTAATAGTTAATTGGTAGGTTTATCATTATGTTTTCCTGCACCCAAAGATATGAAAACATGGAGGATTGGGATCAGGAAAATACAATGGTAAGCCAACCAGTCAACCCATATAATAGGGTTTGCATGTGTTTTTTTACCAAGATATGTTTTGGCTGACCAGTTTCATTTTATTATAAGAATCGAGTTTCAACTAATCCTGGAATTTCAGCCTTCAACTCTATAAGTTGATTGTTTGTAAAGCCGCCCCCTGTCTAAATGTAACTATTTTAATTATTGCAGTTATAATATCGTTCCTGTGTGTGAAAATAAAGATAAATTCACAAACAGGAAAATACCACTATTTTTTTCATTGGAAAAGGTAGAAAAATATAAGTAAGTTGTTACTAATATGAAAATTATGCAAGATATACTATAAAATATTCAGGCTTGTTCATTTTTTAGTTGCTTTCTTCCATTATATAAATAAATTTTCACAGGATTAATTTCTCCAGGTTTTTAATATTTCTTTTCTAATTAGATCTAGAAATATTATATTTACTTTTAACGTCTTTTAATATGATACAAATAATTGAAATACAGCTATCATAAAAAACGTTTTCAAAGATTGTTACATAAAAGAATATCAATCGAAAACTAAACTTCATCTTTACTCCATCAAGAAAGCATTATCTCGACCTAGATCATTTCGAATGATACGTTTTTCCAGAGATATTTTTCATCGGATCAAGATGCAGTTTTATTCGTTGAAGCACAGATTATCTACATCGTAAATAAAAGTGCTTTTTTTTATCTAAATAAAGATATTTAATGATATGAATGCAATAGACAGATAACAAAGTAAGACGCGTCTGCAGGGTTCGCACGCATAAAAAGATTCAGGGGATTTTAGGTGTTTTAGCACCAAGAATTTTGTAAAGTACTGGTCTTTATATTTAAAGATAGAATTTCTTTTTCATTAAATAAGGCAAATATATATATTTTTTTAATTCTGTTAAAAGTTGCGTAAAAGTCCTTCAAGCGTACGAATCCTGGTTTGATACTGATGGTAGTCAGATGTATTGTTTAGGAATTCCTTTAGTCCGCGCATTTATGTTTTTTTTTTTTTTTTTTTTTTTTTTTTTTTTTTTTTTTTTCCATTTAAACATTCAGCGTTATATAGAATATGAATAATATATTATCCATTTTAGCTTTAATACGAAGACAAGTAATGCAGCGTGTGAGCCATAAATTTGTTAGAACTTTAAAAAGCAATTAAAAAGAAACAAATGATGCTAAAAAATTGCGGTTTGTGCGAATGGGATACGAAGGATCTCGGATATTTTTTATTAACACAAAAAATTGTGTTTAAACAATTACAGATAGATGGCGGTGGCATGCATAATATAAAAGAGATTTATTCATATTAGCCTGCCACTACAACACCTCGATTTGGTTATGCTCTTTTAAAAAAACGGGGAACCAGCAGCCGGTGCATTGCGAAAATTGCGCACGACAAAGGGATTCAAGACGAGAAAGAAGAAACAGGTCCCTTTACTAGAAATATAATTTGCATACATATCTATTATATTATGCATTTCAGTGCCATCTATCAGTAATTTTTTGTAACGCAACACGTTTTTTTTTCCTTTTTTTTATGAAAAAATCGAAACTGCCTCCATAATCCGCAATTTTTTAGCATCATTTGTTCCTTTTTACTGAATTTTTAAAGTTTAAAAAAAGTTATGTAGTACAGGCTTGTCCAACCTTTCACTAAGCAGGGGCGCATTTCAGCTCTTGGCAAACAATGAAGAGCGCCATCATTAACAGGGCTCAAAACAAGCAACAATATTATCTCACAGTATTAGTAGGGATACACGCATGAAAATACATATCGCAATAGATGGCATAAGGCCCCTATGTCTTTCTGGAGCTCGTATGAAAAAGAAAATAATAATCAAAATAATTATATTAGCATAGTGGTAGGGGAGCAAAAAAAGGCCCAATTCGGAAATAACTAGGGGAAAGCTGGAAATTGTTTTAATCCCTTCAGTTTATGTCTAGAATCAATATGCTACGTTTTCAGCCTCGTACGGGGTGAGCGTTAGGAATTATATATTGATTTATAGTCAACAAACACGTTTTTTTTTAAAACCATAACACTATCTCGAAATTACTAACTTTTTCAAAAACATTGTCAGTACAAATGTTGTAGAGCTTACAATTCTGAATAAAATGAGTACCTACACTTAATACTTTTGTTGAATATTAAGGTCACAATTCTACTTTAAAGTTTTATCACCGTGGTCAGAGGGTTGAACTCAGAATTAATTAGGGGAAAACTGGAAATCATTTTAATTCCTTCAAATTAGGTCTAAAAGGAATATTCTATGTTTTCCCCCTTGTACCAAGTGAGCGTTAGGAAATATGTACACATTTACATTCGAAAAACACGTTTTTCTTTAATATTTTTAACAATATCTGAAATTGCGACCTTAATTTTGAACAAAAATATTAATGTGAGTATTCATTTTATTCAGAATTTTAAGCTCTGCAACATCTGTATTGGCAATGTTTTGATATAGTTAGCTGTTTTGAGATATTGTTAAGGTAATCTGATCTTTCCTATCTTGAAGCTC
Organism: Maratus speciosus; assembly: GCA_963932465.1. Lineage (NCBI taxonomy): Eukaryota > Metazoa > Arthropoda > Arachnida > Araneae > Salticidae > Maratus > Maratus speciosus. The sequence goes on from OZ010797.1 coordinate 474,562,200, forward strand.
TTGATTAGTGATTAAGGCAAAATTTTGGAATGGAATTGCGATCTTAATTTTGAACAAAAATATTAATGTGGGTGCTCATTTTATTCAGAATTTGAAGCTCTACAACATTTGTACTGACAATGTTTTTAATAGAATTAACTATTTTGATTTATTGTTAAAAATATTAAGGAAAAACATGTTTTTCGAATGTAAATACGTACATATTTTCTAACGCTCACTTGGTACGAGGGGGAAAACATAGAATATTCATTTTAGACCTAATCTGAAGTGATTAAAATGATTTCCAGTTTTCCCTGATTAATTCTGAGTTCAACCACCTGACCACGGGGTTAAAACATTAATGTAGAATTGAGACTTTAATATTCAACAAAAGTATTAAGTGTAGGTACTCATTTTATTCAGAATTTTAAGCTCTACAACATTTGTACTGACAATGTTTTTGAAAAAGTTAGTGATTTCCAGATAGTGTTATGGTATTTTTAAAAAACGTGTTTTTTTACTATAAATCAATGTATAATTCCTAACGCTCACCTAGTACGAGGGGGTAAAACGTAGCATATTCATTCTAGACCTAAACTTAAGGGGTTAAAATAATTTACAGCTTTCCCCTAATTATTTCCGAATTCAACTCCCTAACCACTGTGCTATAAATAGTAGTAAATTTCGAAATATACATTTTGCTGTGAGGTGCTATCTCAAAAATTTTTGTAGTGGAAGGAGCCAGAAACTGTAATCTGGCTTTTAATTGAAATAAAAGGTTAATCAGAGGTATTGCCAGGTTTTTTTAGGATGAATGGTTCTTGATTTATTTTGAAGGCCCAAATATTGCTGTTATAAAAAGTACAAAGAATAGATAAGACAAAGACAGGCACATTAGTGACCCAAACATATAGCCTAGGAAAGGCTTTCCTTGATGGAAATCATTTCGCACGATTTTATAGATTTTTTTTAACAAAATAAGAAAAATACCTAACATTTTAAAGGTCTAGGAGAGAAAATTACACCCCTTTACCCGTATGCTTATTTTTCTACATGTAGCAACTTAACCTATTAAAAAGATTATTGCCAACTTTTTCCATAAAGAATAATTATAAATTAATGAAGAAATGCAATAACACATGATTAAATTTTTAAAACTAGTTTTCATTTTTGATGACTGAAATACATTTACAATGGTTTTAAAAATATCTCTCAAGCAAATATTAAGGATTTTGAATAAAGCATCCCTTTAAATTGAATTTCATTTTTATAAACGTTAGTAAGATGAATCTTCCAAAAGGGCGCCAAAAAATCCTTCATGAGCGCCATGGCGGAAAGCCCTGCATGGCGCCCAAGGGTACCGCGTCGCACAGCACTAGTAGCATACAATATATCAAGATGCAATGTAATACGGAGGTATACTCAATATACATTCTTGATTTTTTAAAGAAGACCCGTGTACTCTCTGTTTCTCAAATAAAGCTATAGCGTGTATTCTAGGCATGACGTTCATGACTATAGCGTATACCCTTTACCTGCAGCGTATACTCTCTGATTTTTTATGACTACAATACTGCATACATATAATGTAACTACCGATATGAATAAGTAAAATATCTAAAATCGCTGGTTGTTTCGTAATATTTTGAATATGGTTTTTGGCCCCAATTCAACTCAAAATCTTTATAGAGAGAAGAATTCGCCTCGGGGACGCTATGTTTGAAATAGAAGAAAAATTTCCGGAATAACTGTTTTAGAGTAAAAATATTTGTTTATATGTTTGAATATCTAAATATTTTCTTTCGAATGGAATGAAGTTTGTAACTTCTTTCTTGCAGTGTGAAATTTTAGGGTCAAAAATAAAAATAGGATATTTATGTAAGTTCGTGGCTTCCCTTACTACAAAACAATAAATCCTTTTCCATCAATCTCTCTTTCTTTTTTGTAAATAACGTTAAAAAAATATAAAAGTATACTGTTTATATACGATGACTCTGCATTACATCTTGACTAATATATTTCGGCAATTGTAGCGCCATCTATTATCCATTGCGTATAACATTCTTTAACATTTGTCGTTTCATAAAAACGGCAGAACTTGTTTGGTTACCTGATAAATCATTTAAATAGTACAAGAAATTACATCAATTTAGCACCAATTAATATCAAAATATATCTGAATTTGAAGTTGGATGAAGTTCTTGAAATAGAGCTATAGCGGAAATTCTGAAAAATGTAGCATAGCAGCGCCATCTATTGTGCGATTTACACCAAAACATAAACAGCAGTAATTTGTATGAAGGTATACCTGAATCTGAAGTTTGATGAAAATTCGTGCATTAGTTACTGAGACAGAGCTATAGTGGAAATTCTGAAAAATGCAGCATAGTAGCGACAACTGTTGAGCGATTTACACCAAACTGTACAAAACGTCGATTCATATAAAGACTGACGGAATCTGAAATTTGATGAAAATTCGTACATTATTTCTTGAGATAGAGCTAATGCGAAAATCGGGGAAAATCCTGCAAACTGCAGAATAGCAGCGCCATCTGTCGGGCGATTTACACCAAAACGTTACTAGCACCAACTCATATCAAAGAATAACTGAATCTGAAGTTTGATGAAAATCCGTGCATTTGTTCTTGAGATACAGCTATTGCAGAAATCGCGAAAAATGCAGCATAACAGCCCCCCATGTTGGGTGATTTATACCAAAAACTAATCAGCACCAATTTATATTAGGGACTACTAGAATATAATTTTTTATTAAATTCCATGCATTAGTTCTTGAGATACAGGGCCCACAAAATTTGTGTCACATACAGACAGACAGACAGAACCACAGAACCACAGATTCACAGACAGACATTTTTTAAAAACATGTTTTCGGAATATCTGACCCCTAAAACGTGTAAATCCCTCGAAAAACGGAAGTCGAAAATTTTCATGAATCCAATACTTTCTTCTTGTAAAAATAGAAGAAAGTAAAAATCGGCCCCACTCATTTTTAAGAGCCTCGTGTAAAGCCTTAATATTTGAATTATTTTGGCATATCACTCTATGATTTAACACTTTCCACAAATGCTCTATGGTGTTGAAATCCTAAGTTTGGCTAGGCCACTCTAGAACCTCGTCTTTTCTGCGTTTCATAAAATCACTTACGTACATGGATTTGTGTTTCGGGTCATTATCTTGCTCAAAATACCCCTTAGCAGGCATGGTTTGTTTAGCTAATGGTAGTATATGGGTCTATAATATATCAGCATACAGGAACCTGTCTATATTCCCCTCAATTCGAAATAAGGATCCAACTCCGCTACGTGAAAAACAACTCCAAACCAGTGTTGCCAGATGGGCTACTTTTTAAAAATTCAGATTCTTGATTAGCACCACTTTTTTGAAATGATAAAATGCGCCTTATTTAATGACATATTAATTAAGGCGAAAACAAAGATAATTTTACCGTTTCAAAAAAGTGCCGGCAATAAAGAAATCTTAATTTAAAAAAAAGTAGCCCACTGACAACACTGCTCCAAACCATCACCATCGCTCCAAAAAACATTAGACCACTCTACACTTGACGACGGTTTAAACCATTTTGTAAATACAAGTCTAGCCCTCCTATTTTTAGTAGATACCAAAGGCTTTTTTGCTGATCTTGGGCCATGTAAACCATAGAGATTTAGGCGTCGTTTGACAGTTAAAATGTGTATGTCTATGCCGTAATTTTTTTTTTTTTCAATTCATTTTTTTTATTACTACAAACAAGGTGCCGGGACACAATTTGGCTGGAGAAAGTTCTGCTTGCGTCCTTCCTTGCTTAAGTGTATTTACAACGGCTTTTCTAAAATCACTAGAATCTTTTTTGCGTTTAGACATTTAAAAATTATCGCAATAAGTCAATATAAACAAACTAATTGTCAAAATACTTTTGAGCTAAGGAGGAGTCATATTTCTTCGGTGGCGCCGAATGTAAACAAACGTGTTGAAACGTGGTACCTTTGAATAACTGAAGACACATTGTTCTCAATGATAGGAAAAATATTTTCTTTTATATTTTTATATTAAACAAAATAAGACCGAATATAATGTTATCAAAATACTTTTGAGCGCTGCTGCAATATCTATTTTCAGCATTTCTCATTATGCTACCTCATATCGCACACAGCAAAGTACATCGTTGCAAAAAGCCCCACCAGTGGCCGAGAGGCTCTGCTTTCGAAGCCGGTAGACGTGAAGTGCTGGGTTCGATCTCAATCGCGCCCGTCGGCCTAATCGTTCGGAGTTTTCGTGGTTTTCTTCGAACCTTGGTTTTTCAAGCGTAAATATGGATTAGATTCCCTCAGAAAGACCCCCCCACGGATGCACCCCCCCCCCCCTTAGGGCCTATATTCCTCGTGATGATAATTGGCCGTCATAAACACAACCAACCATCGTTGCAAAGGTATTACTTTTTTCTTATAAATATGTACAAAACAAGTTTTCGACCTCAAGTCAGGCATCTTTTGATTTTGGCTGTACAGGTTAATTGAGACATTCGTTTCATATATACAGAAATATATTATATTTGTACTCCACTATTATCGCCACCTAACGTTTGTTCCCTTTTGAAAACAGATTGAAAGATTTCACAATTTAATTATATGGTGTTTTTCATCAATATCATATAATACATTATAAAGTATTATTTTCCATATCATTTGTGATCCCAGTCAAATGCAAATTATGTGTAGAAAATTATATATCACGACATTTTATGCTTTAGAAAAGAGAAAAATTTGTTGTGAAAGATATTTTCATGTAAATGCGTTTGTTTCTATTCTACATTTTTTAAATTTCTCTTTCACACAGAAATATGTATAGAACATTCTTTCCCATTTTATGATTTTTTTTTTATTACGATCATAATATTTTCTTATTCTTTTGTTTTGCACTAACAGAAAAAGTCATATTTTTCTATTTGACTTTTTCTGCAAATGTCTACTATAAACACGGATAACTTCGGAAATATCTTCCGCGGAAATTTAAGTTTTATTGAAATTCTCAGAATCTAATATTTTCTGTAATATTTTGACATAGTTTCCGCATAAATTTATGCATATTCCACGATATGCATATATTCTTTAAAACACACACACACACACACATATTGTATTATTCAGAAACATATGAAACATTCGGAATTTATGAAAAGTTAATTTCTTTTGCTGCTCATAACTTTTGAACACGTTTCCGAATGGTTTTTACTATGTACCGAGTAGCTTTTTTTTTTTATGCTATCACTTTGTTGCATAATGCAGTAATCACGTCTTTTTTACCCGACTGCCAAGAAGGATTATGTGTTTCACGCGTATCTGTGTATGTGGATTTCTTTATACCATCGAAAAATCCCAACGGCTGTATGGATTTTAATGAATGAGGTATCTATCGATTTGTCTTAACCATCCGATGGTTATAGGCTAGGTTTTGTTTTTATAAATTCAAAATGGCGGTCGTAAAATACAAAATGGCGGTAGAGACGAAAAAAAAAATTGCAAGCACCCTATTGAGTGGCCTATCATTGGATAGGCCTTTCAAAATGAAGACGATGTTTCATTGACTATTTCACAGTCAGAAGCTCCGTTTAAATATTACACAACCTGGAAGTTGTGTATGCATAGAATCTCAAGCTTTACTGCAACTCTAACTATCATAGACATCTATAGGCCTCATCAAAACAGTGTTTATAGATAGGAATTAACAATTAAACACAACTTAAAAGTTATCAATTCAAGTAAATAAAAAAAAAAATAGGAAAGTATTATAAAAATAGTTTCCCATTGATGAAAAATAATTAATTAGTTCGCTTTTTACGCAGTCGGGTTTTTTGATTTTTTAAATTTAATTTTTACTTGCTTTCAGAGCGTTATTAGTCGCGCTCGGTCTTTTTGCCGCTGGCACACCGCATACAAAAAATATATCTATAAGAAACATTTTTGAGTTAATATTCCAATATTAGATTTCAATGAAGTTATAAATTTGCAGTTTTCTTAAATTATACATTTTATTCATGAGATTTCGAATAATAGGAAAAAGTAAAAATGAACTGTCACTAGGGATCGTTGCGTAGACATTTCAACCTAATTTGAACTTTGCTTGTGTACAGTCGTGAAAAAAAAAAAAAAAAAAAAAAAAAAAAAGCAAACACCCCTTATAACTCTGCAAAAAATTATGGTAGAAGAAAATTACTGGTACCTCACGATTTGTAATAAAGTCTACTTTTAAATGATGTATACAAAATTTGCTCAAGGGGTCATCTACATATTAAAAGAATCATAACTTTTTTTTTTTTCAATAGCAGTACACATTTCTGGCAGAATAAATGAACTCTATATCCTTCAATTAGGCTAAAAAAAAATTTTTATGCAATTCGTACGGCAAGTTTCCGATAAATTAATTATTCTAAAACGAGCGTATTTTAGGGGCTGTTTCCAAATTGAAGTTCGGTACTACATTGTTGACCGAGAGAGCACCCTTCTTGATCAAGGCATCTTAAGCACCACTCAAGCACTATTGAATACTGCTAGATTGCAGGATAAATTTAAAAATATCTTGACACTTCTATCATAGATGGCCCTTAAATCATCATTTTGCCGTTTATTAAGCATAATAGGAAAACTACTACGAAGAAAAATGTGAAATTTTGGATTTCCATAAAGCAGGACTTATTAAATCTAAATCCATCAAAAAAATTGTAGGTTGCAATTCATAATTTTTTTAACATTAATTTCATAATTCATAATAATTCATATCGTAAAATTATAAAAATTGCAAATTCAATGTATTTATTTTTGGATATATTAGTATTATTGTTACACAAAAAATTAGCACATTAGGAGTATAATTTCAGGCGATATAAATAAAAATATGAAAACGTAATTTAACATTAGATGCACTAAATTTTGAATGTTTATAATTCAAAAACCTATTATTCAAATGACTTGAATTTTGGTGTCTAAGCATAGTTTGAAAAGAAGATTTGAAATATCTTGTTAAAATTGGATATTGTCACTGGAAAAAATTAAGTTTGGGTTCGTTTTAATATATAGATGACCCCTAAGCTAATTTTATATACATCATTTAAAAGCAGACTTTATTTCCAATCGTTCAGTACCAGTAACTTTCTTCTACGATAATTTGTTGAGGAGTTAGCAGGGGTGTTTACTTTTTTTTTCCCACGACTGTACCTGAAGGAAAAGCAGAGATGTCTTCTTACTTCACTATGGTGGTGGATAAACATTTAAAGTCAGCTACATGGTAGTTCTCCATTGTATTTGTAAGGGGATAAGAGTTAGGGCAATATAATTTATATGGGCGGCAAAAAGACCAACACGCGACTACTGCCGGGTCAATCTTCCTCTTATCTTTCTCTAGGTTTGCAAAAATATAATATAACCTCTTCCGATATACCCGCTATTCCGAAAATCGATCTTTTATCTACAGAAACCTCAGAATCGAACAGATCTACGAGTGTTAACCCCTTCGTATAGCTGCCAAGTTTTACGTTTTTTTCCTACCACTATTTTTTAACAGAGAAATTTGTCTTTTTTAATAATTGATAAAATAGGATTAAATAGCTAAGTACCTGGGGGTTATCATTGACAAACGCCTAACATTCAATAAACATCTGCTTAGCATCCGCAGCAAAGCCACGGTGGTTGCTAAATGTCTTTCTCATCTTTTAAGGGGCACTAATGTATCCTATCGCAATAAACTTCTTATTTACAATGCTTGCATTTTCTCTGTCATTACCTACGGCAGCCCGGTGTGGGTCTTCGTCTGTAGAACGGGTATGGACCGTCTTTTCCAGCTTCATAACAAACAACTACGCCGTATCCGGAATGGATCCAGATTTCAGAATGACTTTAAAACTTCAGAAATGACTTTAAAACTTCTTCTCTGGTTAACCGTACCAAATTTCTTTCAAAAAAATTCCACAGCCAAATTTATAAAGTCCCAAACGATATCATGTAGGAATTACCAGATTATGATTCTCTCAGTCCTATGAAACATAAGAGACCCCGATATACTACTGTTTTAGAAGAGTAGTCGCGGCTAATAGTTTTTGTCTTTTCTTTCTTAATAAAAAAAATAAAAAATATATATATATATATATATATAGTTTTACATTCTTATTATCGCTTTACCTCGGTAAAGCTGCTAAACTAACTGTAATTTTATTTTATACTAAGGGGCTCTGCCCCCTGCAAGCTACGCTCCCCAACCCACGTTCAAACTCCGCAGAATCTGAAAATCTAAAAATCTAATGGGTTTTAAAAATATTAGAGAAGATTAAATTATACTGAAAAAGCTGTTCAGATCTCCCTGTAAACGGGTTTCTATTCAATTCCCTTTGATTGCAAAAATTTAACGGAGAATCAGTTGCTGTTAAGACATCCCATGGTTGTTTTCGTTTTTGATTAAAGAGGATCAGTTAAAAATTTGAAAAGAAGCTAAAATAAAATGAATTAAGCATTCAGAGTCTTTGTCAACCGATATTTTAAAACAATCTTTATAACAATAGCCTAAATCATGTGACTATCATCAACAGTTCAGGGCGGAACACTTTGCTTTTTATACTCTAGGTGCAATTTTGATACTTTAATGTTATCCAGGCACAGGTGATAAGTCGCCAAATATTATTCTATTCCCATTATTTCATCTATATTATAATAGTTCAAGTCATCAAATGCCATAAACAAATACGATCTGATCCCTTCGCCTTTCATATGAAAGTTTGGAACAAATGTCATATTGGCGCGATTTTTTTCCAACGCCAATTTGGGGAACGCATCAACAGCCTAAACAACAACATCCGGCTTACCATATCAAGCAAAATAACGATACTTTGGCGCCAGTTAAGTACCCGTTGCGTATATGACATTGGCGTCAGAAAAAAATCGCGCCAATATAGGGGCCGTATATGACATCTGTGCCGAAAGAAAAAAAAGCCGGGTGCAAATCTCGCCAATATCTTTTTTTCAACTCGCCAGTTAGCATTTTTTTTATTGTTCGAGTGGTAAATTAAAACATTGATTTGAAGTTGAAATTAAATGTCATGGTTTGTTACATAATTTAATATTTCGCCAGATGTCATATACGCACCGCATGTTTGGCATGATTTTTTTTTTTTTTTTTTTTTTTTAACGAAAATTTGGCGAAAGCCTCGTCTTCGAATACCAGTTACATATATATTTTTGGTACTACTTAGTTATCCCGTCGACAAAAAATCTATCGCGAACTATAAGATTAAATGCCAATAATGCTTGATCGTAAATGTCACATTCACTTGACTTTTAGCAAGTTACACGTGTTTACGTCATCAAGTGATTTTTATTTCGACGTTTTATTTTTATATTTATTAATGTTATACTAATTTATTTGCTCTTTCGTTATTTAAAATAAAAATTTTGTCAATCTGTACAATTTGGTGAGTGGTTTGGCGATTTATATAATTTGCGAAATTGGGTGACGAAATAACTACTACATTGTACCGTATTTTTTAATTATTTTCTATTATTTTCAAAAGGAAATAGCAAAAAAATAATTAATTACGATAGAACAAAGTAATTTACATAAATTAAAAAAAGAAATAAATGTAAATATACATTTATTATTAAATAAACAACAATTGCCGGGTTACCATGTCTATCAAAATAATGCCATTTGTGCGCCAATTAGGTACCCCGGTGCGTATATGACATCTGTGTCTAATATTTTTTTTTTTTTTTTTTTTTTTTTTTTTTTTTTTTTTTTTTTTAAGAAGTGAAAGCCATCAATTTAAATGTTTCATTTTTAAATGAAAGTTTTGTATTTAATAAAATGATAACGAAATACAAAAAAAGCATTGTTCTTAGCATAGATTTAAAGGAGTCCCAAATGTCGCCAAATTAATTTAAAATAGCAACCTTTTCTGAATTACGAAAAAAAAAATTCTGTTATTAAAATGTGAGTTGCCATCATTAGAAAAAATGTATTTAAAATTAGAAGAAAATTAATATTTCGAAAACTAATTCGAATTTAAAAATTCTAATACCAGTTTTGAGATCTGTGGATCAACACGGATTTTTGGTGTTAATTTCATCGCAAAGTATTCCATATTTTAGGAGAAATCGCCGTGAAACAAAATCAGTTGTTTAATCAGTCGATTCATACTTGCGTTTCATTAGGATTTTATATATATAGGGTAGATTAAATGTATGGCGCTGAAAACAGCCTTTTTTGTTGAAGGAAATTTTTAATTTTTTTCTAGCTTTGCTTTGTGCGGTTTTCTATGAACATTGTAAACATCTTCTATTTTTAAACTATTTTTTACTTTTTTTGTTATTTTTATCTTTAAATGTATTTTTTAACTTAATTTCTTCTTACTGTAATCCTTGGATTACCCTTTCATAAATTTTCAGCCTCTCTTTTTTTACTCTTTTTTATTTTTTTAACCATTTGTAAAAATAGTTATTGTCCTCGTTAGGGTAGGAAATCAAAAGCATATCTGAAGGTTTTTATTGGTTTAATCATCATTTTATTCGTTTTCTGATTGGTCTATACAGTAATCTGCATTTCTCTTTACTTTCAACAGAGATGGACAACAGAGTGTTGCCACTATGACAGAAAAGTAATAAAAACTACAAAAAAAATGAATAACTCAGAAACAAATTGAGATACAGCTTTCAAAGTAATTGCATTTAAAAGTACATTTTTTTCGCTATACGATGATATAAAAAGTAATATTGTGGGATGTTCAGAAGTTTAAGAAATAAATTTCATTTAAAATTGGCCGTCAGATTTCTTGGAAATTTGACGATGGAAAAGCCTTTTTCCGAACAGCCAATGAATGCTTGGATAATACGTAAGTTTCAGGTGGATAATACGTACGAGTCGCAGGCGATTTCTATCGCTTGCAATTTTTACGTGTAATAACACTATTAATGTTTAATTCATGGCGTACGTAATGTATGATCAACTCGAGCGATTTTTTTATGTCTTAAATTTTAGTCTTTGAAAAAATCATTTTATAAATGGTCGTTGTAATTTGTTAAATTGCATTATTTTTATTTTTTGCTTTAAAGCTTAAAAGTTGGCATCTGTGCCTTCGGGACGAGCGTCACATATATGTGACGCATAGCGTGCTCGGAATCATTGATTATTCCCACCAGTTATTTTTTTTATTGTAAATTTTGCATTATTTAATTAGGACATTTTCTCTATTCAGTTAGGCAAAAATGTCGGTTTCGAAAAACCGGTGATATAAGATTAAAAATTCGGTAAAAGACGCGAATAGTTCAGGTGAAATGTACCAAAAAAATGGCGTTACCTTGCAAAAAGTCTGGTAGATCTTCTTTTTCTGACTTGTTTTTCATGTGGAATGAAAAAAAAACAAAAAACATGTTTCCCAACAATCTTTCTTAAAGGAAAATTTTCTGTAGCCAAAAGACAACTAAATTTTTGGATTTTTAAAAATATCTCGAGATTTGTTGCCGGGGCATATTATTTGTCAATTACAGTCTTAAAGAGGATAAAATTCTCAACAACTTTCATTACAACGTTTTTATACATTCGATATCAAGCGCAGTACGCCATTTCAAAAATAAGACAATTCTTTCATTTTTCTTAAAACCGTGAAAAAAACGTAGTTCTGCCCTGATTATTCAAATGTTACCCACGGATTTAATTGTGTATGTCAACTTATGTATATATTGGTAGCAGTAAATTATGTCTTACAGGGCCTAAATTAGCCTTTTTTTACCCGGGGTAAACATGGATTTAGCCACTCATTAAAAAAATGCACCTATTTCGAAAAATTGAAAACGCTTATTATTATGTTAGCTATTAAATTTGATTAGAGCTTATTATTATGTTAGATATCGATTTCAGGTATCATCTGAAAAATATATCAACAAAAGGTGGAGAACATTATTTCTATTTCATTTACTAGTAAACACAAGTATCATTTCAAACATATTTCGCACATGGTTTCTCGAACAGCGGAATATAGGATTATATATGCATACATATATGACAGATAAGACAAATCCCCCTCCCCCTAGTGATATCTTACGATACACTGTTAAAAATTTTCATCATTCTGCCCAGTCATTCGACCTTTTTAAAAAAAAAAACGGTTTCATAACCGTAATTTAACTATATTTCGGCCATAAAATGACCAATAATAGGGTCGGAATAACGTTAAATTACAGTTGTGTAACCGTTTCGATAGAAACGGTCAAATGACTGGACAATGCGGCAAAATTTTAACAGTGTACCATGTGCCAGACCCTCCCCCCATCCCTCCTAAAATGATAACGTTCTATATGCACAGCCTGTAAACCGTAAAAAGTATAACAGCTAGATTCAGACACATTTGTCTTTTTTCACAGTATGCATTTTAAATTTATATAGTTTTTTATCACATTTATTTAATATAGCTAAAAGCTTCTGTTTTTTGAACGTTTTTCACTTGATTTTTGTTTTTATGTCAGTGCAAAATATGGTTAGAAAAGAATATGCATTAGAAAAGTTATGTTTTGGAATAACGAAAAATACTTCTGTGAAAATTGTTTTATAAGAAATACAGCTGTTCTTATTCTGCATCTTTGAATATGTTATTTAGCCTGGAATAAGGTTTAGAGCGCTCCTGCAAGCTCACCCCGGATAAGCAAAAAACTCGGATAAACTGGATTTACACAAATCGTCACAAACTAAGGAGATTAAACATAAATTTACACTTAATTCATTAGTTTCTTTGGTACTAGTAACATTTCTTTGATGCATATTTCCGTTATTTTTAAGAAAAACGGGGAAGGAAATTGTTTATTTGGAAAAAAACATTGATAGTTTTTTGTTTGTTGGATGTTAAACATTTCCTTGCTGCAGTTCTACTCCACTGCATAGCTTTTCTCTTAAGATTTTAGCTTACCACTAAAACTTAACAGTAAATTTTTCCTAATTTTATATATTTTTTAATAACTCGGTGAAAGCGGAAACTCCGATAATTGGGACTCTACTGTAATTACAATATTCCTAAATGTATTTTCTGTTAGAAAGGAAAAATACATCCATATCTTTTCTAGTAGTTTTTATATACAACGTACTTTCAACTCTTGATACATTCGTACTGTTTTCAGAATAAAAATAATTGAATTGACATTCCTTAAATAAATTATTTTCTCTGATATACATGTTGTCTCCGTAAATTTTCTGATGCATAGCTTGTCGGGTTTTCCTACTTTATAACTTCTGATTTAAGAACAAAAAATATTATTACATGTCCGCAAAAGGCGCGCAAAAGAAGTCTTTTAAACAGAAATGAATTTATGTTTGGGTAAAGTAGCAATAAAAAATGTTATTAATCAAATAATAATTACTAACGTTAACAAAAATTCTGGACTTTGCCATACGACAGACTTTTGTACATACTTTATTTAAAGTATGATAGTTATGAAAATCAAGTTGGAAATTGCTCGTAAAACGTGGCAAATTAGGTGCGTTCGTACTATAACCAATTTCATTAATATTTTTTGCATCGCATATTGTACTGAATGTATATTTTAGTGCACTTAATAAGTGCATATCAATTTCAATCTGTTCGAAAGGCTGTAACATCATTAGAATGCACTTACAATACTTTTTTCCCATTGGCTGTAATGTAAAGAACAACTTTTGACTGTCCCTGAAATTAAACTATAAATCCGATTTTTATAATATTTGAAATGACTCGAAAGAATGTTGCAACAATTGTATATTTAAAATTTCAGACCATTCGGAAGGCTTTAACATCATTAAAATGCACTTGCAATAATTTATTCCCATTGGCCGTAATATAACGGAAAACTTTTGACTGTCCCTATAATTAAACTATCCATCTGATTTTCATAAAATTTAAATGACTCGTCAAAATTTTGCAACAATTATATATTTAAAATTTCAGGTCGTTCGGTTGGGTAGTTTTTGCTCTGTTATATGCGGACGACGACTATAGGTGATACGTATTTATATAATTACGAACACACCTAATAAGATGAAATTAATATGAACATTCTGTTTTAGCATACTCCCTTGTCTAACTGGTTAATAGACACAGTTAGCTAGCTTGATATACGAAAGATAACTGGATTGCGATTATATAAACAATAAATTTAAATTTATTTTAATATCTTTTTTATACTTTTTCCGGTATGAATTGTAATATCTTTTACAATATAAAATAGAATACAGTATGGAGTATTCATAAATTATATGCGGAGTTTCATTTAAGAAAATAACATATTACGTATTCGTAAAATACAACTAAAAGGTTTTTTAATAATATAAACAAAGTTGCATATGCATAATCTTGCAACTCAAAACTTTATTAATAAATAATACTTTTAATTATTATTTGATTAACAACGATTTCAGTTTGAACTTTACTCATTTATTAAATAGTTATGCCACGTTCTTAAATCAAAAGTTATTGGAGGTGAGCAAACACCGAAAATAATTTATGAACATCCTGTATTGAGAGACATTTTGAATTCCAGTGTGTTGATTGAAACCATTGAACAGAAAGAAATTTTCATTACTTAAAAAAAAAATTGCTCACCTGCTTGTCTAGTGATTCGGACTCTGACCTGCACCTGATTACCGACGGTGCAACCTGCCACCAGTAAATCTTAATATAAATTGTCCTTTTATTTAAACGTCGTGTTCAGGCAAAATTAGGGTAAATTGCCCATATTTCGTCCCCCTAGACACTTTTAGACGCTAAATGTTGTAATTTTCAGTGAAAACCTACCAAATTTGGATTTTACATAGACTAACTGCACACGCACGTCAAACATACGCAAATATCGTACATAAAAATTTTAACAATGCGAAAATTTTTTTTTTTCAAAAGTATCTAAAAAAAGCAAAAGAATCGTCTTCCCAAAAAATCCAATACGCCGAGGCTTAACTTATAACTAAATCAAAATTTATTTCTAAATATCAGTGTTAGAATAACATAACGAAACATAAGCCATTCAAACATGAGGAAAAAATTGAAAACATTTTCATGAAAAAGCATTCCTAATTTCGTCCCCGGGACGAAAATAAGAACTGCAAGGGGGACGAAATTGGGACCACGCAAATTCCCAATATGGCGGAGCTTCTGTTCCCATAAGATGAACTGAGAGTCCTAAAACTCACTGTGTGCTACTGTCAACATCTTAACTACGTAAAATACATGCAATGAATAAGAAATAAATACTTAGTGCAGCAAATAACGTTCTACAAATGACGTAATAAGAACTCAGGTCTTCCAAAAATAGGAAATTCGGCGTATTTAATTTATGTATGCGTCTTGGCTAACGGAACTCCAATACTGACCCCTTTTACCTTCCATCCCCTGTACCTTGCGTCATAAGTGGCGCCACTTTTACAGAAGCAGAGAAATTAAAGGAAATGAATTTAGGAAAGGAGACGAAATATGGGGACTCTACCCTACTGCCATGAATAAAGCAAAATTCCTTTGACCTTTTTACTGGTGGAAGTTTGCCTCGTTAATAATCATGCACTAACGCTGGCTACTGGAGAGAAGGTTGTGAGTTCGAATTCCAATTCAGTAATTGATTATTGTAGTGGGCCAGATTGTCTTTTAAAAGGAGCTTTAGCCATCGTGTGCAAAGTACGACCATAGTGTACGTAATCAACCAATAAAATAATATTTTCCTGTATTTCCCGCGTCTCGACATGAGTTTATTATGGTGTAAAAAAGCATTTAATTTCTAAGTGTTAAAAAAATATGAAATAGTATGAGACGTTACCTGTTCTTAATTTACCCATATCAATACGTGAAGGTAGAAATACAAAGGGCGTTCCATAATAACTCAGAGTAAAATCATAAAAAATCAAGAAATATATTTACATCAAAAAATACACCATTCTTCTTCAAAACACCTTACCTCAAATGATATGCAACGGTCCCATCGTTCAACACATTTTTCAAAACAAGTAAAGTAACCGTTTTCGCAAAGCTGTTTCAAAGAACTCCACACTGCTAAAATAATTTCAGAATCTGTTGTTGAATCTGTCAGAATCACTTGTTGCGGAGTTGATAAGGGGTTCAAAATGATGCACCCAAGTTTTATCATGTTATTACAGTCTTTAAGAAATTCGGATCATTTTGATCCCCTTATCAAGTCCGCAACAAGTGATTCTGACAGATTCAACAACAGATTCTAAAGTTATTTTTGCAGTGTAGGCTATAGGGTTCTTTGAAACAGCTTCCAAAAAACGGCTTATCTTGAGAAGTGTGTTGAACGATGGAACCGTTGCATATCATCTGAGAGAAGTTGTTTTGAAGAAGAATGATGTATTTTTTTATGTAAATATATTTATAAGGCAAATGTTTCTTAATCCAGACATCATTTAACAACAAACAAAAATATACGATAACTTCTTACCGACAACTTCTCCGAAAAGCTTTCATTAGAAATTTAAAAAAGTAACATATTTTCGATATTTAACCCTTTCAGGGGCAAAGCAATTTCATTGCTAAAGTGCTAAAATTAATGATTGACACCGGAATTTGAAAACAAATTTATTTGTAAATAAGAAAAAGCTATATTTCGCATATATAATAAACAGAAATTTTTTTTTACCAAAATTCTGGTGCCATTGTAGCATTTGGACATTAAAATTAAGTGGTTTCATAGAAATACCATCGCCCCTCAAGGGGTTAAAGAAGGATCTATTAAAACAATGTTTATTTTACTGCCACTAATTAACTATTGCTGGAAACTTAAATAGCCCCCGGTATGCTATTTCTTTCTACCAGTTTATTTTGAGTCATCTCCAGAAAATAACGTTATGTTGTAAAGCCAGCCGTAAAACAAAGCAGATGTATCATTGTACGATTAAATATTCTATAGCAATTTTTTAAACTTCTAAGCATCGCACATTTTCAATTTTTATACCGTCGTATTGGGGAAAAAGTACTTTTAAATTCAGTTTGTTTGAAAATTATATCTCCGTTTATTTTTGAAATATTAATTTTTTTGTAGTTTTTAGAGCCATTTGCTTAATGCTGGCAACGGAATTTCTACATTTCTGTAGAAAGTAAAGGAAAAATAGTTCTAAAATAGCAATTATAAGTTTTTGTTGTCATTTTCTCATAACAACCAAAAGGAAACGTAAGTAAATTACGTGCTATTTTGAAAAAAAATATATAAACGAATGATTTCTGTTAAAACATGGAGCTATTATAAACTATATTTAATTTTAAGTATCGATATTAATGTTACAAACAAATGAAGGCCTATTAATCATTAGTTTTTTTTGTCGAGTTTCTTTCATGACGGCATTTTTTTGCTGCATTTGTGTATTATTTTGCGATAGTGACATCCTATGCATGCTTTACTGTAGATGTTTAAGAGTGGAATTGTAAATGTGGAATTCTTAAGTGGATGCGAAAGACGTCATTTTACATAAAATAAAAGCGTGTGCTTTAAGCCTTAAAATTGAAATATGTTTTGCACTATTTATATTTTCTTTTTCATCAGGGGCGGCACTAAATTCTGAAAAATCAGAATTCCTGTTTTCTAGTTTTAATATTTTTAGAGCTTAAGTGTAATTAAATATATTATTTTAGGCCATTTTCCTGTTAGAGGGTCACAGGTGTTAAGTAATCAAGATATTCTTTATGCATACAACTGCATACGAGTTACAACATTATTATAGTTAATTATACGACAAACCGCGTTCTCTAAAATAGGCCAACTGAATGTGAAACTGCAAAAGTGAAATAATTGAAACACTTCAGAATTAAATATAAATATAAATAAATAGTGTAATAAATTTAAAAAAATGTGCTTTTGTGCATATAAATTTATATTAATTATTAGCAGAATTGAATAATATTGTCAAAGCTACTTTTGTTTATGATTGTTTTTCGAAAACAAATTTGCTCTCAGTTCATTCCATAATACATACTAGAAAGAATACGCTTCAGGGAACGTAATACTTTGGAATAAAGGGAAATTTTGTCGTGAAAAAACGCTTTTAGTAAATATATTTTTACCTATTTCCGCATTTCTGAATCTTTTCTTTCTTACTATTTACAACGTTATATGTATCTTTTGTTTGGGAAGTTTAAAGTTATACATATTAAAAAAAATTATATTTCGATGCGCTTTTGTTTTACAACTGAACGGAAAATGCTGTCTTTGTAAACATGTTCAATATACATGCACAACATTCACACTGCTTACGGCGTTTGCAAAAATTTTTCGAGAAATGTTAAATTTTATTGAATTTTGCAGAATATATTTTCTGCAATATATTTTGGAACTGAATCTGAATAACCATATTTATATTTCTGAACACAATATACATACTTGTAAATAACCATATATATTTCTCTACCGACATTCAAGGCCCATTTCTGAGTATTTATTGCATTGTTCATAAAGTATTTTATTTTGCATTTTTAAAACAGAAAGGAGAAGGATAAATATGCCGTATGCGTATATGTTCGTCCAGTGGCTTCATAGACCTTACCTTACGAGCGTTACGTTTAGATAACCTTACGAGCTTTCACAAAATCCGAATGACGATTCCCTTAACAGGATTTGGCAGTACATAAAGCAATCTCCATCTTAAATAGGGGATAATCATCAGCCCAATATAGAATCATTAGCTATCATGGGATATCATTGAATTAATTACGAAGGATAGGATTTAATAGAATGAAGAAAACTTTTATTAATTTTTTTAAAGTTTTGAATCGATTTTCATAAAATTTGAAATGCCTCGACAAAATTCTACAACGATTATACTCTTCTGAAAAAAATTAGGGGAGCAAGCAAAAAAGTAAAAAAACAGTGCGAAACAGCCATGTATGGGCATAAAATTGAGAGCAACATGTCTATCTATGGGCAATACAGAAAAAAAGACGTAATTTTTTTTCAAGAGAGCTTTAATTCTTTGAAACTATGGGTAGAACGTGAAAAGATGGTTTAAGACTACAATTTAGTTACACGTAAATGACAAAAAAGTTCTGTTTAGGAATGATGCAAGGTATTTAATATGGTGTGTAGTCCCTTCGAATAGATAGAAGTGTCGCATACCCGTTTTCCGTGTATTCGATGACATTATCGATAAGCTTTCTGGGAGTACTATTCCACTACTCAAGAATTGCAATCTCCAAGTCCCGGACAATAAAAGGAGACCTGGATCTCGCTGCAATGTATCGTCCGGGAGTATCCCATACAAGCTCAATCGGATTCAGGTCAGGGGAGAATGTTGGCTATTCCATATGCTGTATTGTTTCAACTTTAAGAATGTTGCCCACAAGACGAGTTGTGTGTGGTCCGGCGTTATCATGCATGAAAAAAAAAAGAAATCACCAATTGCTGCAGCATAAAATGCGACATGAGGCCTGAGTATCTCGTCTGTTTAACGTCGGACCATTAAAGTGCAAGCTGTAAAATATGTAGGCCCGTACGTCCACCTATGCTGATTCCAGTCCATAGCATCAATCCACCTCGTCTGTAATGTGATCTTTCACGAATGAATGTGGGATTAGCTTGAGTGCCCCTTTCTCTCCATGTCAAAACACATCGGATATCACATCCAGAGTGAATCAGGACTCATCTGTAAACAGAATTTGACTTCAACAACGTTGCCTCCAAACTCGATGTTCAGTCGCCCACCTTCTTTGGGCCGCAAGTTACTTGAGGTCAGCTGAATACAGACCATTGACTTATGCGTATGGAGACTACCCTGATGAAGCCTATTTCGGATTGTTTGGCTCTACACCTTTAGTCTTGTGGCCAAGAACAACTGTGTTTGCAGCTGAGTAGCATTGCCCGTTCTGTTTCGACGAGCTGTTAGCGGGATACATCGGTTATCGATTTCTGTGGTAGAACATGGCAGACCTTGCCCTTGTCGATGTCTATCATTCCATGTGTCTTGGAATCGATTCCACAGTCTTGCATTGTCACTTCTTGCGACTCCAACAGCGTCCGCTACACTTCGTTGTGTTTACACAGATTCAACTGTTCCGATAACACGCCAAGCCATGGAATCCGTTAAATCACACTGTTGTGACATTTGCAAGTCACCTTTTCTCAAAGCACAAGCTGAGCAATTGAAATTTACAACTGAGACAGTGAAACAGACATTTACGCAAAATCCCAGTTTCTGCACTTATCTCCTTTTTCTAGTTTTTGAAGTCATAAACTTTAATTTTATGTGGAGTTTTATTTGTTTTTTTTCTACTGCGCTTTAAATTATGGATGTTTTATTTTACGTCAATTATCGGTGTAAATATTTGCGAAATTTTGTGACAGCCATGTGCTAAGTGTTTTGAGCAATGTATATATCAAGTCTCAAGCCGTTCGGCTGTGTAGTTTTTACGCTGTTACATGCGGAGGCACAGGAAGACAGACGGACGGACCAGACGACTGCTATAAGGATTACGTATTTATATAATTAAGAACGCATCTAAAATTCAGAAACAAGAAAAACTTCGCGACATTCTGAAGGAAAAATTCTTTCTTTGTAAACATGTTCAATGTACATGCACAACTTTCATACTGTTTACGGAGTTTGCAAAATTTTTTCGAGAAATGTTACATTTTATCTGGGAGCACGGCAGTGCGTCCGCCAAGTTCGCACAAGCCGTAAGCTACCTTTTCTTGAACCATTTCGGCATACTTTTCACCCCCTCATAACGTCGTTTTAGGGAGAGATATAGAATTTTTTCTTTTATATACATGCTCGTATGGTCAAACTGAAGTAAGATTCCACGATTTCATGTTTCTATATTTAGTAGTTTTCGAAATATTAAATTCCGAAAAAGCGCTTTTTTGTCACTGACTCATTTCGCATCATCAAATAACTAAGGTACTTCTAAAAGTCGTAGAATCATGAAATTTCACAAGTAAGTCGGGTTTGTAGCACAATTAACCAGAAAAATCTGAAAACACAGAATTTCCGCCTCTAAACCCTTCAAACAGGGGGTGTTCATTTGGCCGTAAACAGTTCCTTGTGCCAATGTTGGTGGCCAAAACTCGATTACAGAGTTTTGAAGGGGGTCACGTGATTTCAATCAGAATAACATTTTATATATATGCTTTTCCAAAGATGTTTGTTAAATAGAAAAAATGAATATACCTAAAAATTTTAATCAGTATAGGTTATGATATATTCACAATATTAAAACAATAGCACATTTAACAAAATATAATCGCAGTTCGGTACTTTTCCGATATAGTAGCCTTGGCGAAATAGAAAAAATTGCCTTGACGAGAAAAGAAATTTAGTAATAACGCATTTTCTGGCAACCTATTTACTGTTTCATATACACAAGCAATTTTTTCCACATGTGTACAATTTATTTGATGTAAGGAACCCGTTTATTTATTTTTATATACAGACAGAAATAAAAAAACTATACATAAAAAACTATATTTTATACATGTATAAATAAAATGTTTATATGTATACATACATATATGGACAACATAAAAGTTCATCAGGTTTGTTTTCATAGTTGTTTATATCATTTGGCAACATATCTCAGTTTCTGAAGTCCGAATTGCGCCAAGATTTAAAAAAAAAATGCCAAGGTCCCTATAGTGGAAAAATATCCTAATTCCATATGAGTGTTTAAAAATCTCCTTTTAATTAAATGAAATGTGTAACTAATAAACTGTCTTTAACGATGTGCGACAGATGCGGCGTCCGAAGTCCGCTGCTAATGTTATTATATTGTATTATTAGCCTACTTACTGTTAATTTATTGTTAATTTTAAATCTTTAAAAGAAAGATTATAGTTATAGATAAGATATGTTAGTCGCCAAAACCCGATTACAAAAAATTAGTCTGAGTTATAAAGGTGTTACATGATTTCAAGCTGAATGAATTTTCATATGTTTTTACAAAAATCTTAATAAGGCAAATCTTTCAATTTATCTGTCCATCTTTCTATCTTTTACTTCCTTAAAAGAAATTTTATTAAAGACCGGCAGGCGTCTGCACAGATCACCACCTCATCGAGTTGACAGCTGAAATTTTAGGATTAGTTAAATATTGATTAGCGTATTGAAATGTAACTGGTCTGCCAAAATATCTTTGTGGAAACCACCTACAGACCCGATTTTACGGGTTAATTGGTGGATTTTCCATTGTGTTTTCCTGCACCCATTCCTCCATGTTTCCAAACTTTTGGATGCAGGAAAATACAATAGTAAACCTATCAGTTAACCACTAAAATTAGGTCTTCAAGTGGTTTCTACCAAGATATGACTTAACAGACCTGTTGCATTTAAATATGCTAATCTAGTTTTAACTAATCCTAAAATTGCAGCTGTAAACTCGATGAGGTTATGGCGTGTACAGACGCCTCCCGGTCTATTATAAATGTCGGAATTCTAATCTCAATAGCATTCTGGTCAATCTGGCAATTATCCCTACTATTTATGGAACACTATTCCTTTAAGTGCGTTTTAATGATGTTAATGAACTTATGCATATGCATCATACATATTATATATATGCATATAATACGTAATACATTTGCATCATACATATTATAGGTATGTGTATAATACATAATACATATGCATCATTATGACGTCAGAATAAACAAAACATTTTTTGTCGCCAAATTTGAGAATTGACATGATATATTACCAAATTTTGCGAAACTTTGCTAAATGTCGCCAAGCTTGGCGAATATTTGATGCTAGTGGCTATTTTTAAATGAGTTAATTATTAATGCGAGCCATCTATTTTTATTTTTCCGCATATCATCTGAATAGTTATATGATATAACGTACTAATATTTCCAAAGTGCTAATAGTTTCGTCACTGCCCAAAGCCTCTGCTATTGTTATTATATTGTACTGTTATTATACTTACTGTGACTATATTGTTAATCTTTACACCGCTAAAACTTCTGTATTATGTAAAGAAAATTTACGGAAACTATTAAAGCATTGAAACTGCCACTTCTCCTTATGATTATTATAATTCTATAATATGTAACATGTTAATCGATATGTACGTTAGAATGAATCTTCTATAATCCGGTTCCTCGCATTTTAGTTTTCAGGTTTCAAATAAAATTAGCTAAAATCTTAAAACCATGGCACATTGACTAATTGTTCAACACGATCGGATGAGAAGAATGATAGATTTTCAAATGGATCATGGCAGTGAGCCGGTAGACCTTCTATTCTTCCGTAATCGAGTCTATTGAAAAGGTTAACGTGAAAAAAAAAGATATTAGCATCAATATGGTTTAATACAAACGCAGATATTGTCAAAGGATTTCATAAGAACCATTTCACTTGTACCCAGTCGTATCAGTTAAAATACAACAATTGGCAGTGACCCCAATTAGAAAAGATTACTTAATAGGATTAAAAATTTCCGCATTAGAGAACGAATCGTAACTGCTAAGGAAACATGCATAAGTGAGTTAAGCGATATTTGTCACGAAAGATGAAATACATAACAACACAAAATATATGATGTGCTTCCATGATTGTAAAGAGTTCTTGATTTCTCTATCAAAAGCTTCCGACTTGGCAAAAGAATGGGCAAGTAAATTAAATTATGAATAACAGACACATGATGCAATATTTAACATGGAATTAATACGGTCAATACTGCTTGCTAGAGGCGGATAGTACTTTAATATAAAAAGAAATAAAGTATAAATTTGTATAGCTCAATAAAATAAATTTAGTTATTTTTATGTTAGCCGGGCGTAAGTGGCAAATCGCCAAATAATGTTCCCAACTCCATTGTTCATATTGCATTCATTTCATTTAAAGATATATACTTTTTAGTCATCTCATTTAAAATAGATGCATTTCCCTCATTTTATTTAATAGAATATTTAACATAGAAATAAATAAATAAATAAATAAGAAATAATAACGTAAACCAAAATATTTTATTTGAAAATCAAAGCATTGTTTCTAATTTACACATGTGAAAAATGAAAACTGCTATTGGCGAAAAAACAAAAGGCTAATGAGGAGATTTGCTCTCGGCTAGCATAAAAGTAAAGAAATTTAAGTTTTTTCTTATTAATATAGTTTAGAATAACAAATTTGAAAAAACATACAAAAAGTAGTGATATCCCAACAAAAAGTTTTCGGTAAAAAAAAACAAAAAGCGCCAAGTTCTCCTTAATGTTTCGACCAGAAAAAGTAGTGATATCTGAAGTTCGCACAAGTTAAAAGCCAAACATCCCAAATCTTTCATTGAAAATGGCTTCCTGCGACTTGGCCGTTAATGCCTTCGAGAGAGTTTTTCAAATTTTAAAATATGTACCAATGAGCTACATGCCAATTACATTTTTTGATTATTTTAGGCATTTTGTGGCACAGAGTACAGAAATAAAATACACATTTGAAAAAAGCATTTAAACAACTTCAGTCTATTTAAATGCTTAGAAATTAAAAATAACAAAATACTTGTATTCAGGAGCCCTAATTGCTAAAGCATAATTAGTATCAGTTTTTATCAGTTTATAAATCAAATACCTCTTAATGTATGCAAACAAACTGTATTAAATGTTCAAACGAAATAAATCTCTTTCGTCAATACACAAGATTTCAATATTATACAATAAAATATAATGTAACATATTGTAAGATTTGAAATAAGTAAATTTTGTTTTATTTCTTGGGTTTTACCTTAATGACTTTAGCTTTAGACCGTACAAAATGGCAATTAAACCCCAAGTGGACTAAATGATCTGTAATCAAAACTAATGTTTGTTGAAACTGAATGGTAGTTATCAGAAATCTTTTACTTATAATTTCTTTATGTGAATTTGCTTCTTTGCATTCTCATATTACTTTTAATATTTAAATAATTCATAAATGTGTAATTTCTCAATCATTAATTTTGAAATGCTGTAGAAGGCATTAACGGCCAAGTCGCAGGAAGCCATTTTCAATGAAAGATTTGGGATGTTTGGCTTTTAACTTGTGCGAACTTCAGATATCACTACTTTTTCTGGTCGAAACATTAAGGAGAACTTGGCGCTTTTTTTTTTTTTTACCGAAAACTTTTTGTTGGGATTGAATTTTGCAGAATATATTTTGGAATTGCATCTGAATAACCATATTTATATTTCTGAACACAATATATATACTTGTGACTAGCCATGTATATTTCTCTATTCAGAGACATTAGATTTCGACATTCAGAGCCCATTTCTGAGTATTTATTGCCTTCACTACTTTTATTGAGTATTATCATCCTTTTCACTTTAGCGATTTCAAATTCTTCACAGGTGGAAATGCTTCACTTTAGAAAATAACGCAGTTGAAATCACAAACTGATAAAACGCATAGTTATACAAAAAATAGAGTGTCTTTATCGAGCAGCAGTGACCTCTACGTTAAGAAATATTTGTTTGAGAGTTAGACTAACCAAAGATACATTTTTTATTGTAACTAATTTTGCAGGTTTATTATAAATTAATGAAACAGTTCCTTCCGAAACATTTTCTTTCTTCGAAATTCAACGGGTACCACATAGTAACATAAACAATAAAAATTATATACATCATCGGGGCGACACTAAATTGTAAAAAAGCAGAATTCATGCTTCCTGCTTGTTTAAAATATTTATTCATTCAAAATATTGTTCTCATTTGTTATAATCCCATTTGACCAGGAGTGTCAAACTGTGGCTCGTCGCTCTTTTTAACACTTTCCAACAAAGTTGAAAAGTGTTTATGCATTCGGTTTGTCTGTCCGACTGTACGCGCTCTAACTCCCGTAAATATACTCGGATCGTTCCAAAATTTTTGGATGTTAGTGACTTCTACCGTAGCACGAACCCTATTTCAAATGAAGTTTGTAGCATGTTTAGTTCAATTACAGGGGCAGTCAAAAGTTTTCCGTTTCATTACGGCCTATGGGAAAAAATCATAAAAATCAAAAATAAAAATGGGATTTTTAATGATGTTACATGCTTTCAAACATAATAAAATTGATATGCATTTATCAAGTGCACTAAAATATGCATTCCGTAGAATATGCGCTGCAAAGAATAAATATTATTCATTTACAGGGCCACACAAAAGAATTCCGTTACATAATGATATGCGGGTGGAGGGAATTTTTTCCGACGTATTTTAATTATGTTAAATTATTTCATGTATAATGGAATTTATATACGTCGCTGAGGTTTAATATAACTTATTTCATGTATAATACGAAGTGCATAGCATTTACCGGGACACACAAAAGATTTCAGATACTATATTGTATCCGAAGTATTGTACGGTAGCGATGATTGCTGGAAATGCATTTTTAATTATGTTATGCTCTTTTATGTTGCACTATATTTATGCATTGTATATGATGTGTATAAATGCCTGTAATTCATATACAGGGCTGCACAAAAGAATTCGTAATGGTTACTGGGTATGATTGTAAATTGCTTAAAGTTGGTTATTAAATGAGTTATGCATTTTTACGCTGAACTGCATTTTGTTTACTAAGAAACGTTTGTAGATAAAATTATAAAACATTGATAAAAATATATAAAGGTCACGCAAAGAATTGGATACATGGCCGTCTATAAATGATAATTTCTGAAAATGTGATTCCAGTAGTTTTAAAAGTGTTTTACTTTGAATTAAACTTTAGCTAAATAGTGGCATGTAATAAAGGTTAGGTTAACTACAGGGTTGTACAAAAGTATACAAGTATGTTTCCATCTATCAGTATACGTTTCTGAAAGAGAAATTTCAACCTGTTATTCGTTTTCTTGCTAAACTAAATTTCCCCATTATACAGCATATATATCAACCTACAGATCAAATATAGAGCTGTTCAAAAGAATTGGAGTACATATTTGATATGGATGGTAACTGCTGAAATCAGTTTTTCAAATGTTTTATGCGTTTTCTAAAATGTTTACTTAGTTCTTTTATATACATTACTTCCCTAAATAACGAAGTTTTGTTAAAGCATACAGGAAGTGTTGGAAAGTGTTTCATAATTTATGCTTAACGCATGATTTTTCTTACTTGTTTTTTATAGAAATAGTTGACTTGTTGAATGGCGGAGATTCGATAATTAGATAAGCCAATGATAACTATAAAATTTTAGTGGTACCCTGTGGGCCGCAGTTTATCACAACCTGTATTAGAGGATAGTAATTAAATACTTGAAATAAAAAAAAATTAAGCGTCGAATATTTTAGTTCTGGTCCTTTAATTCTTATTTATTTAATATATCGTAGAAATAACATGAGATTTAGTCACTTAAATAATTTTTATTAAGATCTTATTCAAATGTTTACTGCAACTACTACTACTACTTCTGACGGTTTTTCGAGGAGCCTGGGGCCACTGCCCCACATCCCCGACAGTAACACAATGGAAGCCTAACAGGAACTGAATCATGGCAGTACTGGAAAAAAAAATGCTTAAAAATGGGGGGGGGGGAAACAAACAAGTAATTCCTGAGCTCAAAATGAAAAGTAAAAAGAAATAAATTAAAAAATTACTAACAGTTAAAAATTTAAAAAAACATAAGATAATTAAAATACTCAATGGATAGTAACTCCCGCGCCTAGCCCACGCTTCATCGCGGGTCCAGGCTACCGTGGCTGCACAGATGTTCGCAGTCTTTTGGCCTTGAAAAAGGCCCTTTGAGACATCGATTCACCACGGATTGGGAGCACCGTCCACAGCTGAGTCTGGGGGAATAATCAAGTCAACGCAGGTGCTTAAGGAGTACTTACAGTGGGTCGCAACCCCTGTTTAACCTCCATCGAAAGTGCAAAAAAACATAAAGTTACGATTAAATAAAGCATGAATAAAAACTAATAATTTGGAAACTCTAGTGGAGCAAACGACGGAAACTTGTTCCATAATGACGATCCGCTCGAAAGCGGGTCTATTTATCGATGCAGGGGAAAAGAGGAGGAGCTTAGCTTAGAAGGAAGGAATTTAACTGGCTGGGAGAAGTTGCTATTGGAATCTTTTTAGTTTGTTGAGCAGAGCATTAAGGGAAAACTTTAAAAAATTACAGCAAAACTATTAATTAAAAGAGAATTTTAAGGGTATTAAGATTAAATTTAAAAGATATGCAGAGCATTTAAAATCATACCTAACTTAGGTCTTTTTCTGTTATGGATGTCAAAAATATCGTACACTGGGAGAGTATTTAAAGCACTATTTTCAGAGTTTTCCAAAGAAAGATGAAAGTTAATATTTAAATCTTGAATGTGGGTATTTAATCTGGGATAGTCAATATCTTTATAAAGATGATAATTTCGAATATAATAAGGCACATCATAAATTAGTCTGATAGTAGAATTTTGAGATTGTATAAGAAGTTTGATGTGACTATAAGCAGCATAACTCCAAATTTGACATCCATAAGTTAAAATAGGTCTTAAAAAGGAGTTGTAAAGGAGCAATTTATTATTAATTGACAAATCATTGTTTCGAGCTAATAAGGGATAAATTAGATTTTTAGCTACTCGAAACTTGTTACGCGCGTAGTGGATGTGTTGTCTGAAAGTGAGATTTTTATCAAGGATAATACCTAAGTATTTACAAGTGTTTGACCATGGCAATTCGGTATTGTTAAAGTTAATTTTATATTTATTAAGGTTATTATCAGTTAATTTACAAAAGAGGATGGCTTGTGTTTTGCTTACGTTAATTTTAATACGCCATTTTTGGAACCACTTTGACAGTATTTTAAGATGGCGGGAAATTGAAAGTATTGCAAATTTACGATTTCTATGGGATGCAAACACACAAGTATCATCCGCGAATTTAGCCAAATTAGTAAAGGGGTGGTGGGGCATGTCATTAATAAAAAGGTTAAAAAGAATTCCTGAGATACGGGATCCTTGAGGAATTCCAAAAGGGGCAAAAAGGTTCCTGGAAAGTTTATCATTTACTCTTACGTTAAAGTTTCTGTCAAGCAGATAGTAATAAATAAGTTTAATTAAGTAGGGAGGGAAGTTATAATTAATTAATTTGAAAATAAGGCCTAGAATTCAAACTTTGTCAAACGCTTTTTCAATATCGAGGAAGACTGCGGCTGCATAGCTTTTTGAGATTTTGGCAGTTGTGATGTGTTCCACCAGTCTATACACCTGATGAGGGGCTGACAGCTCCTCTCTGAATCCGAACTGGTCAGGTGCCATTAAATTATTGTTATTGATGTGATTATTCAAATCTTTGGCGATGAAAGCTTCTGCAAGTTTACTGAGGGAATTGAGAAGGGAAATGGGTCGATAGCTGGTGGGGTTTTCTGGTGGTTTTGAACTTTTAAGAATAGGGGCGATGAGTGCAGTCTTCCAATACAGTGGGAAATAAGAAAATTTGAATAGACTGTTAATAAGCAGGGTGATTTTTGGAATATAGGAAATAGGTAGTTTCTTAAGCATTTCGTTAGTGATTTTGCTGACGCCTGGGGATTTTTTATTTTTAAGTTTATTAATTTCGTCAATGACGTCAGCATGGGTGATCAGAAAAGGGGGTGGGGGAATGGGGCTGCTTAAGAAATTTCTGACGGCATCATTTACTTCTCTCTCAGTTTCAGGATTAGTAACAGGGTTTCCCGTGAACTGCAATTCCAGGCTGCTGGCAATCGCATCTGGAATTTCCATGGTATAATTTAGAATTTTCCTTTAATTTTTCTTCTTTTAATTTTAATTTTCATCATGGATTCCATTAATAAACTTCTCAGGGAAATTCTCTGATAGTGTTAGAAAAACAGTCTGATACATTTTGAAGTACACGACATTTTTGCTTTCACAAGCCAAAATGGAATTTCTTCAATACTCCTTTGCGTTTCTTTAAGTAGTAAAGCTTCTAAGTTATACACGTTTTATTATTTTAAAAAATATTTTATTATTTGTTATATTTCTAAAATTATATAAATTTTAGTCGCATATATAATTCTTATTAATATCTTATTCAAATGTGTAGTATAAACGTAGTTTTCTATTTCACAATTTAGACATTTTCCTTTATCTCTTTGATCCAATCAATAACCTTCTGAGAAAAATACACTGATAGTTTAAAAAATAATAGTCTGATACATTTTGAAGTACATGACATTTCTACTTTCACAAGCCAAAATGGATTTTTTTTTCAGCACTCTTTTCCGTTTCTTTAAGTAGTAAAGTTTCTAAGTTATATACTTTTTATTATTTTAAATACTTATTCATTCATTCAAGATATTTGTATGATTTGTTATAATTCTAAAATTACATCAAGGTTAGTCACATACATAATTCTTATTAAGGTCTTATTCAAAAGTTTCTTTTAAACTTTATTTTCTATGGCACAATTTAGATATTTTCTTTTTTCTCATAGATGCAATCAATAAACCACTCAGAAAAATTCCCTTAAAATTTTAGAAAAATAGTCTTATACATGTTGAAGTACATGACATTTTTGCTTTCACAAGACAAAATGGATTTTTCTTCAATACTCGTTTCCGTTTCTTTAAGTAGTAAATCATTTAAGTTATATATGTTTTATCATTTTAAATATTTATTCATTCATTCAAAATATTTTTATGATTTTTTACAATTCTATTAAACATTAATAGTTCAATATTTCAAATAAACAAATTTCTAAGCGTCGAATATTTTAGTTCTGGTCATTTAATTCTTCTTTATTTAAAATGTCGTAGAAATCAAATTAAGGTTAGACGCATATGTAATTCTAATTAAGATCATATTCAAATGTTCCCTATAAACTTAATTTTCTGTGGATCAATTTAGATATTTTCCTTTTGCATTGATCCAATCAATAAGCTTCTAAGAAAAATTCTATGATTCTTTTGGAAAGGTAGCCTGATACATTTTGAAGTACATGACGTTTTTCATTTCACAAGTCAAAATGGATATTTCTTCAATACTCCTTTCCGTTTCTTTAAGTAATAAAGTTTCTAAATTATATATTTCTTTATTATTTTAAATACCTATTCATTCACTAAAAATATTTTTATGATTTGTTATAATTCTATTAGACATTAGTAATTTAAGCTTCGAATATTTCAGTTCAGGTTATTTAATTTTTATGCATTAAGAATATCTTAGAAATTACATGAGAGTTAGTCACATATATAATTCTTATTAAGATTTTTTACGTTTCCTATAAACTCAATTTTCTAAGGCACAATTTAGATATTCTTCTTGGTTTGTCATTGATCCAATGAATAAATTTCTTAAAATAATTCTTTGATAGTTTTAAAACAATAGTCTGTCACATACCTATTCATTCACTAAAAATATTTTTATGATTTGTTATAATTCTATTAGACATTAGTAATTTAATATTTCAAATAAACAAAATTTTAAGCTTCGAATATTTCAGTTCAGGTTATTTAATTTTTATGTATTAAGAATATCTTAGAAATTACATGAGAGTTAGTCACGTATATAATTCTTATTAAGATCTTTTACTAATGTTTCCTATAAACTGAATTTTCTAAGGCACAATTTAGATATTCTTCTTGGTTTGTTATTGATCCATTGAATAAATTTCTTAAAATAATTCTCTGATAGTTTTAAAACAATAGTCTGTTACATACCTATTCATTCACTCAAAATATTTTTATGATTTGTTATAATTATATTAGTCATTAGTAATTTAATATTTCAAATAAACAAAATTTTAAGCTTCGAATATTTCAGTTCAGGTTATTTAATTTTTATGTATTAAGAATATCTTAGAAATTACATGAGCGTTAGTCACATATATAATTCTTATTAAGATCTTTTACTAATGTTTCCTATAAACTCAATTTTTTAAAGCACAATTTAGATATTCTTCTTGGTTTGTCATTGATCCAACGAATAAATTTCTTAAAATAATTCTTTGATAGTTTTAAAACAATAGTCTGTCACATACCTATTTATTCACTCAAAATATTTTTATGATTTGTTATAATTCTATTAGACATTAGTAATTTAATATTTCAAATAAACAAAATTTTAAGCTTCGAATATTTCAGTTCAGGTTATTTAATTTTTATGTATTAAGAATATCTTAGAAATTACATGAGAGTTAGTCACATGTATAATTCTTATTAAGATCTTTTACTAATGTTTCCTATAAACTCAATTTTCTAAGTCACAATTTAGATATCCTTCTTGGTTTGTCATTGATCCAAGGAATAAATTTCTTAGAATAATTCTCTGATAGTTTTAAAACAATAGTCTGTTACATTATGAAGTACATGACATTTATTCTTTCACAAGCTAAAATGGATTTTTCTTCAATACTTCTACAAGTTTCTTTAAGTAGTAAAGCTTCTAAGTTATATACGTTTTATTGTTCTAAATATTTATTCATTAATTCAAAATGTTTTTTTAATTTCATATAATTTAGAGATTAGTAATTTAATATTTCAAAAAAAGAAATTTTTAAGCATCGAATATTTTAATTTTGGTTATTTGTGTATTTATTTATTTTTAAATATCGTAGAAATTACATCACAGTTAGTCGCAGATATAATTCTTATTAAGATATTATTCAAATGTTTCCTATAAACTTAACTTTATATGGCACAATTTAGATATTTTCCTTTTTTTTCATTGATCTGATCAATAAACTTCTCAGTAAAATTCACTAATACTTTAAGAAAAATAATACTTTTTGAAGTCCATCACATTTCTGTTTTGACAAGCCAAAATGGATTTTTCTTCAACACCCTTTTATGTTTCTTTAAGTACAAAAGTTTCTAAGTTATATACGTTTAATTATTTTATATATTTATTCATAAGAACTTCTCAGTAAAATTCACTAATACTTTAAGAAAAATAATACTTTTTGAAGTCCATCACATTTCTGTTTTGACAAGCCAAAATGGATTTTTCTTCAACACCCCTTTATGTTTCTTTAAGTACAAAAGTTTCCAAGTTATATACGTTTAATTATTTTATATATTTATTCATTCATTCAAAAAATTTTTATGGTTTGTTTTTGTTCAATTAGACATTAGTAATTTAATATTTCAAGTAAACAAGTTCTTAAAGTGTCAGATATTATAGTTCTGGTCATATAAATTCTTATTTATTTAAAATATCGTCGATATTACACGAAAGTTAATCGCATATTTAATTCTTATTAATATCTTATTCAAATGTTTCCTATAAGATTCATTTTATACGGCATAATTTAGATATTTTCACTTTTTTCATTGTTCTATTCTTATAAAAGTATCTGAAAAATTGTTTGAGAGTAGTTCTATGAAATCTTCTATCTTGATAAACTAAGCACTAATGCTATCTCAAAAATCTAAGGATTCCCTTAACAAAATGTGACAGTATATAAAAATATCAAAAATAAGAAAAACTTTTTGAAGGACATGAAATTCTATACTTTAACAAGCTAAAACGATTTTGTTCAACATAGCTGTCCATTTCTTTAAGGAATTTCTTTACATCATAAGATGTAAATGTTTTATTATTTAAAATACGAATTAATTAAAAATATTCTTATGATTTGTCGTAATGTAATTAAACGTTAGTCATTTGATATTTCCAGTAAACAGATTTTTAATCATCGAATATTTTTGTAGTGATAAAATAATTCTTACTTAATAAGAATATTTTATGAATTACGTGCATATTAGCCACATATGTACTTCTTCTTAAGGTTTCATTCTAAACTTTCAAGCAAACTTAAATTTTGCTGGCACAAATTATATATTTTCCTTTTTCTCGTTGACCTAATCAATAAAATTCTCAAAAAAATTCTGCAATAGTACTTCTGTGAAATGTTCTATTATGATAAACTAAACACTGATGCTATCTTAAAAGTATAAGGATTCTCTTAACAGGATTTAACAGTGTATAAAAATAGCAGAAACAAGAAAAACTTTTTGAAGGACATGGAATTCTACTGTAGCAAAGCAAGAAGGATTTTTGTTTATCACAGCTTACCAGTTTATAAAGTAGTTTATTTGCATTCTAAGATATAAATGTTTTGTTGTTTAAAATACTTATTAATTCGAAATATTGTTCAGGTTTCTTATAATTTAACTAAACGTTAGTACAGTAGAACCTCGATTATCCTTAGTAATTGGGACCGACCCTTTTTCGGAAAATCGAATTTTTCGGATAATCGAGAATGCTTCAATTTTAAGGAGTAATATATGCAATATTTCTTATTATAGTAACAAGTGTGCTTAATAAAAATAAAGCAATAGCAAAATAGAAACCTGAATAAATTAACTGAATTTTAATTTTGAAATTAAGTACCTTTTACATATATCACAAGGGTTTGAAAAAATGCTTTTTTTTTTTGTCGCAGTTTCGATTGTCTTTGCTTTGAAGCTCTATCACGGAGTTTTTTAATATTATTAGTTCGCCAGTATCAGTCTTTCTGCTGCTTCATCCATGCCAAAGCTTTTGCAAAACATTCAAAAGCTTCAGAATTGCTAATTTGTTCGTCTTTTTTTTGCTCCACACCGCAGCTTACGGGAGCTCAAGTTAAATTCAAAGGAACTCTAAGAAAGGGGTTAGAAAATATTTATATGTACTCGTAGCTCAGAAAGGACCGCTTTCGCACAATGAATATGATGATTAAAAAAAAAAAAATCTTTCAAAAATGGATTTTGCACACAAGGAACGTAAAAAAAAAAAAAAAAAAAAAAAAGCTTTAGAAGTGGATTTCGGTTAACCGAGAGTTTCGGATAAAAGAGGTTCTACTGTAATTTGATGTTTCCAATAAACATACTTTTCATCATCGAATATTTTAGTTTTGATAAAATAATTCTTAATTGAAATCATAAGGCGAAATGAAATATTTCACCTTGATTGAATAATAAAATACACAATATGAATTTTAAAAAGTTAACTGTTTTACTTAAAAGGCGCTAAATATTAAAATAGATGTTACAAGTTTAAAATATACATTTTATTTAAAACTTCTTGGTACTTTCGGCCTGCATTTCCCGAGGCCATCGTCAGACAATATTTTAATAACTAATTGCTGTTCATTTATACAAATACACTGTAAAAAAAATCTGTAAAGTTACTAAAGTTTTTCTAGGAAACTGGGATACCTAGTACTTTTTATGTAACAGCAACAACAAAAGTTCATGTAACAGGTACACTTTTGCACCGAAAATCAAAAAATCTGTAAGGTTACTAAGAATTTTTTAGGAAAGTGGGATGCCTAGAAATTTTCATGTAACTGCAACCAGGGTTACAGATAAAATTTTAGTAAGATATCTGTAATTTTAGCAGATTCATTTCTAAAGCTACAGTTTTCTGTAGCTTTACAAAAACTAGTTTTGTAGGTTTACAGCTTTTTTTGTGCAGTTATATATGAAAGCTTAGTAAGCACGAAACTTTACATCTGTAGAACTACAGATTTTTTTACAGTGTACGTCACTTCGTTTTGAAATAGGAGAACAAATAATTATTAGAAATGAAAATAGAAGTAGCAGTCCCTTGGATTGAATTTAAGTAGAGAAATATCTATATATTAACTGCAGTTCCAATATTTAATTACATCACTATTGTTATCATACGTCAATTTCATTTTTAAATGTGTAGCTGAACAGTTAAAGTAGCAGTGTTTCAGATTAAATTTGCGTAAGAGGAAGATGTGCAACTGCCGTACCATTAATTTTAATGACATTTATTAATGGCTATTTCCACGAGTACTTGTAGTGTAAGTCAATTGCTACGATTTTTGGCTACCGGTATTTTAGAACGGAAACATATGACTTATTTTATCGGAGATATCTCATTAATTGAATAAGGCGAAGCAAACTTTTCGAAAATAACGGTGGCCAACGAGCATAGCATTTAACAGCTATGTGACTTACACTACAAAAACCCATGGAATTAATCTAATATAATTTCAGGAATTGCATGCGTGTTAGTCACATTTATAATTCTTATTAAAGTCTCATTCTAAACGCTGTCTGTCATTCCTCGTCCATGTGCTAGTCCTTCAGTGCTCTTCATCGTTTTCATGAATGTGTTCAATCGCCATATCAGTCCAAATTACAGGCCAATTATTATCTGATCGGCGTATGGTGAAATGGCTTTCTGGCGTGAACATTCGGTATTCGAAATGCTCCATTGTTTTTTCCAGCTTCTGCATGTCTTGCACAGAGGTCTTCTTAAAAGTCTTCCTTCCTCACATATTTATTATGGGTACACTTAGTTTCTGCAGTAATTGACGAAAAGCAAGTTTTTTGGGATAGGAGGCGGTGTTTAGAAAATGGGGTAGGATATGAGTTTAGAAAAATGGTTTTAGAATGAAATTTGTAGAGGATTTAACTCTCTTTCGTTTTGTAATTAAGTATGGTACACAAAAATTTCATAGTTATAAGCAAAAAACTGAAAAATTCCGAAAATTTCATAGTTTTTTGTCTCCACAAAGCTTAGCGTCAAGATATTTTGTTGGAAAACTATTAATTCCTGTTATTAGCATCCACATAAACCGTTTAAAAATGTAAAATCTCCTAGCGGATTTTTTGCATCTATTTCTGACTATTTGACTGGATTATAGCTCTTGAGTTTAGTTTATCATTTGATATAACAAAAGTTTCAAGTAAACTACACTGTAAAAAAAAATCTGCGAAGTTACTAAAGTTTTTCTAGGAAACTGGGATTCCTAGAACATTTCATGTAACGGCAACAACAAAATTGCATGTAACAGACACACTTTTGCGCCGAAAATCAAAAAATCTGTAAGGTTACTAAGAATTTTTTTGGAAACTGGGATTCCGAGAACTTTTCATGTAACTGCAGCCAGGGTTACAAATAAAAGTTAAGTAAGATTACTGAAATTTTAGCAGATTCATTTGTAAAGTTACAGATTTTTGTAGCTTTACAAAAACTAGTTTTGTAGATTTGCAGCTTTTTTCGTACAGTTACAGGTGAAAGTTTAGTAAGCATGTAACTTTACATCTGTAGAACTACAGATTTTTTTTTACAGTGTAATAACTAAGACCAAAAATTAGTTGTTTGACAAATTGAGCTTAAAGGTTTTATTTTGCAACAGATTAAAAATTGTACGATGAAAATTGCATTTTTGTCGTCTAATTATAGGAAGATAAAAATTTTTTACCATTGTAATCTAATGAAATTAAGATGAATAATTAAAAATAATTATTTTGAGTACATATTTCCCTGAAGTTACACTGTTGCTTGAATATATTATATTTTTTAATAAATTTTGAGTAACATCCAATTGTTTGAAGGGATGAGTTGATGGAAGACAAAAACATTACTTATAAATGACATATTGAAAATGCGAAAAATCGTTAAGAAAATGTTATATAGATCAATAATGTCATAATCGCGAATGATCGGAAAATAGAAATGATATAACGCTGATAAAAGTGTGATTTCTAGTAAGCTTCCCTCATGTAATTAAACTTCAATTATTACAGTTGCACCAAATCCCCTTGAGAGAAATTGCGTCGATTCTGCATTTCTTTTAATTGATAGTAGAAAAAAAAAGGCATGAGTTAGCAGGCATGTATTTCTGAGAACAAAATGTACGAACATTATTTTTTGCCGTACAATTTGCGGCAGCGCGCTCGCTAAATGGTTAAATGTTTGTATTCAACTTTAAATCAAAGAAAATCATAAAAGTATACCGAACAGTAAAAAAGATTATTTTCTGTAAAAATAAAACAAAGTAAAATATATAAGATGTTTGAATGTAAGCACTATTCTTTAGAAATTCATGAAGCAAATAAAAACAATGATATGAGGCAATATAATTACTATGTTTTAACGTTCATTATTCCTAAATATTTTCTATAAAAAATATCCCTATTATTGAAAATTATATTGTTATATTTCTGATATTTTAATTTTAATCTATATTTTTTTTTATTTCTAGGTAAGTCTTGAAAGAATTGAAAGTGTTGAAAATATTGTAAGTGAAAAGTACATTTATCATTACTACTTTCTTAACCATTTCGTTTTTGGTAAATTAAATATTTTGAGAATAATGCAATGCTACAAATATATTTAAAAAGCAAATGGGAATTTCGATTCGGCTGCCTATAATTTGAGTTCTACTTGACGGATTTTAAAGAGACTTACGAGGTTAGTTAGATAATATTCCACGGATTGTTTCAGTACATTAAATATAGTTTTATGTTAGTAGAATAAAGAGGAAAGTTCTATAATCAGATGAACCCGATTATGAAAGATAGGCTTTTTTAAAAGATTCTGCTGTATCACCATATATATCCCAAACGGAAAACTTAAAACATATATTAAAATATTTATTTGCATAAGGGGTCTCAGGACTCTTAAAGCTTTGAAATTTTCGAAATTTTAATTTTTTTAGATGTTAAACTCCTATTTTTTCTGAAATTTTTGATATAATTGTTTCCTTGAAATTCCTATTAGAACTAAAGTTATGGCTTTTACATTTATACACGTTCAATAGCTGAAGCGTCGTTTCGGAAACTTTGGAGCCATTTTTCTCCAAATGATGTTTTGGGGCATAACGCGCATCTCAAAAACGTATGAATATTTTTTCATGAAATTTTCAAAACATATGTTTCATGTTATTCTGTATAAACTGAACCTGAAATTTCCTTTTTATTGTGATAAACAATATTTTTTTAGGTGATTATACTGTTGAAATTTTCTAAAATTTTGCATTAGCTAAATACAAGTTTGTATTAAAAATATAAAAAATCTTTAAATACAAATTTATTTAGGTTCAGTGTAATTATTACAATCTGAAGTATAAGTAGGTACTAAAATTTTCATTTTAGTTGCAACAATTAATTTGTAATCTTGCGCGTAGGCTGTTATGCCAATTTTTTGCTCAAAAAATGTCTAACAGTTTGGAGCCCCCTGTAAATGCTAATTTTGCATCTTATAATTTTTTAAATACATGAAATGAAACAACATACTTATATGCTTTATTCAAATTAAAATTGTGTCTTAAAATCAAATACATTTTAAGATATGTGATGTTGAAAATGGTCTTTTTTTTTTCATTTTTTCCAATTTTAAGAGTCCTGAGACCCCTTAAAAGACGTTACTAAAAACATCTTAAAAGTATATTAAAAACCTAAATTGACATGTTTCAAATCTTTCACTGAGTCGTCATCAGAATGTATAACAGAAATTTAAAATACAATGCATATGAAAATTGGAAAAATATCATCGAATACAAACAAGTAAGCATAAAACTCCCCCTACATTTTCGCTATCGCACGTGTTCCCTCTATGTCGCGACTCCGCAAGTTGTCCAACCATTCAATCCATATATTCGGGATGCGAAAGGATAACGTATCGTTACAAACCCCTGCACCTCTTAAATAAATTTCAATGGACTCTCTTATAAATAATTGTAAAATAAAATTTGACCTGTGGTCCAGGCAATAGGGAATTTTACCTAGCAAAATTAATGGTAGTTCTGGAAATCGGCTTACTTTATATTTTTTGGGTCGCAGAATCCGAATTTGTAACTTCACACCAAAATTTCCCCCGGCAACCCCCCCCCCCTCAAATTTTGGGTAAAAAGCCCCCCAAAAAAGGTTTTTATTAAAAAAATCAATTTTTTTATTGTTTTAGGGGAAAAGTATCTAGAAATTCAGAAAGTAGACAAAATTTGCACCAAATTAGATATATGACATTATGACTTAAGATGAAGGGGAAGGGGGGATCTGCCGCGGAACATGCGCGCGGTGCTGCGTGGACTAAGTTGCGCAATTCCACTTAACCACACACACGTTTACATTCGCCCTCCCATCTCCCCTCCTAACATTCCTTATAAGGTTTTCTTTAAGTCTTTTGGGTCGCTGAATCCGAATTTTTAACTTACCCCCAAAATGTCCCCCCACCGAACTCCTCCCCCCCCCCCCAAAAAAAAAAAAAAAAGTTGTTATTAACTTACTGCCTCGGAACTAAATTACTACCTCGGAACATTCCCCGCGCGCTTTTCTCAAAAACCAAATTTTTTCAAAAAATCAATTTTTGGGAGGGTTGCCGGGTGAAATTTTGGTGGGAAGTTACAAATTCGGATTCAGCGACCCAAAAAAACATAATGTGAGTCGAAATCCAGAACTAGTATACATTTTTGCAGGTGAAATCCCCTATTGCCTGAACTTCATAACTTAGTGCACGTAGAGCCGCAGTGCATGTTCAGAGGTAGCCCTCACCCTCCCCGTTCATCCTACGTCATAATGTCATATATCGTATTTGTTGCAAATTTTGTCTAGTTTCTGAATTTTGTAATGCTTTTCCCCTAAAACAATAAGAAATTTAAGGTAAGAACAGCTATTTGAGGGGGGGGGGGGTGTCGGGAGGGGAAATTTTGGGGGTAAGTTTAAAATTCGGATTCAGCGACCCAAAAAACTTAAAGTAAACCTTATAGCGAAAGTTCGGAGGGGAGATGCGAGGGAGAATGTAAACGTGTGAGTGGTTAAGTGGAATTGCGCAACTAAGTTCACGCAGCACCGCGCGCATGTTCCGAGGCAGATCCCCCTTCCCCTTCATCCTAAGTTATAATGTCATTTACCTAATTTGTTGCAAATTTTGTCTACTTTCTGAATTTCTAGATACTTTTTCCCTAAAACAATAAAAAAATTGATTTTTTTAATAAAAACCTTTTTTGGGGGCATTTTATCAAAATTTTGGGTGGGGGGTTGCCGGAGGAAATTTTGGTGGGAAATTACAAATTCGGATTCAGCGACCCAAAAAGCATATAGTAAGCCTTTTTCCAGAACTACCATGAATTTTGCTAGGTAGAGCCCCTATACGGTCTCTATTGCCTGGACTACTGTAGATTAAATTACTTTCGTTAAAATGTATGTTAATGCTCTCTATTTGATTCGGCCTGGATAAAGCAGTATTACCTTTGTTATTTAGGTTTTTAATATACTTTTAATGTGTTTTTAGTAACGTCTTTTAAGCAAATAAATATTTTAATATATGTTTTAATGTTTCTGTTTGGAATATATATTGGGATATGGTTATTAGTGGACGTAATTAAGACTTATTACTCTTACGTATGCATGCATTTGTAAGATTCTGATGAACGAATTTCAGTGGCATTTGCAGCTTTTGTTACATAATTAGGGGAGATTTTTTTTCTTCAGGGATTGTTTTAGTATATTGCATATCATTGTATCATCATTTACCAAGTCCTACTCAAAATGATAAGCTAAAATATTTGGCATTTAACAGCCCAAACTTTGTCGGAAATTTTAGGAAGCATAATAAAGGTTCATATCGTTTACCACCATGCAAACGGACATTCAAGGTAAAGATCCGTATTGCTTTAAAACACAATGTCAAATTCATCGGTATATTTCGTTTGATTCAAGGTTCGTTTGGAAAACCAATCAGTGTAGCGGTCGAAGCCTGCTAGTGTTACATAATTTAATAAATAATAATAAAATGAAATCTGTAAAAACTAACGCGTGTAAACGGAATCCTGCCTTAAATGGAAATTTTCTCCGGTCTTTTTCGATTACGTTCAATTAGATTTTATTGCAAGAATAATTATCATAGTTTATTATTATTATTATTATTATTATTATTATTATAGATTATGACTGTTATTGATCATTATAATTATTATTGTTGTTGTTATTGTTATAGATTATGGCTGTTATTGATCATTATAATTATTATTGTTGTTGTTATTGTTATAGATTATTATTATTATTATTATAGATTATGACTATTATTGATCATTAAATTATTATTGTTGTTGATATTGTTATAGATTATTATTATTATTATTATTATTATTATTATTATTATTATTATTATTTAAGAATCCATTGTTCTTTCCATATAAAATTATAAGAAGTTCATAATGATATGAAATGAGCCGTTTTATAAAAGCTCTCTTGGACGAAAAAAAAAAGAAAAAAAAAAAGAAAAAAGAAAGAAAAAGATATGAACGTGAATTTTATGTATTTATAGTTCATATTTTCTGATTTATACAGGAAGCATAAAACACCACGATAGCACTCATCAATAACTTTACCACAGATTTTTCAACTTTCTAGTAAATACATAGAATATACTGCGATCTTTTGAATATTTATCGACATATAAATCTAGATAAATATCCATTTTATGCAGTAGAGATTTTATTCTCTTGAAATGCATGTCTTGTTTTGAGATGAAATATAACCCGATATCTCCACTTCAATTTTTCCCTTTCACGATGTAAATAAAAATTTGTGAAAATATGATGTACTGTGAAAAAAGCTTTAGAGCAAAAGGATATTTTTACCGATAAATAAATTTAAAAGGTTGTATTAAATATTTTATATAAGGATCGACCGAAACCGAAATCGAATTTCGGTAATCTTCTTATTTCCGACCAAAAACGAAAACAAAAACAAAAACGTCCAAAAATATTTTTAAAGTAATTAATGCATACATAAATATACATAATTATTAATTATACGAATTTCATGTAATTAGAAAATGTTTTATGCATTCATACCTCAATTTATCTTTTATAATGATTTTCGTACTTGATCGTCTGTTATACTAGAACTTTCTTAACACTAGAACCGCCAAGGCGATCATTTTGACCGTTTCGAAACTTTCATTGTGTA
Source organism: Maratus speciosus (assembly GCA_963932465.1). Taxonomy (NCBI): domain Eukaryota; kingdom Metazoa; phylum Arthropoda; class Arachnida; order Araneae; family Salticidae; genus Maratus; species Maratus speciosus. Next base: position 474,604,785 of record OZ010797.1, read on the forward strand.
CCAGTTTGTTTCTATTTAGAGCAGTAGTTCCCAACCTTTTATCGGCCACGCCCCACCAAAACATCTATAAAATCACTCTGCCCCGCCCCCCCCCCCCCCGTAATCTGTAAATTATGTCTCTTATTATATAAAAAGTGAACTCTATTCACACGGTGGGAGAGTAATAGTGCCTTAAAAATAACTATTAATTTCACATTTTTTAACTTATCAAAGAGGTGAATCTCCTACCACAAATGTGTTTTTAACATAATTTTTAAAATGAATGAGATTACACATCTTTGACTATATGCAGGGATGAAAGTGATGGCGCCAGAAATGGTCGATTGCGACCACTAAATTTTAATAGTATTTCTTGACTTATTTAATGACAGAATTTCTGAGATTTAATAAGGTGAAGAATACTATTAAAATTTACTGGTGACAATCAGCCATTTGTGGCGCAGTGCTTGCATCCATGCTATATGTCAAAACGAGATTTGTTGTAATTTTCCAATTTATTTGAATGTTAAAGAAAAGTGTTATACGGTATGTATTTTTATCTTCATAAAATATCTTAAAAATACACTTACATTTAACGTTAAATTTGATAAATTCATATATTTTATAATGCATTCTTGTAACTTATTAAGAGTTGCCGGAAAATCTTTGGATACTGACTTTTCTTTCTATGAATAACACAATATACAAGAAGTATTTCAAGATTATCATCTTTATCAAATTCAAGTAGTCATTATTCCGCAAGACACATTCTCTCTATTTTACCTTTCCCAATATTGTTAATTGTCTTCGCGAATAGAAGTAGAAAACTCATTCAATAAATAATCGAAAACGTTACGAAATTTTTTTTTATTATTCAACACCAGAAAAATTATAAGGAATTTTAATAATTTATAAACATCAAAATATTTTAAAAGATTATTCACATAAGTATTCTGGTGTTCACTTTATTTTAAAATTTCGATAGGGAACATTTTAAAAATTCAATAAAAAACTGATTTCTTAAATTTTGCTTGCATTCCCTTTAATTTTAGCCTACAACATTACTTTTCCCCCAAAACAACAAAAAAAAATTGATACCGAATGAGTGAGTAAGAAATTTGGAATTGCCCCCCTAGAAGATCAAATTGCCCCCCCCCCGGTGTGGCGTACGCCCCACGTTGGGAACCACTGATTTAGAGTATAACTATCAGTTTCCGTGAATTTTCCTATAATTTGAATAGCTATGATATGCCAGTGATAAATTTTCCAGTCAGCCAAAATTTGTGAAGTATTGCTGTAGTATACCTAGAACCGCCGAAACGGTCAAAATGACCACTGTCAATTTTAATGCACATTTTACATAGTAGATGTCGCAACACTCCATACTTAGTACAACCACACTTCAACAAAGGCTACAACATTACCACAGATAACTTCTTTACTTCACTGCTCCTTGCAGAAAAGCTGAAGTCACTAAAAAACAAGCATTGTTGCACAGTCAATTGCGGACGAAAAACAAAATTTCACAGGCCTTAAAATCTGAAAAAAAAGTCTTTGTACAGTAGCCAAATTCTTGCCAAGGATGATATTACGTTGAGTTTATCAAAGGAAGAAAAATAAGTATTTTTTAATTCTAAGTTCCCGACATACATGAGTTACATTTGAAACTGGTGATAAACACTTACCAGAAACTGTAAAGTTGTACAGTTCTACAAAATTTGGCCTCAACGTGCTCGACCAAATGGCACGGAAGTATTCTACAAAAGCTAATTCTAGACGATGACATGTACAAGTGTTTTATAATTTTCCCAATCTAGCAGGCATCAATTCTGAAAAACACAGTCAAAAAATATGTTAATACCAGTCTTTTGTTAAATACAAATCCGCTTCTTTTAGTCCCGTTATATTATTCCTAGTATTTTCTAGAACAAAATACTGGTAGGTTCCTCTTTTTTTTTACTGTGTTTTTCCCTGACCACTTGCCACCCTGAATATTGTATTGCTCAGGAGATAAATAATTTTGTTTTTTGTTTTCACTAAGTTTATTATTGTTTTTAGCAATTTCGATTTCTCATGAAAAATATTTTTTACTATAAAATATTCTTAAAATAAAAAAAAATATAAGTTATTTATATATATCTCAATATAATATAATTATAACTTAATAAAATATAAAAAAATATAATACAAATTATGAAATATATATTATTATATAGGCAATGAGGTTAATAATAGTAATAAACGATGCTAAGAGTAAAAAATGGCAAGTAAACAATATTTGAGCATGATAATCCACATCGGTCAAAATGACCGCTTTGGCGGTTATAGGTATACGTTTTTGCCGGTGGTTCTAGTGTTGAAGAGTATTCGAAACACTTCTGTTGTTTCAAAAAAAAAAAGATTTACTATTAAATCTGCGGCTTTTAATGACTACGTGAAAACCGTCTTCAAAGTTTAGTCGCATCTGCATTGCTTGCTTTATGATTTTCACTCACGTCTTGAGTCAGTGATAACGGATAATTGTAAAAGGTTCATAACAAAAAATTAAGTGTGTCTCATTTAAGCCGATACAGCTCAAGTCAAAGAGTAATGTTGAAAATTTCCGAAAGAAGAAACGAGAATTATGGAATACAGTTTCGGTCCGGCGGAATTTTCGGCAGCATTTTCGCTGAAAATGAATTTTCAAGTGAAACTCAGATTTTTGGCGAAAAACGAAACCGAATTTTCAGTCGATCTCTAATTTTATGCTGTAAAATGAGAAAACCGTGTTGTACAATTATTAGCAGTTACTGTTAGTCTAACGGCAGAAAACAAAAATAACAGTAGGTATTTAGCTAATAATAATGATTATAAAACCGACTTCAAGTGATTCCACTCGTTTGCTTAATTATTGCGCGCCAAGTGGCGAATGTTGAAAAAAGCGCCTTGTCAAAACGGAAGGGTTTATTTTATTGCCAAAGCTTTATATCTTCGACATTAACTTAAGTACAAAGACTTAACGTTACCCCAATGTATACCTACCAACCTCTCACTATTTTTACTTAAAATGCGGGTTACTTAGATCCTGTTAAAGGGAAGAGTGGAACTGTATTCGAGCAAAAATTGAAAACCATTTTTGTGCATATTATTATTTTCCTTTTTGGTCTGAGCCATTTGCGAAAAACCGAATACAGATGCGATTATTTTGCGCAAAGTTAGAAGCGTTTGAATTTTGTACACAAACAACTTTTCGGCCCAATATACTTTAAGTCTGTTTTTCTGAAAACTGATTTTTCAACGTTTTTAGATATGTGGGTCTCTCCGTGGGTCTTAATTTTTTATGAAAATTCCTGAAATTGATAAGGAAGAATCCTGATACTGCTTACAAAGAAACTGTGTATGCATTTTAAAATTCGACATCAAATTAAATTTGATTTTTAACTTATTAAACGGCAAACTTTTGATGAAAATCGATATGGAATTCAGAAAAAAATCTCGAAAAAATTATATATTCAAGGTTTTAGAAAATGGATACACAGATTTATTTGTAATAGAGGTTTTAGGGGACAGTAGACTTTTAAAATCACAAAATTCGACTAAAATATGGATTTTTTTTTTTTTTTTTTTTTTTTTTTTTTTTTTCTAATCTAGAGAATTACGAAAATAGATGCTCAAATTCATTTAATGCAAAAAGGTTTTGTAAATAGGCACGTCTTCGCAGAGATATGCGATTTTATATTTGTAAAAACTGCATATATTTATACTTTTTTTTTTTTTTTTTTTTTTTTTTTTTTTTTTTTTACTTAAAATTCTAATTTATCAAATCTGAAAATTTCGCGCATTTTTAACGAAATATTCCATGCGTTATTTGAAACGTTCTATGCGTATTCCTAGCTATCAGATTCTTTTGAAATTTATACTGTATATTCTCTATGCAGTACTAAATAAATATTAGCATAAAGAGTTGTATTTCAGGGGTATTTTAGGGTTGAAATTTATATGCATATGAAAATATATAACTATCTTTTTAGTAAAAACAAATCATAATTATGAAAAAAAAATCTACTATACATTCAGCGAACTTTTACAATTCATGCCAACTTCTATTGTTATATAATATGTATCTCATAAATAAATATTGTCATATTTCATGCAAAAGAAATTCGCATGGGGCATTTTCGAATATAACAATTATTCGTCATTTTAAAATTTTAAATAGTGAATAATTTAAAAACTTTATATTACTTTAACACAAAATTTTTATTATAGATATTTAAGATTACCATTAACAAGCCTTGCAATTTTCAAATGAATCCATTGAAATATGAAGAATTTGATTTTTAATGTCTACCTCTCAAATCGCTGTTTTTACGAAAATTTTCGATTAAAAAAAATATTTTTTAAATTAAAGTTCAAACATTTAGGATTCTAAAAATGCCTTACTTTTGGGTCAGCAATAATTAGAAGCAAAGTTATAGCCCAAAATATAAACCGGAAATGGATTTTTTGAAACCGAATGTGACCGTTTAAAGAGCCACAGAAAGATAAAGAATACATTTTAAAACACAAATATATAATATAAAATATATGCACAAATACATAAACACCTACAAATATGATGGATTTTAAAGTTGTAAATTTTATACGTAATTTTGTGTGCTCTATCAAAATCTTAATTTGCGTTTTCTGGAAAACTGCGTTTTTCATTGTGTACGTTTACGGGAAACATCATTTCTTAAAAAGTTTTTAAGATATTGAAATAAAATTTTGTAACAAGGTTCTCGTCATTTTTTGGTATTTTATGAATCAAAATATAGCTTGTAATTTTGTGTATATTTAAGATCTATAATTTAAGATCTATTTTGACTGAAAAATACACTTTTTATTTTTTTTTTATTTTATTTTTTTTTAAATCACGTTTTGTATACAAAATTTGGTATATATTAGTAAATTTAAGAGGTATTGCAAATCTTTTGCTTCATAACACAGGTAAGTGGTTTGCTAACACATTGTTGAAAAAAAAGTGAAATATATTGAATAGATTTCGTTATAGAAGGTTTGGCATAAACGCATTTTCTTTACGAAAATTTGACCTAAATTTTTAAAGTTAAGTAAAATTCCATTAAAAATATGTATGAATTCAAAGTTTTTTTTCCCTGTTTTAACTAAAAACAGACCTGTTTGATAAAAATTTCATATTTTTTGAAAAAGAAGCCCCGGAGGTAGGCACAGACCTTAAGTGATTAAAATGCAAAATCAAGGAAATATCTCAAAAATTAAGACGCACGGAGAATTTGAAATTTATTTTATTATTTTTTTTTAAGAACTTAAAATTGTAATAAGATTCGAAATTTCTTTTAAATATACTTATGGTGAAATGTATATTTCGACAAAATTTCATATCTCTATAATTGAAATTTCAACCAAGTATTTTTAACGCCCACCGTCCGCTTAAAATACGTTTCGAACTAGGGGGCTTTTTTTCTTTTCTTTTCTTTCTTATTTTTCTTTTTCTTTTTTATTTTTTTAATAAATTTAAATAAGTTTCGAACGCTCAATAGTATATGCAGATTTTTCTAATTAATGGAGCCATTGGGAAAAATTTAAACTGTAATTTTAAAGCTAGTTAGTATAATTTCATAATTTTAAAGAAATAAAGTTAATAAAAAATTATAAAGCATAAATGTTTATACAAATTAATGTAAATTGTTAAGACTAAGAAAAAAATATAAAGTTAAATTTAGAGTGATAAAAAAATTAAAAAGTTAAACATAACGAGTCACACGTATTTACAGAGAGAAAAATATGTAATGCACTAGTTCAATACAAAGTAAAGGGATAAGAAAAATGAAGTGGCGACAGCCACGGCATAAATAAAGTAACTTTTCAGAGCGGCAATTTATTTATTTATTCATTTGATTATTTATTTATTTAAAATAAAATTACAATTCATCTAAAGAAATGAGAAGTGATTATAAAAATCTTTTTTGACTAATTAATTATGCATATATTTAAACTGAAAACCGTAATATTATTTAATTCATTAATTAAAAAATGGCGTTTTGAGAGCTGCTTTGAAAAACGAGGCTGGCAATATTGGTTTTTTTTACTCACAGGCTATCAAAGCCTAGGAGCTAATGGGCCCGCATGTTCTTTATGTACGTACTTATGTATGTACGTAATGCGATAACTCTTGATAGAAATATCCGATTTGCTTCAAATTTTGGATATAGATTCACGCTGAGAAGGCACTTCTCTGATTAGCTTTAGAGGTTCATTGGTTAAGTATACAGGGGGAGAACGGAAGGCCCACCCCTTTATTTAGATAAATAGGTTTTTCCTGCAGAATTATTCGATTTGCTTCAAATTTGGTCTACCGGTTTTTCTGATAAGGCGCTTCCCTGATTAAATTTTGAGGTTCATTGTGTAAGTTTAGAACGGTAAATGGGGGAGATAATCGCCCCCTTAATTTAGCTAATTTTTTTTTTTTCGATTTCTTTATTTTTCGAGGGGCATTTTTCTTTGAAATAAGAGTATAACATACAATTAGTGCGAATAGCCTGTGAGCTCAATGCCATCAGTTTAACTGAGCACTTTACTTTTTATTTGATACAACATAATCAGTAACTGATAATTAACACTCATCTAGTCCCAAAATGAACATTGTTTATTTAAGTTAAGAAAAGAGTTCAAGATACAGATATTTAATTTTGGATTACTAAATATTAATCTACCCTATATATATATAATCCTAATGAAACGAATTTATGATACGACTTTATGAAACGATTTTATGAAACGACTAATAAAACCACTGATTATATATCACGGTGATTTCTCCTAAAGTATGGAATATTATGCGATGAAATTAACACCACCAAAAATCCGACCAAATTTTAACACCAAATTTTATTTAAAACTTAATCATTTAAAATTAGTGGCTTTCACTTCTTTCTTTTTTTTAACGAAACGAAAAAAAAAAAAAAAAAATGTTAGGCACAGATATCATATACGCACCAGGGTACCTAATTGGCGCCAAAATGGGGTTATTTTGCGTGACATGGTAACCCCGCTGTTGATGCTTATTTATTAATAAATGTTTATTTACATTTATTTTATTTTTATTTTTAAAAAATGATATAAAATGTTTTGTTCTATAGTTATTAATTAAACTTTTATTTATTTATTGTTACTTCATTTTAAAAATAATACAAAATAATTTAAAAATACATATATAAATGGTATTCAAAAACGAGGTTTTCGCCAAATTGTCGTAAAAGAAAAATCACGCCAAACCCGGTGCGTATATGACATCTCTGCCCAAATATTAAATAATGCAACAAATCTATTTAATTTCAACTTCAAAGCAATGTTTTAATGGTACTACTTAGTTATCCCCTCGACCAATTTTGCCAAATTATATACATCGCCAAATCACGCGTCAAATTTTTAAAAAATGACATATTTTTTTATTTTAAATAACGAAAGAACAAATAAATTAGTATAAAATTAATAAAAATACAAATAAAACGTCGAAATAAAAATCACTTGAAGCTGTAAACATGTGTAACTTCCTTAAAGTCAAGTGAATGTGGCATTTACGATCCACCATTATTGGCATTTAATCTTATAGACTGCTAGCCGGCAGCACAGGCAATCACCTCATCGAGTTTACGGCTGAAATTCCAAAATTAGTTAAAACACGCTCCGCACATTAAAACGCAATCGGACTGCCAAGTCATATCTTGGTGGAAAACACCTGAATATGCGATTTTAGCGGTTGACTCGTACGTTTACTATTGCGTTTTCCCGCTCCCAGTCCTCCATGTTTTCGTATTTTTGAATGTAGGGAAACACAATGGTAGACCTACGAGTCGAACGTTAAAATCGGTTTTAAGGTATTTTCGACCAAGATATGACTTGGCAGACCGATTGCATTTTAATATGCGTATCGAGTTTTAACTAATTCTGGAATTTAAGTCGTCAACTCGATGAGGTGATTGTCTGGGCTGCCTGCTCTCGGTCTATTATAGTCTGGCGATAGATTTTTGGTCAATGGGATAACCAAGTAGTACCATTATAATTTACCACTCGAAAAAAGAAAATGATTCCTGGCGAGGTTCTCTGTACAACGCACAAGTAACTTTGACTGTGTCCAGGACTTGATCAATATTATGTTATTGCTGATGTTTGTACTGATGAGGCTGTGCGTTTCACAGCGAAACGTCTATTTTCGTATATATTTTTTAAATTAAATTTTTTATGTATATTTTTAATTTCTCTGTTTTTATGTAGTCAATCCTGTCTAGTGTATCAAAATTAGTTTCAACAATCATAACATATTATTATATCTTTCAGGGAAAAAAAATATACCAATTTGTTTATTACTGTATCAAAGTATCATATATATGAAAGAAGTATAGAAAATATAACGCGAGCCTTATTAAACAAACAAACAAACAAACAAAAAAATAGTAAGCTAGCGCATTCCATTAATCAATGGCAGCAACAGATTTATCGTCTCTTCATTATTTCCTCGTGAGACCGCAAATATGACTTCATATACTTCAGTATGCGATAATAAATGTTTTATTTATGATCAAAATATATTTCATTTCTACTCCATTACTCCCGTATACGTATTTTCTTCAATGTATCTTTTTAGCATCTGCCAATGTTATTAACACTAGAACGCGCGGAAGGAGTCGATTCCACTCCGACCATATGATTAAATCTCAATTGGAACCAGAAATTCTTTCACAAAATAAGTTAAATGTTAAAAACGCAGATTTACGTTAAATAAGTCAGTCAAATAATTTTAAATGAAAATTCTGGTGTAAAATATTTTTATGAAACTTGAGTAAAATTTCCGGGCGTTCTATTGTTAAACCATAACAACTCGGAAATTGTACGTCAAAGATGTTAAATGACGTTCGTACTTTAACTAGTTTTATAAATATTCAGATCTTGGTGCAATAGCTGTTGCACTCTTGATGAATACAAGATTTAATATGATTGAATATATTAAATTCATTCATTCGGAAATAGCAGTGTTCCATTTTAAATAGGACGTCATCACCATAATAACATAGAACCATTACCTATAATGAAATATCATTATATTAATTAGGTAGGATAAGATTTAATACAATGAAGAAAACATTTATTAATATGTTTTAAGTTTTATTCGATTTTCTTAAAATTTGAAATGACGCGACAAAATTCTGCAGTGATTCTATGTTAAATTTAAAACCATTCGGTTGGGTAGTTTTTGCGCTGTTATATGCGGACAGACGGAAAGACAGACGGATGGACTATGATGACTATACGTATATGTGCTACGTATTTATATAATTGAGAACGCACCTAAAAAGCTGCAAGCAGTTTATTTCCGTAGACCATTATGTCCTTGAATACTTTTACGTGATCCTGTAAAATACAAAATTTATTATGATTCTATATATTAAGTTCAGTAATACGAAAATAATATGATTCCATCTTCAACAGAGCGTACTCACCATGGCAATATAGAATTATTACCTATCATGGGATATCATTGAATTCACTACATATGATAGGATTTAACAGAATGAAGAAATCTTTTATTAATATCTTTTATGTTTTGATTCGATTTTCATAAAATTAGAAATGACTTGACAAAATTGTGCAGCGATTATATATATCAAATTTCAAACCATTCGGATGGATGTTATTTGCGCTGTTAGATGCGGACAGACAGACTGTAGATGCTACATATTTATATGATTACGAAAGTGCTTAAAAATCATATTCTTTTAATCAATAGTAGCAGTAGATTACCCTGTACTTATTTGTTCGTGAGGTCGAACGGATGATTTCATATTCTTCAGTATGGCATGATAAATGTTTTATGTTTTAAGCAATATTCAATTTATGTTACATTTCTTCTGTACAGTTATTTCCTTAAATATATTATCTTAGCTTTTGTTTGCACAAAAACAATCTGTAAAAAGATAATCCGAGTATGTTATAAACACATACAATTGCACCAGATGCTATAATCATTAAGGTTGCTGGGTGAGAAAGTTCCACCAGATTTGTCCGGGATAGCTCAGATGGTAGAATACTGGCAGCTTCAGCCAGGAGATCCCTGGTTCGAATCCTGGTCCGGACATTTTTCGCCCAGTGGGAAATTTACATCTTACATACAACTGCATCTGGAATTTTTGCAGAAAAAAACTTCTTTCATTTTATAACTGTAAAATTATTCGAAAATTTTAAACAAACTACTATACATTTCTATAAAAATGCTATATTTAAAATGACGTTTTTATAAATCTATAAATCTGTATATTTTAAGAGTATAAATATTATTTTCAACTAAAGAATGAATTTATCGGTAACTTTTGAAAACCCATCACTGTAAAATTAGACAAGTGTTTCTTAATCTTAAATAAAATAGGTCAAATGCGAATATCACTCGCGCACAGAGGGTCCGTACAATCAATATATGAATTAGTAACTAGGCATTGCGTTACACAAATACATCATTAAAAGTTGTTATCTAGGCTTGAAAAGCCGATGGTGCATAGAGTTGGCCGTCCGTGTCTTTATGTATGTGCAAATCGTCCGTGTCTTAAAGGTTAATATATTTTGACTAATTACTACAATGTTTTTCGAAAATCGTTACACTGGGGACCACAATTTTTGGTGAGTTAGATCTGGCACTTGTTTTAGGCTAATTATTTGCATCTAAATCCAAAATTGCCCCAGTTTTTTTTCTATCACGTTACCTTTGTAAGCTACATAATACCCCAAAAATCATATTGAATGGGGGTACAAAGGAAAATAAAGGAAAAATTATTAAATATATCATTCATACAAAGCCTGTATATACTTACTATAAGCTACATTTTGATCATACAAGTAGTAAAATCTTTTACAAAAAAAGTGTATATTACGGTAAAAATTTTCGCTTGTAGCTTTTCCTGGAGTGTTCAATTTGTGGACAATCTCGCTTGATGCTCCAACAATAGTTAGCCATCATATGTCCATCCTATCTACCTTGATACCGTTCTTTCATGAATTTCAAGTGGAATCACTCATCCTGCTCACCAATATGACTGCAACAAGATTTTCCGGGAAATCATCAAGATGGCTATGCAGAAAATGAAGTTTGATTTCATGTTGCAACCAAGTATTTTGAAGCTCTCTAAAAGTTGCTGGACAATTTTGATATAATTTTCCACTCGCGTATTTCCAAGAACGTCTCTGACAGGGTTTTTGAATGCCAACAAAGAATTCTTCTGGAGTTCTCTCACTGTTCGGATGAAATGTTCATCTCTATTGAGATGCCAAATCTGTTGACTGTCAAATACACCTGACTTTATCTTTTCAAAAGACAGGTTTGGAAATTTCGAAATGAGATACTTGAAACAGTCTCCTTCAGTTGGCAAAACATCACAAACAGCTTCATTAGACCCAGTTTTATATGCAGAGGTGAAAATATGATGCTCTTTCTGTCGACAAATGGTGAAAACTGTTTAATACAATGCAAAAACTACTCGGAATCGTTTCTCGAATTTACAAAAACACTCCTTTATTTTTATAAATTCCTCATTAAATCTCGACAGTTTTTAACAGTATCGGATATTTCTAATGATAAAAGAACGCTTTTCAGAACGATGGGTAACCAAAAAAAGTTATATTATAATTTAGTTCTTGGTTACATTACTTTTTTCTTGATTAAGAAACATTAGTCTTAAAATAAATAATCATTGTTTAACGTCTGATATACGAGTTAAAAATAAAAAATATATTACAATTCATCAGACATACAAGTAAAATTACATAAATACATTTAATACAATTAAAAAGCAAACGTTTCAAGCTAAATTTTACCCCTCATCAGTGCAACAAAACATTCAAATGACAGAAAACTATATATCATGTTTACAGTTAAAAATTATTAGCAGTTAAAATTAAATAAAGTATAAAAATTTTTTTAAACAATGCTGAGTATTCAGGAGGAAGTGCACATGATTCATTTATCGGCGACGTTTGCTTACGGGTGAACACACCTTCCAGAAAAACTCTACTTTTAATATTATTGCAACCGTATCTGATAACTTTCATATTCTTGAAATCTGGGATATGGTCGGTATACAAAGAATGCTGTACAATTTTAGACAGTAGATTTCCAGATTTGTAAGTATGTTTATGCTCGGCAAATCTGGAAACCTACAGTCTAAAATTGTACAGAATTCTTTGGATACCGACCATATTCCAGATTTCACGAATATGAAAGTTATCAGATCCGGTTGCAATAATATTAAAAGTAGAGTTTTTCTGGAAGGTGTGTTCACCCGTAAGCAAACGTCGCCGATAAATGAATCATGTGCACTTCCTCCTGAATACTCAGCATTGTTTAAAAAAAATTTTATACTTTATTTAATTTTAACTGCTAATAATTTTTAACTGTAAACATGATATATAGTTTTCTGTCATTTGAATGTTTTGTTGCACTGATGAGGGGCTAAAATTTAGCGTGAAACGTTTGCTTTTTAATTGTATTAAATGTATTTATGTAATTTTACTTGTATGTCTGATGGATTGTAATATATTTTTTATTTTAAACATTAGTCTTTTTACAAATAACTAAAAATTATATAAATGTTCTAAAAACAGATATATCATTTCAAAAGCAACAACTGAAGGTTGTTAAAATATACACTGTTTTAAACACCTTCAGTAAAGTTTTAATAAAATGATATATGTGTTTTTTGAACATTTATATAATTTTTAGTTATTTGTACGTAGCATAAGGTGAATCTGGATTCTATGAGTTTGTTTTATCATATCATCAAGTTTTTTATAGCAAATATATATATATATATATATTCTTTTTATTTATAGTCTTGGGAAAAATGTTTCTAAATATTTTATTTCAACACATTTATTTCATTGACGTTTTACACTATATATCTACATATAAAAATAATATAATAATAATCAACTCATAACACTAAGGTAACAATGAAACCTCGAATAACAAAACAATACCTAGCACAGAGTTTTCAAAAGGCAGAAGTTCGATTATACAATTATATAATAGAAATCATAGTTTTATCGTTACTTTATTATTTGTTACTGAGATAATCCATATAATTTAATACTTTTCATTATGGCAGGGTGAATGTTTTATTTATGTATCACGATATATTTTATTTCTGTTCTATTATCCCCTTATATTTTGTTCCTTGAATGCATTTTCTTTATATTTTCTAACGTTACCAAATTGTCGGAATAAAAAGTGAGGAGCATATAATTTGGATCTTGATATTTTGGTGAAAGAAATTGATAGCATGGCAGTTTTTTAGGTAAAAAGTTGCAACAAATTATTATGTGTCTCTATGAAATTTTAGAGTATATATAAAAAATATACTAAAATCCAGAGCAGCAAAAATAGTACCTAACGCAGAGTTTTAAAGGCGAAAAGTAAGGTAGCTTATACGATTAATAAGTAGAAACGATAGTTTTATCGTTACATCATTATTTGTCCCATAAATAATCGATACAATTTAATATGTTAAGAAAGTTTTATGTATATAACATGATATATTTTATTTCTCTTCCACTACCCCTTTATATTTTCTTCCTTGAATGAATTTTCTTAATAATTTCTAACGTTACCAAACTATTGGAATAAAAACTGAAGGGCATATAATTTAGATTTTGATATTTTGGAGGAAGAAATCGATAATATGACAGTTTTTTCCATGAAAAATTGCAACAAATTGTTATGTGTCTCTATGAAATTGTACAGAATATATACAAAATATACCAAAATCCAGAATAGCAAAAACAGTACCTAATACAGAGTTTTTAATAGGCAGAAAGTAAGACAACTTAACCGATTAGTCAATAGATACAATGGTGTTATAGTTACTTCATAATTTCTTCCGGAGATAATCCACATAATTCAATACACTTCAATATGGCAAGAAGAATGTTTTACATGTATATAAAATGATGTATTTTATTTCTGTTCCGTTACCTCTTTATATTTTCTTCCCGGAATGCATTTTCTTTATATTTTCTAACGTTATCGAATTGTTGGAATAAAAAGTGAAAGGCATATAATTCTTATCTTGATATTTTGGTGGAAGAAATAGATAATATGACAGCTTTTTCAATGAAAAATTGCAAAAAAACTGTTATATTTCTCTATGAAATTCCTAAGTATAAATAAAAAAGATACTAAAATCCAGAATAGCAAAAGCAATAACTTATTCAGTGTTTTAAAAAGGCAGAAAGTAAGATATATTATACAATAATTAATCAATAGAAAAGATAGTTTTATCGTTTCTTCATTATTTCTCCCTGGAATAATCTATATAATTTATTACTCTTCAGTATGGCAGGGTGAATGTTTTATTTACATATCAGGATATATTTTATATATGTTCAATTATCCTCTTATATTTTCTTCCTTGAATGCATTTTCTGTATGTTTTCTAACATTATCAAATTGTTGGAAAAAAGAATTAAGAGCATATAATTTGGATCTTGATATTTTGGTGGAATAAATTGATAACAGTTTTTACGGTGAAAAATTGCAAATAAACTATTATATTTCTCTTCGAAATTCTTAACTATGTATAAAAAATATACTAAAATCCAGAATAGCAAAAGTAATACCTTACCCAGCGTTTTAAAAAGACAGAAGGTGAAACAACTTTGCGATTAATGAATAGAAACGATACTTTTATTGATACTTCATTATTTCTTCCTGAGATAAAGAATATAATTTAATATATTTCAGTATGGCAGGGTGATTATTTTATTTACGTATCAGAATATATTTTATTTCTCTTCCATTACCTCCTTATATTTTCTTCCTTGGATGCTTTTTCTTAATATTTTCTAACATTATCAAACTGCTAGAATATAAGTGAAGGGCATATGATATGGATCTTTATGTACCTTGGAACAAAAGGGGCCAATGTTCAAAATTGAGAAATTTGAGTTAAATGCACGAATGAAATCAGGATGCGATATAAAGTAATTGTTAAAAGGGCCAAAGTCCTCCGAATATTAGATCATTGAAAACAAAATATTTCGTCGAGACCAACGTTACTTACTGTTAATGTAAAAATGGCCAATTGAAAATGTAAAAAAAAAATCAATGTAACATTAGATTGTAATGAGAAAAACATTACTGAATTGAAAGGTACAACTTTGAAAAATAATAGTACAGAAACCGTAGCAAGATTCTTAAAATTCCTCAAACTTAAATTGGGTTTCCTGCCATTTGAGAAAAATGGACATTGGCCCTTTTTGTTCCAAGGTACAGATATTTTGGTGGAAGAAATTAATAATATAACAGTTTTTTCGGTGAAAAGCTGTAACAAAATACTGTATTTCTGTATGAAATTCTTATGTATAAATAAACATATACTGTTTTTACAATCATTTATTTAACTCAACCTTGTTTTTGTATGTAAAGATGGAATTTTGCAATTGATGTTTATACGAATTGTTTATACGATGTTTATACGAACACAGATCCTTGGCTTACAAGGCCAATACTTTGCCGTTTAAGCTAACTGGGCCGACAACCAGCCACCATATTGCGCTCCTTGTAAGCCAAGGATCTGGGTTCAATTCCCAGCCTGGGCAATTTTTTGCTCAGTTGGAAATATTCAATTCATATGATAACTTTACCCATCAGTTTGATTGTGTTAAAATAATAGTTAATCGATGTTTAACCCACTTCCCGATAAGCTTGAATTAGATAAGATAAAAGGGTTGCTAGAATTGTATACAAAGGTGTGTTTCCGATGGAAAGATACCATTTTAATATTTTTAGAAATTAATGCATCAATTTTAAGCGCCAAAATATGCCAAAGCACTGTGAAACTGAAATAGTGAAATATTTTAAAAGCTAAAAAGTAGAAAATAAATTACAAATAAAAAGTGAAGATAGTAATGTTTAAAAAATATGCGTTTGTCAATTAGTAGTTTTAAATGTTAATAAATGTAGGATTATACACTGAGAAATCAATTACAAATCCTCAAACCATAGTTTAAATAATGGTCCCTTTTTTGTTTCTTGTTCTCTTTCTTAAACAATAAACAAAGCAGAAAACATATATTTCTTTATTACGTTCTTCTGCTTGATCTTTCTACAAAGCGTACAAAAAAGGAATTATTTATAATTAGGTATGGTGCACACGCAAAATTAGTGCATTGGAACGTAGATTTTTGGGAATTAATTGCAGTCGAAAAGTTAGGCTGGATTTTCAAGATGGCTATTGAATGCATAGAAAAGTTTGGTTTAGTGTTTGTTAACAAACTACTTTTACTTTTATTCTAATATAAATCTTTAAATCAATGAATTTACAGCAGTTTAAGGGGGTTTTATGCTAATGAATTAAGTTATGTCGAAAGAAGTTGAATGTTTTGTATCTTTTTAAAAAGTAATTAAAGTTATGGTTGTCAAAGATTAGTCTAATTTTAACATTTTCAAACATTGTTACAAAGTTTTTACTTCAGTATGTTTGTCCGTCAGTCCATATGTTCGTCTGGCAGTCTGTCTGTCTATACGAACTCTAACTGTCGTAAATATAATCAGATTGCCCAGTAATGTTGATGAGTTTTTGACGTTTGCTATGACACGATCTCTTTTGAAAATTATGTGTGCAGCATTTATCATTCATTTACTGAAACAGTCAAAAATATTTTGCTACATTACGAACAAGGTGAAAAATTGTTTCAAATGCATTTGAATGATGGTACATCATCTTAAACATAATGAAATAGGTATACATTTATGAAGCGCATTAAAAAAGATTTATCTAGAATATCGGTTGCAAAATATTTATCATTTTTTACTGGGCCGCACAAAAGAATTCATTTACATAATGGTCTACGTGGAGGAACTGATTGGAGCGTATTTTAATGAAGTAACACTATTTCAAATACAGGGTGCGGCATATTTCAGATGTGTATATCGCGGAGACGATTACAGCTTCTAAGCCAATCAGCGAGCGTCATTATCAGGGTCACATACACGCCCACACAGTTTGATTGACAGTGATCACGTGGACGAACGATCGTTGTGTGCTTAGGTTTATTATTCACATTAATCGCCATAAATTTGACAGATTATTTCTTTTTTCTTTTTTTTTTTTTTTTTTTTTTAATTTCAGAATGACTTTGGACTTTAGTTACTTCTGTTAGAAATTATACTTATGTTGGACTTTGTATTAAAATTTGTTTAAGTCGATGTATAGTCCTATTATATTACGTGTGATGTGATTAAAGCTAGCAGTTAAAAAATCGCAGACAGAAAGCTTTAAATAATTTCTTTACGTTTTATTTCCTGGATACATAAATCTAAAAAAGAGAATTTTTTGCAATGTTTGACGTATTTTGAAGACCCTTAAAGCAGGAGTTCTCCAATTTCATTGAGTTAATTGTATTCAAAGCTACAACATCACATAATAAATTGTGCAATTGCAGCATTTCTTTTACCTATGCATTATATTATTTACTTTTGATGCTTAAAGTTTCATTGAGCACTTTTCCTGCTTTGTATAGCATTTCCCTAAGAAACATGTGGTTGTTAGCTCACAGAGGAATAGCTAGATTCACCGTGATCTAGTGTCTATTTTTGAAAAAATCTTACTGATATCCAAATTTTGTTTTGGGAAATCTCACCATGCTTCATAAAAATTGTGATGTGTGTGCTTAACCCCCCCCCCCCCCTTAGTATTATTATTTATTATTTTCACTATACATCGTATGCTTGACTTATATATTATTCTAATAAGTTATTTAAATAAATTTTATAAATATTCGAGATTTATACAATAATAATTAAATTCTAATTTTAAACTTTTTTAAAGAAAAAATGCTTTTGCTTTTCGCAATTTCTATATATATATATATATATTAACTATGTTTTGTTTAAAAACATTAAATTTTTATCTAAAATAAATAATTAAAGATGTTTAGAAGATAAGTTTATTAGTAGTATAAGATATAGAAAATAATATTTTTTTCAAGAACGTTTTTGTAAAATCAAGTGAATTTTATTTTCCGGTAAGTTTTGATTCCCATGATGAAGGAGACAAAAATTTATTAAGATTTTTATTTTCCAAACATGTCTAATATAACTTTCATGTAAAAGTTTGAAAAGTTCCAAAGTGGACTTTGATTGAAAATATTTTGAAATAAAAGGTAATGTAATGAAATTTAAATCTTTCTCTATAAAACTTATGTATAATAATATTTCTAGTGCTAAGCTTAACAGCATGACATTCTAAATTTTCATTGTGGGTATAGGGTACACATTGGGACTCAAGGTATGCCAAGCTAACTTTTATCCGGAATATTTTAACAAAAATATATAGCGTTTAAAACACTTTTTATTTAATTTACATAACATGTATTTATTAAGTTATTGTTTCTTCTTTTAAGAAGTCATTAGGCTTATCAATGGCAAAGATTAGAAATTTAGAATACACACGCAAAAAAAAAAAAAAAAAAAAAAAAAAAATGCAGCAATTCATGCTGCCAATATTTAGAAAGCAGCTGCAGCAAAAATTTCATCAGCTCTTTTCAGTTTAAATAAATTTCTTTTACTGAACAAATAATTCCATATGTATTGTAATTCAATTATTGAACTTTTCATATCTATTTTTAACTGTCCCAAGGTGGTACACCTTGTTGGTACATTTGCCAGATGTACACCTTGGGACAAAGCACAAGTTTAATAAATATATATATTTTAAATTTTTCTGTAATGGATATAATATCAAAAGCTATTTAATAATGTAGGCAAAGGTTAAAAGAATGAATACCAGGTAAAATTTTGAAAATTGACCAATATAAAAAAAAAAGAAAAAAAAAGGAAAAAAGTGTCCCAAGATAACCCACTCTCCCTTGCATTTTAATTAAAATCAAGAGCATTCTTGTGGACAATATTTACTCCAAGAATACTTATAAGTTTGTATACCTTCTTTTTCTTTCTGTGTGAAGAATGATGACATACATAGTTTCTATTCAATGCATATCTCAAACTCTTACCACACTTGCGACTTTTTTTCTTTTTTTTTTTTTTTTTTTTTTTTTTTGTATCCATGTTGTATTAGTCTTTTCTTCAAAGTCCTTCAACCACATACAGAAATCCTCATAATTGTGTATTCCTACCCTTAGTTCCACTTTAAAATCGTCAACAAAAACAAAACTAGATGTTATTATTTTAAACGGAAATCGATGCGAAAGAAAATTGCTACCTTCAAGAATAACATCATTTTGCATCTTTTAAATTAAAAAATTAAACCTAACAAAAATAAACAAATAGATTTGACAGAATTTTTTGCAGTTTTGTTATGAAGTCGAAAGCAGACGTTTCTATTTGACAGTGGGCGGAGTAACTCGATGAGCGTGTTGACATCGGTAACGCTCGCTGATTGGTTTAGAAGATGTAATCGTCTCCGCGATATACACATCTGAAATTTTAACCCGTTCAGGAACAGCATCTTTTAAACGAATTTTAGTCGTTTGTCACCACTTTTTACTTAACTTTATAACTGACGAAAATGTCATAATTAAATAAAATCACTTTTACTTTTCTTTTTTACTGGTATCAAACTAAAGCGCTGTAAGCACTTTTTGAGGGTTCATATATGTATCCATCGTCCCGAACGGGTTAAAGTAAGTAGCGAACTGAAAGCTGTCAGATTTGATGTAGCAACCGTTTCATACAAGAAACGACATTGTAGGCGATATGAATAGGAATTCGCCATTCATATCGATGAAAATCTTAAGAAGTCGATGATGGCATTCGCTGCAGGATGATTAATCTGCCATCCGATGTGCGATTTATGAGTACCTTCGTTAGAGGTCGTGCATGATGACGAGAGGACATTTCTTGTTTGAGAGAGCCAGGAATAACCGCTTGACCAGAACTAAACGCCTCCTTAACAAGCTAAAACATCAAGATTAGCCAGGAAAGCTGTTGTTTTCCTCCGATGACAAAAAATTTGCCCAGGTCCAGAAAGTGCACCATAAAAAGATCGGTGGCTGTGTAAAATCCCCGAAGTGGTTCAGACTATCATGCACAGAAAATTTCCAGCCTCACTGATGAGCAGAGAAGACGACCTTATGCCTCTACATTTCTTTCACAAGGTACCAGATTCAACGCCGCTATTTATATCGAGTAGTTATATAGGAATTACTCCTGTAACACGTGGGAGACAGTACGTTTTCCAACAAGACACAATACCAAACAGCCCATTCGACCCAATAATGGATAGCCAAAAAACGTTCAGGACCATGTCATTTGTTGCTCAATCCCAAAGATATTAACCCGATAGGCTATTACGTATGCGAGGGGGTTAATATGGACTCCAAAAGGAAACCACACAACACTGTTGCGGCTCTTAAAAGGCAGCCATTGTGTATGCAATGGCAATCGTTCCCAACACCTATTATTAACCTATTACACCTATTAACCATACCTGGTTATTGCCTTCAACAACGTGTAGGGACTATTATTGCAGATGACGCTAGTTTGCGAGTAAATGATACCATCAGTTTTGTATGTTGTCACCTGTATAGAGCACTTAAATGTAAAAAATGCTCCATCTCTAATGTCTGTTCAGGTTTGAAAGTAGGCGTTATTTTGTTCTCAAATACTTCCCGCACCCTGTATAATGAAATTGATATACATTGCTGAAGATATACTTTGGCTACGAAGATTCTGGAATTCTCAATTCTGCGACAAAGAGTCCGATGCTCTATCCGCTGTCTTTAACCCTTTATGAACTAAATTATGAATTTATGAACATTTTATCTTCTAAAGCATTTTTCGTGAATTGTTCAAACTACATTAGAAGATTTACATAACCATTTAATAAATTTTAAAAGGATTTTAGAAGGATCGAAAGATTCAGAAGGATTAATCAAATTTCAATTTATAGAGATCTATAACACATTCTAAACTATATTACAACTAATCGAGTATAAAACGAATTTTACAACAAGTTATTTTAATGGTACTTATAAGTACCCTCAGGAGATAAAGGGTTAAAATGTTTTTCATCTGGAATTTATTATACTTTTTGAAGTTTATTATAAAACAATAAATGCCTGGAATTGAGTAAAAATAAAACAACACATATGTACAGAAGCATCAATACAAATATCGACATTATTTGACGATAAACTATCAAGCTAATTAATTACAGTATAGTAATTTTTATTTAACGCAATCGTTAAGAGCACATCAGAAACACTCCATAACTAATTATAATATTCTAATTTGTTATTCGCGTGCGTTCGAGTCTAAACGCTGGTAAAGTTATTTTATAGCATCGGATTAAAAAAGATCTCGTTATGCATCTAACTGCTGTGAAAATTGACGCTAAAAATATCCTTTAATCTTTCCAAAACTTAATTAATGTTTGAAACAAAAGCTATTATGTACTATACATAACAAACTTGAGGGCTAAAGTAAAGCTAAAAATGTACTTTAATCTTTAGAGAAATTTTTTTCATAAAAGAATCGTCGCTCACTCCTGCATGTGACGGTAACTTCCCATGACAAATTGATTTTGTGATAATTCTAATTATGTAGCCTTTTTTTGTATTGAAAATTGATGGCGTGTACTGAAAAATAAACTAAGAATGATTAAAAAAATTTAAACTTTATTGTACATTAATTTTAAGTACAGAGGCTATTCTTTAAGAAAAACATGTTAGATGTTTTTGGTTATAAGTAAATACTAACATTATTCTACTTTCGCGTCTATTTAGAAACTCCTTGTTTAAATTAGTTTATGAAAAAAAAAAAAAAAAAAACATTATGTGACTATGATTTATTGAAATAATCTATTAATTTTTCGTTTATATGGCAATTACTATAATTAATTATTGACTTATTTGCACCTAACATAATAAAATTTATATCGCTGTTAAAAATTTATTAAAAAAATACTTTTTTTTTTACATGTTAATGTGCAAAAAATAAAGATAAATTTTCTTTAAAATTTCCAAAGATTTAATTGTTTTCAGAAAACGAAAGTAAATTACACTATGTGTAAATTACTTAAAAGAAGAAAAATATTTAAAAAGGTGTTAAATTACTTTAATATCCTTAATACTTTCAACTATACACATAGTCTTCGTCAGAGAATTAAAAGGTATAAGCTTGTATTTTTTAATTCTCTTATGAAGAATTCTATATTTCTAATTCTACTAATTATGTTCTACTATTTCACGTATAATGAAATTGATATACGTTGGTGAGGTTTACTGCAAGTTACTTCCTGTATAATAGAAAGTGCATAGTATTTACAGTGACACACAAAAGATTTCGGATATGTCTGAAGTACTGTATATTAGCGTTGTTTGCTGGAAGTGCATTTTTAGTAGTGATATGAGTTTTTAAGTTTAACTAAATCTGTGCATATTACTTTGTGTGTATAAATGGTGTAGATCATATACAGGGCTACACAAAAGTATTCGTAAGGGTTACTAAATATGAACGAAAACAGCTTAGACGTGGTTTTTAAATGAGTTATGCATTTTTAAGATGAACTACATTTAGTATACTACTATATGTTTGTAGAATATAGAAAAAATGATATATTGGGTCACGCAAATAATTGGATACATGGCCGTCTATGTATGATAATCTTTGGAAGTGGGATTTCAATATTTTTAGGCGTGTTTTAGTCTCAATTAAATTTTAGCTAAATAGTGGTGTTACATAAAGATAGTAAGTAAAATACAAGGTTGTACGAACGTATTCAAGTTTGTTTCCGTCTATTGGTAAAAATGGCTGAAAGTGAAATTTCAATTTATTATGCGTTTTTAAGACTTTCCAACATAATTGAAAATTGTTTATGAATTCTGTTTGTCTGCCCGTCTGTCTGTATGTCCCTCAGTCTATCCGTCTGTCTGTCTGTCCGTTAGCCTGGCCATCTGTCTGTCCGAATCCTAATTTGCGGTAATATAAAGTAGACTATTAATCAGGATCGGGTTATCCGGGTTGCGGATTAACTGGGATGATAAAAATCTCACAGTTTTTTTTTTTTTTTTTTTTGCATGCAATTTATTATGATGCTGCTGCATGGAAATTAGTAAATAGCACGACGGTTAAGAAATCATGAAGGGCAATTTTATCGGATGAACAAAATGAAATTCCTACAAAAAACGATGATACTACTGATTTGCAGACGAAAATCATGGAAGATTTGAGAAAGTTAAACTGCTCTGAAAATAAGGACAAAGTGGTTGTGCAATAATGGATTAACGAAAGATTCGAAATTGGAATGTTACGAAGTTTTAAGTGACGATGATATTGTGTCGCGTGTCACTTGTGGTTAAGAAGAAACAAGGAATTTCGAAATATACCCTGAAAGTGAGGAAGAAAATCTTGTAACTCATCCTAAATTAAGTCACGGTGATGCATTAGTACACGCTGAGGTGTTACTTAATTACTTGGAGCAAGAAGATGATAGCACACCTGCTGAAAAAATTATATTGAGAAATTTGAGTAGTAAAATTCGTAAAAGAGAAAATGAAAACCGAAAACGGACCTCTACCATTTCATTCTTCACAGAACAGTGAACTAAACTACATACCTGTTTTAGGTGCGTTCGTAATTATATAAATACGTAGCACCTATAGTCGTCGTTCGGTCCGTCCGTCTGTTCGTCTGTCCGCATATAACAGAGACAAAAATTCCCAAACGAATGGTCTGAAATTTTAAATATATAACTTTTGCAATATTTTGTCAAGTCTTTTCAAATTTTATGAAAATCAGATGTATAGTTTAATAACAGGGACAGTCAAAAGTTTAAATAAAAACGATATATAAAAAAAAAAATTTCCCTTTTACTGCAGTTTAACGTCTAAACATTGTACATTCGATTGTTCCAACGTATTATAGAAAACAAAAGTACTTTCAGTAATATTTGTTTGTAATATTTATCTCAATTTACAAATTTTTTATGGGTTTTAAAATAATTTTTAAGCATGTATATTTTTTAAATATGCTTGCAACCCAAATACAAAATATTAACTTAATTGTTCAAAAACATTGTAAATGATTCAGAATTTGTTTGCTTTCGCGTAATATTCAAAAACTAAATAGGCAAACGAAATTAAAACGCCAAAAATAAAATAAAATAAAACACGAATTTAACAGATATCAAATCAAACTACTCAAAATAACCTGATAAGTATATAAAATTCAAATGAGAATTTCGTTCCGGGTGCATATAACTTGAATTCTTCAGGACGGATTTCCATGCGACTTGCACTATTAGTTTTTTAGGGTAGATTTCAGTGCGTAACATATTGTTTCCGTTGCTTAGTCATAGAATTATAGGGGAAAGTTATATAATCATGTGAACCCAATTATGAAGGATTAGTCTCATTAGCTGAATGAAAAATGCAGAACTATTTTTATCTCTAAGTATATTGACGGGTTTATCTTCAGTAAAGGGGCTGTGCGCTAGGATATTCTTATTTTATTGGGTGTGCCTGACACCTATTATGGCATGCACATTTGTTTAAAACAATATAGAATGACTTATGTTTTAAGCGACTATCTGGCATGCAACTTGATTACAAAATACTAACCTGCAATAGTGCTTAAGGTGCTTCTCCAGTTTCCTGCTCAAGAACGCGAAACTTTCTGGCACATTTTCTGACTCATTAAACGTAAAGGCTTAAAATTTGTAGGCTTGACTATTAAAGCGATTTGAAATTGAAATTAGTTTTTCGTTTTTCCATAAATAAATTACTTATCGAGTTATGAGCAATTGTGGTTGCGTGACGGCCGGTGTTTATCCTTTATTGCACTGTTGCGTCCGAAATCCAGTTCAAAACACCAACTGAAAGATCTTATACTTTTATTAAGATATGGAAACTATCTTTCGATTACATAGTTTCTAAATAAGAACGCCCGTCAATTTCATGCGTTTCCGAGCAAAAATTAATTAAAAAATATGTCAGAAATTAGCTCCTTTGAATTTGAGAACAGCCTTAACTTGACGTTTATGAAAAAACTCACATTTTTAGTTTTAATTTTGGAACTCGCGAAATTTAAATTCAGAAAAAGGATGCTCTTTTGACACATTGTGGTATTTATTTTAACTTTTAAAATTAAAATACATGTTTTCTTTGGCGCGCGTAACAGAAGTATCCAATATCTCCCACAATAAGGGGGAAAATGCAAAAAAATACATCCAAATGAGGTAGTAGTTACTAAAATTTTATTTGGAAAATTTGAAATTTTATTGAAATTAAATCTACAATGATTAGATGAAATGATGTCATTTTCCATAAATTTTAAATCAAGACATCTGTCAAATTTTTTTTTGAAAATGTAAATAACCGCTCTCTTTTTGCTACAAATCACAGAAAATGTTAGCACTGAATCTAAACCAATACAACACTTAGCGATAACGTATAGCTATAAGATATGGCTGTAGTATACAATCGAAGTAGTAAGCAAAATATAGGAGCCATATGTTTACAATGAGTTTGATTACGCTTTGAAAAGATTTGATAGAATGTGACGTCATATCTAGCCTTTTTTTTCTCTTTGTTAAATTGTTTTCATGAAATTTGACTGTTTGTATTAAAATAAATGTTTTAATTTAAAAAAAACATTCAAATTGAGGTGCTACGTTATTTTCCCGCTCTTATCGTTAAAGTTTTTATTTTATATATAAAAAAAAAAAATGTAAATTTTATGTTTAGAATGACGCCAATATCAAACACGCAAAAATATAGCAAGAAAATCTGAATTTTTATTGGCAAATAGAAACAAAATACACGCGTTATCCTTATTTTTTTTCCATATTGTGTCATTTTTTAGGTTTTGGCAACAGGAAAGAAACGTTTGAATTAAAAAAGATTTAAAAAGAGATATTTCTATAATGTTAAATTATGGAAGTGGTAGAAAAAAGGGATAAATAGTGGTCTGATGATTTTTTTAAAGTAGACAGTGATCTTTTCCACTCTCTAAAACGTATGTACATCGAGTTTCGTGCAAATCGGTCAAAAATTAAAGATTTATATAAAGGACATACACACAGAGAACGGCTTTTATATATAGAGATCTCTTCTAATTTTGGTTTAGTTGAATTTAAACTGTAGAGCATGTTAGGGAATACAAATTAATTCAAACTTACACTTATGTTAAAATTTTTCACTTAAAAAAGGCTATTTTGTATTTAAATATTTTTTTATAACTTTCAGATTTTTTTATTCTTGAAACTGAATCTTATAGTTAGTTTTATTTTTAATAAGTGTATAAAGCAATTTTTTTCGGTTTTCAATTATTTGATCTTCAATTTTGTTCTAAGTGAAAAAAGGAAAAGAAAAATGCGTTATTCTAAAAAGAATAATGTTTGATTAAGTTTTCATGTTATGCGCAATATGTCTTAATTTCTAATTTATATTATACTTGAAAATATTTATTATCAGCAGTAAATTCCGGATATATATCGAAAATATCGGATACATTTGATGTTTTCGAATATATCATGATATTTACGAACCCTAGTTAGATTTGGAAAATGCAACGTCAGATATATCTTTATGCATATTAATCTTATGCTTCGAATGCTGAGAACATTTCTTTTTTATTTCATCCACAAAAATATAATTACATGTTAATTGGACTATATGTAGGAGAGTTAAATCACAGAGGGACAACCAGACAAACTTTAAAAATTTTTCAACCTCGTTTTCAAGTGTTGAATACTGCTTAACCGTAAGATATTATCGTTTGGCACTAAAGTATAATCTGTCAATGGAAAGGCAGATCTTCATTTTATGTTTAATATAAATATTACGTTGAGTAAAAAGTTTTTGCCACGGGGAGATACCTTCGCGCCAACAGCTGTCATTTGTGTGGTTGTTAGCCTTTCCATAAACCATTTTTTGTATTTGAAAGCTGAACATCGGAACTACACGACTGTGTAATTTGTTTGTTAAAAATTTATTATCTTGTGTTTCAAAAAAGAGTTTAAATTGGATCTATCACGTCAACAAATCAGAACGATTATGAACTATGAGTTCCGTACTCAGTGCGACTGAATGCCACAAAAAAATGTGTCAAACTTCAGACATCAATGCTGTTTCTTATGGTGCAGTCAAAGTTTGGTTTCGGAAGTTTAAAACTGAAAATTTCGACATTGAAGATAAACCAAGTCCTGGCAGCGCTACTGAAGTTGATTATGAGCATTTAAATCAAATCATTGATCAAGATAGAAATGTTTCAACACGAACTGTTGCGTTAGAGCTTCACGTTTGCCAAAAAACAATACTTAACGTTCTGAAACGCATAAATCTAACGTTTAAGTCCAACTTCTGACTGCCTCATGAATTGACTGCTGAAAACAAGCGCAAGAGAAAAATTTTTGTTTGACTCTACTCAAAGAAAGAGAAAATTATGGACAGAATTGGGATCTATGATGAAAAATGGATGTACTACAACAGTACAGGAGGTAAAGGAGGTTGGTCAACGTAAAGGAGGTTGGTCAACACCTGGTGGATCCGCAGACTAGGTTGCAAAACGTGCCCTAACTAACAAGAAGGTGATTCTTGCATTTGGTGGGATTGTTTCGAAATTCTTAACAAAGAGTACCTGGAAGGCAGACAGACTATCAACAGTGAAATATACAGCAACATACTAATCAAAGTCCGTGATGCCATTCGCAAAAAACCAAGAAACGAGTTCAGAAGGAAGGTGGTTCTCTTTCATCAAAATAACGGCCGTCCACATATTAGTACGATGTCCGACTAGATGCTCTACAAGCTGGCGTGGGATTTTATGCTACATCCACCATGCAGACCAGACATGGCCTCTTCTTGTTTCTATCTCTTTTCACATCTGCAGCTGAATTTTGATGGCGCAAAATTCCATTCAAATGAGCTTCATCTCTTTCTGCACTCGCTCTCGCCACAATTCTTCGCAGAAGGGATTGAAAAGTTGCCAAATCGCTGGCAGATGATTTTAGGTTTGAACGTAGATTACTATCCTCTTTACCTTTGCTTTTTTTGTACATTATTTATTATTGCTGGACATTAGTTGTCTCACAGTTTTAATATGATCTTACACGAATAAATATTGTAAAATTATTATTATTATTATTATTATGTGTTTACAAAATATATGAAGTAACGTACTACTATTATTATTATTATTTTAATTATTATTTGTAGGTATATAATTGTCTTTCAAGTATTTATTCTAAGTTTAGGGTTGTTTTCAAAACACGTCAGGGGACACGGTGGTCAAAGGGCTTTGTTATTAGTTACCAGAAATCTTCACGATGCAAGATGGTCGTCGGGGTGGCGATCTGGTATAATGGGGTAGGCAGGTCATGTCACCTTAATATTTACGATAGAATTTATGAAGGGCCATAATCGGGCCTCACAGTAATGGTCAACGACACGTCCTGGAAATTGGCTACCAAGAAGAGGTAGAGCCTGATGCAGCACGCACGTTGGGGATCTTCGAATGAGAGTTAGCCTAGAAGAGGAGGAATGCAGAGCCAATTGCGAACCCCATAAAATTTACATAGGGTCCCAGGACCAACCCTCCATTCTTCCGGATTAAAGTAAGGAAAATATATAGAGAAGATCTAAGTCTTATACGATGTTAGATAGATATTAATATTCTTTCAACATTCACTAAGTATTCTCTTTAGAGAGATTCTCATGATGTTCTCTTAGAGTTGCAGGGTTAGACCTTGAGAGTTTGTTTACGAGAAGGTGTTATGCGACCTGCCTTAATAGTATGACGGATATGCCTCTACAGCCGGCCTGGCCTGATATAATACCCGGTGCTTTCTTCGAACTGGTCAGCTAGATATATAGTTTTTGACCATGTGTATTAGCTCGGTTTAGAGCGAAAGAATATTTAATAGCTTAACTACGAATTTGTTAAATAAATAGAAGTAGGATATGGAGTTTGTGCGCGGGTATTAAAGCTATGACTAACGATCTACATTTCTGTGCCCCATGTAATCGGACCTACCGTGATGTTCTCCTCGACTACCAATTAGTTGACTACAAGTATTCTAATTATGTTTAGTTTATGTTCCATTGTATTATAGTTATCTGCACCAAGAAGTACTATAGGGTATTGTATGCCCAACTGCATTTAAATAACAAAGGTCATAATTTACATGGTATAATTAAAGAATCTAAGTAAAATGTTAAGCAAAGTAATTTCTTCTCGCAGTTGTGCGAGATTGTCTGTTGGCATATTTTTAGTAGTTTGGATATAGGGTATGTAAATAAATATTTAATTATGTTAATTATTTGTGTTTATTTTCCCAAACATGAGTCTCAATTATTTTCAGCAATTTCAATATTTGTATTTCAGGTAAAGTCAATTTTAAAGAATAAGAATGATTTTTAATGATAATTAATCATATGTTTAGAGTAGTTCTTTTGAGCGGTCTATCTTATACCTGGAGTGCACGCGTACTATGCGATCTAAACGTTAGCCTCTTTTTCGAAAAATCACAAAGTGCATTGGTGTTAGTCGAGGCCTTGCCTCCCGCTTTATTTTGGGATAATTGGGTTATTAAATTACCTCAGGGGCTAGCCAGAAATATTAACGATCACATGTTATTATTATTATTACTATTATTGTATTTACAGCCACTATGAGCAACAGGTAAAAAGTGTGTTAATAGCACACTCCAGAGTGATTCATTTAGGCTGAGTTAAATCCTCTCTTTGTAAATGGGAAGAGTTCCCCCACCTTCACCCATTTACTTTACTTTACTATTTTATAAATCTCTCCTCCTCACTGTATGTCTGGGCTGGACCTTTAAGAGTTAAGTGGCTTTCCTTAATGAGCTTGGATCCTCCCAACAATTACTTTACAAAAAAAAAAAAAAAAAAAAAAAAAAAAAATTGGCGGAAACCCTTTTACTAAACATAATATAACATCAAATTTAGTTAAAATGATTAAAAGGTTTATTTCGTCGCATTCTTCTGTTATTTTTTGTGCAGCATTTTGATTACAATTACTATCTTATTCCTTCAATGCCCGACTCTAAAAATATGTTACGTAGAGAATTGGGAATAAAAAAGAATTTGGTTGGCTACATCTGGAAATGCAACAAGAGACTTTGGCTTCTTAAATTTTTGGTTGAATTCTGAAAGCATTTTTTTTAGCCCCGATATGCTATTTTTTTCAGACAACAATTAAAGTGTCGTCCGTAAAAAAATAACGTTATGTTACATAAGCCAGCCGCAAAACGAAGCAAATGTATCATTGTACGGTTAAATACTAATAATCTCTACTGCAATTTTTTTTTAACTTCCAAGCATCGCACGTTTTCAATTTTTGCACTTTCGTATAGCGGGAAAAAAAGTACTTTTAACTGCAAATTGTTTGAAAACCTCATCTCAATTTATTTTTGAGATATTATTTATTTTTGTAGTTTTTAATGCTATCTGTGCAATGGTGGTAACTGAAATATTCCATTTCTGTAGAAATTAAAAGGAAAATAGTTGGGAAAAAAGCAGGTTACTATACCTTTTGTTGTCAGTTTCTCATAACAACTGAAATGAAATTGTAATTAAAATACGTGCTATTTTGAAAAAAAAAATATAAACAAATGATTTCTGATAAAACATGGATCTATTATAAATTATATTTAATTTTAAGTATCCAGATAATTGTTATAAACAAATGAAGGACTGTGAATCATTAGTTAGACGATATTTGTTTTTCTTTTGTCTAGTTTATAGCGTCGCTTTTTGCTGCGTTTGTGTATTAGTCTTAAAACTGAAATAAGTTTTGTAGAAATACATAATTTTCACTGCAGCGGCTTTCAAATTCGTAACAGGTGGAAATGCTCCACTTTTAAAAATAACGCAATTGAAATCACACACTGATACTACGCAAACTTTTACAAACATTTAGATTGTCTTTATAGAAGAGCGGGGTCTTTTAGGTTACAATAACATTAGTTTGAGAGTTAGACTAACCAATATAAATGTCTGGATCGTAAAAGTGGAATTCTTCAGCGGATGAAATTGACGTCATTTTATGTAAAATAAAAACTGAAATAAGTTTTGTAGAAGTGCATTATTTTCATTCCAGTGGCTTTGAATTTCTTCGCATGTGGAAATGCTTCGCTTTTGAAAATAACGCAATTAAAATCACACACTGATAAAACACAAAGTTTTTTAAAAATTTAGAGTGTCTTTATAGAAGGGCAGGGTCTTTTAGATTACAATAACACTTGTTTGAGAGTTAGACTAACCAATATAAAGGTCTGAATCGTAAAAGTGGAATTCTTCAGTGGATGAAATTGACGTAATTTTATATAAAATAAAAACTGAAATAAGTTTTGTAGAAGTGCATTATTTTCATTCCAGCGGCTTTGAATTTCTTCGTATGTGGAAATGCAGCGCTTTTGAAAAATAACGTAATTGAAATCACACACTGATAAAACGCAAAGTTTTTTAAAAATTTAGAGTGTCTTTATAGAAGAGCAGGGTCTTTTAGATTACAATAACATTCGTTTGAGAGTTATACTAACCAATATAAATGTCTGGATTGTAAAAGTAGAATTCTTCAGCGGATAAAATTGACGTCATTTTATATAAAATAAAAACTGAAATAAGTTTTGTAGAAGTGCATTATTTTCAATCCAGCAGCTTTGAATTTCTTCGCATGTGAAAATACTTAGCTTTTGAAAATAGCGCAATTGAAATCACACACTGATAAAACGCAAAGTTTTTTAAAAATTTAGAGTGTCTTTATAGAAGGTCATTGACAAAATATCATTTATTTCAAAGATAGACTAACCAATATAAGATGCATTTTTTATTGTAACTGATTTTGCAAGCTCATTATAAATTAATGAAACAGTTCCTCCTTAAACATTTTCTTTCATCGAAATTCGGCGGGTTCCACCTCGTAATATTAATCAATACAAAAACCCTTAACGGGTTAAAAATTTGACGCAGCACTTTACTTTATGGCTATATGAATGTGAAATATGGGTCTTAAAAATTCTGATATCAAATTTTAAGTGACGCTGTGCTATTAAAATGAATTTATATATATTTAATTTTTCTTTTTTGTTGTATTTATTTTTAATCAGTGATACTTTTTCATTCAAAATATGAGTTTTAAAGGATATGATATCAAAATTAAAGTGACGCTGTGATCTGACTTAGATTAAATAAAAAATTACTTTACACATACTTATGTTTTGTCTTCTGAAATATATTTAGAAATTGAAACATTTTTTTTTTCAATACACTATCAAATATGTCATACATTTTCTCAGCTGATGTTATGTATTAAATGTATTTAATTCAATAAATTCATTTATCTTTTGCGTCACGATATCCAGAACCATCCGTAAAATTTGTGTAAACGTTTATTTTGCGTCATAGTACCTAAACTAAGTAAATAGTATGTAAATAGATAGTGTGATGCAAAGAAAACATTTACACAAATTTTACCGATGGTTCTGGATATCGTGACGCAAAAGATAAATGAATTTATTGAATTAAATACATTTAATACATAACATCAGCTGAGAAAATGTATGACATATTTGATAGTGTATTGAAAAAAAAATGTTTCAATTTCTAAATATATTTCAGAAGACAAAACATAAGTATGTGTAAAGTAATTTTTTATTTAATCTAAGTCAGATCACAGTGTCACTTTAATTTTGATATCATATCTTTTAAAACTCATATTTTGAATGAAAAAGTATCACTGATTAAAAATAAATACAACAAAAAAGAAAAATTAAATATATATAAATTCACTTTAATAGCACAGAGTCACTTAAAATTTGATATCAGAATTTTTAAGACCCATATTTCAGATTCATATAGCCATAAAGTAAAGTGCTGCGTCAAACTTTTAACCGTTAAGGGTTTTTGTATTGATATCATTACTTTTTTGAGGTTTAGGATCAAAAGATTAAAAAAGTACACCTTCATAGATAAAATTGGATTAAATTTTCCTAGAAACAAAATAAACTTAATGAAATACCAAAATTTTACAAAAAGTGCATGAAAAATAGAATACTTTTAATTCATATCTTGGTACTACTTGCGGATTCGCCCGGAGTCCGCCTTGTTTCTTTGTTGATCATCGCCGATGTTAAATTTATTTATTTTGTTATTTATATTTGTTGTTTATGTTATGTTTGTTGTTGTTTATATTATGTTTGTTGTTATGTTATTAAATTAAGCATAAAGTGATCAACAAAGAAACAAGATGGCGGACTCCGGGTGAATTCGCAAGTAGTTCCCATATCTTTTAAAACTCATACTTTGAATTTATGAGAGATATGAATGATAATGCATCAATGATTAAACTTTTATACATCTTTTTAAATTGAACATAATTTTTGCACATGCGATTATAAAAAAATAAAATGATGAAATATATATAGAGATAATTAATAGCATAGCGTCACTCAAAATTTGATATCATTATTTTTAAGTTCCATATTTAAAATTCTTAGAGCATAAGATAAAGTACTGCGTCACAAACTTTTAACCCATTAAGGGTTTTTGTATTGATACTACTTACAGGGATAGGGAATTTTCAGAAAATCTTACCAAACAAAGATTTATTTTATGAGCCAGCAAGATACAACGTACAGTTCAAAAACAATGAGAAAACACACAGCAAAAATAGTTTACACTGTTACTAAGAAATTGATACTATAGTAGTCACTGTTACTAAGAAATTATTAATTGTTATTAAAAAATATATACAACAGAGGAAAGTTTAGTATAAGATAGAACTTAGCACTATCGAAGTAAATTTGAAAAATATAACCAACTATTAAAAAAATGTTTTTGCCAGACCTTATATAGCCTGCAGTATTTTCAAAGATTGCCTAAAAATCCACTCGCCCTGCGAGGAAAGGTACTCACCAGTGGCGAGTAAAATGATGTATTTCCCATTCCTTACTATTTAAAGTGTTTTCAACTGGTTTTAATTGCAAGAGAAGATCTTTAACATTATATTATGAAGATTATAGTCTCTGATAATTTCAAAGAAATTTTATTAGTGCTATCATTAATAATTTTAGTATAATGGCTGTGGTTATTGATAAAAATTTCAAAACAAGTTATCTGACTGTTCTAGGGAAAGTTGCAAGGTAAGAGTAGTGCAAAATGATCATTGCATTCTTTTAACCAAGCAAATACAGCATGGTAATTGTGAAAGTACTTTTGTATTTCAATGACATGTTTTGTAATTGTTTGTTATACTGTCACCTAGAAGATTTAACCAATGAGTAGAGCAACCATATGGTTTAACTTTATCAAGAAAAAGAAGGAACAACGTATAAAGGCACAAATAAAATGTGTTTAAAAGCATACAGCTGTTTCAAAACCTCTAAGGTTTCCTCATCAGTGCTTAAAATAAAAGTTAAAACTAAGACATTGTGTAAACAGAGGGGGGGGGGGAGAGGTGGACAGAGAGTCAGAAAAGCGTACCTTTCAGCTCTACTGCCAACGGTGAAATGCGACCTACGGCTGACAAACAGTTACGGAGTTGATCTCACGCGCATATTCAGGGAGACCAATCAAAATACCCAATTGCTCTGGAAGAGTCCAAACCCAGAAGGAGAAAAAGGGGGGGGGGAGGGAGTGGAGGGAATTATAGAAAATTAAACCATACCTTTGAAAAATTGGGCGTACTAGACAAATCATTAACCAAACTGTTTGAATTTTTCCATATGTGGTAAGCCTCCCAGAAGTCCAGGTCATAGATTGAAGTACATTTCTGTATTATGGAGGCCTCGGAAAATTTAAAATTATGGTTGCTGGACCAGCAGTGGTTGGCAATAGCGGAACGTTTGATATCACAATTTTTAACGCAAGTTTTATGCTCCCCCAAACGGATCTTAAAGGCACGCTTCGTTTGACCAATGTACATTTTGTTGCATTCGCAAGATATCCTGTAAATACCCCAATTTGAAAAACTGTCAATTGGATGTTTCAGATTTGTGAATTGAATTTTATTAAAAGGAGTATAAACTACTTTAAAGTCAAATTTTGACAAGATTTTAGAAATTTGATGGCTTATTTGGGGAAAATATGGGAGTATAATTAAATTTTCATTACCGACAGTATTAGCCCTGGATTTTGTACGTTTACTTAGTTTGTTATGAATGGAATCGACGATTTCAGCTGTAAAACCTCGATCAATGGCAATAGATTTAATGTAGTCTAATTCTGTTTTTAGTACTAAAACAGAATTAGACTACATTAAATCTATTGCCATTGATCGAGGTTTTACAGCTGAAATCGTCGATTCCATTCATAACAAACTAAGTAAACGTACAAAATCCAGGGCTAATACTGTCGGTAATGAAAATTTAATTATACTCCCATATTTTCCCCAAATAAGCCATCAAATTTCTAAAATCTTGTCAAAATTTGACTTTAAAGTAGTTTATACTCCTTTTAATAAAATTCAATTCACAAATCTGAAACATCCAATTGACAGTTTTTCAAATTGGGGTATTTACAGGATATCTTGCGAATGCAACAAAATGTACATTGGTCAAACGAAGCGTGCCTTTAAGATCCGTTTGGGGGAGCATAAAACTTGCGTTAAAAATTGTGATATCAAACGTTCCGCTATTGCCAACCACTGCTGGTCCAGCAACCATAATTTTAAATTTTCCGAGGCCTCCATAATACAGAAATGTACTTCAATCTATGACCTGGACTTCTGGGAGGCTTACCACATATGGAAAAATTCAAACAGTTTGGTTAATGATTTGTCTAGTACGCCCAATTTTTCAAAGGTATGGTTTAATTTTCTATAATTCCCTCCACTCCCTCCCCCCCCTTTTTCTCCTTCTGGGTTTGGACTCTTCCAGAGCAATTGGGTATTTTGATTGGTCTCCCTGAATATGCGCGTGAGATCAACTCCGTAACTGTTTGTCAGCCGTAGGTCGCATTTCACCGTTGGCAGTAGAGCTGAAAGGTACGCTTTTCTGACTCTCTGTCCACCTCTCCCCCCCCCCCTCTGTTTACACAATGTCTTAGTTTTAACTTTTATTTTAAGCACTGATGAGGAAACCTTAGAGGTTTTGAAACAGCTGTATGCTTTTAAACACATTTTATTTGTGCCTTTATACGTTGTTCCTTCTTTTTCTTAATATATTGGCACAAAGTACAATCCTTCCCCACTTTTTATTAACTTTATCAGTATCTCTTCATTCTTGCCTCATGTAGTTAAAATAAAATCCTTAAAACCCTGTTTTAAAATACTAGTATAATTTTTGCCAACAACAAAAATTGTGGCAAAAGGTATTTTTGATGTGATGGTCTTTTCCACTTCGGCACAAATTGGCCATCAATGGTTGAAGTTCACAATAATTTTCAGAAACAGATAGGTAAAATTTGTGATATTTACTTTTGCTAAGCAATGTAGATTATAGAAAATTGCAGACAATGGATGCACATATTATTAGTGACATTTTAGATACCGTGTCCTTGCACCATTTACAAAAAAAAAAAAAAAAAAGCTAAGCGTAACTAGAGATGAAAAAGCTGTATTTTATTTGGCGATAGATGATAGGTTTTTTAATTGCCACTTTAAAAACTTTAATTGCCGTGTGGCAGGGTTGGCCTTTTATGACTCATTCGAGACAAATTAATAATCTAAAATATTTCTATAGCAACAGTAAAAAAGTCTTAAAGATTCACTAGATGGAACCCGCCAAAACTTGATGGCTCCAAACAAAAAAGTCTAACTCTTTAAAATGTTATTTACTGACATTACAACATCAATAAATCTCTCATTATTTGGTACTAATTTCATATAAAATACATTCATATCTACTACGATCATAAAATCCTTATTAGAATCGGTAGATAATAAACTATGTAGGGCATACAAATGCATTTTGTGTGCACTAATGTTAGATAATGACGAAAATGTATTGTACAATATATATCGGTATCATGCTGATCGATGGCAAAGCACTTTTAAGTAGGGATGGGCAATGTCTAGAATTAAATATCAAGATAAATCAGCATCTTTATATCATATTCCGATATCTCGATTTAGGAAAGTGCCCTCCTGGGGCGTGGGGGGGGGGAGCAAAGTGGTGGGCGGAGCACCGGAAGGGCATAAAATGATTAAGCAGTCACAGGCCTTTCCAACGATATGTCACATAACGGGTGTCGGCAAAATTTAGGAAAGTGCTGCCTTTGGGGACAAAGTGGTGAGTGAAGCACCAGAACTGCATAAAATGATTAAGCGAGCGGTCAAAGGCTTCTCCAACGATATGTCACATGACGGGTGTCGGCAAAATTTAGGAAAGTGCCCCCCCCACGGGGGAAAAGTGGTGGGCGGTGCACCGGAGGGCCATAAAATGATTA
Source organism: Maratus speciosus (assembly GCA_963932465.1). NCBI lineage: Eukaryota > Metazoa > Arthropoda > Arachnida > Araneae > Salticidae > Maratus > Maratus speciosus. The sequence goes on from OZ010797.1 coordinate 474,642,174, forward strand.
AGCGGTCACAGGCCTTTGCAACGATATGTCTCATGAGCGGTGATGGCAAAATATACAAAAAGACCCTCCCTCGGGGGGGACAAGTAGGGAGAGGGACCCTGATGGTGCATAACATGAATAAGCGGTCACAGGCCTTTCCAATGATATGTCACATGATGGGTGTCAGCAAAATTTAGGAAAGTGCCCCCCAGGGGTGCCAAAATGGTGGGCGGGGCACCGGAAGACCATAAAATGATTAAGCGGTCACAGGCCTTTGCAACGATATGTCACATGTGGGGTGACGGTAAAACTTAGAAAAAGGCCCTCCCGCAAGGAGGGGACAAGTGGGGAGAGGAATGCTGAAGGTGCATAACATGAATAAACGGTCACAGGCCTTTCCAATGATATGTCACATGTCGAGTGTCGGCAAAATTTAGGAAAGTGCCACCTTGGGGGGCAAAGTGGTGGGCGGATCACCGGAAATGCATAAAATGATCAAGCGGTCACAGGTCTTTGCAAGATACATCACATAAAGGGGGCAGCAAAATTTAGAAAAATTTCCTCCTCCTATGGATGGGGGAGTACGGAGAGGGACACTGGAGGGGCATAACATGAATAAGCGGCAACAGGCCATTCCAACGATATGTCACATGAGGGGTCTCGGTAAAATTTAGAAAAGTGCCCCCCCAGACGTGGAAGTGGGGGTGGTCACCGGAGGTGCATAACATGAATAAGTGGTCACAGGCCTTTCCAACGATATGCCACATGAGAGGTATCGGCCAAAGTTAGAAAAGTGGCCCTGAGGACCCAGCTATATAATTATTATTTCATTTGTCTAATTAAATCCACTGTTGCAAATAAAATGTTATATTTCATTTCTTTATCGTCCTGATTCACACATTGTTCAATAACAAAGAGCAAATATTCATCAACATCGCTGAAATCTAAATACCATAATGAAATGAAAGCCATGGTGTCTGTAGCATAAAACGCATACGCTCAGAGATTCAGCTTATACCGTCAATACCATAATATATATATATATATATATATATATATATTATCTGATGCCAGCGATCACACAGAAAACTGCATTTATGATATTTATCACCCACCGAAACGAAATCACATACCATTAGTATCATGAACACCCAACCCGAGGAGTCGGTATTTAATATCACAATTTAGGCTGGCAGAAGTCGCACCGTTAATATCAAGAATACTGAAACCGAGGAATTGGTATTTTTAATACCACGGTTTAGACTTGAGAGGAGACACTCTGTTAGTATCATAACAATCGGAACAGACGATTCAGTATTTAATACCACGGTTTAGACTGGGTCGAAGCTGAAGAAGCGTTGCTTAGTGTTGCGGTTTAATGAAGAACCACGATAATCACGGTTTACATCACGATTATGATATTAATGATATACCGTTTTGTAAGGTTTTTTAATATCGTTATCACAATTTGCATTTTATATCAATTTTATCAATATATCGCCCAGCCCTACTTTTAAGTTATTTGCATTGAAGTACATACAGATTTTTACCATAGAAAACAGCGAATGCTTACATGCATAAATATATAAATACACTAATTTTTTTTTATTACACAACGTAAATCAAACGTCTTTATATTTATTGATTGCAATATATATATATATATATTTTAAACCCTCCGAGCATCTTGAAGGCGTTCCGACATTTTCATAAAAATGCTTATAAAAATAATTTTAATTAAAATTTCCTTTTCCTGTTTGTTTCTAAAATACACTTCATGCTCCTTTATTTGATAGACATCTTGAAATACAATTCTGCTGAAAATATTTTTGTCTACAACAGATTAAAAATTGTTTTTGGGAAACTGAAAAATATGCTCAAACCGCTCAGAGAGTTAAAATATTTCTTAATTTATTTCTGAGTAATATTGTACTGAGTACTGTTTCGACCAGGTGTCATGAACTGTGCAAATACTGAATTAAAAGAAAAAAAAAAAAACTTGTGCACTCACATATTAAAGTATAAATTTTTAAAATATAAACCAGTGTTGATTTCAGGGAGTAGCCACAGAAAAATCCCTCCTGGAGAAAAGTGTCTGAATTCAACACTGATATAAACAATTATTAAAGAGATGACCTGTAATATGCAAAATGCTTAAAAACAAACAGTGCAGATTAATTTTCGTGTTTATACACTACATACAGTGTTTAGTTTTGCTACTTTTTCAGCCAGATGTCATGCACTCTGCAAATACACAATTAAAAAAAATCACTGGTGCACACATATGTGCACTCGCATATTAATGTATACATTTTAAAAATATAAACAATCAGTCAAGAAACAGTACAAAGTCTCTTAATTTTTAATCTGCATTACAACAATTCTTTAATTATGTTAGCTTACTTATCATAGAGTACTTTTTTAAATACACGACTTGATTAAAATATTTTGCATTACAGTTTAATTGCTTTAAACCTACAAACTGGTTAATTTATTTAATAGAAAACTTACCAATTGCTGAATAATGATCACCATATTGCTGGGAAAAAAATAGTGTAACCAGTTTTGTGCTTCACACATTAATTGAGGAAGCATGTAAAACAATTTACTACACTAACTGAAAGATATCTGCATTAGAGTCCTGCATCAGCTCGGGTTACTTGCTTTTACCCGAACCGACTCTTGGTTGGGATTGGATCAATGGTACATTTTTTGTTGCAGGCCGGGTTCACTTTCATTGTTTTGGTTTGGGTTTCGACTCTAATCGGTCGACCTGAATTTCAAATTATATCCAAAGAATTTTTTCAGGTTGAAGATCTATGTTATGTACAATAAGACCTCCATAATGGCTTTTCTTTCAAAAGTCAGACATTTCTATTTAGCAAACACTTTTTAATTCCTAAACTTTATATATTTGAACTTTTATATAAGTTTGAATAACAGGCACCTCTCAATTTAAACACATGTAACATGAGTATGTGTACATAAACTATCAAAAATATGATACATGTGGTTTTTGTGTGTATCAAAAACAAAATATTGATAATATTTTTCATATTTTGAAAATTATTTTTGCAGGTTCGGGTCGTGTTGACTTAAAATCAGACATGGTACAGGCTCAGCAAAAAAAAAAAAAAAAAAAAAAAAAGCTGAACTTTCATAGCCTCACAGACTTTTTACGAAATTCGAAATTTTCCGTAACATTTTGAGGAAATTTGCATTTATTCTGCGATCCCTTGACAAAATTAGTCTTTTTCTGCAACTATTTGACGAAAATTGCACTTTTTCTGCAGTCCTTTTAATGAAATTCACGTTTACTCTGCGATCCTTTGACGAAATCACGTTTTTTTTTTTGCAATCCTTTGACGAAATTTGCGTTTTATTCCACGATCTTTCAACAAAATTTGCGTATTTTCCACGATCTTTCAACGAAATTTGCATATTTTCCACGATATTTGACAAAATTCATATATTTTACACGATCCTTTGATGAAAGTCATGTCTTTTTCGTGATCCTTTAACAAAAATTGCATTTTTACTGCGATTCTTAAACAAAATTCGCATTTTTTTTCACAATTCTTTGACGGAATTTGCATTTTTTCCCACAATCTTTTGACGAAATTCGTATATTTTACACGATCCTTTGACATAAGTCGTGTCTTTTTCGTGATCCTTTAACAAAAATTGTGTTTTTTATGCAATCCTTTGATGGGAATCATATTTTTTACCTGCGATCCTTTGATGGAAGTGTAATTAATTTCTCGCAATCCTTTAAAGAAAAACAGTGATGGAACAGTGGCGCAACAATTGGGCGATTGTCACCACTAAATTTTTATAGTATTCTTCGTCTTTAAAAGGTCCCAGAAATTTATCCAGAAGTAAGACCAATTAAAATTTAGCATCACTGGAAAAGCACAATTTTTTTTACGATCCTTTCACGTTAATCGCGTTTTATCCGCGACCAACAATTTTTACGATCCTTTAAAAAATTTCCTGCGATCCTTTGAAGAAATTTGCTCAATTTGGCATGGTTGGTACTCGCGTTTTTCTTGTATTTCTTCCGTTATCCCTCCTTCCCCGCCCCCCCCATAAAAATGTCAACAAATTTTAATGCATATTTGCATAGATCGAAGGGATAATAAAATTTAGTGCCAATTCCGTGGAAAAGTAACATGTCTGTAAAATGGATTTTGCAGGTTCAAGTTGGGTTCTCTGTATTATATAGTTCTGCATTAATGGAATGAAAAAAAAAAGAGAAAAAATAATGGAAACAAAATCCTCAGCAAACAGGAATCTTATTAATGCATGCATTTTGTCTATAATCAATGTAGATTATAAATGTATGTAGAGAAATTTCTAAATCGCTCTGGTGAAGGAAAAGAAAATCAAAAAATTCACCAGTTGCTTACAAGAAATTCTTCAGTTAGTCATGAAGAAAAAAAAATCGCAAAATTTGTCCATCTACTGCTTAAAAAATCACAAAATTCATCAATCAGTCGCAGAGGAAAAAGAAAAATCGGCAGTCGGTTGTTAGGGGAAAAATCATAAAATTTGTCAATTGGTCACATAAAAAACACACAAAAATTGCCAATCGGTAGGGGAAAACATATGATTCATTCATAAATAATATCCATTATGAGGTTTTTAGGTTAAGAAAGAATGTTTTTTTTTTTCTTTTTCAGAACTGAATGGCTGAAATTTCAGAACAGAATCACCCCTTGCTCTTGAAAATAAAAGTGGTGTTCTCAGAAAATCATTGGCAAAAAAATAATTCCCCCCCCCCCCCCCAAATCATGCCATGTTGGACAGCGCTGATAAAATACATTAAATGTTTTCCCACCAACCGAAATACTGATAATTTTATTGTCAATGTATGTGAATGAATTCTTACTTTGGAAAAAGCTTTTTTAAATAGGATTACACATATTATGTATTTTGAAATTCATTCATTCTGACTTATTGGGAATTAATCGTGAACTTTTCTTTTGATTTAGTAATCTTAATGGTCTTCAGATTTTCAAGTGGAAACTGTCTAGAAATCTATTGGTATGTATCATATGATAGGGCATAGAGAATGTCACTTTGGTGGTTTTTAACACAAATCGCAACCGTCTGTCAACAAACATTGAAAAAACGATGATAACTTAGTTTCAAATATTTTTTGAGTTATGGGGATCCCACAATAAACAATTTAATTAATTTGTAATTCTGACATTGAATTTTAAATTTACTTTAATGTAAGCATTGAAAATTCTATTTATTTGTTCCCATCAGAAACATTGTAGTCTTTTCTAGCTAAATAGTTTTAAGTTTTTTTAGTACCTTTTTTCGCGAAAAATCAATCAGCAAAATTAAGAACTTCATTTTGTTTAAATTTGTTAATATTTAAAGATATTTTAGTTAAAACATTGTGATTAAACATTCACTGTAAGATATCTGCTTTAAAAATTTATATTTGTCTCAGCCTTTCCAAGTATTAAAATTTTCAGGCTTAATTTAACATATAATTTTTTATTAATGATTCAATTGTTAAAATTATCATTTTAGTTGCATTTTCTAAAGAGTCAAGAACATATTTTTTGTTACTCGATAGGTAATCAAAACAAAAGTTTTCAGAAAATCATTTCTGTTACCCTTTTCAGTTACTGCTGGATATTAAAACATTCCTATCGTAATCGATATGTAAACAAAAGTTTTCAGAAGTTTCTGTTGCCCTTTTCAGAAGAAGGTATTCAACTATGAAGCCATAAGGTACTGTAAAAATAATTATTGATGCTGGATATTAAAACATTAAGAGATATTTCAAGAGAAAATAAACGGTTCGTAATATCTACATAACGATAGCGTGGTTAGGTTAAATCGGCGGAAAATAAAAAAGGACACATTAAATCTAAGTAAATCAAAAGAAAAGTTAAAAACGGAATCGTAAATCAGATTAAAAAAACAAACAATAAATTAACAAAATACCTAATAAGGTGTAATCCAAAGAATACCATGTTCATAATTATGCAAAGCAATAAGCAATCGCAATGGTTGAGTTGAGTCACAAGTCGAAAACCTTGAGCCCCGATCATAAACAAGAAATTAAAAAAAAAAAATTTTTGAAAATTGAAAAAGAATGATAAATAACAATTATATTGGATACATATAACTAAAAAAATATTTCCCCTTTTTTAAAACTGAATCTAAATATTTTTTCGACAAAAAGCAGAAATATGAAATAATAATTTCTTCATAACAAAAGAAAAAGATAATATCAATCGAAATTTCATTTAATATATTTAATATTTTAAAACCCATAATAATTAACATTTAAAATTTTAATATTAAAAAAAAAGATTTACTGCCTGCATTCAGATTGTTAACTCAACTTAGAATTGTTGGAGTTTAAGTGGCCTATCAAGCCAAAAGCACTCCATTCTCGATAGCAGGAATTCGCTGTCTCATATTTAAACAATTAGAAAAAATCTCTTGTGGCTATGCTGCTTTTGAAATGGAAATAGGTAAAATGCTCTTACCTGGGATTCATCAATATCGCGATGACGTATAACTTCATCGGTGTGGCGTGGTCAGGGATTTATCCAAAAGCTTCTTGAAGAAATTATTTTTATTTTATTTTGTGAAGCATTATTTATCCTTTGAAGTATCCTTTGAGAGCTTAATATGAATCGCTAAATCCATGGGAAGATATAATGTAATATGAATTAGTATTGTGTGTTTTTACGATAAAGAAAGATTCAACTTTTAGCTTTAAATACTTATAATTAAACATATTACTGGAGTATAAGAAACTCCGTCTTAACAGAGAGGCTACATGATTAAGAGTGATAATACATAAAGCTGCTAAAACACATATTCGCAGCGTAGAAAAAATATATAATAATTAAAAGTGTCTGGCAAAAGTCAAAATGTTCAGATGTTCCTTTTAGTTACATATTAGTGATGAAATCTTAGTTATTAGCACATATGCTTTAGAGAGTTACTCAAGTGGTCTGTAATAGCACTCATTATCAAATGCGGAAGTAAAGAAACAGTTCGTAAATTTGCTTGTTAAAATGATCTGTGTTTAGTAACAAGTTCTTTCTTTTCTTTTTTTTTTTAATCACTTTTAGCAGTTGCCGAAGAACATCTGGGGAATTAAATTTAACACCCCTCCTTAATCTCCTCAGATGGATAAGGTAACAAGTTCATAGTCTTGATGTCACACAAAAGTTGAGGTTTGGGTGTGGGCTTTGTCAAGCAGTCAGCAATCATGTATTGCGTGGGACAATATTTTAATTCGATAATTTTATCCTCCTTTAATTGTCTTATGGCGTGAAAGCGGATATCAATGTGTTTTGTCCGCTTCGAAAATTTTTCATTTTCTATCATCTTTATACTGCTTTGGTTGTCATGGTAAAGTAAAATAGGTTTTACTTGATACAAGTTAAGATCTTCTAGCAGTTTTAATAGCCATAAAATTTCTTGTCCTGCGGTTGCTGCAGCAACATATTCCGCTTCAGCGGAAGAATATGCAATGCTTGACTGTAATTTTGTAGTCCATTGAATGGGATTATCACCCAGAAAAAAAATATTGCCGGTGGTTGATTTTCTATTTTTAGTGTCCCCAGCCCAATCAGCATCAGCATACGCGATGAGTATTGGTGGTTTATTTTTACTTATTGTTAGGCATAGGTTTTTTGTGCAATTGAGGTAAATAATAATTCTTTTTACCGCTTTCCAATCCTTCTCGCGTGGCGTTGCACTTCTCCTACTAAGTATATTTACTGGTGCCATAATGTCGGGTCGAGTGACTGTGGCAATATACAAGAGCGAACCGATCGCTTGTCTAAACTTTGTATTGTTCGGAAGTAAATTGTCGCTATCTTCTAATTTATAGAAACCTACTTCCATCGGTGTACCAATAGGTCTTGCATCTGTTAAATTTAACTTTCTAACCAAATCTTCTATTTTTGACTTTTGGTTTAATTTGTAACCATCATTCGTTTTGATTATGTTGGTTCCTAGGTACTGACTTATTTCGCCTAAGTCTTTTACTCCGTACTCATTTTGCAATTGTTTTATTACATCTTTAATTATTTCACTTTTACTCGCGATTAAAATATCGTCAACGTAGACGATGATATAAGTGAAATTTTCCTTTTCTTTTCTAGTAAACAAACATGAGTCAGCAGTGCTTTGCACAAAATTCATGTTTTTTAATGATTCTGCGATCTTTTTGTGCCAGGCTCTAGCTGCCTGCTTTAAGCCGTAGATTGTTTTATTCAGTTTACACACTTTGTTTTCACAATTTTTTTCTATAAAACCCTCTGGTTGTTTCATGAAAATTTCTTCTTCTATTTCGCCGTGAAGAAATGCAGTGTCGATGTCAATGTGTTGAACAGAAAGATTTTTATATGCCGCTGAGGCTAAAAATGTGCGGATTGTTGTGTGTGAAACTACGGGTGCGAAGGTTTCATCATAATCTTCGCCGTACTTCTGATTATATCCTTTCGCTACTAAACGGGCCTTGTATTTTTGTACATTTCCTAAATTATCTAACTTTCTCTTAAAAGTCCACTTACAACCAATAATTTTCTTATTTGGTGGTGGATCTACTAAGTCCCAAGTTTTATTTTTCTTTAATGAGTTGATTTCTTGCTGAGTGGCTTTGAGCCAATTTTCTTTTTCTACTGGGTTGTTCATGTTTGTTATGTCATAAAAATCGGTTGGTTCGAATGTGTCATTTGTTTTTACGTGACATACGTATCTGTCGGGTGGTACTCCTCTATTTGACCTCTGAGACCTTCTCGGTTCTACGTCGGGTTGTTTGGACGCGGTTGGTTCTTCGTCCGAATTACTTAACTCTGTTTGAATGTAGTTGTTGTCATTGTCTGAGTTTTCTACCTCTTCGCTTTCTTTTAAGTTGTTTTCACTATTTTCTATAAATTTAACTGTTCTCGCTATTATTATTTTGTTTTCTTTTGTAAATATACGGTAACCTTTTGATTTGTTGTCATACCCTACAAGTATTCCTTCCTGCGCTCTATTATCTAATTTGTTTCGCTGATGTTTTTGTATATAGGCATAAGCTTTACAGCCGAATGTACGCAGGTAGTGTAAGGTGGGTTTTCGGTTGAACCAAATTTCGAACGGTGTTTTGTTTGTTGTTTTGGTTGGTAGCCTATTCTGCAGGTGATTGGCGGTATTTATGGCTTCTCCCCAGAATTTTTGAGGTAAGCCTGCTTCGGAGAGTAGACTCCTAGTCATATCTAATAATGACCTATTCTTTCTTTCCGCTACGCCGTTTTGGCTCGGACAAAATGGTACAGTAAACTGGTGTTGGATACCTCTTGCCCTTAGGTATTCTTCCGTTTGTTTACCTAAATATTCCCCTCCATTATCGGATCTAATAGCTTTAGGGAATCTGCCGAATTGGGTTTTCACCATGGCTACATAATCTTTTAACTTTTCGTGAACTTCATTTTTATGCGAAAGTAAGTAAATTACTGTGAACCTTGAATAGTCGTCTATAAAAGTGACGAACATTGTTTTTCCCCCGATAGTAGGTGTACCGATAGATGTGCACACGTCCGTGTGTATCAGATCGAGCACTTTGCTTGTTTTGGGACAGTTTGTTGATTTCGGATATGGGGCATCACTTATTTTTGTTTGGATACATATTTCACACAATGCATTATGATTACAGTTATTTATTCTTATACCGTCTGCTAAGTTTTTATTTATTAATTCTTTTATCGCATTATAGTTACGATGGCCAAGTCGTTTGTGCCAAACTTCTATGCAATTTTTATTTTTACATTCATGTGCAATGTTTACTTTATTAGTTTCAGCGCTTTCTAATAATTCGACTTGATATAAATTATTTTTCATTCTTGCTTCAAGATAAATATTCCCGTTTCGGGATAACGTGCATTTTTCTTTATCGAAAATTAATTTATAGCCATTCTGTGTTGCTTTGCTTACCGATATGAGGTTCGATTCTAATTCTGGTACGTATAATACTTCTTTTAATGTGATTGTGTTTATCCCTCCATCGGATGTTTTTGTTTTAAATGTCGTTTCACCTGTACCGTGTGAATTCAGCGTTTTTCCATTGGCAATGATGACTGTCGTCTTTTCAGTGTCGTTAAACTTAGTGAATGCATCTTTACTGTTTAGAATGTGTGTCGATGAACCTGAGTCGATTATCCAGGTTTGTTTTCCTGGTTTCTGGACTAAAAAAGGTGCGTCGCTGCGTTTTCCTGAATTGCCCTGTGTTTTGTTAATCCGAATTGGTTCTGTTTCACGGTTTTTGTTTTCTCTTTAATTGTTTGCGTCTTCATAACATAACGATGATGTGTAATGCTTGGATTTGTGCGGCTGTTGTTTTTGTGACGGTGAGTAAGTGTTTCTGTTCTTAAGATGCCAGCACTCTCTGTATGTATGGTTTTTTAATTTACAGTATGTACACTGTTTGTCCTTTTTATTATAGTGTTCAGCCGGAAACCTTTTATGCGTTTTAAACGCTTTTGAGGAATTCTCGCTCTGATCTGTGTTTTCTAAACGTCTTGTATATTCATCAGTGAGTTTTCCTTTTATAAACTCTGAATTAAGTTCATTTTCTGGACGGGCCTCGAGGGCTATAATTAAGGTGTGGTAGCTAGGTGGTAATGAACAAAGTAACAGAGCTGAAATGTGCGAATCATTAATAGTTTCGCCTATGGCTGAAAGTTTATCAACAAGTTCTAAAATATGTGTAATGTGTTTTATTAGATTGCCGTTTTCTGGGAGTTTTGCTCCGTATAATTTTCTCAGCAAATATAACTTGCTTGAGAGATTAGCCCTTTCATGAATTGTTTTTAAAGCTTGCCAGGTTTCTCTGGCAGTGTTTAAGTGCTTTACATGCACGATCTGTGAGTCTTCAATACTCAAGTTGATAATTGCACGTGCTTTACGGTCCCTCTTCGTCCAGTCCGTGTTAATTGGATCTGGGGGATTTTGTGTTATTACATCAAACAATTCTTCTTTTATTAAAATCATTTCTGCGCGAAATTTCCAATTTGAGTAATTATGCGAATTTAATTTTTCGACAATTTGGACGTCTTTTATCCCTGCCATGTTTACTCTTATTTATATATGCGACGAACCTATTTCCTTTTTATTTATTTATTTACTGTAAAATGTAAAATGAACGATTTCTTTTTTATTATTATTATTACTCACAACCAACAAATTGTTCATTCACTAATTATTTAAATGTTCATTACATAAAACATAAATATATAAATGTTTCTTTTTCATTCACCTTTATATTTCTGGTACAATAACATTCATTATTTTATTCAATGCAGCATCTTTTTATTTTATTTTTTTTTTTATTCAGAACATGAATACTTTTAATATTTATAATCTAAGCCACTATATAAAATTTTTCTTCTTTTTCGCTAAACATGAGCACTTTATCTGTCTCATTAATCTTTTTGTTGGAGTTTAAGTGGCCTATCAAGCCAAAAGCACTCCATTCTCGATAGCAGGAATTCGCTGTCTCATATTTAAACAATTAGAAAAAATCTCTTGTGGCTATGCTGCTTTTGAAATGGAAATAGGTAAAATGCTCTTACCTGGGATTCATCAATATCGCGATGACGTATAACTTCATCGGTGTGGCGTGGTCAGGGATTTATCCAAAAGCTTCTTGAAGAAATTATTTTTATTTTATTTTGTGAAGCATTATTTATCCTTTGAAGTATCCTTTGAGAGCTTAATATGAATCGCTAAATCCATGGGAAGATATAATGTAATATGAATTAGTATTGTGTGTTTTTACGATAAAGAAAGATTCAACTTTTAGCTTTAAATACTTATAATTAAACATATTACTGGAGTATAAGAAACTCCGTCTTAACAGAGAGGCTACATGATTAAGAGTGATAATACATAAAGCTGCTAAAACACATATTCGCAGCGTAGAAAAAATATATAATAATTAAAAGTGTCTGGCAAAAGTCAAAATGTTCAGATGTTCCTTTTAGTTACATATTAGTGATGAAATCTTAGTTATTAGCACATATGCTTTAGAGAGTTACTCAAGTGGTCTGTAATAGCACTCATTATCAAATGCGGAAGTAAAGAAACAGTTCGTAAATTTGCTTGTTAAAATGATCTGTGTTTAGTAACAAGTTCTTTCTTTTCTTTTTTTTTTTTAATCACTTTTAGCAGTTGCCGAAGAACATCTGGGGAATTAAATTTAACAAGAATACCTAAACTGACTTTGCAAATTTTGCCCACAGCAGATAGATTAAGACTCCTCCTACATACGAAGTGACGTCAAACCTATTCACCAATCACAGACGAGAAAAGTAAAAAAAAAAAAAGCTATTTTTTAAAATAACGATTTGTAAAGTAAAATGAGTTTTCCCAGATAAAAGATAAGTCTTATTCACCTCATCTTAATCAGATACATATTATATATCAATATAAAGAAAATCGTTAGCACCGTTTTCGAGATTTTTAAATTAGGAACTTCTTACATACCATACCAACGCTTTCGCTTTAAAAATGGCTATTTAGATCTCAAAATACTACTGCACGTAAAAATGTAAAAATTTCAGAATACGATTAGTCTGCAGAAATAAGACTGTTCTAGAAAATTCAGAACAATAAGACATATATCTGCTGAGTTATTAAAAGGCGGCTTTTCGCGTTTTCTTTGATGTCGAGTTAGCTGTATATATGAGTTCCGCCATCTGTAAATTCTACGATACGATACGATACGATTTTAGGCTTAAGGCTGCGTCACTCGGAATACTACCGTCTTCCATGATAATTTTTTTCTCACCAGGGGCGACGCAACATTCTAAACAAGTTGGAAACTGCTCGTCAAAAGGGGCAAATAAGGTGCGTTCGTACTATAACTAGTTTTATAATTATTTTTTGCACCCCATATTGTACTGAATGTATAATTTTTTGCACTTCATAAAGCGCATAGTCTGATAGATCATTAAAATGCACTTCCAATATTTTTTTCCCATTCCCCGTAATGTAACGGAATACTTTTGACTGTCCCTGTAATTAAACTATACATCCGATTTTCCTAAAATTTGAAAAAGCTCAACAAAATTTTGCAACAATTATATCTTTAAAATTTCAGACCATTCGGAAGGCTGTAATATCATTAAAATGCACTTGCAATAATTTTTTCCATTGGCCGTAATGTAGAGAAAAACTTTTGACTGTCCCTGTAATTAAACTATACATCCGATTTTCCTAAAATTTGAAATGGCTCGACAAAATTTTGCAACAGTTATATCTTTAAAATTTCAGATCATTCGGAAGGCTCTAACATCATGAAAATCCACTTGCAATAATTTTTCCCATTGGCCGTAATGTAGAGAAAAACTTTTGAGTGTCCCTGTAATTAAACTATACATCTGATTTTCATAAAATTTGAAATGGCTCGACAAAATTTTGCAACAGTCATATATATGAAATTTCAGACCATTCGGTTGGGTAGTTTTTGCTCTGTTACATGCGGACAGACAGATGGACGGACAGACGGATGGACAGACGGACGGACTGAACGACGACTATAGGTGCTACGTATTTATATAATTACGAACGCACCTAAAAAGGCAGAACTCCTACTTCCTTTCTTGTTTTTTTTTTTTTTTTTTTTTTTTTTTTTTTTTTTTTTTTACATTTAAAGCTATTTAATATAGCTTTATTACTTGATTCTTACAGAAAAACATGAAAACCAAAAATTAAAATGCGTAATATTTTAATTTAATATTTCAGAGAAATGTTTCTGGTATTATTTTTTTTTACATACTATATATATAATAATGCTAAAATGTGGTAATAATGCTATGTAATGCTAAAATATGGTATAGTAGAGTTGCGAGTTTGGTCCACTCTTTTATCGTGAAAATTCGAATTCATGCCGTAAATTCTAAAATTCACTTTACATAATCGCGAAATGTCTGCCATTCAACGAAACAAATAATACGACTGAAAATTTCTGGAATGAATTTTTAATTTCTGAAAATAAAAAGAGGCCAAACTGGCAACCCTGGGCTATAGGAGCATAAAAATTTGCTGAAGCTGGTAAAAAATCTTTGATATAGTCTTCACCAGGGAAAAAAAAAGAGATACCTAAAATTTTATAGTAGTTTGAAAGTAATCTGCATTTAAGAACTATTAATAATATTATTTATTTTGTTCTAAGATGTTCAGAAGTACTGTTTTCAATATTTAAAGCGTAGTTCAAAAGGTATAATTCATATCAAGTGCTCAAAATGTACACAAATAGTCGTTCTTCACATCTTCGCCGCATAGAATCGCCAACACGTTCCAATTGCACAGAATTCTTCCGGACACGTGCTGCCGATAAGCGATTCATGCCACGAGGTCCATGGACGATGGAACGAGTGTCTCATACACTCCAGGTTCCAATAGTCTTAGAGGAACGTAATGGACATGGTATAGGGCTGATTCTTGCAATCGCGACTCCATGAGGCGCCGAGGCATGCATCACGGCAATGAAGGTCTGATCACGACTAATGGGGCAAATTTTGAGCACTTGTTGTGAGTTGTAATATTTTTCATTTATATTTTGTACTTACATTAAGTTTTTTTGTAAAATAAAGGTCGTTTTACACCGTTTGTTATCTTTTCTTTGCGTCACGGTCAGATCAATTGCACCGTTACGAGCGTGTTTCCGACCATCAGTTCCTATGTAATTCTTGGTCTTCATGACCTGACACACCCACACATGCCGTTTGGACATGATCTTTTGAATCACCCAGTATGTTTTTTCTTTTAAAAACTATTTCTTTTGATGTTCTAACTGTTTTAACTGTCCTACGACATTTAATAAATTTCTGGTGTGGAACTATTTTATTTTTAAAGGCACATAGCATAATTTTGCAAAGAATTCACTTTGTATAGCAAATGAATAACAAATAATATGAAAACATAGATATTAGTTCACAGTCGTTTATTTAACTAATAATTTTATCCACATAGATTTTCTTTTAACAAAATCCTAAATATACCGCGGTAATTTAAGTTTATAAAAGTTATGACACTGTATCAAATTAAAAAAGAAATACGCCGCATACTTTGTAACAAAGTAGCGTAAAAATTCAGGCTAAAAATATACTTTATCTTAAAAAATTAATTAATTTTTCAAACGGAAAGTAATTACTTCATATTATATTACCAACTAGCGTAAAAAGTGATGCTAAAAATATAATTAAATCTTCTGAAACACTAATTAATTTTCATAAACGTATTTTCAGGCACAATATAATCGCTGGAAATGAATTGCATGACAAATTGGCTTTGCGATAATTTTTTATTGAAATATACAGTATAATTCAAAAATAAACTTTTAATATATTTACAAAGGTTAAAAATTACTTGGACAAATGTTCATTAATTTTCATTCGGAGATAGTTTTTTTAGCCGCCGGTACGGTATGCTATTTCTTTTCCCCAGCTTATTTTGTGTCGTCTCCAAGAAAGAATGTTACCTTACAGAAGCCAGCAATATACAAAGCAGATGTATCATTGTACGATTAAATGCTCTATAGCAATTTTTTTTAAATTTCTAAGCATCGCATATTTTTTATTTTTATACCGTCGTATTGGGAAAAAAAGTACTTTTAATTGCAATTTGTTTGAAAACTGTATCTCCATTTATTTTTGAAATATTAATTTTTTGGTAGTTTTTAGCACCATTTGTTTAATTTTGGCAACTCAAGTACTCCATTTATGTAGAAAGTAAAGGGAAATTAGTTGAAAAAAAGCAATTATTTCTTTTTGTTGCCATTTTCTCATAACAACCGAAAGAAAATGTAATGAAAATACATGTTATTTTGAAAAAATATTAAACGAATAATTTCTGTTAAAACATGGAGCTATTATAAACTATATTCCAGTATCTATATTAATATTACAAATAAATGAAGGCATTGTCGAGTTTCTTTAATGACGGCATCTTTTTGCTGCATTTGTGTATTATTTTGCAATAGTGACATCGTATGCATGCTTTACTGTAGATGTTTAAGAGTGGAACGTAAATGTGGAATTCTTAAGCGGTTGCGAATGACGTCATTTTACATAAAATAAAAGTGTGTGCTTTAAGTATGTTTTGTACTATTTATATATATATATATATTTTTTTTTTCATCGGGACGACACTAAATACTGAAAAAGCAGAATTCCTGTTTTCTAGTTTTTGTTTTGTTTTTTTATATTCAGACTGATATTTTCAGTTCCGACATTATGATCTGATTTGTTATTTATTTTGAAAATAAAACTTTAATTCACACAAATTTCACTTTCCGGGTGCTCAGCAAGGTGGTTTAGGGGCACTAGTGGTAAATATCACCGCGAAAGTATAAAAGGAATGTTGATAATGGATTTTCGAAAAAAAGTATTGGTAATTAACCGAGATATTAATCTTCAAAGACACGGGCGATGTACTCTACACGCCATTGGCTTTTAAAGCCCAGATAGCATATTTTAAAGATTAATATATTTATTGTACTGAACGTTCTGTGCGCGACTAATACTCTCAATTGGACATTTTTTTTTCTTTTTTTTAGCTCCCGGTATGCTATTTCTTTCTCCCAGCTAATTTTGTGTCCTCTCCAAAAAATAACGTTATGTTGTATAAGCCAGGCGTAAGCAAAGCACATTTATCATTGTACGATTAAATGCTCTATAGCAATTTTTTAAACTTCTAAGCACCGCACGTTTTCAATTTATATACCGTCGTATTGGGGAAAAAAGTACTTTTAAATGCAATTTGTTTGAAAACTGTATCTCCATTTATTTTTGAAATATTAATTTTTATTTTATTTTATTTTATTTTATTTTATTTTATTTTATTTTATTTATTTATTTATTTATTTATTTATTTATTTTTTTGGTAGTTGTTAGAGCCATTTATTTAATATTGGCAACGAAAGTACTCCATTTTTGTAGAAAGTAAAGGAAAAAAAGTTCTGAAATAGTAATTATGTATTTTTGTTGCCATTTTCTCATAACAGCTGAAGGAAAATATAATTAAAATACGTGCAAAGAAAATGCAATTAAATACGTGCTATTTTGATAAAATATAAACAAATGATTTCTGTTAAAACATGGATGCTATTATACATTATATTTAATTTTAAGTATCTATATTAATGTTACAAACAAATTAATGCCTATGAACCATTAGATAGCCTTTTTTTGTCAAGTTTTTTTTTTAATTACGGCGTCTTTTTGTGCATTTGTGTATTATTTCGCGATAATGACGCCCCATGCATACTTTATTGTACATGTTTAAGAGTGGATCGTAAATGTGGAATTCTTAAGCGGATGCGAATGACCTCATTTTACATAAAATAAAAGAGTGTGCTTTAAGTCTTAAAATTGAAATATGATTTGTACTATTTATATATACATATATATTTTTTTTCATCGGGAGCGACACTAAATTCTGAAAAAGCAGAATTCCTGTTTTCTAGTTTTGATTTTTTATTGGTTTCCTTTTTAGCCTCCTAATAAAAACCCCCATTTAAAATGTTGATGTTAAACAAGTTCTTTATATGAGGTGTAAATATTATATATACAGTCGAGTCTCTCTGTAACGAAACTCCATCATCGAATTTCTCTATATAACGAATTTTTAGTAGGAACGGCCCCTTTTTCCCATGATCTCATTAAAAAAGTCTCCATATAGCGAAATATCTATCTCTATATAACGAATTTTTTCATGAAATGTTCCTTATTTATTGTTTTAAAAAAGCTTCCAAATCACATGGAATCCATTTTCCATCACTAATTAGTGATTTATCGTTCAGTGCTGAGTTTTTTATCTTACTTTTCTACCTTGAATCTCCTTGTTTTTTATGCCCAACGAATTCTCCTCCCCCCCCCCCTCCGCCACACCTTCCAACATACTTCTTAAAACAGTGTCAATTGGATTTTTACACATATAAGAACGAGATCAGAGAGGTAATTGAAGTTTACGGTGAATGAGAATTCAAATGGAGGAAAATGTTCCCGGTACAATTTTAAATTCCTTGCTAAAATGTGAACATTTTTTCGAGAGTGTAACACTTTTGAAATCAAAACAGCGAAAAATTACAGATTTCTTTGTCTAAAATTAATGTAAATTTTTCTTATGTGATTTTTCTTATGCTTTTAAGTAAATGTCTGTTCTCTTTTTTGAAACTGTTTAAATAATTCAGAAATACAATATTAGGTTAATATTTATAGTTAAGCATTTCAAATTCTTAATTAAACACCTCAAAAGTAATTTTTGTTCAAAATTTACACATTCAATAGGAATTTTTACTCATTCTCTATATAACGAATTTATCTATATAACGAATTTTTACCGGAACAAAGGATTTCGTTATATAGAGACTCGACTGTATAAAGAGATTGCATGCGATGCAAATTCCCAACTATACGAAAAATGTTCGGACCAGGGTTCAAACCAAGGATCTCTTGTCTAAAGCCGCTAATGCTCTACCATCTGAGTTACACCGGATGTATCTGGTGGATCAGATTCCCCAATTAACCTTATTGACTATAGCAGGGTCGGCGAACCTATGGCACGCGTGCCACTTTCGGCACGCCAAAGAACAATTTTGGCACGGCGCGACGTTGATTATGTCTCTAAATGAGGATACGGCGGGCGATTTTACACAAAATACACGAACTTAGATGATCTGATTAGATTCTAAATTCGATTAATTGCAAATTGAATTTTAATCTTATTCAATGTGGTTTCGAAAATTTATCAAACAAAGAAAATATTTGATAACTATCAAAAAAGAATGATTATTACCGATGGTGAATTATGGCAACTTGGAAATTAATTTCATAACTTTTTAAATAAACTGCCTTTTTTTCAATTTTAATAATTTTTTTTTGCTATTTATATCTGTCATTTTCGCAAATTCATCATTTTTGAAAATGTAGAATATAAAAAATCAAATAGAGAGTGGTTGCCATGTAAATTTATTTAGTTTGCATTCTGTTGAAATTAACTGAACATGAACATGGTATTAATTATTTTTCATCCAAGATACAACAATTAATCACATTATGTTTTTAATTAATTTCTAAAATATAATTGTTTCTATAATTATTGCAGTGTAATACTTACATGTATGTTACTCATTTTGGAAAATATCCTAATGAGTAATTTTCAAGTAGTTTTGATTCATTATATTTCAATCCACTAAATTTGTTTTTTACTTGGCCTGTCAAGGTCAAGTAAAATATGTATATTTTTTTTAATTGGCACGTGACTATAAAAAGGTTCGCCAACCCTGGACTATAGCATCTGGTTTGATATATTAATCAGCTCAACAGAATAAGTCGCAGGTAATGGAACTCCAGAAAACGCTAGATACGTAAGTACGCTAGATTAATTTTAACACATTTGTTCTAATTGGCAAATAAATCATATGAGATATAAATTTCTAATTGAGTGAAAAATGTCCGGAAAAGATTTCAAATCAGTGATCCTTGGCTGAAGTGCCAATGCTTTACCATCTGAGCTATCCCGGACGAATGTGGTGGATCACAGAGATCCTTGGTTCGAATCCTTCTCCGGATATTTTTCGTCCAGTTGGAAATTTTCATCTCATATGATTTATTTACCAATTAGAATAATTGTGTTAAAATGAATCTAATATTGTTTATATTCCCGAAGTTCCAGAAGAATGCGTCACGAATTTCTTTCTAGGCATTCGAATTAACGTCTAAAATCGGCTTAGCTTGCGTATATTCGCCCTTAGCCGTTTTCCGTGTTGTTTGTATTTTGGCCGCCATTTTTTTCTTTTTGGAGGCTCTTTGGCGATTTTCGCTGGCAATGATTGGCGATTTGCAATTTTGCAACCCCGACTATTTTGCTGTTCCGGCAGCCCTAGATTTTCTCACGCTGCACCTCGCTGCTATCGCGCCTAGAATATATAGTGTGGAAACTGGCTATCCCTGTAATACTTTAAAAAGTGCTAAAATATTGTATCCTTTAAATGTGCAACGATGCTGCTGAAATATACAGATCGCAGCGACATCTGCAGGATATTTTCTACAACTGCAAGATATTGCTAGTCTTAACAATGTAATACGAAAATCTCGCAGATGTCGCTGCGATCGACATTTGATATTTTATCAGTATCGTCGCACATTTAAGGGATACAAATTTTTAGCGTTGTTTGGATAGCATATTTCCACACTAGGTATTCTAGACGCTGTATCGCTGCCGTACGAACGTGATTTTGAACGAGAATTTTTGACTGCACGTGGCTTTTACCATAGGTTGTATTTTTCCGATTTACTTTTTTTGTTTATATTTTTGCATTTGATTTTTAATTTATGGATAGAGATTTGTTTTTGGATTTTTTAAATATTGGAATAGAGAGTTTTTTTTGTGAATGTAGGGTTAAAGATTTCTTTAATGTGTGTTTTATGTATTTGCTTTGTGTTTGTAGGGTTAGACATTGCTTTAATGCGAATTTTAGGTATTTGTTTAGGGAATATACAGATTTTGAATGCTTTTATGTGATTTTTATGCAGGCTGCATAATTTTTTAATATTTATATGTTTTTAGCTGGGTTTTTGCTGGGCTTTTTTGTTGTTGTTGTTGTTTGTTTGTTTGTTTTTTGAAATGACATTTTGAAGGCATATTTCTTATTAAGAACCCCTTCATTAAAATAATTAAATAATTAATCTTTTAAAATGTGTTATTTTGCTTTATATGAATACTTTAATGTAAGAATCTTGAAATATTTACTGTTTTTTCGATGCTTTCTTTCTGTGTTTTATGCTTTATGTCGGCAAGTAGTCATTTGTAGCCACTCTAGGCTTAGTTGTAAAAATCTTTGAAAGTAGATATTAAAAATTAAGAAAAAGTTAATTTCTGATTAAGAAGTCTTTTTTATATATAATTTAACAATTTATCTTTTATAATGTGATTTTTTTGCCCCCTCTCTTTTTTTACAATTAACATTTTTAAAACTTTTTTTAAATATTCCTGATTTTGCCTCTTTTTTTTTTTTGTTTAACATCTACTTTAAAAATTTTTCATATTTAAGACTAAAATGGCTATAAATGGCCACTTGGCGACATTTACTTCTTGGCGATAACGGGTTTTTCGCGCCAAGTAAACAATCCAAGATGGCGCACCGAGGGCGAATACGTAAAGTGTTCCCTAAAATCAAAAGTGTCCGGTGTATTTTGTGTTTCATAGATTTTATAAATTTATTTTTCTTTGGTGTAATAAATGGAAGTCGAACATTAAATAAGAATATTTTATTTTATGGTCTCGGAAAGTCTAAATGAAAATGTAGAATTCATTATTAATATAAAAAAATTTTAAATCTTTTCTGTTGATTTTTATTAGTGCAAATATGTCTCACGCATTAGTCAGTCAAAAGCAAATTTTCTTTTCAATAATTACATCTAAAATATAATTTACATGACATCCGAAATCCGTCACGGTAATTAAATCGGATAATTAATAAAAGAAATTTCTGATTGAAACGTAACTGCAGAATTACTTCATTTATGTCGAAATTATGGTTATTTTTATCACATTTAATGCGTTGAAATCCAAGCTATGATTTATCTTTATTGGTAATTAATTAAACTGAAAGTTACTGTATTATATTTATGATAAGCAATACATAAAAACTAAAACATTTTTAATTTATACATGTAAATATTGGATGATAAAATTTGACATTCAAATTAATCATGTGGAAATTAATTTTTTAAATGGAATTTCTTTTAAAAATAATACTAGAAATTATTTGCAAAATATGTTATATTTTTTATCTGTAACGTTTGAATTATAACAACTAATTAATCATATATTTGTTGTAATAAAAGTCGTTAGAAAATGTAACTTTTTCAAGTAAAGCCATTTTATGAAGGATTTTAAATCTATTATTAGCTTCTAATGAATTAAAGGTTTTTGTTCCTTTTGTGAGTACTGTGATGTTTAAAAGGTAAAAATTTAAGATATTTATTTATTTTCTATTTAATTTTTTGGTAATAATCTTAATTATTATAATGCAAGAATTTCCATAAATAAATTGAAGACGTATTTTTTAAAAAAATTAACACATGAAAAGTTCTGAATAGCATATACTTTTGTACCGCAGAACTTCTCCTCTTTTTAGAGATATAAGCTTTGTATAGGCAAAAGAATACAAATATGTATAGATGTTGATGACTGAAATGTTGTTTGCTAAATAGAGCTGTTCGCTATTCAGGTGTTCCCGTTATGGAGATTTTACTGTGCATCCACTTGTTTTAGGAGCCAAACATATTTTAACACTATCAAAATAGCAAGAACGAAAACCTATGTATCAAGCATAGATTATGTAATACTAACAGAATGTTTTTGGAAATTTAATTCTTTTACTATAATTAAACAAGTTGGAAATTGCTCGTCAAATGTGGCAAATGTGGTGCGTTCCTACTATAACTAGTTTATAAATATCTTTTGCACCGCATATTCTACTGAATGTATATTTTAGTGCACTTCATAAGTGCATATCAATTTAATTCTGTTCGAAAGGATGTAAAATCATTAAAATGCGCTTGAAATCATTTATTCCCATTGGCCGTTATGTAACGGAAAACTTTTGATTGTCCCTGTAATTAAACTATACATCCTATTTTCATAAAATTTGAAATGACTCTACAAAATTTTGCAACAATTATATATTTAAAATTTCAGACCCATCGAAAGGCTGTAATATCATTAAAATGCATTTGCAATAATTTATTCCCATTGGCCTTAATGTAACGGAAAAATTTTGACTGTCCCTGTCATTAAACTATAAATCCGATTTTCATAAAATTTTAAAGGACTCGACAAAACTGTCTAACAATTATATATTTAAAATTTCAGACCATTCGAAAGGCTTTAGCATCATTAAAATGCACTTGCAATAATTTATTCCCATTGGCCGTAATGTAAGGGAAACTTTTGACTGTCCCTGTCATTAAACTATGCATTCGATTTTCATAAAATTTGAAATGACCCGACAAAATTGCTCATCAATTATATCTTTAATATTTCAGACCATTCGGAATGCTGTAACATCATTAAAATGCACTTGCAATAATTTATTCCCATTGAGCCGTAATGTAACGGAAAACATTTGACTGTCCATGTAACTAAACTATACATCCGATTTTCATAAAATTTGAAATGACTCTACAAAATTTTGCAAGAATTATATACTTAAAATTTCAGACCATTCGGTTGGGTAGTTTTTGCTCTGTTATATGCGGTCAGACGGACAGACGGATTGAACGACGACTATAGGTGCTACGTATTTATATAATTACGAACGCACCTAAAGAGTTATCTCAATAAAAGATATTTAAATAAAATGCATCACAAATGTTTTTTTTTTCATATGGACCATAATGTAACGGATTTCTTTTGTGTTTTCATACAATTGAACTACAAATGCTAGAGAATCACATTACCATATAGAAATTACGTGTCATTCTGGGTATATTTATGCGAATTAGAATACTGCCTGACAGACAATATCCATTAACTCTTCTCAACAATGATAGAAAATGTTAAAAAAGAATATTTTGATTTATTTCCCATAAACATATTAAAATAATTTGGAATTTACATCATGTTTAACATAAACTACAGTTTCTAACACATTTACTCTATATTTTTCAAAAAATATATTTCCAATGAAGTAATACCGGTACGGAAATAATACAGAACAATAAATATGTAAAATGCTTTAACAAAAAACATAATATGACATTTCTTATGTTGTATGGCTTTATTCAACTTTCGTTAACATGCATTTGAAAAGAATAAACAGAATCGTCGTGCAATTAAGAAGTTCATAAACTGTACAGTTAATTCAAGTTTGACGTCGTCCTCCGTGATAATTTTCGATGTACAATCCATGGACTACTCGTTTAAAACTTTCAGATCTGAATTTTGTTTCTAAGTTTGGGAAAAAATTACTTTTACATAAAAAAAAGTAGTTTTCCAAAGGACAAAAATTGAAGTGACAAAAATTTATCAAACATGTTACACACTAAATTCTAACGAAAACAATTATTTTGCGTACCAATTAATGATAATAGTTCATTCAACATTTTTTGAAGAACTTTGGAAAATGTTTTATTAGAACAGGATCAAACAGACCTGACCATTTTCCAGTATTTTCTCATTTTTTTTCAATCATAAAATTTTCTTTCAAACAAATAGCACCTATTTTTAAATTCAATGAATGAACTACAATGAAATAAATGTCAAAGTAAGACCGTAACAAGTTTTAAGCGAACATTTTATATTTATAAATGCTTAAACATGAATTAAATAGACGCATATCAAAGAGGAAAAGTTTGTTTGATTCGCTGGAAAGATAAAAAGTACGTTGCACGTCTGTCAACTATTCACAACTGTGAAATTATCGAAGTACGGAAGCGACAAGAAATAAAGAAAAAACCGAAGGCTGTAGTGTGTAGTGGAATACAATGATACCATGGGGAGGAGTAGATAGAGAAGAACAGCATTTGACAAATTACTCAATTAGTTAAAAAGAAGGCAAAAATTATTATAAAAATATTCTTTCATCTGATGGATGGAATGCATATGTCCTCAATGTAAGAACGGAGGTACGAGACCTTATCTGAAGTGCAGAAATGATTTAGTTGATAAACTGCTTGAGAAATATCACTCCTAAAAGATGGAAAACAGAGGACATCCAGGTACAGAGCCAAACTCCCTGAGACTGACGGAGCGTCATTGTATTTGGAAATGATTCCACCATCAGTAAAGAAATCCACGCCAGCCCGACAGTGTGCAATATGCTGTGCTAAACGAAATGCAAATGGAAAAAAAAGAAAATAAATAAGGGATTATTCCTAAAAATGTGATGTGGGACTCTGCGTAGTACCATGCTTCAAAATATACCACACACAGTCGAAATATTAGTACCTTTTCCAAAATCCGTCTGAATGAATAATGCAAGGTCAGTAACGAAAGCTTTCTTCTCATCCAGACATGTATATGTATAATAAGCAAGGTTTAAAGCGGAAATAAGCAAATTTATATTTGGATATATAATCTTTATTTTTGGTCTGTAATTATTTTTTTCATATATTTCGTTTAAAAAAAACATGAAAATATGATTTTTGAAATAAAACAAGAAAGAAAAATTTTACGTCAAGCATAGATTATGAAACACTTTCCAACAGTCCTGAATGCTTTAACAAAACTTTAGGGAATAACGTTATTTAGGGAAATAAGGTAAATAAGATAACTAAGTAAACACTTTAGAAAACGCATAAAACTTTTGAGAAACTGATTTCAG
Source organism: Maratus speciosus (assembly GCA_963932465.1). Lineage (NCBI taxonomy): Eukaryota > Metazoa > Arthropoda > Arachnida > Araneae > Salticidae > Maratus > Maratus speciosus. The sequence continues at coordinate 474,667,519 of OZ010797.1, forward strand.
CAGTTACCGTCCATAGCCAAATATGTATTCCAATTCTTTTGAACAGCCCTGTATTTGATCTGTAGGTTGATACATATGCTATATAACGGGAAAATTTAGTTTAGCAAGAAAACGCATAGCAGGTTGAAATTTCTTTTTCAGCAATTTGTACTAATAGATGGAAACATACTTGAATACTTTTGCATAACCCTTATTACACGCAGCTATTTAATAAAAATGTAATTCAAAATAAAACACTCTTAAAACTACTGAAATCATATTTCCAGAAATTATCATTTATAGACGGCCATGTATCCAATTCTTTGCGTGATCCTGTTACCCATTTTATCTATATTCTACAAACATTTCTTAGTAAGCTAAATGTAGTTCAACGTAAAAATGCATAAACCAGTTTAAAAAAAAAAACCTTTAAGCAATTTGCGATCATACCCAGTAACTCTTACGAATTGTTTTGTGTAGCCCTGTATATGAATAACAGCATTTATACACACCAGATAGTATGCATAAATACTAGTATAGTGAAACATAATAGCGCATATCATAATTAAAAATGCATTTTCAGCAATCATGGCTAATGTACAGTACTTCGGATACAATATAGTATATCTGAAATCTTTTGTTTGACCCTGTAAATGCTATGCACTTCGCATTATACATGAAATAAGTTATAGTAACCCTCAGGGACGTACATCAATTTCATTATGTATGAAAAAAATTAACATAATTGAAATACGCCGCAAACAATTCCCTCCACCTCTATATCATTATGTAACGGAATTCTTTTGTGTGGCCCTGTAAAAGAATAACAACTATTCTTTGCACCGCATATTCTACACAATGCATATTTTAGTGCAGTTCATAAATGCATATCAGTTTTATTGTGTTTGAAAGCACGTAACATCATTAAAAATAATTTTAAATGATTCTTTCCCATTGGCCGTAATGTAACGGGATACTTTTGACTGCACGCGTAAATGGATTAAATACGCTACAAATTTCATTTGAAATAGGGAACGTGTTATGGTAAATGTCAATCTGATCCAAAAATTTCATGGCAATCGGAATATATTTACGGGAATTATAGCGTGGACAGACGGCCAGACGAAGAGACAAACAGAAATCATAAACACTTTCAACTTCGTTGGAAAGTGTTAAAAAATAGGCATTATTTGAAATTTTTTTTCAAAAATATTCATCAGTTAAGTGGTTAATTGAAAGAAGTATTATCATCAGTACGTAAAAATTAAAAAAAGGCAAAAATAAATACAATAATGAACTGATAAATTAAATTATAAGTAGAAATAAATCAAAAATGTAATTAACGTAACATATATTGAGTTTCCTAATGAAAAACAGATATAATGATAACAAGTTTACATCATGACACATATTTTTCAAATATAATTAATTAATCATTAAAACTTTTGTAAATTTCCATTTTGTAGGACTATAACTTCTGTAAATATTAATTTATTGTTAAACGAGAAATAGTTAAGTAAACATTTGGAGCTTCCTTCATCAGTTAATTTTTGTAGTACATAAAAAATGAATTGAACAAAAACTAACAGTTGAAGTAAGAACAGCAAAAATATTCAGACAGAAAAATCCATTAAGTATTTTCTCTATCTAATGATGGTTTTTCTTCTTTAACCTGCTATTTCCGAATTTTATTGCTCCTTTTATTTATGCTCTTTGTTTAGCTGTTTTTTAATTTAAATATTTTGCTGTTGTATATGTACGACTAAAAGAAATTATTGATTTCCTTCAGAATGTTGTTTTCATTTTAAACTGCTTCTACAATATTGCTGTTTGAATTTTAACATTAAGCATAAGGGACCATTAAAAATAAGGAAAGCTTTAGTATGAAAACTAGACGATGAATAAATAACATTTTAAAATATATATAAAAAATAAAAAAAATTGTAATGTTAGTAAATTTCAAGTATAAGTGAAAGTGGATAATTCCATTAGGAAGTATAGTTAACTTATTATATAGTTCCAAGAGGCATACAAGGCAAAATACTCACGAAAACTACCTCATTTTATTTATTTATTTATTTTTTTTAAGTTAGAAACCATATGTCAAAGTATCAGGAATAATATGTTTCCACAACAGGCTAAAATGGATTTTTTTAAAACAAGTGCGTTTGTACTGTAATTAGTTTTGTAAATATTTAGATCTTGGTGCAATAGCTGTTGCACTCTTATGCAAAAATGCAGGAATACAAAATTTATTACAATTCTATATATTAAAGTCAGTAATACGGATATAATATGAATCCATCTTAAACAGGACGTCATCACCAACAACCTAGAATCATTACCTACTATGGGATATCATTGAATCACTTACGTATGATAGGGTTTAATAGAACAATTACCATGACAACCAGGAACTGTTAACTATCATGGAATATCATTGAAATAATAACTCATAATAGGATTTAGTAGAACGGAGAAAACATTTATTAATAGGGTCATTTTCAATAAATGCATACAATTCAGAAAAACATTTAAAAAAAATTACTTTTAAATTTCACCTTAAAAATGAAATAAGTGATAATGTATAAGTTAGATGTGTCTGTAAATATAATTAATTAAGCACTTTAGCTTTTGGTATAATTTTTATACACTATTTTACTATATTTTATACACTATTTACCAGTAACATGGTAACAGACTTGACTGGTAACAGACTTGACATTAACAGCAAAATATCTTCCAAAACCTACTACATGCTAATTATTAACACTAAGAAACAAAACAAAATCTTTAATATATTAACTAGATAATAATATTCAAGCAAAAGAAAGTACTAAACTTATATTTTTAACATAAAAAATTAGGTAACAGACTTTACATTGAATAAAAATACTCACCTTTATAAAAAATTCTTTACTCCACTACACTGTTGTTTTTCAACTTCAAAAGAAAATAGCTACAAGTAAATATTTAACTAGTATAAGTGTTTTTATTGCAAATGTGCTGCCGTCTCTTGGTGAAATTGTCAACCTTTATTTCATGAAATTGTAGCTTGGTAACAGACTTGACAAAATATGAGGGACAAAATGTTTTGTAGATTTTCTTAATTTTTTTTTTTTTTTTTTTTTTTTTTTTTTTTTTTTTTTTGCTGGAATAATGTCAGAAATTTAAAATAATGATGATTTATCTCATTAAATGTCCCAATTACTTTCCTTTTAAAGTGAAAAAATATTACAGAATTATAAAATAAGAGGGACAGCTATATTTTTTTTCTACTAGATGCAAAAATCTGCATCTTTACGAAAAAAATATGAAAGTGATTATGTTTATTTTTTAGAAATATGTTGTGTAGTGTAATTAAATAAATATAATATTTATAGTCAGTTTTAAATAATATATTATGAATACAATTTTTGTTTTACTGTGGGACAGCATATGTATGAATATTTTGAAAATGATCCAATATCGCTTTAAGTCTTGGTTAGATTTTCATAAAATTTGAAATGACTCGACAAAATTCTGAAACAATTCTATAGGGTAGATGCACCAGTTTTGGCCACGTTTAGAGAAAATTTGAAATAGAAATTTTACAGTTCTTGACCGATTGAAGCATATTAAATCATAATAACATCATTCTTCAGTAAATTTAATTCTCTTTCTGTTAGCTGTAATGATTTTCTACAGAATATTTTAGATTGGGAGTAATAACTCATCAAGTAATTTATTCCAATTTGTACCAGTTTTGGCCACCCCTACACCAGTTTTGGCCATCTCTATGCACCAGTTTTGGCCACTCCAATATCATGTAGTTTAACAAACATTTTAATTGATAATAAGTAAAAATAAAGCATTTTTATGCAACATCTATTTTACCACACATATATTTGTTTGCTGTATTAATAGAATTTTGCAAATTTCTTTATGAATTGATAAAAACATCAAGTAAAATATACTTATGTTGATTTTAACAGAAAATTTGAATTAAAAAACAAAAAATATATTTAAATTTGATTCATAAAAGGAACAACAGTGCCTATAGGACATAAAGATTAACTATTTAATCAGTTTTATAATTATTCATGGATTGTGGCTTGTTTAGAACACTTGAATCTTCATCAAAGAGTTATATTTCTTGAAAGCATTTTCTGATTTTGGTTTGATTTTCATCAAAAAGTTATACTTCTTGAAATCATCTTTTGATTTATATTAGCTTGTGCCTTATTTATGTCCCCTGCTTCTTTGCAAGTTATTTTAGGGTGTGATTTCAGAAGCGAATCATACCATTTCATGCCTGGTCTTCATCTTGAAATGGAGTTTCTATCTTGCCGGCTACAATTTTCTGGGCAGAATCTTAAAAGTTGTTGCATTTTTATAGGAAATAGTATTCTGACAATATCTAAAATCCACTTTTCCAATTGATTTTTAACTTCAATTCCTAATTCCTAGATTTACTACTTGAGATTCAACATTATTAGAGAAAAGTGGTGTCTGTCCTACAAACTTCTGATGTAAGGCAAGAACGGGTTACTCCAAAACTTTGCTATCTTGTAGTGCTGGCATTACATTTTGAATGGCCTTAATTTTACTACCTATCTTAGAGCAGTGTTCCCTCTAGGCCATTTTTTAAGAGCACAGAATCTCTTTTAAACTTGGTAAAATAAATCCTGTTCTTTTTAAATAATGTGAAATACATTCTTACTTGTATTTAGATGTCTCTAGTAAAGATTTTCACAATATTTAGTATTTCTAAATCCGTGTGCCTGAAATATTGCAAAAATTATGGAACGTCTTCTTTTCTTTAGGAAAAATACAAGCAATTAAATCATGCTATAATTTTATAGAATGTTTTAATTTATAAGTTGTAAAATCTTTAAAAATTTATGTTTTAGTTTATTTATCATATCTAAACATTACATATCATCTCCCCCTTTGTTTTATCAAAAATAAACACAATATTATATTTCCTTTAGTGACTAGCACAATGTCCTTTCTAAAGTAAATTATCTATTGGACAAAGAATAACAAAATCTCTTTTATAGAACTGCCATTAGTCTTGCTTTTTTATTATTATTATTGAAGCCATTACTATATAAAACAAAACTAAATCGATTTTGATTTATCCAGATGTTCTTAAATTTATTAAATGGCTAAAACTCCCTCTATAATGATAATGAATCATGTGGCCAAAAGTGGAACATATGTTGTACCCTTTTTGGCCACCCCCATGGCCATAACTGGTACATATAGCAAATTTAATGCACCAGTTTTGGCCACCCCCCATTAAACTGTTAAAATAATTAATTTAAATGTAAAATTGCAGTAGAGAGAAAGCTTACCTCATAAAACCTAATAGAAATTTGTTTCAGAACAAATAGAACCCTACAAGTGCCTAATGTTGAAAGATTCTGAAAACTTGTCAGCTAAGCAAAAATCTTAATAAATGTAAGCAGACGCTACAGTTTCATACATTTATTTTTTTTGCAAGTCACATTTTATCAAAAAATAAACAAATGATATTGTAAATGATAAAAGAGAGTTTGCTTAAAGTGTAAGAATGCATATTATTTGTTAGCATCAATTCACAAGCTAAATATTAGACAAATTGATCCAATGTGGCGAAAACTGGTGCAGTGGCCAAAACTGGAGCATCTACCCTATGTTAAATTTCAAACCATACAGCTGGATAGTTTGTGCCCTGTTATAGGCGGGAAGATGGGCAGACAGACCGACGGGCCAGAGGACGACTATAGGTATTACGTATTTATATAACACATCGGCTAATAAGTTCCGGGCCTGATGAAGAAAACACAACTGTTTTGGTCAAATTTGATTTTATTCTTCAACATAGTCTTCTTTAAGACCGATACAATCATTCCAGCGCCTTTCTAATATTTCAATACCTTTCTCGAAGAACGAATTATCTTTCGCCTCAAAATAGGAATTTGTTTCGGCGATCACCTCCTCATTTGAGCCAAATCTCCCACCGGTGAGCATTATTTTCTGGCCTGCGAACATGTAAAAGTTGCTGGGAGCCAAATCTGGAGAATAGGGTGGGTGCAGAAGCAATTCGAAGTGTAATTCATGCAATTTTACATCGTAGCCAAAGACCTGTGGCAGGGTGCAGGAGGGTGGGGGGGGGGGCGGCACCCACTTCGAAAACAGCTTTCTCATAGACAAATGTTCACGCAAAATAAAGCCTACACGTTCTTTTTATATGTTTAGAGTGTCAGCTATCTCCTGCAACTTCACTTTTCGGTATTCTAAAATGATTTTGTATACTTTTTTTATGTTTTCCGGTATAACCACCTCTTTTGGGCGACCAGAGCGTTGCACATAATCGATGTTTGTGCGTACGTTTAAATTCAGCAAACCAGTCAATAATGGTCTATTTTTCTGGTGCAGAGCCCGGATAACATTTAACAAGCCAAGATTTTGTTTACACGGTGTTTTTCCCCATCAAATAGCAATGTTTTATGAAAACACGAAATTCTTTTTTCTCCATTGTTTTGAAAATACAAAAAGTTGTTTCACTAAAACCATTGTAGCTTTTAGGAGCAATCGTCATAAAACATTTACAGCTACCTTTTTAAGATTAGTACTTAGTAAACAGAATATAAATTCTGTAGTTGTGGCGCCATCTGTGTGTCAGACCGGGAACTTATCAGCCGATATGTTAATTACGAACGCACTTAAACAAAGAAATTACATCCAAGAGAGGGGGAAACTCAATCAAGATCTACTATTAATAAACCAAATCTAGTTCGAATAAGATAAGTGGAGACGGAGGCTGCGACTATTGAAATCAAATAACTAGCAGAGGGACTCCAAACCTATGGCATCCGTAACGTAAGCAGCAGATTATTTTCGATAAGGAGTTCATAGAGGTTTTATAAAGTAGAATGAAATTAACCCTTTATGTACTGAATTATGAATTCATGAAAATTTTATCTTCTAAAGCACTTTTCGTGAATTGTTTAAACTACATTAGAAGATTTACATAATCATTTAATAAATCTTAGAAGGATTTTAGATGGATAGTAGGATTTAGAAGAATTAATTAAATTTGAATTTATAGGGGTTTTGTGCACTATTTTTAATCCCACTCAAATCTTTTATTTTAAATATTTTTCTTAGTATGTTGTAGAATTAGGAAATATACAAATAGAATGTTCTTACAATAGAAATATAGAAATATTTCCGAATCGAACCCCCCCCCCCCTTTCTTCCCCAACGCCAAGAAAGATGAAAAGATGGAAAGGCAAAAGAAATCGTCCTTTTAAAAATATTTTTGTTTTGTGTAATCCATGATGCTTTTGGAACAAGATAAAGTAATGTATATATAACTGATTCTAAACTGTATTACAACTAATCGATTTATTAAATGATTTTTATAATAAGTTATTTTAATGGTATATATAAGTACCGTCAGTAGATAAAGAGTTAAGCAAAATACACAAATTATAAGAAAAAAAATTATTTTTTTAAAATATTGTTCTGAAATTAAAAAAATTGAAATGGAACATATCGAATTTCTCTTTATTTAAATATGTGCTCAATAATTTATCAAATTTATAACACAACCTGTCAACCTTCCCGTATTTTTCAAATCAAATAAAGCCAGAAATTATCTGTAGTGAAAGAAGTCGTTAAATAACAACATAAAAATTTAAAATACTTAAAAAAAAATTGACACTTTCTAACAAAGTTGAAAAGTGTTTATGAATTAGGTTTGTTTGTCCGTGCTCTAATTCCCGTAAATATAATCGGTTTACCATGAAATTCCTAGATGTTATTGGGTATCACTATGACATGTTTGGTATTGAAAATGACGTGGGTAGCGTTTACGGTTCATTTACAGAAATACTCAAAAGATTTCCAATACATTACGGTCTACGGGGAAAAATAGTCTGCGGTGTATTTTAATGATATTATACTACAGTCAAGCCCCGATTCAACGAATCGCGATTTAGCGAATTTTTTTATGGTCCTGGCGAAAATGGAACAAAAATACTTCGATTTAACGAATTTATAATCCCGATATAACAAATAAATTTCTATTAAAAAAAAAAAAAAAAAAAAAAAAAAAAAAAAAAAGTGAAAATTTGAAGAATTTTTCTAATATTTATAAAATATTTTCAGTGTTCCTGATTGTCGATTTTCTGAGTATATATCATATGATGCAGAAATATCTATATGCGAAAATGTACACTATACCGAGGTTATTCATGCTGTAGTAATGGATCGGATGAAGAAGATGAAATAGAGATGAAGCTTTCAACATTCAAAGAAGCAGTTAGCAGTTTTGATTCTTTGAAACGGTATTTGATGTCTTATAATGTTGATAATACTATTTTCACAGCTTCAGGAAAAAAAATCGATAAAGAAGTTTAGAATACAAAATTGAAATAACGCAAACAAACATCTATAAAAGATATCTTATAATTTATCTACAAAATTTGAAGAAATGGGATTCTTTCTTAATTAAAATGATTGTGATTTATAGCAGGTCATATAAAAAGAATGAATTTTTATACATTGTATTTTCGTAAAGCAAAAAATGTTTAAAATTGTTATTAAGGCAAGCGGGGAGTATTCTTTTTATTTACAGCCGTTTTTTAACTTGTGCTGTTGTATAATGTTATAACAAATTATATATATAAACAAATTCCCATCCCTTTATTATGTCTTTCACAAAATTTCACAACTTTATGAACAATAGTTTTGTCTGTAGACAACTTTTAAGTAGGGTCGTTTAATTATGGACACCCTGTATATTATGTGGCATGGAAAAACTTAGTTCATTTAGGAAATGCATAACACGGTTGGCGATCCCATATCAGCAATTTTAATCAATAAACGAAAATATACTCAAATTATTTTGTGCAGCCCTGTATATGATTTACAGAGCTTACGCACACAAAGTAATATGCAAAAAATTAGTTAAATTTAAAAACGGATGCCACAACTAAAACTTCCGCAATTGTCGCTAATATGGAGTGTCCTAACCGAATTGTTTCATATGTCCCTGTATATCAACGCTAAATGCTAATGCACATCATATCCTACCTTTTTATCCTATAATTTTTAGGGAACTGTAGTGATCAATTTCAATTTGTTTGAAATAGTGTAACATGATAAAAATGCATTGCAAGAGATTTTTTCCACACAGACCATAATATAACGGAATTGTTTTTAGTGTCCCTGTAAGCGAACCATAAATGCAACTTTGTTTTCAATACCATACATGCCATAGTAATTTTCAGTTGCATATATCCACTATATGGAAATCGCATGTACTTAATGGTGTTAGAGCACAGGCAGACCAACGGTCAAACAAAATGAAGTCAAAAACATTTTTCAGCCATTTTGGAAAATATTAAAAACTCAGCGTTCTCAGTGTGACTGTCTAAGGCGCTGTCTGAACTAAGAATTTTTTAGCGTTGACTGTAACATATATGTAATTTTCTTTTCAAATAGTATTACATGTTACTCGCACAAGATTATATATGACAAGTAAGTTCAAAGTTTGAAATAATAGTGTAAAAATTTGATAATTAACAGCAACATCATATCAGACTATCAGTAATAGTTCGTTATCTCGGAAAGAGAATGTGAAGGATATTTTAATATTTTTATGTGCGAAATTTCTTATACCGGAAAAAATATAATACTAACATTATTTAGATAATTAAGTTGCTATATATATATATATATATATATATATATATATATATGTATGAAATTTCACAAAAATAGATCTAGCAATCTGTCTGTCAGTGTTGCCAGATTGGGGATTTTGTCCCCATTTTGGGGGATTTTGAACCTCGAGGGGAATTTTTTGGGGACAAGTAGTTCATGGGGAAATTTTTGGGGACTATCAACATTTTTGGGGAAAAACTTGGGGAATTGTTTTCACTATTTCACTTAAAGTTTATTTTTTGTCATCAGACAATACTGGATCTAACTTAATTTTGATTTGGAAAACGAAATCAAAATACAAAAATCGGAGATATCAGTCGTTATCCACTATATATAAGCGCGGCAGATTTTCCTAGTCATCGCGGACAGACACTCAGGCACATTTCTTTATTAGTATAGATCTATACAACATAAATAGAAACAATTTTATAACTTTTTTTTTTGTTTAAGGTTGGTTAATTTGTGCTTCATGGAATGACAGTATACAGCTTTTTGTAAGACATGCAATTCCGTACTACAATCACACTGCCACGTTTTTAACTACAATTGCTCAGAGAATGCAGCAGACTCTTTATTTCTCCTTTTAAGAAACTTGAATGAGACCTCTGTGGTCTTAAACGGCATAAATTTCCACATTTCTAAATCTGCAGGACTTATCCAAAACTTTTTTTTTTTTTTTTTTTTTTTTTTTTTTTTTTTTTTTTTTACCGCTCTTATTAACAGATTTAATTAAAGATGTGGAAAGCATCTATTTTACTTTCATTATTGATGAAAGCACAGTGATTGGTACAACGAAGGTGCTTCGCATTACAATTTGGTGCTTCAATAGGGATGACAAAAAAAAAAAAAAAAAAACTTTTTATAGGCTAAGTCAGATAGAAGTAGATGATGCAAAAACCATCTCAGATTCGTTTCAATCCCAACTGATTAGAGATGGTCTAAACCAAGAAAAACTTATTGGCATGAACCTAGATGAGAGCTAACGTAATGGTAGTCCAGTATCATCCATTAGCAAAAGTTTTAAAACAAGTATAAAAGAACTTGTCATTGTAAAATGTATCTCTCATTCTCTTTGTTTAGCTGCGAATATGCAAGCAAAATTCTTCCGAGTTTAAATGTTTATTTTTTTGTAAATGGGGAATTTTTTCCAAAAAAGGCTTGATTTGGGGAAAAATTTTGAGTTTAAATTAGTAAAACATTTTTTATAGCGGTAAATTGAAAATTGAAAATTTACTTTTTTGAGTAGAAACTGAGTTGGGGACTTTTCCAGAAAAAAAGCCTCATTTGGGGAAAGTTTCAGAAATTTGGGGGAAATTGACTTTCGACTATCTGGCAACACTGCTGTCTGTTTATGTTTGACGGACGGTTAGAAAATCTGTAATAAAGCAATGCTCATTTTCAAAGATCGTCACGTCATCGGTCGTCTCAAGATAAATATGTTATTCGGGGGCTCAGTACGGTATAAATTTTTAAATTACTGAATATAGGCCACTGTTAACCCCTTTGGGACGAGCGACACGTATACGTGCCACATGAAGCGCTCGGAATCCTTGTTTCTCCTCACCAGTAAATTTTTACTGTAAAATTTGCCTTATTTAATCAGCGCATTTTCTCGATTCAAGAAGACACAAATTTCTGTTTTTAAAAAACGGTAACAAAAGATTAAAAATTACATATAAGGCTCTCGTCCCGAAGGGGTTAACAGCAAATGTAAGACTGGTTATATATTGTTCCCATGATTTTAACTCATGTTTCATGTATGGACGAAGATACATTCTACGCGAGATATATTGTTTCCATGATTTTAATTCATGTTTCATGTATGGACGGAGATACATTCTACGCGAGATCTTCAAGTCGACAAAGTTCTAAAATGTCTAAATTTTCTTTAGACTTAGATAAAAATTTAGTCTTTACCCCTACTAGTGTTCAGTTTGGATCTATTTTTTATATTACATTTTCGTCATAAGAGTTCAAAACAAAATACACTTTAAAGTGGCTTTATTATAAATATGGCTTCTAAAGAAGGCCTTAATTTGCTAAGTACATAGTTTATAAATTAACACCTGCTTTAAAGGTATTAAAGAAAATAAATAAATAGTTTTTTTAAGTGGGGATTTCATTTGTTGAAAAGAACATAGATAAATAAGTCAAAATAAAGACATTATTATTTTATGAAGAAATCCAAATGAATTTACTCACATTTGGGACTGGAAAAATGTACCAAATTCTAATTTTTTCAGTCCAAACACATGTTCTTTATGGAGATACTTCTTTAAACTTTTAAGGGCCTTGTACCTTTTAAACACAACGGAAATCAAGAATAAATTCAAAGTTTGAATAAGTGTATCTGCAAAACCTTATTATGTATAAACATGAAACTTTGACTATTAATTAAACAGATTGTGCTTTTTAATAGACTACCATTAGAAACTCACTTGATTTTTACAGAATTTCTGTACTGTTGAAACTAAAATAGCTTTTTCATTTACTCCGTACATCATTGAGCGCATGATATCTTGAGAACATAAGTATGTATTGCTACAAAATTTGATATAAATTGACAAGAAAAAATGACAAGATTTTGCAAAAAACAAGAAGTTGTGTTTTCAAAATTTTAATTAATGCAATTAAAAATTTATCACAATTTCATACAAACTATTTCATTAAACACGTTAGCAATACTGTAAAAAATGTCCTTATAAGTTCAAGCTATTTCTTTAATAAACTTAAAGCAAACAGTGTTCAAGTGAACTGGCTTCTTTTTGCATTTTTTTTTTTTTTTTTTTTTTTGCAGATCTCTTTCTTTTTGCAGATCCTCCTTCATCACTTATGTCCCTCTTCAACGTCCAGCTGTACTCTGAATAAGCTGTACTCCATATTTACATTCCATCTTCCCCGGTACCTATTCTCCATTTTTCTTTATATCCTGGTGAAAGCACTCACCTTGTACTGCACCGTAACGTCCCAGATTTTTTGGAAAGTAGTCGATATGGGAATGCAGAAAGTGCATTTTTACACTCATATTACAGCGCAACTTCTTGAAATTTTCCAGCATTGTTTCAACAATATACTTCTATTTGGATCTTTCTTATACCCTAGAAAGTTTTCGGTAACACATTTGAAGGCGATTCATGGGTCTTTTTCTATCCCATTCATCGTTTTTTTTTTTTAATGTTTGTCCTTCACCAGTTTCTGATTTCAGGATCAACGAAAATTCCAGATTTTAATTTTTTCTGTGTGATGAAGGGAAATTTCATAGAAAGGTACTTGAAGCAATACCCATCTTGTGGTACAGCATTTACAAATTGCTTCATTAATCCTAATTTGATGTGTAATGGTGGAAGAAAACTTTTTTCGGGGTTTACGATTGGTTCATGCCAATCTTACTGTATTCTAAATGTCGTTAGAAAAGTTGGCAAGTATCCAGAAATATATTTACGTTATGTGCGACTATCACATAATGCTTGTTCTCAGCGAGGAATCTTTGAAATCAACTCGGATCGATTGCAAATAAACTATACGTGATAGAAGAAAACTAAGAACAGTTCTATAATCAGCATAAAAAATGTATTATCATTGGTTTTTAATCATCTGATATCATGCAGACTAGTGTTATTCATTTTCAAAATATCACTGTGCAAGATAATTTTGATATTTTCAGCCAAAACAAGTGTAAATAAAATTTTGAACTGCTATTGACTGTGTTATTCTGTAGATAAAGAAATTCTGTCACTGGCAGTGACTTTTGTCGCCAAAGAAGAGAACAAATATCTTTTCAAGCTTTATGTTTGAAGCTTTTTTTTTTTAATGTAGACTTAAGAATTATTTGAAACAATTAATTCTAAACAGCCATTATAAGATAAGTTGTCTAATTTAGATAATCAGTTATATACAGCTTCATTAGAAAAGAATATTTTCAGATTTGATTTAGTAGTTGAGTCTAAAATGTATAACATGTTAGTGAATAAAAAATAAGACAAGCTTACATTTATGTTAAAATTATTCAATTTAAAAAAAACTATTTTGTATTTAAAATTTTGTTTTACAAATTTCTTGATACTTGATACTGAATTTTATAGTTTGTTTTTTTTATGTGTTTGTATAAAGCAAATTGTATCTGTTTTCAATTAGTTGATCTTCAGTTTTGTTTTAAGAGAAAGAAAAAAAAAGGAAAAGAGAAACACATTTTTAGAATATAGTTTAAGTTTTCATTTTAAGTGTTAAGTGCAACATGTTATAATTTCTAATTTATAATATACTTGAAAATATTTGTCAGCAGTAAGTTGACTATTTTGAAAATATCGGATATTTTTGATATTTTAGAAAATATCATAATATTTACGAAACCTGTGACTAACAAACACATAAAATATATATCGCTCACCCGCAGGAAAAGTGACACATCTCGACAAAAGTAAGTTTCACAGGAGAGGTAAAAGCAAATTTGCATTTTTTTCTGTGACATGAAATTATAGCACTTTGCTCTCCATGCAAGAGTAAACTAGTTGGATGTGCCAATCTCAAAACATTCTTCTATCTCATATATTTTAATATTTCAAAATGTTGTTAAAAAATGTCAAAATTTCATTTTTATTACTAAAATACTATATCAACTTCGAAAGAAAATTACACAAAAATTGCTATTATAGTGCCCCCTTTCGGCAGAATATTTCCAAATTCAGGGAGGACTTTCTTGCTATGACCAAAAACATACGCAAAAAAAAAAAAAAAATTGGTTCAATTCTATGCATAACTTCATACACTTTTCGATGGTACAATATTCAAAATACCACAAAATTCGCTATTACAGTGCACCCTACCGGCGGAATTTTTCCAAATTAATGAAGGACCTACTTGCCATAGCCGCAAACGGAAAATAAAAATTTGGTTCAATTCTATGCATAACTTTATACACTTTTCGATGGTACAATATCCAAAATGCCACAAAAATCACTATTACAGCGCCCCTGCCGGCAGATTTTTTTTAATTAATGGAGGACCTGCTTGCCATAGCCACAAACTTAAAAAAAAAAATTGGTTCAATTCTATGCATAACTTCATACACTTTTCGATGGTACAATATTCAAAATGCCACAAAAATTGCACAAAACCGCTATTACAGTGCCCCCTACCTGCGGAATTTTTCCAAATTAATGGAGGACCTACTTGCCATAGCCACAAACTTAAAATAAAAATTTGGTTCAAATCTATGCATAACTTCATACACTTTTTGGTGGTACAATATTCAAAATGCCACAAAAATCGCTATTACAGCGCCCCCTGCTGGCGGATTTTTTTCAAAATTAATGGTGGACCTGCTTGCCATATCCACAAACTTAAAAAAAAAAAGTGGTTCAATTCTATGCACAACTTCATACACTTTCCGATTGTACAATGGCGACTTACGGACACACGGACAGACAGACAATTTCTATAAACATGTTTTGGGGGATCTCTGACCCCTAAAACATGTAAATCCGTCAAAAGCCGGAAGTCGAAAAAAAATTCGATTACAATAATTTCTTCTATTGAAGATAGAAGAAAGTAAAAAGTGCATAAAAGCGCAAAACCCTTAAGATGGAACATATGATGAGGTTTGGACGGTTGGATAAATTTACCTCCCACACAATCCACCCCTCTTCTGTGGTCACGAATGGACAAATAACGTAATAGTGATTTTGCTCATAACTACATTTATTAAACTTTTTGCATAGCAAGGCACACCTATGACAGACCGATTAGTGGAATAAAACGCAAAATGAATTTTGGCGAGATGTGTCACTTTTGTTGGGGGTGAGCGATATGTTCTTATTATCTATGTCAAATGTTATAACAATTATGTATATGTTGTATGCTCTCAAGATATCATGAGTGGAATGACCGATGGAGTAAAGAAAAGATCCATTTTAATTTCGATAATACACACATTCTGTAAAAATCTGGCCAGTTTCTAATGGTAGTATATTTTAGATCACAATCTGTTTAAGTAAAAGTCAAAATTCTATGTTTATACATAAAAGGATTTTGGATATACATTAATTCAAACTTAGAATGTTTTTGTTGATTTTAGTCGTGTTTAAAAGATACAAGACCCCTTTATCAAAGACCCATATCTAAGACATGATTCTTTTGGCAAATAAAACAGTACCCTTATAGGGATTTGTTTTCACACTCAAACACAAACAGTATTAAAAAAATACCAAATACTTCAACATTCATTCTACAGGATCGTTAAATTATCTCTAGCGTCATGAAAATATTGTAAAATTCAGTTAATAAATTACTCCGATTTCATACGAAAACATACTTATCATACATACTTAGGAACAACATGTCGAAAAATTAAGCGGTCTGAAAACAATAAGCAAGCCGCAGTGAAAAAAAAAAAATCTGTATTTTAAAGCAAACGGTGTTGGCACACCTGCTGCCAACACAGTTGAAGTAAAATTTACAAGCTTTAAATTAAGAGCTGCTTAAGAGCTGCTATCTTTAAGTCTGGTGAAAACTTTCTCAAGTCTGGGGAAAGTTGCGTTGCTATTGGCTGCGTGGTTCACATGACAGACAGAATTCGGTTCTTACTTCTTTTGTTGCTTGGATTTTTTTTTTTTTTTTTTTTTTTTTTTTTTTTTTCACAGCGTTGGTGCTTGAATTCGATTTCACTCATCAGTACTTGTGCTTTTACAACATAAACTGCAGGAAAAAAACACTGTATTTTACAACAAAAGGTGCTGACACCCCTGCTGCCAACACAGCTGTTGTAAAATTTAATTCTACTGTCTTTAAGAGTGCAGTAAAATTTCTCAAGTTTGGGAAAAATCGCGTTGCTATTGGCTGTTTTGTGCATGTGATAGACAAAATCCGATTTTTACTTCACTTGTTCCTTGTATTCGCTTTCACAGCGTCGATGCTTGAATTCAATTTTGTAGCATCGTTGCTTGAAAAATTACAACATAAATTGCAGGGAAATTCACAACATTTTTTAAAGTGCGTTATTGATTTCAGTTGAAACTAACCCACATGTCAAGGACTGCTAAAAATGTGCTTCAAATGCGGGCCGTTGTCTTTATAGAAGATATAAGCTGATTGCGGTCTTGCTTTATTTGGTTGAAGCATCTTAGTATAGATTTACAATATCAATCTTTTTGTAAGCAAATTATTACTATCGACAGTAAGTATTACATTTATTTATTCTTTCAGTGCTCTCTTTATAAAAATGTTTTATGGAAAACGAACAAGCATTAAAAACTATGATTTTCTAAAATATCACTTTTTAATTTCTTTTTTTCGCTGTAAAAAATGAATGAAAAAGGAAAGATTCGTGTGTATAGATTCTTTGTATAAATTTACATGAATGAAATTTTTCGTAACAACACATGTAATTTGTCAAATTTATCACTTCAAATAATATTAAGTTAAACAATAAAAAAAATTAAATTAAAAGAATATTGCTTTTAAAATACTCGCATTAAAAAAGACATTTTTAATTACCATAAACAAAAGCTGCAGAATTTTTTTCGCTACGACTTACGAATAAATAATTTTGTTAAATACCGTTTTCTTCTAAAATCAAAATAATCAGTTATTTTAATCAGGCAAATCTGGTTATGACAGGAAATAATGTCTTAAGAGAGAAATATAATATAAATCATCCTTTTTATAATGAAAAATGTCAGAAACAGGAATCGGAAGACTACTCTCATGGATATAGATGAATTGGTGATCCGATTTTCAGATACTTCGAAAATCACTTAAAATATGCATTTATTTATTTTATTCATGAATATCTTGAAGAAATTTCAAAAGAAATTTTTTTTTAAGTTGTGTGAAAAAGGGCAAACTATATTTATTCATGAATTATTGTAAATGTAAATATAAATCATGTTTTCTACTTTTTCAGTTTTTGTTGTTTAACCCTTTCCGGCGCGGAGTAATTCTATTTGTAAACTGATAACATTATGGACTGACACCAGAATTTCCGCAGAATTTATTAGAAAATAAGAACTTGCTAATTTCACGTACATTATAAATGAAATTTTTTTTTATTAAGTATTCTTGATGCCATTAAACTTAATATTAGGTGTACTTTTTTAAGGACACCACCTCCGAAATGTTAAACATAATATTAAATATATATTAAAACTTTAAAAAGTACTAAAATTAACTAATTAGTTTAATTTTGTTTATAAAAATTGTTTTATATGTTTAGTGGAATGAAAAAAATAAAAAGCCATTCGATTAGAAATGATGCCGTTTTACAATTTATGTTGAAATAAATAAACCAGCTGTTCGTCATCATACTGAAAGTATACCAAAGTTTTTACGACTAACACCTAATTTTGGCATTTTTTTTAATAACTTTATCTTTAGGATACGAAACGGTAAGTCTTTTGCTTGAATAATTTAAGAATTATTGAGGTGTAAAATTTGGAACTCCTGATTTATTCGTAACTGTTGAAAAACAGATGGAAATACGAGTAGTGTTTTCAGCATACCACAATGGTTCTTTGGCGGAAAAAGCTTTATTTTCAACTGACATATCTAATGCTTCTAAAGAATATTTCTGTTAAAAATTCATGAAGAAGAATTCATTATTTTTTTCCGGTACTATTCTATCTTTAAAAAATTAATTTTTGAAATCAATATGTATTGTAATCTATTTTTATTACATATTTCACAGTCAATCAATATGTACATGCATTATAAAAAAAATATGTAACGTTACTCCATAAAATTGGTGGCGATATGCTAGATCCAAATTTATGGAGTAATTTACCTTATATATTGGTTTAATTTAAACTGATATAACTGGCGCAATATTACACACTGGTGTAACATAACAATAGTTATATCGGTTTGATCTCTCAATAAAATGGAAGTAGCAAGGCTGTCACCAATTTAATGAAGTGACGTTACATATATATATATATATATATATATATATATATATATATATATATATATATTTTTTTTTTTTTTTTTTTTTTACAGTGTGTTTGTGAGCAAAATTGAGCTAATCAAGTGCAGTGCCCATTCGTGATTTCAATCCTAGAATGGATTTATAAAGCGGTGGAATATAAAGCTGATTTTAAAGGGGGTCTCAGCACTCTTAACCCCTTGGGGACGAGCGACACGTATACGTGCCGCATGAAGCACTCAGAATCCTTGTTTTTTTTCACCAGTAAAATTTTACTGTAAAATTTGCCTTATTTAATCAGCGCATTTTCTCGATTCAAGAAGACACAAATTTCTGTTTTTAAAAAACGGTGACAAAAGATTAAAAATTTCGTAAAAGGCTCCCGTCCGGAAGGGGTTAAAACTTTAAAATTTTCGAAACTTTAATTCTTTTAGATGTTAAACTCCTATCTTTTCTGAACATTTTGATATAATTGTTTCCTTGAAATTTCTATTAGAACAGAAGTTATGGCTTTTAGAATTATACACGCTAAATAGCTGAAGCGGATTTTCCGAAAATTTAAAGTTATTTTTCTCTAAATGATGTTTTTGGGCATAACGCGCGCGATATCTGCATAAATATTTCATGTGCGAAAATTCTTTTATATCTCAGATTTTTCTAATTTTGAATAGGAAGTGACCAAAATATTCATACTGTAAATATTTTAAGTTACTTCAAAACAGTGATAACTTAATAATACATAACACATTTTTTGTTACAATGATAGTTTGCACTTCTGTTTTCATAATGTTTACCAGAAGCTCTTTTTTATGTGTGTTTAAAACTAACATTTTGAAAATAAATATTAGTTTTTAACAATTACCAACTTAAAATCAGCAAAGAGGCTTTATACTAAGGTTTTTGCTTCGTGTTAAAAATGAATATTTTCAAAGCAAATAATAACAGATTAACTGCGAAACTAAAGATTTGTCTAACAGTTAAATCAAATGTCAACTTTTGAGATACTGTGAGCACAACTCTTTGAATTACCCCTATGCAATTGAAATCTCCCCTCCACCTCCCTCTCTCTCTTTCTCTCACGGTCACAAATACATACAAATACATACTAGTTTTGTATGCGATTGTATTATTTCCGGAAGCTATCAAAGTATTAATGAAAAGTTAAACAGTTGCAAAATAAACAAAGAGTAGAAATATAGAAACAAGTTTTTTTTTCTGCTGTTGGAAATTCAATATTTTGTTTACACTAACTGCCTCGCACTTACTATTCATAAGTGCAAAAGGTTTATTTATACATATAAATTTCTAAAGGCGTCGTGAGTGCAAGTGTAAGGATGGGAGATTGTTTGATGGGCATGTTTGTTGCTTTTTGCAGTATTTACTATTTTTGTTTAACTTTTCAAAATATTTTAAAATTGTATCGTAATTTATACTTTTTATATTTCTAGGTAAGTCATGTGTGAATTCAGAGTACTGAGAATGCCGTAAGTAAAATGCACATTTAGTTTCTTTTTTTTTTTTTACTTATATATATGTAAAGTATTTTAATTATTTGCCTAACTAAAGAATATTCTAGATTCTCCCACCTTTTAATTTCCCTATTTTTCTCTTCAAATATCATTAAATTATTTCTCTTTGACATAAGCTACGCATATTTATTTTCATTTTGCCGTTGCTCAAGTACAGGCTTCCCTCTTAAAATTCCCTTTCAAAAATTCTTCTCTTTTAATTTTCCCTTCGAATATTTTGCTATCGGCTTTTTTCTGGAACATTATTCTCGCCAAAAGTAAAACTGAATCGCAACGATTTTCTCAATCCACGCTTTCCGTTTTTGTCATTGGTTAGTTGTATAGTCATAATCCAGATATTTTTATTCATACGCACTCACTATAAATCTTTTCTGCCCCGATTCAGAAGATCTTTTTCCTTAATTTTCACAGCTGAAATGTAACTGCGGCCTGGAATCTCCATTCGAATTACAATATTTTCAAACTAACACTGTTTTTAGAATGCTCGACCATTCTGAACGATGATCACGTAAATAAAGAATTTGGATTACAAATGCGTGGTATTTATTTAAAATATAGTCACCAAAGATTATACTACGATATGCTGGTGTTGAATTATTTATGCGATCTGCTTTTACAGATTCGCTCTTTAATCAGCGGATGCCTGATTGATAAGGTGTGCCAAGACAAATAGGGGAGGTAGGGGAGGTATGATACACTTTTTTTAACTAATTTTTTACAACCCTTAGAAGCGATTTTACAAACCATCACGCGTAAAGCGATTGAGAGCGATATCGAATGATGATTGGTCGGTTACCTCGTTGTAGGAGGGGCTTAATTCGTTTGAAGAGGATAATTTTCACTTCGTTGATCTAAAATCGTCAGAGCTCGCATATTCATATTTGCTTTATTTTTAATGATGCTTAGAAAAAAAAAAAGTGTACAAGATTTATTATCTTATTTATGTAAAAGAAAAGAATTCATATATACAACTATCGTTTAATATGAAGCAGATCGAATAAGCAATCAAGTGCAACAATTCTTGTATTATTTTATTGTATTTTTTTTTTTTTTTTTTTTTTTTTTTTTTTTAAGAAAAAGGAAACTAATATTTTAACTGAAAAGGTGAATGAAAAATAATTAATTTCTATCATCTCATCTTTTGTAATTTTTTAAAGGGGGAGGTGACTATATGTTTTGCATAATTTAGTTATGTATAACAAAACTTTACAAAAAGTTTAAAAATAATCATTAATATTCTTCTACCAATTTTGTTTATAACTTATTATATCCGCTGCTATCTGTAAACAAATATTTCCGATCGTTAAGTAAAATTTAAATAACTGCTTTTTCAGTAGGAGCAACTCATATTTTGAATTTTATTTATTAATTGTAATTACCTGGACTAAAGAATGAAACTTAAATCGACATATTAAACTAGTATTTTACAAGCATAATTAAGTAAAGCACAAAAAAAAAATATATATATATATATATATGTGACGTTTTGACGGCAAGTAGTTTGTATTGTCGAAAAAAAAAAATGAGGGTTTCCATTCCTACACAACACAGGTAGCAGCCGACTGGGTTTAAAATAATAAAGAAAAATGAAGAATTAACATAAGGCAGTCGCTTGGAACATTATTCACTTTATTTCCACACTCTCGATTAAATCTAGGGAAGACGCTCTCTCCTTCCATGGTAAAAAGAATAAAGTCTATTCTTCCTGTCACAATTAGTTTAAAAACACTTGACTGCGTTCTAGTCCTTAATCCGTTAACATCTAACTTCTATCACCCATTACGATACCGTTGCTTCCTCATTCTACACACATAATAAACAGTATTCATCCAACATTTTACTACCTCCATCGAGCAATCACATTGAATATCCAGTCTGCTACGACTGCAATCCACTACGTTCACCTCTACATGCTAAAAACTAAAAAGCTTCTAAGCTCACAGCCCATCTCCTATATGCTATATGCTTTATGCCTCTCTCTGGTTCCCGCCATCCGTATTTATACTCTGCTGAAAAGATTGTTCTAGAAAATTCTTATATCCTCGCCCCACCTGTCTAAAGCATAAACAAATGTTAAAATCTGTAGTCGAGATTATGCAAAAATAACCATTTTTTCCCTCTTCAGACGATAAAAGAAATGAATTTATGTCTGTGAAGTTTTAATCTTTGAAATATTTTAATTACACCTGGATATTTTAAATAAAAGAATAAATTGAAATAAGTAGATTTTTTCTTTAAGACGAAATAATATTTTAGCAGTTAAATAAAGATTTAAGGGGAATATGATATACCGGGATTTAATAGCAGAATTTAATAGGAATTTAAATAATAAAAGTTTTATTAAAGAAATATAAATAAGCCATTTTTAGATTTACGCAATTTGGAATAAATATGAATTAAGATCTTAGAGATTAATAGACTAGGGTTTTAATTTAATAAGCCGGTATAATATACGGAATATTACTGAAAAAGGAAAATTTACATAAAATACTTTAAACTTGGCGCAAAAAATTTAAATTTTGTAATATTATCCCCCCTCCCCAAAGACTTTGTATGAAATTTGTGGTTAATTAACTACAATTTCAGACAACAGACTTGTAATAAATTTGGAAGTTGATTTTTGAATATTGAAAATTTTAGAGACGTCAGCGAAGAGATGGAAAAGTAAAATTTAGCAATGCAAGAGAAAAAAAAATCTACTAAGAGCATTTAAATTTAGCTGAGAGCATTTCCCCTGTAAAAGAATACCAATAATGGTTACAACATCACTTACCATTTGTAAGTGCATAGAAAAATATAAACACAATAATAAATAAAGAATAAGTATAAATACAATAAGAAATAAATAATAAGAAATAATAAAACTATAGTAATAAATAACAACAAATTCTTTTATCTTATGGAAATTTAGTGTATTTCCATTTCTCTTATCACAAACATATTTCCAATCCATTAATGCTTAACACTTTATTTACTTCAAGTAAAATTTTAAGTCCCATTGGCTTAATCAGTTCGTAGGTCATAAAAGTCCTTTAGCAAAAATAGTGATAGAGTCCTTAAGTAAAAAGTTCAGCTGCAATAAATATTTTTTACTAAATTTGTTTCGACTACTCTACCTACTAAACTCTTTACATTATGTTTAAATACTATTTGTCATCACAATAGTAGTTTTATTTTAATAAACAAATTCCTAGTAGTTATTCAACTACCTTTTAACGTTTGTTTATCAACTACTTTTTTGAGCTCCTTTTCCCATTCTAATTGGGACTCACCATCTTTTACAACTTCTCACTTGTTTTAGTAAATATCATAACTTTTCACTTATAAGTTATGTTCTCTTTTTCTTTAATAAATAATGAATCTTTCAATAAATAATATAATACTTTCAATTCATAACCATAATAATAAAATTCTCAACAGTATACTTGAATAATAGCAATAATAATACTTAATAACAATATTATATTCTAAGAAAATATCACAGATTGTTTACTTATTGACACGGAAAATAATGGTTGAGGATAAAAATAATACATAGCAATTAATAATTTTCTTATTTTTTTCTTATATAAGAAAGTATTTTTGCCAGCCGAAACATTAAAAAAAAAAAAATAATAATAATTCCAAAGTCCAAATAAATTTAACTCTAAATATTTAGAAAGTGGACTCTCAACCAGTATTTGTTTACAATAATTTACCTCTCTGATACTCTTGATGAATAGACCTGCATTTGATAAACTTAGAATGGTAAAATAAAGAAAATAAATAGGAATAAAAGATAATTTGTTTATGTACTTAATTTTCTATTGCTACACCATCACTACAAAATCTTATCACAATCATCAACTTTCTATGTTTATACAATTATAATAATATTATCAATTCTTACTATTTTTGTAAACAATTGGTAAAGACAATGGAATAAAATAAATATAGTTTATTTTGATATAAACTGGATATAGAATTTAAAAAAAAAATATATTTTTTTCAACATCCATCTGAAAACTCCCAAAATCAAATACACATCCTATGCCTGCATAGATTGTCTACTTAATCCCAAAAACTTCCAAACACAAGTAATATCCCCGTGGCGCCCCAAAGTCATACTTGGTAATGTTGAAAACTATTGATGAAAGAAAAAAAATCTAAAGAATTATAATTTAATCTATGGTTTTTACTTTAGTTTGAGTTTGTGATGGCAATTGTGGTGGTGATGTTTGTTGTGGTTTTCTTTGTTTTATGGGTTGCTCATGAAACATTCTGAAATCATTTGGTGAAAAATAGGGTCTTAATTTAGAAACATGTACAATAACTGAATTTAGTCCTGTCTCATAATTAAATTTATCTATTTCATAAGTTACTTCAGAAAGTTTATTTATAATTTTATAGGGTCCTGAGAAAGTAGGTTCTAATTTTCGAGTGTTAGGATACTTAAATTCTTCATAAATTACAGAATCTTGTATTTTTAATGGGGATTCAACAAAATTTCTATCATAAAGTCTTTTACTTTTAAGATGAAATTCTTGAGTTCGCGCTTTTGCAATTTTGAGTGCTTTACTGACTGGTGGGTAATAATTTTGTTTTAAAGGAGATTGATAGGGTAATTGACCATAAAATAAGTAGGCAGGTGGGAATTTAGTTATGGAATGTGGGGTATTATTGTATTCTTGGATGACTTGGTCTAATAATCTTGTCCAAGGTATTTTAGAAGAAGTGGAATTGACTTTACATTTAAGCCTGGTAACTATTGTCTGATTAACGCGCTCTACCTTCCCATTGGTTTGTGGGTGGTGTGATGACGTAAAACGCTGTTGAATATGATGTTTTCTGAGGAATTTTTTGAATCTTGGAGACCTAAAAGCTTTATGTCTATCACACAGTATTTTTTGAGGTGTTTGAACATTAAAAATTTGCTTTAAACAGTTTGTATATGCTTCAGTAGTAACATTTTTAGAAGGAAAAGCCCAAACAAATCTAGTTGCGTGATCTATTATTATGTGTAAGAATTTTTTTGTTGAGTTGTAATAGTTAAATCCACCCACAGTATCAATAGAAAGACATTCAAAAGGTTGATCTGTGGCTGGCATAGCGTGTAACAAGCCAAATCTTTTTTGTTTTTGTTTTTTATTTTTTTGACAGGTGTCGCAATGTTTAACAAATTGTGTTATGTCTATAGTCATATTAGGCCAATAATAGTTAGGGGATATTAAGTTAAGCATTTTTTGGATTCCTAAATGTCCAAAATTATCATGAGCAATATGGAGTAATTTTTTCCTCAATGACATTGGTACTACTATTTTTTTGAATCCCTTTCTCTGAATTATAATAATCCCATTTTCTTTTTTATATTTCTTATCACAGACATTATCCTTGTTTTGCATCTCTATGATTTCTTTTCTGTCCAACAATAAACTTACATGTTGATTGAAGTAAGCAACAGGATTTCGAGACAACATGTCTGCTTCGACATTTGTTGAACCCCTCTCATACTTAATCTCGTAATCAAACATGCTAAGTTTAAGTGACCACCTAAAAAGTCTACCTCTTAAGTTCTTAACGCTCTTCAACCATACTAGAGATGCGTGATCGGTATGGATTGTAAATTTGACTCCATGGAAATAGTGATAGAATTTATCAAGAGTATCTATAATTGCTAAACACTCTAGCTCGGTTATAAAATAGTTTTGCTCATAACTCTTCAAAATTCTAGAATGGTAAGCAATAGGATGCAAGAAATTATCTTTATCGGGTTGTTTTAGAACTGCACCCACCGCTACCTGAGTAGTCATATAACTTTCACAACTAGATAGTAATTCGTTATCATTCTTACATAAATTCAAAGTTTCACTACTCTCATTAGCTGTTATTACATTATCATCATTATATAACTTCAACTTCTCATCACAATCAATTGTTACCAAATCATTCTCTTGTTGTACTTTGTTCATATCCACAGTATGAAAATGAAGAGATTTCTCATTATGTATGGATATACTCTTATTTATAATTTTTCTTCCTTGTTTTACAGTACAATTTCTCAGGGGCGCGCCAGTAGTATCCAGCTCCTGTGTGCAGAATTTCAGTTGGCGCCCTCTACCCCCACCCCCACCACCACCCCACCTCTCCGACAATAAATCTTTATAAAAAAAAATTCTTTGAGTATCTATAACAGCATAACTGCCATCCTGCTGGAGTTTTATCCCAGATCAAATAAACTTTCTTGAACCAGAAAATTTTTTAATAAAATGTGTCTTGTTTCTATAGGGTTCGTATTTTATTTGATTTATTAAACAAAATTTCTGGTTCCAAACATTTAAATTACTCCAAAAATAAAGGAGATTGGCAGCTATGTAAATAAAATTCGAAATACAATAAAGCCCGTGAAAATAACATCTGTCTGTATCAGAATCCTGCATTAAATGGTAAAATTTCACTATCCCAGACAAAATAATACAATACAGTAACAATAGATTGCATCCATACTAATGAAATAAAGAGGTTTGCCATCTCTAATTTGCATATCGATATTAATAATAATAATAAAAAAAAGATGTTTGCCTTTACTCTGCATGTGTTAGCGATGGCTAAGAAAATCTACGGAACATAGAGGTCTGAAAATTTAAGATAAGGATAGGCGATGGTAGGTCCAAATGCACCTGAGGATCAGATTTTTCATTTTTTGATAATTAGCCGAAATATAATTAAAAGCCATAATGATAATCGCAAAATGACGAGCTTCCTTTCTTCAAAGTAATCATACCTTTACATTTCTTCAGACTGACGAAGGCGTAACGTTCGATTTTTACTGCATTTTGAAACTGCGATGGCCGGGACCCCGTAGAGTTTTTAAAAAAATTGTCTTATCTTTCCAGTTCAAATGGTACCTTTCGTTACTCTTTCAAAAAATCTTTATACTTGGCCGCGATTCACATCAGTTTTCCAGTTTTTCTGAAGTTTCAAAATTAAAAAATTAAAAAAAAACAAAATCCTATTAATGCATTCTTGGTATTTTTCCGAATCTAACGATATCGCTGGTGTGAACAAATATTAATGTTTAGTACTATTTCAAAAAAAAAAAAAAAAAAAAAAAAAAAGTCTAAGTCATTTCAAGGATTTGCCTGAGATGTTTTTCTCCCATTGCAAATTTTCTCAAGATATCGTTTCTTGTCTCCGTGATATGTGCTTGTGCTTTGAATATCATTTCGCGTTTCAAAAATTAAGGGGATGGTACACATTTTATATTATTTATGATTTATCATGAATTTTTGGTCAGAATTGAAATTTTTATATATCTAAATGCCTGAAATTAAATACAAATTCGAGGTTCACTTGAAAAATCAGGCCGGAGCGTGGATACCCCCTCCCCCCCCCCCCCCCCCCAGTGTACGCTGCAGAAGACAGTGGGACCCTCAACTCGATCTACGTTTGGATAAATTTTCATTTAAAAATGAAAAATCCGACAAATCCGAGCTTGTACCCTGCCGAAGGCAGTGCTGCTGACAAGATTAAGCTCGTTTGGAAAGATTTTCTCAGTATGACCATTTTTTTCATTCCCAGATCGCCCGCTTCGGAAAATTCCGTTCAAAACGCCAACTTTGACAGCGTTTAATACAGTATTTTCCGCATTTATCAAAAAATCGAGAAACACGGCACATTATGTAGTTTCTAAATAAGAGAATTTCCCAGTTTGATGCGTTTGAGAGCAAAAACGAATTTTAAAATGAATCAGAAAATAAGCAGTTTGGATCGGAATACACCCTTAAAAATATAAAATCAAAACAAACCGGAGCAGCATATGCACAACCGGTGCATATGCTGTTGAAGACATTGCACCCCCCTTCTCATCTCTTGGTTCGTTTGGAAAAAATTTCGTTTAAAAATATAAAATCATTCAACGTTTGATTTTAGACTATTTAAAGTTATTATAATTTGAAATGCTGCACAGGTCGGTTTGTAGGGCATAAACACCGGAATTTAAAACTCTTATCTATATTTTCCCATTCATAATATGGCTATCATTGTAGTTCCTAACTTATTTATGTTTAAATTGAACTTTTTTTTTTTTTTTTTTTTGCCATTCTAGTCTCTGAAGCGTCTAAGGTTATATCTAAAGCTAATAAGTGCTCATATTTCAATACTTTTAATTTCATGTTCTGTATTAAAATGAACAAATCTTATAATCATCACCATTATTTATTTAGTATGTGATTAGACACGAGCGTACGAAGGGGGTGCAGGGAAAGGTCGCTTCTCTCAATCTTTGAAAAAGTAAGAATTTATCGCCAAATTCAGCCTATTTTCACCATACCCTCCTCATTAACAAAAATTCTATTTCCGCCATGGTGATAGGTTACAGAGTGCAAGATAAAAAAGTACAGTCTGTTACAAAATTATAAGACCACTTAGAATTTCACTTTTTTTCAACAAAGAAAATATTAGTTTGAATTTAAAAGTAGTTGTACGAAAGGACATAACTCTATAATGTTTATTTAGCTCAGGAAAAAAAAAGTTTGAATAATTTTTTGTTTCGTGCCAAACGACCTATAACGATTTTACTCAAACCCACTGTTTCATAAATATAAGGCCACTCTTATATTATTAATAAAGCAGACAATTTTATTTTTAATTCAGAATTTAACTGTAACCTAAACAATCTGTAAAACTTAAAAAGAAGAATAAAGTGGAGAAATTCTGAATAGTATCTGATTCTTTGAATTTATTAGTAAAATGCCTTGTCGGAGTGAGCTGTCTGAAATAGAAGTGAGAAGAGTGTGGTTCTACAAAGGAAAAGGAAAGTCTGAACGTGAAATAAGTAAGATTCTTAATCGTTCTAAAACTGCGATTCATAATGTTTTAAGTGAAAAAGAATTGTATGGAATGCATAAACGATCTGGTCGTAAAAAGAAGTTATCAGATCGTGATAATTTGCGGATTGTCAAACTGGCAACGAAAAATTACCAATCGACTCGTAAAATAACACAACAGATGACTAAAAAGGTATCTCATGCAACCGTGTGTCGAAGTTTGAAATCTAATACCGTCGCAAATTAAAAAGTAAACCACTACTCCTGAAATGTCAAAAAGAAGCTCGCCTTAAGTGGGCAAAAAATGTCATTTAAAGACAATTTTGACAATTTTTTTTTTTTTTTTTTTGTCGTAAAGACAATTTTTTTTTTTAAATTAACCGACATTTTTTTAAAATTTTTTAACGGTCGGTAAAAAATTAAACGGGCCAGCCGCAGCCGAGCCGATAGAAAAATTAGACCATATCCAGCTTAGAGATCGGCATCGGACAGCTATATCGTGCCTGACACCGGGCTTAATTTTTTCAGCAGACTCGGACCGGGTTGAGGCTTACATTTATCTTCTACATAGTCGAGCCGGGCCAGAATTGGACTTAATTGTTCCCAGGACGTGTCAGGCAGGCAATATATTTTGTAAAAATAGTAATAGCTATAATAAACTTCTGTTAACGGAATCACTGTAAATATACCTTAATAAATTACAGAGAAATATTTTCAAAAATCTACTTTTATAATACAGCTTCAAAAGTTGTGATGCTTTTAACCCTCTTTTTTTTTCTTTTATTCTACACTACATTAATTTTTTCAATGAATCTTTATTTGAATGTTGAAAAGTCTAAGTAATCATTAATGTTGCTATTGTGTAATTCCTGTTTTGGAAACACATAGCAATCTAACATTTCTTCGTAAATATGTATGCAGTATTCTTTAAAAGAATTTTAATTAAGAAAAATCGGAATTTTTGGCCTGACTTAATATATTTTTGAACGGGCTGGGTCGTGTCTGTTTTCACTAAATTTTGTACAGGACGGGTCGCGAAATGCAAAAATATAAACGGGCCGGGCCCTCTTGGTCTGGAAATTCCGGTCTCTAATCTAGGTCTGTCCAACGCATCTCTCGCGGTCGCCCATTAAAATATTTCTATTAATAGCTGTTTTTAAAATTAAAAATCCATTTTAAAGTAATGCTTTCTTTAAATTCAATAATATTTGAATGGTATTATTTTAATTGATACCAATGACCGTTATTTAGTGTTAATTGTATTATATTATTAATTTGTGATTTAGTGATTAAGAATTAGGGCAACTTCACTTACAAAACTTTTGAGATATAAGTTGGCCTTCTGAAAAATTTAATTTTAAATTTACTATGATTTATATTATTTCTGCAAATTATTTTTAAATACAGTTTCTGAGTCGTAAGGGTCTTATGGCTATCACCATGAGATGTACATGCATCATATAAGACGCTTGTAACACATAAGTCTACCACTATTCGTGGCCTGATTATCGCAGGGGACATTTTTACCAATATTTCCCAATTGTATTTGTCATCTTATTTATGACAGAAACAGAGCTGCCAAGTCTCCGGCTTTTTGGCTACCAGTATTTTAATGAAGAAAATGTTGTTTTATTTAATTGGAACATTTGGTCAATTTAAAAGAACCAGAAACTAGATTTTCTCTAAGATAAAAAGCTGGAAACTTGGCAACTGTGCCGAAATTCTGCAATAAGAAGAAGATTGCTATTTAAAAATAAAAAAGAAACCAGTGGAATTTACCCCCTGTGGTAATAAAACTGTACTATGCTTTATCACTACTACAGTGAGATAATAGTGTTGCATGTTTTCAGCCATTTGAATTATGGAGCCTTTCATTATTTGCAACTACATGAGGTGCGCCTTTTTTCATTGAAAGGTTGGTCAGGTCTACGTCTAATTCACAGGAGACTCAGATCAGAAGTAGAATAAAACGAAATAAATAAATAATAATAGAAAAAGAATTAAATATCTATAAAAAGTTTGTCACTGGTAAATCTACAAAACATAATTAAGATGTCGGGAAAATGTAATAAATTTTAGCGTAATTAAACTGAGGATTTTTTAAAAGTATTTGCTCCTCAATTGAAAACTTTGGCACCTTTATTACTCCGGCGCCTGTGTGCGCCGCACACTTTGCACACTGGGTCGGCGCGCCCCTGCAATTTCTACAATCTATAGTTAAATTAAATTTAGAACATTCCCTTAAACCCAAAATAGCATATTCCAAATTAGTATTACACACTAAAAAGTTAACACATTTGGTAATTTTACCCACTTTTAGAGAAATTTTACATTTTTGATTTATTTTTAACACCCCTTTTGCCTGACCAATAATAACTGTAGGTATTGTTTCAATTTTAGCATTTAGTTCTTTAACAAATCTGAGGGGTAATATTGCCGTAGTGGATCCAGTGTCCACTATACATGGTAAATTATAACTATTGGTAAATCCATACACAATTAGTTGCCAAATATTAGGAATAGTAGGTGGTGAATTACTAGGAAGAGTATCAGAGGATGTTGCATCATTTCTAAATAAACACTCTTGTTCCCAATGATATGCATTATTTACTCCTTTATTTGTACATATTCTACATGGTCTAGAAGGATATGGTTTCTGAAAGTAATTATTTTGAAAATTTCTAGACCCCTGATTTTGATACTGTCTTTGTGGAATCCAATTCCTAGGTGCATTATTGGGCCTATTTGGCTGAAAATTAGGTCTACTTGGTTGAGTCCAAGGCCTAGGTGGTTGAAATTGTTGAAAATTTTGTCTAACTGGTTGTTGATTTACTGTTTGGTTTGAAATTTGAGGAGCGGAAACTTCAACAAATTGCTTAACAAGCCGGTACCATTCAGTGGTACTATTTGGAGGGTTTACATTAATATTATTTCTATACTCTGGTTTTAATCCATCTGTCAACCCTTGTATTAGAAGAGTCTCACAAAGATGGAGTTTCCTCCCAATTCCTGCTTTTTTGTGAAAATAATTTTCTAAATTATCTAATTTATCTAATTTTAGAGTTGAGAAATCAGAAAAATTTGGAACATTTAGTTCAATGAATTTTTCTATCAAGATTTTTGAAATCTGTTCATAACTAGTACAATTAACACAATCATTGATATAGAATTTTAGTGCTTCACCCTTTAAATACTGTGGAATAGATTTAAATTTCCACTCTAAATCTTTATTTTCTCTAGTACACATATCATCATAATAATTTAACCAAGCCTGGATTTCCATTCCAGTACTAGGATCAAACTCAATTAATTTAGGTTCAGCCATTATATCAGTATTCATTAAAATAAAAGAAGCACTTCTATTCTCTTTAATACAACCTGACCTTAACAACATTTAAACTAATAGAGTTTTAGTTTTCATAATAGATTAAGTACTCTTTCTGACTTTAATAATAAATAAATAAATAATTTTCATGACTTCATAATTAACTTTACAATAAATAAATACTCTTCACGAAATAATAAATAAACCTCATAAATGAATAATAAATAAATCTCATAAATAAATAATTCTCATACTTAATAATAAATAAATCTCAATAAATAACAAACAATAACAAAAACAATAATATAAGAGGTGTAAAAATATTTTGAAAAGAACTCACTCCAGTCATCTTGTCTCACAATCACCAGCACTATACATTGCTATTCACATTAGCGATGTAAATTTTTAACTTTCCGGCACTGATCTTTAGTAACTATTATAAGCTATCGTGTACCAGTACCACTACACATTTGTAATTTTGGAGACACACTCGTTTTTATTGCCGTCACTTCTAAATCCTGTCGGACTTTTCTTTTCTCTGTGACGTTTTGACGGCAAGTAGTTTGTATTGTCGAGAAAAAAAAAATGAGGGTTTCCATTCCTACACAACACAGGTAGCAGCCGACTGGGTTTAAAATAATAAAGAAAAATGAAGAATTAACATAAGGCAGTCGCTTGGAACATTATTCACTTTATTTCCACACTCTCGATTAAATCTAGGGAAGACGCTCTCTCCTTCCATGGTAAAAAGAATAAAGTCTATTCTTCCTGTCACAATTAGTTTAAAAACACTCCATCTCTTGACTGCGTTCTAGTCCTTAATCCGTTAACATCTAACTTCTATCACCCATTACGATACCGTTGCTTCCTCATTCTACACACATAATAAACAGTATATAACATTTTACTACCTCCATCGAGCAATCACATTGAATATCCAGTCTGCTACGACTGCAATCCACTACGTTCACCTCTACATGCTAAAAACTAAAAAGCTTCTAAGCTCACAGCCCATCTCCTATATGCTATATGCTTTATGCCTCTCTCTGGTTCCCGCCATCCGTATTTATACTCTGCTGAAAAGATTGTTCTAGAAAATTCTTATATCCTCGCCCCACCTGTCTAAAGCATAAACAAATGTTAAAATCTGTAGTCGAGATTATGCAAAAATAACCATTTTTTCCCTCTTCAGACGATAAAAGAAATGAATTTATGTCTGCGAAGTTTTAATCTTTGAAATATTTTAATTACACCTGGATATTTTAAATAAAAGAATAAATTGAAATAAGTAGATTTTTTCTTTAAGACGAAATAATATTTTAGCAGTTAAATAAAGATTTAAGGGGAATATGATATACCGGGATTTAATAGCAGAATTTAATAGGAATTTAAATAATAAAAGTTTTATTAAAGAAATATAAATAAGCCATTTTTAGATTTACGCAATTTGGAATAAATATGAATTAAGATCTTAGAGATTAATAGACTAGGGTTTTAATTTAATAAGCCGGTATAATATACGGAATATTACTGAAAAAGGAAAATTTACATAAAATACTTTAAACTTGGCGCAAAAAATTTTAATTTTGTAATATATATATATATTGTATTGTCATAATTAGAATTGAAGTATCATATTGAAATTGAGAGCATTACTAACAGACATATTTTTGCTTTATATAATAGACAACAACTTAATAAGTAACCTTCTAAATTATACCTCTCCTAAAAAATTCTTAATCTTCAGCCCCTTGAATAATGCTTATTATTATTAATTATGTATTTAAATAAAAATAGTAATTAATATAATTATATATATTAAAATATCAATATTAATTATATATTTAAATAAAACTATTTGAAAAAAGAAAATCTTTAGTTAATGGTAATTACCCACTACTTTATAACAACAGATGAACCAGTAATTGTTGAATACTAGTTAATGAATATAAATGTTGAAGGCTAATACTTAATTTTAAAAGATTAATTCTGTTAATTTGATATTTATCTGTTATTAAAGTTTCAACATAAAAGTATTTTTAATGTAAGTTTAAAAGTTATAACATTTTAATGAGAGTTCATTTAATTATTAAAAAAATAGCTTATATGAATTAAAAAAAATTAATTATTGAAATATATTAAAAATTAAATTTTATTGTATGTAATAAAAAATTATTTAACTTAATTGTAATTATAATTTAATTTAATTATCTAATTGACAATTAAAAATTACAAAGTAGATCTAACAAAACTCTAAAAAAAAAACAATACATTAGCAAGGACACAACTTAAAACCCTAAGGTTATTACTTTTTGTAAACCTAATAGATTCTGTTAATTTGATAGCTATCTCTTACTAAAGTTCCAATATAAAAGTTATTTTAATGTAAGTTTAGGAGTTACAGTACTTTAATAAACTTTCATTTAATTATTAAAAATAGCTTATTTGAATTTACAAATTTATTTAAAATTAAATTTTATTTTATGATATAAAAAATAATTAAATTTTATTTAACTTAATTGTAATTATAAATTAATTGACTAATTGACAATTAAAAATTACAAAGCAACTGATAATAAGTAATCTTTATTATCAGTTAATAAATACTATTTATTAATATAACTAATTCAATAAAGATCTGAACAATTCTAAAAATAAAAAAAAGAACAAGGGCACAACTTCAAACCTTTATATTATTAGTTTAATGCTGCTTTAACAACTATACTGTATGGTTCACAAACAAATTCAGTTTTCAACCTTTAAACAAAGTCGCCCATTGAATTGATACATTTAACTCCTCCCACAGAAACTTCGTAACCATCTTTCTGCTAGTCATCATTCGTTATTGCACTCAATCGCGCTACGCGTGATGGTTTGTAAAATCGCCCCTTAGAAACCTATTTTTAAACAAATTTTTGTGTTTTCTTATAAAGTGGCCTTTTATTCATTTATTAAAAATATTGTGAATTTAAAAAATAATTATTCAAAAAATATATTCCAATTATTGTGAATGGTTACTACTGTATCAAATCTCCCCATTGCTGGGGAGGATTGATACAATAGCAAAGGAGGTTTGATACATTGTTATGTAAATTGAAAAAAAAAATGCAGACAATTCAATTTATGTGTCATACAATTTTTTATGATAAATCTTGAAATATTTAAGTAAAATTTAAAAAGAAATGACACTGACATATTTTTGTTTCAGAAATGTCTTTTACAAAAATATTTAAACAATTGCTATTGTTTAAACAATTCTATTAACACACTTTTAAAAAATAAATAATAAAAAAAAACCTAGAGTTCTTGCTGCAAGAAAAAATGAAGTGAACATTGCTGATTTGCAAATAATTTAACATAAATTTAGCACATTTAAGATTTCTTTAACCCTTTCAGGTCAAAGCATTTTCAATGCTAAAGTGTTGAATAAATGAATGGCACCGGAATTTACCCACAAATTTAATTGGAAATAAGAAAAGGGCTATATTTCACTTCCATATTAAATGGAAAATATTTTACAAAATGCTGGTGCCAATGTGGCGTTTGTGAATTAAAATTAAGTGGTTTCATAAACGTACCACCACCCCTGAAGTGGTTAAAAGAAAAACTAATAACTCTATCATTTTGAAGTAAAATCGGGTGGATTTAATGTTTTTTTAATTTGCCCTTCGTCAATTATAGAAACATCTTCCTTTTCAGGCCATTCAAACTTTTTTCCTTCTACATGACGAGCAAAACGAACTAACCATCTATCATCGCACTGCTTTTCTATGTAACCTACATAATGTCTATGAATAGCCTTTTTGTTCTTCTTTACCAATTTCAGTAGCACTTGCTGTAAAACAATAATGAATATTGCAGTCTTATATCAGTTTACAACTTTAAAAAACTATTAAATTTCAAATATACAAGTGTATCATTTCTCCCCAGTGCTAATGTATCATTTCTCCCTATCATGCCTTATTGGATTTTCAATCACTTTGTATAAATGCAATTGCAAAATACCAATTTGCTTTCTGGTCAAACCCACCCTAACAATGTGTGTTACAAATTAAAAAAAATTACAAGATATTATCTTCACAATAATAAGAGTTATGAAAGAAAATCAATATTTAAAAAAAATTACATTGACATTCCAAAAGTCTTCAAAATTAAAAGAAAAAAAAACGTTGTCAGTTCTTCACTGCTAAGTCCAGCTAATGATGGCCTCTGCTAATAAAAGAAGACTTTACATCTGTTACAATGCCTGTTAATGCCATTTGTTGAGAAAAATTGTCAATGTATCAACCCTCCCCTACCTCCCCTATTCAATACATCTTTCATTAAAAGGAAGATAGTTACTCGTCGATTAATACGGTAATATTACAAATATAGGATATAAAATTCGGTTTGGTGTCGTGGCTGGTGGCATTCGTACTTAAAGAAAACACAGTTTGTTCATATATTTCTTTATTGGGCGTAGATACATCTTAGCTGGAGTCGCAGTCATCCAAGGCGGCAGCCGACGTGGTCAATTCGAGCAGCCCCAATTCCGTCTGTTCACAAAGGCGGATCGTAGCAACCTGCGTGAATTTAAAGTTCTAAGAGAAGATCACCACTTGGCGAAACTAACATTTATTACACTTTATAGCCTAAGACTGTTTTACATTGGATGCTCTCGAGTAGTCTTGGATAATTGGCTTTCAATTTAGTGTAAGGTACAGTCGTGGAAAAAAAAAAGTAAACACCCCCTACTAACTCCTCAACAAATCATCGTGGATGAAAGTTACTGGTACCGAACGATTGGAAATAAAGTCTACTTTTAAATGATGTATATAAAATTTTCTTAGGGGGTCATCTACATATTAAAACGAACCCAAACTTCATTTTTTTTCAATAGCAATACCCAATTTTAACGAGATATTTCAAATCTTCGGTTCAAACTATGCCTATACACCAAATTTCAAGTCATTTGAATGATAAGTTTTTGAATTCTAAACATTCAAAATTGAGTGCTTCTTATGTTAAATTACATTTTCATATTTTTATTTATATCTCCTGAAAATATGCTCCTAATGTGCTAAATTTTTTTTTGTAGCAATAATACTAATATACCCAAACATAAATACGCTGAATTTGCAATTTTTATAATTATTTGATATGAATTATGAATTATGAAATTAATAATCGAAAAAATTATGAATTGCAACCTACAATTATTTTGATGGATTTAGATTTATTAAGTCCTGCTTTATGGAAAACCAAAATTTCACAGTTTTTTTCCAAATAGTTTTCAAATTATGCTTAAAAAACGGCAAAATCATGGTTTAAGGGGCCGTGTATGATGGAAGCGAGTAGACATTTTGAAATTTATTCAGCTGTACTGTAATCTAACAAAGCTTCATTGACTCTTTGAGTGGCGCTTAAGCTGCCTTGATCAAGAAAGGGGCTCTCTCGGTTTACAATCGAGTACAGAACTTCAATTTGGATACAGCCCTTAAAATACGCTCGTTTTAAAATAATTAATTTCTCGGAAACTTATGGTACGAATTGCATAAAAATTCGTTTTCAGGCTAATTGAAGTGTGTAGAGTTCATTTATGCTATCAGAATTGTGTACTGTCATTGAAAAAACAAAGTTTGGGTTCGTTTTAATATGTAGATGGCCCCCTAAGCAAATTTTATATACATCATTTAAAAGTAGACTTTATTTCCAATCGTTCGGTACCAGTAACTTTCTTCTACAATAATTTGTTGAAGAGTTAGTAGGGGGTGTTTACTTTTTTTTTTCCACGAATGTACATGTTCATCCTCTCCGAAATTTAAAAGTTATAAATACTTGATAATTGGGCCATGTGTTGTGAGTTACTTCTGAATTTAATTGGTATTTGTAGTAGCAAGGAAATCATGATGTTTGAGACGTATCAAGACCCCGAACATATGTCTGCACTGATGATTACCGAAATTAGGCTATACTTGATAATATCTCTACTGTGGTTCTACCGTTTTGAAGTGCTACTTTGGGGTTGATATAGAAATTGAGTTAGCAACTAAGGAGAACAGATGCGTCGCGACGGGGGGTTATGGGGGGTTCCCCCCCCCAATATATGTGAAGTTGGGAAAATTGTGCTTAGAGTTGGGAAATTGTCGATTTTTGAAACACTACTTTTTCTTTCTTTTTTAAATAAAAAGTTAAACAAAAATAATAATTTTTTATTGTTTTGCTGACTACCTTTCTGAGTTCTGTAATAGTAAAATAGAACTTTCAAAAGAAATACAAAAAGCAGCCAGACTCAATTTCTCATTATGTTTCTTTGTGCTACTAAAATATCATACATCTACCAGACCTGAATTTCTCTACTGTTGTCTATCAACAGTGTCTCTAATACATTTCCTCCAAAACTTCGTTCCTTTCTCAAAAACTAAAAATATGAGACTATTTTCATATGAAGTACGATTATGACTCATGCACAATTGAAGACAAAAACTTTCATTAAATGAACCAATAATTATAATTTTTATGCCTTTAGTTTCAGCATTTTTTCTTTAAAAATAATTTTTTTCCCCTGTAAGTATCATTATCATTAAACACACATTGTACATATCACTTTGGTTGGAAAATAGAGCAATTTGTTTCACGTTGGAAAATTTTTGAACTCTCCCCCCCCCCCCCCCCACACACACACAATTTTTTTTTTTTTTTTTTGTAGCAACGCCCATGAAGGGGAAGGTATACTAATGAAAGGTTCTAGAGCATCTTATCAATTTTATAACACACACACACACACACACATATATATATATATATATATATATATATATACAGAAGGTGAAACTCCCAGCTATTGACACCTAACCAGTAAATAACACTTCAGGAAAAATCTAACAGAAATAAGTATTTTCTTCTAAAATTCTACAAAGTAATGCTATCAAGGTATAACATATTTGTCTTAACTGTTGTAACTTATGTTTCAGTTATTGGCTTTTCAAAATAGAGTTGGTGTTAGTTACTGGAGTTATTGACCATATTTATGAAAAATAATTTTTATCCATAAAAAGTATGATTTTTGAAAATTTTGACAACAAAATTTTTTTAATGTATCTATACTATACTTTCAAAAACAAAGATAAGAATAAAATAACACATTTAAAATTTTATAATAGCCCTTTGAACAAGAACCTTAAAGTGTCAGTTACTGAGAGTTTCACACTAATTGGAAATTCATAATTTTATACGTCTGAATTTATATGTATATTAAAAATAAAACTCCTTAACTGTACCCCTGACAATAAATACGTCTGTTAAATGCATTTTTTCCAACGAAAAAAGAAGAAAAATAAATGTGTAAATTTGGCTTTCCTTTCTGTTTGCCTGCATGCAAGATTTGTTGAGTTTTATAGCATAAGGGTTATTAATTTAGATATAGTCCTGCAAAAAGAAAGTGATCAACCCGCTTCTAAATCTACTGCAAATCATTGTATACCACTGTGATTGGTACCTATTTTCCAGTAATTACATCAACTAAATACTGTTGTTTTTTTCTTTTCTTTTCTAACCGATGACCAGGCCCGTACCTGCTGGTTTGCCCCAGTTGAACGGGTCTGATACCTGGTATGGGGGGGAGGGGTGCGCGACCGCCTAATCGCCGCATAGTGTCAATAAACCTAACGGGCGCACAGTGGAGTATTTGACCCAAAATCCTGGCCAAAAATGCAAAAATTAAAATTTCGTCAACAGTTGTAAAAATCATATTTTTTAATAGCTAACTAATTGGTGCATCGATCGATGTCTATTTTAGGAACCTGAGTTATAACCGGTGGCTCCTGGCCTCAGCTGAAGAGGAAGTTTCTTTCTGAGAAGACTTGTTTTTTTTGTTGTTATGTTTAAATATAATTTTTTTGTGGCTCAATGAATTGTTGAATTGAAACTAAACAGGGTTTACGTGTTTAACAAAGGTCATATCTTAGTGTTAAACTACGCGTTAATTTAAATAGT
This sequence comes from Maratus speciosus, assembly GCA_963932465.1. Classification (NCBI taxonomy): domain Eukaryota; kingdom Metazoa; phylum Arthropoda; class Arachnida; order Araneae; family Salticidae; genus Maratus; species Maratus speciosus. The sequence goes on from OZ010797.1 coordinate 474,707,749, forward strand.
TTCGTTTTTAATGTAATAAAAAAAAACATTAAATGAGTAAAAGGCTTATTTTTAAAGCGTTTTTTGCTCTAATTTATACATATCGTAAGCTTTTTAAATATGTGCCGCTCTTTGCCCCGCCATGTTTGAATTATAATCGTATTATTTATAGTCTTGAGTGTCAATTTCTGCAAAAAAATCTTCCGCATATTGTTGCCATTTTTTTATAAAAAATTTTTTCGGGATGACTATTTAAATGCTCTGTTTTGGGGCCACCGAATTGAAGAGATAAGAACTATATATTTACTGTCTTATTGCAGGTTTTTAGCTCACAGGATATTACCGGAGAGCTTTTGCACATACATATTCTGTCTGTATGTATGTACGTACGTACATATGCACGTATGTATGTAAGTACATACGCACGCAACTCGATATGTTTTGATAGAAATATCTGATCGCCTTCAAATTTTATGTGCTTATTTACTGAAAAGGTGTTCCCTAATGAGTACTTGGGGCTCATGAGTGTAACATAAGGAGTGAAAGGAGGAAATTAACCCTTTCTATGGCGGTGTCCTTAAAAAAGGACACCTCATTTTAATTCAAAAACTGACAAACTGCACCAAGAAAATTTAATTAAAAATTTCCTTTTATAACGTTCGTGAAAATAAGCAACTTCATATTTTCTAATAATTCCGTTTATCAACTAAAAAGAGCAAGCCATACAGTAGCGAGACCCTACAACTTTTTCTTCCTGCAAGGTCTGATGGTAGCCCCGATAAAAGACAAGAAGAGAGTGATGAAGAAGAGTTCTGAAGAATCATTTTTAAACTGGTAATATATTAAATACATTCAAAAACTAGCAATCTATACTATATAGACTCCACTTTACTGAACCTACTATTAAATATAATACTATTAAACATAAATTAAATGCAATAATTATTATTAAATGTAATTTAAATGTAATAAGCATTGTTAAATATAAATAATAAGTTTTATATATAGTAAAATTAAATACATTTAATTAAACATTAATAGTGAATAAGACAAACCTATCAACAATTATTTTCCTCTAAAAAACCATAAATAGTTAAGGTTACAAGTCGCTCAACTTCCGAACTCTCTTCGGTAATGTTAAGTCAATGGACATGTGATTTATTCGTATTTTTAAAATATCTACTTAGTAAATTAATATTTTAACTTCTTTTTTCTTTGTGCTCTTCTTAAATGATGACTTTTTTTTCTTAATTGTCAAAATATTTATAAAATATATGTTCATTATTATGTGAAGTGTTAAAATGTTACTTACACTTAGTCAGCTTTTAAGATACAAAATATAAAACTAAGCTATGGATTTGTATGTATACTTCATAGTATGCTAAAAGTTAGTTCAGTGAAACGCATAGCATATTTAAAAATGTCCATTCAGCCATTGCCGTGAATAAACGGATATGTACTTGAGAACTTTTGTGCAGCCCTATATATGATCTATAGGATGTATCCACACCAATTAATATTTAATAAAAATTGTTCTATTTTAAAACGCCTAAGACAACTACAAACGCACTTCCAGCAATTATTGGTCATAGACTTCAATAGTTAAATTTATTCTTCCGCCATATTCTTTTGTGTGTTCCTATAAATGAACGATATATTCTATGCACACCATATTGTACAATAAGTGCCTTAGTACACCTTAGTGATGTATATAAATTTCAGAACGTTTAAAAGTATGATATCATTAAAATACCGAGGAAACGATTTTTCCCCATAGACCATAATGTAAGGGAATTCTTTTGGGTGTCTCTGTAAATGAACCGTAAAGACTATAGACTTCATTTACAGTACCAAGCATGCCATGGTGATACCCAATAACATCGAAGAATTTCAAGCCAACCGGACTATATTTACATCGAAAAATATTTTTGACCAGGATTTCAGGTCAAATACTCCACTGTGGGGCGCCTAGAACGTCATCCTGTCGGTAGTACCTACTGCTTAGATGTGAACTTTTTTTATGCAGGTTACTTAACATTTATATCTTGTTATTTGGCACAATACTGTTATATTTAAATTTCTCTTAGGTGTCATCTACATACAGAAATCGCAAAAATTTAAAAAGTCTGAACACTAATACCTAATTTTGACATATTACTTATATTCTTCGGTACATTTTACGTTGGTACATCAAACAGGAAGTCATTCGAATTGGTAACTTAAGAATTATGCAAATTTAAAATTTTTATATATTGTTATATTTTTAATTGATGCTACGAATCAGAACCAAATTCTGCCAGTATTAGCGAGCATCTACACCAATGGTGCTGATATATAAAGAGAGGTAAAAATTGTTAGAAATTCCTCTTTGATACAAATGGTCAAAAAACACTTCTGTTCTGTATGATTATAAAAATTTAAAGCAATGTTAATGTTATTTTTAATGTCCAATGTATTTTTTATAGTAGTTTTCATAACTACAGTTAAACTACCACTTTCAAATCATAATTTAACCTTCCTTTTCGTGAAATATATTCTTTTCTTAAATCTATAATAATATTTTATACTGTTTTTGAATTTTCATAAATAACCAATTTTCTCTCATTTTTTCTTATATCATTATTTTCTTTTTTTAATTTAACTTTTTTAAATAGTTTTATACTACATTTTAACTATTTCCCAATAGCTCATTTAGTTAGAAATACATTTAATGTTTACACTGGGCGTGAAGTTGGCCGCAACTGGGAAGCCCATAAAAGATGCTTACCTGTTCAGCACCTGTTAAAAATGCATTTTTGGTGCGTTCATATTTATAGAAACACGTAGCACCTATAGTCCTCGCCTGGTCCGTCCGTCTGTCTGTTCGTCTGTCACCATATGACAGCGCAAAAAGTACCCAACCGAATGGTTTGAAATTTAATATATATAATCGTTGCAGAATTTTGTCGAGTCATTTCAAATTTATGAAAAAACTTAAAACGATATTACTAAAAGTTTCCTTCATTCTATCGAACCTTATCACACGTCATTAATTCAATGGTGTCCCATGATAAGTAATGATTCTAGGTTGCCATGGTGATGGCATCCTATTTAATATGGAGTCCTGTTATTTGCCTATTACTGAATTTAATTTATAAAATCGTAATAAATTTTGTATTTTTGCATTTTTGCTTAAGAGTGCATTTGCTATTGCACCAGGATCTGAATATTTATAAAACTAATTATAGTACGTATATTATTTGCCATGTTTGACGTACAATTTCCGCCTTGTTTCTCTTATCATGTAGGAAATAACTGTTATGATTAATGATTTATTTAATGAGGGTTGACACGTTTAATGATTTATTTAATGATACTCGATATGATTAATGATTTATTTAATGATATCCGTTAATGATATTAAAAACTGATTGTTGTAAATTCTATTATGTAAAAATTGCCTTATTGTGTAAACAGGGATTTTTATTTTTCCAGTAAAGCAGTTTATATTCACTGTCTGTGGCGTCGAATTAAAAAAAAATTCTCGAAAAGAAAGAGCCATAGAAATGTAACATATATTTTAATTTTTTTTTTTTCATGAAACATCATTAGCATAAACTAAACAATGTATTTTAAAATAATGAATATTTTTTCCGCAGTAAATCGATATTCAAATAGCATTTAAAAATAGTGCAATTTCGTTTGTGAAAAAAAAAGAAAAGTGAAAATCAAAAGAAATTATAAAATTATATTTATCTTCAAAATATAAATAATCCTTACATACAAAGAAAAATAGATAATATCTTAACGCAGGCTATTAAAAATATTTGTGATTTTCAGAAGCGATAGAAGAAATATCAGCAACGCACACACAAACACACACACAAATAAAAAAAATAATAATAATAAAATAATATAAAGGACACGCGCGAGTAGAACTGGCACCCTGGGGGTACCATTATGCCACATTACCGTAAGTACCGTTAAGTACCTAGTTACTTGACAATTGTACAAATTTCCGAAAATCATTAATTCAAAGCTGCCACATGTGACTATTTTTTTATTATTATTATTATTATTATTCCATTCCGCACCACTTTTTCAAAGCAAAAATATTTTACATATGCTTTGATAACATTTGCAAGAAAAATATACTAAAAAATGTATTTTTTAAAAATAGTGCTGCGAACAGAATATAGAAGTAATCGTCTGTGGCAGGGTGCCCTGTTTCTTTATAATTCTATGTCGATTTATGAATGTTTCTTAATTTGGTGGATCTATTATGGAAATTTGGAGCTTCTAATTTAATGCAATAAAATGCTACTCTCTTAAAACAAAGGTTTTGGAAATCCCGATTATAGAAAATTATGTAATAAATCGACATGGAATCATAAAATTTCAAATCACATATTACCATACATATGAAATTTCTCAAACAGTAACGTTTAGAGTAAAAACAAAATTTATTTGTCTGTGCATTTTCTTAAAATTAAGGAAAATGTGTTTAATTTATTTAAGAAAAACTGTATAATAAAATGCGCACCACAGCAAAGTGGTAAATTGTATAGACAATTAAATTTTTTTTAAGTATTTGTTGTCTTTTAGAATACAATAGAAACACAATATTAGTCTTAATTAACAGATAAAGTTTCAAACATTTCAGAAATATTTAAAAAGTATGCAAATGAAAAACTAGTTGGATGTGCCAATCCCAAAACTTTCTTCTGTCTCATACATCTTAATATTTCAAAAAGTAGTTACAGATGTTAATACTTCAATATTATTAGTTCAATACTATATTAATTTAGATTTATTAAAATCAATAGTTTTTCGTTATTCAGTTGAACATCAGCTGTTTGCGAAAACCCGGTTTAGCAGGACACGAGTTCCAGTTGCTGCACGACCCACCCATGGACAATGGAACTACAAAAAATCGAGAAAATTATAGACATATCGCTATCACGGAGCCCCTTTCCCGTGGAATATTTCCAAACTCAAGGAGAACCTGCTGGCCATAGCCAAAAAAAAAAAAAAAAAATTGGTTCAATTTTATGCATGACTTCATATACTTTTCGATGGTATAATAATTACAATGGCACAGACATCACTATTACAGCGCCCCCTTCCGGCAGAATATTTCCATATTGAAGGAGTATCTGCTTGCTATATCCAAAAACATACGCAAAAAATGTGGTTCAATTCTATGCATAACTTCATACACTTTTCCATGGTACCATGGCGACACACGGATACATGGACATACGGACACGCGGACAGACATTTTGTATAAACATGTTTTTTCGGATATCTGACCCCTAAAACGTGTAAATCCGTCGAAAAAAAATTCGATTACAATACTTTCTTCTATTGAAGATAGAAGAAAGTAAAAAGGAAAAACTGAGTTTTGAGAACTAATAAAAAATTGCAGGAAACAAATAATTTAGAAAAGAAAATTACAACTGGACAAAATGTTACCTGCATTGGGAAAGATTAAGGAAATAATATATCTAAAGCATGAAAAAGAAATTATGTTTATTTTTCAGTCATATATTTAAATTTCCAAATTGATTATTCATCATGACTCAAAATCTTTCGCAAATTATCACTTGAAATGGCACGTTAAGAAATTATTCTGAAATTTTTTTTATGATTTAACGTCTTGACATGATATCGCGGTTCTTAAGGAGTGCCAAGCGGAGTGAAATACCGCCGTGATTAACCTTCAACGAAATTGAAAAAGAGTATAAAGATAAATTTCGAAGCAAGGCAAAGTTTAAAATGTATAATTTGGAAGCTCTGGTGAAGTCCGTAGGGCCTTTCCAGAGTTGGGAGAACGAGGTTAAATATAACCTTCAGAAATATGGCGCATAGAGCATCGAAATAAATTTGGTTGCCCTACGCTTCGATGTCATTTTAACGACTAGCGTAGGTAAAAACGAAGAATGTAAAGACAGTAAGGCACCAGCGAGAACTGAAAAATCATAGCATATGGTAGCCAAGCCTAACTAACACTAATAGGAACATGGAAAAAAAATGGGAGCCACATAGCTCTCTAATTTTTAGTGGCAGTTGCCTAGTACCCATAAACCGTCTATGTTTTCGCGGAAGTTCGCAGACCTTAGTCTTTGAATCTTTGAACACCAGAGTCCACAACGACAGAAAAACAAGTATTTCGGCTTCTACCAAGATCTAAAATTGGGAAAAGTTACAATAAAAAAATTAATGACTTATGAGGAGAAGCATTATTTTATGGAGTGGGACTTGTAACTGAAGTTCGTGAAATAAAATAACTTATTTAAAATGCAGGAATTTATAACTGCTAAATATTGTTTTTTTCTTTTTTTTCTTTCACTGTAGATTTCGAAAGTATATAGGAGAAAAATCTATGAATTTTTAAATGCTGAAATATCGCAGAAGAAAAATAAAAATTAAATTTAAAAATCTTTGCTATTTTGTTTAAATTAGTAAATGTAAGAAATGTTTTTTTTTAAATCTATATAATGTTATATATAAAAATAAAAATAGACGAAAAATAGTAGATAAAACTAAAAAGATAAAAAGATAATTTATGTCATTATATCAATACCTATAAAAACGTACGTAAAATCTAAAATAAAAGAACCAATAAGTAAATATACTTTTTAAATGAAAAGTAAAACATGTTGATTCTGAATAAGCTAATATTGTAGCATAGAAAATTTATGATGTTTATTTGTACGTCATATAAATATTTTTTTTTTCCTTTTCATATATTTTTTATTTGCGACATTTTTTTTCATTATTCATAACTAGAGGTACTTTTATCGGGCCGTCTTTTTAAAAATTGTACAATAATGATATCATCTGTAAGAAAATCTTTATTATAAAATCTTTACTATGTAATCATGAACGCAATTATAAATATTACATTATCAAATTAAATAAAATCATGACTATTTTTCATTACATAATCATTTTACGGAGAGAATAGTGCATTTGTTGTTGCTCCAACCGATGCGCAGCTGACAATATAAAAGGTCTAACCATATACTCGGCACTAAATTTGAATATTAATATTGTGCATCTGAATGCCATTGGCGAAGTTGGGTGTAAACTTCCTAAGTCCCTTTAAAATATTAGAATATTCATCTTAAACGAGATATCGATATATGATCAAAACTCATGACTTTAAAGAATAAACGGCTTAGCTATTCTATTCCTGGCAATCAGACAAACCTTTTCGGAGCATTTTCTTACACCTCTGGCATTATAACTTTCAGCTTTTGCCTGTTCTATATCATGCCATTTTTATGCCAACAAACAGCACTCAACTTTGATCTGTTCACTGCCGATGTATGTTCGCAAGTGTCGAAAAGTATTTTCATTTGAAAACTGTCGTGTGTCAAATTGGATTAGTACAAGAACAATTTTGAAAAATATTGCGAATGGTTCATGTCTGAATCTGACTATATTTTTATGGGCTAGTTCCATGAGTGCTTGTAGTGTAAGTTACATGCTATGATTTTTGGCTACCAGTATTTTAGAATGGAAAAATGTGACTATTTTATCTGATATATCTCATTAATTGAATAAGGAGAAGCAAACCTTTCGAAAATAACGGTGGCGAACAAGCATATCAGTTATCAGTTATGTGACTTACACTACAAAAACCCATGGTATTAGCCTATGCAAATTAGATTTCAAAATCAAGATTCGCCTAGAAACACAACATTCGATGACGAACGACACATTATGGCTTTAAATAAGTTGGAAATTGCACGTCAAACGTGGCAAATGATGTGCGTTCGTACTATAACTAGTTTTATAAATATTTTTTGCACCGCAGATTGTACTGAATGTATATTTTAGTGCACTTTATAAGTGCATATCAATTTCATTCTGTTCGAAAGGCTGTAACATCATTAAAAGGCACTTGGAATAACTTTTTTCCCATTGGCCGTAACGTAACTGTAAACTTTTGGCTATCCCTGTAATTAAATTAAATATCCGATTTCCATAATCTGAAATGACTCTACAAAATTTTGCAACAATTATATATTTAAAATTTCAGATCATTCGGTTGGGTAGTTTTTGCTCTGTTTTATACGGACGGACGGACAAACAGACGGACTGAAAGACGACTATATGTGCTATGTATTTATATAATTACGAACACACCTAAAACACACGCTTTTGAACACAATCTGAAGCGTCTTTTTACTCTAAGATGTCCAGTAGCTTTAATCAGAGTTCGAAGTAAAGCAGCATCGCTGCATCTGGGACTTCGAGACTTCAGGACTTCGAGGACTTCGAGAATATTCTTTGTTTAGTTGTTGGTTGCCGTATTATGCTATGCCAAATTTTATGGAATTAAGCTGAATTTCTTTCCGTTATAACTGTCATTATTCATAAAATTTTGTACATCACTAATAAAGAATCGAGTCATTTTGAAATGCCACCAGCTTGCATTTTTGTCTAGTTTGGAAGATATTGCGGACTAAAACTGTACGATGGTGTCGTTCCTGAAATTGTGTTAGCTCGTCTCTAAAGAAATGTTGTGTATTATGTGCGAAAGCAACTGCCACACCAACTTGTTTATGCAATTACTGTCCACAGATTACAGATCTTCAGTGATTTACAAAAATAAAACCTTAATAACAATGTATGTAATTTATTGAAATAAGTACGGCGTACTAATAACATATGTTTATGTTAAATTCACTTTAAAGTTATGTTTAGTAATATGTATGCTTTAACTCATTGGGGATCATGGGTACATATATGCACCCTTAAAAGTTTGCTTACAAAAAATGTTTTTAGCACCAGTAATAAAGAAAACTAATATTTGGCTTATTTAATTAATGAATTTTCGCAATTATGTAATTGAAGGTAACTTTTTCAAAAAAAGTGGTGCCAACATAATGAAATTTGTGTAAGAGACATCGATCCCGAAGCAGTTAAAGAAATCTGCTGATTTGTTGGCTTAGACTGAGAAGTTAACACTATTTCTACCAAGAGGTGTCAAAAGACACCTTTCATATTTTAACTTAAAATTATTCTCTAAGTTAAATCATTTCTCCACAGTTATTTTTCTGACTTTTCGTACAATAGATGTTAAATTAATTCAGTAATATCATTTTCTTCCAGCTAATCCGGGATCTAAAAATGTGCATATGGTATACCTATCAGGTGTCTTTTGACACTTAAAGTTTTTATAATTTCTAATTTCTAACGATTTCATAATTTCTAATTTTAAACTATTTTACTCATAAATATGAACACCATTTTATAGCATCATATCAACTATAATCACATTAGAGAATCTCGATTTCAGTTGTAACGGAAAATACAAGAGTTGCTGCATAACTCCGATATTCCCTTGTTTTCCGTCATGTTGCATTTTAGGGTAGATCACAGCAGTGACTAGTTCTAAACATTGAATAACATGTTTTGTTGTCCAGTTCTGGTAGTGAGTTCAGTACACATGAATTTTGTTTTCATTCGTGTAAAAACTGCGGTATTGAATAAGGAAAGAATTTTATTATATTGGTGTCTTTATGATTACTGTTGTTGTTGTTGTTACAATTATTGAATTTTTATACATGAGACTGAAAGTTTGTTAAGTTAGTAATATTAAAATGTTTCATTTTCTAATAAAAATTAAAAACAATTAAGAAGATAATATTTTGTAATTGATTTCTTTGTTGACGAAAAACATGTTTCAAACAAATTTTCCCTTTAGACCGTAATGTAGCGGAATTCTTTTGAATGTCCCTGTAAATGAAAAGTATATGCTACACACTTAGTTTTCAATACCAAACATGCCATAGTAAATACCGATAACATATATAAATTTTACAGCAATCGGACTATATTCACGCGAGTTAGAACACGGAAAGACAAACCGAATTTGTAAACACTTTTCAACTTTGTTGGAAAGTGTTAATAAAAAATGGTTTTCTCTTATATTCTGTAACCCGAAAGGTACTTTTTGGATCCTATAGTAATTTTAATATCTTTACATAGGTATCTGTTGAATGTTAGACAGACCGACAGAATAAAAACAGATGGACAGACAGACGGACAGACAAACCGAATTCATAAACACTTTTCAACTATATTGGAAAGTGTTAAAAATGATTCTTCAAGAAAATGGAAGAGGGTGTATTAAAGAATTTTTTTTTTTACTCCGAGAATATTCTGATACAATTATTTCTTATGACACGATCATTAACACTTTCCAACAAAGTTGAAAAGTGTTTATGAATTGGGTTTGTCTGTCTCTCTGCCACGCCGTCTGTCTGGCCGCCTCCAAGGCTGTTGTCTGTCCGTCTGTCCGTGCTCTATCTTGCGTAACTATACTTGTATTGTCATGTAATTGATATGTGTTATTGATGTTTACTATGGCATGTTTTGTATTGAAAATGAATTGTGTACTATTCATAGTTCACTTACAGAGGGACTCACAAGTGTTCCGTTACATTATGGTCTCTAGGGAAAATCATTTGCTGTGTATTTTAACAGTGTTACCGTATTTTAAACATAATGGAATTTACACAAGTTATTACAGCGCTTAGAACATGGTAAATGTAGAATATATCATGAGTAGAACTTACAGTACGTGTAGACGGGAACTCAAAAGTATTTTGTTTAATTATGATCTATGAAGAATTAAATTTAAAATATCAAAAACCCGACTGCGTAAAAAGCGAACTCATTAATTATTTCTCATCAATGGGAAACTATTTTTTATATTACTTACCTATTTTTTTTATTTACTTGTATTGCTGATTTTTAAGTTGTGTTTAATTGTCAGTTCCTATCTATAAGCAAAGTTTTGATGAGGCCTATAGATGTCTATGAAGGTTAGAATTGCAGTAAAGCTAGAGATCCTACCTACACAACTCCCAAGTTGTGTAATATTTAAACGGAGCTTCTGACTGTAAAATAGTCAATGAAACATTTTCTTCATTTTTAAAGACTTGTCCAATGCTATGCCACTCAATAGGGTGCGTAAATTTTTTTTTCATCTGTACCGCCATTTTGAATTTATAAAAACAAAGCCTATAACCATCTATAACCTAGCCTGTAACCATTGGACGGTTAAGACGAATCGATAGAGACCTCATTCATTAAAATCCATCCAGCCGTTGGGATGTTTCAAGGGTATAAAGAAATCCACATACCCAGATACGCGTGAAACATTTAATCGGCAGTCGGGTAAAAATAGTTTGCGACGTGTTTTGATGATGTTACTCTATTATAAACGTAATGAAATATGAATTTCTGAGGTGCACTAATGACTACTTTCTGCAGAATGTGGGTTGCAAAGCGTTCAGCATTCATCTAGAGGTTCACGCAAAAGAGTTCCTTTATAGAATGGTCTACGATGAAGTATTGTTCGCAGCGTGCATTAATTCTGTTGCACTATTTCAAACATGCTAAAATTGGTATATAGTTTCGAGGTTTACTAAAGATGCTACACTAGAATATGACGTGCATTGCATTTATCGTTCATTTACAGGAGCACATAAAAATGGCGGAGACAATTCTTTATCCCAAGGGTTGTCGTTGTCACTGATAAAGCAACAAGTGATAACCTATCACACGGTTCATTTTCAATTGTTTTCATCTTGAAAAAGATTTTTATGAGGATATATATGTATATAGTTTCCTATACTAGGTTAGTACATGTGATTGCATCGTTACATATCTGCGAGTCAATGAAAATATTATAACTAACATATGCATTCACACATGGCAAAAACGAGAATACAAAAAAATATTGAGAGATTTTACAATCGAATATTTTTTTCACTAGTTTGTTATACAATTTTGCGCGTAAAGTGTTAAAGCGAAAAAATATTCTTCCTCCCTCCCCCCTCCAGCATCTAGTATGAATATTTCAATACCTTCTGCGATTCAAAAGAAAAAAGCATAGATATCAAAGCTTCTTTTGTTCATATTCCAGTAAATGTATATATTATATTTCATTTTGGAAACTATAATATATATTTTTGTTGTTGGTATGTTTATGTGTGTGTGTGTGTTGGGGGGGGGGGGGGGGGACATATTCGCATAATAACTTTTACTCCCACCACTTTTGAAAACAAAATAATAATGTTAATTGTTTCACGGTTCACACAAGAGAAGAAAAAATTAGATTTTTAACCCAAATTTTAAGTGGAATTTTATTAAAATGTATTGCTTTTAAGTGAAATTTATAAAAAAATATTTCAATCTTGCACTCTAACACGATCTTTGTGCTTTTTGGTATCTTAAATAAAATAGTATCAGAAATTATTTTGTAGAAGGTGTTATCATAAATGGAGTATTTTTGTTTGTTTATACTAGGAGAGCTCCAACCCTGTGCTCGCTACGCTCACCAACTCCCCGCGTAATTCCTTCGGGATTCCATTCGGCACCGAGAATCAATCCCTATTTTCCAGCCAACCCCAGATGTAATTGGTTCGCGTTTCCATTCTGGATCGCTTCGCGATCCTTTATTTTCTATGCGTTCAATTATTAGATTCCTCTTGGTAAAAATGCACTTCTCCCCAACTCCTGGCAATTTTATTTCCTTATCTCCAAGCACACAATCATTAGAGCTTATAGAATTTCATAATTATAAGAATTATTAAATATAAAATTATATATATATAGTGTTAGAAATATTAGAAATAGTTAGTGTTTATGCTTAAAAATAATGCAAATAGTTCAATTAAACTCTATTCATAAGCTAATATTAGTTTTTGTTGCATTGAAATATCTTAATTTGTTGATTTTTACAAAGCAAGTAAACCCTATTGGATTCCAATAGGAGTCTATGGAAATTTGGCGATATGTCGCCAAGTTGGCATCAAACTGGACGACGTTTGACGACAGAGCCACCCCCTTGTTAAACCCCCATATAGAGTCAGAAAGCTCTGACCAATCAGATGTGTTTCGCGGTATCTACGCTGATTTTTATTGGTCCATTTCCAAATTGTTACTTTTTTTATATATATATATATAAGGAAACTTATTAAGAACATAAATTCCTAGTTGTATAGTATTTCGTGCTTTATTGTCTTTTACTCATGTTGCAGTAAATTCAAATGTTACATTTCCCAATGCAAAGTACATTTATTTGGGGGTGTAGGGGTAAGGAAGGGAGATTAATAATAATATAAAATACTTGTTGACATATCAAATACTTTTACTTTCTCTTCTTTTGAAACCAAATAACAGTATTAACTGGTTCACAGTTCACACAAGGAAAGCGAGAATTTCTGGTTTTAACAAAAATTATAACTGGAATTTTAGAAAAGTGTAATGATTTTAAGTTAGATTCTTAAATAAATATAGCGCGAATACTGCAATCTTTAAGGTGAATTTTGTGTTTATAGACATTTTACGAAAATCAATATAGGAAAGTATTTTGTTGAAGATATCACAGTAAAAAAACGATTTTTTTTTTTCAATTTATTATGGACATAAATTCCTAGTTGTATAGTGTGTCGTAATTTATTTTCTTTTATTTACGTTACAGAAAATTTATACGTTATATTCCTCTATAGAAAGTACCTTTTTAGGGGGGGGGGGGGAGGGAAGAGAGAACAACACATGCAAGTAAAATACTTTTGCTCTCACTTTTTTTAAAAGCAAATATTAACAGTAAATATTTCACAGTTTGTAATAGAGGAGAAAAAAAAGTTTTAAAATTTTAACAAACATTTTATAGTATGCTATAAAAATGTAAGAATTATTCTACCCTAAAACGAACTTTGTGCTTATTGGTATTTTATAGAATTTCTGAAATAATATAAGTTTTAGAAAGGAAATGAAACTATAAAAGTTTACAATCCATATTGATTATTCTTTCTTGTAATAATTATAAACAAAAATAAAAAAGAAAGAAGAATCATGCGTCAAGCATTGATTGTGAAACACTTTGAAACACATTTAGAATAGCGAAATTAAATTGTAATGTTTAATAAGGTGGAAGATGCTATTTAAATGAAATAAACTATAAAAACGGTAGGTACGCATAACACATTTGAAAACTCAACTTGGCCAATTGCCATCTATGTGTGAAAAGTATCCTAAATATCTTGTGAAGACCTGTATATGATGTATAGCTTTGTATAGATACATAGTATGCCAAAATTTAGTTCAGTTAGATAATTCCTTTTTGACAATTCAATTTCAATGAAAGGAAATGTAACCGAGTTCTTTTGTACTACTCTGTATATGATTTATAGAATTTAGACACGCAGAAAGTAATATGCAAAAAATTAGTCACATTTAAAAACGTACAGTACAACTGAAAACGCACTGTAATAATTATCGCTCATAGTCCGTAATCTGACCAAATTCTCTTATATGCCGCTGTAAATGAAAAATAAGTACTACGCACGCCACAGTGAAGTGCATCATATGTCATCATATGTGCTGCAGCGAGCATCTCGCAGTATGCCTCTATGATGTACATGGTGTCCATAATTAAACGACCCTACTTTAAAGTTGCCTACAAACAAACTATTGTTCATAACGTTGTGAAATTGGGTGAAACACATAATAAAGGAATGGAAATTTGTTTAAGCAAAAAAAAAAAAAAAAAAAAAAAAAAAAAAGTTCAAAATTTTGCCACCAGATGGCGATTTTTCATACATTACAAATTTAGCATTACGATAGTTTAAAAATTTTACTAACCGGATGCTTATACATTAATCTACCCTATTTTAAAGTTTTTTTACAGACGAAACTATTGTTCAGAATGTTGTGAAATTTTGTGGAGGACATAATAAAAGTAAGGGAATTTGTTTGAACGAAAAAAAAAAAAAAAAATAGGAAGCCGTTTTTTAACGAATTGCACATTTAGAATATATTTACGATAGTTTATTTTATTTTATTTTTTTATGACCAAACATGTTCCATCATTTTCATATATCATCTTGAATCGTAAGATAGCATGTTCCACAGTTGGCCGCAGTGTGTTCTGAGAAATGCTAGGACTATGTCGAGAAATGCTGTCTTTAGAATCAGGTTAAGTTAATAAATAAAGTTTCTAAACTGTCGTAATGCTAAATGTGTAATTTATTAAAAATCGCCATCTGGCAGCGAAATTTTGAACTATTTTATTTTATTTTATTTGCTTAAACGAATTCCCATCCCTTTCTTATGTCTTTCACCAAATTTCTCAACTTTATGAACAATAGTTTTGTCTGTACACAACTTTAAAGTTGGTTCGTTTAATTGTGGGTACCCTGTATATCATTTTAAATATGTTTGAAATAACTTAAAGTCATTAAAATACATTGCAAACAATTTATTTTCATAGAAATTATGAAACGAAATTCTTTTGATTGTCACTGTAAACGAACTATAAACGCTACATACTTTATTTTGAATACTGAACATGCCATCGTAACCCCCAATTACATATATCGATTCCACAATAATCCGAGTACACTGTTAAAAATAAAGGTTTAACTTTGAACAAATAAACTGGTGAAAACAAGAGGTTTCACCGAGTTTCCCGTTCAAATAAAAATGACTGGAAAAGAAAATCTTATGCTGGATGCACAATAACCGAGTTTACGGTTCTACCTTTAGTTATCGTTGAGTGGCATCACATCACGATCACCCCACAAGGCCACACAAGCTAAACTTTAATGGCGGCTAACAACTTAAGCGTCAACATGAATATCGCTTATTTTGGATTTATCTCCCCGTCCCCATCAATCCTTGAAATACAAGTAAGTACACTAGTAGCTATAGTTTATTTTACTGTTAGTACACATTTTAATGTTTTGCTGAAACTCCCTTGCACAAAATTTATATTTTACCTGTAAATATTAGATTAGCAATTTGCTTAAGCCTAAAATAGTACCGGTTCTACATTGCATCCGGAGCGAAATAAACCACTATTTTAAAGCTATTAATAACTTAAGTTTAATAATTTAGTTCAGTTCAAAGATTTATACACGCGAAATTATTTTTCGATATCAGTTATTTTTGTTTGTTGATGTTTTCAATTTATGAATGCCTCGCTATCATTAATGCTTGTCATACGCATTCAAGTCCTTACTACAACATGATATACATATATATGTTTGCAAAACTGAATTTTTTACATTACTTAAAAGAATGTTTACAGGATTTTATGTAGCTAAATTAAGTATTAAAAAAGGTTTATATGATTTTTTAAACCATTTATTTTCCAAAATTTAATGTAATCAATAAAAACTAGTGGTTGCCTTTTTTTTTTTTTTTTTCTAATGAGATTGCTATATAATTTAAATTCAAAATTATCTTTATTTTGTAAGTAATGGATATATGAAGGCATACGAAACAAACGCCAACTGTATTATACAATGAATATTTTGATATTTTAAAACATTAAATTAGATGAAAAATAAAAATCGTGAAATGCAAATTCTGGTTTGTGTATGAGATTATAATTTTAAATTTATAATTAGCTGTATCTTCTAAGTAAAATAATGGATATTTGCAGTTGAGGTTCCTGAAAAGTGTGTTAGAAGATACATTTTGATATTTTTAAAATGTTAAATTTGTAAGAAACATACAACCATGAAATGCAAATTTTGGTTTTTGAAAATATACTATTACAAATTTATGACATATAATTGTATAACTGTTTTTACATTGTGCATTATATATAGCTCATTAAATATTAAAAAAGTTTATATGATTTATTAAACAATTTGTTTTTTAAAAATGAAACCATAAAAACAGGTGGTCGCTTTTTTTAAAATTATGAGATTATAATTTTAAATTCATAATTAGCTGCATCTTCTAAGTAAAGTAATGGAGATCTATAGCTATAAGACCTCCAAGTCTGTTAGAAGGTACATTTTGATATTTTAAAACTTTAAATTTGTTTAAAACTTAAAACCGTGAAATGCAAATTTTGGTTTTTGAAAATATACCATTACAAAATTATGACACATAATTGTATAACTGTTTTTTACATTGCTAAAGCATGTTTAATAATGCATTATATGTAGCTCAATAAATATTGAAAAGGTTTATATGATTTATTAAACAATTCGTTTTTCAAAAACGTATGAAATGCATATAATAAACAGGTGGTCGCTTTTTAAAAAAATTCTATAAGATTATACAATTTTAAATTCATAATTAACTGTATCTTCTAAGTAAAGTAATGGAGATCTGCAGTTGGAGGTTTCTGAAAAGTGTGACGCATTTTGATATTTTAAAAATGTTAAATTTGTAAAAAACTTAAAACCGTGAAAAGCAAGTTTTGGTTTTTTGTGAAAATATACCATTACAAAATTATGACATATAATTGTATAACTGTTTTTACATTGTGCATTATATATAGCTCAATAAATTATTAAAAAGGTTTATATAATTTATTAAACAATTTTTTTTTTCAAAAATAAATGAAATCCATATAATAAACAGGTGGGTTTTTTTTTTTTAATTATGATATTATAATTTTAAAATCATAATTAGCTGTATCTTCTAAGTAAAGTAATAGAAATTTGTAGCTATTGAAGTCTCCAGCTCTGTTTGAAGGTACATTTTGATATTTTAAATTTGTTTAAAACTTAAAACCGTGAAATGCAAATTTTGGTTTTTGAAAATATACCTTTACAAAATTATGACACATAATTGTATAACTGTTTTTACATTGCTAAAGTTTGTTTAATAATGCATTATATATAGCTCAATAAATATTGAAAAGGTTTATATGATTTATTAAACAATTCGTTTTTCAAAAATAAATGAAACCCATATAATAAACAGGTGGTCGCTTTTTGTTAAACATTATATTATAATTTTAAATTCATAATTAGCTATATCTTCTAAGTAATGGATATCTGAAGTTAGAGGTTTCTGAAAAGTGTGTTAGAAGATACATTTTGATATTTTTAAAATGTTAAATTTGTAAAAAACTTAAAACCGTGAAACACAAATTTTGGTTTTTTAAAATATACTATTACAGAATTATGACATATATCTGTATAACTGTTTTTTACATTGTTGAAGCATGTTTATTAATGCATTATATATAGCTCAATAAATATTAAAAACGTTCATATGATTTATTAAACAATTCGTTTTTTAAAAATGAATCCATAAAAACAGGTGGTCACTTTTTTGTTAAATTATGAGATTATAATTTTAAATTCATAATTAGCTGTATCTATTAAGTAATAGATATCTGCCACTATAGACCATTACAAAATTATGACATATAATTGTAATTAACTCGGGTGTGAAACATGTCTCCCAAGAACCACGTTATATCGGGCTTCCACTGTATTTTAAAAATTGTAACTTCATAATACAAATTCTAATTTTGAAATAATATTCAAATATAAATTTAGCATAATTTATAGTTTTTTTCTTTTAAATTGCTATAGGATTTGCCGTAAAGTGTCAAACCTGCCATCTTAAGAGTACGCTGATTTAGTATGCCAGTGTTTCAAACAACAAAAGATTGTCTTTTTGATGTAAGTACATTTTAGTGTTAGTTTTTGTTAATTTTATCTTTCAATAATGTTTTAATACTCGCACACATTGTTTACATAAATGTTTGACACTTTCTGTGTCATTTATTTATTTATAGCTGTAGCTGTGTAATAAGCCAATAGTAGATCTTAATGAGTGAGAAATATTATTTTACATGCATTTATGAGAGAAAAAAAGAATTTTTTTCAAGTGCAACTTCTGATATTATCGACAATTGCAATATATTTCATAGAAATTTTAACTTTCAGTTTATTACACAGTGCCAGTTTGAACCATCAATGATATAAAACAAAATTGAAATATCTTTAACAACTGTCTACTTTAAACTGCACATAAAAAAAAAGTCTTAAAAAATGTAGAATGCTTAAAATTCAAAATATTGCTTGTTTGTACCCTTAAAGATTGAAATGTTGGATAAAAAAGTGTCTGTTACTTAAATTATTTCTATTTTCAAGTGTATGAGTAACCTATAGTGTTCAAAAGTAAAAAAATTGAAAGGTTTCTTAAAGCAACTTCATTTTAGTTAATTTCGCCTTTCAATGATTTAGAATAGTCATACACATAATTTACATAAATCTTTGACACTTTCTGTGTTGCTTTATTCATTTATAGCTGTGAAATAAGTCAAAAGCGGATCTTAATGTGGAAAAATATTATTTTACATGCATTTATATTTATAAGACAAAAATAAGAATTTTTTCAATAGCTTATCAATGTTTTAACATATTTCATAGAATTTTTAACTTTTGGCTTATTACACAGCACAACTTCAAACCATGAAGGATATAAAACAAAATTAAAATACATCTTTAAATAACTGTCTTTAAACTATTTACATAAAATAAGAGTAAAATCTTAAAAAATGCAGAAAACTTAAAATTCAAAATATTGCTTGTTTGTACCCTTAATTGATATGTTGGATAAAAAAGTGTTACATAAATTATTTCTATTTTAAAGTTTATGAATAACCTATAGTGTTCAAAAGTAAATTTTTTTAAAGATTTCTTAAAGAAACTATTTTAGTTAATTTCATCATTCAATAATGTAGAATACTCATACACATTGTTTACATAAACATATATGGTACTTTCTGTGTTGTTTTGTTTATTTATACAGGGTGTCTAGGTCTACAGAATCTGGAAATCAGGGAATCATGTAAAAACCAGGGAGGTTTATCAATCTGGAAATATCAGGGTACTTTGTAAAAATATTCGAAAATCAGGGAAATTTGTCTATATTATGAAAATATTTGCATATTTACCTTGCAAACGAGATTGATTCGTCTATTTTATGTACCATATTTTTTAACATGCTGATTAGTCTTTCCCAATATTTTTAAAAAGTTGCGCATGGTATGAGTTTTTGATATTTAATGCAAATTAAGGTGATCAGATGTCCTAATTTTCTGTACATCGTGCTTATATTGAAGGCAATTTACCTATTTTTAAAAATTTTAAATGATACATTAGCATAACCGGACCAGGTGGCCAGTTTAATCCAATTAGCTATCCCGTCAAATGTAGATAAGTCTTAGAATTGAATATTTTTCAGAAAATGAGGAAATTTTCTGGTCACCCTATATCCATTGGCCACTACATGAAGTTGGATTGAATTTTGAGTTCGGATTTATAAAACTGTCAACAAATACTTAATGAATATTAGGCAATTTTTGTGTTTTTCTCTTGTTTTTTCTCGCAAAGGAGATATTATCAGGCTGGATAAGTGTGTTATACATACCTGCCAACTGCTACGAAAAAAATCGTAGTTGCTACGATTTGGACCTATAAACTACGATGCTACGAAAATCGGTCTTAAACTACGATTTTTTGCAAAATATACACAAACGCATTTTTTGTTTCTAGTTGCAATTTTTATCCCGCGCAGCATATTTTTCAGGAGTGATTCTGTTCCGAAATTTCCAAAATTTCGTAACAGAATCATTCTGTAACAGAATACACCTAGTATTCATTTCCGAAAGTTAAAAAAAAATTGGTCATTAGTCCGAAAATTCGGACATTAAAAAATGCTCATGGGAAAAAAAATCTGGTCTGCAAAACAAACTTCTTAACATAAAAACCCTTTTTAAGTATATTAACCACGAGTGAATCGTGTTTCTGTAAATATCTATACAGGAATTCCCTTCCTTAGAAACAGGGATGCCATTTTAAGAATTTCTGGAGGGGGGAGGAGGTTCTTTGAGGGGCAAGGTTTGAAATAGTGTGCAAAATCGCACGATTTGCACACGGAAAAGAAGAGTCCTGCATAAAGAAAAATGCTGTGCAGTATTCCCCCTGTAAATTCTTCCACAGACCTATGATACTTTTGCGAGTATATTTTAAAATTTCTTGGAAGTCCGCGAATTTTTTTTTTTCTTTTATGGAATTTCCCCAAATTAATTCATGAATCGATCGCGGAAAAAATTGAAAATTTCTTCAAATGATCGCGTAAAAATATCGGGTATTTCGTCAAAGGTCTCAGAAACAAATAGTGATTATCTTCAATTGGTCGCTGAATAAAATCGCTAAATTTCGGTAAGGGTTCAGAAAGAGATTGCGAATTTCGTCAAAAATTGCGCAAAATATCACGAATTTCGATAAACTATCGAAGGGAAAATATTGCAAATTTCGTCAAAAGGTCGAGAAAACGAGTAGTCAATTTTGTTAATTGGTCGCAAAAAGATATTGAAAATTTTGCCAATCGGTTGCGATAACCTATCGCTAATTTCGACAAATGACCGTGTAAAAATATTAATTTCGTCAATCGGTCGCAGAAGAAAATAAATTTCGTCAAAGGATCGTGGTAGAAACGTGAATTTTGTCAAAATATCGCAGAAACAAAACATAAATTTCGCGGAAAGATCGTGGAAATGAAACACTTATTTCGTCAAAGGATCGTAGTCAAAAATGCAAAATTCGTTAAAGGATCGCGATAAAAAATGCAAATTTCGTCAAAAGTTCGTGGTAAATAGTGCGTATTTCTACTAAGAATCGTGATAGAAAAATGTGAATTACAATTTAAAAAAAAAAAAAAAAAAAAAAAAGCGAATATCCTGAAATGATCGCGGGAAAACAAAATCGCGAATTTCGTCAAAATTTACTGCACTGGGCTAAAAAATTGGAACGAGGCTAACGAGAAGAAACTCTAAAAATCGTATAAAAAATTTTCAGAGGGAAAATATATATTGAGTTGTTGAAAGACTGAAACCTTATTCCTTTTAATGAATGTCAAAAGATGGCTGCGAAACACGAAAAACCAACCAACCAACCTGCAGATTAATTTTAATTTTGTGTGCTACGATTTTCACATTTTCAGAGGTTGGCAGGTCTGGTTATATGAGGAATCGACATACAGGAAAAAATACGGTATGTGTATTGTTAATAATGGAAATCAGGGAAGTCTGATAAAGATAGTCAGGGAAATCATGGAAAAATCAGGGAATTTTTTTTAGAATTTCTGTAGACACCCTGTTATAGTTCTGTAATAAGTCAAAAGTGGGTCTTAATGGGTAAAAAACATTATTTTACATGTATTTACAAGAACTAAAATAACAATTTATCAAGTGCAAATTCTGATATTGACGCAGCATATTTCATAGAACTTTTGAATATTTAGTGTTGAATCTAGAAAAAAAGTCGCCATTCAACAATTTTTAAAAAGGGCAGAACATTCTTGAAAGTCACTCATGTACCTTGTTATTTTTTTTTTCAGTTGATTAGTTTAATTTTATCAATAGTATTTTGTGATTTTGCCGCAACTGATTGAATTTCTCGATCTTCCCCCCTCCCTCCCGATACGTAATGTTGACTTTAGGGCCGTGGTTCCCAACTTGGGGGGGGGGGGGATTTGAAATTTGTTACTCACCCGTTCGCCAGACTTGTATAAAACCAAAAACTTTCTGCGCACATAAATATTGGATCAAAAACTTTCTGCAAATTAATTTAATGTTTAATAAAATAACGTGCTATACATAGCTGCCAACTCTTCCGATTTTTTCAGAATTCTTCTGAAAAATCGGCATGTTTCCGATTTTACCCACGTAATGAGTTTTCTTCTGCTTTTCGTCATTTTCTTCCGATTTTTGGCCTTTTTTTACGCGAGTTTCGTCAAAGGATCGCGGGAAAACCCAAAATTTCGCCGAAGGTTCACGGGAAAGACGCAAATTTTGTCAGAAGATCGCGTAAAAAACGAGAATTCCCCCAAAAGAGCACGTAAAAACACAAATTTTGTGAAAAGAACGCGAATTTTGTCAAAAGATCAGGTAAAAAAAAAACACTGTCAAAAGATTGCGTAAAAACACTATTTCCGTGAAAAAGATTGCGTAAAAACACTATTTCCGTGAAAAGATTGTGTAAAAACGCGAATTCCGTTGAAAGATCGCGGAAAAAACGCGGTGTTTCGTGAAAAAATCGTAGAAAAAACCAATTTCACCGATGGATTGCGGAAAAACCCAAGTTTCGCTGAACGATCGCGGGAAAGATGGGAATTTCGTCAAAAGATTGCGTAAACAATGTGTAGGGGTGATTTTTGTCCAAATTTTCCAAAAATTTAAGGCATTGATTTCCGAAAATTAAAAAAAAATCGGCCACCAATTCAGACATTGCAATTTTGACATTTTCGCCAAAAAAATTTATTTTGTCAATCGTTTGCAGAAAAATTGCCAATTTCGTCAAAGGATCGCGTAGAAAACGCTAATTTTGTCACAAGATCATGAAAAAACGACAAATTTCGGCTCAAGATTGCGAATTTCGTCAAAGGGTCGCGCAAAAAAAAAAACTCATAGCTAGTGTCGGAAGTGAACTCCCCCCCCCCCCTTAGTTGTAACTTTTCAGAAAATTTGCTGTGAATTTCAGAAATTTTTTTTTTACTCAGGAATCACCCTAAAAAAAGAGAGAAATTTAGGAGTCAGAAGTTTTAAGTGTGTCTTTTAATGTGAAAGGTAGAATCTATGAATATTAAAAAAAAAAAAAATTAGTAATTTTTAATATATTTAAGTTATTCTTTTTTTTTTCCTAATATATATTGTGTAATTGCAAATTAGTGAATATTTTATTCGGGTTTCTCTTTGAAATTTGTTTGTTTTTAAATCCTTACTGAAAGCGTTATAAACTTAAAAAATCTTCTGATTTTTCACCAAAATCTTCTGACTTCTTCTGATTTTTTGCCCAGAATCTTCTGAGTTTTACCGAAATTTAGTTGGCAAGTATGGCTATATGACTTTGACGGTATGAATTTCAAACAGTAGTTTTAAAATAATTACCATATAATTTAAAAATTAATTAATATTAATTACAGAATAATTATGCTGGCTAAAAAAATATTAAAGCTAAAAATCCATGATAAGAAGGGGTGAATTCTTATCAGTTATTTTGTCAATGCATTTAGAAGCAGCCCAATCCTTAATATTGTGACCTCTTCTCACAAAATGCAATAATAGACATTGCTTCTGAAACAACTGAATGACATTTTGCAAGGAGGGGTCCATTCATAAGTATAAAAATTAAAGAGACCGATGAGTTTTTATTGTGGCCCTTTGACGAAATTCTCATTTTTTCCGCGATCATTTGGCGTAATTTTTGTTTTTTCGAGATTTTTTGACGACATTTGTGTGTTTTTTTTTTTCCGCAATCCTTTGACAAAATGCACTTGCTTTCTCCTGTCCTTTGGTGAAATTTACATTTTTTCATGATCTTTTGACGAAAGTCACTTTTTTACGCGGAGTTTTGACAAAATCGCGCTTTTTTTCGCGATCCTTTGACGAAATTAGTTTTTTTCCGCGGTTCTTTGACGAAATTTGCATTTCTCCCTCCCCCCCCCCCCCCCCTGATCTTTTGACAAAATTCATGCTTTTTTCCGCTATGCTTTTATGAAATTCGTTTTTTTCTTGCGCTTTTTTGGACGAAATTTGCTTATTTCTGCGATTCTTTGATGAAATTAGCTTTTTTTGCGATCCTTTTATGATATTCGGGTTTTTTTTCTGTGACCTTTTGAGGAAATTCATGTTTTTTTTTTTTTTTTTTTTTTTTTTTTTTTTTTTTTTTGCGATCCTTTGGTAAAATGCGCTCTTTTTTTCGCGGCCTTTTTGCGAAATTTGTGTTTCTTTCGCGATCCTTTAACGAAATCAGTTTTTTTCTCGATTCTTTTACGAAATTTGCGGGTTTTTTTTTTTTTTTTTTCATGATTCTTTGACAAAATTCGCTCTTTTTCCGCTATGCTTTTACGAAATTAGTTTTTTTCCTGCGCTTCTTCGACGTAATTTGCGTTTTACATACGATTCTTTGACAAAAAGTTTTTTTCCCACGATTCTTTAAAGAAATTCGCGTTTTTTCTGCGGTCATTTAACGAAATTTGCATTTTTTTTCCCCCCGCCATGCTTTGACAAAATTAGGTATTTTTTCTGCGAACGATTGACGGAATTAGTTTATCTTCGGCGAACATTTGTTGAAATCCGCAATATATTTCAGTGACTTTTTTTATGTCTGAATTTTCTGACTGGTGGCCGATTTTTTTTAAATTTTCGGAACCGAATACCTTAAATTTTCAGAAAATTCAGAACAGAATCACCCCTAGCAAAAAGCAAACAATAAATAAATCGTACATAAAATTGGGGAACATTTTTAATTTTTTGGCATTAAAAAAAATACAATAACAAAAATTACTTTTTTTTTCTAAAAAATTTTCCGCAAAGTTCTGAATTTTGAAGAAAAAATTCTGCAAAATTCGGAACTTTGCGGAAAATTTTTCGTGTGTGTGCGTGCGTCTATATTATACAACTCTGCCGTTCGCTATCAGTTTCTTTTGGAATTTTTTTGGTTGAGATGTTGGGAAGAAAAAATGTTGTAGACAAAAAATAAACAGAATAGAAGCAAATTTTTAAAAATCAGGTTTTTTAATTGAATTTAAAATTTTTTCCCAATCGAAAGTTTAAAATAGTTTAACACCAGAATAATTGTATGAATAATCTTTTAAAATGTTTTGACATCTAATCTTAGTATTAAAAATCTGGTACTTTTTTGTTACCCAGGTGCCAGTGTTACATATATATATATGTAATGTACATATATTGTATATATACACACACACATATATATGTATATATAACACTGGCGCCCGGCTAACCAAAAAGTACCAAAAATCTTTATAATTTTTCTGGTTATTTAGGTATTTTATAATATTTGGTAATGCTTTCGATTATTTATTGAATGACCCTTCAACTGCTATTCGCTTTGCTATAAATCACATGAAAAATATTTTACACATGAAACTATTTAAAAGTATATATAAATTTGATTCTCTTGAGCATATTTAACCTAAACAATATATGAAATATCTAAATGAGGTATTAACTTTATAAAATTTATAAATATTAAGTAGCATTAGAAAAGAAAATGGGTAGATAATAAATATGTGTGGCTCTCTCTACTTTAGGCTTCTTGCACAATAAATAAATTTATATGACGACATATACATTTTAAATTTTAAAATCAGATGATAATATATGGAAAACAATTCATGATATTGGGAAAAGGAAAACAGAGAAAATGTGTTCTGATGAGGAATAAATGTATACTTAAAATTGATAAAAATAAGAATCATGAAATGCTTTTGTGTATTGTGTTATCCATAAAATGAAAATTTAGTGTCCAGAGCTTTTCCACCAATCCTTAAAACATTACAAAAAAGAATTATAAAATGATTGAGTGTTATTAGTTTTAATCAGGGCTGCGGAGTTGGTGGGAAAAATGGATGACTCCGACAATGCAGACCTGCTTGTAAAATGGACAACTCTGACCCCGACAATTTTAACAGACCAAACTCAGACTCTTTCGCTCAAAAATGGGCCCAACTCCAGACCCCTGATTTTAATACTAAATATGTCATTCTTCAGGATATTTTGAGAAGATTCAGAATGTATAATACTTTTCTTTAATTGAGGGATGTTGAAAAAGTACAATAAATGCCTTTTTGGTGCAAAAGCGAAGATGTATACAAAAAGATTCTCATTCTCAAAGAAGAGTCATTTCATTTATAGAATTATGTTAAAAACACATTTGTGACACAAGGTTCACCTTTTCAACAAGTTAAAAAAAAAAATGTGAAATGATTAGTGATTGTAAGGTTCTTATATTGTTCCATCTTGTAATAGAGTTCACTTTTTCTGTAATAAGATACATAATTTACAGAGTGACAAGGAGGGGGGGTGGCATGGTTATTTTATTAATGCTCTGGTGGGGCGTGAGCAGTAAAAGGTTAGGAAACACTGCTCTAGGGCAATTTGGCAGGGTGCAGCTCCCGTCGGCCCTTATATATAAATTACGTTATGCACCCACTGGCCCTTTTTAACTGGTGCATGCACTCGGCATCTCTTTTTAACTACTGCATGTGCCCGGCGACCCTTTTTAATTATTTTATGCACCCAGTTTCTCACGCAGCAATTTTTGATGTGCCCTTTCAATTCACTTTTTTTCTGGTCGCAGAAGGAAAAGACTCACAAAATATCTACTCTTGTCCCCCCCCCTCCCTGTGTACACGTCTAAACAAATTAAATTATTTTCATGTATAATTTGAATTTAGATATTTATTAAGCAGTTTAAATAGTCCTAAAAGCAGTTCGATGACTGTTACATATTAAACTAGTTGAGAAATAAGGCTCTTTGCAAAGAGCCGGGCTAATTGGAGGATCATCGCATAAAATTCTATACATTTCTACATAAAATTCTATAGAATTTTATGTAGCGGGCCAGTGATGATGTCTGCAGACCAGTAAACTCTGATGTTTACTGGTTCTTTGGACTAGTGACTTTTTTTATCAATTCTACCGCTGTTTATTATTATAGGTATAGTTTTGAATCTGAAACAATTAGGGATGCACCAAATGTTTGGTATCCACTCGACCATGTTACCAAATATTCGGCTTGGCCAAATAGCAAACTATTCTGTTTGGCCGAATAACGAAATATTCAGCCTAACCGAGTTTTTTAAAAACCTTATACCACTTCTACGTTTAATAGTCAATTTATAAAGATATTCAGAATAATTAGAAACAGAATCATATATTTAAATAAAAGATAATATTTTTACATTATTTATTTGCTGTTTAAGTATTTAAGAAAAATAACCAATCCCGAGGATTTTCATTGGAATTAATTGTGTACAAATTCAAGTTCCTGAATATTGTCCAGTAAATAATCTGTTTCTTGCTAAGATTTTAAGAACATTTACGATCTCTGAAAATGATCGCCCACTCCAGACACCGATCTAGGATGCATTTAAAAACTTCCTTGCTTAATCAAAAGGAGTAGAACAGTTATTCTTGCTGAGTTGCCGCCATATAAAATTTGAATAGATTATATTATTTATTTACTTTAGTCTCTTCCTGACAAACAAATAATATATGATCCTGTACAATTTTTCTTCCATTTTTCCGCAATTTCTCTTTGATTTTAAAATGATTGTTTCAGAATTTAAGAAAATTTTATTCATTTGTTTTAATTCACAGAAGAAGCCATGAAATTTAAAATTTTATTCATTAAAAAAGTTTTATAACTATCCTCTTCTTAAATAACTCAAAGCAGATTTTTTTTTTTTTTTCAGCATAAAGTTTACTTGAAAAAGCTCTTGATTATCAAAATAAAAGTTTCTGTTTTAAATATTATGTTATGTAAAATTGTTTTAAAATTTAACATTTTAATGCCTTTAAACTTTGAAATAAAAGTATTCGACAAGCCGAATATTCGGCCTAGCGGTTACTATTTGGCTAGCCGAATATTCAGTATTTGGCCAAAATCAGTATTCGGTACATCCCTAAAAACAATATACTGAACTTACTTTTGAAAAATGGGTTAACCCGACCTGCAACAAAAATAATTAACATCGGGAGAAGATTTCCCCACCACAGTCTGCTGTAACATTTCAGAAAATTGGCTGTGGATTTGAGAACTTTTTGTTTTACACAGAATTGCCCGTGGTGCAGTGGTCTCCACACAACACAGACATGCACAAAAACTTCTATTTTTATTATTATAGACTCCTTCCACGTTAAATTGTCTGTTGTTCTACAACTCAATGCATAATCAGACTTTGCATAAAAAAAAAATTTTGAAATAAGGGGAGGAACAAAAGGTGGACTTCTCATGTGCAAACCAAACTCATAGGTAGAACATTCATAAATTGGGATTCAATTTTTTCTATGAGATTCTTAAAAATATAGCACGATTTCAGTATACTTTGATAATATATTCAAGGGGTGGACAGACTTAGATAAAATGTAAAACTGTCTGCAAACTCAAATAATTTCTTAAAAATTTTCTGCAAAAAAACGCCACGCCCCTCCTAAGTCCTATATCGCCGCTAACAGCAAAAGTGAAAAAGTCCTCTTTCCAATCCCTCACATTACCTTACATGCACTCAACTCAGCTTGGTTGCGGTTTTCTCGGGGATGGGAAAATTAATCTGTGACCCTCTGAGAGAGGGGGGAAAGTTACTGGTCCAATTGAATTTTTAGTGATTTCAGACCAGCAGACCATAAAGGATTTCGAAAGCAGGTTGATTTTTCAAATGCTGAAGCTTTTCCTTGTAAAAGAGAATTTGATTGATATGCTGTTTAATTTTTAGATTATTTTCCCTGTGTGAAATTTTATTATTATTATGTCTGCACAAAAAACAATTTTATGTCTTAAAATATTTACCCTTTCATTTAAAACAGGTGGAGAAATTAACCTGATGCTTGGAGCTGCTAATACTTGGATACTAAGTTTCAAGAATTCTTTATATTTGATGATCTCATCATATTTATGATCCTCATTTGGGGAAGAAAGAGGCTATTTTTTAAATGAATGGTCGGACAGTACTGCACCCTCCTAAAACTGTCGGAGAGAAACTCTCTATGTAAAATGGCATTATATTTATAGTAAATATTAGTCTGACATACTATATATATGTATTGACATATAATTTAATGATTGTATAATTTGTATTTTCAATAAATGGAGCGGCATACCGCAAACCAACTTAATTGTGTTGTTATTTTATTGTCTGTGACCATTTCTTTTTTCAGCTATTGCAAGGCTACTGTTGGTGAATATTTTCCTTTTCTACTACTATTATTAAAAAAAATATTAAAAAATCTTCATCATCAAATATTAAAAAATCTTCATCATGTCATTTAGGAATACTGAAAAAATACATATATAATCAATAATAATTAATCAGTTTTGGCGACAATGCTGTTATTAAATTAACCATGTAAATTAAGTATTTAATATACTATGAAAACACATTGTGTATTAAAAAATAAAAAAAGTTTTAAAATTCATTTAAAGTAATATTTTTGTGTTAGCTGATATTAGAGGTTAAATGAAGGATTCTGCTACTTATAGCTGTGTTTTTTTATGCTGATTATTTCAGTGTTTACGCATATGCAGTAAACTCTATGTAAGATGGAAATCTGTCTAACTCTGAAAGATTTTCATGTCCCTGCGAATACACAGACATAAAGTACAATTTGTCTAAGGCGGAATATTGTCGACTATGGAAAATTGCCTCGATTCCACTTTAGACAGACTGTACTTTGATTACGTATCCGTTATGCTTGTGTTTTATTTATTTATTGAAAAATGTTATATTCATTATTGAATGTTAAACAGAAAGGAATGCTGAACTTTTTGTTGTTTTATATTTAAATGAGTTAATTTTGCATAATTGAGCTGTGTGCAATATAAATTTTTAAAAGAACCGTGCTTAAAAATTAATTTAAAAACCATGAAAAATCAGTAAATTGAAATGCAGATTTAATTTAATTGCGTTTGAAATTACAATTTTTCCCCTTTTAACGACATAAAAATGAAAATTATGTGATAATTCAATTTGAGGAAAAGGGGAAATGGATTGCTTAGATTATTGTTACTGTCGATATGTGTCAGCAATAGTAGAAAAATCAAATTTTTATTTAATACTAATTTAAAAATAAATGCATTAGTAATAATTTTTCATAATTGGGATTTTGGACAGAACATGTTAGTTTTATTGTTCAAAAATAGTACTATCAAAATGTATATAACTTTTAAAATAGTGATTGGTGAAATTTTCATATGTGTAACAATTGTACCTTTATATTAATGATATGAGGAAATGTCTAAAAATATTTTTTGCTAATTGAAATATTTTATTTTTTGTTTTGTGAAAAGAAGGTAAAAATTTGAAAACACTATAATATCAAAATTTCAGCATCTGTAGATTCACAACAATATAAAAACAAAAAAATCTACAGATCATAAAAGTAGCAGCTAAGTGCATTATGGAATCAAACTTTTTTCAAACCTGTGCAAAAATTAATATTGTTTAAAGAAATCCATTTAGCATTGTTTAAAGTAATGTTTATTAAAAATATTTTTTATTTCCTGGATTTTAAATTAAAAATATAATAAAAACAGGATATGTATTTAAATCTAAGAAAATTATGTTTAAAAAAAAATCTTCATTATGAATGGCTTGTGAATAAGCAAACAACACTAAATGGATTATAAGTGTAACTGAGTGCAGAGAAATGTTCCAAAATGTACAAGGACAGAATGGTAATATATTCACGGAAGAGAGAGAGAGAAAAAAAAAAAAGCTATTATTTTGTGAAATTAGATCAAACTGGTTTACATTTGTTTTTTAAATATATTTCAAAGCCAATAGAATCAATAATTAAAACTTTAATAATTTTCAGTTTAATGAAAACAAAAAAATTATGCTTTCGTACTGCAACATAATTTCGCATAATCTGAAATTTTGTTCATTATTAGCTGTAAAAGTAACGACTAAATGAACATCCGTATGTATTCGTTACTTTCAAACGCACTACCCGTTAGAAAATATTCGTTACTCGTTACTTTCGTTACTCTTTAGAAAACGGATATTAAAAATCATCCTAAGTACTAGTACACATAATATTCGGTGTATTTTCTAATTTTCTGAGTGTTTTTTCGATTATTATTAGTTTTAACTGTTCCTTAAAATAAAAGATAAAATCTATCTGGACGCTTGCACTAATTTAACATTTCATAAAGTATAGATAAAACTAGGCGTTCAAAATGCTGCATGTGAAATATATGGTCACAAGACTACAGTAATTATAATTATATAGCGCACGTGAGGTCTTTTCAAAAATTCGTTACCGTTACATAGACCCATAATAAAATTTTGTACGAAACCTGTCTGTAACAGAAATCAGCGTAAAAGTGGAAAAATTCACAATATAACAATGAATAAATAAATGCAACCTGTAAAAGTGGAATTGTACATTGAATTGAAATATTCCAATATCGATTCCCATGAAAATAATACAATGAAATTCCATCTGCTAATACAAAAAATCTCTCTAAAACGGAATTTCTTTGTGATTTCTCGCGATTCCGTCTCTTGCAAGTATTACTGTATGTATTAAATAAAAAAAAATAGTAATTGAGTATCTTAATAGAAATGTCCACTGCTTACTGAAACCAGTAAAACATGCGACAATGGAACCTGTCTATAACGGAAACTATCATTAAACGGGTTCACAAAAACATATTTACCTCCGCTCAAGATCGCAAAATTTTGACACATTCATATACTTAGTCTAATGCATAAAATCATAAAATTGGCAGTCATGGGAATGATATGGAATCGAATAGCGTTTTACATTTTTCGATAAGTTTATTGCAGTTCAATCTATAATCAAATGCTTTTATATGACTGCCCTTCAATTACTGTCGCGTCTAGAAATTTGGTTCAAAACACCCATTTTCACAGTATCGTCAAACAAATCTTTTGAATTTAAAGGAAAAAGAGAGACGCTAATCCATTTCTTAATTTCTGATAAAAAGCGCCTACGGATTTTATGCGAGTATGGGTAAAAATCAATGATTTAAAAAGTTATATTTCATAAAATTTTCATAATATATTTCATAAAAACTTTATCATTCCTTAAATATAGCTACAAGGAATATTTTATTCTATTATAAGCTTCAGTTCTTTTTACAGTAAAATTATGAGCAATCTTAATAGATCAAATGCATATTTAATACGAAATTAATCTAATTAAAATATTAAATGATAAACACATCTTGTCTCTTTATTACTTGGATCCATGCTTACTTCTTTAAAATGCATTCATAGAACCGCCTGATCGAAAAAAAATAAATAAATAAATAAATAAATAAATAAAATCAATTATTCTCTCCATGTTTGAAAAAAGCACATTCATATCTGTGAAATAAAAAGTAAAATCCCTGAAAGAATAAACGATCTCACAGTAATCGTTCTTCTAAAAGCAGTTTGTTTTGCTATTGACCACGTGACTTCAAAATCTTCCTTCCAAAAGTATTCGCACGGACATTTTTGGCGAATGAACGAGTGCTGAAGTAACGAAACGACTATAAATGTATATGTATACCCGTATGTGATACTAAAATACGGGAACAACTGATTTCCGAGTCCAAAGACCGAGCACAAATTAGCATCTTTCCGCATCAGACAATGCGGCTCCGTTACGAAATGAAAGTAACGTTTGAAGTTAGTTTCTTAGTTCTGCAGTAACGACTAACGACTCATATTCCGAACTAACGATTCGGTAGTTCGTATCAGAGAGAATACCTGTTACTCAGTAACGAATACATGCGGTTTGCAACAACTCTATTCATTATTACACCATAAAATGATAAATTGAAAACCAAAGTCCTGGTTAATCATTTCACTCCAAAGCGAGGGGGAAAAAAAGAAAACTACAATCCGGTGTAACCTTTCCCCATAAAGTTGAGAGAAAAACCTGAATTGTGGTTCAACCTTTTACCAAAAAATTAGAACCGACAAAATCTTGAATCATGGTTAAACCTTTCACCAGAAAGTTTGATTTAAAAAAATGCTGATTCATGGTTAAACCTTTCACCAGAAAATTTGATTAAAAAAACCCTGATTCATGGTTCAACCTTTCACCAGAAAATCGGATTAAAAAAAACCCTTGATTCATGGTTCAACCTTTCACCAGAAAATTGGATTTTAAAAAATCCTGAATTATGGTTCAACCTTTCACCAGAAAATTGGATTTATAAAAAACCTGAATCATGGTTCAACATTTCACCAAGATAATGGTATTTGTGAAAGCGCCAATAAATTGGTGAAACATATCACCAATATCTCGGTTGCAGCTAAATTTCAGCTACTTTTAACCATTTTCTTGGTGAAACATCCAACTTCATTTTTAACAGTGTATAGTTACTCGAGTGAGAGCACAGACAAGACAAATCGAAGTCATGCACACTTTTCACCTATGTTCGAAATTTATAAAAACAGTATTTGTAGAACTTGTGCTTTGTAGAAATTATGTAAATCCCTAAATTTCTGAAATATATAATACTAGGGGGCTCTGCCCCCTACGAGCTACGCTCGTCAACCCCCGTTCAGACACCGCAGACTCTAACAGCACGCTAATTTGATCGCCTTTAAAAAGATTTCGGAAGATTGAATTATAATTTGAATCTGACAATTATAATCTGACGTAATTTTCACCAAACTTTTCTTTCTCTTTTTAATATTCACGTCAAAATACTTTTGTTAGAAATGAAATATTATGATCATCTTAAA
Source organism: Maratus speciosus (assembly GCA_963932465.1). Classification (NCBI taxonomy): domain Eukaryota; kingdom Metazoa; phylum Arthropoda; class Arachnida; order Araneae; family Salticidae; genus Maratus; species Maratus speciosus. The sequence goes on from OZ010797.1 coordinate 474,741,796, forward strand.
ATGTCAAGAAAATGTCTCGCGCAATTTTTAAATTAAAACTGTTTTGCAATATTATTTTTTGTTCATTTTACGTAATAAGTGTAATATGACGTAAATTCTCCTATTTAGGACTTCTAACGCATGTTACTGAATTTATTATTTTACAATATTCTTTCTCATTTAAAATTCACGTGTAACTATAGTTTTTATGACGTAATTTTCAATGAGTTCCTGCTTTTTATATTTTTTGTTTATAATAGTCACGTGTAAAAGAAATTTTTAATTTGAAGCAAACATTACTGTTTGCGCTGTTTATACAGCTGGCAACAGTTTAAATTAATACAATTTTCTAAAATTTGTAAAAAATATCTCTCGAAATGCTGAAAATTTCAATTTAAAATAGAAATAAAACCTCGAAAAATTATTCAAATTAAAAAACTAACTGCAATCTGCACACCGGGAAATTCTGACGCATAAAATTATTTAAAAATGATTAAATTCCCATAAATAGTTTTTGCTCCTATAAAACTTTTTTAGTGGAACGATTTTGTCCATCTTTGGCATTAAATATCTCTTAAAATAATTCTTTGATTTGAAAACTGTCTGCATCAGCGTGTTTATCAAACATTTTTCTATAATACTACCGATTTTCATATTTTTGTATGCAACAGTTTTTTTAATATTAACGAAGAAAGACCTCCGGTCTCAAAAAATTCAAAACCGGCGGCGGTGACAGCGGTAGTTACTTTTTTTTAGAATAGAGAGAGAGAGATACAAAAAAATATTTCAATACAATAGTGTAATATCTTTAGTTGTCAAAAAATATATACCTGACTCCAATTATTGTATTAACCTCTTGCGCTGGAAATTAATTGGCAGAAGCCCGTGACTATCTCGTCCATATTTTAGAAAAATATTTCACACCAGAATTTTATTTAAAATTATTAACTTATCCATTTATCTAGTTTTTTTTTCTCTTTGTATCTTTTAAACTAGTTTTATAAAAAAAAATTCTGATTCGTATTCATTTGGTAGCAGTCAAAATGACTGCCCGCGGGCTTTTTAGTGTTAATCCTAGGCGACGTACATAGCACGTCTTTCCAGTTCAAGAGGTTAAAAAGAAAATGCATGAAAGAAAAAATCTATAAAAAAAAATTTCAGCTAACTACAACATAAAAAAAAAAATCAAAAATTGACTCAAAAATATTTTCTACTGCAATGTGTAAATAAAACATGATAGTATCAGAAGCTATATTTATAACATGGAAAATAAACATTTACTTTTCTGAAAAGTATTTATTTTTTATTCTTCATCTTTGTCAGATATCCTATTGTTCGTAATGGAAAGTATTGTCAAATTCTTTTATGAAACTGCAACAAGAATGTTTATAAAATAAATCTGTTCTAACTATATTTGAAAAGACAAACTTGCCTGTTCGTAACGCTGACGTGATTTAAACGGTGGTAACCAAAGGGGATTAAATTTAACTTTTATTAACTTTTATGAAGTTTTATTGATTTTTTTTTTAATTTCTAAATACCACACATTTTCAATTTTTTAAACCATCAAACAGAAAATAATATACTTCCAATTGCAATTAGTTTGAAAACTACATTGCAATTTGTTTGAAAACTGTATCGCAATTTTCTCAATTTTTATTGTTCTTAAAACAATTTTCAAGCATGATTTTTCTTTAAATCTATCTTTATAATGTATAGACGATTACGAAAGAAAAATCCATTTGCACTAAAATCAATATCTATAGCTTGTCATTTGTTTCCAGATTATATTCTATAACGCAATTAAAACATTCATCAATCAATAAATGAGACAATAAAATATAAATGAAACACAAATTTAAGACATGTAATCGAATTTAGTCCTTAAACAACTACGACAAACGTGCCTGTGCTAACGCTGACGTCATATTACGAATGGCAAAAACAGACGATTAAATTTAACTTTTAGTATAGATTTTTTAATTTATAAACACAGCTCATTTTAAATTTTTACACAATCAATTAGAGAAAAAAAAATGTACTTTCAAATGCAATTCATTTGAAAATTATACAGCAATTTGTTTGAAAACTGTATCTCAATTTACTCAAATTTTAATGCTTTAATATGAATTTTCAAGCATGTATTTTTTTTTTACATCTATCTCTATCACCTGCAGACGATTAAGAAAGATAAATCTGTTTGAAGTTAAATAACTATTAATAGCTCATGATTTGATTCCAGCTTATAGTCCATATCAGAATTAAAACATTCATCAATCGATAAATAAAACAATAAAATATAAATAAAATACAAATTTAAGACATTTAATCGAATTCCGTACTGAATCCACTAAAATGAGCAGAATAAAAAAAAGCTGATTGTAAACAGCGATTTTTGGAGATTTCTTCGGCTGTTAACACTTGACGTGAAGCAAACGCGAAAATATCGCTTTTAATGCGTTTAAAAACTTTATTTCAACACATTATTGTTATTTTTCCTATAAATATGATTTTCAGTATTGTTAGTAGGCATTCTAAAAAAATATATTAAGTGTAAAAAATCTATTAGCGCTATCATTCAATCAATAAAACAATAAAATATAAATAAAATACGAATATAAGACATATAATCAAATTCCGCGCTGAATACACTGAAATGAACAGAATAAGAAAAGGCTGATTGTAAACAGCGATCTTTGGAGATTTCTTCCGCTGTTAACGTTTGAAGTGAGGCCAACGTGAAAATATCGCTTTTAATGCGTTTCAAAACTTTATTTCAACGCATTATTGTTATTTTTCATAGGAATATAGATTTCAGTATTGTCAGAAGGCATTCTAAAAATATATATTAAAAATCTATTAGTGTTATCAATAAAACAAAAAAAAAAAAAACAAAAAAAAAAAAAACAAAAAAAAAAAAAAAAAGAAAGAAAAGAAAACCCCCGTGCGAGGCTTTCTCATCGTAATCTTTGAGATTATTTGATGATACATTTTTTGATTAATTTTAGATTAACTGCGTTTCTTTTTATCAAACAGCCTGTTTTAAAGATATATCAGACTACGATGTCAAAAGTCGCTTGCAGAACTTTTCGAAAAATACCTTATTAATCGCTGTGTCTTTAGCAGGTAAGGTGAAAAAAGACGTAAAAACATCCGAAATAATATATATAATGGCTTTTATCTATATTTTGTAAACCGGAAAGACCAGGTTGGAACACATCTATAAAAGTAGTACTATAAAATAAATCAATAAAGTTACTTTTTATTACATAATTAAAAAAGAAATGAAATGCCACATTATAAAATGGTTACTTTAAAAACTAGTCGGATGTACCAATCCCAAAACTTACTTCTATCTCATACATGTTAATACTTGAAAATTCGCTATCACACTGCCAAAATTAAATGGCAATCTATGCATCTCATGAGGATTCTAACGATATGAAATTCCGTGCATTAGTTTTTGAGATATGACTATCGCTGAAATCGTCTAAATTCAGCAAAATGCTGCCTAGCAGCGCCACCTATTGGGTGATTTATACCAAATCCTAATCAGCAACAATTTATGTCAACGTCTGACTGAATCTCAAGTTTGGAGAAAATCCGTACATTAGTTTTTGAGATAGAGCAATAGCAAAAATCGTGAAAATTTCTGCATAGCAGCGCCACCTATTGAGTGATTAACACCAAAACCTAATTAACAACAACTTGTGTCAACATACAACTAAATCTGAAGTTAGATGAAAATTGGTCCATTAGTTCTATTGATAGAACTATTGAGGCAATCGTGGAAAAGGCAGCAGAGAAGCGCCATCTGTTGGGCGATTTACACCAACACCTAATCAGTAGCAAGTCATATCAAGGACTAACTTAATCTGAAGTTTGATGAAAATCCGTGCGTTAGTTCTTAAGATAGAGCTATTGGGGAAATCGTGTAAATCCTGCAAAATTCATCATAACAGCGCCACCTGTTGGGAGATTTACACCAAAACGTAATCATCATCAATTCATATCAAGGACTAACTAAATCTGAAGTTTGATCAAAATCCGTGCATTAGTTCTTGAGATAGGGCTATTGCGAAAATCGTGAAAAATGCAGCATTGCAGCGCCACCTGTTGAGCGATTTACACCAAAAACTAATCAGCATCAATTTGTATTATGCACTAACTGAATATCAATTTTTATTAAATTCCGTGCATTAGTTCTTGAGATAGAGCGCCCACAAAATTTGTGTCACATACACACAGACAGACAGACTCACAGAGTCACAGACAGACATTTTGTAAAAACATGTTTTTTGGAATCTCTGACCCCTAAAACGTGTAAATCCGTCGAAAACCGGAATTCGAAAATTTTCATGAATCCAATACTTTCTTCTTGTAAAGATAGAAGAAAGTAATAAATGAACATATCTGAAAATATCGTGAATTAATGAAACAATTTTTTACGTACATATAATTTTCTTCACTTGATGAATTATTGCATTGTATATTATAAAAATATAAATAAATAAAAAAATTATAAAATACAAGTGTTGACTAACATGCAAAAATATAATATGACCACATTTGAAAATTTATAATAACATCATCTGAGTTGCCTACGATTCCTAAAATAGGTTTTTATCTTTAGGAACTTCAGATACCAATATACCGGGTGCCCTAAATAGGAATGACTGATTTTAAAATTCAATAACTCGCAAACGGTGACAGATATTTAAAAAATTCTTGCAGGAGGGTTATGTATGATGTCAGGAGTTTTTTTTTTTTTTTTTACCGTGATACTCGAATTATAAACAATAGATGGCGCTGCGAGCAATATGCACTAAATCCAGGCCCGATTTTTGACCCATTCAATACATTTTAATTTCCTCTTTTGTCATGTGAGAAGAGAAAGTCCAAAAAATACAGCTGAAATTTAGCGCCTATTGCTTGCAGCGCCATCTATTGTTTGCAATTCGAACTAAATTCGAAAATCACGGGAAAAAAATAATAAAAAAAACTTCTGACATCATGCATAACCCTCCTGAAAGAATTTTTTAAATGTCTGTCATCGTTTGCGAGTTATTGAATTTTAAAATCAGTCGGTCCTTTTTAGGACCCCCGGTATTTTCCAGATATAAAGAACAATTTATAAAAACAAAGATTCTTCTACTGTCTCTGATTTTGGGAAACGTTTCCGATTATTTTTATTCTGTAATAATCAGCTTCTTCAAACAGGAATATCGTTTTTTGGATGCTATTAATTCTCAGTTGAACATTTCTAGCTGCATATCGGAATTTATGTATTATAAAGGGCAAACATATCTGTGCGTAACACATACGTCATTTTGAGAATGGCAACACTTTGAAATTTGAAATACAATTTCGGTTTTGCAATTATATCTACGGCAAATTTTTAAACTTCTAAACATCGCACATTTTAAATAACACCGTCGTATAAGGAAAAAAATACTCTTTTAAATACAATTTGTTTTAAAGCTGTATCTCAATTTATTTTTGAGATATTAATTTTTTTGTAGTTTTTAATACAAATTTTATAATTGTGGCAACTGAAGCACTCCATTTATATTGAAAGTAAAGGAAAAATAGTCGTGGTTTATTATTTTTATTGATTATATCCTTATTGATGCCAATTTCACATTGCAAATAAAAGTAACTTTTTAATAATTTTTGAACAGAAATGGACGTCAGACATTAAAGAAAAACACGATTTCTTCTTCATAAATCAATTACATTTCAGTATTTTTACATTACGCTGATACCGAGTTTGAGACGCTAGGCAAAATGATTCCATATTTAAAACAAAACGATCATTTTTTTTTTTTTTTTTTTTTTTGGATAAAACTAAATATTTTACCAATACTAAATGGCAAATACTATGATAACTAAATGCAAATTTCTGAAATTTTTTTTTCGTGAGTACTGAGATTAAAACTTAAAGTTTGTACGAATGAAAAGTACATGAAAAGTTGTATCGGACAAACGTGACTTTAAGTTTGGAAATACATTCAATTAATAATCTATTGCGCGTTAAAATACTTTCAAATTGTGAATTTGAGTGGTGAGTATGTAAATTATGAGAATGTGAAAATAACATACAGTTTGGATTTTATGGGGGAAATTTTTATGATGTGACAAAGCGAAATCTTTTTTACTGATTTTTCCTCCCGTAAAAACAAACATAAGTGTGCAGTCGATAACTTCATCATAATTACTCATCTTGATTATGTATTCTAATACAGTTTAAGTTTTCAATAATTTAAGCAGTTGATGTTTGTGGAAATAATATTTTGGTAATTTTAGGTTAAAAATATTATTTGTTTTAAGAGTTAGACAACCAGTGTAAGATGAATTTTTTACTGTAATTATTTTTGTAGATTTATTATAATTTCCATCTGACAGTTCCTTTCTAACATTTTAGTTCGTCGAATTTCGACGGGTTCCAACTCGTATATATAAAAGAATAACGAAATAATATTGGGTGATTGAAAAGTTAGTACCCTATTTTACAGATAGCAGAAACTTGCAATTTTGACTGTGCTGATGCTTTAGACCAGGGGCGACGAACCTTTTGCAGGCGCATGCCAAAAATCGCAGAAAAATTGTTTACCGATATTCAAACGTGGCACGAACATTGTAACTAAAAATATAATTTAATAAAGAACTAAATTTTATAGAACTTTTATTAAAATGTTTCTTACTTGTCCTAAATTAGACTATTAAGTTATTTAGTATGATGTCTGAAATCAATATAGGCAGTCACATTGAAATCTGTAATTATAATTTATAAAAAAAAGATTTTTTTTTTAAGTGGGTCCATTTGGCATTTTATTATTTATACTATTATGGAAAATTAAATTGAAAGTTTGAAGCCCTTAAAATTTTATAAACAAGCAAAATAACTTTAAAAGCATATGGATTTCAAGAAAATGACCCTTCGCAACGTCTAAACTGAAATTTATAGTGCAATAATTAGTGCAAAAAAAAAAAAAAAAAAAAAAAAAAAAGAAATCTGTTTGATTGTGCATGTATCTTAAGAAACATTTTAGTTATCGGAAATTTAGATAAAAGTTAATTTGATTTATGAACTGTTTACTACCTATAATCAATTTGATTGCCAAAGAAACTTTCTTGCGTACCATATGTTTGTCATCCCTATTTTAGACCATATTATTAACTGGCAGTTATCTACATGTGTCGTCACCAAACATAACGTTAAAGAAATAAGGTTTTCAAATTAATTTGTGTGCAAGGTGAACATTCAAAATGGAAAATGAAGTGTTACATTTTCGTCACGTTATGTTATACGAGTTTAAAAAAGGAATTGCTATTGAACGTGCAACAAAACATAGTTAAGAAGTTTATTTGGATCGTGCTCCCGCTCTTAAGTTAGTTAAAAAGTGCTTTTGTCGATTCCTAAATGGTAATTTCAACCTAAACGATAAATATCGCTATGGGCAACATTCTGGCATTGATAATGACTTAATCCGTGATTTAGATAACCGACGGATTACAACTGAAGAGATTGCTGAGAGACTAAATGCTGACAATTCGACTGCTTTTCGCCATTTAAAACAGCTTGGGTACTCTTCAAATCTCGATGCATCGGAAATCGGGCATGAACTTTTGAAATTATCCAGTATTAATTAATATTAATGTTAATGGTGGGTATCCAGTATATCTGTAAAACATTTTTGTTGAACGTGAAAACGTTTACTTGCGAATTGATAGCTTCCTAAAAACCGATAATCCAGATTGAGAATACTGATTAATACACAATACACAAAAACATTTCCGAAAATCAGTAGCAGCAAAAGAAACTGTTTACAGAAATACTTCTTGAAATTATATTAGTTGTGATGTTTCTGAAGATAAAGGATGGTTTTCGGACTAGTAGATAACTCGTAAAATCTTATTGTATTTTTCACTTATGGTTGGTTATATTATGCAGGGTGTCCAGGACATAAGTATCCAAAAGTTATGACTTTTTTTACGGAACTACTCATTAAAATACAGCGAAACAGCACCAAAAACTGGCGATATGAAGCAATAAAAGTAATAAAACTTTGTAAAAAATCACCATAAATTAAAAACAATACAGGACGCGTTTCGAGCTAAAAATATAACAGCTACTCATCAGCTAAAAAATGAACTAAAAAGTAGAGAATGTTGCAAAGAATGCGATAGATGGCGCTAGCTGAAAGAAGCACATGCAGAAGAGATGAGTGTTGCCAAAATGATAGAAGAGAAATTGAAAGGGAAAAAATGGAAATAAAAGAAATAAACAAAATTAAAATAAAATAAGATAAGTAAATTAAAAACAATTATTATTTATATTTATATATATTATATATTTATATTTATTATTTATATTTATTATTTATATATATTATTTATATTTTTTAATTTACTTATTTTATTTTAATTTTGTTTATTTCTTTTATTTCCATTTTTTCCCTTTCAATTTCTCTTCTATCATTTTGGCAACACTCATCTCTTCTGCATGTGCTTCTTTCAGCTAGCGCCATCTATCGCATTCTTTGCAACATTCTCTACTTTTCAGTTCATTTTTTAACCACGTGTTTACTGTAGCTGATGACGAGCTGTTATATTTTTAGCTCGAAACGCGTCCTGTATTGTTTTTATTTTATGGTGATTTTTTACAAAGTTTTATTATTTTTATTACCCTTTAAAACTTTTAAGAAAATTATTTAAATAAAAATAACTTCTCGCAAAGTTTTAATATCAATAGACTTTGTTGATGTGTGTCCCTTTAGTAGCACGACAAACGTCTAAACGGTATTCCAGTTCTCTCCCCAAATGTTTCGTAGTATAATCAGGAGTTATTAGACAAATTGCTTCTACGATACGCTTTTTCCACTCATCCACAGTTTCAGTTTTTTGTTTTGTTCCACGTTTTAAAATCTAGAGGGATTTCCAATCCACGGAGGTGAAGTCTATTATATTCTAATGAATAGTTCCGTAACAATAAGCCACAACTTTTGGATACTTATACCCCGGACACTCTGTATATTCCAAAAAATTTGCGAATATATAATAAATAATAATAAAATAACAATAAAATACAGTGGTGGAAAATTGGCGCAGAGGAGGAGCCTATTCACACCACTAATATTTTATGGTATTCTTCATCTTAATAAAAACTGTCATTATATAAGACGAAAAATTCTTGTAAAATTTAGTGGTGTCAATAGGCTCCTCCTCTGCGCCAATTTTCCACCACTGTAAAATATTTTTAGAAGAAACTTTTACAATCACCGTGAAGTATTATCGACTTCAGTCATTTACTAGTTTATGACAAGTCATAAACTAGTATACAACATGCATATCGGAAGTCCGTTTGTGAAAAGTTTGTATAAGAAACGACATTAATTAGAGCAAGAAAATCCCTTTTCAACAACCAAATTCACATTTGCTAAAAGAAATGTATTACTTCGCAATTCCTAATGAGGTTATTAGTTATTTCCGATTGAAATATCTTAACTATTATAATTATTAACAAGGACATGTTTTTCAAAGGGCAAATACTTCTTGCAATTTATAAATACTTGTACATTTTTCTCTTAAAATATTTGCAAGAATCCCGAAAAGAAAAGAAATTAGTGTTAAAAATAGTTCTTGCAATAATAATGCAAAAGTATAATTACATGAAATAGTTTTTAAGTCCTGACGATTAAATATTTCCCCACGGCTTAAAATCTTACAACATGTGGAACGAATATGATAAAAAATAAAATAAAAAGTCTAATAGGAAGTCGATTTTGAAGATTTTTGAAGAGCGAGGACGCTTGTTACATTGTTGTTCCACCGACAACGAAGCTAAACTGAGTTGTTACATATTTTATCAGCTAGGTGGCGTTGATCTCTTAATCAAACATCGGGAGCGCACAAGAAGGTGAACATAAATTTCTTCAAAAAGTATTTTTCTTATAATAGTTATTGTTTTTTATATACAGGGTGTCCGGGCTAAAAGTATCCAAAAGATATGTCTTATTTTTATGGTATGACCCATTAGAATTAAAATATATATATATAACTAAAAATAGCATCTCATAAAATTTTAATATCAATAGGCTTCGATGTCTGCACCTTTGGTAGCACGACAAACGTCTAAACGGTAATCCAGTTCTCCCCAAATGTTTCGTAGCGTATCAGGAGTTATTAGACAAATTGCTTCTATGATATGCTTTTTCCACTCATCCACAGTTTAAGTTTTTTGTTTTTTTCAATGTTTTAAAAACTCGGAGGGGTTCCAATCACTGGGGAAAAAATATGGTTCTGGCATCTAGAATCTAAATTGTGGCTCGAGATAAAATAGTCCCATGTCATCCTTATAAATTCTAGTTCTCTTTGCTAGAGAGTTCTGAAGTCTCCTACCAGAATTCAAGAGCGTTTTCCTGTATTCTCGTTGTCAAACCTATTTAACCCTTAAATATCTGATTTTTCAAAAATCATTGTAATAATGTTTTTCGGCTTTCATTTTTTATATAAATCATGTGGAAAATACTTTTAAAAAATCATATTTTGTTTTAAGTATGGTTTACGGTTAAAAAACAGGTTGTTACTAATCGGCAATACTGGTCTTTAATTGAAAAAGTAATTTTTCTTGATAAAATTCTATAATATTAAACAAACAAGAATTTTAGGAACTATAATAAGAAATAAATTTTACTTGCTCACTGCAAAACAAAATAGGGTATTTCGCAAGCTTCCAAACAAAACAAAAAGAACAAGTAACAACAATTGAAAAAATAATTCTATCTTTATTCTTAAACAGCACAAGTGTTGCCATCTACATGTTTAAAAATCGATTTAATAATATTTTCAGAATGTATTTTATTGGCAACATGAGGCATTATAGCTTCAATATTATTCTAATATTATTTTAGAAGTCTAAATTGGGTATGTTGCCGAAAAGCAACACCCAGCATTTAAGGGTTAAATATCTCTGCAAATAGATGCGAACACAAGAGGTTAGTTTTAGTAACTATAATTCTAATTTATGAAACCATTTCAGAAATCAAACCATAATTTCTCGCTACTGAAACGATGCATTATCGTTTTGTCACCTAGAAATCAGGAGACTAGAAATTCTAGATCATTTCGTCTATTCAGCTTAGTTGCTTACTCTATTCGCATAGCTCGTAAATCTATATTTCTAGTTTAGGGATTCAGAAAATGACTACCTATTCATTCTAGGTGAAGGAGGTATATTTTTTTTTCTCGGTGATCCACGGAGGTGAAGTCTATTATATTCTTATGTATAGCTCCGTAATAATAAGCCATAACTTTTGGATACTTATAGCCAGGACCTCCTTAAAAGAATGTCTCAGTTATAAATTTTAATAGTATCAACTGTAAGCGTTATAGAGTGTTCAAATAAAGTGTAACTCAAACAGTTTTAGATAAGCGCATGCGTGAGTTCTGCTTTGTTTTTGACTCGCTTGCAGCGCCACATTCGCAAAATGGCGACTCATGAGGATAAACCGTAATTGATGGGCTGATGATTTAAAAGCTGTTAGAGCCATTTTTTTCTTCGGGGCTTTATAAAAATCGTGTCTACGTTCCTCCGATACGTAATGATTTGCCAGATTTGAGACACAGAATTGAAGAGGCTATGCTTCCATTACTCCAGACTTGTTAATCGAAGTGTGGGAATAATTAGACTTTAGGTTGGATGTGTGTCTTATAACTAAAGATGTACACATTAAACATTGGCAAGAAAAACTGAGTTAGTTTACCTTCCATTTGATCTATGATTTGTGGTAAATTGTCTAAATTAAACTGTTATAATATACCATTGAAAATAGAACATTCTTTTATGGGCAGACTGTATTTCCCTAGGTTAAATAATGGTTTTCTTTCGGTACAGAGTATGAATGTTATATATGATACGATTTAATTCATTTCACTAATAAAAAAAAAAAAATAATAGAAATAAAATTTATCAGATCACAAAGTTTTAGTGTGTTTTTTAATTCAAAAAAAAAAAAAATACAGAATTCGATTATAAAACTTAAAAATATATTACAATTAGGGAAAATGAGGTTATCACGAAAATAAATTTTAAAAAAAACAATATTAAGATGCGTTTAAAACATAGAAAATAAATGTTATTTGCTTTTTTCACTTGTGGTTATATTATATTTATCTAGGTTAAGAAACGTTTGTCTTTTGGTACAGTGTACGAATGTTGTATATGATACGATTTAATTCCTTTCACTGATAAAAAAAAAAATAATAATAATAATAAAAATAACGGAAATAAAATTTATCACATCACAATGTGTTTTTAGTTCCCAAAAGAAATACAGAATTCGATTACAAAACTTAAAAATGTATTACAACCAAGAAAAATGGATGTGTCGCGAAAAGAAATAAAAAATAACATTATGAAGATACGTTTAAAACGTAGAAAGTAAATGTTGTTTACTTTTTATCCTAAATTTCTTATTTTTTTAAATATTTACTTTCCGCAGACTTTCTATTGTTTCGTAACTGAAAGAGATTTTATTGATTTGTCGTTTCTAAAAGCATAACAGAGTATGTACAAAGTTGTTTTGAATTCCTAATTACTAAACAATTAACCAATCTATGTAAATTCAAGTATAATAAAACTTTACACTAAATTTAAATATTTAATATTTAATGTAACCACATTTCAACTTCACATTTCATGATTTCAGCGTTATCATGTAATAACACTGACGTCAGTTTGACGGTGGCAAGACCTGACCAAAAGCTTTCGCTTTTCAAACTTATAGACATCGACAATTTCAATTTATACACCGTCTGATAGAATAAAAAAAAATGTTTTTTTAAATGCAAATTGTTTCGAAAACTGTTTCTGAGTTTCTAGATTTTTATTATGGCTTTTAAAATAATTTTTAAGCATGAATTTTTTTAAAGGTCTATGTCTATCACGTGAAGCCCGATTACGAAAGATTAACAAGTTTGAAGTTAAACAGGCTAAAACTAGAAAGCTGTTTTGAATTCATAATTACTAAAAAATTAACCAATCTTAATTAATGAAAAATGATGTATAATGAAACTTTACATTAAATTAAAATACTTAATATTTAAAGTAACTTCATATTTCATGTGATGTTACATTTCTTTTATTACAAAGCAAAAGCATGCTCGTGAGTAACCATAACGTCATTTTTATAGTGGCAACACCTGACGAAAAACTTACGCTTTTACTACCATTTTTTTTTTTTTTTTTTAACTTTTAGACATCGTCAATTTCCATTTTTACACCATCGAATTGAATAAAAGAAATTCTTTTAAATGCAATTTTATTGAAAACTGTTTCTCCGATTATTGGTTTTTTATGGTTTTAACAATAATTTTCACATGCATGAATTACTTAAATGTATGTCTCTATCGTGTGCAGCCCGATTACGAATAATTAATCCGTGTGAAGTTAATCAGAGTTAATCTAGAATGTTGTTTTGGATTCATAATTACTAAAAATTTAACCAATCTTAATTAATGTAAAGTCATGTATAATGGAACAGTACATTAAATTAAATTACTTAACAATTAATCTAACTTAATATTTTATGTACATATCACCCTGTGTTTAATTCCTATAACGTAGTTATATATTAATGTTTAAATATTTCAATTTTTTCATTCCTTTCCCAAACGTAATATTTTATCTTTTACAGAAATGGCCGTTTCAAATGTAAGTTAATTTCTCCTTTCTCTCGATAAATTTATTGCACTCTCTAATTTATTTGTCAGATTTAACCACAGGAATAAATCAATAAAATATAAGAAATAAGATAAAGTCTTATGCATTTAAAAATCATTTTCAGATATACTTCCTTTCTTTTGTTTATTCGCAGAGCTTCTGTTCAGAATTTAGGTAGATGATTGATTTATGTTTTTTATGATTATACGCGGTATGTTATTTCTAACACTATATTACTACTTTCATAAGAGCAATAACAGATCCATTTTCGTGGATAGAATAAACATTGTTTGATTATTGCGTCTGTTTGGAGTCAGCAACGATAGGGTTTATAATTATTAATGTACAGATTAAGTTGGCGAGATTGCGCCCTCCACTTCGATGTATGTAAGTTTAAATTTTCTCATTGAGTTTTCACATAACGGATTTTATTGCTTTGTTTTATTTGGCATTTTTATGTACTCGCCATGGCGATGATATGAGATTTCGCTTATAAGTTTTCTTCTGTTGGTCGTCACTTTTGCTGGTGGACTTTTGCTGTAGAAGGTGCTAAAATTAAGGGGCCACCCCACTCCCTTGCTGGAGCAGTGGCTCATTCTCTGTATAACACTATTTCATCTTAATTAAAGTTTTTATGCAAAGAATTTCAGTCCAATGGTTTATCATCGACTTATAAGTATCAGTTTATTTTTATTTCAGGATTACGGATTTCTTCTGTTTTCCGGGAACAACTGATTAAATAGCAATGTACGACAAATTATAATCACCCCCTTGCTCGAACTTCATCATAAATTCTGTCAGGTGTAAATGTCATAGTCAGATGCCTCAACGTGGGCTAAAGCCTGGTTATTTCTTTACTTTTTTTAATCCAGTTTTTCCTTGACTTGTACGTCTTGCATACGATACATTGCATACGATATTTCTTTATAGAGCATAATGAAATGGAATTTTTTCGATTGTTCCTGTAAACGATCCATAAATGCACTTGATTCTATAAAAGCGCTTCATTTCCTCTATCTAGCGTAGCACAGTAATCCTCAATAACAAATATCAATTACAGTAAAACCTCCCTAAAGCGACCACGTTCCGTTCCAATAAAAATGGGTCGTTCCAAGAGGTGGTCTCTTAATGGAGGTCATGTTTAAATCTAGATTTTAATTGTTGAAAAAAGGTAACAGTTAATGTTACTAAAATTTATTTTTCACATTAGGAAAAAATGTAAAAATTGAAGCATCAAAACAAAAGTTAATTACATAAGTTAATTACTGCAGAGTTTAAAAATTGAATACATTAACGTTTGCTTTGATTTTACGGTTTAATCTTTTATAACTTTTATTTCCATGTCCTTTCGAAGTTCAGTAAATAAATGTAATTTTTTTTTTTGGACGGGAACAAATAATCACGATTTCAGAATAGGGCAGGGGGGTTTATTGACCGTCATTCTTAATTTGTCATCGGAGTTTAATTTATTGCCTAAAAAGGCACGAAAGGGTTTAAACACTTAAAAGTTGCCGGAATTAAAAAAAAATCTAAACTAGTATCCGTCAGGCAGAAATGTCGGAGCATGGAGACGCGTGAACTTAAAAGATATTATTTTTAAAAAAATGTTTTATTTTCTAGATTACTGTTTAATAGTATAAAAGTAAGTTTGAAATAACAATCGTCGATACTTCATTTTAAAGTGTTTAATTCAGGCGTCAGTTGTCTCGGGTAATGCACAAATGCTAATCTGTCAGCAAGTGCTCCCATACTTCTAATTTGGTAAAGCTTCTCCTTAACGAAAATCTCTTGCATTAGAACTTCCTCTAAATGACAAACTACAGTAAAAGTGACATAAGTTGTTTTGTGTGACAACACCTTTAGATGAATGTCCACAGCAGTTTTTGGCAAAGTTAAACTCTGGGATTTGTGTATGGTGGCAAGGTATGCAACAGTAAAAGGTAACTAACTTCGTGCGTATTTACAAATAGGTTTGACAAAAAAAAATTCTTTCAGTTAGAAATGGCACATGATACTCAACAAAATGAACTATTATAGCCTGTGGCAAGCCTCGAGGTTGAAATCGTGGGTCATAGGCAATATCTTTTATCATACTTAGTGCACCGTTTACCAATACTCACTCCGTCCAGATATTGGTTTGTAGCATAATGCATAAACCTGTGTCCAGTTCTTGAGGAAATTCCAGCCTTAAATCCAGACGCGTGATCATCTTCACTCCATCTTGCTATTTAATCATTGGATCTGCTAAAATTCTTGTCATTGGCCCCCGTCTTTGATTTAAGAAGTACTTCTTGACTATATTCTTTAACTTGCTTGGTTTTGAGAAAAAGACATATGGCATCTTCAAATCATTCAAGTTAGCCGAAAGCAGTATATCTTTGCGTCGTTGCATAAGGGGTGAGAGGTAGTCTAAAACTTGACACACCCAAAGTGAGTTAAGAGTCTTTCGGAACTATGTCTGCTCATCGCCGTTTCGTCTAAATGAGTTTGTTAATGTGAAACATTTTTTAAAAGCTTAAGCATTTTTTGCCCGAGAAGAACCAAAATGACTTTTATAGAATGTCTCTTATATTAGAGGGATGTGTTTTCCGCGATGTAACTACTTAATACGTCCAAGGATTTAAACAAATAAGCGTCTAAAAGGCTCAATGCTATCTATTTTACCTTCGCGATATCTTTGTTCAAAGTCAGCCATAAGACGACATCCTATCATTAAAAATTCGCCATTAATGAGAAATAACACTGGATCCATGCTGAGCCGTAGATTTAGTGCTGACTTTTTAAATTAGCGAACTATTTAAAACGCGTTGGTTCTTTAAGCGCAGAGTGAATTGGCTTGTCTTTGACTAAATGCAGCAGTACCTGTTGGGGCCAAAAGAATGATAGCTTCTGATCCTAATTGCTCTATGATCTCTATGATTGTTTTACTAATTTCTTTGATTATCGTACATTTTCCAACTCTTCCATTTCGAATAATAAATGTTGACTTAGAGAAAGTTGTAACTTTTGTTTGCAAAGACAAAAGCTGTTCAGTGCATAACTGAAGTATCTTCTGCTGCTCATCTGTAAATCTGATGTCAGAATTATCAAAATTTTCATGCAGCGTAATTTGTTGTTCTTTAGAATAATTCAGAAATGTTAAAAGTAAAGAGATACCACTGGATAAGAGAATCTATGGTAAAGATAAAGAATTACCACCGGATGTATTTGAGCAATTTTGATTTGTTTAATGTAGCCCCGATCTTTGAGACAATCAAAGATTGGAACTTGATCCATCGAGTTAGCGGCAGAAAACTTCAAAGCTACTTCAAAGACTTGATTGTCTGGCACAGCCCAAACTTATTTAATATGGTAACAGGTAAAGGCTTGTAACACGTATGTAACACACACACATAGGTAGTCTGCTATACTCCTCTATCAAACTTGGTACCTTTATTCATCTGAGTTGCTGTTATATCGTTATTCTGCAAATACTCGGAACGCATATGGGTTATTCTTATGCGACTTTTCCACATAGAATTGTGCTGAATAGCTCTTTACATTTGAATTGCTTTCTTTTAAACCGGCATTTTCGAAACTTCTGTGTATAACGTTACACATATAAAAATATGTACACTAAATCTAGGCAACAAATAAAAAAAATCAGGGATTGATTTATGACCTTTAGTGAACATGATATATCACGAATTATCTTCCATTGCTGTATCCATTTCCCCGATCATAAGCATAAAATTATATAGTCATATCCATTAACGTCGAATTTCTCGCTAAGCTTCGCGACATTTGGCGAAATATCGCGAACTTTGGCGACCAAAAATATGTCGCCATAAATTAAGCCAATTTGGCTGTAGCTGACTGATTTGGCGAAATTTCCATTGAAATTCAGAACTGATGATTATTCTCTAATTGGGTTCTTCGCATTTTAGCATTGTGTTCTCCAGTAAAATTAGCTAAAATCTTAAAACCAAGAAATAGGGAAGCTACCTTTTCCAACCCGTACAGGAATTTTTTATTTTGTAATCTACATATTTCCGTTTTCTTGTGTCCATCTTGACAAAAAATACTTATCTCATTCACCTCAGAATGTTCACTTGCATCTCAGTTGCAACACATTCACTTACGATGAATTAAAAAAAAATTGAGTAATCTTCAGTAACTGAGAACGCTACCAAATTGTTAAATTTGCGCATCAAACAACGCTCAGTAAATTATGAAATTGTCTACAAACCCGATTACGAAAATAGAAACATAAATTCGTCTGAATAAAAACATACATACATAAGAATACATACATATAAGTAATACATACGTGACATTATATTTTGTTTGATTTAATTGAGTATCACTCGTGGCCGTTCGGCTAATGCCCAAAATCGTATTTTCCGTATTCGATTTCTTTTCATTCAAAATGAATTGCGATTTGGAAGCTTAAAAACAATAAAAAGTTCGCAAAAAAAAATAAATAAAAAAAAAAAAAATAGTGGTCGTTACGTACGTAGAAAGTAAAACTTCTGAAAGGGAGGTAGGGGTCAATCTATATCTGAGATCACCAATGTATCAACATCGACTTCAACATTCAACTCCATAATGATCCGTATGAGGTTAAAGTGCATAATTTAGAGCAATGGAGCTAATGTTTTAAATAATAACGGGATGAATCTCGTCAAATTTCGACGAAAGAAATTGTTTAAAAACGAACTCATACATAGTTAGTACTTAGTCTCTTAAAACAAAATTATTTTTAACTTAAAGTTACCAAAATACTAATTCCATACACTTCGACTGTTCAAAGTATTGAAAAATTAAACTGTATTATTATACCTAATCAAGATAAGTAATTTTGATGAAATTACCCATAGAGGCTGTTATGTTTAAAATTACCGATAGAAAATCAGAAAAAAATGATTTCATCTTAAGTCAATCATGGGATTATTTTTCGCGTTAAATCAAAACTTAACGTTATTTTCATCGTCTAAAAATTATCATATAGGCCGAGAGCCGGCAGCACCGCCGGCCTCATCGAGTTCACGGATGAAATTCTAGTATTAGTTAAATCTTGATTCGCATATTAAAACTTAATCGGTCTGCCAAGTCATATCTTGGTCGAAAACACCTGAAAACCCGATTTTAGTGGCTGACTCGTAAGTTTACCATTGGGTTTTCCTGCACCAAAAGGTACACTGTTAAAAACAATTGCTGCATACTCACTCCACTACTTTTATAGAATGTTTCTGTTCCGACCAATGAGAATGCCACATAATATAGTCAAATTGCAGTTTCCTATAAAAGCGATGGAGTGACGATGCAGCAAATGCCCCAGATTTTTAACAGTGTATGAAAACATGGAGGACTGGGAGCAGGAAAACACAATGGTAAACCTACGAGTCAACCGCTAAAATCGGGTTTTCAGGTATTTTCCACCAAGATATGACTTGGCAGACCGATTGCGTTTTAATATGCGAATCGAGATTTAACTAATCCTAGAATTTCATCCGTGAACTCGATGAGGTGATTGTCTGTGCTGCCGGCTCCCGGTCAAATACGCATCTCTCATATTTACATTCCCCATTTCAAAAATATTGCAATGCGCAATATGTGATTAATACATATATTTCTAAACTTGAAATCAAGTTTGTCAATGACGACTTTGCATGTGAACATTCGCACTCTTGACTTGTGATTGTAATCTCCGTATCGGCAAGTAAAATTCCAGAAAGTTTTAATTTTATCAGAAAAAATGATCGTTTTCATTTAAATATGATGTCATTTTCGCTCACTGAAGCATTTCACCTAGCGTCTCAAACTCGATGAATGGAAAAAGAATTGAATTATAACAGCTTTTTTGTGCGGAAAACATGAGTATTTTTTTAAAGCGTGACGTCATTTTCTGTTCAGTTTTTTCAGAAAGTTTATTTTGAATTTTATGAGAAAATGGCATCAATAAAGATAAGCAACAACAATGGAAGTAATCCAATTGCTACCATTTTGAAACAAATTCATAGAAAACTTTTAAATTTTAAATTTAAATATAAAAATGGGAATATTTAAAGAAAATAGGTTGTGCGGGCAAATCTACAAACAAACAGCTTTAAATAAGAAAAAGAATTATTAAAATTGGTTCAGATAAAAGCTCAAGGTAGATGACTAAAAAAAGAAAGCCTTATCTTTCAAATATATAGATTTAAACTCGCAATGTTATCTCTATGGGAAAATTTTGAGCCGACATTTCAGGCTGTTAGGGTTGGCGAATATTTATGATTTTCAACACGCACCGAGATTTTGGCAGTACCGACGTCCAGCTCATTTTTTGTGTCGATGCGACAAATATTTTGGATGCTATCGTGTTAACAATAAGTGTAATTTTTGCAGGGAGGCCGGAGCTGTGCTACGACAACTTAGTTTAGAAGTCTGATGAATAATGCGCTCTTGGAATTATTTTTCTAATAAAACCTTCTTCAAGCGACCAGGAAAAATGGAATTTGTTTCATTTCCTTCAAAGAAATGTGTCGCTCATGGAGGGAGTTCAACTGGGATGGTCTCTGAATGGAGGTAAAATTAGTGTTGAGCCTATGGGAATAAATTTCGTTCCATGAAAAAAATGGTCGTTCAGGGAGGTGGTCGCTTAATGGAGGTGGTCACACAGGGAGGTTTCACTGTACATGGGAATCCGAGTATATTTAAACGTGTTAGAGTACTGCTAATTAGACAAACTGCCAGAAAAACAGAATCCAGAAATACTTTTCAACTATGTTAGAAAGTGTTAAAAAGTAACTATTGCTGCTGTCTCTGCTGCCTTAACTGAATTTATTATGACCTTTTCATTTTCTAGCCTCATAATTAAAAAAAATACTATTGTTGAATTTTAAAACAGGAGAAATGGTAATATGATAAAGAAATGATAAACACGTTGCAGCAGACAATTTCTAATTCAAAGAATTATTTTAATCGCTAATTAACATAGAAGTGGTACAAAGTAGTTCTTTTAAAATTTGTATGATATATAAGACTATGTGTAACAATTTAACCGTGTTTGGCAGTCACACACTTGGCTATATTGGTGTGTGCAGTGTCCAATCGTTTGTTATATTTGACTAAGTTTTTTTTTCAAATTTTTGACTCAAAATTTCATTATCTGAAAACAGATTTCATTCATAGATTGAAATAATCAAATTTACATACGGTTGCCAGATTTAAAAAAGTCGGAATAATAATATTAACATATAGTTTTCAACTGAAAAATATAATTACACGTAATTTTTTTTAAACCGAATCCTTTAACAAAATTAAGCTTTTACGTACGAAAAAAATAAATAATGATGGAAATTATGTCATATTTAAAAGGATATACTTTAAACTCATATTTAAAACGTCATATTTACAGCCATTTTCTTATATTGTTTCTATAAACAGTATTTTTAATAAATTTAAAAAATCATAAAACCCGACTGCGTAAAATGCGAACTAATTATTTCTCATCAATGTGAAACTTTTTTTTATATTACTTATCTATTTTGTATTTATATGTAATGATGACTTTTAAGTTGTGTTTAATTGTTAGTTCCTGTCTAAAACACTGTTTTGATGAAAACTATAGGTGTATATGATGGTTAGAGTTGCAGTAAAGCTAAAAATCCTACCAACAACTTACGGGTTGTGTAATATTTAAACGTAGCTTCTGACTGTAAAATAGTCAATGAAACATCGTCTTCATTTTGAAAGAACTATCCAATGATATGCCACTCAATAGGGTGCGTAAATTTTTTTTTTTTTGTCTCTACCGCCATTTTGTATTTTACGGCCGCCATTTTGAATGTATAAAACAAAACCTAGCCTATAACCATCGGACTGTTAAGACGAATCGATAGAGACCTCATCCATTAACATCCATCCAGCCGTTGGGATGTTTCGAGGGTATAAAGAAATCCACATACTCAGATACGCGCGAAACACGTAACCCTTCTTGGCAGTCGGATAATTAAAAGATATATTAACACGTGAATATCTAAAAACATTGAAAATTTTAAATTAATGAAATTCTTACGTACTAAAAGGATTTTACGACAGAAAGCAAAGATACTCTTTTTGCGAGGTTTGTATGTGTGTTGATGAGCGTAGCAGGCTATGAGCTAGCTAGTACTTGCATATAGTACGTATTTAAAACTAAAGTAAAGATACATAGTATTCAAATTCCTGACTTTATTCATTACTTCTGTGCAAGAACATTTTAAAAGCTGTCAATTTTTGCTTATTATTGAATTTTAAAACCGTTCAATCTTTTTAAGTATACTCTGTAATTTTTGGTAAATTATTTCTGCAATATTACTGGATTTTAAATAAGTAATATGATTAAATATTCCAAATAATATTCCTATAATTATCGGCATTTGGAAATTTTTGCTTACATTTTTTTAAAAATAGAACTACGTGAAGTAATTCATAAATCAATAGGTTTAACCTATTAAGAAAAAATTATAAATACTTTAGCGTTTATTTCGTTGCGGAAATGTCATACATATTCATGCATGCTCCTTCCAAATTCATTTTTCTTAACATTTTATAGATAAAGCGTAGTAAGTTAATCCATGTACTTAAAAGTTTTAAAAGCTTTTTCTATTTAGATTTATCTAAAAGCAACATTATTCAAATAAATTAAATTTCACACGCGTTTCAACGGTTCACTAAAAGCAGCTGTGTTTTAGACCAAATTAGTCTCTAAAATCTTTGCTCTGCTTTCGCATTTTGTGTTTTGTAACTCTCTGGTGCAGACAGTTATGTATCTCGATGGAAAAATCAACTATATTCGGAATAGTACTAAAAACATTGTTATATTCATAATAAAGTACTTCTTTCTAATATTTTCTGGTGTTAGCTTTAGACATTTTTAATACAAAAATACCGAAAATATGCATCTGTTTATTAATAGGAATAAATACATATTTGCCGATTTCGGGTATTCAGATTTTACACTTTTGGGCTTGGGTCGGGTCGTGTGGCTTCAAATATTTGGATTTCGGGTTGAGTTTTGATTCGTTCACGTCGTGGCCGGGTTGACCCGATTTCGTTCCGGTTGGTTAGTGCTTATAACATCAGTTCTGTTGGTTGTGTTTTGATGGGTCTTTTACTGTTATTTAGATACTTTGTCAGGGAAGATTTCGGTATATTGCTATCGTACTGCGTTGCTAAGTTATTGAATTATCGGGTAAAGTTCTATAGTCAGGTGAACCCGATTATTAAAGATTAGCCTTTTTAAAATGTTCTGGTGGATGAATTTTGATGAGACTTGCATTGCAGTTAGATAATTTTTAAGGGATGGTTTCCGTACATTGCCCATCGTTCTATCGTTCTTTACAATATCCTACCGTAAGTGATCAACTGACAAGGTTTATTCTTAACAACCCAAATTTTGTCTGGCGCATTAGAAAATATAACATCACAATGGCGTTCTTATCGTTTTTACAATGCGGAAGGACACTGCCGATAAAAGTCCATTTTGCTATAAAACACAAGTGCAAATTCTGCGGTATATTTAGTTTGATTCAAGGATCATTGGGAAAAACCGACCAGCGCAGCGGGCAAAGCATCTTAGTAAATAAATAAAATACTTCACATAGTTAATATGTTTTTCGTTTAATAGTTACATTGATTGAAAATATTTGTGTTTTCCCTATGTAAACAAAACCTATTTCCCAAATCATACATTATAAATATGTTAACTGTTAAAAAAGAAGAAAAGCGAAACCAAAAAATTTAAAAAACAGGAATTCTGCTTTTTCATAATTTAGTGTTGCCCCCCGATGAAAAAGAAATATATGTACATATAAATTTTACAAAACATATTTGAATTTTAAGACTTAAAACACACTATTTTATTTTATGTAAAACGACGTCATTCGCATTCGCTTAAGAATTCCACATTTACGATAAACTCTTAAACATCTACAGTAAGGCATGCATAGGATGTCACTATAGCGAAATAATGCTATATATGCTATAATGCTATGCACTATAGCGAATGCAGCAAAAAGATGCCGTCATTAATGAATTTCGGCAAAAAAAAAAAAAAAAAGCAATTTAACAAATTACAACGACAATTTGGAAAATGATTTTTTCAAAGACTAAAATTTAAGGCATAAAAAATCGCACGGAGTTGATCATATATTACGTACGCCATGAATTAAACATTAATAGTGTTATTACACGTACAAATTCCAAGCGACAAAAATCGCCTGCGACTCGTCAGATTTCCTGAAGCTTAAGTATTATCCACCTGAAACTTACGTATTAGCCAAGCATTTCATTGGCTTTTCGGGAAAATGCTTTTCCATCGCTTTTGTACACGTTTCAATTTGATTTCATGACTTTGGCCATTTCAGAATCTGAAACATGATCAGTTTCTATCGCGTGGACAATAATTTTAGATATAATAAAACACACATACTACAATATATATTAAACAACACATACACACATAAATAACGCCTGCATTCAACAGTTAAAGGTATATATAAATATTATACAGACATACATACAATAAATACAATAAACCCAACTGGAGTGAAAACTTAGCCAGAGACAGGAATCGAACGACCACAGTATACAAGACTGCTGCTCTAACCACTGAGCTACTCCGGCCGATACCTGAGTCTGCAATTTCCCACTAATAAACCATGTTGGGGAAGTCACCAGCCATCTATACGACAGCATTGGATGACCGGACAACGATGAATGGCTCTGGCTATTTTTTCACTCCAGTTGGGTTTATTGTATTTATTGTATGTATGTCTGTATAATATTTATATATACCTTTAACTGTTGAATGCAGGCGTTATTTATGTGTGTATGTGTGTTTTAATATATATTGTAGTATGTGTGTTTTATTATATTTATCGTAGATCGATGTAATAGTAAAATCTATTCATCGTTGTCCGGTCATCCAAGGCTGTCGTATAGATGGCTGGTGACTTCCCCAACAGGGTTTATTAGTGAGAAATTGCAGACTCAGGCATCGGCCGGAGTAGCTCAGTGGTTAGAGCAGCAGTCTTGTATACTGTGGCCCCGGGTTCGATTCCTGGCTTTGGCTAAATTTTCACTCCAGTTGGGTTCATTGTATTTATTGTGTGTATGTCTGTATAATATTTATATATACCTATAATAATTTTAGAGTTTAAGTTTCTTGAATTAAAGGCATTCCAGTGTTCTTTTAATCGTATTTCCAAGGTACGACTAGTCTCTCCAATATATATTGTTTAATAATTTAAAAAATTATTTATATGGTTTTTTAACTATTTAATTAAATTGGCTATATTTTTTTAATAGTTTTTAATTAATTATGAGCAGACGTAATATCTTTTTCACCTTAAAAGTAAAAATAGTTTAAAAAAAACATTCTTTTATAGGTATTCAAAAATCTTAAAAATCACGCATTATTTCATCACTTATTTCATTTATGTAGTTCCAAAAAATGTCCGCTACAATACAATTATTTTCTGTCGAGATTACTTATAGAGAATTCTTCACTTTGTTTCACGCTTGGTAAATAATGCGGGCTCATAAATTTATTCATTTTTAATTTTTGCGGTACCGAACGAAAAAAAAAAACAATGTTGGTAATAAAAACCCAGTACAACAAGGTAAAGAAGTTTAGATTAGTAAATTGAGATGTAATAATGATTTAAATTCAAATATAGCATAATTTGCACTCAGGAGATTATTTATAACATTATAACACACCTTTTCATAAAGTAGTGGCAAAGAAGTAAATACGTGAAAGAAAATATCTCCAGAAGTCATATATTTTTAAAAATAACGAATGCTTAATTGCTTTCCATAAAAATATACATTATGTCTTTTAATTAATAAATGATAAATTAGTATAATGTTATGAACTTTCCTGAGAATATAGATAACAGATTGGACTTTTCTTTTCAAATTTACTCCATGAAAACAAAACTATAAATTAGCAATTTTCATTTTTTAATATATTTCTAAATAAACAAACTTTTAACGATGTAGATTTTTGAACATACAATGGTTAAATAAATATCTGTGACCTTTCATATATATTAAAACCTTAAAATTTTTAAGAGAAAATAGTCTTAATTATAGCATCAATTAAATTCTAGTACTCTTCTTAAATAAAAGAAAAAAAAGTATCACATGAAAGTATCACCTTTGAAATTTAAATTAATAAGCATTTTTAACCCTTTATCTACTGCGGATTTTTTCATTTTTTTTTCAGTTACACAATGGAAATTAAAGGATACGCATAAAAAAATACTCATCCGTGAGAAATTTAATTCGTTAGATCATTAGAGGGAATTCATTAAACTGGTACTTTAAAGTACAGTCAGTACACTATGCCTAAAATATTCTCATAACAGAAAAAACACACGGTATTTCAAATAAAGTTTAAACTCTTAAAAATGCTAAATCACAAGAAGACACTCGCAAGCTAACAATAAAAACATATTAAATTGACATAGTTTTATTTTACACATGAAAAATGAGTAAAAATTCAAATTTGATGGCATTAACCCTTCCAGGGGCGGTGGCATGTTTATGAAACCACTTAATTTTAATTCTCAAACGCCACAATGGCATCAGAATTTGGATAACATATTGTCCATTTAATGTGAACGTGAAATACAGCCTTTTTTCTTATTTCCAATTAAATTTGGTGGTAGATTCCGGGGCCATTAATTTATTTCAACACTTTAGCATTGAGAATGCTTTGCCCCTGAGAGGGTAAAAAAAAAAAAAAAAAAAAAAAAAAAAAAACGAAAAAAAAAAAAAAACGAGCCAGTGGTACAACATTTTAGATTTCCTATAAAAAAATAACAAGGAAACAAAAAATAAATACTACGAAAATCATTACTAGACTACAATTTAGAAATTACATTATGAAGCAGATAAAAACAATGGATAACTACACAGACGAAAAGATAACAAAAAGGTTTTTTCCAACTCGCAGTGTACTGACGATATTTATAAATAGCACAGAGTAATTCAAATGTTAAATCAAATACATACACCATTCGCCTAAAATAGCTAGTGTGATCGTATTCTAAGATCATGATAAACACATTAAAAATATCCAACACATTAAAAATATCTTATATCCTTTACTGTGTTTGTAGTAATAAAAAGATGAGCGCGACAAGCTGTACAAAATATCGCCACAAAACACATCGACTGTTTCAAAGATAACCTGCTTCTTCGCTAAAATAACAAACCTAGAACTACTGCTGTCATATATTCTGAAAAGTGGAGTTAAAAGAGTGTTTTGCAAAGTACCATTAGAATATTAGTAATATTCACTATGGGGTGAAAGTTTAAAGTGAGTGGTACTTAAAAGTACCGTCAGTAGATAAAGGGTTAATCTTCAGTAAAATTTCATCTTTTCCCTTCTTTTTTAATTTTTCTTAGTGCTATATATATATATATATATATATATATATATATATATATAGCACTAAGAAAAAAAAAATATATAGCACTTTTCTCAAGAAAACATAATTTTTTTTTGTTTTGTTTTGATGAATATTGGTAAAGAAATGAAGATAAAAAGTGCAGTCCCTTTTTCAATTTTTTTAATTTAGTTATGCTTGTCAAACAGACATTATAATTAATTTAATAAAAAATATTATGAAAGTTGATTATTTAATAAAAAGACGTCAGCTTTTGTTTTGAACGTCTCTGTCTTTTATTATACAAATAATACATTTTCTTTTTTATTAAGAAAAAACATAAAGCATTTTTTTATTTTATTTTATAAAAAGATATGATATTTATATCAAACATTAAGTTATTTGAAATATTTTTTGTGTGTATACTGTCGTAAACAGATGCCGTTTTCTAAACATAACAGTATTTGTTTTCTATGAGATACAACATCTTTAAAGCCTTTAATTAAATGTACTAAAAAAATTTTCTAAATGACTGTAATGCATATTGAGCTAATAACACACATACACATTCTCTTAAATTTGAGACTAAAAATGCTGTAGGTAATTATTCTTTAAATTTATTTCTCTAATTTTTCTCGAAGATTTCAGAATGTAGTTACTTTCATTAAAAGGTTGTCTGAAAAAAATCGTCAAAAAACTTTTTAACATTTTCCTAAGATAATATATATGTGAGAAGGGGACAGACCCAATAAATAGTAAAAATAAGAGTTTAATGTTGATCCTGGTTACACTGCAATACAATTTATATACAAATTAATATTTACATGTTTAGGAGGAAAAAGGACTTTTGCTGAAATATATCAGCCAATTAATAGGTCGGAGATTTAAGAGCTTGGCTGGAACGTCTCTTCAGGTCAACGCACAATCGAATTCTGATGTGAATTTTAAAATTCTGTTTCTAGGCCAGAAACCACAGCTCACATATACAGGCATCCCTCGACTTACGTAAGTAATGCTATCCGTAAACTTTTGCGTAACTTGAATTTTACGTAAGTCGAATTTGTAAATTGCTTCAGTAAAATTTCGTAAGAAACTGCAATATTATATATATATATATATATATATATATATAGTATATATACATTATTAAATGGGCTGGGCACATTGCAAGAAGACAAGACAATAGATGGAGCACAAACACCTTACAGTGGTATCCCAGAGATGTAAAACGCCCAAGAAGACAGCCTCAAATAAGGTGGAGTGATGAAATCAGAAAAGTAGCCGGTGTAAATTGGATGACCAAAGCACTAGACAGGAAACTTTGGGAAAATCTGGGGGAGACCTACATCCAGCAGTGGATTGAAAACGGTTGTTGTTGTTGTTGATGATGATCCATTATTTACACAGTATTATTTTATAAATAAAGTAGCATGAAACAATATTCACTTGGATATAAACTATAAAATTATGAAAAATTATAAAAAGAAACTGAAAGAACACTTTTCAAACAAAAACTATCTTGTGGGTTGGGTTGGGTTGATTTTTGACGGCCGATTATCTACTCGAGGGATATAGGCCCAAGAGGAGTGCCCTCCGTGGGGGGTCTTTCTAATGGAAACTAACCGTATTTACACAAGGTTTGTTTCCCAAGGTTCGAAAAAAACCACGAAAACTCCGAATGGTTAGGCCGACGGGCGCGATTGGGTTCAAACCCAGCACTTCCCGCCTACCAGCTTCGAGAGCAGAACCTCTCAGCCACTGGTGGGGCACTATCTTGTGGAATATGGGATTTATAAATTTAACACTGATGAATTAATTTATTTTAATTTTCAATCTACATCAAAAGACTAGGTGAACAATCTACATCAAACGAACAGCTGAAGCTAGAAGAAAAAATACACTCGTTCCTCTTCATCGAAACTTAAAAATTAGGTTTTGTTACGGTTTGAATTCAGCTAACAAAATTGTAACGGTTAAACCAAGGTTATTTTTTTTTTGTCTCATTTTAATCATATTTATGTTTGTTTTGTTAAAGATTTGATTGTATATACCAATAAAAATATAACTCTGTCTAATATATAAAACTATATTATTCTTGTGATTTTATCTGGATATTTTATTTATAAAACAATTATCAAAAGTATGCAAATGTGCATCGAACGCGCTAGTATGTTCATAAATGTATTTTCGACATTTATTACAAAAGTGTGAAATTACTTAAGTCAAGGGATGCATGTATATATGCTATAAAATTGATAAGATGCTTTATAAACTGTTTTCAATAAGCATATATGGCGAGGCCATATATTTGTATTAGATTTGTATTCGAAATTAATCTGTTTTCAAAATTTATTTCCCTTTCTTCTGTTCAACGCTTGCATTGAAAAAATCATTTCTAAGTTTTGTCTGATTTAAGTGCAATCGTAAATCGTTATACCCACATAAATATTCTTTTCGTTTCTGTTAAAAGCTATCATTCAGATAAATGATTTTATTTGTTATTTCTAATTTAAGTACATTTCCTTCCCCCCGCATAAGTATTCTTTATTGATATTTTATTTGTTAAATGCCGCTTTTTACAAATCTGTTTACATAATATAAAGATCATATAGTAAATTTTAGCTTGCTGGTGTTTCGTAAATGCATTAAAATACACATAAATTTCATTTTCACTTTGTCAGGTAAATAGATAAATGTCATTAATTATCCTCACCGTCAGACTTTATGTAAGCAATGATAGGTTTGCTTTATATTTCACTTAATAATTCGTTGCCAAATGTGGTTTCTGTCCTTGGCGTTTATCTCGGTCAAATTTTAATGTATCTCCCAGTAGTCCAGGCAATAGAGACCGTATAGCGACTCTACCTAGCAAAATTAGTGGTAGTACTGGAAATCGGCTTTCTAGATGTTTTTTGAGTCGCTGAATCCGAATTTGTAACTTCCCATCAAAATTTCACCTGACAACCCCCCCCCCCAAATTTTGGTAAAAAGCCCCCAAAAAAGGTTTTTATTAAAAAAATCATTTTTTTTATTGTTTTAGGGAAAAAATATCTAAAAATTCAGAAAGTAGACAAAATTTGCAACAAATTAGATATTTCACTGATGGATGACTCATTATGACTTAGGATGAAGGGGAAGGGGGGGAGCTGCCTCGGAACATGCGCCGCAGTGCTGCATGGACTAAGTTGCGCAATTCCACTTAACCACTCACACGTTTACATTAGCCTTCCCATCTTCCCTCCGAACTTTCTCTATAAGGTTTACTTTAAGTTTTTTGGGTCGCTGAATCCGAATTTTTAACTTACCCCTGTACCGACGTATAAGAACTCACTTAAGAAAGAATCTTAACTAGAAATTAAAAGAACTTGACGTTCGTTTTTTTTTTTTTTTCTTTTCAGAGTTTTTATTAGACGACACGGGACACACACATAACAAGCACACATTAATATTTACACGGCAAAAAGTTAATCTTTTCCGGAGCGAGACGCTCCTTTCAGCAGGACCGCTCCAGATATTTACATGATTAAAACTGTTTACATGTTCCATCTGGTTTTTTGGTGAAACTGACAGGCGAAGTTATAGCGGGCATCTGGAGGGTCCAATTAAAGATGTTTATTTCGTTAGGGCATCTGGTCTCCGAGTCCTCTCAAATAAAACGTCACACCCCCAAAATTTCCCCTCCCGACCCCCCCCCCCCACAAATAGTTGTTTTTAACTTAAATTTCTTATTCTTTTAGGGGAAAAGCATTACGAAATTCAGAAACTAGACAAAATTTGCAACAAATAGGATATATGACATTATGACGTAGGATAAACGGGGAGAGAGGGGGCTGCCTCGGAACATTCCCCGCGCGCATTTCTGAAAAATCAAATTTTTCCAAAAAATCAATTTTGGGAGGGGGGGGGGGGTTGCAGGGTGAAATTTTGGTGGGAAGTTACAAATTCGGATTCAGCGACCCAAAAAACATAAAGTGAGTCGAAATCCAGAACTAGTATTAATTTTGCCAGATAAAATCCCCTATTGCCTGGACTTCATAATTTAGTGCACGTAGCGCCTCAGTGCATGTTCAGAGGCAGCCCTCACCCTCCCCGTTCATCCTAATTCATAATGTCATATATCCTATTTGTTGCAAATTTTGTCTAGTTTCTGAATTTCGTAATGCTTTTCCCCTAAAATAATAAGAAATTTAAGTTAAAAACAACTATTTGAGAGGGGTTTCGAGGGGGAAATTTTTGGGGGAAAGTTAAAAATTCGGATTCTGCGACCCGAAAATCTTAAAATAAACCTTATAGAAAAAGTTCGGAGGGGAGATGGGAGGGCGAATGTAAACGTGTGAGTGGTTAAGTGGAATTGCGCATCTTAGTTTACGCAGCATCACGCGCATGTTCCGAGGCAGATCCCCCCTTCCCCTTCATCCTAAGTCATAATGTCATATATCTAATTTGTTGAAAATTTCATCTACTTTTTGAATTTTTAGATACTTTTTCTCTAAAACAATAAAAAAATTGATTTTTTTAATAAAAATCTTTTTTGTGGGGGCTTTTTACCAATATTTGGGGAGGTTGCCGGGGGAAATTTTGGTGGGAAGTTACAAATTCGGATTCAGCGACCCAAAAAACATCTAGAAATCCAATTTTCACTAATACCATTAATTTTGCTAGGTAAAATTCCCTATTGCCTGGACTACAGTTTAACGTATATTTTGCACTTGGCGTATTGGCTCAGGACAGACGTATTCTTGGCGTATTAAATTACGCAGATTGAAAGGGACGTGCTCTCTGATCTTCGTTCTGTAAACAGCTTAAAAATATGCTGAGTTAGGGAGGCCACCACTGCGTTACATCTGATGCCCACTTCCGTAAAAATAAATACTTTTCCATGGAAACTGTTCTGAATTATTGCCTGGTGGACATTCCTTACAGGAAACGGATCAATGACTGGGATTTGCGCGGAATTGCATTGTATTGTACTACCGGAACTATGTTACGATCATTGTTATAATTAACCGGCCTTCAACAACTCCATAGCATATTTCCCCCTCAGTTGATAAATCAAATTCTATATCTGTCCCAAACAGCAGTTCAAATCCTTAAATATTAAAGATTCTGAAAGCAATATGCTAAATTAGAATTTGATGACATGTTTATTTTGAAATAAGTACTTAAAATTATAACTCATAATAAACTTCAGTTAAAATAAATATTAGATTATTACTTAAGCTATAAATTTAATTGTTTCCTCATATTTGACAGTTATGTGATTTAGAGCACATAAATAAGATTGGATCATTATAATAAAAGATAAATTCAAATTAACATGAAAATAAGATTACATTTAAACCATATATCCTAATTAGCTTTTCGCTAACATGACCTTTATTATTAATTCGTAATGATAAATATTAACGTCAACTTTAGATTTGACTGTTAGAGTTGCTCTTCTCATAGAAAACAATAAGATTTCAGGCGGTCTCCTCTAGTAGCCACCGTGTGAGAACTACTGGGAAATGACTCAGCTCCAATAAAGTAATATGTACACAGACGATGTTGTGATTTTTTTATATAAAATGGCATTAGCTACAACTCCAAAACTTAGTTATAACATATATATGGGCTAAAGTCAAGTTTTCTATAACATTTTATATTGAATATGTACTGAATGTTGGTTCGTTTGTTTCTATTTTTGTTGGTTGGTTTAGTTTTGTAATTTTTTTATTATCGTAGTTTTAGTGCTTGTTATTTAATGGTTATTGAGCTAGTTATTTGAAATTTGCACGAGTCTCGGTTACCCTGCTCTTTAATGTTTAATGATCTTGATATACATGTTTTATTTATGGTATTTTGAGGAGTTCCAGCGGTGTTTCAGTTTGGTATAGTTGTTGGTGTATGAGAATTGTATTAGTAATCAATTTATTACTCTGTAATTAAATTATTTATAATACTAAACTTAAGCGACAGGAATTGTAAAAAAATAGGTTTGATTACGATACCAGCACGATATGGAAATTGAAAAATGACCATGGTGCCCGGTCGGCCTCTAATTACAAATATAGGAAGCGGTTCGCCAAATTGTAACCATGGTATGGGAAATAATATAGGTGAACAGAATGATTTGATTGGAATTACTATTAGGTAAGAGGTGGAGCATCGGGATTGTGTAATTTATGATTAAAAAAAACTGAATAAAAATTATAAAATGTACGAAAATTACAATAAAAAAGTAATTTTACTTGTTCTAGGAATTAGATGGTTTCAGATCCAGTGGTAATACTAGATATAAAACTAGATATATTTACAACAGTAACGTATTGGTGATAATGGATAATGTAGTGAAAAAAAGTAACTTTTCAATTTGTAATTCTTCGCAGCCTGTCTTTTTATTGTTCTAAGTTATTCATGGTGTTGTTGTTTCATTTTGAGTTGTGGTTAGTTATTTATCTTTACGGTGCTTTGAACTTAATGAAGAATAATTTATCAATATATCTATGTGTGCGTATGTGTGTATGTTTTCCGTTTATTCTTTTGTTTATTAAATTGACCTTATATTTCACAACGATATAAATTATTTAGTGAAAATGTACTAATAA
This sequence comes from Maratus speciosus, assembly GCA_963932465.1. Classification (NCBI taxonomy): domain Eukaryota; kingdom Metazoa; phylum Arthropoda; class Arachnida; order Araneae; family Salticidae; genus Maratus; species Maratus speciosus. The sequence goes on from OZ010797.1 coordinate 474,775,491, forward strand.
CTTCATACTTGATCTGCTTGTATTTAAATGATATAACAGTGCCATATCTCGCAACGTGAATATAAACTTGCGAATTTCCTATGTGAAAAAGTTTATTGAAAAAACTTTTCCATGGAATCTTTTATACTTTGGGCACCAATTGATACCATTTTTCATCTCATAAAATTATATATCTTCGTCTACTAAATGCAACAGATTAAATATTTAAACATTACCTTAATATAAACTCGACATTATGCTCTGAATAATAACATTTTTCTTAATTTTCTGAAATAATTTGATCAGCGATGACTGGACGAAAAATGTCTAGACCAGGATTCGAATCAGCTATCTCCTGGCTGACCGGATTACTTGTCCATTTTCGAACTGGGCCCAGTTGGAAAATTACAGCACATGTGATTTATTTACCAATTAGAATAATTGCTTTAAAATTAATTTTAGTGCAATTACGTATCCAGCATTTATTGGAGTTCCATTACCTGCGATTTATTCTGTTGAGCTTATTGATATATCAGACCAGATGCTATGATCAATAAGGTTAGCTGAGGGAATTAGTTTCTCCAGATTCGTCCTGGATAGCTCAGTTGGCAGAACATTGGCAGCTTTAGACAAGATATCCCTGGTACGAATCCTTACCAGGACATTTTTTTGCACAGTTGTAAAATTACAGCTCATAAGATTTATTTATAAATTAGAATAATTATGTTAAAATTAATTTTAGAAAAAATACAATTAGCTATGTTTTTTCAAACAATACTTTATCATTTAATATTATTAATTTAATAGTAAAATAATTACTTAGTTTGCGCTTTACTATTACAATGTAATCAACAATGAATGTTGTATTAGAAGTAATAATTTTGGAATATTTAAATGTCAGTTTTAGTTTCTACACTTTTTCTCCTCAAAGCCATCTTTTTTCAAGTGCTAAAATTCTAGATCAGGTAAAATACAAACCTGACAATCACGACTCAGACTGACAGGGAAAGAAATCTTTTCTACATGTCAATAAAAAGCTAAAACACTGTCATGTAAAGTCATGTATATTGTAAATCTAAGTTATTTCCGAAAGTAACTCTGACGTCATATTGGTGATGGCAAAGATCTGTTCAAACGATTTGTACTTTTATCGGAAATTTCTTAAATTCTAAGCATCGCAATTGTTTTTTTCACCATTGTATATGAGAAAAATGTATTTTCAAATGTTATTTCTTGAAAAACTGTATTTCAATCTACTACCTTTCTTGGTTCTTAAAACAATATACAAGCATGGATTTAAAACAAATTAATATATATATCGCGTACAGTGCGATTACAGAAGATTTACTTGCTTCCTATTAAACAAAATAAATTGTTCAGTATTAATTTCCAGCTAATGTTAACGAAATTAAAACTGCATCATCTAGAAAATATATAAATAATTTAATATAAATAACACACGAATTTAACAGATTGGTAATCGAGCAACGTACTTAAACGCTGAAATAATCAGAACAAAAATTTTTGTTGTTGTGTTGCACTTACTATTTCTTAGTTTTTTTAATTGTAAGTGGACAATCTAAAAATGCGTATTAACTGTAAAAATCATTTTACAATTTTCAATTAAAATGGATTTTATTCTATGCTGCACTCGTGAACCACGTTATGGATCACTTGTTTTTTTTTTTTTTTTTTTTTTTTTTTTTTTTTTTTTTTTTCTTTAACACTTAAAAAACAGGATTCGATGGTTTCGATTATTCTAAAAGGTAACAAAATACAACTGTCAGCAACTCTTAACTTAAAAAATATATTCTACAACAACATAGAAAGGTTTTCATTGCGAAACATAAAAAAGGGTAGATATTGATGACACTATGTTTGCCTTTTAATGTTATGTACTTTTTTTTATATACGATTTTTTTTTTTTTTTTTTTTTTTTACGAAATATAAAGTATACACAATCATTGCCTAAAAACAATACAGTCACATGATTATTTACAAGAAAATAAATCATTGGTTTCTATTATTATAAAAATAGAAGAAAATATAACTGTCGGCAATTCTTAGCTTTAAAAAATATATGTTACAACCACATAGAAAGAAGATGATTTTCATTGCGAAAGACAAAAAAAGTAGAGGATATTGATGGCATTATGTTTGGAGCATCAAAAATAAATGATGTTTATTTTTCTGTTATATCTTATATTTTTTTCCTTTGCTTCTCTTTGCCAGATGTCTCATTGTTCATAAAGGAGAATATCGATTTGTCTTTTATAAAACCACAAAAGATTAAATGTAAAAAGTTTCTTTCACTACATAATTATTAGAGGAATGGAATATTTCCTTTATGAAATCGATAAACATGGAACGGATAAATACATTTAATAACATTGAAAAATATTGGTTTTATGTATAGTCATGAAATCATTATATACTTAATCATTACACATTTTTATTTATCTTAACTTGGTTCATGTATACAAAAAAGGAATTTTTTAATCGCTTCTTTTCTTTTAAATTCTTTTTACGCATTTTCTGTGCTGAGATAAACTTCTAGAAATTGTATACAGTGTTGTGAGATGACAATACAATATTTCATATATTCAGAACTTAATTATTAACTTATAGATTAATAATAATTTTATTATGATTATACATTAAGAAAACAATGCAGAAAATCTGAATAAAGAGATCAAATAAGCACCAGGCATAAATTTGTTTGAAATCCTTTAGCACATGACTCCAGAATAAATATTTGAGCCGTTTCTTTTATAAATGGGGAAAGTCCATTTTTATTGTTGAATGATATTTTAACACAGACGAATTATATGGACAAATTTTAACATTAAACCATTGGGATGCTGGTCGGGAGCAGTATATCAGTTCGTAAAAACGAAGAATTTGTAAAAAAGAAATTCGTCAAATCAAGCGTCTACTGTAAAAAGTTAAACATTTCTTTCCAGCTAATATTCCACGACGAAATTAAAACTTCGTCATTTAATAAATAAATAAGTGAAATAATATAAATAGCACACAAGTTTAACAGATTGATAATCGAACAACGAACTTAAACACTGAAATAATCGGAATAAAATATGTTTGTTGTTGTTGTGAGCTTGGCTGTTGTGTTGCAGTGTCTGTTTCTGAGTTTTTTAAATTGTAAGTGGGCAATCTAAAAATGTATATTAACTGTAAAAATCATTTTACAATTTTCAATTAAAATGGATTTTCTTCTATTTTATCCCCCCCCCCCTTGAACCTCGTGATGGATCACCTGTATTTTTGTTTGTTTGTTGTTGTTTTTTTTAAACTGTAAAACGCAGGTTTCGATGGTTTCGATTATTCTAAAAGGTAACAAAATATAACTGCCAGCAACGCTTAACTTAAAAAATATATTCTTCAACAACATAGAAAGGTTTTCTTTGCGAAACATGCAAAAGGATGAATATTGATGACACAGTGTTTGAAGCATCATTTTGTTTTATTACAATTATTACAGTTATTATTGTTATATTGTTATTTACGAAAAACAAAAGTATACAAATCATTGCCTAAAAATAAAACTGCCGCATTATAATTCACAAGAAAAGCAATCCCTGATTTCGATTATTGTAAAAGATAACAAAATATAACTGTCGGCATCTCTTAGCTTTAAAAAATACACTCTCAAAAAAACTTTCCTCAATTCACGTAAATCCTACTCCAGCAGTGCTGCCGGCATTTTTCTGTGAATTGACGAATATCCGTTTTCTTTTCTTCCGTTACAGGAGGTAAAATATCCGTCAATTGAAGAAAGTTTGGAAAATGCAAAAGCGGCCGACATTGGATTCGAACGAGCCAGATTGCGAGATGAATATGCTACCATTGAGCTATAGTTGTACAGCAGCGAAACGCTTTAAATTAAATATGTTGGCTTCAGATGGGCATGACTTGATTAATTTCTTTAAAAACTTTTTAATTTTGAACTTCATTTCGGGAAGATTTCGTCTTTAATGAGATTGCGACTGGGGTTTTTACACTTTAGTATTAATATAGTATAAAAATATGAATTTTAAATGTTTTTACGTATATTGTTAGAGGTAAAATACAAATACCATATTTTTATTCGATAAGATTTTTTTTTGAGTAATATCGAAATTTTCCATTTAATTTTCTTAAAATATCTTTTAAATATGTTCATTTAAAGTATATTTTAAATGCGAATATTTATTTATAAATAATTCAACTTTATAATATAATGTTATAATAATAAAACAAATTCAACTTTATTTAACTTTATCAACTTATTCAACTTTAAAAAATAAATTGTGAGTACTTTTGAGAAAAGTAATTGTTATTTATTTTGCAATTTGAAAACTTTTTTATCTTTTTTAATTAAATTAGAAATCTTAATTTATAGAATTTTTGGTTTTTCATTTTTTAAATAAATTCGGATTTATTAGCAAAAGAACCTATACGCATGCGTGCTGGGAATGAACGGAATTTCTCTCTCTTTTTTAGATGTTCGGGGAGAATTCGCGGATAAAACATGTTTTCTAGTAGTACGGAACTTATTTGTTAAAAAATGAAGAATAATTTAGTGTATATTGACGAGTTTTTCTGACAGTGTATATGTTACAACCAGATAGAAAAAAGATTTTCACTGTGAAAGACAAAAGAAAAAGGAGGGATATTGATGACATTATGTTTGCAGCATCTAAAATAAATGATGTTTATTTTGCTGTCATATCTTATATTTTTTCCTTTGCTCTTTTTTGCCAGATGTCTCATTGTTCATAAAAGAGAATATTCATTTGTCTTTCATAAAACCATTAAAGATTAAATATAAAAACTTGCTTTCACTACATAATTATTAGAGGAATAAAATATTTCCTTTATGAAATCGTTAAACATGGAACAGATAAATACATTTAATAACATTGAAAAATATTGGTTTTCTGTATAGTCATGGCATCATTACATACTTAATCATAAAGAATTTTTATTTACCTTAACGTGGTTCATGTATATAAAGAAGGAATTTTGTAGTCTCTTCGGTTTTTTTTTTTTTTTTTTTTTTTTTTTTTACGCAATTTCTGCTGAGCTAAACTGTTAGAAATTGTATACAGCGTTGTGTGTTCCATGTCAATACAATATTTCATTTTCGTATCTTCAGCACTTAATTATCAGTTTATAGATTAATAATAAATCTATTATGACTATACAGAATTATACATAGACAAAATAATTTAGAAATTCTGAATAAAGAATTTAAATAAGTTACAAAAAATTAATTTGTTTTAAAAATATCAACACAAGACTCCAGAATAAATATTGGAACCGTTTACTTAATGGGGCAAGACAATATTTGTTATTGCTTGATATGCGTTAAATGCGTCCACATTTAAATGGTGTTAACAATAGGTAACGAATACTTTTAAACCGACAAAACTTATTTTATATTTTTGTGATATTAGTTCATTAAATTTAATTTAAATAATTTAATTAAAAATATTTTCATTAAATATAGTGGTTGCTTAAGGGAGTCCGGGACACATTTTCAAATATTTTTTATTTATTGAGTTAAAATTCTGAATTTTTTTGTGATGGTTAACCTTATCATTGGTAAAAAAAAAAAAAAAAAAAAAAAAATCGCATAACAAAACTCCTCATAATTTTTTAGAGAAACTTTTAAATTTAAAATTTATTAAAAAAGTGGGGTAAATTAAAATCGTTATAACTCGGAGTATTATTTATATAATTACAATTTTTTTTCATTTAAACAAACAGAAATATATAACTTTTAATTTTGATTCAGCATTTTAAAAAATATTAATTTATAAAAAAAAATTAAAAATATTTAACGAAAAAATAAAAAAAAGTGGTGCAACTTTTATTAAAAAAATCATATTTTCAAAAGTAAATATTTTTTTTTTCAAATATGCTGAATCAAAATTATAGTAAAACAATTGAAAAAGATATGTTCCAGGTTTAAACCCGTTATCTTTGACGGTCCTCGAGTTATAAGAATTTAAATATGAGAAATGGTGAAAAAAACCTATCATGAAGAAAAACGCATTTTTACAAGAAGCCGTTTCCATGGCAGCCATTGCTTAAAAGCTAAATTTTGAAAACAAACCAAAACTAAAAAAATATTTTTTTTGTTCTAATTCAGATAGTATTTAAATCTCATTTTAAGCAGGAAAAAACAGAGAAATTTTTTACGAAATAAAATATTTTTGGAAAATTTGAAGATTTTTGTGTCTCAAACCCCCTTAATCAAATATTATATTTATCATTTAAAAATAGACTTTATCTCCAATAATTTGGTACCAGTAACTTACTACAATAATTTATTGCAGAGTTAGTAGGGGTGTTTATTTTTTTTACGACGACTGTATAAGCATGCTTAGAAATATTGGTGATACTATGTTTGTTGCATCATATTTTTATTATTTATTTATTTATTTATTTATTTATTTTATTTTTATTTTTTACGGGAAAAAAGTATACACAATCAATGCCTAAAACAAAACCTGCACATGATTATTCTTCTTGGAATGAAAATCAATCACTGTTTTCAATTACTGTAAAACATAACAAAATATAACTGTCGGCAACTCTTAGCTTATGCGTTACAACCGCATAGCAAAATTATTATCATTGTGAAAGACAAAAAAAAAAAAAAAAAAAAAAAGGAGGAGATATTGATGACATTATATTTGCAGCATCAATCCTCTTCTTTGCCAGATGTCTCATTGTTCGTAAAAGAGAATATTGATTTGTCTTTAATAAAACCATAAAATAGTAAATATAAAAAGTTGCTTTTACTAAATAATTATTTGAGGAATGAAATATTTCATTTATGAAATCGTTAAACATGGAACAGATAAATACATTTAATAATGTTCGATGAACTGTATGTGTTTATGGAACTAGTAAAATGACACGAGATGTAAATAACACTATATTGAAAGAAATGCAGATTGACATCGTCTAGATACAGACATGCGGTTTGTTAATTTTAACAAGAGCCGGCTTTGTGGCTGCCCGGTTGCGTTATTAAAAAATATTGCAGCTAAAGAGTTAAATGCTGCGTGCGTTTAATCTGAAGGTTGCACTTCAACTCCTTCTTCAAATGTAGAATCACTGAAACCAGGAAGTGTCCTTGACCACGAAATATAAATCACAATAATTATTTTTAAACAACTGAGAAAATGTCTAAATAGAAAAATATCTTGATACGATAAACAAAGTTATTTCAATAAGGAAATGTTTATAAGTATAACACCATTTCAGATGATTCATGGTATAAATGAAATGTTGATTTATGATGTATAAATGTTTTAGATTATTATTTCAAGAAATATCAATAAGGGTTTTCTTAAATAACAGTCATAGCAATAAATAACTCTAAAGTGATTTTAGTTGAAGTGATTATTCAGTAAATGGGTTCTCATAAATCATAATTGCGAAAAATGTATGTTCACTGAACATGCTCCCCCCCTATCAGGGCCTTAGTCCTGATACTGAGGGAGTAATGCTATTTTGTGCACCGGGCGTTTGAAGAATGAAGACCCGCATTGCATAATCACCATTCTGTTCAGTCCATCACTGCCTGGGTGGACCTCCGTAATACGGCCCAACGGCCAAGTTTCAGGCGGTTGATTTGCGTCCATGAGTAACAGTATCTGACCCACCTCGATGTTAGGCGTGGCGATCTTCCACTTAACTCTGGGTTGCAGCGAGGCCAGGTATTCTCTGGTCCACCGTCTGGCAAATCCAGCTTTCATGTTTTGGAGCAGTTCCCATCGTTTCTTCAGATTCGTTGTCGGGGTTGCTGACTCATCGGGTATGGAATGCAAAACATCCCCTGTAAGAAAATGTGAGGGAGTGAGAACATTTATTGAGTCAGTATCATTATTGTTTAAATGTATAAGCGGTGCGCGAGTTGAGCAAGGCTTCTATCTGGACGAGCAACGTGGCTAGCTCCCCGAAAGTGAGCAATGCCTCTCCTATGACCCGCTTGATATGATACTTTGCTGCTTTTATGGCAGCCTCCCAAAATCCCGCCAAAATGAGGGGCAGAAGGGGGGATGAAATACCATTCTAGAGAGTTTTCAGCTTGATAGTGGGACATTATTTCATTATCTATAAATGAACGCCATAGTTCATAGATTTTACCCAGCTTTCTGGATGCACCGACAAAATTGGTGCCATTGTCGCTATAAAGATGCCGTGGGGCGCCTCGCCTTGCACTAAAACGTCGAAGGGCGGCGATAAATGCCTCAGCTGTCATATCACTCATAGCTTCAATATGCACCGCTTTTGTAGCCAAACAAATAAACAAAGCTATATAGCCCTTAGTTGTTTTTGTACCCCGACCCTTACTAAATTTAATAGATATAGGGCCTGCGTGATCAACACCGCTGGAGAAAAATGAACGTTCCAGGGTTACTCGATGCTGTGGCAAATTCCCCATTAGTTGAGGGGTTGCAATGGACCTTTTATATCTGTAGCATTTTAAACATCTATTGATGCATTTGTTAATGATCTTTTTTCCACCAACTATCCAATAAGATTGTCTGATGATGTGGGATAGCAGTGAAGGCCCAGCATGTAAATGGGCAATGTGTTGTTGCTGTATTAATAACTCAGCCATTTTATGCTGTGAGGGCAAGATTAAAGGATGTTTGTGATTAAATGATAATTGTGAATTTTGTAAGCGTCCACCCACCCGTAACAGGCCCTTATCATCAACAAACGGGTGGAGGGATTGTAAAGTACTTTTCTTTGGCAAAGCTTTCTGTTCTTGGATACATTTAAATTCTTCCCGAAAGTAAGAATTCTGAATCCAATGAACAATATTCTCTTCGGCTGCTTTTGTTTCTTTGTAAGTAAGAAGTCGGTGAAAAAATTTCTGTTTTGTCTTCTTGCATTTTTTGATAAATCTTTGGCAATATGCCAAAATGCGAATAATTTTTGCAAGTGAAGAGTGCTTTTGAAACAAATTATCAAATAGATCATTTCATGTGTGGAAGGAAAAAATTGGATCAGACCTTTGTTCGGCTTTGATTTGATCATCAAATTCCTCAACATTTGAGTCGTCTTTGGGCCAATTGGATGGGTCCAAAGTCAGACAACTTGGCCCCTTCCACCACAAATCACAACCTGGAAGACATTTTGGATCAATACCGCGTGAAGCGTTATCTGCCGGGTTCTCTTTGGATGGTACATGTCTCCAGTGCTTTGTAGGTAGAATTTCGGTAATTTGAGCTGTCCTATTCGCGACAAAAGTCTTCCATTTACGCGGATGTGCTGATAGCCAAGAAAGGACGACTTTTGAGTCCGTCCAGGCGAAAATATCGAACTTGTAACTCTTTAATGTTTCCATGACAGAACGCAACAGCTTAGCTAGTAGGTATCCGCACCGCAAAGCTCTAATTTTGGCACTGAAATCTGTTTGATTGGAGCAACTTTAGTTTTAGAAACTAAGAGAAAAGAGTTTATTTTCCCCTTATAACTTTGTCGGCAATAAATTGCGGCAGCATATGCCAATGTTGAGGCATCAGAAAAACCATGTAATTCATTTACCTGATGAAATCGTGACAGATCTAGGAACAGACAATTGATTTAGTCCGTTAAAGGAAATTTGAAATTGTAGCAATTCGTCTTGTTGCGGTATAACAGAGTCCCAGTCCCCTTTTGTAAGCCAAAGTTTCTGATAAAATACCTTTAAAGTTACAGTACAGGGCGAAATTAGACCTAGCTGGTCAAAAATCCACGCAGACTCGGCTAAAATGTGTCTCTTTGTGGAGTGAGTGTTAATGCAGTTATGAAAATAAAACTATCTGATGAAGAGTTCCAGCTTAAGCCTAGAACTTTGGAGCTTCCGTTGTCACTAGGAATCATTTCAAAATTTGATTCAGTGCTAGAAGAATCTATAAATTCATTAAGAAATGCCTGTGAATTTGAATTCCACTTCCTCAAGTGGAAACCATGCGCGTCTAAACAATCTGTAATTTCTTTGCAAGTTTCTATTGCTTCCCTAACAGTATTCGTACCGGATAATAAGTCATCCATGTACATATCCTCTTCTAACATGGGCGAAATGCAAGGATTTTTTGTATAATCCTGAGCGATTTGTTTTATACATCTAGTTGCCAGAAACGATGCGGGCGCTAAACCATATGTGACAGTTTTTAGTTTGTAATTTTTTATTTTCTCATTAGTATTAGACCTCCAAACTATTTGCTGATAAGTTTGATCCTCTTTGGCAACCAAAATCTGGCGGTACATTTTTTCTATGTTCGGAGAAAAGACTATTTTCGGAAATCGAAAATTAAGTAAGATTTCGAAAATGTCACGTTGTAACTTAGGGCCTACACCCAAAATAGAATTCAAGGAAACACCACTTGAAGTTTTGCATGAAGCGTCAAAAACTACCCTTAATTTAGTAGTGATACTAGAAGATTTAATAACCGCATGATGAGGAAGAAAGTAGTGTTTGTTTTCATAATTATTAATGTCATTTTGTGCAACTAATTCCATGTGATCTAATTCTTCATATTCGTACATAAACTCTTTGTACTGATTTTCAAATTCTGGCTTTTCTCTAAATTTATTTTCTATAGCAAGCAAGCGAGAAATTGCGGCAGGTTTAGAATTACCTAATTCTGATTTAGGTTGAATAAAAGGTAACTTGACCACAAAACGACCCTCGGAATTAATTAAATAATTTTTCCTGAAAATATGATTCAACAAATTGCTCTTCAGGTGACAACATTTGAGTATTCTTATTAAATACTTCTTCTACTTCCCCAAAACGCTTTAACTCTTTATCAATATTAACTTCATAAATATGTAAATTATGTATTGAATTTGGAGATGTACTGGAATGTGGCATTTTCCCTGATATCAGAAAGCCAAAAATTGAATTTTGAGCAATTAAATTGCTCTGCGTATCTGTTACTTGACCAGGAAGCAAAATGGAAAAGAAATAATCAGATCCTAGAATAATGTCTATTTTATTTGGTGTCTCGAAATGTGGATCCGCTAAGTTTATATTCTTTAAATGCGAAAAATGCTTCTCATGTATTTTTTCCGCAGGTAACGGAGCAGTTAAATCATCTAAAATAAATGCCTTAACAGACAACTTGGTGTCAGCATTATAAATTGATGTAAAATCAAACATTACGTAACCCTTAGTTACTGCGATCTTTGAGTTAGACAGACCTTTTACGGGGAACCTAGCATTTTTCCTTTTAATTCCTAACATTTTCATGCAGGATTCAAAAACAAATGTAGACTCTGATCCACTATCACACATGATTCTTAAAGTGTGCTTTTGACCCATGCAATCTATAATATATACACTAGCAGTGGGCAAAAGTGCGAAAGATGTTTGAACTGCATTTATGGAAGGAGAAATTTCCTTTTTATTCTCATCCACAATCGAACCGGCCTCTGAATCAGGTTTGTTTTTGCGGCTCTGTTTTTCATTTGAACGAGAAGTTGATATTGCGTAATTTTGCAGCTTATTTTCGCATAAACTAGTATGATGTTTCAGCTTGTAATTATGACAAGAGTAAGAGGAATTGCACTGCCAGGTAGTGTGCTTGTCAGACAAGCAATTACTGCATAACTTGTTTTTCTTAACAAACTGTCTCCTATCCCTGATGCTTAATTCTTTAAATTTAACACACTTGTAAAGTGAGTGATTAAATTTACATAGTAAACATTTGCTAATGACACTGGAAAAAGATCTATTGACGTTATACTGTTTCTCTTGTTTATGCGAACCTTTTCACTTTTTCAATTTTCACTTTTATACAATTCTAAAAATGAACATCTATCATTTATAAACTGAATAAATTGATCAAAAGACGGAAAGTCTTCGCTTGAGGTCAATTTTGCCCATTCCTCCCTTGTTTTAGAATCAACCTTTTGTAATAAAATATGAATTAGCCATAAGTCACGGCCAGATGCCTTTTCATCGATTGATTTAAGGCCTCTAATTACTTCATCTGATACATCTGATAAACAGCGTAAGCTAAATGCATTCACTTGAGTAATGGGTGGAATGTCCAAGAATGTTTTAACTAAAGTGGAAACAATTTGTTTTTTCTTATCATATCTCGACAGCAATTTTTCCCACGCTTCTGAATAACAGTTTTCAGAAATAGGTATGTGTTTTATTATAGAGGCTGGCTCTTCCCCTAGTAACCCTCTTAAATACTGAAACTTCTGTACATTAGTTATGCTGTCGTTGTTATGAACTAATGATAAATATAAATCTTTAAATGACAGCCAGTTCTTAAAATCACCATTAAATTGCTCTATATTGAGCCTAGGTTGGTTGATGGTTGGTTGGTTGATTTGTGACGGCCGATTATCTACACTAGGAATATAGGCCCGAGGGGGAGTGCCCTTCGTGGGGTCTTTCTAAGGGAACCTAACCCGTATTAACGCATGGAAATCCATGGCTCGAAGAAAACCACGAAAACTGCGAACGATTAGGCCGACGGGCGCGATTGGGATCGAACCCAGCACTTCCCGTCTACCAGGTTCGAGAGCAGAACCTCTCAGCCACTGGTGGGGCATATTGAGCCTAGGCAATTTAAAATTGTTAGAAATAGTAGAACTAACAACTGGAATCTGATCATTTATCATTTGAGGTGCATGCACATTTACGGTAACTTTTTCAAGTTCCGTTTGCAGTTTGGCTTTGGTTTCATAATATTTTTTTTTTTCAAATTCTTCAATTTCAGATGCTTCAGTTGGTAATTGAGCATCATATTTATCAAAATCGGAGTAAACTGTCTCTAATTTTTCTAATTTATTGTACAAGTCATTTTTTTAAACGTTTGCTCAGAGTTAATGAAGTTGTTTATCCTTGTCAGAGCAGATTTAGCTCTGCCACGTAAATTTATAGCTGCTTTTTCCAATTCTTCAGCAGCCTTTTTTGCGGCTTCCAAGTCGGTACTCATTATTCAAATAATGAGGTGAATAGCGTGAAAAACAAAAGCCAAACCGATAATAATAATAAGATAAAATGTACTTATCTGTAATAACTGTGATGCGAGGTGCTCCGTCGTCTGTTGCAATTCCACATAAGACTGGTGAAAACTTTATTTAGAAACTGAAGTAATACATGATGAGCACACACTTATTCCAAGCTTGAAAAAAGTATCCAATATCTCGCCGGTGCCGCTAACTTTTAATGCTCGATGAACTGTGTGTTTATGGAACTAGTAAAATGACACGAGATGTAAATAACACTATATTGAAACAAATGCAGATTGACATCGTCCAGATACAGACATGCGGTTTGTTAATTTTAACAAGAGCCAGGCTTTGTGGCTGCCCGGTTGCGTTATTAAAAAATTTTGCAGCTAAAGAGTTAAATGCTGCGTGCGTTTAATCTGAAGGTTGCACTTCAACTCCTTCTTCAAATGTAGAATCACTGAAACCAGGAAGTGTCCTTGACCACCAAATATAAATCACAATAATTATTTTTAAACAACTGAGAAAATGTCTAAATAGAAGAATATCTTGATATGATAAACAAAGTTATTTCAATAAGGAAATGTTTATAAGTATAACACCATTTCGGATGATTCATGGTAGAAATGAAATGTTGATTTATGATGTATAAATGTTTTAGATTATTATTTCAAGAAATATCAATAAGGGTTTTCTTAAATAACAGTCATAGCAATAAATAACTCTAAAGTGATTTTAGTTGAATTGATTATTCAGTAAATGGGTTCTCATAAATCATAATTGCGAAAAATGTATGTTCACTGAACAAATAACATTGAAAACTATTGGTTTTATGTATAGTCATGACATCATTAGATACTTAATCATAACGAATTTTAATTTACATTAACTTAGTTCATGTATACAAAGAAGGAATTTTTTAATCGCTTCTTTCCCTTTTTCTTTCTTTTTACGTATATTCCTCTCAGCTAAACATCTAGAAATTACATACAGTGTTGTGTGCTAGAATACAATGTAATATTTTATATTTTCAGCGCTTAATTATCAACTTATCGATTAATAATAATTATATTATGATTATACATTAAGAAAACAATTAAAAAATTCTGGATTAAGAGCTTAAATATGTTACAGGCATGAATTATTAGGTGTGTTCGCAATTATATAAATATGTAGCACCTATAGTCGTCGTTTGGTCCGTCTGTCCGCATATAACAGAGAAAAAACTACCTAACCGATTGGTCTGATATTTTAAATGTATAATTTTTGCAAAATGTTATCGAGTCATTTCAAATTTTATGAAAATCGGATGATACATGAACCATACATCAGATCTCATACATGTCAATCCTTCAAAATTCGGCAGTATAGTGCCAAAATTAAATGGCTACATATGCCCATCATGAGGATTCTAAAGATATGAAATTCCATTCATTAGTTCTTGAGATATGATTATCGCTAAAATTGTGTAAATCCTGCATAATGCAACATATAAGCACCACTTTTTGGTTTATTTATACCAAATGTAATCAGCAAAATCTTGTGTAAATGTCTAACAGAATCTGAAGTTTGGTGAAAATCCGTGCATTAGTTTTTCGAGATAGAAATATTACTAAAATCGTGAAAAATGCAGCATAGCACCGCCACCTGTCGTGCGCTTTACACCAAAACATAATCAGCACCTATATTTATCAAGGTATACCTGAATCTGTAGTTTGATGAAAATTCGAGCATTAGTTTTTTAGATAGCTATTGCGGAAATCGTGAAAAATGCAGCATTGCAGCGCCACTTGTTGGGCGATTTACACCAAAAACTAATCAGCCCCAATTCATATCAGGTACTAACTGAATATAAATTTTTATTAATTTCCATGCATCAGTTTTTGAGAAAGAGCGCGTGTTGTAAAAAGATGTTTTTCGAGATCTCTGACATCTTAAAAAGTCTAAGTCGGAAGTCGAAAATTTTCACGAATCCGATACTTTCTTCTTGTAGAGATAGAAAAATTGAAAATAAACAATAATGAATTCTGTTCTTCATTTATATAAATGAATCATACAGGATATGTTGTAATTTCATTAAAAATGAAAAAAAAAATGCGAAAAAAAGAATAAATTAATTTGGAAATGCCACGCGTTTATCGATATAAAAATAAAACACTTTATTCGCTGATTGCAAGAGATATAATACAACTGTTCAAATATTCTCAAATAAAAAGATCTGCTACAAAAAAAAGGTGAACTTTTGTGCAAAAGACGCAGAAAAAGATGTTCTTGAAAGTATGTTTGCAGCATAGAAAATAAATTATGTTTATTCTTCTGAAATATCTTATTTTATTATTTCATATCTTTGCCAGATGTTTCATTGTTAGCAACGAGAAATATTCTTATTGATTTGTCTTTTATAAAACCGCTAGAGAATTAATCTAGAAAGTTGCTTTGATTACATAATCATTGGATGAATAAAGTATTTCGCTTCTGGTAATGGTTACATATGAGATAGATAAATATATTCAAGAGCAATGAGAAATACGGTTTCCTTACTGTAATCCGTTATTTCTTCATAACGTTCTTTAATACAAATTCACGAACATATTTTTTGTTGTATAATACAGATTGTTTATGTAATAATTGACCCAGTGAATCTATAAATTAGCTGCGGACGTTTTTTAGTTCAAAACCTTATTTCGATTCTTTTTAGAGTTTGAACAGAAATCGAAAATGTAACCTTTTGAGAAGAAAATTTTAACGATTTAATACAGTATACACATACACATACACATGTATATATAAATATGTTATTAATTTAATTAACACATACCATCTTACAAAGATGCATCATTTTATACATGTGGACGAAATACACGAAACAATGCAGTTCGAAACGCTATATTGCACTATCGAAGAATTTGTTGTTTCCATGGCAACAAAGCATTCCATTGCAATCATATTGAATGAGTCCAGAATCGGGGCCAATGAGCAAGATTGTACTGGCGAATCAGACCCACTCTATAGTCTTAATCTCCTTCCTTCGCATCAATGCTGAGTGAAGACTGAACGCCAATCGCTATCAGCGCCATCTATTGTTTGAAATTCGAACTAAATTCTAGAATCATACTAAAAAAATCAGTAGTATGCATGTGTTTGTTTAAAATAAAATCGAAAATATTATTAAACCTATAGCAAATAACACCTTGTAATAATAAAGTAATTTCAAATGCTAAAAGGTGTAAATTAAAACTTTAAAATCATTAAAAATATGGTTATTCCGACTCACCCCGAGTCATTTTCAAAAACAAATAAAATAAATTTTAACCAAAAATACCCACTTACCAAACATATGGCTCGAGCTACTCAATGAGTGTGAAAATAAAATAAAATATACATCCATATAAAATAAAAATATAACGTGCTTAATATGAAAGAATATGTGGAAAACTGTTTGATGGCGCTTCATAGACCGTGCGAATTTAGAATAGCTTTATTTATTTGTTTTTGAAAGTGACTTGAGTTGAGTCGAAACATATCAACAGTCGAAATAAACGTACTTTTACTGGTTTTAATTTACACATTTTAGCATTTGAAATTACTTTATTATTAAAACATTATTTGGCATGGTTTTATGACTAATAATCAAAGGCATTTATTCATCATTAACTGATTTTGTTATTTACCTATAAAAAGTTTGAAAATCGAGATTAATATTTATTGTACAGAGTTTCAAATTGTTTAATACTTGCCTTTTAAATTAATTGAAAAAATATCAAGAAAATGATTTTTACGATAATAATTTAATACAGTTTTATAATATAAATGATGAAGATATTCAATATGTTATGAATGTTTACGTAATTTTAATTCGGTGACTTATTTACAAGTGATGAATTCAGGGGAAACGCCCTTTTCTGGGAGCATGGTAATGCTGCCCCTTTCCCCTTTAATCTGCAAAATAACCTCTCAAAAGAAAAAAAAAAGCAGCTCTCTGAATCAATAAATTTTTTAAATTTCGGAATTTATTTGTATTTTAAATGTATTTTGAAAATACATGTATCTTGTGTTTGGAATGTTTTAATTTTGAAAAGTATTTTGTTATTTGTATTTTAGGTTCTAAAACCAATGTATTTTGTAGTTTATATCAAAAGTGTTTGTTTCCATGTATTTTGCCCAACTCTGTTTGTAATTGTGTTCGAAATTTCAATAGCGTTTTCTATTTTCTTTCTCTTTTTTATGGGAAAGAAACCTTGTTTATAATAACTTATTTTGTTTAATGCTTATTCTATTTATTCATTAAAAAAATAAATTTAAGCCTTAAACATTTATTTAAACACAAATAATTAAATTATTATAATTTTTTTACGTTTTGCAACGATAACTTTTTTTCTTCGAAGAGTTATTAAATTGAGATAAAACGAATTCTATTCTTCCAAAACGAAAACTATAACGAATTCAAACGAATTTTTTTTTATATAAATGAAACATAAACAATCTGATGTAATTTGACTAAAAACAAACAAGAAAAAAAAATCATGCGAAAAAAAAGAATAATTTAATTTAAAACTGTCACGCTTTTATCGATATAAAAATAAATCATTATTATCCGCTTATTGCATGAGATAAAATACAACTGTTCGAAAATTCTCAAATAAAAAGGGTATGCTACAACAAAAAAGAAAAAATGAACTCCACTGCAAAAGACACAGAAAATGAGATATTCTTGAAACTGTGTTTGCAGCATCGAAAATAAATGATGTTTATTCTTTTGATAATGTCTTATTTTTTGTTGCTTATCTTTGCCAGATGTTTCTTTGTTAACAAGGAGATATATTCTTATTGATTCGTCTTTTATAAAACCGCAAAAGAGTTAATCAAAAATGTTGTTTCGATTGCATAATCATTGTTCGAATAAAGTTCTTCGCTTCTCATAATGATTACATATGAGATAGCTAAATATATTCAAGAGCATCAAGAAATATTGTTTTTTTTTTTTTTTTATGTAATCAATTGTTTTTCAAAAACGTTCTTTTTAAAACTTTTCAACATAAATGCTCATGAATACTTAATTCACAATACATTTTAATACTAAATGTATGCAAGTATATACAAGTTTTAAAACATTTAAAACCATTCAAGATGTTAAACATTGGTGTCCGAAGATGTTAAAGCCCTAGCGCTTTCAACTAAACATTAGTCGTCATCAGGGGAATTGCTGCAGCCTGAAAGACATACGCTGGTTAAATATCAGAGGGTGAAACCAAAAACGACAAATATAGGAGGGTGGGAAAGCAAGAAAATAAGGGGAAAGAAAAGAAGGGGTTGCTATAGAAACCGGAAAAAGTTTGAAGGATTAATCAAAACCAAATTCACCAGTTACTCCAAGTATGTTGAACCATATAGGTGGTATATTATAGGATAAAACATCATTACAGGTACCCTTGCCTCTTGTTAAAATTTCCAGAGACTCTCTGATTATATAAACAATTTTATTTATTTGTTTTTGAAAATGACTTGAGTTGAGTCGAAACATATCAACAGTCGAAATAAACGTACTTTTACTGGTTTTAATTTACACATTTTAGCATTTGAAATTACTTTATTATTAAAACATTATTTGGCATGGTTTTATGACTAATAATCAAAGGCATTTATTCATCATTAACTGATTTTGTTATTTACCTATAAAAAGTTTGAAAATCGAGATTAATATTTATTGTACAGAGTTTCAAATTGTTTAATACTTGCCTTTTAAATTAATTGAAAAAATATCAAGAAAATGATTTTTACGATAATAATTTAATACAGTTTTATAATATAAATGATGAAGATATTCAATATGTTATGAATGTTTACGTAATTTTAATTCAGTGACTTATTTACAAGTGATGAATTCAGGGGAAACGCCCTTTTTTGGGAGCATGGTAATGCTGCCCCTTTCCCCTTTAATCTGCAAAATAACCTCTCAAAAGAAAAAAAAAGCAGCTCTCTGAATCAATAAATTTTTTAAATTTCGGAATTTATTTGTATTTTAAATGTATTTTGAAAATACATGTATCTTGTGTTTGGAATGTTTTAATTTTGAAAAGTATTTTGTTATTTGTATTTTAGGTTCTAAAACCAATGTATTTTGTAGTTTATATCAAAAGTGTTTGTTTCCATGTATTTTGCCCAACTCTGTTTGTAATTGTGTTCGAAATTTCAATAGCGTTTTCTATTTTCTTTCTCTTTTTTATGGGAAAGAAACCTTGTTTATAATAACTTATTTTGTTTAATGCTTATTCTATTTATTCATTAAAAAAATAAATTTAAGCCTTAAACATTTATTTAAACACAAATAATTAAATTATTATAATTTTTTTACGTTTTGCAACGATAACTTTTTTTCTTCGAAGAGTTATTAAATTGAGATAAAACGAATTCTATTCTTCCAAAACGAAAACTATAACGAATTCAAACGAATTTTTTTTTTATATAAATGAAACATAAACAATCTGATGTAATTTGACTAAAAACAAACAAGAAAAAAAAATCATGCGAAAAAAAAGAATAATTTAATTTAAAACTGTCACGCTTTTATCGATATAAAAATAAATCATTATTATCCGCTTATTGCATGAGATAAAATACAACTGTTCGAAAATTCTCAAATAAAAAAGGTATGCTACAACAAAAAAGAAAAAATGAACTCCACTGCAAAAAACACAGAAAATGAGATATTCTTGAAACTGTGTTTGCAGCATCGAAAATAAATGATGTTTATTCTTTTGATAATGTCTTATTTTTTGTTGCTTATCTTTGCCAGATGTTTCTTTGTTAACAAGGAGATATATTCTTATTGATTCGTCTTTTATAAAACCGCAAAAGAGTTAATCAAAAATGTTGTTTCGATTGCATAATCATTGTTCGAATAAAGTTCTTCGCTTCTCATAATGATTACATATGAGATAGGTAAATATATTCAAGAGCATCAAGAAATATTGTTTTTTTTTTTTATGTAATCAATTGTTTTTCAAAAACGTTCTTTTTAAAACTTTTCAACATAAATGCTCATGAATACTTAATTCACAATACATTTTAATACTAAATGTATGCAAGTATATACAAGTTTTAAAACATTTAAAACCATTCAAGATGTTAAACATTGGTGTCCGAAGATGTTAAAGCCCTAGCGCTTTCAACTAAACATTAGTCGTCATCAGGGGAATTGCTGCAGCCTGAAAGACATACGCTGGTTAAATATCAGAGGGTGAAACCAAAAACGACAAATATAGGAGGGTGGGAAAGCAAGAAAATAAGGGGAAAGAAAAGAAGGGGTTGCTATAGAAACCGGAAAAAGTTTGAAGGATTAATCAAAACCAAATTCACCAGTTACTCCAAGTATGTTGAACCATATAGGTGGTATATTATAGGATAAAACATCATTACAGGTACCCTTGCCTCTTGTTAAAATTTCCAGAGACTCTCTGATTATATAAACAATTTTAACAAGAGGCAAGGGTACCTGTAATGATGTTCTACCCTATAACATATGGTTTGTCTGTCCGTCTGGTCCATGCTGTAATTCGCATAAATATATCGGGTTTGCATGCAATTGATATATCTTAATGATGATTACTATATCATGTTCGGAATTGAATATGAAGTGTGTGGCATTAATAGTTCATTTACCGACGCTCAAAAGAATTCAGTTGCATTATGGTCTATGAGGAAAATCGTTTTGCAGTGTATTTTGATGATATTTCGCTATTTCAAATATATTTAAATTGATATAAATCACATTTAAAACCATTTAAAGTTTAACAAGTTGGAAATTGTAAGTGAAACGTGGAAAATGAGGTGCGTTCATACTATGGCTAGTTTTATAAACATTTGGATCTTGGTGCAATAGTTGTTGCACTCTTATGCGAAAATGCATGAATACAAAATTGATTGCGATTATATTTATTGAATTCAGTAATACGGAAATAATAGGACGTCTTCACCATGGCAACCTAAAATCATTTCCTATCATGGGATATCATTGAATTAATGACGTATGATAGGATTTAATAGAATGAAGAAAACTTTTATTAATACCTTCTTAAGTTTTGATTCGATTTTCATAAATTTTGAAATGACTCGACACAATTCTGCAACGATTATATGCATCGCATTTCAAACCATTCGGTTGGGTAGTTTTTGCGCTGTTACATGTGTGTAGAAAGGCAGACAGACGGACGGACCAGACGACGTCTATAGGTGCGATACGTATATATCTAATTACGAATGCACCTAAAAATTCATTTGTTAACGTAGATAAATGTTACTTAGAACTACGTAGAAAATACTTTAGTACAACATTATATTGTAATTGTGACATTTCCCCCCTTTTGAATTATTTATGTTGACAGGAAACATGATGTGTTTTGAATTCGATAAATAAAATAAAAACGCTATGAATTAATTCTCTGAAAAGAAGAAGAAACATACAAAACTTTCTATAATATAAACATAAAACTGTGTTATGTTTATTGATTTTAAAATACATCTCTGGCTTGGATTCGTGTTAAATATGACAAGCAGTCCCAAATCTTTAAAAAATATGTATTAAAACTCTTGCGAAAGTTTAATTTCCTTTGCGAAAGACAAAGAAAATGGGATATTGTAAATCTATGTTTATAGCATGGAAAACAAAGGTAGTTTTCTATTCTGACATATCTTATGTTTTTATTGCTGTTCTTTGCCAGATGTTGCTTTGATTTAAACGGGGAGTATTGATTTGTCTTTTATGAAAACTCAAGAAACATCGAAAGTTGCTTTGATTACATTATTGTTGTACAAACATTATACAGGGTGTCCATAATTAAACGACCCTACTTTAAAGTTGTCTTCAGACAAAACTATTGTTCATCAAGTTGTGAAATTTGGTGAAAGACATAATGAAGGGATGGGAATTTGTTTAAGGGGGTAGGATACCTTTGAACTTCTCAAAAAAGTAAAAAATATCACTAAGTTCCAAGCTTCAAAACTTGTGTAATAAGTCAAAAATAAAAATCAAACTTCATTTAAATATAAAGCTCATATTATATTTATATTTAAAAATATATATATATGAAATGATAAAGATTAAACCTTTTTTAAAACTTAAACCTTTTTAAAATTTAAAGTTTAAAAGTAAAAGTACTAAATTTAAAACTCCCAAATTTTATTTAACTTTTGAAATGCCGTAGTCTAAGTCGGATTTGCCCCTGTTAACTTGGTTTTCCTTCCCAACAATTATTACTTTCAGGCTTCAAAATTGATCTATCTTTAAGAATAAAAATGCTGAGGTAAACGCAATTCTCCGTTTTTGTGGTGAGGCTAAAGATCCCAGATGCCGAACCCATAAAACGTCATAATGCTTAGATAATTGTTAGCCTATGAAATTATATCACCTCCTATTTATGTAGTGCCGCACTCTAGCGGAAATATTCCATATTTGAGACGGGACAACGAAAAACCCGTGGCTTTTTACAAAAATGAAGCGCTAAAGTAACTGCCGCCCCTCGGCAGCGCATTTGGGGAAATCGTCCCGCGACAACTCTCAAGTCATCTGGACCTGGGTTTTGAAGGATCACATGTAATTAGAAGACACAATAAAAACCAGGTCCCAACGAATTCTATCTTCTCTGCTTGGACTTATATTCACTCACCATGAAATGGCCACGACTACCAGGAAACCATGCCGTTCGACGAACCAGCCACGTTTCGCAAGTGCCCCTGCACAGTAACGGCCGTCCGGAGCGGGCCGCTATGCTCTAAAGCGCCCCGTAGTCGCCCCTGAGTCAGAGCACCCCCGATGACGGGTCCCCGCTTTATATTACATATATACTTGTAAATTCATAGATATATATTGAAATGATAAGTTTAAAAATACATGATAATAAGAGAAAAAAATCTTGCGCGCATGATAAAATCTGAAAATATGCATATAAAGAGGTAATTTTGGTGAAAATAAATACGCAATAGAGTTACCTTTATACTAAAACCAGAATATTTGTAAAAAATATTGACTAAATTAAAAAATTAACAAAAAATAAAAAAGTTTCACTTTTTGAAAATATTTTCAAAGTACAAACACAGATTTTTTTTTTTTTTTTTTTTACCTTTTTTCTGGTTTTAAGTTGTAGATAATACAGAAATGAATATGTGGTAAAAATTTCTTTTGATTGCCATGCATAGTTTCTTAGTAACACTGCGCGCAGTATCATAATTCAACGTTTTGAATAAACGCGACGCAAAGTTTAATTATCTTATGTAGTCTTAACATGTAGTCATAATAAAACTGCCATAATTAGTAAACTAATGGAAATTTTTTAATGCGGTTTTTTGCATATTGTTCAGAAATGATTACGGAATCTTAATATATAAAAATTCGAAAATTTTGATGGTTTAAAGGTATCCTACCCCCTTAAACCAAAAGAAAAAATAAAGTTCAAAATTTCGCCACCAGAGGACGATTTTTAAGAAATTACATATTTAACATTACGATAGTTTAGAAATTTTATTTATTAACTTAATCTGCTTCTAAAGACAGCATTTCACGACATGTTCTCAGTCGTGAAATGCTGTTTTCACGACTGCGTTTCCCAGAACGCACTGCGGTCTATTGTGGAACATGCTATCTTACTATTCCAGATGGTATCTAAAAATGGTGACCGTCATGCGGAACATGTCTGGGTAACAAAATTTTTTAAACCATTATAAATGAATTATTTGAAAACAACGTTTAAACACACAATAAAGTAAGTTGATTTCATCAGACGTATACGTTTCGCGAGTACTAGGACTCACATCCTCAGTGTAAAAAAACTTTAAAAACAATATCCTACATTGGACAAACTAAACGAAAACTCCGTTACAGAGTCAATGAACACAGAAACTATGTAAAGAAAAAAGAATTGCAGAAGCCCTCTATCGCCTCTCATTGCTGGGGGGTAGGGACATAATTTTAATTTTGACTCGGCTACCATTATCAAGATATGCATTACTCCTCTGGATTTAGACTTTTTTGAGGCTGTTCATATCCATAAATTTAAAGACTCCTTGGTTAATGATTTATCTAGTACACCATACATCTCAACTTTCTGTGTGGATTTGTTGTGTCACGACACTTCACTTTCGCATTAATTTCATTGGCTGTTGGAACTTGATGGTCTTTTGGTATTATGTTTTGACATTTGGGTTTTTCACCGTACATTTTAGTTGGGGGGATATTGTTTTTAAAGTTTTTTACACTGAGGATGTGAGTCCTAGTACTCGCGAAACGTATACGTCTGATCAAATCAACTTATTTTATTGTGTGTTTAAACGCCGTTTTCAAATAATTTATAGTTCCACACAAGTTCTGTACTTACCATTATAAATGTATGCTAAATGCGTAATTCGTTACAAAAATAGCCTCCTATTTTTTTCGCTCGCACAAATTCGCATACTTATTATGTTCTCCACAAAATTTCGCAACATTCTGAACAATAGCTTCGTCTGTAGAACACTTAAAACTAGTATGTTGTGGCCGTCACAAAACTTTCATCTACATAAATCCTGTCAATTAAATCATTTAAATATACAAGAAATTACACCAATTTATCCCCAATTCATATCAAAGTATATCTGAATTTCAAATTTGGTGAAAATTCCTGCATTAGTTCTTGAGATAGAGCTATAGCGGAAATTCTGAAAAATGTAGCATAGCAGCGCCATCTGCTGAGCGATTTACACCAAAACATAAACAGCACTAATTCATATCAAGGTATAGCTGTATCTGAAGTTTGTTGAAAATCCAAGCATTTCGTTCTTGAGATAGAGCTATTGCGGAAATCGCAAATAATGCAGCATAGCAACGCCACCTGTTGAGCGATTTACACCAAAATGTATAAAACGTCAATTGATGTCAAGGACTAACTGAATCTTAAGTTTGATGAAAATCCGTACATTAGTTCTGGAGACTGAGTTATTGAGGAAATCGTGAAAAATGCTGCATAGCAGCGCCACCTGTTGAGCAATTTACACCAAAACATAAACAGCACTAGTTCATATCCAGGTATATCTGAAACTGAAGTTTGTTGAAAACCCAAGCATTAGTTCTTGAGATAGATCTTGAGATGGATTACGGAAATCGCAAAAATGCAGCGCCACGTATTGAGCGATTTGCACCAAAATGAACAAAACGTCAAATCATGTCAAGGACTAGCTGAATCTGAAGTTTGATGAAAATCCGTTCATTATTTCTTGAGTGAGAGCTATTGCGGAAATCGTGTAAATCCTGCAAAATGCAGCATAGCAGCGCCATCTGTTGGGCGATTTGCAACAAAACAAATACCAACACCAATTCATATCAAGGAATAACTGAATCCGAAGTTTGATGAAAATCTGTGCATTAATTCTTGAGATAGAGTTATTGCGGAAATCGCGAAAAATGTAGCATAGCAGAGCCACGTGTCGGGCGATTTACATCAAAAACTAATCAGCACCAATCTATATTAGGGACTACTGGAATACAAATCTTTATAAAGTTCCGTTCATTAGTTCTTGAGATAGAGTGCCCACAAAATTTGTGTCACACATAGACAGAGAGACTCACAGAACCACAGAATCACAGACTCACTGACAGACATTTTGTAAAAACAGGTTTTTTGGAATCTCTGATCCCTAAAACGTGTAAATCCGTCGAAAACCGGAAGTCGAATTTTTTCATGAAACCAATACTTTCTTCTTGTAAAGATAGAAGAAAGTAAAAAAGTCGTTTAGTTATGAACATCCTGTAAATAAATTTTCTAAACTTTCGTAATACTAAATGTGTAATTTATTAAAAATCGCATTCTGGTGGCAAAATGTTGAAATTTTTTTTTTTTTTCGCTTAAACAAATTCCCATTTCTTTATTATGCTTTTTGCCAAATTTCACAACTTTATGAACTATAGTTTTGACTGTAGACAACTTTAAAGTAGTGTCGCTTAATTGAACACCCTACCCTGTATTTTACTTCTGGTTAGAAAGCAGGTCGAAAAATGTTGTTGCTTTTTCTGTAGTCATTAATTTACTTTAAACTCTAATTAGTTTAACTGTATATAAGAATATGTTATGGTAACTAAAATTGAACTAATAAAATTTTATTTTCACATAAATAAATAAAATATTTACCGGATAAAGTTTGTGATAATGGTATTTTCACGTTCCACAATTGTCACATTGACGAAAAATTAATTCTGTCTTCCGAGTACATATACAAGTTACAATTTTTTACTGTTAACACAGACAATCGATATGCCGTCATTATCATGTCACAATGGTATCCTATCAATTCTTATTATTACAGGCCGCACCAGCGGCTGAGATATTCTGCTCTCAAAGCCGGTGGACGAGAGGTGCTGGGTTTGAACTCAGTCGGCCTAATTGTTTTGACTTTTCCGTGGTTTTCTTCGAACATTAGATTTCCTTGCGTAAATATGGGTTAGGTTCCCTTAGATAGATCTCCACGGAGGGCACTTCCCCGCCCTTCGGGCCCATATCCCTCTTGTAGATTATTGGCCATCATAAACAACAACAACAACAACGCATTTTTACAGTGAAAACACAGAGGCCGATTTCTTCCTTTTCAACTCGCCATAAAAATTGGAACATGAATGAACGTCACAATGATTTGGAAACGACTCACATTCCTCATCCCGTGACGAGAATGACAGTGATAGTTGCACTTTTGTCACATTTATAGATACTATTAAGAATGTTTTGTGATTGGCCACTGACCATGATAAATAAGATTGGTGATTAAAAGTGATTGTTAGCGACCTATCTTCCTGCCACGGAGAACACGTAAGAATGTATGCACCAAGAAAAGTTTTATTTTTGTTGTTATCAGGGGCGTAGCTACCGTGGAGCAGTTGGAGCAAACTGCTCCAGGCGCACGAATCCTATGGGCGCAAAATTAGAAAGAGTGAAATAAAGAGTTGTAAAAATGTTTGTGTATGGTTTTTTTTTTTTCATTATTAATCAGATATTATAGATGAATCTTGTTACAATCAGGATATTCCTATGATATTTTACCTTGTGTTTAATCTCATCTATTTCGATTTAAAACATGTTTTTAAACACAGTTAAAATGAATTACTTTTATTCGCGAAGTTTCAATTTTAATTCACACCATATTGCAGCCTCAAGTAACTTCTCCAATACCGTTTCAGCATGCTTCTTTTTTTTTTTTTTTTTCCTGTATCTTTTCCGTAAACGACAGTTGCAGATTTATTAAATTTAAAGTAATCAAAACTTATTTACGGGGTCATTTTGTAGGCTACCACTATTTCCAAACAATAATCTTCCTGATACATTTCTATTGAAAATGTTTTAGAAATTTATCATGATGATTACTGCACGGAAATAATGGTAGCCAAGGAAAAGACCCCTGAGAAACCTATATTTACGATGTGCCAGCAATGTCTTAGCTATTTAGTTATTTTACGATTTGAAACAAAAAAACAATAGTTTGGCAAGTTGAAGAAAATTATTGACCATTTTACAAATGAAAAATAAAAACTAGAGAACAGGAATTCTGCTTTTTCAGAATTTAGTGTCGCCCCCGGCATTTTCATTACTTCATTTTCTTCTAATGGACTGATGGCTTCTATTATTATGAAACAGCCATTATAAATGAAGTGTTAGGTGAAGATGAAAAAGCAGCCGTAAAAAGTTAGAACTCTGATTTTCTTGCCAGAATGGAGGAGGGGGGGGGGGGGATGGCTTTTTTTTTTTTTTTTTTTTTTTTTTAACGGCTGCTCTTTCATTTTCATCTAACACTTCATTTATAATGGCTGTTTCATAATAATAGAAGCCACCAGTCGATGAGAAGAAAATAATTCGGTTTAGCGGGACTCTACTGCAGTACAAAACATATTTCAATTTTAAGACTTAAAGCACACGTTTTATTTTATGTAAAATGACGTCATTCGCATCCGCTAAACAATTCCACATTTACGATCTATTCTTAAACATCTACAGTAAAGCATGCATATCACATCACTATCGCGAAATAATGCACAAATGCAGCAAAAAGATTCCGTCATTCAAGAAAATCGAAAAAACAAAAACAAAACGGCTATCTAATGATTCATAGATACTTACAATTAAATATAGTATAAAATAGTTCCACTGTTTTAACAGAAATCATTCGTTTATATATTTTTTTTCAAAATAGCACGTATTTTAATTACATTTTCTTTCGGTTGTTACGAGAGAATGGCAAAAAAATATATATATAATTACTATTTTAAAACTATTTTTCCTTTACTTTCTACAGAAATGGAGTACTTCCGTTGCCAGTATTAAGCAAATGGCTCCAAAAACTACAAAAAAATTAATATTTCAAAAATAAATGGAGATACAGTTTTCAAACAAAATGCATTTAAAAGAACTTTTTTTTGCCCAATATGACAATATAAAAATTGAGAATGTACGATGCTTAGAAGTTTAAAAAAATGCTAAAGAGTATTTAATCGTAATGCTTTGTTTTACGGCTAACTTCTGTAAGGTAACGTTATTTTTTGGACACAAAATAAGCTGGGAGAAAGAAATAGCATACCGTTCCGGAGGCTAATAAAAAACGAAAATTTTAAGATTTTTTTTAGTCCCTGGTATGCTATTTCTTTCTCCCAGCTTATTTTGTCTCCAAAAAATAACGTTACCTCACAGACGCTAGCCGTAAAACAAAGCATTACGATTAAATACTCTTTAGCAATTTTTAAAACTTCTAAGCATCGCACATTTTCAACTTTTATACCGTGGTATTGGAAAAGCTCTTTTATATGCATTTTGTTTGAAAACTGTATCTCCATTTATTGTTGAGATATTAATTTTTTTTGTAGTTTTTAGCGACATTTGTTTCATTTTGGCAACTCAAGTATTCCATTTCTGTAGAAAGTAAAGAAAAAATAATTGAAAAACAGCAATTATATCTTTTTGTTGCCACTTTCTCATAAAAACTGAAAAAAAAAGTAATTAAAATACGTGCTATTTTGAAAAAATATTAATGAATTGCTTTCTTTTTGCTGCATTTGTGTATTATTCTGAGATAGTGATGTCCTACCCATACTTTATTGCAGATGTTTATGATTGGATCGTAAATGAGGAATTCTTCAGCGGATTCGGATTACGTCGTTTTATATAAAATAAAATCGCGTGTTTTAAGTCTTAAAACTGAGCTACAGTAGAGATCCGATTATCCGAGTTCCCCTTAACCGAGTGTCCGCTTTCACCGAGTTATTTTCTTTTGATGGACTGATGGCTTCTATTATTATGAAACAGCCAGTATAAATGAAGTGTTAGGTGAAGATGAAAGAGCAGTCGTAAAAAGTTAGACCTCTGATTTTCTGGTCAGAATGGGAAAAAATGGCCATAATTGTTTTTGAAAAAAAAATTATGGCCATTTTTTTAGAGCCATTATAAATGAATAAAAAGTTAGAACTCTCAACTCTGATTTTCTGGTCAGAATGGGAAGAAAATCAGAGTTCTAACTTTTTACGGCTGCTCTTTCATCTTCACCTAACACTTCATTTATAATGGCTGTTTCATAATAATAAAAGCCATCAGTCCATCAAAAGATAATGAAATAATGGAAATGTCGGTGGCAACACTAAATTCTGAAAAAGCAGAATTCCTGTTCTCTAGTGGTGTTTGTTTTTGTGGAAAATAGACATGCACCAATACAGATTACAAAACAGTAATAAAAGATAGGTTTAGGCATATCCCACATCAGCCCACAGCGATAAAATTTAGAGGGGTGGTTGGGTGAGGGGGGAAACAAAAATTGAGATTTTGAAAATATGGCAAATCTAAATGGCAGAATCGATAAGCCTTTTCCTTCAAATAGAGAGAAAAATTTATGTATTAATTTCAGTGTTCCTTAGGACCTAATTATCGCCTATGAAAATTTACACCACTTTTTTTTTAAGTATTTTTCCGCATTTACATTACTCAATCACAGAATTTTAGGTTTAAATAAGGCAAAATATATTTTTCGAAAATAGCAATGTGAATTTGCTTAGCCGGTAATCAGGCTCCGCAGCCCTCTTGAATTTTCGAATTATAAAATTAAAAAAAAAAATTTTTGAAGTTACTCCGCTGTTCCTAGCTGTTTAAAGAAACACTGTGTTTTCAAAATAGTATAAAATTAATACAAACTTAGATCCTAATTTTATAAAAAATACAAAATGTTTCCACTGGTGATAAAGACCTCGTGTTTTAAAGAAAACGTGCACTTTCGTTCATAAAGCTTAAACATTTTTCCAATGACATAATTTTCAACAAATTGTCATTCCGCCCGTGCTGAAACTAGGCATATATATAAAGAAAAAAAATAAGAAAAAATAGCATTTTACTAAATTAAGTCACATTCTGGCAGGCTCAGACTGGACCACTGGATAAGAGACCATTGTACGTTGTGAGACGGCGCGCCCTAAACCAGGTAGAGCTGCGCTCTCCCTCAGGTGAAGCTAATATTTACAGTCTTAAATTACTTAATAATTTTTTTAAATTCCAATTTTTGAAGGATTTTTTTATTAATGATTGTTTTTTCTTTTTGCAAAGTAGAAGAATTGAATTTTTTTCTTGAAAGTTTCTTTGATTCAGAGGACAATTTAAATCCATTAAAATCTAATATATATTCTGTAATTCTGCCTGTGGCGACACGATCTTCCCTAAGAATTTATTTTCTGTCGTCTTGCAGCTTCTATTAAAAAAATATACATATATACATATAAGTATTTTTTTTTCGTTTTTTGTAAAATCATTTATTAAAAATTTGTTTGAAGTGTCTAGGCTTCGTATATTCGTCAATGCTATGATTGTAATTTCCCTATATAGATGTTTGTTATATTTATTTTTGGACTTGATGCACAAAAATATTTATAAAAAATCTTTAGTAAGAATATTTAAGTTCTGTTTTCGTTAAAAATTACATTTTAATATGGAAACGGGACTGTTTCAATATTGTCTATAAATGTGACAACCAGAACGGTAGTCAGCTATTTTGTATATATCAGTTTGTTAAACGCGGCGCTATTTGAAGGTTCCTTTTTCGCCCCTTCGATTATACCTTGTTGCTAGTTTTAGGTAGCTTTCTTTACAAAAAGCTACCTATTGCAGCCGTTCGGAGGAAAGCGATTTCAAAAAATTTTGGTATATTTTCATCGATCATGACCCCCAGACCCCGAAACCACCCTCCGGTCAAAAGTTGATATCTATTTATATAAAATCCTAGTCTCTGTGTGTCCCTCACATTTCCGGTAGGACCGCCTCATTGAAATTAGTAATTGTTAAAAAAACTTATGCAGGGTTACCAAAGTAGCGCCAAATGTTAGCCAACTTGGTGATAGCTGGCTAATTTGGCGAAATTCCCATTTAAAACCATTAATCTTTCATAAAGGAGGTCACTGAAATTTAATTTAAACTCCGTTCTTTTAAGATATTTTTCAAAATCTATGAGTGAGAATTTAAAGTACATCTTTACATCTTCCTCCCGATGCTACTAATAAAATAACCGCCAATAGACGACGCTGTACTGTGTGAGCTCCTAGCTGCGCGATTTTAATGTGCTTTAGGTACTTTTCCAGTATAGGTGCCTTGGCGAAAAAGGAAATTTGGCAACATATTTTCCGGGAACCTATCCTCTGTTTCATTTTATATACGCACGCATTTTTTTTTTTCGATATTTATACGATTTATTTAATATAAAAAAGCCGTTTCTCTAATTTTATAAAGAAGCAGATGTAGTTTGTATATAAAAACATCAATAATATACATATAAAATAAACATATAAAACAAACAAAAACGCTGATCAAGTTTGTTTTCATAGCTGTTTATATGATTTGACGACAAATCTCGATATTTTTCCGTTATACGGACACCATGCCAAAACGTATGCTAATGCGCCAATTATTTCAAAATGCTAAAATGTATTTGTAATTTTATGACAGCAGTTTAATATGAGTTTTATTTTATTGCTTTATTTTATAACAGTTATTTGTTCACTTATTTTAAGTATATAATTGTGATTTAATGAAATAGTTCGTAAAAGTCTGGAATTTTCAAATGTTATATTTTTTAAATGTTCACTTTAGTATTGACAATCTTTTTTCTTTTATTTTTCAAATGCTTCAGTTCACGTGATTTTCATTTTGCGCCAACTATTACGCTTGGCGACAAAGGTATCCGTATAACGGAAAAGAACCCAAATCTGACTTTCTGATGCCCTAATTACACCAAGCTTTTTTTTAAAAAAACGCCAAAGCTCCTACAGTGGAAGAGTACCAAACTGTCTATTATTTTGCACTATCTGTGTTATAGTTTGTACTATATGCAAGGGTTATGAAGCGAAGAGTTTAAACATTAAATATTAAAGTGTCGGCACAGATGTCATATACGCCCCATGTTGGCGCGATATTTTTCTGACGCCAATGTCATATACACAACGGGTACTTAACTGTCTCCAAGTGTCGTTATTTTGCTTGATATGGTAACCCGGATGTTGTTGTTTATGCTGTTGATGTTTTCGCCAAATTGGCGTATATGACAACTGTGCCAAAGTTTCTATAAAGCAGTATAAGACTAAAAAATTAAGAATAAGATAAATGCAAAATAAGACTAAAGAAGAAAGAAAAATCATGCTTTAAGCATAAAATATGAAACACTTTCCAACATATCCTGAATGCTTTAACAAAACTTCGTTATTTGGGGAAATAAGATAACTAAGTAAACATTTTAGAAAACGTATAAAAATTTTTCAAAATTGATTTCAGCATTTACCGTCCATAGCCAATAGTATCGTTATTACATGCCACTATTTAGCCAAAATTTAATTAAAACTATTCTTAAAACTACTGAAATAACATTTCCAGATATTATCATCCATAGACGGTTATGTATCCAATTCTTTGCGTGACCCTGTATATCATTTTATCTAACAAAAACATAGCTGTGAAAAAAGGGAGCCAAGTTCTGTAAAGACAATGGCAAGAAAAGAAGTGATATCTAAGTGGGTGCCAAGTTCAAATAAAATTCACTCAAACTTACCTACTGAAGTATTATAGCATTTTTAAAATTGTTTAGAAATAAAAATTATTGATAGCATATTGATAGTATCTAGAACTTGGCAAGTTTTTATTTACGAGTCATTTATTTTTAATAATGACATTATCATATCAAATCTTGTTATTTCATGATTGGAAGCCTTAATTTGAGTGAGCTCCTTCACCTTGAAGGGCGGTGGGATAAAATATATCCCACCTAATTTAACTGCAAATTTCCACATTGATACTAGAATTCAGGACTAAAAAGTTTAATTTTATTAAATACGGGAAAAGAAGCTTTTACCCATTTTGAAATAAATTTATTTTGTAAATTCTGGTGTGATTCAATAATTTCAGCATTTCACGAATAAAAGTTATTTGCCCCTGAAAGGGTTAAAGGGGTGCAGTCTCTAGAGTGATGACCAAGAACAAGCGTAAGTATATCTGTCTGTTTGTCAGGCATCTTAGTCTGTTTGCATTGAGGTTTCTGGTGGTGGGTGCTAGAGTGATAACCAAAGACGAGCTGGAGTGTATCTGTGTATTTATTGGTTTATCAAATCTTTAACATGAGTCATTTTATTATAATAATATCTATATTATTTTTTTTGTAATGTCATTGAAATTAATATTAACATCACCATTTTATTAAGACATGAAATTGATAGGCATAACATTTATCAAAAACTTGCCAAGTTCTAGATTTATTATTAATAGGCTATCAATAATTTTTATTTCTAAACAATTTAAAAAATGCTATAATACTTCAGTAGGTAAGTTTGAGTGAATTTTATTTGAACTTGGCACCCACTTAGATATCACTTCTTTTCTTGCCATTGTCTTTACAGAACTTGGCTCCCTTTTTTCACAGCTATGTTTTTGTTAGATATCATTACTTTTTGTAAAGTTACAATATATTTAGACACTTTACTTAATGCTTTTTAATGTGTTTACATGTGACTATTTTATTCACCAAGCAACATTCAATTATAAATTAAATTTCCTGCAACAAACTATTTAGCTGTCAGTTTGCTGCAGAAATCTATATTTTAATACTGCTACATTGAATGCATGTTTTGAGACGAAATGTATTGATTCGAAACTTTTATTGTTTCTGAAACAACAATTCCTATTAAATTCCTATATTAAATTTTCCTATTAAATTTTCCAATTAAATATCCTATATCTGGGCCTGATTTTATGTACTGAAAGTGAAAAATAAAGTTATGTACTTATGCCACACTATGTATCATTCATCCATGGGTGCCGGCAAAGAGGCAGTGCAGAGGAAGGATATTGCCCCTGCCTGGATTTTCAAATTTAATTAACTAAATATCTTTTTTCTCTGATGATTTTGAAAATAACAAGTGGGTAAGTGTGATCGCAGATCGCGCAGAGGGTTTCGTTTAATATTCCTTTCAAAACACTTTATCCTTTTGAAAAATATTAGTTCCACATTTCGCAACCAGGGGCGCACTCTATTCTAAACAAACCTTTATCCGAACGAAACTCTGTTTTACATACTATCCGTAGATATATTAGTCGAGGGGATTGAGCCCATAGCACCGAGATAAGTAGGCGCACCTGGCGGTAAAAAGTGGAACTAAAATATGTAAGGCTATGGTGCATAACATGAAAGAATGGTCAAAGGGGTGTCGGCAAAAGTTAGAAAAGTGCTCCCCGAGTGAAAAGGGTGGAGGTTAGAAAAATTCCTTAAAATACACAAGTTAGAGCCCCTAGGAGTAAATAATATAAGACTTTTTGAAAATTTTATGATTTGTCGTGTGGTCCCAGTTATTCAGCTATACGTATGCAAAAAGTCATGCCTCCAACTTAATTAGGGGCTCCCTTAGATAGAATAGCTTATAATACATATGTGGTAGCTCAAAGGGTTAAGCGTAAGACTTTTTCAAGTTTTTATGATTTGTCGCCTGGCCTCAAGTGTTCTGCTAAAAGTATGCAAAATTTCAAGTCTGCAGTTAAATAAGGGGCTCAGTTAGAAAGAATTGCTTAAAATACGCATGTGGAAGCTCAAAGGGTTAAATGTACGACTTTTTCAAAATTTTATGATTTGTCGCATGATGGTGTTCAGCTATAAGTATGCAAATTTTCACGCCTCCAACCTAATTAGGGGCTCACTTAGAAAATATTGTTTAAAATACACATGTGAGAGCCCGGAGGGCTAAATGTACGACTTTTTCAAAATTTTATGGTTTGTCATTTCATGTGAGGTGTTCAGCTATAAGTATGCAAAATTTCACGCCTCCAACCTAAATAGGGGCTCACTTAGAAAGAATTGTTTAAAATACACATGTGGGAGCCCAAAGGGTTAAATGTACGACTTTTTGAAAATTTTATGATTTTTCGTTTGATGTGAGGTGTTCAGCTATAAGTATACAAAATTTCACGTCTCCAACCTAATTAGAGGCTCACTTAGAAAGAATTGTTTAAAATACACATGTGGGAGCCCAAAGGGTTAAATGTACGACTTTTTGAAAATTTTATGATTTGTCGTTTGATGTGAGGTGTTCAGCTATAAGTATACAAAATTTCACGTCTCCAACCTAATTAGAGGCTCACTTTGAAAGAATTGTTTAAAATGCACATGGGGGAGCCCAAAGGGTTAAATGCTCGACTTTTTCAAAATTTTATGATTTCTCGTTTGTTGTGAGGTGTTCAGCTATAAGAATGCAAAATTTCACCCCTCCAACCTAATTAGGGCTCATTTAGAAAGAATTGTTTAAAATACACATGTGGGAGCGCAAAGGGTTAAATGTAAGACTTTTTCAAAATTTTATAGACTGTCATTTGATGTGAGGTGTTCAGCTATAAGTATGCCAAATTTCACTCCTCCAACCTAGTTAGAGGCTCACACAGAAAGAATTGTTTAAAATACACATGTGGGAGTCCAAAGGGTTAAATGTACGACTTTTTCAAAATTTTATAATTTGTCGTATGATGTGTGGTGTTCAGCTATAAGTATGCAAACTTTCAAGTCTCCAACGAGTATAGTTTCTGAGAACAGGCTCTGTGACAGACAGAATATCTCAATTTGTTGATTTTCTGTAAGCAAGTAAACCTAGATAAACCCCCAGTAAGCAGATAGGTTTACAATGGAAGTCTATGGGAATTTGGCGAAATATTAGAGATATCGCCAAGGTGGCGTCACTTTTGGCGACTAATTTTGGTCGCCAAATTTGGCGATATATCGCCATGTTGGCGAGAAACTTGGCGGTATTTGGCGACAGAACAGCGTCCCTCCTACGGCAAATTAAAATTTCGCCTAATAGACGTAATGTTAAAGTAAAAATGGGCACCCCCAGGTGGGTAATTCATCGATTTTCACAATTTTTTTATTTTTTTCCGTAGTTTTATAGTGTAAACGAACTTCGCACAAAATTTGAAGTATGTCGCTGCAGTAGATATACGAGATCTTTTTGATGAGTGAGTCAGTCAGTCAGTCAGTCAGTCAGTGGTAAAATTATCGATTATCAGACATTTTCAAATGTCATTATCTCGGAAACTAATTATGCGTTATTTATAAAATTTTGGATTTTAGGTAATTAGGGTGGCCTTACTACACATTTCGTATAACAAGTACGTAGGTCTCATAGATTTTCAGTAGTAGAGCATTGAAATTTGACGAAAACAGCTTGAAATGGTTCATGTAAATAACACACGGCTATGTCAGGCGAACTTGGCTGACACACTGCCGTGTGTCTAGATCTATATTCTACAAACATTTCTTAGTAAATTAAATGCAGTTCAGCGTAAAAACGCATAACTCCTTTAAAAACCACCTTTAAGCAATTTACTCTCATACTCAGTAACCCTTACGAATTCTTTTGTGTAGCATATGAACTGTATATGAACTGTAGCATTTATACGCACAGTATAGTATGCATAAATGTAGTGAAACATAAAAGCGCATATCATAATTAAAAATGCATTTCTAGCAATCATTGCTTATGTACAATACTTCGGAGAAAAATTGCTTGGCGAGAAAGAAGTTAGCCAACGTATTTTCTGACAACCTATTTACTGCTTCATACTCACAAGCAATTTTTTCCATATGTACGCAATTTATTTAGGTAGTTGTTAGTTATCCCGTCGACCAGTTTCGCCAAATTATATAAATCGCCAAACCACTCGCCAAATTATACAAGTTGACATAATTTTTATTTTAAACAACGAAAGATCAATTAAATTAGCAAAACATTAATAAAAATACAAATATAATGTCTAATTAAAAATCACTTGATGACGTAACAAACACATGATATGTTTAATGTCAACCATTATTGGCGTTTAATCTTACAATTTGGCGGCAGTAATTTGGTCGACGGGATAACTAACAAGTACCTTTATTTAATATAAAAAAAGCTATTTATCCATTTTTTATAATAAACAGAAGTAATTTTTGCACAGATGTCATATACGCGTCGGGGTTGGCGTGTTTTTTCTCTGACGCCAATTTGGCAGAAATCTCGCTTTCGAATACCAGTTACTTATATATTTTTAAATTATTTTCTATCATTTTGAAAAGGAAATAACTATAAATAAATAAAAGTTTGAATAATAACTATAGAAAAAAACAGTTTATATAATTAAAAACAGAAAATAAAAGTAAATAAACAATTTAGTAATAAATAAAAGACAATAGCCGTGTTACCATAGCAGGCAAAATTACACCATTTTGGCGCCAGTTAGGTATCCCGGTTCATATCTGAAATCTGTATCGTAATTTGTATATAAAAAAGGCACAGATGTCATATTCGCCCCATATTGGCGCGATTTTTTTTTCGGTGCCAATTTGGCGAAAACATCAACAGCATAAACAGCATAATCCGGGTTACCACATCAAGCAAAATAACGACAGTTTGGCGCTAGTTAAGTACCCGCTGCGTATGTAACATTGGCGTCCGAAAAAAATCGCGCCAATATGGGGCGAATATGACATCTGTGCCATAAAAAAATATTATATATATTTAGAAACGATTTTTCTATGTATATAAGTGCACATATAAACAAAAATAAAAGTTCATTAGATTTGTTTTCATAGCTGTTTATATATTTTTGCAACATATCTCACTTTCTGATGCCCGAATTGCTCCAAGCTTTTTTTAAAAAATGCGCTATAATGGAAAAGTACCTAAATAAATAATTAACAGAAATAACCAATTATACAAACTAAAACTTTTTATTTCGAGATCAAAGCATTGTTTTTAATTCCAATTAAAAAATACATATATACTTGGATAACTTTAGCTGAAATTAGGTTCACAGCTTAATATCTCATTCCATAAACCTAAACAAACACAAGTGATTCATTCATCGGGAAACTTAAAAAAATTTTAAATCATTGAGGTAATCATTCACAAAGTAAGTTCTCCAACAATCAATGGACAATATACTAATGACATCATAGTAGGTAAAATGGTGGCGGTATCGTTTGTTTATGGTTTGAAATAACAAAGAATTTATTTTGCAATGTCTCTTAGTTACATTATTTTATTGTCATATTTATGAGCTCAGAACAAAAGCATATTTTTTCATTATTTAGTTATTAAAGACGGAAAAAAATTATAAATGCATGATTTGAAAAATTTAAATAATTTTCTTTCTCAATAGTAAAAAATAACATCGGGAAGTAACAGTAGGTTTAAGTTAAATAAGTTTAACTGTTTAATTCTGTTGTAATATTCAAAATAACTGTATTTATTAGATTTCAGTAAACAACATCGGGGCCCGATTAAACTTTGAAGTTAGAGGAAATACAATGTCATTTCAGGAGCTTTCTTTTGGAGAAGCTTTTCTAAATTTCATATATACATGGAAACTCTTCAGTGTTAGAATTATTATTATTAGGACTGACATAACATGAGAACCGGCCTGCAATTTTACACAAGTTTTTGAAAACTACTTTATATCAGAAATTTTGCTAAAACCTGGTTACTTTTTTGTTATAGCGGCCCACACTATTAGGATTATGACAAGTTGCAGCCAATTTCGCCAACGTCGTAATCAAGATCGTGAAGCACACACATATAATACCATATAATACCATTTCATGAAATCGTATGCGATAATTTAATAGTTTTTACCTTACTTCAAGTGTGAAATTTATTTATTTGTAAGGCTTAACAATCTAAATTGTCCAATATATGAATTAAAAAAAATGTAAACAAAGATTGAATAGACATGACCGCAAAAATCCTCAAATCTGCATAACACTTGGAACCAAACTGTGCAGATTAGTGCTCTTCTACTGTACACAGTTTTTCACAAATGTCTTTCGTTCTTAAAATGTGTTATTTTCATCTATCACTGCGGAACAAGCGAGAAAAGTCATATTCTAGCACATGAGTTGTATATATCTTTATATCTAAATTTCCGTCATTTTTGACGGGCTACCTTTCTAGTATATATATATATATCTGAACTATGTCACACTGTAACTCTCGTATTTATGAACCGATTTGGATGTAATTCGGTGTGTACATAGTACATACCAATGTCTCGACCGAGTTCGTTGGCCAGCTTCATCCGCCATTTTGTTTCAAAATGGCGGCCATTTAAAAATTTAAAAAAACATTTAAATTTGAAATGTGGTACCAAAAAATTGAAAATGGAAAAATATTTTTTTCTTAAGTATTTGACCTTTATACAAAGACTCCGTAGCAGTTTTTGTTTCGTCTATATCTTAAAAAATGGCTGAGTTATAGCATTTTGAATTTCTAGCGAAGCTGACATTTTGAAACGTCCTGAATTTTGTCACGCGATAAAACGCATATTTATGAACCGATTTGGATGTAACTTCGTTTATACATAGTACAGACAAATGTCTCGACCGAGTTCGTTGGCCAGCTTCATCCGCCATTTTGTTTAAAAATGGCGGCCATTTAAAATTTTAAGAAAAATTTAAATTTGAAATGTGGTACCAAAAAATTGAAAATTGAAAAAATTTTTTTCTTATGTGTTTGACCTCGATAAAAAGATTCGGGAGCAGTTTTTCTTTCGTCTATACCTTAAAAAATGGCTGAGTTATAGCATTTTGAATTTCTAGTGTGGCTGACATTTTGAAACGCCCTGATTTTTGCCACGTGATAACAGAGGCATTTATGAACCGATTTGGATGTACCTTGGTGTGTACGTAGTACATACAAATAACTCAACCGAGTTCGTCGGCCAGCTTCATCCGCCATCTTGTTTCAAAATGGCGGCCATTTAAAAAGATTTTAAAAAAATTAAATTTAAAATGAGATACCAAAAAATTGGAAAATGAAAAAGAGTTTTTTCGTATGTGTTTGACCTTGATACAAAGATTCCGGAACAGGTTTTGTTTCGTCTATATCTAAAAAAAGTCCTTCCGGCCAGTGCCGGGAGGAACAGGTAGCTTTCATAATCCTTATTTTTAAAAAGCCAAATTATACCATTCAAACACACGAAGCTCAATTTAGTGGAAACCGAATATAGGAGATTCAATACTAATTTTTATCAATATAATGAATGAGAATTTCGCGAAATTAGTCAGCTTTATCCAAGCTGCTTTTCTTCAAAGTAACATATATTTGGCTGCCAAATTCGGCAATTTCTTAAAGTGACTGTCATTTTAAGACAACATGGTGGATGAGGCTAAGCAGTGAACTTGGTCGAGACCTTAGTAATTGCTGTGCACATGCTCACTCACATCGGAATCGGTTAATATATAGGAGTGCTGTCGCATGCAAAAAATCAGATTTTTCGAAATGTCACCCACAATAGAAATTGAAACTGCTATATCTGAGCCATTTTTTAAGGTAAAGACAAACAAAAAATGCTCCTGAATCCTTATATCAAGGTCAAATGCTTAAGAAAGAAACCTTTTTCAAATTCTAATTTTTTTGCACCCCACTTTAAATATATATATATTTTTTAATTTAATGGTCGCCATTTTGAAACAAGATGGCTGATGAATCTGGCCAGCGAACTTGGTCGAGGTGTTGATGTACACTATCCACATGCCTTCTTACATCGAAATAGGCGAATACGTGTGTTATCGCGTGACAAATACAAGATCGTTTCAAAATGTTAGCCATGCTAGAAATTCAAAGTGCTGTAAATCAACCATTTTTTAAGATATAAACAAAAGAACAAATTTTCAG
Source organism: Maratus speciosus (assembly GCA_963932465.1). Lineage (NCBI taxonomy): Eukaryota > Metazoa > Arthropoda > Arachnida > Araneae > Salticidae > Maratus > Maratus speciosus. Next base: position 474,816,661 of record OZ010797.1, read on the forward strand.
AAACAAAAACTGCTCCGGAATCTTTGTATCAAGGCCAAACACATAAAAAAATCTTTTTCATTTTCCAATTGTTTAATACCTCATTTTGAATTTTAAATTTAATTTTTTTTAATGGCAACCCTTTTGAAACAAGATGGCGAATGAAGCTGGCCAACGAAGTCGGTCGAGACATTGGTTTGTACTATGTACAGACCAAGTTACATCCAAATAGGTTCATAATTACGCCTGTTATCGCGTGACAAAAATCAGGTCGTTTTAAAATGTCAGCCACAAGAGAAATTCAAAATGGTATTACTCAGCCATTTTTTTTTAGATATAGACGAAAGAAAAACTGTTCCGGAATCTTTGTATTAAGGTCAAACACATACAAAAAAAATCTTTTTCACTTTCCAATTTTTTGGTATCTCATTTAATTTTTTTTTTTTTTTTTTTTTTAAATGGCCGCCATTGTGAAACAAGATGGCGGATGAAGCCGGCCAACGAACTCGGTCGAGATATTTGTATGTACTATGTACACACCAAGGTACATCCAAGTCGGTTCATAAATACGCCTGTTATTACGTGAGAAAAATCAAGACGTTTCAAAATGTCAGCCACGCTAGAAATTCAAAATGCTATAACTCAGCCATTTCTTAAGATATAGACGAAACAAAAACTGCTCCCGAATCTTTTTATCAAGGTCAAACACATAAGAAGAAAATATTTTTTCAATTTTTAATTTTTTGGTACCACATTTCAAATTTAAATTTTTCTTAAAAATTTAAATGGCCACCATTTTTAAACAAGATGGCGGATGAAGCTGACCAACAAACCCGGTCGAGACATTGGTATGTACTATGTATAAACGAAGTTACATCCAAATCGGTTCATAAATACGCCTTTTATCGCGTGACAAAATTCAGGACGTTTCAAAATGTCAGCTACGCTAGAAATTCAAAATGCTATAACTCAGCCATTTTTTAAGATATAGACGAAACAAAAACTGCTCCGGAATCTTTGTATAAAGGTCAAATACATAAGAAAAAAATATTTTTCCATTTTTAATTTTTTGGTACCACATTTCAAGTTTTAAAATTTTTAAAATTTTTTAAATGGCCGCCATTTTGAAACAAAACGGCGGATGAAGCTGGCCAACGAACTCGGTCGAGACATTGGTATGTACTATGTACACACCGAATTACATCGAAATCGGTTCATAATTACGGGAGTTACAGTGTGACATAGGTCAAATATATATATATATATATATATATATATATATATCAATTTTGAACGGAGGGTGGTTTCGGGGTCTGGGGGTCATGATCGATGAAAATATACCAAAATTTTTTGAAATCGCTTTCCTCCGAACGGCTGCAATAGGTAGCTTTTTTGTAAAGAAAGCTACCTAAAATGGCTGAGTTATAACATTTCTGAATTTCTATTGTGGCTGACAGTTTAAAACGACCTGATTTTTGTCACGCGATAACAGGCGTATTTATGAACCGATTTGAATGCAACTTGGTCTGTACATAGTACATACCAATGTCTCGACCGAGTTCGTTGGCCAGCTTCATTCGCCATCTTGTTTCAAAAGGGTTGCCATTTTTTAAAAAAAATGTAATTTAAAATTTAAAATGAGGTATTAAAAAATTGGAAAATGAAAAAGATTTTTTTTTATGTGTTTGGCCTTGATACAAAGATTCTGAAGCAGTTTTTGTTTCTGAAAATTTGTTCTTTTGTTTATATCTTAAAAAGTGGTTGAATTATAGCACTTTGAATTTCTATCATGGCTAACACTTTGAAACGATCTTGTATTTGTCTCGCGATACCACACGTATTCGCCTATTTCGATGGAAGAAGGCATGTGGATAGTATACATCAATATCTCGACCAAGTTCGCTGGCCAGCTTCATCAGCCCTCTTGTTTCAAAATGGCGGCCATTAAATTAAAAAATATATATATTTAAAGTGAGGTGCAAAAAATTAGAAATTGAAAAAGGTTTCTTTCTTAAGTATTTGACCTTGATATAAGGATTCAGGAGCATTTTTTGTTTGTCTTTATCTTAAAAAATGGCTCAGATATAGCAGTTTCAATTTCTAACGTGGGTGACATTTTGAAAAATCTGATTTTTTGCCTGTGACAGCACTCGTATATATCAACCGATTCCGATGTGAGTGAGCATGTGCACAGCAATTACTAAGGTCTCGACCAAGTTCACTGATTAGCCTCATCCACCATGTTGTCTTAAAATGGCAGGCACTTTAAGAAATCGCCGAATTTGGCAGCCAAATATAAGTTACTTTAAATAAAAGCAGCTTGGATAAAGCGGACTAATTTCGCGAAATTCTCATTCATAATGATTTAGTATTGATAAAAATTAGTATTGAATCTCCTATATTCGGTTTCCACTAAATTGAGCTTCGTGTGTTTGAATAATATAAGTTGGTTTTTTTAAAATAAGGAATATGAAAGCTACCTCTTCCTCCCGGCACTGGCCGGAAGGACTTTTTTTTTCTTTTCTTTTAAATACAGTACAGTCTGCCTAAGGCGGATTCTTCATAAAACGGAAATCTGTTTTACATAGAGCTGTAGACACAGTTTAGTGTATGAAAATCTATTTTAAAGATACTTTGCTTTAAAGTGAAATTAATAATATTTACACATTTCTTAATATTACTAGCAGCATTAAGATTTTTTTTCCTCTCGCAGTAGCAAAAAAAAGTTTAAAGTAGGTATAATTAATCATAAAATTCTTATTTAGTACTAAAAATCTGTATACTTAGATACCAGTCACCCGCAAACTAATGTTAAACCAATGGCAGCGTTCTTTACAAATTTGTCATTTACATTTCAATATTTTTAAATGTTTTTTTTGCATAAAATATATGATGTTGATGTCTAAACTGTTATCTTTATAACTGTTTCAATTATTTTTCTTCTGAGGACACTTTCAATTTCGGATCTAATTCCGAATTTGAAAGCATCCCCAGAAAGAAAAACTGGAATGGTAATGAATATTTATGACGGATAATTTATATTTGATGGATATATCTACTTGTTAGGTGGTAAAATAACGAGTCTCTAAAATGCTTCACACTTTAAAAACTAAAGATCTGCGTATTTTACAGAGACCGAGTCCGATCCTGCGTGCAGTAGCGGCTTTTCAGGGTTTACAATCGCTTGTTTGTTTATTTGTATGAGGTAATCTCTGGAACTACCGGACCGATTTCAAAAGTAATAATATCAAAATGATAGTGTTAGTCTCTGTTACAACATAGGCTATATCTTATGTCCATCCCACAACACAAACGGCGTGCAAGAGTAAAAAATGTTCTAAAAACGCGATTTTTGTGCTACTGAAGGGCCTAGAAACATGAAATTTGGCATGGTAGTTACTTATAAGGTATAAATGATCTCTAAGAACATTTCTTAAGAAATTGGAAATTTAATAGGGTGAAAATGCACGAAAAGTGTTCTAAAAAACGTTCTAAATGGCGATTTCTACACAATCTCAGGAAATATCAAACAGATTTCAAAAGTAATGTTTGGAAATTGATGGTGACAGCCCTTGCTCTAACATAAGCTCTATTTTATGTCGGTGTCACTACCACCTGTGGTTTACAGGAGCAAAAAACTTTCTAAAAATGTGATTTTTGTGCTACTGATAAGCTTAGAAACATGAAATTTGGCATGGTAGTTACTTATTAGACACAAATGATCTCTAAGAACTTTTCTTACAAGATTCGAAATTTAAAATGATAATGCGCGAAAAGCGTTCTGGGAAACGTTATAAATGACGATTTCTACGCAATCTCAGGAAGTATGTACAGATTTCAAAAGTAATGGTTGCGGTGCGAATCAATGGTGACAGTCTCCCATAGTACACGGGCTATATTTTATGCCGGTGCCACTATCACCTGGGGATGGCTGGAACAACAAACGTTTTAAAAAATCCTTTAAAAACTTTCCAAATTACGTTTTCTATGGAATATTAAGTAATACCAAACCGATTTCAAAATTAATGCTGGCAAATTAATGGTGACAGTCCCTGTTTCAACATAGGCATTTTATGCTAGTGCCTCTATCACCAGAGAGGTGGTAAACCGTTGGACAAGAAGCTTGGAATATGACATGATGGTTAAATTTAAGATGTAAAAGTGTACTAAGAACGGTTTCTAAAAACTACAAAACTTTAAATGAATACTGAAATGAGCATATGAAATGAGCATAAAAGATTCAAAATACTTTCTAAATTATCATTTATTTAGAATTAGTTTTAGTTCTTATTAAGTCTCGTTTCTGCAGAATGTAGTGCAATAATGAAGTTTAGTCAAACTGTGGCTTAATTAGTAATTCTTGAATTATTCCTAAAAGTATAATCTCTTCTAATAAAAATTAGCTATACAAATATCATTTGGCACATTTCAACTATTAAGCGAGCAAAGCCGTGTGTTTTGTTAGTTGGTATATAAACTTTAATCTGTATTTACCGTGGGATTTCCTACGATTAAACAAGGAGAAATTTTTCTTATGAAATTACTGGTAGTAAAGTTATTTTGATCCCTCGTCGAGCCGCCACTGCTTGCGTGATGAAGCGTTGTTGTATAGATATAAGATGAACATAAGCAATAAAAATAATTTAATTGAGATATAAGGGAAAATGTTCATCAGTTATTGTCACAGAATGGTTGAAAAATACTTTAGGTACCAAACCCATCGGCCGTTTTCTTCGAAAATTAAAACAATTCTTGCAACATATTAATATACAACATAATAAACCTGCCTACACCATAAAAAAACGCACCAAATCGTGCTCTGGAAATCTGAAAACGTGAGGAAATGTTAACATGCATGTAGACATACACACATACATATTGAATCATTATAAAAATTGTGAGACCGGATTCAGAATATTTAAAAATGTAAAAATATACTATTATTTTCATTTATTTTCATTGTGTTTACAATACTTTCCTATTTCCTTCCTTGAGTAATATATAAGGGTGTCAATCAGGGTTCTCGCTGCCGAAATGCGCCTAAATGTTTCATTTGGCGAGAAAATTAAAGATTGAAATCGTCAAATTGCAAGTGATGTTTTTTTTCGGCCACACTCTCAATGATGTTACTGTATGATTAAACCTTACCTGTGTAACTTAATATTTCTGTTTTGATATTCTCAGTGTTTCACAACGAATCAATTACTACGTTCACAACGTTTTTTTTCGGCCACACTCTCAATGATGTTACTGTATGATTAAACCTTACCTGTGTAACTTAATATTTCTGTTTTGATATTCTCAGTGTTTCACAACGAATCAATTACTACCATTATTTGCATTTGGCTAGTTTTTCTTTGGCTTTTAGCCAAATTGCTCATATTAGTCAAAAGGCAGGAAGAACCCCTTTGCCAATTTTTATCGTTGTCCATTGGTTACTTTTCTAAACTGTAGCTGTAGAAATATAGATCTAATGGTAAAAAGTTTAAAATTTGTTCTTCGTCATCTTAAAAGTTATTTCATGTTAAAATATTTATTTTTTAAAAGTTACGAGGTTTACATTTTTAGTCGGCTCCTGGGTTCTATTATATACCTTACATTTAGAAAAATCTTCTCCGTATACTTTAACAGGTAAAATAGTAAAAATTTCTTTTGATCAAAGCTTACCGAGTTATGATACTTTGAATTTTATGGAATCTTAGTATTTTCTGCCACTAAAATCAGAAAAACGTGTTTCATCCATATGCGAAAAGTAAAAAGAAAAAAATGGCTGCAATAGTGTGTTTTTTATTAGTATATTCTACAATGTTTCGAAACCCTTGAAACGTTGTACTCTCCCTGTTGGCGCTTTAAAACGAAAATCACGCCCAATTCTCAGAAAATATTGGTAGGTACTTTGTAGTTAAAGAATTATAATTCATTTCATTATTCTTTACTTATTTTTAGTTATTTGTGTTTAATACGTTGTTAAAAAAAACTTTGACTTTCAAACAAAAGTAGGTTTTTAAATTGAATTAACAATAGTATATAAATTTTTAAATTTTAGAACAAAATTGCGCAGAACTTTTTCGAGCGACAAGAGGGCGCACAAACTTTACTTGCTCCAGGGCGCTGAATATGTAGCTACGCCACTGGTTGTTATAATATTCCAAGAGGTTTGGGAAAACTTGGGCCGATGTTCGCAGTTGGCTCATTCATTACAAAATTAGCAAATCAGCTGTGGCTGACAGGTCACAGATATCAATGAAAATCATCATATAAGCAGCATTTTATTTAAGTATAAAAACTTACATTAAAAGTTGGTACCAAATTGAAGTTTTGTATACATGCTTGAAATTTCAATTTTCATCATTAGCCTTAGGGACGTAAAGAGTATACTAGGACTTCCCTCAGAGGGATTAGTCTGAGCGATATTACTGAGAACATAGATTTAATAATAACATGTGGAAGCAAAGAAAATGAGAAGTTATCTTTAATTGTCCATATACTGCGATAAACTGAAATGATGAAAATAAACGAATTGTAGAATTACAAAATCTTATATATAAATTCGTATACACTGTTTAAAAAAATGGGAAATCAAACCATTCAAGACAGCCATGCATGGATATAAAATTAAAAGTACGGAATATATTAAAAGTAAAATAGAAAATGAAACACTAATTTACTTATATCGGAATTTTAACTGTATAAAATGATGTCAAGAGCATAATCAGACGCTCCGCACCAATTTGAGTAACTTTAAATGACAAATATATGATTTTTAAAAAGAATGGACTATACTTTATATGGTGGGTGCTCCCCCGGAATACTTAATATTGTACAATATCTGTTTTCCACGGATGCAATGAGGTTGACGATAACATTTAAGGAATTCTCTCCGCAAAATCTAATATAGTATCAAAGTACCGAATACATCAAAAGTGGCATGCAATGCTTCGTTAGAGTGTGTTTTAGATATGCTCGATCTGATTTAAATGATGGGTGTCTGCTGGCCACTACATACGCTGTATTGTTTTGTTTTCAAACATATTCTGCACAAGTTGAGCTGTATTTAGCATGTATTAAATAAAAGAAATAGGCAATGATTACAACATAAAGTATGACATAAGATCTGAATATATCGTCTGCATAACTTTTGAGCTGTCAAAGTGTCATTTGAAGTAATTTACAAATCCATACATATTTATTCAGCAAATCATGCAAGCTAACATACGCCAATATGAACCCGATTACAAAATTTCACCAGAATAAGTTAATATATAAAAAATCTACTAATGATAATTGAGAATATGACCTTATGATAAAATGTCTAGAAAAATGAATCGGATGAAAAATTCATATCACATTTAAAACGGCACTTCCCTCTGTTAGTGGCCTTGGCGAGAGAGAGAAAAGCCTAGAGAAGGAACACTTTAACAAGTACTTTCGGGCAACCTACTCACTGTTTCATACAGGTCTTTATTCAATATTTACACAATTTATTTAATGCTAGGTGGGCATCTATCAGTTTTGTTGCATTTAAATCGCATGTTTTGAGGAGGAAATGCAGCATTATGAAATATTTAAAGTTGCTGTACCTAATAATTCCAAATTAATGGTAATTGAGATCGCTTTCCGTTAATTTCATCTTTTTAAATTTTAAATTTTTTAGAAACCATTCATAGAGACAATTGTATATTTTAAAACTAACCCGAAGCAAAATTTCAAGATTTTGGGCTCAGCAGTAACAGAGAAATAGAAAATTTTTCAAAGTTTTTTGTTTCTGCACTGTTTTTTATAGCGAAATTTTTAGAAATTATTCTATTGCGAGAATTTACGTCATGATAAATACAGCCATGTCAATTTTCATGTTTATATTCCTAACAGTTCCATGTTCTTCGTTACTTAGATAATCTTTAGATTTTTTTCCGCTTTGTTTAGTCTTTCTATTTTTTAGAATTCGTTCTACAACGAGCATTTACATGTTATTAATTACTACCATGCCAAAGTTCTAGTTTCTAACCCCAACAGTATCCCAAAAATTTCAGTATTCCAAATAAATCATAGTTTAGAACCTTTCTAGAAATTTTTACGTTTATCCGTCAAATTGAACCTTTTAGAGAGCGTTCATTACGAGTATTTACATCTTAAAAGTAACTACAGCACCAAATTTAAAGTTTCTAACCCAATCAATATCGCAGAAATCACAATTTTAGAAGTTTTTTGCTCCTGCAGCGATGTAGGTTCTTGCACTGACATAAAATAGTCTTTTTTTCGGAGCAGAGATGGCCACCAACATTTTTTTAAGTTGGCTATGTAGTTTCAGAGATAACACCTCACAAACGTACAAGCATTAATAATATTATATACTTTATAATATTATAACGCTTTATAATATTAGCATTAGATGTACAGATACAAAAGCCATTTATCTGTTACAAGCTAAAGTGCCGGCGTTGCCCAGAATTTGAAGGATGTTTGTTCTGAAAAATCAATTTCAATATTTAACATACAACACAAAACAAACATTAAAAAAGCAGTCGAAATGTTGTTGAATGAATCGTATGAAAACGGTATATAAAAATGTATAAATGTATATAACAGACGCAAAAGAATACAGCTATAAATGAACTTATTTCAATTTATAATTGGAGCAATAATGTTAAAATACGCCAATATTTCCCTAATCGGGTTTTTATTATGCTTCAATACATTTTTCACACTCATATGACGTTATACTAAATGCACCATGCCCTTTATATTTCCAATATGACGTAAAATGTTCCTCTTTCACGTAGAAACCTTGAAATAGAAAAGTTATGAAGTTATATTCACTTTCATTTAAATTCGTCAAACCATTTATTTCATTTTCCTATTTCACGTGAATATCTTTCAATAGAAAAGTTATGATGTATATTCACCCTTTTTTTAAATTCGGCAAACTATTTATTTCATTTTCATTTTTCACGTGGAAATCTTGTAGTAGAAAATTAATTGTTGTAGTAATAATTTTATTGCGTTTTTTAATTGTTGGTAACTGCTATAACGAAAAATGTTTAAATTTGATAAGAAATTGCTGTTAAATTGGTGGTTTTTTATTAATTAAAAATTAACTATAAGTTATTTCGATTCCGGATTACTTTAGTTGTCTCGGCCATGTTTTAATACACATGTACGTATCTCTTCACAATTTTGGCTTCCAAATTGTGGATTTTTTATAGAATTACAAACAGACAGATAGACAAGTTTTCATTTTTATGTATCTCTCTATACTATGAAAAATAACTAACGCTGTCACCGCCGCCGCCGCCGGTTTTGAATTTTTTGTGACCGGAGGTCTTTCTTCGTTAATATTAAGAAAACTATTGCATACAAATATATGAAAATCGGTGGTATTATAGCGAAATGTTTGATCAACACACTAATGCATACAGTTTTCAAATCAAAGAATTATTTTAAGAGATATTTAATGCTAAAGTTGGACGAAATCGTTCCATTAAAAAAAAATTATAAGAGCAAAAGCTATACATGGGAATTTAATCATTTTTAGATCATTTTATCCAATAGAAGATCTCGGTCTGCAGATTTCATTATTTTTTTTTTTTAATTTGACTCATTTTTTGAGGTTTTATTTCCATTTTAAATTCAAATATTCAGCATTTTGACAGATATTTTTTACATATTTTAGAAAATGGTATTAATTTAAACTGTTGTCAACTGTATAAACAGCGCAAACAATAATGTTTGCTTCAAATAAAAAAATTATTTACACGTTACTATTATAAACAGAAAAAACACCTTCAAATTACAATTAAATAATTAGGTATAAAAAGCAGGCACTTATTGGAAATTACGCCATAAAAACTATATTTACATGTGAATTTTAAAAGAGAAAGGATATTGTAAAATAAATTCATTAACATGCGTTAGAAATCTGAAATAGAACAAATTACGTCACATTACACTTATTATGCAAAATGAACAAAAAATAGTATTGCAAAACAGTTTAAATTTAAAAATTGCGCGAGACAAAATATTAGAGGTTAAATATTAGATTTTTTCAAAATTTTATTATTTGTCGTTTGATGTGAGGTGTTCATCTATAAGTATGCAAATTTTTATGTTTCATCATAATTAGGGGCTGAGTTAGAAAAATTGCTTTAAATACACAAGTTAGAGCCCAAAGGGTTAAATATTAGACTTTTTCAAAATTTTATTATTTGCTGTTTGATGTGAGGTGTTCAGCTATAAGTATGCAAAATGTCATGTCTCCAACTTAATTAGGGGCTGAGTTAGAAAAATTGCTTAAAATACACAAGTTAGAGCCCAGAGAATTAAGTAATAGACTTTTTCAAAATTTTATTATTTGTCGTTTGATGTGAGGTGTTCAGCTATAAGTATGCAAAATGTCATGTCTCCAACTTAATTAGGGGCTGAGTTAGAAAAATTGCTTAAAATACACAAGTTAGAGCCCAGAGAATTAAGTAATAGACTTTTTCAAAATTTTATTATTTGTCGTTAGATGTGAGGTGTTCAGCTATAAGTATGCAAAATGTCATGTCTCCAACTTAATTAGAGGCTGAGTTAGAAAAATTGCTTAAAATACACAAGTTAGAGCCCAGAGGGTTAAATATTAGACTTTTTCAAAATTTTATTATTTGCCGTTTGATGTGTGGTGTTCAGCTATAAGTATGCAAATTTTCAAGTCTCCGACATATATAATTTCTGAGAGCGGGCTCTGTGACAGACGGACAAACAGACAGACAAAGGAGTGAGACAGGTAGGGTTTCGTTAGATGGACGAAACTCTAAAAACATGCTGCGGATGACTGTAACAACATCCTAAAATTACATTACCATCAGCGATCTACCAATCCAGAATTTAGTTTATATTCGTTTCATATATTCTTATTCTTTTGTGCGGCCCTGTAAAATAATTATCAATATTATATACAGTAAAACCTCTGAATAGCGGACACCCCGAGAATGCAGAATTTGTCCTCTATTTAGAGGTGACCGCTACTGAGAGTAAAACATGTACAGTTATTTAAGAGTTGGTAATCGAAAAAAATGTCCGCTAAATAGAGGTATCCGCTAATCGAGTGTGTCCGCTATGGAGGTTTTACCAGTAAAACTTCTGAATAGCGAACACCTTCGGAGAGCAGAATTTGTCCTCTATTTGGAGGTGTTCACTACTGAGAGTAAAAAATGTACAGTTATTTAAGGGTTGGTAATCGAAAAAATGCCCGCTAAATAGAGGTGTCCACTAATCGGGTGTGTCCGTTATGGAGGTTTTACTGCAGAATAATATCATCCTTTACAAGAAAATTGCATGCTGTATGATAGACAGACAGACATCTAGAGAAAGATAACCTCCGGATCAATAAACACTTATGTCTTTTGTTTTAATCATCCACAATTGTATGTCATACAACATGCCAGATTTTATACAACAGGCTAAAAACGGTCACCGTGGTACGGAATTCTGTATTATTATTTGTTTGCCCACCAAAACTGGTTGCCACGGGTTGTTGCAAGGTTTGTGATCACGTGATTGAAACTGATCTATTCAATATTACTGCGTGCGTATTTTTTTTTATTTGCTCCATGTGTTCAAACCAGTTGTCTATGAAAACATCAACCGGTGAAAGTGACGCACACCAAATTTCTGTGACGTATGCAGATAAATTGTGCTTTTTTAAGAGTTTTTTCTATATAATTTTTAAACGGTTTGGAACTTATTTTTCATAGTAGGTGCATTCAGTAGGCGACCCTCATAGGTACCTTCTGGTGCAATCAGAAACGAAATCCGACAAATATTTTTTGAGTTATGCTTGACGAAAAGTTTTTATTAGGCTTTTTTTTTAGTAGGACATGGCGTTAATATCCATCGTAGTAGTAAAGTGTCCGGACAGTAATATTTCGCTGAGTATTAGCCTTCGCTTCGCTCAGACAATTAAAAATTCTTTACAATTAAGAATGAATAATAAGTAACAGATTGGCGTAATTTAGTAATTGTATTTTTATTCTGTAATAAAAAAATAAATAATAAAAACTTTTAAGGGAAAAACTGAATATTTCTATTACTCGTTTAAACAAGAAGGAATGCTCTTAAAATTTTATTTTATATATATATTTATTTATTTATTCTTTGACGTTATAGATAAATATATATATTTTGAATTTAGAAACTTTCATTCTTGCCTTTTTATTTGAGAAAAAAATAAATAATGAAAAGTTTTGTATCACTTGTTTGAAAATGAAGGAAAGTTCTTAAAAGTTTTAATTATTTGATATTATAGGTAAAAGTGTGTATTTTAAATGCAGAAACTTTTATTCCTGCTTTCAATTTATTTTTGCCTCGAGAGTATTTTAAATTAGAGTAGAAGAATGATTCAGTTAAAAAAAAAAATTATATATCAATCCTAAATCCTGATAGAATAGGATAGAAAAAATAGATGCAGCACTAATTTTCCCCCGCTGAAATCGAGGTACATTTCACTGCCCCCTCCACCCCCGGACCTGGTAATTTCGCATACGCCAATCGTTTGTACTGCGTTTGTACCAGTAAGTACCGAGATATTTTTGTTTGTACCGGCTCCTGTACCGAGTTAATTCAATTTTAAATTTGGGGGACCATTTCACTGGTCCCTCCACCCACGGGACTTGCAAACTTCGCATGCACCAATCGCTTGTACTTCGTCAGTACCGGTAAGTACCGAGATATTTTCGTTTGTACCAGTTCCGGTACCAAGATATTCAAAATTCAAGGTGAAGGGGTCAGTGAAACTGGTTTGAATTTTCAACATTATTTTGTCATTTATTATATTCATCGATCAATTTTCCTCGAATAAAATATTTCTTATCTCAAGAGCACATATTAATGTGACATAGCTAGCAGGTAATGAACAAAATAGTAGAGCCGCTAGGTGTTCATCATTTATATTTTCACCAATTGCGGTTAATTTATCGCGAAGTTGATAAATATTAGTTATATGCTCTATGATGTTGCCGTTTTCGGCTAACCTGCTAGAATATAACTTTCTTAGCAAATATAATTTATTACTTAAATTGGTTATCTCATGCACATTCTTAAGTGCATTCCATACTTCTCGTGCAGTTTCTAGATTTTTAGTATGTATAATTTGATTGTAGTCAAATAGCAAATTTATGACTGCTTTGGCTTTACGATTTTTGTAGTAAAATCAATATTGTCGAGATTTGGGGGCTCATTTATTACTACATCGTAAAGATCTTTTTTTTTTTTAGGTAATTTTCTACACGGAATTTTCACACATCATAATTGTTGGAATTTAATTTTTCAATAACCTTATCTTTAAGAATACCCATTTTATTTATATAGATAACAAAATCTTATGTAATATAGATATTTCAATAATTCAATGAGTAATTCAAATAATTCAGTAAGATAGTAAATAGTTTGATGACTTTTCCTATTTACCTTTAATGATGCTTACACTTTCATTTTGTTTATATAAGAAAATATATAAGTGTTGATAATATTATATATATTTATATATACTACAAATATTATGTATACAAAAATATTTATATATACTAAAGCACACTTCAAATAACAACTTAGCGACATTAAGTTGATCATAATCTTTTAGAGATAATATTTCTATTCAAAAATTCAAATGTGCAGCCTTTTTCTTTCTTTTCACATTTTCAACAATAGTAAATTAAATGATATTTCTTACTTGTCTTCAGTAGCGCTGTTTATACCCTAATCCCGTTATATGTAAATCCGAAGTATATCAGCCATTGCTCACTTGATTAATACTTCACAACATTTACTAAAGTGTATAATAAAAGAAATATTATTATATTTGTATTGTTATAATTTACGTGTCGTGGATGGGATTTAAATTGGACTGATGATGTAAATATCCACTTAATATGTTTAATGAAAAATTTCTAGATTATTATGTTAAACAGTAGAAGCACCTAGAGAAGGAACTCAACAAAGGGGGATTATTCCCCATCCCGCTATTTCCGATCTGTATACTTAGCATACGAGCCTCCAAATACCAACAGGGAAGTGCCTTATCAGAATAAATCGGTATACCGAATTTGAAGCAAATCGAATAGAAAAACCCATTTATCTAAATTAAGGGGGTATTAGCCCTCCATTCCCCACTTTATACTTAAACAATGAACCGCCAAATCTAATCAGTGAAGCCGCCTTATCAGAATTAACCGGTATATCAAATGTGAAGCAAATCTGATAATTCTGCATGAAAAAACACGTTTATCTCAGTTAAGGGGGGTGTTAGCCCCCGTTCGCCCCCCCCTTTTATACTTAACCAATGAGCTCCCAAAACGAAACAGGGAAGTGCCTTATCAGAATGGAACTAGGAAAATAATTTGAAGCAAATCGGATACTTCTAACAAGAGTTATCTTGTTACGTACACATACATACATACGTACGTGCAGAACATGCGGGCTCATTAGCTCTCAGGCTTTGATAGCCTGTGAGCTAAAATCTTAGCTGTGATATGGCTTAAAAATACAAACAAACTAGAAAAAAAAAACATAGAAACTGCTTGTTTGGAGTCAGTTTCCAATCAAATCAACATAACTGATGACACGACTGGAAGTGCCTATAAAATCCGAGAAAACAGTTTTAGCTGACGTCACGTTTATTGCTGAATAAATAATTATTTCACTTCCAAGCGTATTGGATGAGCTGCTACTGCTCAGGAAAAATATCTGATTGAATCTTTACTTTGTGGCATAAGTACTCGTACATAAAAGTTTCGCTTTCAAACATTGATGATCAGCTTGATTCATTGACCTCGAAAAAGTTTGCCTACAGAAATTTTCACTTCAAAAGACTCGTTTAAAGCCAATAACTTAGATTGTTTTTGAACGTAAATTTCCTTTTCATGTTTAAATAAATACACATTAGTATTTTTTTTTTTTAAGAATTTATTCTTTTTTTTTTATTATTCAATTCTCTTTTTAAGCTTTTTAATGGCGAATTTTTTTCCATAGTGACGGTACTTTTAGATGTTAATAAGATCAGGCGAATAAATTTCCTTTAATTCACTGTTAAATAAAATAGGTCGCTGATTTTTATATATTTTATTTTAATTTCGTTTATCTATAAAAACTTTCTTTTGAATAAAAAAAAAAATGTGTTTTTTTTTCTGTTTAATTTGATGCAAATTGCTGAAGACATTAAGAAAAGTTTTTTTTTTTTTTTTTTTTTTTTTTTTTTTTTTTTTTTTTTTAATCTACTTATGGTTTTTTAATATCCATTATAATTGCTAATATTATAAAATGCTTTCAGAATTAATTATGCAACAAAAACGATTAAGTTTTTGTTTTAACTTGTATTGTTATTCATAATATAAAAAATACTTATTTCATTTTTTTTACATGAAGAAAAATTTTATTGCACTTTTTATGAAATAATATAATGATGCTTATGTCCAGACCATCACTGGGTCGGTTTCAAATTTTTGTATACTTTCCTTGTCAGATGTAGTATGTATATGTGTGTGTATAGTATATATATAACATAAATATATATATTTTTTTTAAATAAAGAAAATTCAATTATATTTCAAAGCTGTAATTTGCTTCTTTTTCTTTTTGTTGTTGTTTTCATTATGAACACAATATTTTAAACAAAAACAGAATAATTTTGTTTTAAATTAAGGACAAAAAATGCTGTAGTTAATTTAATTATTTAAAGATGACACGGGGCGTTTATTTGACGCCAGCAATCTTTGAGGCAATTTTTATTATTAATTATATCTTATCCTTTCATGTTTTTTTTTTCTAAGATATATCTGACGCAGTTCTACACATGAAAATTTAATTTACGATTTTCTTTTATAAAGGTTTTATATTTTAGTAGTTAGTGTCATATTGATCCGAGGATATTGTCTATATTATCAGAGAGTTTTCCAATTTCTTTAAAGTTTCAGTGAGGTGTACAGATTCACCTTTACTTATTACAAGAAGGGTAGAACGCACATTCTATTCTTCAAGGCTTACTACAGGTAATATAAGGTTAACAGTACTCCAATGTGTAAAAAAGTTAAAATTTATACTAAAGAAATATACAAATAAATTGCTACTTTTTCATGCGTGGTTAGAGAGATATGGTTAGCTGTTTGGAGGATCTTAAGGGAAAATACATGAAACACGCAATGAGAATACACGCAAACTGCAAAAGTCATGTTTGGGTGCAGGTAATACCAACGTTTCTCATTCCTCAAATTCCTACAGAATGGGAAAGGAATGTACAGTCGTGAAAGAAAAAGTAAGCACCCCTTACTAACTCTGAAACTGATTATAATAGCAGAAAGTTACTGGTACTAACCGATTGAAAATAAAGTGTACTTTTAAATGTTGTATAAAAAAAAAATCCTTATGGGGTATCTATAAATTAAAATCAGACCAAACATTGTTTCTTTCTCAAAGTCAACACATAATTTTGACAATATATTTCAAATCTTCGGTTCAAACAATGCCTAGAAACGAAATTTCAAGTCATTTCGACGATAAGCTTTTGAATTAACAGTATTCAAAATTTACAGTTACTAATGCTAAATTACATTTTCATATTTTATTAATATCTCCTGAACTTATAATCCTAATGTGATAATTTTTTGTGTCGTTATAATACAAAAAACCCCAAACATAAATACATTGA
The DNA here is from genome assembly GCA_963932465.1 of Maratus speciosus. Lineage (NCBI taxonomy): Eukaryota > Metazoa > Arthropoda > Arachnida > Araneae > Salticidae > Maratus > Maratus speciosus. The sequence continues at coordinate 474,833,315 of OZ010797.1, forward strand.
ATTTGTATTTAAAAAAATATTTTATGAATTATGAACTATGAAATTAATATTTGAAAAAAAATATGTATTGCAAACTACAATTTTTATGGTAGATTTCTATTGATTATGTGCTGCTTTATGTGAATTCTCAATTTAAAATTTTTCTTTCAAGTAGTTTTTCAAATTATGATTAAAAAAGTTCAAAATAATTGTTTAGGGGGCCGTCTGTGATGTCCAAAAAAGTATAATTTGAAAGAAATATATTTTACTCATTTTATTGAAACATTCGGGCTGGCAATAGTCGAAACATAATTAGCGAGTCAAATGGTCATATTGACAAGAAATAATACATTAACGGAAATGACATAGTCATTCTGTAGCAATTCAACAATTGAGTACCGAACTTAAATTTGGATACAGCCCCTAAAATAGGCTCATTTTAAAATAATTTCTCTAAAACTAATAGTACGAATTTCATGGAAAATTTGTTTTTAGGTTAATTGTAGGTTGTATAATTTATTTATGGTGTCAAACTTGGGTATTGCTATTGTAATAAAAACAAAGCTTGGGATCGTTTTGATATGTTGATGCCCCCTAAACAAATTTTATACACGTCACTTAAAACTAGAATTTATCTTAAAACGTTTGGTACCGGTAACTTTCTTCTACAATCATCTGTTGCAACAATTAATAAGGGATGTTTACTTTTTTCCCCCATTAATATATCAAGGATTCTGTTGAATATAGAGCAGGACCTCGATTTTACAGGATAAAAATTTTTAAATTCTAAAAATTTTAAAAACTGATGATAGCTTGCTGATGTAGTTCTGAAACATCCTTTATGACCCCGATGTATGTAAGTGTGTTTTCCATATTTTTTGCTCCTTGAAAAATTACTTGGTTGTTATATTATATTTTCCTAGAATAAGAAACTACTGTGAAATACGTTTAACACGAAACTGAGGGGGACGAAAATTGTTTCGTGTTAAAAGAATTTCGTGTTAAAAGATTCGTAAAAAAAGAGCAAAACAGAGCAAAAGAGCAAAAGAGCAAAAAATATTATGCGACGTCGTCAAATTTTATTTCGATTTCTTGTTAAACTACTAGTAGGTTGCGTCCATTATGATAAAAAGCAAAAGTAAAAAAAATATTGTTTTTTAGAGAAAAAATCAGAAATCTTTTTCTTTTTCGTCTTTCCCAGCATTCTGAGATCTAGCTTGTATGGACCAAATAAACAGAGCTGGCTCTAAATCTTCGAGCTTAGCAGTTCTCATACGTTTTCTCTCCGGTTTAAACATACTGTACTCAAACATTAACGTAATGAGATCCTTGTTTTTTATTATCATTGATAAAGTAGAAATGGCAATGCCAAACTCTTTACAGATGTGTTTTCGTCCTTCTTTTTCATCAACTGCATTAAGTCGTTTCATTTTCATTTGAAGCGAAATAGCAGTTTGTTTTCGCACTGATTTTTCAGCCATTGATCTCGTAAAACATAAGCTAATTTACAAAAATACGAAATTCACTGATTTTCACCCAAAATTCAGTGGTTTTAACACAAAATTCACCAATTTCAACTCAAACTAACTAGCTCGCAAGCGAATTTTTTTCGTGTTAAACGGTTTTTTTTCCTGTTAAAAGAAAACAAAATATATTAAATTGCATAGTATACTGTCCGGACCGCTATATCATTTCGTGTTACCAGATTTTTCATGTTAAGAGTTTTCGTATTGAACGTATTTCACTGTATTGTCTTTTTTGCAATGTATATTCAGTTAAGGAATATAATAATTCGGTTACTTCAAAGGAAATGCAAATTAAAGAAACATTTACAAAAATCTTGTTTAAAATTTACCATAGAAAAAATACTACTTTTTAAATATTTTTAATTCAATTAACTTTTAAAACAAAATATTATGTTTGCTAATAACATAAAAATCTAAAACAATTCAACATTTCTTTTTTTAAGAAAATTTAATCAAATTTATTTTTTTTTATTTGCGTGATATTTATACCAAACACTTATTTTAAAAATTTATAGGTTTCGTGTGCATATTAACTTCATTCTTTATATTAAAGATAAAGCAAACAATGATAAAATAAAAATTTTTATATTTCAAAGGTATGTGATATTAATAATAATGGTCTCTTAAAATTTAATCTCTGTAAACAAAATTAGAGAAAAAAAGTATTAAAAAAATTAAGTATAAAAATAATATAACTTTTCTTTTAAATTATTTATAGTACTTTCATTTTTTTTTTTCTTAAATAAAGATTTTTATGATTTTTTCTGTTGCTGTTTAAATTTTAAAAGAACTTAACCTGATGCAGAATGTAATTCTTTTAATTAAAAATCATTCTAAAAAACTTTTAACATGATGCTGATGCTCAAAAGAAAAAAAACTTTATATATATATATTTTTTAATTTACTTTTGTTTCATAAATATGTTTCGTAATGATATTAAAAATCCGACATGCTTTCCAAATTGACTGTTGAGTAAAAATTAATTTAATTAAAATATTTTATTTATAGGGGTTTTTTTTTCCACTTGAAAAAATATATGGGCTTTTTTTTGCGCGTGTTGTACATAAACATGCAAACAAAAGAAATAATTTCATCTTTAAAAAATAATACGATTAAATTTATGCACAATTTTATTTCTATAAATCTTTTTATACACTATTTTTTAAATTATATTTCTCTTCAATATTTTATTAACACTATGATTTATAATCTTGGAAATTGTTAACGTTTTTTATTCCAATATTTCTAAATTTTTAATGGTGTATTTATTTTCTCTTAATGATTTTTTTTTATGTTCTCTTAAGATCTGTGTGGCACAGTTTCGCCGCACCTCGTTTAGGACATTTAAGGAAGCCTTATTATCGGTAATTATCCGTAATAAATGTATTTAAGCTTGTACGGTAGGTATTGGTATACTAAAAAAAAAAAAAACTTCATGCCCAACACCTGGGGTCGTGCGCGTTTCTGAAATTTCAAAACCAGGAAATTCTTTCAGTACAAGTATTTTCTTATAAAAAATCTCTTTTTAAATAAGGCAAAATTTCGCGCGTTTAACCTAGATTTAATTTTCTATTTAAAAATATACTGTTATATGTCCTGAAAAATTTCCTGGACCGTAAGATCCCTGGAATACAGATTAGGCTAAGCATTAAACATAAAATAAAATGGGTACATTAAATCATACAAAATAAAAAATTGTAACAATTTGAAAGCTCTTTCTTTATTTAACTAAAATTAAATTAATATTTAATGTTGATATAAGACGGTGTGGTACAGTAAGACTTAAATAACTTCTTAAAAACGTCATAAAAATAAACAAACGGGCATTTCTTTTTTTTCATGTAGTTTTTAAGATGTTCTTTTGATCTTATAAAAATTAAATTATGTTTGTAATCTGTATAGTTGTTTCCACATCTAAAGAATATTCATTTTTCAATTTCTGTATTCAAAGAAACAAAAACTAGCAACAAGGAATGTTTCACCTTTAAAATTCGTACAATAATATTTCTGTCAACATTTCATTTTTTGGAATGTTTTCTTTCTGCTATGTCATTTACACATGTTTTCTTATTAAATTTCTTAAAGAATAATAAATGCTATACGTTGTTTCAGAAAATTCAAAAACATCATCCTTTATGCTACACATAATGTAATGAAACAGGGAAGATATATGAATACATTCAAAGTTTATTCAACGTAGTATGTAATTTTAAAACATATTCACCGAAAAATAAAATATCCCCCTTAAAAGATAAAAAATGCATTTCATGAAAGTAAACGAATAAAGCAATCTGTCAAACTGTTTGTTTCGTAAATCCGCCTTTTAATTTATTTTGCGGTTTTCGACATTCCTTCTGTTTTATATTTGTTTATTTATTTTCGGTTTCCGCCTTTAAATCACCCAGCAAACGAATATTAAATGTATGAGACGCTTAAAAGAAAAGTAGATCAAGTGATTTTTATTTTCTTTTAGCCCCCTATATTAGGGATGCACAAACTGTGGCCCGCGGGCCAAAAGTGGCCCGCCATGGGTTAACGTGTGGCCCGCGAATTCGTCAATTTCTAACTAGAAAAAAAATTGCAATTTTTGTCCATAGGTCGCAGGCAAAAATTATGAATTTCGTAAATTTGCCGATGGAAAATTGAAAAATTTCGTCAGTCTATTAAGAATCGCGAATTTCATTGATAGGGAGCGGAAAAATCGCAAATTTCGTCGATCAAGCACGAAAAAATAGCGCAATTTATCGATGAGGCGCGGAAAAAATTGCAAATTTCGCCGATCGGACACGGAAAAATCTCGCAAATTTCGTTGATCAGGCACGGAAAATCGCAAATTTTGTCGACCAGGCGCCGAAAAATTGCAATTTCGTTGATCGGGAACGAAAAAATTGTTCATTTTTTTAGATTCGCGGGGACTATGCAAATTTTATTGACAATATGCGGAAAATTTGCAACTTTTGTTGATGATACGCGGGAAAATTTTAAATTTCGTCAGTCGATTAAGAATGGCGAATTTCATTATTGATCGGGTGCGGAAAAATTGCGAATTTTGTTGATAGGACTCGGAAAAATCGCGAATTTGGTTGATCGGATTAAAAAAATTGCCAATTTTGTCGATTAGGCGCGGAAAAATCGCAAATTTTGCCTATCAAGAACGGAAAATAGCAAAATTTATTGATGAGGCGCTGAAAAAATTGCATATTTCCCCGATAGGACACGGAAAAATCTGGCATGTTTCGTTGGTCGGGCACTGAAAAATCGTAAATTTCGTTGATTGGGAGCGAGAAAATTTTTAATTTCTTTATGATGCCCGAAAACTGTGCAAATTTTATTGATGATATGCGGGAAAATTGCAACTTTTGTTCAAGATACGCGGGAAAATCGTGAGTTTCGTCAGTCGCGAGTAAAAACCAATTTCGTTAATTTGCCGCCGGAAAAATGGGAAATCTTATCAGCCAGTTGAGAATCACGAATCTCGTCGATTGGGTGCGGAAAAATTGTTAATTTTGTCGATTACGAGCGGAAAAATCTCAAATTTCGTTGATCTGCTGCAGAAAAATCGGGTATTTCTTCTGGTTATCGTGAATTTCGTCAATTTGGAGCTCGTCAGAGTCAGTTAAGAATTGCCAATTTCGTTGATCAATTGCGGAAAAATCGCAAAATTCGTCGATCAGGCACGAAAAAATCGCTAATTTAGTTGTTGGGTGGAAAAAATCGCAAATTTTGTCGATCAGGTGCGGAAAAATCGCAAAATTTGTTGATCAGACACGGAAAAATCGCGAATTTTTTCGCTGATGCGCGGAAAAATTGAAAATTTCGTTCATCGGCTGCGGAAAAATCGGGAGTTTCATCAGTTTATAGTGAGAAAAAATTGCGAATTTTATCAATTTGCCGCGGGAAAAGTTGCAAATTTCGTCAGAAACAGTTATGAATCGCGAATTTCGTTGATCGGACGCAGAAAAATCGCGAATTTCGACGATTGGGAACGAAAAAATCGTGAGTTTTGTCAAAAGAGCTCCGAAAAATTGCGAATTTCACCAATCAGGCGCGGAAAATTCGCACATTTCGTCGATCGTGTGCTTAAAAATAGCGAATTTTGTCAATCAGTTGCGGAAAGATCATCGGAAAAATAGCTAATTTTGTTGACCGGCTTCAGAAAAATTGCTAATTTCGCTGGTCAGGCACGGAAAAATCGCAAATTTCGTTGATCGGCTCCTCCTCCCCATTCGTTTATAAAGTTCACATTTTTTTTCTTCGTTACTAGCCACTTTCATGTCTATGTTTGTTTTTTAGCACTTTTAATCGAACAAAATTTACTCTTCCAAATAAAGTAAAAAAAACATTATCACCCCTTCTAAATAATCCTTGCTCTATCTCTATGTTATATATACAAACGTAAACTGTTGATAGATCCTTGCTAACTGAATTGGATATGTTGACTGATGATACCTTATATGCTATTTCTTTCAGACAACAATTAAAGTCGTCACTAAAAAATAGCATTACACCTAACCACAAGCCACCCTAAAACAAAGCATTGTACGGTTAAATACTGATAAAATACTGTATTTTTTTTTACTTCTAAACATCACACATTTTTAATTTTTGCACCGTCGTCATACAGGAAAAAGAAAGTATTTTTAAATAAAATTTGTTTGACAACTGCATCTCAATTTATTTTTGAGACATTAATATTTTTGTAGTTTTTAATGCGATTTCCGTAATGGTGGCAACTGAAGTACTCCATTTCTGTAAAATGAAAAGGGAAAAATAATAGATTACTATATCTATATTAATACATGGAAATTATTCCAGAGAGAAACATTCGCCTTGCATACACTATTTCAAATGAAAATCAAAATTCAAAGTGATTGCTTAAAAGGCGCAAAGGCCAACATAGTGAAAAAGATTCCAAGCCGGGACTCGAACCCGGGCCATCAGTATAGCGCTCTGACGTTCTACCCACTAAACCACTTGGAACGATACCTAGCTCGGAAAATTTCTCACTATTATATGTTGGCAAAGCTACAAACGTAGCACAAGATGGAATATTTATCGTGAGCCACCGACCTGGGGCGAGCACGAAACATAATTAAATCCAGCATCGATAGAATCTATATTAATACATGGAAATTATTCCAGAGAGAAACATTCGCCTTGCATACAATATTTCAAATGAAAATCAAATTTCAAAGTGATTGCTTGAGGGGTCTCAGGACTCTTAAAATTGGAAAAAAGTAAAAAAAAAAAAAGTCCATTTTGTGTTGATCTTAAAATGTTTTTCATTTTAAGACACAATTTTAATTGCAATTAAATATATAAGTATTTTCTTTCATTTCATGTATTTAAAAAAATTATAAGATGCAGAATTAGCATTTACAGGGGCTCCAAACTGTTAGACATCTGACGACCAAAAAAGCGGCATAACAGCTTACGCGCACGATTACAAAATAAGTATTGCAACTAGAATGAAAATTAAGGTGTCTACTTACACTTCAGTTTGCAATAATTACCCTGAACCTAAATAAATTTGTATTTAAAGCTTTTTTATACTTTTAATACAAAGTTGCATTTAGCTAATGCAAAATTAAGAAAATTTCAACAGTCACAACAAAAAATCACCTAAAAAATATTGTTTTGAACAATAAAAAGGAAATTTTAGGTTCAGTTTATACAGACTAACATGAAACATATGTTGTGAAAATTTCATGAAAAAATATTCATAAGTTTTTGAGAAATCGTGTGCGTTATGACCAAAAACGTCATTTGGAGAAAAATGACTTAAAAATTTCCGAAACGACGCTTCAACTATTGAACGTGTATAAATGGAAAAGCCATAACTTCAGTTCTAATAGGAATTTCAAGGAAACAATTATATCAAAATGTTCAGAAAAGATAGGAGTTTAACATCTAAAAAAATTAAAATTTTGAAAATTTTAAAGCTTTAAGAGTCCTGAGACCCCTTAAAAGGCGCAAAGGTCAACATAGTGAAAAAAGATTCCAAGCCGGGACTCGAACCCGGGCCATCAGTATAGCGCACTGATGGCTTGGAATCTTTTTCACTATGTTGGTCTTTGCGCCTTTTAAGCAATCACTTTGAAATTTGATTTTCATTTGAAATATTGTATGCAAGGCGAATATTTCTCTCTGGAATAATTTCCATGTATTAATATAGATTCTATCGATGCTGGATTTAATTATGTTTCGTGCTCGCCCCAGGTCGGTGGCTCACGATAAATATTCCATCTTGTGCTACGTTTGTAGCCTTGCCAACATATAATAGTGAGAAATTTTCCGAGCTAGGTATCGTTCCAAGTGGTTTAGTCGGTAGAACGTCAGTGCGCTATACTGATGGCCCTCTTTCGAGTCCCGGCTTTGAATCTTTTTCACTATGTTGGCCTTTGCGCCTTTTAAGCAATCAATTTGAAATTTGATTTTCACTTGAAATAAGATTACTATATCTTTTTGTTACCATATTCTCATAACAACTCAAACAAAATTGTAATTAAAATAGGTGCTATGCCAAGAATATCGTCTGCTATAAAAATGTATTTTAAAAGATATTTGTGTGACTTATTTTCTTCGCATTTACTTAATTCATATCACAAAGCTAAAAGAATGCAATTTAATTAATTTGTGTGTAGTAACATTTTTCGAATTTTGAAAAAATATAAATGAATGAATTCTGATAAAACATGGAGCTATTATAAACTATACTTAATTTTAGCATATTAATGTTACAAACAAATGAAGGCGTATGAATCATTAGATAAGATATCTGATTTTTCTGTCGAGTTTCTTGAATGATATCGGTTTTTGCTGGGTTTGTATATTATTCCGCGATAGTGACGTCATATGCATACTTTTCTATACATGTTTTAAAGGCTGGATCGTAAATGTTGAATTCTTCAGCGGGTGGAAAAAACGTCATTTTATATAAATAAAAACGTTTATTTTGCGTTTTAAAACTGAATTATGCTTATATCTATATTTATATATTTTTCGTTTCATCGGGGGCGACACTAAATTCTGAAAAAGCAGAATTTTTTTTCTAGTTTTTATGTTGTTTTTAAGAAGTTGTTTTGATCTTATGAAAATTAAATTATGTTTGTAAACTGTATAGTTGTTTTCACCTCCAAAGAATATTAATTTTTCAATTTATGTAAGAAACAAAAACTACTAACGAGGTATGTTTCAGTTTCAAAATTCGTATAATAATATTTCTGTCAACATTTCAATTTTTCAGTTTTCTTTCTGCTATGTCGTTTACACATGTTCTCTTATTATATTTCATAAGGAATAATAAATGCTATACTTTGTTTGAGAAAATTCAAAAACATCATCCTTTATGCTATGCATAATGCAATAAAATAGAGAAGATATATGATTATATTTCAAAGTTTATCCCACGTAGTATGTAATTTTAAAACATATTCACTGGAAAATAAAATATTCCCTTAAAAGATACAAAACGCATTTCATGAAAGTAACCAAAATAAAACTATCTGTCAAACTTTTTGTTTTGAAAATCCGCCTTTTAATTTATTTTACGGTTTTTGACATTCTTTCTGTTTTTATATTTGTTTACTTATTTTCGGTTTCCGCCTTTAAATCACCCAGCAAACGAATATCAAATATATGAGATGTTTAAACAAAAAGTAGATCAAATGATTTTTTCCTTTTAGCCCCCTATATACTATTTCTTTCAGACAACAATTAAAGTGTCGTCACTTTAAAATGTGTAACACACACATTTATGTGTGTAAAACACATGTAAAAAATAACATTACACCTAACTATAAGCCACCCTAAAACAAAGCATCGTACGGTTAAATGCTCATAATCTACTGCAATTTTTTTTAATATCTAAACATCACACATTTTAAATTGTTACACCGTTGCGTCGTATAGGGGAAAAAAGTACTATTTCAGTGAAATTGACAACTGCATCTCAATTTATTTTTGAGACATTAATGTTTTTGCAGTTTTTAATGTGATTTCCGTAATGGTGGCAACTGAAGTACTCCATTTCTGTAGCATGAAAAGGGAAAATAATGCATTACTATATCGTTTTGTTGCCATATTCTTACAACAACTGAAACAAAATTGTAATTAAAATACGTGCTATGCCAAGAATGTCGTCTTCTATAAAAAATGTATTTTAAAGGATATTTGTGTTTCTCCGCATTTACTTAATTCCTATAAAAAAATTGAAAGAATGCAATTTTATTAATCCGTGTGTAATAACATTTTTCGAATATATATATATATATATATATATATATATATATGTTGTTTATTTGTTTCATCTGGGGTGGTGCTAAATTCTGAAAAAAAAAAACAACAGAATTCCTGTTTTCTAATTTTTATGATGTTTTTAAGAAGTTGTTTTTATCTTATGAAAATTAAATTATGTTTGTGAACTATATAGTTGCTTCCATCTCGAAAAATATTCTTATTTTTCAATTTGTGTATGAAAAGAAACAAAAACTACCAAGAAAGAATGTTTCACCTTTAAAATTCGTATAACAATATTTCTGTCAGCATTTCAACTTTTGAATTTTCTTTTTGCTATATCGTTTACAAATGTTTTCGTGTTATATTTCATAAAGAATAATAAATGCTATACTTTGTTTGAGAAAATTCAAAAACATCATCCATTATGCTATGCATAATGCAATGAAATAGAGAAGATATGTGATTACATTTCAAAGTTTATTCCACGTAGTACGTAATTTTAAAACGTATTCACTGAAAAATAAAACATTCCCCTTAAAAGTTAAAAAATGTATTTCATGAAAATAACCAAAATAAAACTATCTGTCAAACTTCTTGCTTTGTAAATCCGCTTTTTAATTTATTTTACGGTTTTTGACATTCTTTCTGTATTTAGATATCAATGCAAAAACCCTTAACGGGTTAAAAGTTTGTGACGCAGCACTTTATCTTATGCTCTAAGAATTTTAAATATGGAACTTAAAAATAATGATATCAAATTTTGAGTGACGCTATGCTATTAATTATAATCTCTCTATATATTATTTATTTCATCTTTTTATTTTTTTATAATCGCATGTGCAAAAATTATGTTCAATTTAAAAAAATGTATAAAAGTTTATTCATTGATGCTTTAACATTTACACCTCTCATAAATTCCAAGTATGCTTTTTAAAAGATATGATATCAAAATTTTAGTGACGCTTTGATGTGTCTTTAAACGATTTGTTTTAAAATTAAATTTAAATTATTTTTGTTTTGGCTAAAATATATTCACACATCTAAATAATAGTTTTAATTTTCCAATATGCTTTAAATATGTCACTTTCACTGAATTTATATAATGCATTTAAATGTATTTATTTGAATAAATTGATTTATCCTTTGTCCAATGCTATTAAAAATTTAAAATAAGATTTGCGTAAATAATTTTTTTGCCTCATAGTATCCATTTGAATACATTTCCCTTAGTTTGGATACAATGACGCAAAAAAATTATTTACGCAAATCTTATTTTAAATTTTTAATAGCATTGGACAAAGGATAAATCAATTTATTCAAATAAATACATTTAAATGCATTATATAAATTCAGTGAAAGTGACATATTTAAAGCATATTGGAAAATTAAAACTATTATTTAGATGTGTGAATATATCTTAGCCAAAACAAAAATAATTTAAATTTAATTTTAAAACAAATCGTTTAAAGACACATCAAAGCGTCACTAAAATTTTGATATCATATCTTTTAAAAAGCATACTTGGAATTTATGAGAGGTGTAAATGTTAAAGCATCAATGAATAAACTTTTATACATTTTTTTAAATTGAACATAATTTTTGCACATGCGATTATAAAAAAATAAAAAGATGAAATAAATAATATATAGAGAGATTATAATTAATAGCATAGCGTCACTCAAAATTTGATATCATTATTTTTAAGTTCCATATTTAAAATTCTTAGAGCATAAGATAAAGTGCTGCGTCACAAACTTTTAACCCGTTAAGGGTTTTTGCATTGATATCATTACTTTTTTGAGGTTATTGAAAAAAAAAATAAAACAATAAACACACACACAAAAAAATTAAAGACCAATACAAAGAATTCATAGTCAGGATTTCAATTCACCTTCAATCTCTCCCCCCTCCCTCCCCGCAAAAAAGGATGACCATACTTCAATTTTAAAGAGCATCGTGCAATGAGATTTTTATAAGAACTCTTTGGTAAGATATGGAAGTAATGTACAACATGCATGTTTAGAGGGTATTTCTGTTGGTTTGCTTCAGAGATATAAAAAGCTATGTTAAATTTTACTATATAAAAAAATTACTTTGTTAAGAAAAATAGCAAGAAATATTACTCTTTAAACCTTTATATATATATATATAACAATCATCGCTCACTTATAAAAGTAATTCCATACATTTATATTAAATCCAAAACTACAAATTTCTGCTTCTCCCTTTTCTCATTCCTAGTGCAAAAAAATTAAACATTCTTTAATTTTATATAAAATAATCTTTCACCATCCCTATTTAAAATTCTTTATTAACAATAATAATAAATCATATAATATAATCCCCTGAGCTCCGAAGATTCCACTTCTGCTTTTGCACCCACCTCTCCAGCTTACCTAAATAATAAAATCTTTCAAAAATTAGTTTGAAAAAAAAAAAAAAAAAAATCTGCAACATTTGTTGCTCACTAACATAAATAAATAAATAAGCTCTAACTTCCCTAATGTACAGTCATGGAAAAAAAAAGTAAACACCCCTACTAACTCCTCAACAAATTACCGTAGAAGAAAGTTACTGGTACCGAACGATTGGAAATAAAGTCTACTTTTAAATGATGTATATAAAATTTGCTTAAGGGGTTATCTACATATTAAAACGAACCATAACTTTGTTTTCTTCAGTAGCAGTACACAATTTTTACAGCATAAATGAATTCTACACAATTTAATTAGCCTAAAAACAAATTTTTATGCAATTCGTACTATAAGTTCCCGAGAAATTAATTATTTTAAAACAAGCTTATTTTAAGGGCTGTATCCAAATTGAAGTTCGGTACTCGATTGTTAACCGAGAGAGCCCCCTTCTTGATCAAGGCACCTTAAGCGTCACTCAAGCAATCAATGAAGTTTGCTAGATTACAGGACAGCATAAGACATTTCAAAATATCTAGTCACTTCTATCATAGACGGCCCCTTAAACCATAATTTTGCCGTTTTTTAAGCATAATTTGAAAACTATTTGGAAGAAAAATGTGAAATTTTGGATTTCCATAAAGCAGGACTTAATAAATCTAAATCCATCAAAAAAATTTTAGGTTACAATTTATAATTTTTTCGAATATTAATTTCCTAATTCATATCATAAAATTATAAAAATTGCAAATTCAACGTATTTATGTTTGGGTATGTTAGTATTACTGCTACACAAAAAATTAGAACATTAGAAGCATAATTTCAGGAGATATGAATAAAAATATGAAAATATAATTTAACATTAGAAGCACTAAATTTTGAATGTTTATATTTCAAAAACTTATTATTCAAATTACTTGAAATTTGGTGCCTAGGCATAGTTTGAACCGAAGATTTGAAATATCTCGTTACAATTGGGTATTGCCATTGAAAAAAATGAAGTTTGGATTTGTTTTAATATGTAGATGGCCCCCTACGCAAATTTTATATACATCATTTAAAAATAGACTTTATTTCCAATCGTTCGGTACCAATAACTTTTGTCTACGATAATAATTTGTTAAGGAGTTAGTAGAGGGTGTTTATTTTTTTTTTTTCCACGACTGTACATTTCACCTCTTCTCCCTCCCCCTACTCCCCAACATTAAAAAAATTTAAATCTTTATTTTTATACAGAAAATTCTTTTATATAAATTATCCTCCTATTCCTCAAAATTACCACTTTCCCACTCCAGCCTAGAGATTTCAATCTTTAAAGCTTTTTAGAAAATCGGATCTGCAAAGTCTGTTGCTTAATAATAAAATATATAATCATGTACACTTTTAATTATTTTTCACACAATCAATTGATGCCATGATAATAGTTGTTCTGAGCGAATATTGTGTTGGCTGGGCTGTCGTACAGATAGCTCAATTGGAAGAGTACTGGCAATTAAAGCCAAGTGTTATTAAAGTTCACTGTAATTCAAGATGTTTAATCCCTTCGCGACAAGAGCCCTTTGGTTAATTTTTAACCTTTTACTACAGGTTTTTAAAAACAGAAAATTTTATGTAATTGAATCACAGAAATGCTCCCATTAAAGAAGGTTAAATTTACAATTAAAAATAAGTGGTGAGAATAATGAAGGATTCTGAACACCTTAAGTGGCCAAGTATACCGGTCGCTCATTCCCAAGGGCTTAAAGATGCTTTTTTGCTATTATAACCTTTAGGATTTACAATAAAAAAAAAAAAAACTTAATCACTTCTGAGGTAAATAAAGACAGTGGGAAAAAATCAAGATGGCAATGTTTTGATTGGCAAATTCTAAGCTGAGTAATTTGTGCTACAGAATGAAAAAAATATAAAGTTGTAATAATGTCCTCTTACAGATACTAAATCTTTAAGGTTTTTGATGTGTGAACTACATATGAATACAGTAGAAGATCTTTATAATGCACACCTTGGTATGAGAAGTTGTGCGTATTATAGAATTTTGCATTATATAGATCATATTTCATACATCATTAAATTTACTTCGTATACATGCTTTAAATTACATTCCTTGGAACCAGAAAATGTGCAAATTATGAAATTTTACATAATAGGTATAGATCACACATTATTAAATTACCTTAAAGATATTACCTTGAAATATAACATCCAAATATGCCTGGGCAAAATCATTATAAACAGTGGTAAGTCATGACTGACAGTTTTGGGAACACTAAATGCATGGCTGGCCAATTTATTCTTTTTCACTATTTTTAATAATGAAATCTTTGCCTTATTTTTAGCAGAATTTTCTTCCATTAAATAAAGCAAAAATTTATTAAAAAAAAAAAAAAACCAACAACAAAAAAACTTTTGGAAAGCATGCATTTTAGTGCTGCAAGAAAAACCTGTCATGAGCTGCTCTGATTATAACACTCATTTACAAAAAAAATTTAATATAATAACAATGTTTTCATTACTCCAAAATAATGTGTTAAAGGTGATAATGTATCATATTTAGTGTTCCAAGAAATAGCAATATTTGTAAAATTCATGTGCTTCTTAACTGAAAAATTCATTGTTTATATCTGAGAAATACATTACATCTTCTGCATTAAAATTTTTTAGTGGCAGGCTTTTGTGATTGAACAAGGACTGCTTGCAGAGTGCTTTTAAGGATTTTACAATATAAAATTATGGCTCTTGAACTACTATTAATCAAATACAGTAATAGGGATAAAAAAAAAATCATTAAATAGTTTATTTTAAAAAATTACTTGTATTTTCATCAGATATACTGATTATTACTACCATATGTTATGTGTAACATATTTATTAGAAAAGTTACAACTATTTTCATGAAGTTTTGGATTCCCCCCCCCCCCCGCCTGACATACTGTCAAATTTCGCGAGGTTTTTTTTTCTTGTGATGTTCCTCCCCCGACCGAGAATGGAGCGGGTTTTTTACAATCAACTGATTAATTTTGTTTTTCTTTTATTGCTTCTTTTTTATGTTAGTGTGCTGATCTTTCAAATGCTATTGCACAACGAGGCGATAAACGCGCTACTCTGTAAGTGGCACGGCAACCCTCCAGTATACAGGTGGAATTGATAAAAAGAGTTTTTGTTTATATGCGGAATGTTACAGAATAGTGACTGGTTTAATGAAAGCAGAATAAAAACTTAATATTTAATTTAAGATGCGAGTCAGATTAATATATATTGATTGAAATGGTTACTGAGTAATCACTTTATTAGTTTATACAAAGTCTAATTATCATGACAGCTACAATGCAGCTGCTAATGAAATTTTGTGAAACCAATCTTTTCTAAATAGTAACATGTTCTGAATTGTTCTTATTTACAATTATACTTCATTACCACAAATACCATATAAGGGAGCTGGCTACTTTTATATTTTTTAAAAGTAAATTATTTAAAGCTTTCTTTTAAGCATATTAACTTTAAAATTAAATAAAAACAAGTATCTTACTTTTGCAAAAAAGCTGTTTTACCTTATTTATCTATAAACTTTAATTACTAAATAAGGAAAAGTATCATGATGAAAATTTTTACTTTTAGGAGCTCAAAACAACCAGTCAGTATAAAATGGTTCATTTTGAGCTAATCGTGATAATTTAAGTATATAAAGTAGAATTTACTATCAGTCAAAAATATGTCCAAGACTGAAATCAGTCCTGAGACTGAAGGTCTTGCAACCATGGCTGTAATCAATTAGCCTAAAAGAAATGCTTCAGGTGTTGTTTTTTTTTGTTTTTCTTTTCTGTTTTTCTTTTGTTACAGAGATAAACGGCAAGAATTTTTTTTTCCCTTTAGGTTAAATTTTATAAAAATAAAATACTACGATGCTTTAATTTTTGAAGCTGAAAAGAGTTGTATAAAAAATAAATAAATAAATAAACGAAAGATGTCATTTTAAGTCAATTTTTGTTTATATTATTATTAGAAACGATTCGCAAATGAATCATTTTATAAACGGGATTGAAAATCTTAATTTTGATTTCGTCATACCTTTTATTTAAATTGTGCGTTCTTTAAAAATGAAAGATTTTGTTTAATTTCTTTAAAAGAAAACTCAAAATTAAATTAGTAATCTATCTGTATTACACTCACATATCACAAGAAATACCTATGCCACACATGAACGTTATTTTGTAAGGAAAACAGTTATAAGTATTGTTGAAAATAAAAACAATTCAGAACATTATACTAATTAGAAAGGATCGGTTGCAAAGAATGCTGTCTGGATAATTAGAAATTGTACTCACTTTCTCCCCTTGGAATACCATTTCAAGATCTTTGATATTTCTTATTTCTTCAGTCAACTTCGCGTATCGCGTAGTGATACATGGCGAAGTCTTATGGCGAACGCGATGAATTTTCATTTCGATACGATAATTTTCGATAAATATCGAATTTCAATAGGATATTTTTTTTAAAAATGTGAAATATTTTCTCCTTAAAAAATGTTTACTTACTATGAATAACAATGAAATAAAATACCTATAATTACAAAATACTGCTCCATTTTAAAAAATCAGTCTAAGTATTTTAAAGCACATAATAAACTGTTTTCGTAGTTTAAAAAAAGATTTATTGCCAATATTCAGATTTTTAACTGTGACCTAAACCGCGCAAAACCGATGTGCAACGTTCTGTCTGCTAGCCCATAGAATAACATGTAATCCGCGATCCTAAGAAGTCCATTTTTTCATGCAGATTATATAAAAATTAAGAGTTTTCCTAGATACTAGGTTAGTCTTATCCACTTCGTCAAAAACAGATTCATTTTATATATTAATGTTTTTAAAAAAATCTAGACCGTTTCGGAGAAAAAAAAAAGACAAACTTACACCATCGAAATTGCTTTCAAAATGGGTTTACAGATCTGAAAATATACTGCACGTAGAATTGTAAAAAATTCAGAATAGGATTAGACTGCAGATATAAGACTGTTTTAAAAAAATCAGAACAATAGGACCTATATTTGATGAGTTATTAACAGGCGGCTTTTCGCATTTTCTTTGATGTCGAGTTAGCTGTATATATGAGTTCCGCCATCTACGAATTCTACGATACGATACGATACGATTTTAGGCTTAAGGCTGCGTCACTCGGAATACTACCGTCTTCCATGATATTTTTTTTTTTTTTTTTTTTTTTTTGGTTTCCATCTTTAAATCAGACAGCAAATATATGAGACGTTTAACCCCTTAACGGTCGCATTAAATTACGGTTTAAAAATTCGAATTGCTGATTGGCACCACTTTTTTTTTGAAAAAGAAATATTCACCTTATTTAATGACAGGTAAAATGATACCTTAATAAAGCCAATTACACTATTTTATAAAACTGGTAGAAATCAAATAATCTGAATAAAAGACACAGTCCGTGAATATGACGGGAGCCAGAATTAAGGGGTTAGAGAAAAAGTTGATCAAGTTATTTTTTTTTCCTTTTAGTCCCTGATATGCTATTTCTTATATTATATTATAGATTATATTATATTATATTATACATTATATTATATTTCATATATTATATTATATTTAAATCACTCAGCAAACTATTATCAAATGCCAGAGGATAAATCCGGCCATCCCGGATAACAGTATATAGGTCAAAACAGGGCTTAATTCTACACTGAAAATCTTTTAACCCTATTCAGAACACGTTTTTGAACAATTATTTTGTCACCTTTTTTTAGAACACTTTGGAAAAACCTTTTGGAACAGTTTTTTGAATACTTTTGAGAGCACTCATTTTCTTTTCAGCGCACTTTCTAGAGCACTTTTTGAACACTTTTGGGAACGCGTGATTTCACAAGTGTGCCCATATGTATTCTCAATCTGTTCTCAAATATGTTCCCAAGTATAGTTCCTGAACAGAACCCTTTCGATACACTTTTCGGAATATTTTCTTTTCTTTACAGCGGAGCCTATTCGGAAAACATTTCAGTGCACATTAATGTAACTGGAACACTTTTTTTAATCAAAGTGTTCCAAGTGTGTTCTCAATGTGCTCTGGGAACTTGCATTGCAACACAGACTAGTTGGATGTGCCAATCCCAAAATTTCTTCTATCTCATATATTTTAATATATCAAAACGTTGTTACAGATGTCAATATTTTATTTTTATTAGTTCAATACTATATCAACTTTCACTTTCATCTTAAATTTCTGTTTCAGTCAATTAATCGGAGTAAAAACGAGTTAATCTCGATCATGATATTTATTAAAATCAATAGTTTTCCGTTATACTGTTGTATATCGGCTGTTCGCGAATAGTCGGTTTATCAGGATGGAAATTTCTCGTCACTTTATCAAACTACGAAAAATCAAGAAAATTACACAAAAATCGCTATTATAGTGCCCCCTTTTGGCGAAATATTTCCAAATTCAGGGAGGACATTCTTGCCATGACCAAAATCATACATAAAAAATTTGGTTCAATTCTAGGCATAACTTCTTACACTTTTCTATGGTACAATATTCAAAATTGCACAAAAATCGTCATTACAGAGCCCCCTTCCGGCGAAATTTTTCGAAATTCTGGGAGGACTTTCTTGCCATGAGCAAAAGCATACACAAAAAAATTATTCAATTCTATGCATAACTTCTTACACTTTCCGATGGTACAATATTCAAAATTGCACAAAAATCCCTATTACAGCGCCCCCCCCCCTCTTTCGCGCATTTTTTTCCAAATTAATGAAGGATGTGCTTGCCATAGCCAAAAACTTAATAAAAAAATTTGGGTCAATTCTATACATAACTTCATACACTTTTTGATGGTACAATGGCGACATACGGACACACGGACTTACGGACACACGAACAGACAGACATTTCCTATAGATCCTTTTTTAGGATCTCTGACCCCTGAAACGTGTAAATCCGTCGAAAACCGGAAGTCGAAAAAAATGTCGATTACAATACTTTATTATGTTGAAGATAGAAGAAAGTAAAATGTACCGAAGCCTAATATTTTGCGATACCGGTACTAACAACTGTACCGTGTTCCCCCTCCCCTACCCCGTCACTCCAATCTGCATATATATAATTCTTACATATATTTACGAAATTTGAAACATTTGTTTTTTCTTTAGCAAAATAAAAATTTCAAATATAGCTATCAGCATATACTTAGCTGCCAACTATTCCACTTTTTCAGTTATCCTTTCTTTAGAAGAGTAATCTTTGCCTAAATTTAATGTTAATTAATTATAGAATTCTGCTATTAAATATACTAAGGATTATGATTCGGAAATAGTGTTCATACACAAAAGGGATAGTTCGTAGCTATGCATTTTTATGAAAAAATGAATGAAATTTACAGAAATTAATATTTATATGCTGAAGAATGTTTTTCAGTTTCCTTTAAAAGGTGCATATCTTAACCCTTTGAGTTCTGGGGGGTGAATTTCTTCAAAATTCTCACATGTCACAATGGCACCAGTTATTTACCAGCAAAAAATTCGGTTTACATTATACACGAAAAAATGCACTAATCTATTTATTAAAAAAAAAAAAAAAAAAAAAAATTGGTCAAATATTCCGGTGCCAGTATGACGTTTGTGGATTAAAATTAAATGAGAAGAAATTCAACCACCAGAGCTCAAAGGGTTAAATTGTAATCGATTCCTACCGCATAACAAAATTTGCGGTGAGCCCTGAAAATCACATTAAATTAAAAATTTGACACCATTATCTGAAAGATTCGATGCTTTTATAGAAAAAGGCGAAACACTGCTCGGTTGCTTTTTATTAGAATAAAAATACTACTTGGCAATTATATCTACTTACAAATGAAAGTGTCTTCGTAAATGAGCAGAGCAGAGCCTTTGCATGTTTGTTCATGATAGTTTGTTCATGATACAACTTAATAGAAAAATCACTAACGTGATTTTAATACTCGCACGCAACAGTAGACGAAAATCTCAAACAAACAAAACCTTAAGCTGATACTCGTTGACTAAAAACAAAAAAATATTCTTTTCGGGTTAGAAAAAACATAAAAAAACTAGATAGGAACGTATGAAAAGAAATATTTTTTTAATAAATTAAAGACAAGAATACAAGAATAAAAAATTGGTTTGAAACACTTCAAACCTGAGCGTTTCAAAAAAAAATGTTATTAAACATCATTAATTTATGTTGTTAAACATCTCACAAATGAAAAGCTGGGTGGATGAATGTTATTGTACATTTTCTAATCTTTTTGATGAAAGCGTTATGAGGTTTCCTATCACATGGTGAAGCTAAAATACTAAGATTCTATTTAGTCTTGAAGATTTAAGACATTATTCATTAGTATGTAATATTTTAATATTTAATACTGTCAATAATATTAATAATTTTTAATATTTGAAAATTAAATAGGAATAAATTTTTCTGAGAGAGTTTAGTACCATACCTGTTAATATTTTAAACACATGGTATCAAACAGAAAATAAATCATTAAAATTTACAGCAAAAACTTTTACCTCAAATTTCTTGAAATGTAACTTTTGTTACTTAATATGTTCTTCCACTTAGCTTTTCAAATGTGATGTTGTTAAACATCGCTAAATGATGCTGTTAAGCATCGAAAAAGTGATGTTATTAAACATCTCTAGGTGATGCTGTTAAACATAAAAAAGACTAAGAAACTAATACTAGGATAATATGCTGATTACAGCATTGATAGAAAATCTGGTAGAGGGAATAGTCAGAAGGGAGAGACGCAATCATCAACTTACGGCTAATAATTACACAAACTAAATAATATTTAAGAAAACTTAAGTAAGAAACTAAATACAATTAATCAAGATATGCAAAAAGACAATTAATTACAATTAACACAATACTATAATTAAATACTGTAATTAAACTAAGAATAATAATGACAAAATAATAGAAATTAATTACATAACAAATAACTAAGAATGATTATTAATAAGTAAAAATACAAATATAAATATTTACAGATGTTCAGAGGCTCGGGTACAAGAAAAACCGGAAAAATATTTGATGTATATGTAAATAAAAAAAACAGCTAATTAAAAATTATCCCACTGCCACAAAAGGAAATTGAACTGAAAGCAAATTCATTGTTCAGCCTCTTGAGTGGCGCCGTATATCAACAAGTCGCCGACATAAATTTGCAAATATCACTGAAATAGAAAAACACGATTTCTGTTCTTCCTTCATTCTGATCAAAATAACAATAAAATGATTTGAAATAGAATATAATATGTAATTTTGAGGGAGGGAAAGTTTTTTTTTTCTTATACACGAATAAATAAAATTTTGAATGTGAAACAGATTGAACTTGAATCAGTCCAAGTGTAAAAACTGATATAAAAGTTGAGTCCGTTTTATCTTCACCTCCTACGTGTGCGACACATTACGTCACATATAAGTGTTTATCTCTATTGTAAAAAAAAGTAACTAACGCTGTCACTGCCACTGTTTATGAATTTTTTGTGATCTGGGATCTTTCTTCGTTAATATTAAGAAAACTACTTCATATAAAAATATGAAAATTGGTGGTATTTTACAGAGATATTTGATCACGCTGATGCAGAGATTTTTTAACCCTTCACTGCACGATTTTTCCTATTTTTATGAAAAAAATTATTTGAAATCTATATATCGGTCTAATAATGGGAAAAATAGTAAAAAATTTTCAATTTCAAATTTTCAGCTAAAATTTGATATTTTATGGTGTGGGCCAAATGTACACAATTAGGGTTTTAAAATACTGTATTGCTATATATATATATATATATATATATTTTTTTTTTTTTTTTTTTTTTTGCAACTAAATGAGCTTAAATTAGTTAATTTTATATGCTTAACACTCTGCACTTTTTTATATTAATATTTTTTAAGTATTAAAACCTGATATAGTAGCACCTCATTTCTACGCTTGATGTACAATTTCCATCTTGTTCAATTTTCTTTCTAACCAGAAGTGAAAAATATTATTTGTCCAATAATTATGTAATCACAGTACCGTTCTAGATTTTGTCTCTTGAGGTTTTATAAAAGACAAATCAATGATGATACTCCCCGTTTTGATCACAGCAACATCTGGCAAAAAACAGCAATAAAAAAACAAGATATGTCAGAAGTGAAAACTACATTTATTTTCGATGCTACAAACATAGCTTCAATAATCTTTCTCTTTCGTTAAAGTTATTATTTTTCTCTGTTGTTTTAATGCATATTTTTAAAACATTTCGGGCTGCGGAAGTTATACCTTGTCATATTTTATCCGAAACAAAGCGAGTGATGTATTTTTAAATCAATAAACATAACGCAACTTTATGTTTCGATTATACAGAGTTTGTATGTTAATTCTTCTTTTTACAGAATTTATTCTTGACATATTTATTTTATTTGTAGAATGCAAAACACACAGTTTCCTGTGAGCATACATATTTTAGAAATGGAGGAAATGTCACTATTATAACTATTACAATACAATATAACTATTACATTAATAGCTATTGTTTACTATACTTTCCAACATAAATGAAAAGTGTTTTTGAATTCGGTTTGTCTGTCTGCCGTCTTTCCGTGCTCTAACTGTTGTAAATATACTGGGATTGCGATGTAATTAATATACGTTATTGGGGTGTACTATGGCATGTTCTATATTGAAAATGAAATGTGTAGCACTTACGGTTCATTTACAGTGATATTCAGTACCGTTATATTATGGTCTATAAGGAAAAATCGTCTGTGGTCTATTTTAATTATATTACTTTTTTAAAAACATTGACATTACATTTGAAAATATTGAAAAGTATACAGTAGAAATTTGGTGTGCATATAATTTATCGTTCATTAACAAGGACACTTAAAAGAATTTCGCTACAGTTCTGCAATGTACAATATTTACTCGGACTGTGTTTTAAGTTTTGGTACGGGTTTTAAAATGTAATTATTATTATTATTATTATTCCTGTATATAATTTGGTATGTATAAATTCTATAACCATATGCAGGGCTGTAAAAAAAGGATCTCTAGTGCATTTGCGCCCAATGACGTAAATTGTTGAATGGGAATTTTCATCTGTGCTATGACTTTAATGAATTAACTTTTTTTCGTACCAGCTAGTATAGATACAAATCTATAGATCATATACAGGGCTTCACAAAGAAATTCTGATATTTATTCGACTATTGATGGTAAATGAAGAAATTACGTTTTCGAATGTGTTATGTACAGTCGTGGAAAAAAAAGTAAACACCCCTATTAACTCCTCAACAAATTATCATAGAAGAAAGCTACTGGTACCGAACGATTGGAAATAAAGTCTACCTTTAAGTGATGTATATAAAATTTGATTAGGGGGCCATCTACATATTAAAACGAACCATAACTTTGTTTTTTTAAATAGTAGTACACAATTCTGACCGCATAAATGAACTCTAAACTCTTCAATTAGTCAAAAAACAAATTTTTACGCAATTTGTACCATAAGTCTCCGAGAAATTAATTATTTTAAAACGAGCGTATTTTAAGAGCTGTATCCAAATTGAAGTTCAGTGTTTCATTGTTGACCGGGAGAGCTCCCTTCTTGATCAAGGCACCTTAAGCAGTCAATTAAGCCTGTTAGATTAGAGGATAGCCTAAGAAATTTCAAAATATTTAGTCACTTCTATCATAGACGGCCCCTTAAAACATCATTTTGCCGTTTTTTAAGCATAATTTGAAAACTACTTGGTAGAAAAATGTGAAATTTCGGATTTCCATAAAGCAGGACTTAATAAATCTGAATCCATCAAAAAAATTGTAGGTTGCAATTCATAATTTTTTTTAATATTAATTTCATAATTCGTATCAGAAAATTATAAAAATTGCAAATTCAACGTATTTATGTTTGGGTATATTAGTATTATTGCTATACAAAAAATTAGAACTTTAGGATCATAATTTCAGAAGTTATGAATAAAAATATGAGAATGTAATTTAACATTCGAAGCACTAAATTTTGAATGTTTATAATTCAAAAACTTATCATTCAAATGACTTGAAATTTGGTGTCTCGGCATAGTTTGAACCAAATATTTGAAATATCTCATTAAAATTGGATATTGCCATTGAAAAAAATGAAGTTTGGATTCGTTTTAATATGTAGATGGCTCCCTAAGCAATTTTTATATACGTTATTTAAAAGTAGACTTTATTTCCAATCGTTCGGTACCAGTAACTTTCGTCTAAGATAATTTGTTGAGGAGTTAGTAGGGGTGTTTACTTTTTTTTTTTCCACGACTGTACATTCTGAAATTAACTTTCACTTTAATCGGTTGAAAAGTTTTGTTACACTACTTTGAATGTGTTGGAAAGTGTTCCATAATCTATTGCATAATTCTTCCTTCTTCTTTAATTTGAATTCCGATGCTGTTAGTGGAAATACACAAGTCAGCCTCATGAAAATTAATTTTAAAATATTTACACTTCTAAATGTGCACGCTTCTGTAGTAAATAATTAAGCTTTTCTTCGTATTGTGAGACCTGGTAAACTCTTAAATAAGTCAAACGTTAAAATAAGTCATTTACAAGGACACACATAAGATTTTGGCTACAGTTCTGCAGTGGACAATAATTGCTGGGACTGTGTTTTCATTTGTGATGCGGGTTTTAAAATGTTATTATTATTATTATTATTATTATTATTAAAATCTTTAACAAATAATCTCAAGTTCATTTTCGTCCAATGACGTAAATTGCTGAATGAGAATTTATAACTGTGCTATGAGTTTAATTGAATTAACTTTTTTTCATGCCAGATAGTATACATGCAAATCTATACATCATATACAGGGCTGCACAAAAAATCGGATATTTATCCGACTATTGATGGTAAATGAAAAATTAGGTTTTCGAACGTGTTATGTACATTCTGAAATCAACTTTCACTTTAATCGTCTATAAATTTTTGTTACAGTACTTTGAATGTGTTGGAAAGTGTTTCATAATCTGTTCATAATTCTTCATTCTTCTTTTAATTTGAATTCGATGCTGTTAATGGAAATACTCAATCCCACGAAAATTAATTTTAATACGTTTAGACTTATAAATGTGCAAATTTCTGCAATAAATGTGTAAACTTTTCTTTGTATTGTAAGATTTGGTTAACTGTAAAATAAGTCAAATATTTCCTAATCTACGAAAATATAATATAACCACAAAAATCATATAATAACCACTTTCAAATTACCCATGATTGCGAAAAGCATTGTTCATCATTCAAAACCTCAAAAACCAATATATTTTCGAGATTTAAAGAATCACTAATTGTATTAAACCACAAAAAATCATATAATAACCTCTTTCAAATTACCCATGATTACGAAAAGCATTGTGCATCATTCAAAACCTCAGAAACCAATATATTTTCGAGATTTAAAGAATCACAGATTGTATTACACAATTTAAAGATCACAACACCGTTCAAGATTATGTCTCCCCAAGTTTTATAAAAGACAAATCAATGCTGATACTCCCCGTTTTGATCAAAGCAACATCTGGCAAAGAGCAGCAATGGAAATATACGATTATGTCAGAAGAGAAAACAACATCTATTTTCGATGCTATAAACATAGTTTCAACAATATCCCGTCTTCTTTGTCTTTCGCAAAAGGAATTATTTTTCTCTGTCGTTTTAATACATATTTTTAAAACATTTGGGGTTACTGAAGTTATATCGTGTCATATTTTATTATAATCGAAGCCAGTGATGTATTTTTAAATCAATAAACATAACACAATTTTATGTTTCGATTATACAGAGTTCGTATTTTACTTTTTTATTTTCGAGAATTTATTCATAGAATGTTTATTTTATATGTAGAATGCAAAACACATTAAGTTTTCTATGAACATAAATATTTTAGAAATGGTGGAAAGGCCATTATTACAAGATAATGTTGTATTTATATACGTTAACAGTTATTTTTAAAACTTTCTAGCAAAATCGAAAATTGTTTATGAATTCGGTTTGTCTGTCGTGTAGTCATCTGTCTGTCTGTCTTTCGACTCTCTAACCCACGTAAATATACTCGGATTTTCATGCAATTGATATGTGTTAATGATGCTTAACATGGCATGTTCGGTAATGTATATGAAGTGTGTAGCATTAGTAGGTCATTTACAGGGGCACTCAAAAGAATTTCGTTACATTATAGTCTACGAGGGAAAAAGTCGTTTGCAGAGTATTTTAATGACATTACGCTATTTCAAATGTATTGAAATTGATATAAGTCGCTGAATTTCACTACATGATGATTACGATAGAATAGAGCAGGGTCGGCGAACTTTTTTACAGCCGCGTGCCATTTTTGTTTAAAAAATTTTTTCAAGTGACCATGGCGTGGCCGACAACCTCCCACCCCCCTTTCCTGTCAAAGAAAAGAAAAAAGAATAATTAATCAAAAGTAATTATTTTTACTATTATTAGATTACGGTAAATATGGATAACACCTGCAGTTTTTACAAATTCTTTAGCAATGCAATTATTATTCTTTCTTATAAGAAAAAAGTCATATTTTATTAGTTTTCTTAATATTTTTTGTCATTTTAACGGAATTAATTAGCAAATTACATGCAACAATTAAATAAAATCTCATATGCAGATCAAAATGCGTTATATGGTGCAGACATTTATGAAATATTAAAGCAAAAAATATTTGATTTGTTAGATTTCTCTCTCTGCCTATGCGAAATACCGGCGCGAGCAGAAAGAAATCGAGGAAGGGTGTGTGTGTGGGGGGGGGGGGGGATGTTTCTGTGCGGGTAAGTTCAATGATATGACAAGTGCACTAGTAGAGGAAAAGGTCCAAACACCGGCTACAACTTTTGTTTTCAATCTAGATCATACAATTTTCAAAATTAATAAAATAAAAAGTGACAGCAGGGTACCTTGAAATGTTTTACACCTGTTTAGAGAAAAAAAAAATCAGTTTAAAAGGCGTTTTCTGTTTATAAAAAGCAAAATTCCGAAAGTTTCAAATTTTAAGTTTTTAAAATGGGGTCTAAATACCGGCTGCCTAAGTTTTTCTCCAAAAGATCACACAATTAGAGCTAATGACAATTATTAAGCAATAAGAATATTATTTTAATAAATTGTATTGATTAATAACATTTCTCTTGCACAGAAAAAATACGCAATTTTTAATAACAAAGTATTTTTTATCAAATTTCTAAAATTCTTTACGACCATCTCTCACTGTCTTCTTTCCATTATATTTCTAATTTTATTTTTTAACGTGTAAAACAACAAAAAAAAAGCTTGCTGATTGAAATGAGAATTATTTTATCTGAAAAAATCAAAAACATAATATCGCTATCTGCGTCGGTATAGTCCCTATCAGTCCACATATCGCATTCTTAACACTGAACCCAGAATCCCCTCCCCCATTCTTGTCCACAGAGAAAGCACCCATGTAGAAGACACGAATTTATCATTTTCCTCTGTTGGATATTTTCCTTTTTCACTTTTTTAACCCTCTCGCTGCGTAATTGTTTTATCAAAATAGATTAAAAAATTGCGTATTTAATCCCTTCGCGACGAGCGTCTTTTAAGAATTTTTATTCTTTTGTCACCGGTTTTTTAAAACAAAACTTTTTGTCTACTGTAACCGGAAAAGTTATCCGTTTAAATAAAACAAAAATTGCAATAAAAAAATAACTGGTGGGAATAATCAAGGAGGGTTAATTAGACTGATAAAATGCGTCCCCGAGGAAATCTCGGGTTGCGCCAATTTTGCTACTTTTATGCTGCCCGAGGAAATCTCGCGTTTCGCAGCGAGAGGGTTAAAATCAAATTTCTGCCTCTTTTGCCTGGTTTACTCCGTCATTTTTTTTTTCTTTCTCTTCACATTTTTTTGCAGGCAATTTTGTAGTGTCCAACACCGCTTTTTTGGAAAGTGATCCGGTAACCAGTGTCGGTACTGAAGAATTACGGCCATGGTTGCTTTTCCCATATTGCGAAATGGGACTGGAACTATTTCTGAACCATTTAAATTAATTTATTAATTATGGAACTATTTAAATTAATTTATTTTCCTCCCCTTCAAGCAGAGCAACTGAGAGAGGTCCAAATACCGGCTAGCCGGTATTCGGACCACTGCTATGTAAAACAGCTATGACCACTGCTATGTTAAAACCGGTATTACTCATTCATCTAATAAAATACCAATAATGTGCGCGTGGCATTTGAGAGCTAAATATGTCTAGAAAATAACTTAATCAACAATTCAAGCCAATATACGATCAGTATATTTTTAAAAAATGAGAAACACATATCTGAAAAACTTTTGACGTACCAGATTACGTAGATTCTGTGAAATATGGTTCTCCAACTCATAATCCCCGAGTATCCAAAACAAGAGAAAAGAAAAGAAATCCTAATGGAGAAGATCTGGGTCGAGCTCCGATGACGTCGTAAGGTCATCGACCTAAACCCCAGATATCCAGGACTCTGAGAGAAAAAGAAAAAAAAACAAGAACTGCGTAATAGACTCTTTCTCTCGTCAGATCATCTCGTGTTTTTATCTGTGTATTACGTGTTTTTTAACTCGCTCCTAAAGCGACATTCTTATTTTGTAACCTGTGAATCCTATATATCTGATTTAATTAAACGGGATTCAAAATAGAGAAACCGTCCCTTCTTACTGATTTTTGTGTGCTTGACACCAAATTAAAATCATCTACCTTTTTGTTTCCAAACAGCAGCAGAAAGAACGAAAACTACGGTGGATCGACTGTGAAAAATTACATGTTTGTTATTTAACGAAATTGACCTGCAAATTAAAAGAGAAGAGGTAAGCCTTTTGCCTTATCATTGTATAATTGAAACTAAATACATACAACTGTATAGAAGAGCATAAACAATCACGTAGATAAAAAAAAATGCTCAGTAAATTATTTAAGTAGAAATGTTTGTAGTCATTACCTAAATGATAAAGATTCGACAATGTCTATTTAATATTACTAACAAAATAAGATTTTGAGACTGATTTTGTGCTCGATAACAATAACAAATACAAAAAGTAAAATATTGTAGGTCAAAAAAAAAAAAAAAAAAAAAAAAAAAATATTTATTATGACATCGTATAAAGATAATCAATTTATTGAAAAACTGAATGCATCGAACTACGCCAACTGGCGCTTCAAGATTCAGATGCTGCTAACCAAAGATGATCTCATAGAAGCAGTTACAGAAACTGCTCCTGCCACGACCGATGCTAAATGGGCAGATTGGAACAAAAGGGATAAAAAAGCGCGTGCTCTTATAAATTTTAGCATTGAAGACGCGCAAATAATACACATAAAACACTTAGAAACTGCTCGCGAAACTTGGGATAAACTAAAAGAAATTCGTGAAAGAGAATCACTTTCTAGTAAATTATTTCTACTAAGAAAATTGTACAATACTAAACTAAGTGAAAACGGTGACATGCAACAACATATTACTAACATACTCGAACTGATTGACAAATTAGCCGCAATTGGTGAACGCATAAGCGATTCACATATATCAGCGATAATATGCTATGTTCATTGCCCAGGTCATACGACGTTTTGATCACCGCTCTTGAATCACGTCCAGAAACTGACCTGACGACTAATTTTCTGAGAACAAAATTAATAGATGAATACCAGCGAAGAATAGAAAATACTGACATGTCACAAAATGCATCCAAAGCATACAAAATTACGAAAAATTCGGCATACGCCAGTAATAGAAAAGAAAACAAATACTGCACTCATTGCAAAATGCGGAACCATAATACCGCCCAATGCTGGTTCATCAAGAAACAAAAACAAAATCCATACACTCAGCAGCATGGCAACCATCCTCATCCAAACAGATATAATTTCCAAAAACAAAACTCAACACAACTTTGCTTTGAGAAAACTAACACAAATGATAGGAATGAAGCATACAATTTCAAAAATGAAAAACGTAACGACGTGGCATTCCTAGTGGAAAAAAGTGACACAAACACTTGGGTAATTGATAGTGGTAGTTCAAACCACATAACAAATGATAAACATTGTTTTCAAGATTTAACGAAAATGCCGAAACTGAAATAACTGTTGCTAACGGTAATAAATTAAAGGCATACGGTTCTGGCGACATAAAAATTGAAACGGAAGATAACAGTGAACAAATCACGCTCAAAAATGTGCTATACATACCTAAAATAGAAACTAATCTACTTTCAGTCAGTAAAGCGACCCAAAACGGTTGTGAAGTAACTTTCGAAAAGGAAAAATGTAGCATAATAAACGATGGAAAAACAATATTAGAAGGAAAATTGAGAAATAACCTGTATGAAATAAATTTCGCTAGTGATACGAAAAATCAAAATTACGTAAACATGGCATACACCTGTCAAAATCCCAACTGCATTGACCTATGGCACCGCAGAATGGGACACCGCAGTTATCAAGCAATTAAAGAAATGCAAAATAATCAACTGGTCACCGGTGTGACAATAAATAACTGCAAATATGAAAATACATGTGAAATATGTATTAGAGCAAAAACAACAGAAGCTCCGTACCCCAAACAAGCAAA
This sequence comes from Maratus speciosus, assembly GCA_963932465.1. NCBI lineage: Eukaryota > Metazoa > Arthropoda > Arachnida > Araneae > Salticidae > Maratus > Maratus speciosus. The sequence continues at coordinate 474,864,107 of OZ010797.1, forward strand.
ATACAGGGCTACACGAAAAACCGAGTTAATTCACTCTGATGTATGTGGGCCGATACAGACCCCTACAATAGGCGGCAAAACATACTTCGTAACATTCATAGATGATAAAACCAGATTCTGCATAATATACTTAATGTCTAGGAAATGTGAAGTATTCGAAAAGTTTAAAGATTACGTATCTCTAGTATACAACAAATTCGGCAGATACCCAAACATAATCAGATCGGACAATGGTGGCGAATACACCAGTGCCGAAATGGAACAGTATCTTAAGGATAAGGGTATAGAACATCAACTGACAGTTCCACATTCTCCCAGCCAAAACGGAGTTGCGGAACGCAAGAATAGATATTTACTTGAGATGACCCGCAGTATGTTAATTGAAGCTAATTTACCGCACAAACTATGGGGAGAAGCGATAACTACAGCCAACCACATTCAAAATCGCTTACCTACAAAATCTAACGACATCACGCCTTACGAGGGATGGACAAACAGAAAACGTAATCTCCACTACCTAAGAGTATTTGGCTGCCCGGCCTATACTCACATTAACAAATCAAAACGCGGAAAACTAGACGAAACTGCACAGCTAGGAAAATTCGTCGGATACGACAATAGAAGCAAAGGTTACCGAGTGTATACTAATGATGGTAAAGTAATATTAACCAGATCAATAAAATTCCTCGAAAGTAAACTCCCATACGTACAAAACGACAATAATCCAGAAGTAACCAAACCAAAAAATTCAGAAAACGAACAACTAATGGAAGACAACCCACACGAAATACTAGTAAAAATCACACCTGCAGAATGCAAACCATCAGTGCCCAAACAATCAACTAACGAACCGCGAAGATCAGAACGATCCAATAGAGGAGTACCGCCCGATCGCTTCGCGTACACCGTTAAGACAAACACAATTTATGAGCCCAAAGATTGGGATGACATGATAAGCATTCAAAATCCAATTGAGAGGCAGAATTGGCTAAAAGCCGCTCAAGAAGAAATAAATTCGCTAAAGGAAAACAACACTTGGAAACTAGTGGAACCCCCACAAGAAAAGAAAGTCATCGGCAGCAAATGGACTTTCAAAGTCAAATACGATGACCAGGGAAACGTTAAAAGGTACAAAGCACGCCTCGTCGCGGAAGGCTTCCTGCAAAAATATGGTGAGAATTACGATGAGACATTTGCCTAAGTGGTGTCTCACACGACAATCCGAACCTTTCTAGCCGCAGCCGCATACCACGGATTTGACGTACACCATCTTGACATTAAGACCGCTTTCCTACACGGCGAACTTGACGAAGACATCTACATGACACAACCCGAAGGTCATGAAATATCAAATCAAAACAACAAAGTATGCAAATTGTCAAAGGCTATATATGGCCTAAAACAGGCAGCAAGAGCCTGGAACATCAAAATTAGCGACACTCTAAAACAAATGAATTTTATTCAAAGTACAGTAGACACTTGTTTGTTTACACGAAAGAATAAAAACAAAGAAGATACCATTTACATAATAGTTTACGTTGACGACCTTTTGATTGCAAGAAATAAAGAAAACATTGAAAAATTCATAGAAAGATTGAAAAGTCAATTCAAACTTAGCGACTTAGGTGAAGTAAGCAACTATCTAGGAATAAACATAAAGAAGATAAAAAACGGATATGCTCTAAATCAGACAACAAAAATTAACGAAATAACAAGCAAATTTAACTTAACCGAAAGCAAGCCATATAGTACTCCCATGGATGCCGGATACCTGAGAATAAACGATAACAGCAATTTACTCCCAAACAATCATAAATACCGGCAAGGAATCGGTGCACTATTGTACATAGCGACCGTAACAAGACCCGACATCCTGACCGCAGTCAATATACTCAGTCGAAAAAACGAAAATCCGACAGAGACCGACTGGAAAGCTTTAAAGCGCGTCATTCGATACTTAAACGCAACAAACAATCTACACTTAATAATAGACACAGAATTGGCCCCAGTCCTTGAGGCATATTCAGACGGGAACTGGGCACAAGATCCAGAGACAAGGAAATCAACATCGGGAAACATATTTTTAATTGGAAAGAACCCCATTCATTGGCTGTCTAAACGCCAATCATGTATTGCCCAATCGTCCGCTGAGGCGGAATATGTTGCAGCTGCAACTGCTGCAAATGAAATCGTCTGGCTAACAAGACTTTTACAAAATCTAGATCTTCCACAAAAACATCCAATAACTCTCTTCGAGGACAATCTTTCAACAATAAAAATGACAGAGTCAGAAAAGCACTCCAACAGGACCAAACACATCTACGTAAAGTTCCACCTCATAAAGAACTTAGTGGAAACAGGCATCATAGAACTTCAATACTGTGCCAGCAAAGCCATGGTTGCGGACGTGCTAACTAAGCCCGCACCCAAACCTGACTTCCTAAAAAACCGCGAAAGACTCAAACTATTAGACTTTCCTCCACTCAGGTATTAAGGGGGGTATATTGTGAAATATGGTTCTCCAACTCATAATCCCCGAGTATCCAAAACAAGAGAAAAGAAAAGAAATCCTAATGGAGAAGATCTGGGTCGAGCTACGATGACGTCGTAAGGTCATCGACCTAAACCCCAGATATCCAGGACTCTGAGAGAAAAAAAAAAAAAAACAAGAACTGCGTAATAGACTCTTTCTCTCGTCAGATCATCTCGTGTTTTTATCTGTGTATTACGTGTTTTTTAACTCGCTCCTAAAGCGACATTCTTATTTTGTAACCTGTGAATCCTATATATCTGATTTAATTAAGCAGGATTCAAAATAGAGAAACCGTCCCTTCTTACTGATTTTTGTGTGCTTGACACCCAATTAAAATCATCTACCTTTTTGTTTCCAAACAGCAGCAGAAAGAACGAAAACTACGGTGGATCGACTGTGAAAAATTACAGGTTTGTTATTTAACGAAATTGACCTGCAAATTAAAACAGAAGAGGTAAGCCTTTTGCCTTATCATTGTATAATTGAAACTAAATACATACAACTGTATAGAAGAGCATAAACAATCACGTAGATAAAAAAAAATGCTCAGTAAATTATTTAAGTAGAAATGTTTGTAGTCATTACCTAAATGATAAAGATTCGACAATGTCTATTTAATATTACTAACAGATTCGACACTTTTGCATTTACTACTTGTAAATGACACAGACTTCAGAGACGTACTTTTCGTAACTTTCTTCTCTCAATTAAAGTTACAAACTCTGCCTATCATCTCTAGGCTGCGCTGCGCTCAGTTCTCAGAACACCTAGTAGCCGGTATTTGGACCTTCTCCTCTACTTATACTTATTATTAAAAAACAAAAGCTATTTTTAGTCAAGTTGGTGTATTAATAAAAAAATAATAATGAGGTGCAGAATTTTGCGGAGGTTGAGTGAATTCTGATTTAAAACTTCAATTAACGGCCTGCCAAAAATATCCTCTCGCGTGCCAGCTACGGCACGCGTGCCATATGTTCGCCGTCCCTGGAATAGAGCATTCATAGCATTTGTCGTTCACTTACATGGACTCATAAAATAAATCGGTTACAGTACTGTCTTTGAGCCATAAAGGCTGGAAGTGCGTTTTCAATTTCGGTATGCGCATTTAAATGTAACTAATTTTTTGCATGTTACTCGTTGTATATAAATTCTATACCTCGTATACAGGGCTGCTCAAAATAATTCAAGTTACTTTCTCCTAATTATCGAAAATTGCTGAAGGGCAATTTTCAACTGAGGTATGTATTTCCAAACTGAAGTTCCATGCATATAGTTAATAGGTACAAATCTATATACCATATACAGGGCTGCTCAAAGAATTAGGATAATTTTCCGATTGTAGATGGGAGAAGCTGAAATTGGGTTTTGAAATGTGCTATGAGTTTCCATATGGTTGAATTAGACATAATATTTTAACTTATTAAACTGTGTCGTTTTGTTATATTACTCTGAATACGTTTGCAAGTGTTTCATAATTTATGCTTGAAGCATGATTTTTCGATCTTCTTTTAATTTAAATTCAGGTGTTGACATTCATTCTCCATATTCTCTTCATTCTGTTACATTCTCTAAAACTAAAAAATATATATGAAATTGAAAAGTTGTATTAGAATATATTTTTCCCTTCTGTATGTAGTTAACTATTTAATGCAACAACGTACTATCCTTCAAGGCAAAAAAATTTAGAACACAGTTTTTGAAAAACATAAGTTGTTTTTATATTTATTAAGAAATAGCAGACAAAACATGCATCATAAATTTATTTGAAAATTAAAAAAAAAGAGGGAAAAGCACAAGCAAAATTTTCTAAATCTACAAAAATAAAACCGATACTAAAAGTAAATAATTATTTTCAGTTGCTCTTTAAAATATTTCTTGGTACACAAAAATAAATTATAGAAGGTTGAATATATTACTTAAAAACGCAAAGAAACAAATATTAGAGATGCTTTTTATCGTGAAACAAATAATAAATGATGTTTACGTTTCCTAAAATATTTTAGATATCTTTTTGTAAAGCCATTCCGCTATTCCATTATTCAAATCGGACAATATTCGGCTATATTTTGGGTTTATAAAATTACAAAGGAATTCTTGACAACGTATATTTTGTATGTAACATGATTATTAGAAAAATGAAAATTTTTATAGGATGCAACTATTAAAAAAGAATTATGCGTATTCAAGCCTGTAGTGAAAAAAAATTCGTCTGAAAGAAAAAAAAAATAATGTCTGTTTTCAAAACTTTCCAAGATAGTTGAAAAGTATTTACGAATTTGGTTTGTCTGCCTGTCTGTCGGTTTGTCTGTGGTGTAACTCTTGTAAATTTACTCGGATTCCCATGTCACTTTTTAATGATGTTGAGATTTACTTTATATTTTTTGTGTTGTACATGATGTATATAGTATTTATAGTTTACACGAAACAGCACCGAAAACACTGGCGATAAAACACAATAAATTAATAAAACTTTTAAAAATCAGCATAAATATAAAACACATAAGACACATTTCTAGCTGGAAATATTAACAGCTCGAACCGCGTCCTTGTGTGTTTTTTATATTTATGGTGATTTTTACAAAGTTTTATTATTTTATCATTTATAGTTCTTTTACAGGTTCATACAAAATATTTCCATCACATCAAGATCTGTGGAAAAATCGTTTGCGGTGTACTTTATCGATGTAAGAAAACAACAACAAACATAACATCATGAAAAGTTTCAAACATAATGAGATTGATGCACTACACAGTATAGATTAAATAGCATTTATAGTTCCTTCACCGGGACGAACAAAATACTTTCACTACATTATTTTCTATGAGGGATTTTTTTTTTTTTTTTTGTGGTACATTTTAATAATGTAATGATATTTCACACATGATGAAATCACTCAAATACACTACAGTATGCTTTCTATGGATCGTAGCATATATATTATTTCTTTACAGAGATACACATAATAATTAAGATGCAGGACAGACTGTGATCCATAATTTCTGGTAGTGCTTTTTTCACTGTGGCATGCATTTATGTGCTATTATGCGTATTGAGTTATATTTTATTGCGTATATGCATATATATATATATATATTTATACGCGTATTGAGTATTTTTAAATCCCTTATTTAGATATCTGGTTTCATTATATTAAAAAAGATACATATTTTATTAGTGATACACATTGTTTTATATTGTATGCTGAATGCATGATGTTTCTTTCTTGTTTAAATTTTGAATTTGACAAGTCACATTACATTTACACTGTGTAAACATTCGTTCAACATTAATTTTTTGATGTCGAAAAAATGCAGAAGCACCAAATTATGGTTCACTTGAACTTCTGGTGATGGTGGAACTCGAACAAGGTTAAACTTGTCATCATCCAACGACAATATGTAATAACTAATCAGACGAAATATACTATGTATTTATGCGTTATTATGCGTATTATGGTATGATGTGTGTTATTATGCGTCTATGGTAGAGATTATTGTTCAAAAGATGGTATGAATATTATGAAGAAAAAAGGCCCCTGGTATTTATATGTCCTGCAGTAGTCAAAGAGTTAAACCACTATAAAAACTCCTCGAAAAGAGCTCAGAAAATTAGTGGCCGCATAAAAAAAACCTTCTTTTTTATAAATGCTTCTTTAAACCGCTAAAATACAGGGTCATCAAAAAAGGTGTCCTTGATTTCGAGTTAAATTAACTGGGATCTTATTAAAGATAACCATATACTAATTTCAATTTATTTTAAGTCATTATACCCGTCATTTGTCGAAAAATATAAATAGTCGAAATTAACATATTTTTACTGGTTTTAAAGTTTTAATTTACACCTTTTAGCAATTGAAATTAGTATATTATTACAAGGTGTTAATTTCTATATAAAGATACTAGAGGGCTCTGCCCCTACGAGCTACGCTCGTCAACCCCCCGTTCAGACACCGCAGACTCTAACAGCACGCTAATTTGACCGCCTTTAAAAAGATTTCGGAAGATTGAATTATAATTTGAATCTGACAATTATAATCTGACGTAATTTTCACCAAACTTTTCTTTCTCTTTTTAATATTCACGTCAAAATACTTTTATTAGAAATGAAATATTATGATCATCTTAAAATGTCAAGTAAATGTCTCGCGCAATTTTTAAATTAAAACTGTTTTGCAATATTATTTTTTGTTCATTTTACGTAATAAGTGTAATATGACGTAAATTCTCCTATTTAGGATTTCTAACGCATGTTACTGAATTTATTATTTTACAATATTCTTTCTCATTTAAAATTCACGTGTAACTATAGTTTTTATGACGTAATTTTCAATGAGTTCTTGCTTTTTATATTTTTTGTTTATAATAGTCACGTGTAAAATAAATTTTTAATTTTAAGCAAACATTACTGTTTGCGCTTTTTATACAGTTGGAAACAGTTTAAATTAATACAATTTTCTAAAATTTGTAAAAAATATCTCTCGAAATGCTGAAAATTTGAATTTAAAATAGAAATAAAACCTCGAAAAATTATTCAAATTAAAAAACTAACTGCAATCTGCACACCGAGAAATTCTGACGCATAAAATGATCTAAATATGATTAAATTCCTATGTACAGTTTTTGCTCCTATAAAACTTTTTTAATGGAACGATTTTGTCCAACTTTGGCATTAAATATCTCTTAAAATAATTCTTCGATTTGAAAACTGTCTACATCAGCGTGTTTATCAAACATTTTTCTATAATACTACCGATTTTCATATTTTTGTATGCAACAGTTTTTTTAATATTAACGATGAAAGACCTCCGGTCACAAAAAATTCAAAACCGGCGGCGGTGACAGCGGTAGTTACTTTTTTTTTAGAATAGAGAGAAACCATTTATGTTTACACTGTTAGATTGGAAAAATATGTGAGTTATTTTTGGTTTTTTTTTTTTTTTTTTTTTTTTTTTTTTTCATTACTTAGAAAACTTTAATATGAGCTCATTTCTGTTGCATGGCTGTCCTGGAGATTTTTTAATGTTCGCAGTTTGGTTTCTTTAATCTGGTTGAACCAAGGAAAAGTGATTTTGTTTGTAGGTGGACCTTCTCAATACGTACGGCGAAAGTGACGTTGTACCACAATAACAGATTTAAACCAACGACTTCACACAAAGCAGGCAAAACAAAGAAAAATAGTCGAAGAACTTGCATTTTTCAATTCTGTTTACTCGTGGATTTATTAACTCTTATTTTCTAATAATAATTAATAATTCCACGAACCATAGAAAACGAAACATGGAAATTGTTCGAATTTTTTTCTTTGTTTTGCCTGCTTTGTGTGACGCTTTTGTGACGTGTGTCAAGGCTTTCTGCTTCATCTGGGGCGTTGCTTAAACCCGGCGTACCACAACACGCAATGCCGTTTCTGCTGTACACTCACCATGATTGCTGAGAAATGACTGATGAGTGAAATGGCCTCGCGTCAACGGCGATGCCACTTCAAGGGTCACTTCAAGGTCAGTCACTTCTACGTCAACGCAATCACCACTACCAAAACTTCTTCAGATGCTCTACAATTTCACTTTGGTTTTGTACCGATTGATTGCATATTTCTCGTGCAATTCTTTTTTAAATCTGGGACACCTTTTTCGACAACCCTGTATATTGGTTTCTGACGTTTCTAAAGAAAATTAACGATTTTCGGAATTGTGGATAACTCGGAAGTGGTTATTGTATATTTTCGTTCATGGATATATTATATTATATTTTTCGAAATTAAGGAACATTTTCCCTTTTTCCAATTAAAACCCATGACAGGAACTCCTTTTCTTAAATTCGCTTAAAGTAAGAAAAATAGTTTTATACAGAAAATAACTTTGTAGTTTTAATTATTGTAAGAAGACATTGTAAAAGAAAAGAAATTTTTTTTTAAATGTGTATTAAACAAAGAAAATAAATAGGATACTGTCGAACCTTTTGTTGCAGTACAGAAAATAAATGATGTTTACTTTTCTTAACTTTCTTTATTTCCTCGACCTATCTGTTCCATATGTTCCATTATTCATAACTGTGAAATTTTCATCGATTCTTGTTTCATACATTCGTAAGGGGACGTTGTTTAAAATTTATTTTGTATTACAGAGTTATGGAGGAAATAAGAACTGTCATATCATGTTACGGATTTGAAACAAGTGGCACATCTTTGTAAATTTGAATTATACTTTATCTATATTTTTTTTACTAAAATAAGAATTTACAAAGATATTTGTTGTTTTGTTTTATATTGTTTAACTGTTTTATTAGAAGAAGTTTTTTTTTTTTTTTTTTAATTTTTGAATCGAGAATATACTATGATACAGGCCGACGCTTACTTACAATTGCTTGAAAAAAATAGGTCAACTTTGCGATTTTATTTTATTTTATTTTTGGTAGAGTGGACGAAGAGAGTGAGAATGGAAAGGACATGTCAACATTCTGTTTTTTCAGAAATGTTTATTAATATTTTAAGAATTTAATAATTTTTTATCAAAAAATTCAAGATATGGCGGTCTGAAGTACCACGGTTTCTGCGCATGTACTGGCTTATTCAAAATATGGTCTAAAAACATAAAAAACATTTTTTCTGTCAGTTAACATAATTTCTCATCGAATAGACCAAAAATACACTGAATTTTTTTAAAGAAAATGTCAAAAAAGCGGAGACTTTAAATTAACGTTGTTTTTTTTTTATCCCCCGGTATGCTATTTCTTTCTCCCAGATATTAAGGTGTCGTCTCCAAAAAGTAACATTTTGTTGTCTAAGCAAGCCGTAAAACAAAGCAGATGTATCATTGTGCAGTTAAATACTCTATTATTATGCAATTTTTTTTAATTTCTAAGCATCGCACATTTTAAATTTTTACACCGTCGTATTGCGAAAAAGTTGTACTTTTAAATGCAATTTATTTGAAAACTGCATCTTAATTTATTTTTGAGATATTACTTTTTTGTAGTTTTTAGCGTCATTTGTTTACTTTTGGCATTTCAAATACCCATTTCAGTAGAAAGTAAAGGAACAATAGTTGAAAAACAGCAGTTATAACTTTTTGTTGCCATTTTCCCATAAAAATTGAAAAAAAAAATGTAATTAAAATACGTGCTTATTTTGAAAAAATATAAATGAATGATTTCTGATAACACAAGGAGCTATTATAAACTAAAAAGTATCTATATTAATATTACAAACAAATGAAGGCATATGAATCATCAGATAGCCGACTTTTTTTTTTTTTTTTTTTTTTTTTTTTTTTTGTCGTGTTTCTTGAAAGACGATATCTCTTTTTGTGTGTGTGTGTGTGTGTGTGTGTGTATTATTCAGCGTTAGTACGTCCTATGCTTACTTTGCTGTAGATGTTGTCCACTTCGCCGGCGACAGGAATGGGGAAACAGTGCTTTTACCCTCGAGTTATCTCGGAACAAACGGTGAAGTGGTTAATACTGGACCGCAAATGGCGAATTCTTCAGCAGATGCGGATGACGTCATTTTTTTATAAAATAAAAACGTGTGTTTTAAGTCTTAAAACTGAAATATGATTTGTACTATTTATATACATATATATATATATATATACATTTTTTTTTCCATCTAGGGCGACACTAAATTATAAAAAAGCAGAATTCATGTTTTCTAGTTTTACCTATTTTGTTCTATCTTTGACCTGCTGTAAAAAATATTTAATATGGTCAACTTTAACATATTATAGATCCATTTTATGGGGAAAAGTTTTTACCTTGCCGTGAAAAAGCCGACAAATTCAATGGTTGAGTTGCCAGAACATAAGCAGATTCGAAAAATCTTATATCGAGGAAACGTTACATAAATTCTTTGAACAACAAAAGTTTTGCCATTTGTTTAGCGCAAAATTTCTTTTGTGTTGCAGAACACCAACTTGAGTTCGTATTTATAAATTGAAACAAGTCGGAAACTGTACATCAGACGTGACAAATGAGATGCGTTCGTACTATAACTAGTTTTATAATGCAGTAGAATCTCTTTAATCCAACTCTCTTTTTATCGAAACACCCTAACCGAAATCTATTTTTAAAGTTTTTTGTTATTTTTTACTATCACATTCCTTGTGTGCAAAATTCCTTTTGAAAGCTTTTAAAAAAAAAAAAAAAAAAAAAAAAAAAACTATCATATTCCTTGTGTGCAAGCGGTCCTTTCCGAACTACGAGTACATATTTTCGATCCCCTTTCTTAGAGCTCCTTTGAATGTAACTTGAGAGCTACCGTAAGGTGCGGAGTGGAACAAATTAGCAGTTCTGAAGCTTTTGAAAATTGTTTGGCATGGCTGGAGCAGGAAAAAGGTTGTGATACTGGTAAAATAATATTATATATATATATATATATATAAACCCTCCGTGATAGAGCTTCAAAGCAAAGGCGGTCGAAACTGCGACATACAAAACATTTTTTCAAACCCTTGTGATATATGTAAAAGGCACTTAATTTCAAAGTTAAAATTCAGGTAACTTACTCTAGATTCTTTTTTGCTATAGCTTTATTTTTATTAAGCACTTGTTAACATAATAAGAAGTAGCGCCTATATTTGTCCTTAATCTTAAAATTGAAACATTCTCGATTATCCGAAAATTTCGATTTTCCGAAAGAGGGTCGGTCCCAATTACTTCGGATAATCGAGGTTCTACTGTTTTCAGATCTTGTTCCAATAGATGTTGCACTCTAATGCAAAGGTTCATGAAAACAAAATTTATTACAGTTTGTTATTTTATTTGTATTTTTTTTTTTCTGACTAATATAACAGTTTCTATTCTTTAAGGGAAAACACGACTGGGACGCCACACCCACTCACATTAATTTTACTCTAGCATTTTAAACTCATTTATTCTATGTAACTAATTTTATCCAAGTGTTTATACTATATATTTAATTTATGTGTTGAACAAAACTGTGCAATAACTTCACACAAGTTAGAAATGTCTAAGTCAGGGTCGGCGAACCTTTTCTTATCCGCGTGTCAAATTTTTCCAAAAAATATTTAAAAATAAATTATTTGATCATGACGTGCCAACAAAATTAGTGGATCAAAGTAGCAAAATGAATTGAAATACTGATTTTATGATTTAAAATGTATGCGTAACATTTTGTAATATACTTAAGTATTTAAAAAATCATTTTTCTCTTGTAGCGCCTTAGATGCCAAACAGTTCAGACCAGCTTCGCATTTGAGTTTTTCCTTAAAAGAATGCGAACTGTATTGGAGCCACCTAACAACAGGTTTCTGCTTGAGTTTTTCGTACTTTTCTTTCCGAAGAAAAAAAAAATATATCAAAATATGCTTCTTTAAAAAAAGTTCTTCTATGGAATTGAATTCGAAATTACAAGTTATCATAATTTCACCATCAGTATTTTTGCTTATGATCGTTATTTTTTGGTAATCTATTAATTTTATCATAATCTCAAAAAATTTTGAGCCAATAATGTGTTAATATGTGCGAACCCCTCTGAACAAAATTATATTCCAGAAAAAAAAGAACTGCTACATTTATTCCCGGACTTATTGAAACTCTTTTCTTCCTTTTCAATGTCATGTGCGAGCATAATAGCTTATGCATCAGTTTCTCCACCTAATTGTGGTTTTTAATGTAGAAGTATATGCTTCGCCACCCTTTTTTTTTCTCTTTTTCGACACGTACTTTTTCACTTCTGCTCTATGCGTCTGTAATTAACGACGTATAAAATGTCTGTCTTCTGTTCTATTATGTGATAAAGTTTATTAAAACAATTAATCAAGATGAAAGTTTAATCACATTATTAAATGAAACTAGCCATGCTTTACCTCACACCTGAATTACATCTTCAATCACATTTTTCAATTTCTTTTTCAATAAAGATTTTAGCACTGCAACTGTCGGTAAAGTCACAAAGGCGTACCATGGATGTATCCTGAAGTGTATGGCGGTTCCTGTCTCAACACCGGGACATCAAGTAAGAGAAATAATTTTCCTTACCTTTATTTTTACTGTGAAATATGATTTGACATAAAATTAGAGGTCCCTCCTAAATATTTGTCGATTATATATATATATTCTAATAACAGATTATGAGACTGATTGCGCTCTTTATAAGAAATGTATTAACTATTATAATGACATCGTATAAATATTTGCAACATTTTTATATGTAAGCGAAGAAAACTAAAAACAATAAACATATTATTGTTATTATTTAACTGTATAAGAAGATATTTGATATTATTATTATTTGAAAAGAATACGAACTGTTTCATTGCAAATATATATATCGCTACACTCTAAGTGTAAGCAAAAGTTATCAAAGTTATAACTGATTTATATTATTATTATTATTTGATTGTATAAGAAAATATTTATTCTATATAATTAAAACTAAAATGAGTATCCTAAGGGATTCAATAATAGAAACACTGAACTCAAGCAATTATGATGTATGGAAATTCAGGTTAGAAATGTATTTACAGAAGGAGGACCTCTATAGTGTTATCAGTCAGGACCCGCCCGATCCAATGACAGATGATTTTAGAAATAAAAATAGGAAAGCGCGTGCCATTATAAATTTATTGATCGATGACGATCAAATAACAAATGTGAAGAATTTAGAAAGTGCGCAAGAATGTTGGCTTGCTTTAAAAGAAGTTCACGAACGTTCGAATTTAAGTAGTAAACTATTTCTTTTAAGGAAACTTTACTCCACCAAATTAAAAGAAGGTGGCAATATGGTGGATCACCTTACAAAAATTTATGAAACTCGCGATAAGCTAGCCGCTATCGGCGAGACTGTAACTGATCAACACCTTGCTGCTTTAATGCCCTGCTCTCTCCCTTCCAGTTATGACGGTCTCATTACCGCTTTGGAGGCAAGGGACGAGCGTGACCTTAGTGCTAGTTTTATTCGCAGTAAATTAATAGACGAGCACACGAAAAGAGTTGAAAATAACCGCGAAAGTGAGAACAGTCACTCCGCGTTAAAGGTGGTGAAATTCCATAAAAACAAACAAAATAAATTCTGCCGGTACTGTAAAAAGAATTCTCACAATATCGACGATTGTTGAAGCTTGAAAAATAAAAATAAAAATAATCCTAAGCAGTACCAATACCCCAATCGTTTTCCCAACCAGTCACAAAAATCGGCTATATGCTCTCAAGGCAGCGCATACCCGAATACTAACAAAAATAGGAATTTTGAAAAGGAAACACCTAATGATAGAAATGTTACATTTTTTGTTGGGGATAATGTAAAAGATCTCTGGGTAATTGATTCAGGGTCTTCAACTCATATTTGTAATAACAAAAACAAGTTTAATGATTTTCATAACAGTGCTTCTAGCGTAACAATCGCAAACGGTCAAGAGCTTTGCTCTGAGGGTTGCGGGACTATAAAATTAAATACATTAATGTCGGATAATGCACACAGAACGATAACACTAAAGAATGTATTGTATGTACCCGAAATTGAAACAAATTTAATTTCTATAAAAAGAGCCACTGAAAATGGTTGTAAAGCCATATTTGAGAAACAATCTTGCAAGATAACTCACGAAGGTGTTACGTACCTCGAGGGCTATGTAAGCAATAATTTATATGAATGTAGAATAGAACAAAATATGTCTCACAATGTAAATATTATAAATGAATGCGAAAATAAAAATTGTCTACACAAGTAGCATAGGAGATTAGGCCACAGAAACGTTAATCATATTAAGGAATTGGTAAATAATGATATGGCGTTAGGAATTAAAATTGACAAATGTAAACACGGTGATACATGCGAAACATGCATAATTTCTAAACTCACTAGTGATCCATACCCCAAAGCCGCTAGTTTTCGAGCTACAAAGCCCACAGAATTAGTGCACTCCGATTTATGTGGACCTATGCAAACAGCGACGGTTGGCGGAAAATACTATTTTTTGACTTTTGTAGATGATTTTAGCCGGTTTACCATAACGTACTTACTGAGAACCAAAGATGAAGTTTTCCCTAAATTTAAAGAATATGTTGCAATGACCGCGAATAAATTTGGCAGGAAGGTGCGTGCTATCCGTACCGACAACGGAGGGGAATACACAGGGAAGGAAATTGAAAATTATCTAAAAAATGAGGGAATTAACCATCAACTTACTGTTCCGTATTCCGCGCCTCAAAATGGGGTTGCGGAGCGTAAGAACCGTACCTTGATGGAGATGGCTCGCTGCCTACTTAAAGACAGTAATTTACCTAACTCATTCTGGGGCGAAGCTGTCTGCACCGCAACTTACATACAAAATCGCCTCCCAACTTCATCCAACGACTGCACTCCCTACGAAAAATGGACTGGTCGCAAACCAGATCTTTCAAATATTAAAACCTTCGGTTGTCGCGCCTTTGCTTATGTGGAAAAGACTCATAGAAGAAAATTGGATAATGCAGCCATAGAGGGGATATTCGTAGGTTACGACAATAGGAGTAAGGGCTACAGAATTTGTACGGACGGTAAGAAAATCGTAATAAGTAGAACCGTAAAATTTCTGGAGACTAAAAGTAAAAACATAACTGAGGATAGCATATCAAATCAAAACAATGAAATACCAAATTTTGAAAATCCGGTTCCGAAATTACAATTAATCGAGGATAATATTGACAGCGCCGAAGATACAACGCAAAATCAAAATGCAAATTCGGATACAACGCAAAACGTCCCGCGTAGATCAAACAGACCGAACAGGGGAGTTCCTCCGGATAGATTTGCTTTCTTAACAAATGACGTTAAAGTAGAAGATCCGAAAAGTTGGGACGATATAAAAAATATGCAAAACCCGATTGAAAAGGAAAAGTGGATAGAAGCGACTTTAGAAGAAATGAATTCTCTTCGCGAAAATAATACATGGGAATTAGTCGAAGTCCCACCAGGAACGAAAGTGATCGGTTGCAAGTGGGCGTTCAAATCCAAATACAATAGCCAGGGTTTGCTGGAAAAGTTTAGGGCTAGGCTGGTCGCAAAGGGTTTTTCCCAAAAGTATGGGGTAGATTATGATGAGACCTTTGCGCCAGTCGCGTCTCATACGACAATTAGAAGTTTTTTAGCAATGGCATTGTATAAGGATCTGAACTTAAGACATGTAGATATTAAGACCGCTTTCCTTCACGGGGAATTGCAAGAAAATGTGTATATGCATCAGCCTGAAGGCTATGCAGTTCCGGGAGAGGAGCATAAGGTATGCAGACTCAAAAAGGCCATTTATGGTTTGAAGCAGGCCGCCAGAGCGTGGAACCTGACATTACATAAATCATTATCTAAATTAGGTTTTCACCAATGTAGGATCGATAAATGTTTATATAAGAAAACAACCAATGAAACAATGACTTACGTAATCGTTTATGTAGACGATCTCCTCATAGCTGGGAAAGATGAGAATATTAATAAACTTATAAACGAATTAAACGAGGAATACCCTGTAACTGACTTAGGTGAAGCGAAATATTATCTTGGGATAAATATTAATCGGCCTGGCAAAAATACCATGACGCTTGATCAAATTAATAAAATTAATGATTTAATAATTAAATTCGGCTTAGAAAACTCGAAACCAACTAATATACCAATGGAACCAGGATACGTTAAGTTAGTGGATGATGAAAATCTCCTCCCGAATAATACGAATTACAGACAAGCCGTAGGAGCTCTACTATACATCGCGACTGTATCAAGGCCAGATATTAGTGCCGCGGTAAATATTTTAAGTCGCAGAAACGAGCATCCAAGGGCTAAGGATTGGGAAGCTGTTAAGCGAACAATCAGATATCTCAAAACTACAATTGACTTAAAATTAACATACACTAATTTAGAAAAACCTGTCTTGAGGGCATATTCTGATTCAGACTGGGCAAATGATCCTACTGACAGAAAGTCAGTGTCAGGAAATCTACTTATGATTGGAAATAACCCACTTCTGTGGACATCAAAAAAGCAGGCTTGTATTGCCATGTCTTCAGCTGAGTCAGAGTACGTGACTGCCGCTTGCGCAGCACAAGAAACTATATGGATTTTACAACTACTGACGGAACTGGACCTCGAGCAAGAACTACCAGTAACTCTGTTTGAGGACAACCAGTCTTCCATCAAACTTGCCGAAAGCGATAAGCATCATCAAAGAACCAAGCACATATCCCTTCGGTATCATCTTCTGAGAAACCTTGTCGAGGAAGGGACAATAACTATGACGTACCTTGAAACTGCAGCAATGACTGCAGACCTTCTAACCAAACCCCTTCCCAAGCCTCGATTTGAGCTTCACAGAAATATTGTTTTGAACATTTAAAACTTTTTGTTCCAGGGTTTCAGCGGGGGTGTTAATATGTGCGAACCCCTCTGAACAAAATTATATTCCAAAAAAAAAAGAACTGCTACATTTATTCCCGGACTTATTGAAACTCTTTTCTTCCTTTTCAATGTCATGTGCGAGCATAATAGCTTATGCATCAGTTTCTCCACCTAATTGTGGTTTTTAATGTAGAAGTATATGCTTCGCCACCCTTTTTTTTCTCTTTTTCGACACGTACTTTTTCACTTCTGCTCTATGCGTCTGTAATTAACGACGTATAAAATGTCTGTCTTCTGTTCTATTATGTGATAAAGTTTATTAAAACAATTAATCAAGATGAAAGTTTAATCACATTATTAAATGAAACTAGCCATGCTTTACCTCACACCTGAATTACATCTTCAATCACATTTTTCAATTTCTTTTTCAATAAAGATTTTAGCACTGCAACTGTCGGTAAAGTCACAAAGGCGTACCATGGATGTATCCTGAAGTGTATGGCGGTTCCTGTCTCAACACCGGGACATCAGGTAAGAGAAATAATTTTCCTTACCTTTATTTTTACTGTGAAATATGATTTGACATAAAATTAGAGGTCCCTCCTAAATATTTGTCGATTATATATATATATTCTAATAACATAATGAGCTAAATTGGGATTTATAAAGTTACAATCTGTATTATAGCGACAACTAACCTAATTTAGAAAAAGTCAGCAAGTCCAAATTCAAAATACTGCAATTCGTGCATTTTTACTATGTGAAAGGCTGGGGTGTAAAACATGGCAACTTTTTTTTTTTACATTTTTTCTGATAGTTTTTTTTTTTTTTTTGTAAAATTATTTAACTGCATCGTGACAATTTTTTAAAAGTACAGAGATTTTATTCCATATACATTATATTTACTAAATAACTTTTACATTTGAATTTACAAAATGAAAACTATTTGCACATAAGTCCAATAAAATAAAATATATTAGTAAAAAAATGTTGCACATAAGTTAACACAAGTTCCATTCTTAACAAATCAGCTGTTTTGCAGGAAGCAATCATAACAGTTTTGCTTGTATTTCTCTTTACAAAACTAAAAAATTGAATGCAGAAAGCAATCATAACAGTTTTGCTTGTATTTCTCTTTACAAAACTAAAAAATTGAATGCATCAAAAGTTGAATTTTGTTAATTAACTTGTTTTTACACGTGAGTCACACACATTTAGAACATGAATCTATGCCGTGCCAAAAATAATCTCCCGCGTGCCATAGGATCGCCGTCCCTGGTCTAAGTTTTCTAGCTCCCAGAAAAATTGTACTTTTCAGCTAAAAACCCCAGTAACTCCTAAAGTACTCGAGACATTTTGATGAAAAAGTTTTTGGTGGTAGGGTCATAAGATCATATATGGCTGACAGTTTAGAAAAAATTTAATTAATTTCAGATTTTTTTTTTTTCTGAAAAATGGAAAATTTCTGAAAAATCGCAATTGTTCTAAAATAAAAAGTTTTAATCGCAGACAAAAACTGTCTGCCATAAATCTTGAGAAAAATCCAGTGAATATGGATTCCAAATTTCATCAAAATCGGTGGAGTAGTTTCCGAGGAAACGGGTCTTAAAGCTCGTGAATTTCTCATAGGATTGCACCCAGTCTTCTCTTTCCTTAACTAACGATAATGCTCGCCAAAAAATTATCAGTTGCAACCTTTTCACTCAAATGAAGAACAAAATACCAGATTCTATTCTAAAAAAACATGGTGATATTGATATATTATATATATATATAAACCACCGCCGTAATATTCTCTTTCAGATGGTATATTAACAACATCATATGGTGTAAAATATATTAACATGTGTTTCAGACAAACTATTTGATAAGTTAACGGAATTTCCATTCCTATTATGGTTGCATTAAATTACGGTTTAAAAATTCAAATTGCTCATTAGCACCATTTTTTGAAAAAGAAATAATTCACCTTATTTGATAACAGATAAAATAATACCATAATAAAACCAATTACACTACTTTATTAAACTGGTAGGGGTCAAACAATCTGAATAAAAGACACAGCCCGTCAATATCGCAGGAGCGAGAACGAGAATATAACGGGGCGGCGTATTCTATGTACCATCGGCTTTTAAAGCCTAGATAAACCACTGCGGGAATATTCTCTTTCAGATGGTACAAAAAGGAAAAAAGACAAAAATTAGGCAATTTCGCATACTTATGGATCGAGAAACTTGGATAACCGTGAGAAAAGAAAGGAAAATTTCACTAAAGAACAGAAATTTTGCTTTTTCAGAATTTAGTGTCGCACCAGATGAAATGTGTGTGTGTGTGTGTGCGTGTAAATATAGATAGTACAAAACATATTTCGGTTTTAAGACTTAAAACACACGCTTTTATTTTATATAAAATGACGTCATTCGTATCAGCTGAAAAATTCCACATTTACGATCCAGTCTTTAAACAACATCTGCAGAAAAGTATGCATAGGACGTCACTATCACTGAATAATACTCAAATCCAGCAAAACTGATGTCGTCATACAAGAAACTCGACACAAAAAATCGGTTATCTAATGATTCATATGCCTTCATTTGTTTGTAACATTAATGTAAGATATTTAAAATTAAATATAGTTAATAATAGCTTCATGCGTTATTAGAAATCATTAATTTATATTTTTTCAAAATGGCACGTATTTTAATTACATTTTTTTCTATTGTTATAGGAAAATGGCAACAAAAAGATATAATTACTATTTTTCCTTTACTTTCTACAGAAATGAAGGTTGCCAAAATTAAAAAAATATAACTCTAAAAACTACAAAAAATTAATATCTCAAAAATAAATTGAGATGAAATTTTCAAACAAATTGCATTTAAAGGTACTTTTCCCCCCTATACGGCGGTATAAAAATTGACAATGTGCGATGCTTAGAAGTTAAAAAAGTTGCAATAGAGGTTATCAGTATTTAACAGTACAATGATACATCTGATTTATTTTACGGCTGGCTTCTGTGACGAAACGTTATTTTTCAGCCACGACACTGTAGTTGCTGGTCGAAAGAAATAACACATCGGGGGCTAAAAAAAATACACTGGGTAGTTTTTTAAATTACCCGTGCCAAACATTTAGGGTCTCCTGCTGTATAATATATATGATATGATAAATGATTATAGATAATGAATTTTTTTTTTAAATTACTGAAGAAGAAATTGTTTTAAATTTCGTAAATAATGTATGAAATATACATATACGGGTGTACGGGACGAAGAGGGGGGGGGGGGGTATTACTGCGGAAAATTAGAGCTCCGTTTTTTTTTTTTCTTCTTCTTCTTCTTCTTTCGAAATTAAGTCCAGCGCAATGGGCAATTACTTTTTGACAAATTCATTTACATTTATTTTTACAATTATACGAAAAAGTCTGTTGTAATCAGTGTTGAATTCAGACACTTTTCTCCGGGAGGGATTTCTGTGGCTCCGGGGGGGACATTATAGAGTTCCGGGGGGGAAATTGCACTTTTTGACCATCGAAAACACAAAATCTCAAATCTTCCCGGGGGGGACATCTCATTGCTCCGGGGGGGACATTCCCCCCCGGGCCACCCCCTGAAATCAACACTGGTTGTAATGCACGCTATATATTGAGCATTGAGGCATTACTACTTACACGTACCTTACAAAATAAATAAATAAAAAGAAATCTTCGCCAATGCATCCTTTTTAAGTGCGTTCGTAATTATATAAATACGTCGCATCTATAATCGTTGTCTGGTCCTCCCGTCTGCTTGCATATAACAGCGCAAAAACTACCCAACCAAATGGTTTGAAATTCAATATGTAGAATCGTAAAAAAAGATTTTAAGGGTATATTCGAAAAAATATTTTTCCACCCTCAACAGCTCGAAATTTTCTGAGGCATTTTCAGACCCATTTTTTTAAGTAAAAATATGAAACTTGCCGAGATGATTTTTGAAGAGATTTGTAACAGGCCGTGTGATTTCATTTTTCCTTTAATTAATTAGAATTTGATTTTTAAACAATTATTTTCTCAGTATAACCATTTTTTTTTCATTCCCAGATCTCCCGCTTCGGAAAATTCGGTTCAAAACGCCAATTTTAACAGTATTTTTTACAATATTTTCTGCATTTATGAAAAAACTGAGAAGCACGTCACATTAGTTTCTAAATAAGAGGATTTCCCTGTTTGATGTGTTTGAGAGCAAAAATGAATTAAAAAAATAATCAGAAAATAATCAATTTGGATTGGAATACACCCTTAATAAAAGTTTTCTTCATTCTATTAATATCCTATCACGCGTCTTTAATTAAGTATATCCCATGATAGGGAATGATTCTAGCTTGCCATGGTGATGACGTCCTATTTCAGATGGAATAATGCTATTTTCGTATTACTAAACTCAATATATTGAATCATAATAAATTGAGACTTTTTTTTAAATATTTGATAGTTTTTACTTAAAAATTTAAGAAATATTAATAATTTTCAATATTAAAAAAAAAAAAAAAAAAAAAAAATCCAATTAGTTCAGCACTACCTTTAACATTTAGTAAATGCAGATCCTAAATTATATTCATTCATAAGATCTTAGAAAAGGATTTTTTGTTATGCTATCGGAAAACTAACTAACTAACTAAATAAATAAATAAATAAATGAGGCTTTTATGAATAAAAAAATTAAAGATTACCAGATGGCAGCACAGGAAAATAAATGAAATAAATATATTGTATTTTTCCTTTCATAATTAAACTCATTAAAATTTAATTAGCTTGATGGGTATTTCATGTTTCTATATTATTTCTGATATAAACTCTGATTTACGAAAGTACGAAAATTAATTTTCAAAATCAGTTTCTTAAACTTAAACATTTAATAATATTAAGACAAATAATGAAAAAAAAGTATTTAGGTGTTCTCTCTTTCTTTATGTAATAAAGTACACTATATAATTTCTATAAATTTTGAAGAATTTTAAAACGAATATATAAAATCTATCAAACAAGTACTCCGAAAGATTCAACATTTTAAAAAATTACTTATCACGCATTCAACTTTTCTACTATCGTTTAAATTTATGTGTTAAATACTTTGCTTTTACTAAAAAAATATAATTCAGGTTTTTCTTTCTTTCTTTCTTTTTTCCTTTTTTTTTTTTTTTTTTTTTTTTTTTTTACCCTTTACCGGCATTTACATTCTCATTTTGTATTTTAAATTAAATAGATGTTTTATCTTTGAATATTATTAAATTTAAAATAAATATTTTAAGTATATTTAAGTGTATAAAAAACAAATTAAATCAGTTAATTTATTACTGTAAAATCTTTTGTTTTAGGATGAGGTCGTATAATTTTAAATCGGCTAGAATAATATAAAAATACTGATATTCTTTCGGAAAATTTTCACATTAGGGGTAGTACTATGATTTACATCCCTTTCTTCTAGATGGCAGCACTATACTTCGGCGAAAGGTCTTTTTATTTGAACTTGACCATGAATATAATCATGTACTTGACCTCCTAAAGCAAGAATAAACTTCTCAAATAACGAGGTTAAAGATTTGTATTTCACATTTTTTTAATCCTCATTCTAAATGCTAATTAAAATAGAAAAGAAATTTTGTAAAGGAAAAATACATTAAAGAAAATAAATAGTTTTGTATCCCGTTACACACTAACACTACGTATGTTATCAAATTACGTTATTTTGCTGATTCGAATATATCGCTGTTTTTTGTGTCTGCAATTAACTTTTTAGGTAGCTGCAAATGTGATAAAAAAAAAATGTGCAATTTTCCATTCTGCGTTTTACGATGAAAAAATGCATTATCTATAATTTAACTTTCGGAGAATATTATAAATTATTTACCGTAAGTTTTCACTTAAATTTTTTTTTCTTATGTCCTAGATTACATCGTGCTTTCAGATACATTATGCATTTTAGTTGTATGTATCAAGAAATAGACTCCTGCAGGGTTCGGGAATCCGAGAATTCTACTTAAAGTTAACCCAAACCCGACAAAAAAAAAAAAAAAAAAAAAAAAAAAAAAAAAAAAAAATCACCAATACAAAACCATATTCAAAATCGATCACGAAGGAAAAGAATATTAATCCATATTTTAATAAAATTGCGGAAAAATATTCTAAAATTATATCTATAATTTAAATTTTACATTTGATACTAAAAAAAAGTGCATATATACCCAGTAATATTCAAATATATAGGTTTTTTTTTTCTTTTAATGTGTAAAATTTTCTTTTGAAATAGCGGTCAGTCCAAGTCCGACCAGAAATAATCAGAACTCAACCCGAAACGGACAAAAACTTGAAACATTTAAAGACAACCTGACCCGAAATGAAAAAAAAAAAAAAAAAAAAAAAAAAAAAAAAAAAAGGAATTGACAAATTGCGTATCGGACTAGCTATTGTAACCATATAACCCGAATCGAGGACCGAGTCGGTTTCATACAACATCGGGTTAGTTAAACGATACAGTCCAGGATTCTAATACAAACATAAAGATATAAGAAAGGAATATCACAGTAGTACCCCGACTTACGTCACTCCGCATTTACGTTGTCTGGCCTGTAAAATTGTGTGTGTGTGTGTTTTTGACGGCCAATTATCAACACTAGGGATATAGGCCCTAAGGGGGAGGAGTGCCCTTCGTGGGGGTCTTTCTAAGGGAACCTAACCCGCATTAACGCTTGGAGAACCAAGGTTCGAAGAAAAACACGAAAACTCCGAACGATTAGGCCGACGGGCGCGATTGGGATCGAACACAGCACCTCCCGTCTACCAGCTTCGAGAACAGAACCTCTCGGCCACTGGTGGGGCTTGGCCTGGAAAAAAAAAAAAAATTGTTCTTTTTTCTTCACGGAAATTAAGAAAACACCTGAAAATTGCGATTCTGTATCTCTTTCCTAATGGATGAAATTGTTGAATATAAAAGAGAATTCTTCTTAGAGATGGATGTTGAAGATGATGTTGAACTCATAAAGTCCACTGATCCGGAGTTAACCACCGGCGAACATATTGAATTAAAGAAACAAAGTAGTGTCGAAGAAATAGATGAAGATCTTGAACCTATGAAATGATTATGACGGTTGCAAAATGAACCAAAGGATTTATTCGGATGAACAAAGTAGCAGTAATTAGAAAAAGCTTAGAAAACTCACTCTGCTGTTACAAAGAGACTTTAAGATTTTAAAAAATGGAAAAATTGTCAGTCATTGCAAGTTTTTTTTTTTTTTTTTTACATGCTCAAATGCTCGAACGGGACAGCTAGAAGAACAATAAATTGTAAATTAACAACATTGAGTTATTATAAATTCTTGTATTAGAAACACATTATTTTTTACTAATGCTACCCTATAAAAAAATCGGAACCGTTACAGTCTATAGCGTAAACGTTTCCAAAAATGTAGTGTAAACTAATAATTTTCTTGAGTTACTGAATAAATCGGAATCGTTACTTTCATTTCTGTGTAAAGTATTTGAAGCGAATACATTGTAAAAAAAATCATAAACGTTACAGTCCATAGCGGAAATGTTTCCGAAAATGTAGTGTAAACTATGAATTCTCTTTGTGTAACTTATTAAATCAGAAATATTACTCTCAATTTCGTGTAAAATATTTGAATGCGAATATTCGGATTTTCTGCACATGTCCAATACGTTCTACAAACGTCATGATCACGTGGCATTTATTGTTCTGTGGTTGAAAGTAATGAAGAGACGTAACGGATATTTTGAAGAAAGTAAGCATTTATGTTTTATATTTTTTTATTTAAGAAAGTAATACGCTTTTTAAAAAGAATTAGTATTATCCGATTGAATTTTATTGAATAATAATACTTGAGTTACTGTTTATAGTTTGTTGCAGATACAAAGTTAAATAACTCATTCGAAATCTGTAGTCTTGTCATTGAATCTATGATAGATATAAGACTAGATATTTGATTAACGAATAATAACAGGATTCGTAACGCATCAAGGGATCTTAGGTGTTTTCGTACCAGGCATTTCGTAAAGTGCTGCTTGGTATATCTGAAGATAGAATTTTATTTTCTTTAAATACAGCAAATATTACTTTACGAAAACTCTCGTAAAAAATCATTGAAGCGTACGAACCCTGAATACTAGTGTTAATGAAGTACAGATAGCACTGTTTATATGTTTTTATCATGTTTTCGTTTTGAGCTTATGTTCCATTTCACGATGAAATACAGTAAACTCTGTCTAAGGCGGAATCGATCGGGACTGAGAAAACTTTCCGTGGTAGACAATATTCCGGCTTATACAAAAAAGTCCCCCCCCCCCCAAAAAAAAATAAATAAATAAATAAAATAAATAAATAAATAACTAAATAAATAAAAAAATTGAAAAAAAAAAAAAAAAACCTCGAAGATGATGATTTTTCATTGATCTTCCTAACTCGAAAATCGCTTGAAAACTGAAATTCGGAAAGATCTTTTGTCTTTATAGATAAATGAGAAACGCTATTCAGTTTCTTAGTACTGCTGTAATACATGCGAATTGAAAATTTACATACACACACATACAAAAAAAAAAAAAAAAACCAATAAACTTTGAGAATGAGACCGAACGCTATATAACTTTGAATTTGAGTACAATTTTAAAGTATAATATATTGTACTTTTGAAATACATCTTTTGATAAATGTTCATTCTACTAGAAATATTAACTTTAAAATGCAATTTTGTATTTGAAAAACTGACATTAGCATAAATTCCATAAAATTTAAAGAGGTTCTGTTCTTTTGAAATAACTTTTTCAAAGTTTTACGGAATTTAACTAACATGGTCGACATTGAGTATTTGACTTATCAGTTTTAAAGTTTAATAAACAAAATGCCTTTCATTTTTAAATTATCCTTTTTTCCGCCTTATGCAAAATTTTGGTTTCGGTGGGACCTTAAAATCCTTTCCGTTTCCGCGTTAGACAGATTCCGTCTTATGCAGCATGAAATAATGTAATTTTCTATGGGTTCGCCGGGACTTGAGAAATTTTCCGCGGTAGACAGATTTCCGTCTTATACAGAGTCCGCCTTAGACAGAATTTACTGTATATCGTTTTTATGACTGAAGAAATGCATGATTTCAGTTATACTATACGTTTTATCATATTTGTTTATGAATCATACATTTGTAAAAAAGACCTTATTGAAATTTGATTTATAGATCTATAAAAAATTCTTTTTAAAAATTCGATCTCGTGAGTTCCATCCCGCAATTATTTTGAAAATTTTAATTTCCCTACGAAAATAGATGGATTTTTTTGTACTTTTTAATATTTGTTTTTTTAATCTCATAATTATAGAATATTATTTCACAATATTTCATATCTGTTGAATAATTAATTTATTTTCGTGATTTTAATACTTATAAATAGATATATTTTTGAAAAAGCTTTGTCTATTTGTAAGTACATATAATATTACATTTTTAATATATTGTTTTACAATTATCATGGTTTTAAATATATACCTTTGAAAGTACAGTCGAGTCTCTATATAACGAAATCCATTGTTCCAGTAAAAAATTCGTTATATAGAGAAATTCGTTATATAGAGAATGAGTCAAAATTCCTATTTAATGTGTAAATTTTGAACAAAAATTAATTTTGAGGTGTTTAATTAAGAATTTGAAATATTTAACTATGAATATTAACCTAATATTGTATTTCTGAATTATTTAAACAGTTTCAAAAAAGAGAACAGACATTTATTTGAAAGCATAATAAAAATCACATCAGGAAAACTTACATTAATTTTAGACGAAGAAATCGGTAATTTTTCGCTGTTTTAATTTCAAAATTGTTACACTCTCAAAAAAATGTTCACACTTTAGCAAGGAATGAAAAATTGTATCGGGAACATTTTCCTTCATTTGAATTCTCATTCACCTAAAAAACTTCAATTACCTCTCTGATCCCGCTCTTATATGTGTAACAATATAATTGACACTGTTTTAAGAAGTATGTTGGAAGGTGTGTGGGAGGGGGAGGGGAGATGAATTCGTTGGGCATAAAAAACAAGGAGATTCAAGGTAGAAAAGTAAGATAAAAAACTCAGCGCTAAACGATAAATCACTAATCAGTGATGGAAAATTGATTCCATGTGATTTGGAAGCTTTTTTAAAACAATAAATAAAGAACATTTCATGAAAAAATTCGTTATATGGAGATAGATATTTCGCTATATGGAGACTGTTTTTAATGAGATCATGGAGACCGTTCCTACTAAAAATTCGTTATATAGAGAAATTCGATGTATGGAGTTACGTTATAGAGAGACTCGGCTGTATTTATTTTATTTGATAACTTAAGAAGTGCTGAGATAACCTGAGAAAATGTATCTATTTATTAGTATACAATTCATGAAAATAAAGTAATTAATCGCAGATATTAATCATTTTTAAATAGTGTATCTTTTTATACGAAAAAAATAATTATTTAAAGGTATAAAAGAGTCCATCTATTTATATGTAGTGAAATTATACGTTTTAATAAAGTAGTTATTTACAGGATAGAGGTCACGAGTCCGCATTTTAAAAAAGAATTATTTATAGATATACAAATCAAATTTTCAATATTATCTTTTTACAAATATGTAATTCATAAACGAGGATAAAACGCATTAGTAGAAGTGAAATTATCAATTTCTTCGGTCATATAAACGATGCATTTCATCATTTCAAAAGTTGTGAATTAGAACATAACTTCAAAACGAAAAGATGAAAAAATGTATAAACAGTGATATTTGTACTTTACTAATACTAAAACTACATTATTATTCATTAATCAAATATATAATATCTATTATAGATTCATGGACAAGAGTATATATTTCGAAAGAGTTATTTAACTTTGTATGTGCAACAAATGATTAACAGTGAATCTAAAATTATTATGCAATAAGATTCCATCGGATAATATTAATTCTTTTTAAAAAGCGCATTACTTTCTTAAATAAAAAAATATATGACATAATTCAGGAAAGTTGCCTAAATGCACAGAAACATTTAAGAAATATACACAAACATATCCCAAAATATACACAAACATATTTGAAATATGCACAATCATATCCGAAATATACACTAACATTTCTGAAATATCCAAAAACATTTCAGAAGCACACAGAAACGTTTCTGAATATTCTACTGAAATACGCGGATACGTTTCCGAATATCTGACCGATACATGCGGAAATCTTTTGCGAATATCTGACCGAAATAAGCGGAAACGTTACGAAAATCTGTCCGAAATATGCGGAAACATAACAGAACCATTGGGCCACATTGCTGCCTCACCAGGTAGAGAAACGTTTCCGAGTTTTTTTTTTTTTTACAGTGTAAATGTATGTAACATAACCCTATGAACAATAGAATATGTTCATAACATTTCGGCGAATTCTTATTACTTATTCTTTTTTTTGCTTACCTAAATATACTTCTACTTACGTCGCTAGCCTTGGAACGAAATGCTGAGGTACGTCGAGGTATTACTGTATCTATATTATCTACCCTATATATATAAAATCCTAATGAAAAGAATTTATGAAACGAATATATGAAACGCCTGAAATGTAACGATTCTTTGAATCGACTGATTAAACTAAACTGATTATGTTTCACGGTGATTTCTCCTAAAAAAAGGAATACTTTGCGATGAAATTAACACCAAAAATCAATATTGATCCGCAGATTTCAAAACTGGTATTAGAATTTTTAAATTCGAATTAGTTTTCGAAATATTATTTTTTTTCTAATTTTATATACATTTTTCTAAAGATGGCAACTCAAATTTTAATCATAACTGATATACTGATATTTCTTTTCGTATTTCAGAAAGGGTTATTATTTTTAATTTGTGACCAGTTTAGCCTCACTTGAATCTATGCTAAGAACAATGTTTTTTTTTTCATTACCATTTTATTTAATATAAAGCTTTCATTAACATATATAAGATACACAAAATGTAAATATATTGCTTACTGTCAAGTATGATAAAATCCTTTAAAAACATTAAAGTCATTTAAAATTCATAACGTTTTCGACCGACACTTACTCGGTCATCCTCAGTGGAAAACTAGCAGTTGTTCTGTCTCCAGCCTTGTCCGGAACAGACCATTTCACTTCAAAGGTGGATTGGAAAATAAGGGGGGGGGCATAAATGCTATTCTTTTATCGAAAAGTACAGATTTATTAACTATTTATTAATTCTTTCCAGACTGCGAGGATATCATATGATAATATATCGTTACAAACTATTTCTTTATTTGATATTATTTCCAGAGATTCTCTTATGGTTACTTGTATGGAACTATATTACTTCCTGGTGGTTACTTGTATGGAAAATAATTTTGGCTCTATTGAAATCTACTTTTATAGGTTGAATTTGTGCTAATCTTGATAATGCAGTGTGGGGTCTATTCAATCTCAGATCTGCTTCATGTTCCTGGATTCTGTCACGAAATTTCCGCAGTGTCATACCTATGTACATAAAATCTCTATTATCTTTCTTGAAGGGTATAATATATACTCCCGATCTATTGATGGCTTGGATAGGGTCAATTTTCGTATTTAACCCTAGATCTACCGGGAATTTTATTCAAGTTTTAATAAAACGTTCTACACCAGAATTTTTATTTAAAACTATTTAACTTATTTATTTACCTTATTTTTGTCTGGTTTATATACGTAGTTTATTTTAAAGAAATTTCTGGTTTGAATGAATATTTTGTATGTACCTGTCGGGTCCAATGGACCCGTCTGGTAGACGGAGGGTTAACAAATCCTTTAATTTTGGGGAAGGTACTGCGATTAATATAATACCAAACTTGAGAAGGGAATGCCTCATACTCTCGAAAAACCTTGGGATGTAATTAACTTTACAGAATTTTAAACTTTTAATCGGAACTGTATTTTGCCTTTCTTCATTTTTCCTTTTAAGTCTGTTTATGATTTTTTCAATGAAATGAGATGGAACAGAATTTTCGGCTGCTATTTTTCTAATTATATCTATTTCTTCATTAAGGAATTTGCTCGAACAAACTTCAAAAGCTCTTTTTATATAAAAATTGAAAGGTGCTAACTTGTAATTTATAAGTGAGCTGCAGTTAAACGGGATAGTGGAATTAGATCTGTTACTTTTTCTAAAAACTGTACGATCGATACTCTGTTTATCCATATCTCTGATTAGTTGTACATCCAAAAAAGCCAGTTTTTGATCTTGTTCTATTTCTAATGTAAATTTAATTTTGTTGTCAAGGTTATTGATTTTATCTAGAAATGAGTATAATGCATCTTTTCCGTGATTCCATATTATGTAGACATCATCTACATATCTGAACCAGCAATCTGGACCTGGTTTTATGGTTTCCATGATTATATTTTCAAGAGGACGTAGTTTAAATTCAGCAAGTAAACCTGAAATGGGGGAACCCATTGGGGCCCCATTGACTTGTTTGTAAACTTGGTTGTTGAAAACGAAAATGTTGTTGTTGATGATTAAATTTAAACCTGATTTAACTGTATTTTTAATACTTTCTGTAAAGGACGGATCAGAATCGATCAAAGTCTCTATGATGTTAGTAACTTCTTTTATATCGATGGATGGGTATAAAGATACCACGTCTAAACTAGCCATAATACTGGAATTTTCAAGCTTAATATTTTTAATTTTCTCAATAAAATTCGAAGTTGAATCAATAACGAAATCAGATGGCGGTAAATATCGCTTCAAAAGGTGAGTGTAGGTTTTTTCCCTAAAATATGTAGGAGAGGAACATTTTGTAACGATTGGACGGATTGGTAAGTCTATTTTATGATCTTTTAGTCTACCTATTAGGGGGGGAGTTGTTGCAGTCTTGTTAAGTTTTAGCTTATTTTTCATAAATGTTGGCCAAGTTCCTTTCCAATTAGTTCTTTAACTTTGTTTTCTATTTTCAAATTGGGGTCTTTATTTAACGGCACACACTCCATATCATCAATGCAAATCTTCATTTTCATGAGATAATCTTGTCTGTTTAAAATAGCAATGGGGTTAGTTTTGTCGGTCTGGATAACAACATTGCATTGATGACATGGAGTGTGTGCCGTTAAATAAAGACCCCAATTTGAAAATAGAAAACAAAGTTAAAGAACTAATCGGAAAGGAACTTGGCCAACATTTATGAAAAATAAGCTAAAACTTAACAAGACTGCAACAACTCCCCCCCTAATAGGTAGACTAAAAGATCATAAAATAGACTTACCAATCCGTCCAATCGTTACAAAATGTTCCTCTCCTACATATTTTATGGAAAAAAACCTACACTCACCTTTTGAAGCGATATTTACCGCCATCTGATTTCG